>JASDDO010000016.1:353556313-356004586 GCA_030015575.1 Agapanthus africanus | reverse complement strand
TAGATCCTGATCGTCTTTAGCCCCAACCCGAAGGCGATTCGTAGCCCGGTTAATAAGAATTCGTATTCTGCAGCGTTGTTCGACGCCTTGAATCCAAGTCTCAGAGAGTACTCCATCTCTGCCTCGTTCGGACGATTAACCTGTCCCCACTCCCTTTTTCTGTGGAGGAGCCGTCCACATAGAGTACTCAATTCGGAATCGGGCCGAGTGTCTCCTCGACTGAGGACCGTGGGTTAAGGCCTCACGCCGATGCTCCTTCCTTATTAGGAATGGTGCATTCGACCACAAAATCGGCTTAGGCCTGTGCCTTGATAGCTTGCCTTGGTCGGTACTTGATTTCGAATTAGGACAATTCCCATCTCCATTTCTCTAGGCGGCCAGACGATTCGGGGGAACCGAAGATATTCCCCAAGGGTCGTTCGTTCGGTGAGAACAATGATCGTGTGAGCCTGGAAATGTGTCGGAGCTTCCTAGAGGTGACGACGAGCGCCGGGACTATTTTTTCTATGGCCGGGTATCTGGGCTCTGTGTCCTTGAAAACGTGGCCGACGTAATAGAACGGTCTTTGTATTCCTTCGAATTCTGATGAGTATGGAGTAGGCAGCCTGGTCGGAGACGGCTAGATACAGTAATAGCTCGTCCCACTCAACTGGTCGAGTGAGAAGCGGGGAGGTCGCCAGATGTGCCTTGAGCTGTTTGAAAGCAATTTGGCACTCAGACCATTCGTACCTGGGGATCTTCCTTAAGGCTTTGAAGAAAGGCAAACACCTTTCTCCGAATCTGGACATGAAGCGACTCAAAGAAGCCACCCTGCCTGTGAGCCGCATGATATCAACATTGCTCCTGGATGTCGCCATGTCGATGATGGCCCTGATCTTCTCCGGGTTTGCTTCGATTTCTCAATGGGCGACCATGAAACTAAAGAATTTCCCGCTTGTGACGCCGAATGCACATTTGGCCGGATTCAGTTTCATTTTGTACTTTCACAGGACATCGAATGTCTTACCGAGGTCTGTGGTGTGTTCGGCTGACAGGACGGACTTCACGAGCATGTCGTCGACGTAGACTTCCATATTTCTCTCAATTTGTGGTTTGAACAACTACCAACCGCTGGTATGTTGCCCCGGCGTTTTTGAGGCTGAAGGGCATTACCCTGTAGCAGTAGACTCCTCGATCAGTGGTGAAGGTAGTTAGCTCTTTGTCGACCGGATTCATCCAGATTTGATTATAACCGGAGAAAGCATCCAAGAAGCTCAGTAGCTCGTGACCGGCCAAGCTGTCTACTAACTGATGTATCCGAGAGAGCGGATAGTTGTCATTGGGGCAGGCCTTGCTTAGATTGGTGAAATCTATGCACATGCGCCATTTCCCGTTTGCCTTCTTGATCATGACCATGTTCGCTAGCCAAGCCAAGTAGTCTAGGTTCCTGATGAAGTCGACCGCGAGCAGTCAGCCCACCTCCTTCTCTATCGCTTTCTGCTTCATTGGCGCGAAGTTTCTTTTCTTTTGTCGGACTGACCGGGCTTTCGAGTCGATCCCGAGCTTGTGTGAGATCACCTTGGGGTCGATCCCGGGTATGTCCGCTGGAGTCCAACCGAACACATCGGAGTTGTTCCGGAAGGAACTGGATCAGGTCGTCTCGAGCACCCCTGTTAAGAGTGAGTCGATCTGAACAGTTCGGCTGTCGTCTCCTTCCCTGAGAGGAACCTCTACCAAAACCTCTACCGGGGAGCCTCGAATCTCTTTTTGGTCATCGCGCGTATTCAGGGACTCCCGAGAATCATACACATTTTCGAAATTGTCCACCTCTTTCTCTTCGGAAGACGTCGAGGCGAGACAGACCCTGGCGGTTTGCCGGTCTTCGTAGGCCCGGACTATCTTCCCATTGTCCAGAGAGAACTTGAGCGCGAGGTGATAAGTTGAGATCTGAACCTGAAGGGCATTTAGGGTGGGGCGACCCAAGAGGATGTTATAGGACAACGGGATCTTGGCGACAAGGAAATTCACAAGTATAGTTCGCATTCTTCCTGCTTCCCCAATGTCGAGAGGGAGAGTGATCGATCTCTCGGTCAAGACGGAATAGTTTATAAACCCGGAGAGAACGTGGGAGGTCGGTTGGAGATCGGACGGATTTAATCCCATACGCTGGAAACAGTCGTAAAACAGGATATCCGCCGAGCTCCCCAAGTCGACCAACATTCTCCGGACCTCGTATCGGTTTACCCGGACTGCTATCACGAGCATTGTGCAAGAGCGATATGCCGTGAAGGTCCTCGTCGGTGAAGGTGATTGGATCGTCCTTCTTGCACTTCTTATAGGACGGATCACTTAAGGTCATGACTGGCCAGAAACGGCGGGTATCCTTGTTGCTCGGAGTCGAACTTACAAAGACGACCATGATCTGCCTGACCGTTAATTCTCCGGGAGGGGGTTGGTTCGTTTGCTCCCAATCTGCTTGTTGTTTATCTCGTAGGTACTTCGCCAGATGACCGGAGCGGATCCACTCCTCAATACAGTCATGGAGTTGTTTGCAGTTCTTGGCTGGGTGCCTTTATGATTGATGGAAAGCGCGGTACGGACCACGGAGTTGCTTGCCCGGCCTCTGAGTAGCCGGCGAGAGTTTGAAAAACCTCTCGCCCTTAGCCTCCAGTAGCTCAGCCTGAAGACGTTCAGGGGAGTGTACTCATGAAATCTTGGAGAATAAGGTTTTGGACGGTCGGCCTTTTTCTTCTCTTCTCTGTCCGGTTTCTTTCTGTCCGTTCGGTCGCCATGAGTTAAGTTAGCATTTACCTCCGACTCAAGTTGGATTTCTCACTCAGTCCAAACTTTTACTTCGGTCATGGTTTTACGTTGCGCCAATGCAAAAGGGCAGAGCCACTCTTTAAGCCTAAGACCCGACCTCAAGGCGGTGATAACCGTTTCGTCGCGGGGCTCGGAGACTTCCAAAAGGGCATTATAGAACCCTTGAAAGATTCCATGTCTTCACTCTTGATGGTAAACAGGTAGTCGACCGTCCTTTTCTGTCGTCGGTTACCGACGAAATGACCGAGGAACTAAGTTTCCAGCTTGTCAAAGGTCGAGATCGAGCGTGGCGCAAGTCCGCGGAACTAATCCCGGCCGGCCCGGATGAGGGTGGTGGGGAAGGCTCGGCACTGAGCTGCGTCCGAGTTGCCTTGGAAGCTCATGCCTACCGTAAACGCGTCCAAGTAATCCTTCGGGTCAGATTTCCCGTCGAAGAGATCCACCTTGGACGGTTTGTTCCGAGACGAGACCCGCTCACTTAGTAACTGCTCTGTGAATGGCCTCCTGAGCGAATCTGCGAAGTACTTGGCCACTCCTCCGGCCGAACGAGTAGCATGCTGTATTTCTTTGATTTTCTTCTCAAAGGCCTCGATTCGCTGATGGTACCCCGAGGATTCCCCGCACTCGGAATACCTGTTGTCTCTGCTTTGGGCTTGCGTGATGGAGTGGTTTCGGCTTCACTCTATCGCGTTCCTTAGGTCCTGAAGGGAACCCTTTTGTGGTCTATCCCGAGGTGAGCCACGTGCGCGGTCTAGATGGATATGGGGACGTCGGTCTCCCGTGGAATCAGGCGACCTGACCAACGTCTCCTCAAGAGGCAAGAGAGCGCGGTAAGCGTTGAAGCGACGGCCCGGTCTCCCTTGAGATCTTGGTGTCGAACTATCCGGCACCCAACGAGTCATGGACTTATTCCTCGCATGGGGTCGTGACTGCCAAAATCGGCACGCCGGTGTTCGATGACATCGAGATGGGCGTGAGCGAGGTCGAAGGCCTGAACGCACCCTCCGTCATCCCACGCACGCCGTCGTTCCGAAGAGTGGAGACAGCGGTTTGGCGAGCATGGCCGGCCGTTTGAACACGAGCGAGCGCGTCCACAATTGCCGTGCGCCTGTCGATCCGTGCAGATTGGGTGTCGACGACGTTGGAAGGTGTAAGACCGCTCCCGCCTCCATTGTGGAGGACGGGACGGCTCATACTGGGATCTCCATGGTGAGGATCGCTGGCCATTATATTGAGAGCAAAAGATCAACTTTCTTGGATGGAAAAGGTTTCCCACATACGGCGTCAACTGATGGAGGTCGGTGTCTCCTTCGGATGTTGTCCTCCGTCGAACTTGGGGTTAGCGGTGTCAAACGGTTGAGATTTGAGATGAGGGCTGAGCGTGTGGATCTCAATGGGTTGTTGTTGTTGACGCCTAGCTATCTGTAAAAGAAGTCCCGGGATAGGAAACCACCGTAAGACCCTCCGACAATCAAGTACCGAGAAATAATAGCAGGGTAGCGACGTATTGAAATAAGTTCGAGATACCTGGATTATCTGAAAAAGGGGTTATATAGCGGTTGCATGGCGCGAACCAATGAAAGATTCTCGCCGTCCTTTATGCCCCCGCATCACGTTCGCGTTGATGGCGGGATACGCCCATTAATGGCGAGATACGCTAGCGTGGGATGCGGGACGTGGAGCGGCGAAGATCTCATCGTGGTGGCGAGATACACGGACCCATTACGGGAAGCGCTTAGGCTCCGTGCTCCCAGCCAAACAAGGACGCTGAGAAATCTCAGATATAAACTAGCTCAGAGACGAGAGGATGGGCTGAGGAGTCTCGACTATAGGATAGCTCGAAGACGAGCTATTAGCTGGCGGTCAGCGAAGGGGAAAGGTAGTCCGGAGAGATCTTCTTGGAAGGTCTGGTGCAGCCTCGGAGGCGAGGCCCCGAGGAATGTTCCCAACGTATCATATTTATTCCAGCTCCGTAGTCCTCAGGAATCTAGCGGGTTTACGTGGATGACACGTCACCGGCCACGTGTCGTGATCTGAGGAATTCCTTCTTACAAGCATCATCAACTATACTAGCATCATCAACTATACTGAAGAAACAATTGGTACTAAAATGACATTCAGCCTTTCGTTTTCCCTAAATATCACCTCCATAATTATTTCTATATTTGATCCCCAAACTATAGAAAATTCTACATTCCATCTGCAAGTTGTTAATCCAAAAATCCTAAACACTTGAATTTAACTCTAAGCAAATTGTTTAATTTATCTATAGAACTCATGATTGCCCGCAGTAATTTGTATTCCTCTTTTTTTTCCCTTTCAAGTGTATATAGTACTATCATTTTTTTATTGGGCTTGGGCAGTCCATTGGATACTTGGAGTAGTCCATGAAGAAGACACTGGTTCAAACCCAGGATACCCCATTAATAAGGGTGTGTTTACTATAATTATTTTTCAAAAATGGACACTTTATCTAAACCCAACTGACTTTTTGTTAAAACTTTGATCCAAATTATATGAAGGCACTATTTAAATCCAACATAACATATGTGATGGATTGCTTTTGGACCTTCGGCCCAATTAGTAAGAGCTAAAGAATCTTCCATACAAACATGACGCTAAGCCAAAATCAGAGAACAAAAGACACATACCAACATTTGAGTATCAAAATAGGTATGAATTAAACATTAGATGAGAGATTTTAATCATGCCTATACCCATAATATGCTCTTCAGGTATTGATTTTGCTGGTTAAAAATGACACCTCAACCTGAGTATGGTTTTTTAAAGAAATACTAAGGCTTTCATGGCCAATAATATGGACATCAACCTAATAAAAATCTCAGTAAATGAAATGCCTACCCAAACTCTACAACATGCTTTCAATTGAAATAGCACAACAAGCCACTTGCATCAAAATCTTACAGTGGATATCTCTAAAACTGATAGAACCGAAAATTCGACACGGCGTTATGCATAGTAGTAACCTCAAGTAGGAAGGCTTGCATCTTGGGTTGATACTGGTTTCTTCCCGTACCGCTGAAACAAAATAATGCAAGTATCAGCCTAAATTGGAAATAGCTTTCCTCATTTCTGCACGTATATCAGAATACCACTCTCTTTTCGAAATACATTAGATTTTCCGTCAATTTTTCCACTTTATCTCTCACATTGCATATTTAATACTTTCACCAAAGGAGACTTAAAATTTGAAAAGAAAAAGAAAAAATCAATCATAGAGAGAGAAAGATAAATAATTGTTAAAACAGGATGCAAAATAGAGCTTTAAAAAGATTAAAGAGTGGTATCTAGCTACACGGGTGGGGCAAAATTGAGGGGAGTTTTAGGCATTTTTAACAAGAAAATTTAATATGAATTACCTGTTTCCCAGTGGAGAAAGGAACATATTTATACTTAATCATGTGAAGAATCTGACGCTTCATTGTGGCGATAAAAAGCACAAACCAGTAGAAGACTAGAATCGGCCAAAACACGGGAACATCAAAAGCACTGAAAAACGTCAGTACGAAAGCAATGCAGAAGGCTTTTGTGATGGAGTACCTGCAGAGAAGGAAAAGAAAAACATATTGTCAGGCAGTCATGGCATTTCATTTTGCTAACCAAGCCAGATAGTTATTACACCTTATTTATATAAAAATGCTGCATTACTCCAAAAGACCTTAGGGGGGGAAGAGCTCCAAGACCATGGGGGAAAAAAGAACTATGAAATCAAATATATTTTCATAAGATCGTATTTATGGCAATTCCAATTGACCATCAGCCATGCAGTTTCCTTCTGTGGAAATATGCGATGTTTTCAAGGCATCTGATGTATCTAAATAGCTTAAAGCGTCAAAAAGAAAAGACAGATCATGGATGAAATTTAGAGGTCGGTCTTGTAACAGGAGCATGGATAATAGCTAATGCTAGCTAGTACCACCAAGTGGGTGGTAGATTCATATACGAGTAACTAATTTATATAAACAATCTAATAAAAACATTGGGGTGGTCGTTTTTCCCCCTACCAGAAACAAGAACAAGTGACACCAAGAAAGTAATAGGTTACATGGAATCCTGAGGATTTGTAAAACATGCCGCTTGAATATCCAAGGCCTCCTTCAAAGTATTTAAAAAAAATTCTCATGTCGAAGGGAAGGAATGATAGAAACCAGCAAATATTTATAAAAATATGAAAGATATTTATAAAAATACGAAAGATGTACGCTTATTTGAGGAGATTTAAAGAATGCCTCGTTAACAAATATCAACTTTTTTACTTCCTCAATAAATCCATTGTTCATAGAGGTTTACAGGAAGACTCTGTCGCTCCATTGATTATTAATCCCACACTGCTCTTTAACTGGTGCACTCATTTTATGCACGTGTCCAAACTAGGGCTGCGCAAAAAATAACCGGCCGGACCCGACTGAAATTAGATGGTTTTGAAAATGGGGCTGGTTCAGGTCGGCACAGAAACCCATCAGAAGTTGGTTTAGTTAGCTCGGAGTTGGTTTTGGAAACTCCAAACCCAACTGAACCCACCGGAAGTTGATTTATTATCGGCACAGATGACCGATATTTATCTCTCTCTCTCTCTCTCTCTCACACACACACACACACACACACACACACACGATGATTTGATCTGTGTTGCTTTGCCTATGTCTTCTCTTCTCCAATGCTTCTAAAGTTCTAGCCTTGATTCCTACATTTAAAACCCTCTTCTGAACTCGGTTTCTCTAAGTTTCCTCTTCTATATCTTCTTAACTTGGGTATCGTGTATCCACTTCCCCCTTATAAATTTCGAATTTGGAAGTCGAATCTTACTAGGATTATGGAATCATCTCAGATTTAGTGTAGCAGTGTCGTTATTGTGGTAGTGTAGGGATCTTTTGGAATTTGGAAAACTTTTAAGTTCAGCTGTAGTTTTTTTTTGGTTGGTTGTTGTTGGACAGGTCTTTGTTGATCTTTATTGACAGGTATTTGACAGGTTTTTGTTGAATTCATGTAACCAAGATTTTATGTTGCCACCACTTTTTGTTACTGCCTCAATAATACTTGAAAGGAGATGTGACGCTGAAAACTGTGAAAGGAGCATGTAGTTCAATTGATCTATTGTACCAGTTAATTTGTGATGTATTTGTTTTTTGTTAATTTTATTTCTAGTTGTGTTTTGAGTTTTAAATTTGAATTGTTTTGCTTTTTCATCAACATTAATTTAATAAAAAAAAACTGTATGAGTTGCTTCTTCTTTTTTGCTTTTCTTAAATCTTTTTTTTGGAGAGATTTTAATTTTTTCTGATAAAAACCCATTTTAAAACAAGCTTTTAGTCTGGCCCACCCCTACCCAACCGACAACCGAACCGATTCGGTTTAGCATTAGTTCAAAGACTATATCGAACGGTTTTTTTTGGTTTGTAGGCTAGGTTGGTTTAGTTCACTATGCGTTTTCTCGCAAAAAAACTGACCCGACTCATGTTGCTCAGGACTAGATGAAACACAAACTCGAACACAGATGTGGGATACGACAAGCTTGTAAAAAGGGCACGAAACAGCTATATTATTTCATATATATTTAATTATATATTAAACAAAATATAATACACTACGAGAAAAAATATGTACTAGAATAACCTTAAAAGTAAACCAAAATAATACCAAGCTTATAACTTTCATCCCAAACCGTAAGTATTTTTGGGACAAACAAATACATATATAAAACTAAAAACAAAACACATAAAAATGTAATCCACGAGTTAAATCAAACAAAATATTAATACTTTTTAACCGGTGATGTCTTTCATAGATCTAAATTAATCATTTATATCAAGGCTTAATTCCCAAACACTAACAAAAACTTAGGGGTTGAGGCGAATATCTATCGAATTCTTTGAAAATTACAAATAATTACCAATGTACGGAAACTTGTAAAATTAATAAATATTAAACTGTAAAATTTGTTTAGTAAATATTCAATAAACTACCAAATTTGTTTAGTAATTATTCAATAAACTAACAAACTAGTGTAAGAAAGTTTAAGATTGTCTGTACACTTGGATAGTTTTCTATAATTTTCAAAGAATTTGGTAGTTACTTACCACGACCCTTAAGTTTTTGGTTATTTTTAAAAATTAAGCCTTACATTAATTTGGGTATTTATTCCTCCCAGTTTAGATATCTAGGTTCTATCATCCAAAAAGATGGGGAGATCGATAGCGATATCAATCAAAAGATCCAAACTGGTTGGTTGAAATGAAGGAGTGCAACAGTGATTTTGTGTGATTGTAACTTTCCATTAAAATTGAAAGGGAAGTTTTATCGGAGCGCTATTCGACCTGCCTTATTATATGATATAGAATGCTGGGCTCCTAAAAAGCATCATACACAGGAAATGCACGTAGCAGAGATATACATGCTTCTTTGGATGAGTGGTAACACTTGAAAAGATAAGGTGCGAAATGAGGATATTCGTGCAAAAGTTGGTATAGCACCCGTGGATGAGAAGATAATGAAAAACCGGCTAAGATGGTTTGATCATGTGCAACGCAGACCTATGAAAGCACCAGTTCAACGAATGGATACTCTCAATATAGGCAATATTAAAAGGGCGAAAGGGAGACCGAAGAAAACATGGATGAAGGTGATACGAAAAGATATGGTTGCTAAAGGCCTCAATGAAAGTATATTGTTCGATAGGAGTGAGTGGAGGCGAAGGATTCATGTGCTGGACCCGGCGTGATTCTCATGTTTGGTTCATGTAGCCTATCCCATATGCTTGGGATAAAAAGCTCAGTTGTTGTATTCCTCCCGATTGTAATCCGTCATGAGAAAAAATTGCAATATTTAAATCCTTGAAGGTATCAAAGTTGTCCACATAAATATTTCTCATTCTTATTTCCCAACCCTTACGCTAAGTAGAAGTGGCGATCACGTCTAATATACAGAGGCACGGCCCAGAGTGTTGGACACGTGTCGAGCGGAATGTCCAAGTGTCTGGTACGTGTAAGACACGGTCACGGCGAGCACAAAAAAGTGTCCATACTTTCTAGCACCTATTCCAAACCATCTCAAACCATTTTATCCGATACAACAATACTAGATTGAAGATAAATTGAATTACTTAAACCTACACTTATTTCTTCTATAATTAGAGTTTATCACACATCCATTCAACATTCTCATTCCAGCTACTCATTATTTCTAATATAGCGTAGTCATCTTATAAATTATCATTTTCATTTATAGATATTCTATAATAATCTAATCGGTAATTTACTCTATACATAATTCCCTAAAAGCTAAACTATTTGTTGTTCTTGGACAACACAAATAACCTTTCATTGTTATTGGAAAACACACAAAATATAAAATAGTAGAAGATTGACATATCTATTTATATCTTCTTATTTAACCATATTTCTTAAAAAAATATTAGAATCAAAAAAAGTAGAAACGGCATTTTACAATTTCAGATGTTGGACAAAAAAGGTTAATGATACTCATAGCTTAATACATTAATTGAGTGAGAACATTATACATTCCTCAAAGATGGCAATTTGTTTAATTGACTAAAGTACAATGTTAGGGAGCTTCTAGATTAAAATATCATAGGCTCAGAACTGATGCCTTTGTCGCTACATTCAACACCCCTACTTTTCTTATCTCAATTTGATCCAGTCAATACTTGTAAATAAAGGATTGAAAAAATAAAATAAAAAATGTTATTTAGTTAATTCAAGTTCATAGACGGTTGTTTTATATCCCACAAATGATACTAGCTTATGAAAGAAAAAAGTATATAAAATAAACCAACGAACGTCATGTAATCTAATCTTCAGCCGCAAGAATCAATCTTTAAGGTGTCATTGTGGGGTTAAAAGTATTTTTTTAATTTATCTCATGCTAGGCATATGCTTTTAAGGAGATCAAGTGATAAGCTTGCTCCATTCAACCCTTAACACTAACAATAATTCATAAGTTGTATGAACTGTGAAAAAACAAGTGAAGGGAAGCCTATATTTATTGATTGTCTATAGGAAGACAGTACACACACAGATACATGTCTTAAATTTAACTTTTTAGTTATATCGATTTCTACAAAATTATCATAATTATAGCACAACTACTAAATTTGAAAGCAAAATTTTAAGGCGTCAACTAATTTTCATTAGCTCTGAGCAATGTTCGGTTCAGTTTGATTTTTGAAAAAAAAAATAATGAAATCGAACGAAATGAAAACCAAACCTAACCGAACGACCAACAATCAGATTGGCTCGGTTGGAGATTTCATTCCCAATAGAGAGTGAAGAATGACGAGGTAAAGATCAAAACTATGAACCCAAACATGATCCAACCCTCAAAATGATACATCCCATTCCACTGTTCAAAAAAATAAATCAATTGTTTAATGAATAATAAATCAGATTGGGGATTTACTAAACTTATAAAGAAAGGGTATTTAATTGTATGTATCATTAAAGAGTTTGTTGACGTCACATGAGAAATGACCGATGTTGGCAAAATCAAGGGAAACTTGCTCAGTTTAGAGGGGTTGAAGTCAAGAGGTTGAGGGATGCGGCACCGCCACAGTGAGTATGCGAGAGGAGCATATAAGATCTAAAGTTTCCCTTATATATATATATATATATATATATATATATATATAGTGAGAGAGCGAGGCCCTAGGAGGCTTTTTCCGTTAGGTGGCGTCGAAATCTAGATCCTCCGACATTTTATTCGACGATCGGTACCGTCCATCTTGATCTTTATCGTCTAATATATCGATATACCAAAATTTCATGTGATATTAACACTTTTTCACCATTATTCTCATATGAGAATAATGGAGGAAAGGCCGTAAGAGGCTTTTTCGTCAGGTGGCATAAAAAAACTACACCCTCCGCCAATTTTTCCGACGATCGGCGCCGGCCATATTGATCTACATCATCTGATATGTCGGTACACTAGATTTCATGTGATTCTAACACCTTTTCACCGTTAATTTAGCAATGTAAAAAGTTCTATTGTCGGTAAACCGTTAATTCTAACACCTTTTTACTGACAATAGAACTTTTTACATTGCTAAATTAACGGTGAAAAGGTGTTAAAATCACATGAAATCTGGTGTACCGACATATCAGATGATGTAGATCAAGATGGCCGGTGCTAGTCTTCGGGAAAAATGGTGGAGGGTGTAGTTTTTTAATGCCTTCCGACGAAAAAGCCTCCTAAGACCTCTATCCTCTATTGTTCACATATATATATATATATAGAGAGAGAGAGAATAATTGAGGAAAGAGGCCATAGGAGGGAATTTCCTTCTATGGCGTCGAAAAAATATACCCTCCATCGTGTTTTTCTACGATCGGAATCCATCATCTTCATCGTTATCATCTAAGATGTGAGTACACCAAATTTCATGTGATTCTACAACTTTTGCACCGTTGATTTAGCAATGTAAAAAGTTCAATTATCGGTAAACCGTTAATTTTGAACCCACTAATTCAGCGGTGAAAAGGTTGTAGAATCACATGAAATTTGGTGTATCCACATCTTTGATGATAACGATGAAGATGATGGGTGCCGATCGTCGGAAAAAACGATAGAGGTTGTATTTTTTCGACGCCATAGGAGGAAATTCCCTCCCATTCCATCTTTCCTCCATTATATATATATATATATATAAAAGTAATAAAACAGGACGGTCAATTCAGTTAACCTATTAAGATAATCAAACCGGAACTGAACCGAAGCAGTTCAATTATAAAAACCGAACCGAACTAAATTGGTTCAGATGGTTTTCGCTCTAGTTGATTTTCTGCTCGCCCTTAATTTCCATAGAATGCTTCAATATTCCATATTGATTAATCTTCTTCAATTTTCTCAATTTAACTCATCGCAACCAAATGAACAGTTGCTTAATGTAGTCTTCATAAGTAACATCTCCCCATTTCCATCACTTCTTTAGAAAGAATTTTCAAAAATATCCATTTTGGTCATAGGCATACATGGAAACCAAGTGAAATATAGTTCATGAAACGAAGCTATTACCAATCATGAAACACAATGGATTTTGCAGTTTTAAACCTTAAAAAATTGCTTAGTGATATATTACTCGCTGAATTTTGAAACAAATCCATTCAAGAGTATTGAATTGAGTCTCAACACTTAAAAAGTAAGTAAAGGCCTTTGGAAGTTGCCTGAAAGTTCATGAAGTCCATTGTCCAAAGTTTGAAGTAGTCCATTATTAAATCTTTAAATCAGTCTACCCCGACATCAGCTACGTAACCTTACATCTTTAAAGTAATCTCTACCTCGACATCAGCTACCCAAACTCAAAAGTCGGATAATTTTAAGTCATCTATAGTAAATTGCACCAGGTTACATGTAATAATATGTCCAAAGGATAAAAACTTGTAGAAGATTATATTTGACCAGTGATTAAGAATAGTATGCAAAAGATAAACAAGGTTTCGATGAGAAAGTAGAATAACACAAGCTCCATATGCCTTGCATTATTTAAATTAATAAAATCCAAATATATATAAATGAGAAAAACAAATGAGAAAAATATGAAAAAATTACTAAACATGGGTTCAAAATATTAGTTTCCCTAATTTCAATGTTATGGATATTGATCAACTATAAGTCATCAACTTATTTCAAATATGCAAAAAGTCGATGATATCACGATAATAATACAATCATATAGATTTATAACAAAACATTAAATTAATTTCTAAGAATGAAAAATCAAAATAAAATTAATTTGAGCACCATAAATTCATCAATCATCACAGATGGTACATAGTTCTAAAAGGACAATTAAATCATAATCATCACAAACTAGCAAAATAGATATTTAATTAAAGTCAACATCGTTTAACGGTTTAAATAATCACTCGTCGGTGTCATCAGATGTTTATAAGTTCTTTTTATTCGTTCTCCGGGTCCACCTTCTCGTCACCTTTATCGTCCACTTCATCACCGTATTCAACCTCATTATGATGTCTCTTAAGGTTTTATAGTTGCCCTTAGCAATTGGTTTAGAAACGGGTATAATAAAAATCCCAAACCCGCTTCATAACAATTTTAATACGCCAAAGCATTCTTTTTTACCGCATATATAAAAAATGCATCCGTTTTCATGCGCCATGCGGCCGCATACGCATATGCGACCGCATAGAACACATTTTATAATACTAGGTAAAACAAGAGAGAGAAAATCCTGAAGATGTTGGTAAAAGGATACCAAAAGACATAAACATCAATCTTGTAATGGGTAAATATAGAAACACAAGCAAATGGAGAGATGATAAAAGTTTTGATACTATGGATCATGGAGACCACATATAACAATGGCAGAGGAAAGAAAAGCCAGGTGCTAATATGAATGGTTGAACTTGAAATAAGATCATTAGATCATTATCTTTGTCTGGGAAGGGGGGGCACTTGATGTATTCATGTGTGAGTGCATAGGGCGATAGGTAGCAAGCGAATGCATGCTAAATTGTGTTTAGTCTCTTCAATCAAAATAAACTTAAAATATCATAAAATCAGATAATTTGATGTCAATCATACAATAATTTGCACCATGACACAAATAACAAAATGTTGAAGGGATTCACTTAAAAGCCTAGTCATAGGCTATATTTTAACCAGCAAGACAGTAATTGTAATAATTCACAATAAACTATGGATGCTGCAAAAGAAAAAAGAGGTTTTGGTGAGGAAACAAAAATAAAACCAACTCCAAGATGGAAGCCAATAGAATCTTCCGAGACGGTGAAACAAACAAAAATTAATGCAGATGCTGGCAAAGGAGACAGGACCAAGATTTTATCAGGAAACACAAATAAATATAGTAAAGGCTTGATATGATGGAGTGCATGGATAACAAAAGGAGAGGTACAAAGAGTCAGATCCAGTTTGAATGGTTGGAATAAGATCATTATGTTGAGCGACGCTCACTTTAACGTGTATGCACTTTTTTTTGGTTTTTTGTTCTTTTATTTGGTGGGTGGGTGGGTGTTGTTCTTTCCTTATCTTTTCTTTCTTTTTGTTTGTAGGGTGAGGATAGGGGGTTAAGAAAGGGGATGTACGCTAAATAGTGCACCCTATGCAAATTATGCAGTCCAGTTAAAATCTGTAACCCTAAACCAAGCCTATTCCTTCTTTTACTAATAGATATCTACAATGCTCCTTTGTCCTTACTAAACAACTTGTCCTGATTCTGATTCATTCCCCAATTAAACAGTAGCTAAAACAATAGTACACATACTGTTAATTAACAAGCATTTCCCACAAATACTACGTAGTGAAGATCAACATATATGCAACTATTATTATCACAAGTTTAGGCGATTCCTCATCCCAATTTACTCTTATCATAAACGGCAGTACATAGGCTGCCACTTTAACCAAATCATGTGCAAAAGTAAAAGGATCGTATGCATAACTACAATCTCATGAATCAGCAGCAATTGATTTTATTGGAAGAGCACAGCTGATTCCACCTTCATAAATACATGATTCTCCGCAAGTTGCCAATTTTTAAGGGATTGAAAAGCAAATACTACTAACTTCGAAAGATGCCAAAAAGGCTATAAAGATTTTATAGTAAGAATGTAAAATAACCAATATAAATTTTGAGGATGGCAGCAGCAATGAGAATATGAAGCAAAAAAAGAAACGACAATTAAGGCCCAGTCTGGGAATGGAGTCAAGTTTAGGTAGAGTTTCATAAAGTTATCTAAACTTAACTCTATAATCCTAATTACGCCGTGTTTTACTTTCCGGGGTGAGGGGGTTGTTGGAGTTGAAATAACCAGAATTTAACAAACTTCAATCCAACCAAAGTTTCCAAAACCCTAAAGATATGAGAAGAAAAAACACATTTTGGACTTTACATAGCTTCATAAAAAAAATTTCGAGTTCCGATGACTCCAAAGGCAAACACCCCATCAAAGTTAAAATTTTGCTTGGAGGTAGGTCCTTTCAAACTAGAGTTTGCATCATGTCCACCTCCACCTCCACTAAAAATAACTCCAAGCCCAAACAAGGCTTAACTAACTGAGACAGATTGCTATCTACATGCTACAATTATAAATTACTAAAAATTTTAACTCAGACACCAAGATCCCAATACTAAAACCAGAACAAAGATGGTTCTTTTATAGCTGATCCTTACTGCTCTAGTCCATTGCTGAAATTGATGTAGCTAAAAATGGTGTTTGACAGTATGAAATCAGAATAACTCATTTTAAAACCAAGTTTTCAGGAACACATTTAGCTGAGAGATCCGTCATCGTCAGACCAAACAAATAATTAAAAAAATTCAGACAAAAACCAGTCAAACCATAACCCTAAGTTCATGTGCATTGGCCAATCTACTATCAACAATCACCAAAAGGAATCTAAAACCAAATGCACTCCAAGATCTTAACTTTCAATCACAAGCACATAGGAAATTGGGAACAAGCATCAAAATCAATCGAGATCGAGATCGAAACGCACCAGAACTTGAACTCAGGGAGCCTCCGAACGAAAGGGCGATACTCATCGGAAGCCCTAGTCGGCAGCGAGGGCCCAGATCCATCGACGAGCGCCTCGATCTCGGGATCGACCTGAGGGGAGAGGAAGGCGATGAAGAGGTTGAGCACGTAGATGCCGAGCGCGTACGAGACCACGTAGAAGCCCTCGATGACGGAGACGCGAACGACGTAGATTAGGGCCAGCAGCCCGAACCCTAGCCATCGCCGGAGCACGTGCGGGGTCGCCTTGTCGAGCAAGTGCTGGTAACGGCGTGAGATGACGGCGGTCCACTCCGATACGAATGGCACGCCGTCGGTGTAGGCGCCGTCAGCGGCCGCGCCGGCGGCGGAGGAGGAGGAAGAAGGATCCATCATCGTTTCTTTCTTTCTTCTCTTTGGTCCAATCGAGATTTGGGATTTGAAGAACCGTTTCTGTTTGTTTTGTGAGGGGTGGTAATGCAATTTGAAGATGTGCGATGGCCTAGCTGTTAATTGCTTATTTTTTTATTCCATTATGGATTAAATTGAAAATTCAATGTTTTTTTAATGCTTTCTCCAAAAAATTGTCGCATTATTTAGAGTTGAAAATGCCATGTGCTTATTTTTCTGAGAGAGGGTTTTTTGCGAAATAGGATATAATAACATTAAAATTATTAAAATAAAATCATTTATTTTTTATTTGCCAAAGTAGGGCGGTTTCACACACCCACGTCCCCATCCGCCCCCACCCGCAAGCAGAGAGCGGGTTCTAGGAACCCCCCACCCACCCCACCCTCTATAGGAGTAAAAAAAATTAAATAAAAAACATAATTGAATAAATGTCGATTAAAAAAATTAATAAATAATATTATTGTTGTTTTTGCTCGGGACAATTGTTATTATAATTTATATAGAATTACTATAAATATGAATCTTGTATACACTCCAATAACAAAATGAATAAGTCAAATTTATAATTCAAAAAAATCATATCTGTTTGTAAAAGATAAATTGTACAAGTTTCTTTACAAGCTCTAACCGATTTTCTTCCGGTGCACTTGTCACGATCTCGAAGGTCCCGTCCCTGTTGATTGTCCTCGGCATCTGGTCCTATAATAACCTGGTTGTTTACATAGACTACATCTGTTGTGCATTTGTTGAGGATCAGCATCCATTGTCATTCGATCTCAACGCACTTTAAATTTTCCGGGTCCTATATTTTTGTCTGGCGGTAATACAGTCGGTGTTTGTCTGTTCCCAGTATAATAATGTCAATAGCGACTGTCTGGTATAAGATGAAATTTTGGATCATATGCACCTTGGTAATTGGAAACTGTATAGTAACGGGAAGCAAAATTGTAATGTGAGTTATGCATGCTGCTCGCAGCAGCAATTGCGTGGGCACAAGGTAAATGTTATTGCTGGAAAATACCGCATGTGCACGAAGAGAGCCCTTCATCTCTAAAATTTACTGTATATTGATTCCCATTACTCCCCGTAACTTGAAACTCCGCTGTGTCAAACCTTTCAGATCTGTAGTATTGTGCTCTGCGCTCTCTTTTACGGAATATATCTTCGTAATACGTGGTGGGTGGAGTCTCTATCGCCAAGGACTTTTCCCTTCTTTGCACAAAGTAAGTATTCACTCTGAAAAAGTATCAAACAATCAACCCCTGTATCGGTAAGCCTCTGACACCTTTAAAGACCCCGTTGAAGCTTTCAGACATATTAGTGGTCATTAGTAGATATCTGCATCCATTATCATGTGCTTGTGACCACATGCGTACTGCATACTCATCTTGTTAGTGTATATGCCCTAGAGGCCATTACTGTATCATACTAATTTGTATATTACTTGATGGAAGCTTGGGATATTCACAGTTGTATATACAATCTTGCTCGAAATGGTAGTATGCTACTTGGTTTGTCTCTACTTCAATATGTGCATGTGTTACTTTTAGCATATCGCTGATATATATATTAGAAGAGCCCTTAGGATCTTTGCTTGATTATCAGCGTTGTGATGGCGCTCACACTCGTGGGAGCTGGGTAATCCATAAGCACATCCTTATACAGGTCCCTAGTTGTTGGACTATCGAGACAGGGCATCGATACTCCGGAGTAGACTAGCGTATGCGCTTCTCATCCCAGTGTGGGAGACAGTCTGTCCCACAGCCGTCAGTACGTCGTACTTGAGATAGTATGCGGGTGCTCGTTAGGTTACGAGTACACTGGACAGGACTCATCGGGAACTGTTGGTTGGTATTATACCTATCGTCAGTTATCAGTTCCCAGGTGACATGAGTACAGTTTAGTCCACTGACTTGACACTGTCACTTCGCCTTGAGTGTGTCCCCACTGCACTTTGATTGCTACCCTACCACGGCTCAAAAGAGTCGTGCAAACAGGTAGTTTTTGGGTGCAGTCCCGAAGCACTTGGAGGCAGTGACGGTTAGACAGGATTCGTCTCTCCCGGTATTGGGGGTTGACATCGCGCTGTGTCCAGGAGAGCCATTACACGAGTAGTCCCTGGCCAGGGCAAGCGAGATATGCTGGTAGGTTTCCGGTGTTATCTCAGGGTGTTCTGGGCTACACTCCGACACGACTTGTACCGCTATTAGGGGACTGACGTTCACCACCCCCCTAGGCCTGCCATGCGAAGTATCAGACAAACAGACCGGACTGTACGGAGACTGTCACATACAGGCTCAGTAGGAGTTCAGATAGGGTCCACCTCGTCAGTCTTCTTATCAACATCTACCTGGAGACCGTTACGTACAGCTAGTGCCGCTTGCGGTCTGTGGTTAAACCCACTGCCAGCGTAGTGTCGAGTCTTTAGAGTCCCACACAGAGAGCTATTCGCCTTTAGGCAAAATGAGTAGAGGTCGCATGGTTTTGCGACAGGGTTCGTTCACATCCGCGTACTTGTGCACGTTTGCTGTCCGGACAGCTTATACTAGCAGGCTTTGGTTTAAGCCGGATCCTAGTATATGATTTGGGATCGGTTTTTCTCATTGTATTCGTGTTCCTCGGATCACGAATACGGGTGCGTATGCACAGTTGCTTGAGACAGAGGGAGAGGACTTTGATTAGGGTTAATGACTATTGTCATTTTATTAACCCTAATGCTTATGTGTGAATTATGGTTAATTAATATTAGTTTAATAATTGTGCATGGTTATGGTTGTTGACCATTTGACCTTCTTAACTTGTTGACCTAGGTTGACACTTTGACCATCATCATTTCATTTGGAAGATGCTCTTTGATCCTTGCAATTTGCATTAAAAATGAAATGATAATGGTCATGTCATGATTAACCATGACAATTATCTAGCTAATTATCAATTTAAAGTAATTCACACATATATGTGAGAATGGTTATTATTCTCTCATTCTATCATTCACTTTCTCTCTCTTGTTCTTCCTCTCCTTCAAGCTCTCCCCTCTCATGTGTTGAGAAACACTTGAGCTTGAGAAAAACCCCTTCTTGATAATCTCTACTCTCATCTAGGGTTCAAGAATTAGCACGTCTTGCACCCTAGTTACTTCTAGCTTGGAGTTGAAGCCAAAGGTTGAGGCTTTCGGGTGGATCTTTCTTCGATGTGAGAAGACGACAAAGGTGACCTCTTTCCACTACTCCAAGGAGCAAGGAGAGAAGGACATAAAGCCCTAGGTATAACCTTTCTAACACTTAGCTAGTTTCTAGTTAGTTTTAGCTTGTTTTTGTTTAGCAAAGATCCTTCTTTGTCTAGTTCATGTTGCCTAAGTTGATAAAAATTTGATTTTTATTCCGTTTTCCGCCTCCCCGTAAGCACCGGGGTGGGCAACGTGGACTTACAGTGGTATCAAAGCCTAACTAAACATAAACTAGCTAGGTAGTAAAGTGTATGGAAGTTCGAATCGGAAAAATCGAAAAACTGAGTTTTCAAAACCCTAAGTTTCTGTTAAAATTTTTTTTGTTCAAAACAAAATAAATCATACTCCAAAAATCATCTCAGGGTTCAAAAACGATCCAGAGATTCGACCAAAGAGCTGCGGTTCCGCGGCAATAGCAAGCTATTGCCGTGCAACCGCGGCCGTTTTGGCTCGTCTCTGGGTCGAGTTTGGTGCAGTGTATTTCTGGCTTGGTTTTGGGATTTTTAAGATGGTTTATATGTGCCCAGGTTTTCCAGAATAGAAATTTGTTTTTGGAGGCCTATAAATCCGTATTTTTTATCGAACCTCAATACACTTTGACTATAAGGGTTATATCTG
This sequence comes from Agapanthus africanus, assembly GCA_030015575.1. NCBI lineage: Eukaryota > Viridiplantae > Streptophyta > Magnoliopsida > Asparagales > Amaryllidaceae > Agapanthus > Agapanthus africanus. The sequence goes on along the minus strand of JASDDO010000016.1, from coordinate 355,984,018 downwards.
TGATGTATATATGTATTGAACGTCGGCTAATCGCTATATGTCGATTAGTCGGGGTTATACATATCTGTGATCTGTGTTTGATGATGGTATGTGTTTATGAATGCGTTGGATTGTCGCGGGTGAATAGCCGGGGTGGATGTGAGATGAGTGTTTCTTTTTCTTTCATTCATTGTAATATATAAATTGATGTAATATTATTATTTGTTTGGCCGCACAACGGGGTCGGGGTTGTAGCCGTCATTGTATAATTCTTTTTACTGTTTTTTGCTCCTAGGATAGACCCATGAAGGGGTGCACAAACTACCGGGTATCTCGAAGTGCCGAGTAGCCTACTCACGGTGTTGAGGAAGGTTGCTTCGCTTCGGGTACTTGGCGGGTAGTTTGCCGCACCCGTAGGGGTCTTGGGTGGGGTATTGGCTATTCACCGCGACCGTGTAATCCGCTTTTCGTTGCAGGCTCGAACGTATTGCGGATTCCTAGTATATCTAATGTATTCATCTGTGATCTGTAATGTCTATCATTGCTATATACTTATATATGATAACTATTTAGGCGTTGCTTATGTTTTACGGCCGCGCTAGCCCAGCCCCCTCTCTGTCGTTAGTTAAGTAACCTAACGGGTGATGACGGGGCCCCGTGGCGAATACGAATGGCATAAGCGTACGTCATATTTTGGTTGTTTTCTGCAATGGTAGGATTAAATGATGGGACGCATTAAAAGAACTAATGCAAGAAAATAAACCAAGTAAAAGTCGATTGGAACACTTTGAAAACCACTCGGTTCTTTTCAAAACTAAACTTTTAAACGCAGAGCTTGAACCACTCCTTTTAAAAGCTATCTTGTTCCATCGATTATATCAAGTTCACTACGTTCACGGTTTCGCCAAAACCATTCGTAGCCCTCCGTCATTTCGTATGGATATTCAATAGTATTCAAGCTATGTTTGTTGACCTTCGTCAAGGCATAGTGATTGGTAGCTGTTTGGTGTTCATATGTAGCATAGATAGATGCGTTAGTTTGGGACAGTCGTACTACCTTGTTGACCTTCATCAAGGGTATGTACGGGTGGGTTCAAATTAACCTGGATAATGACGGGTAGAACTTGACATGTGACTTATGATTTGTTGACCTTCGTCAAGGTCATAAGAGCATGGGGCAAAAATCCACATCGGGAGTTTCATAAGTACTGAAACTTGCTAGCGCTGCATACCATTTGGAGTGTGATAATTCTGGTAGGATTCCTTCGGTTTTATCACGCGATGATATTTGGATCCCGATCCTGCTGTGAGTATATGCTACTCCTCGGGAAAACTCTCACTTAACGATCAATGCTATAAACCTAGTAGGTGTCTAGAAAGGTGTTAGCGGGGCTACGCCCCCAGGGAAAAGAGGTTCTTAAATTAAGGAACTTCGCGAAAGCATTGGAAAACCTCCCTCGAAGTACCGACACTGGCCTGGCTGACGGTTAAGCAAGTATTGTACGGTGAGAAAGATCCCGACTAATTCTTCCTTTGTGGTTTGAGGAGGGATTCGAGAGACAGTGGGAGCCATCCTGTTTAAATAAATTAAAAACCAATCTAAACTTGCAAGAGCATCATGCTAAGTGTTTTCTTCTCTCTCTCTTAATTGCAGCGACCAAATGACCGCAACTAGGTTTCATCTAGATAATAAAATGACTGAATCTGACTGTTATGACTGGCAAAGGTCTGTCCAGATGTCCATTGCCCAGGACAAGCTGGGACACCTCTTGACTGATCCAACCCCTGCCGTCTCAGGTCCAGTTTCCCCTGTCATGGATATTGATATCCGTAGGACATCGGAAGAAGACTGTGCGAAAGCCAAGTGCCTCGTGTTAGCCTCAGTTGATGGTATATACCAGAGGCAGCACGAGAAGATGGACTCAGCTTCTATCTTCCTCCATAACAAAGTTTTATATGGAGAGCAATCTCGTATCGCAAGATATGAGACCTCGAACGAATTGCTTCCAGCGAGGTTGGCTATTGGGTCATCTGTAGAGGACAACGTCCTTACAGAGACCAGCTCTTTTGAGCTCTCAGACCTGAAGACCACGTTGAAGAACGGGTCAGATGCTGACTTAGTTCAACAGTCTCTACCTATTACCCTGAAGGAAACCAGGGAAGTAGAAAGAAAGAGAAAGGCAGAAGTTTCAGGAATGGATGCAGTAAAAGAGGGATGTTCCTATTGTTACGGGAATGAACATAGGCAGAAGGATTGCAGGGCTTGCAAAGCCAGTAGTCAGAATTCGAAGCATGTTGTGGTTTCGGCTTCGGGTGTGTTTGTAATAGAGAACTGTATGTCAGTTAACCCTACTTCCTGGGTATTGGATACCGGATCGGGATCTCATATCTGTAACTCGTTACAGGCTCTAAGAAACCGTAGGGTTATCAGGAAAGGTGATATGACTCTCAGGGTTGCTAACAGAATGAGCATGTATGCTGAATCCGTAGGGGAATATCATCTAGGACTGACAATTGGGCAGATATTAATTCTGCATAACTGTTTTTATGTACCAGGTGCGACTTGTAATATCATATCTGTATCCTTAATTTCTAAAGAAGGATATGATTTTACTTTTGTAAGCGATGTAGTTAACATCCACCTAAATCAAGTTCTGATTGGGTCAGGTACATTACAAAACGGTATATACGTATTGAATCAAGCTCAGATCTTCAGTGTCCAGAACATACTTAAAAGAAAGTCTCCGGAAACAAATCAGGCTTTCTTATGGCATTGTAGACTTGGTCACATTAATGAGACACGGTTGACAAAGTTACATAAAGAGGGATACTTGAATCCGTTTGAGTATCAGTCTTATGCCACTTGTGAATCTTGTCTCATGGGAAAGATGACAAAGACTCCGTTCACTGGACACGGAGAAAGAGCAAGCGAGCTCTTGGGACTCATACACAGTGATGTGTGTGGTCCAATGTCTACACATGCGCGAAATGGTTATTCATACTTCATTACTTTCACAGATGATTTCTCTAGGTATGGGCATGTCTTCTTGATGAAGCACAAATCCGAGGCCTTTGAGAAATTTCAGGAATACAAGAATGAAGTTGAAAAACAAACAGGCAAAAGTATCAAGACACTAAGATCTGATCGAGGTGGTGAATACTTGAGTGCCGAGTTTCTGGGCTACTTAAAAGAGAATGGAATTCTCTCTCAGCTTACTCTTCCATACACACCACAACACAACGGTGTATCGGAAAGGCGGAATCGAACCCTATTGGATATGGTTCGTTCCATGATGAGTAAGGCTGGGTTGCCACGATCCTTCTGGGGTTATGCGCTAGAAACAGATGCATATCTCTTGAACAAGGCTCCAACCAAGACTGTGCCTACCACCCCATATCAGATGTGGAGTAGGAAGAAACCCTGTCTCAAGTACCTTAAGACATGGGGATGTCCAGCTTTTGTAAAAAAGCAGCATGCGGACAAGCTCGAGGACGCTCAGTACTGTGTAAGTTTGTGGGATACCCAAAGAACTCCAGGGGGTATCTTTTCTATTCCGCAGAGGAACAAAAGGTTTTTGTTTCTCAGCATGCCCACTTCTTGGAAACTGAATTTTTAGGAAATCAGATAAGTGGGAGCGCAATAGAACCGGAAGAAATTCCAGAACCACAAGCTATTACTGAAAGCTTGGAAGAACTAGAAGTTTCAAGAGAACTGGACATCCCAGCGCCACTCCGCAGGAGTAGTAGGCAGTCTCATCCGCCCGAGAGATACTACGGTTTTATCATAGACGGGGATAGAGAGGATTGCACCATGGATTATGGTGAGCCTACTAGCTTCCAGCAAGCCATCCAGAGCGGCGACTCAGTAAAATGGCTGGATGCAATGCGGGCTGAGATGGAGTCCATGTACACCAACAAAGTTTGGACTTTGGACTTTGTTCCAGAAGGGGTAAAACCCGTAGGTTGCAAATGGATCTTCAGAAAGAAGATTGGTGTAGATGGGCAGGTTGAGACCTATAAAGCTAGACTTGTTGCAAAGGGTTTTCGTCAAAGACCTGGTTTGGACTATGACGAGACCTTTTCTCCAGTGGCTATGCTGAAATCCATTCGGATCATTCTTGCCATTGCTGCCTTCCACGATTATGAAATCTGGCAGATGGACGTAAAGACGGCTTTCCTAAATGGAAATTTGGAAGAGTGCGTCTATATGGATCAGCCGGAGGGATTCATTCAGAGTGGGAGCAGCGGTAGAGTGTGCAAGTTGCTTAAGTCCATTTATGGACTTAACCAGGCATCGCGGAGTTGGAACATCTGCTTTGATGATACTGTCAAAGAATTCGACTTTATCAAAAATCCAAATGAACCATGCATTTACAGTAAGATTGTAGGAAGAACTGTAGTATTCCTCGTCTTATACGTGGATGACATTCTCCTAATAAGAAATGATATTCCTATGCTACAGTCAGTCAAAGGATTCCTGTCGCAGAGGTTCTCCATGAAGGACCTGGGCGATGCCAACTACATTCTGGGGATCCAGATCTATCATGGTAGATCTAAGAGGATGTTGGGACTTTCACAGTCAAGGTACATCGACACCATACTGAAAAGATTCAGTATGGAAGATTCCAAGCGCGGTAATCTACCGGCTTGTCACGGGATCACCCTCTCCAAAGAGATGTCTCCCAAGACTGATTTGGAGAGGGATCGCATGTCTATTATACCCTACGCTTCTGCGGTAGGCTCTATAATGTATGCGATGTTGTGTACCAGACCAGATGTAGCATACGCATTGAGCGTTGTAAGCCGGTATTAGTCGAACCCAGGGAAGAAACACTGGATAGCGGTAAAGAACATTCTCAAGTACCTGAGAAGGACTAAGGAGATGTTCTTGGTGTATGGCGGAAAAGACCTCCAGCTTGAGGCCTTTGCTGACTCCAGCTTCCAGAGTGACAAGGATGACTCCAAGTCCATGTCGGGTTATGTCTTTACCCTCAATGGAGGGGCAGTTTGCTGGAAGAGTTCCAAGCAGGAGACCGTTGCTGACTCAACTATGGAAGCGGAGTACATAGCTGCTTGCGATGCCGCAAAGGAAGTTGTCTGGATGAAGAAGTTCCTCACGGAGCTTCAGGTGGTTCCTACCATTGTTGATCCAATACCGCTGTATTGTGACAACAACGGCGCTATAGCTTTAGCGAAGGAACCCAGGTCCCATCAGAAGTCCAGGCACATTTTGAGGCGGTACCACCTGATCAGGAAGATCATAGATCGCCAGGAGATCGAGGTAAAGAGAGTAAATATGGAGAACGACATTGCAGATCCACTCACGAAGGCCCTACCCCAGACTCAGTTCGAGCGGCTAATCGAGATAATAGGTCTTCGATATGCCAGTACATGGCCTTAGTGCAAGTGGGAGATTGTTAGTGTATATGCCCTAGAGGCCATTACTGTATCATACTAGTTTGTATATTACTTGATGGAAGCTTGGGATATTCACAGTTGTATATACAATCTTGCTCGAAATGGTAGTATGCTACTTGGTTTGTCTCTACTTCAATATGCGCATGTGTTACTTTTAGCATATCGCTGATATACATATTAGTAGAGCCCTTAGGATCTTTGCTTGATTACCAGCGTTGTGATGGCGCTCACACTCGTGGGAGCTGGGTAATCCATAAGCACATTTTTATACAGGTCCCTAGTCGTTGGACTATCGAGACAGGGCATCGATACTCCGAAGTAGACTAGCGTATGCGCTTCTTATCCCAGTGTGGGAGACGGTCTGTCCCACAGCCGTCAGTACGTCGTACTTGAGATAGTATGCGGGTGCTCGTTAGGTTACGAGTATACTGGACAGGACTCGTCGGGAACTGTTGGTTGGTATTATGCCTATTGTCAGTTATCAGTTCCCAGGTGACATGAGTACAGCTTAGTCCGCTGACTTGACACTGTCACTTCGCCTCGAGTGTGTTCCCACTGCACTTTGATTGCTATCCTACCACGGCTCAAAGGAGTCATGCAAACAGGTAGTTTTTGGGTGCAGACCCGAAGCACTTGGAGGCAGTGACGGTTAGACAGGATTCGTCTCTCCCGGTATTGGGGGTTGACATCGCGCTGTGTCCAGGAGAGCCATTACATGAGTAGTCCCTGGCCAGGGCAAGCGAGATATGCTGGTAGGTTTCCGGTGTTATCTCAGGGTGTTCTGGGCTACACTCCGACACGACTTGTACCGCTATTAGGGGACTGACGTTCACCGCCTCCCTAGGCCCGCCATGCGATGTATCAGACGAACAGATCGGACTGTACGGAGACTGTCACATACAGGCTCAGTAGGAGTTCAGATGGGGTTCACCTCGTCAGTCTTCTTATCGACATCTACCTGGGGACCGTTACGTACAGCTAGTGCCGCTTGCGGTCTGTGGTTAAACCCACTGCCAGCGTAGTATCGAGTCTTTAGAGTCCCACACAGAGCTATTCGCCTTTAGGCAAAATGAGTAGAGGTCGCATGGTTTTGCGACAGGGTTCGTTCACATCCGCGCACTTGTGCACGTTTGCTGCCGGACAGCTTATACTAGCGGGCTTTGGTTTAATCCGGATCCTAGTATATGATTTGTGATTGGTTTTTCTCATTGTATTCGTGTTCCTCGGATCACGAATACGGGTGCGTATGCACAGTTGCTTGAGACAGAGGGAGAGGACTTTGATCAGGGTTAATGACTATTGTCATTTTATTAACCCTAATGCTTATGTATGAATTATGGTTAATTGATATTAGTTTAATAATTGTGCATGGTTATGGTTGTTGACCATTTGACCTTCTTGACTTGTTGACCTAGGTTGACACTTTGACCATCATCATTTCATTTGGAAGATGCTCTTTGATCCTTGCAATTTGCATTAAAAATGAAATGATAATGGTCATGTCATGATTAACCATGACAATTATCTAGCTAATTATCAATTTAAAGTAATTCACACATATATGTGAGAATGGTTATTATTCTCTCATTCTATCATTCACTTTCTCTCTCTTGTTCTTCCTCTCCCTCAAGCTCTCCCTTCTCATGTGTTGAGAAACACTTGAGCTTGAGAAAAACCCCTTCTTGATAATCTCTACTCTCATCTAGGGTTCAAGGATTAGCACTTTTTGCACCCTAGTTACTTCTAGCTTGGAGTTGAAGCCAAAGGTTGAGGCTTTCGGGTGGATCTTTCTTCGATGTGAGAAGACGACAAAGGTGACCTCTTTCCACTACTCCAAGGAGCAAGGAGAGAAGGACATAAAGCCCTAGGTATAACCTTTCTAACACTTAGCTAGTTTCTAGTTAGCTTTAGCTTGTTTTTGTTTAGCAAAGATCCTTCTTTGTCTAGTCCATGTTGCTTAAGTTGATAAAATTTTTATTTTTATTCCATTTTCCGCCTCCCCGTAAGCACCGGGGTGGGCAACGCGGACTTACACATCTAACTACGCTTTCGCGGCTTGACTCATCTCTCCAATTTTTGTCATGCACATGTCATAAACATTAGGGTCAGACGCTTCACCGGTTTTGTACATAAGCTTATGTAGCTCTGAATTTTTTAATTTTCTATCAAAATTTTGCCTGAAGTGCCACAGGCAAAACCTATATGGGGTCGTCGGAAATACATCTCTCATTGCAGCCAGTATTCCTAGATGTCTATCAGATATGATACATAAATCTGTTTTATCAATAACAGATGGGATACTTTTGAGTTGACGGAAAAACCATGAGCAGGATGATATATTTTCACCCTCGACAATAGAAAATCCCAACGGAAATATACCGTTATTAGCATCAACACCTGTAGCAGTTAACATGCAAGCTCTGTACTTACCATATAGATACATCCCATCCACGCACAATACCGGCCGACAGTGTGTGAAACCAGCCGCACAAGGAGCAAAGCACCAGAAAATTCTTTGAAACCTAACACAGCCATCGACATCTGTTTCTGTGGTTTTTAACCGGTATACGGACTCCGGATTTGATGCTTTCATAGCTTCCATAAAAGGGACTAGTAAGTAGTACGAGTTTTTCCAATCCCCAAATATTTTGCATAAAGCCTTTCTACGAGCATCCCATGCCTTCACATACGAAATCTGAATTTTGTGCTCTCCGCTGACGTAGAGCCGTATCTTTCGGGGAGTCATCACCACATCTGTATGGATTAGTGGCATGATTAATGAGCAAATGTAAGATGAAGTACAATTCCTGTGATCTTTTAACATAATAGAATTGATGCAAGTATGTTCTTGGTTGTATTTCGTGACTTTCCAAGCTTTAGCTCTTTTAGAACAACATGCATGCAATCTCTACTTACATTCAGGAGCTTTCATACATACCACGGTATAATACGTCTTATTTGACTCTTCGGTTTTAAATGTAACGTTTTTTTGAATAGCACATGACTTCAACTTACAAATAAGATCTCCTTTTTCCTTAAACATATCTCCAATAGTGACGCAATATTTGCTTGCTACGGTCGCTTCCAAATAGGGTCAGTATTTACTTCTGCCACGGCTAAGTCTACCCAACTATCATCTTCCAGCGGATTGAGGCCGAGATCTTCTAATTCGACAAAATCATTATTCGCGGTCATATCATTAATCAATGCTACTTCATTCAATCCAGCGGCATATTCCACGCTATCCTCCCCTTGATGACCTTCACCAGTTTCATCATCATCACTGCCACACATATCAATGTCACCCGTAACAACATAAGCTTGGGTGCAATATATGATGGTTGAGGTCGGTGTAATGTAGATGGTTCGGGGTGAAAAGACCGGAAAGATATGGACGGACATACTTGGAATGCGCTACTTAGATCGTGTTGGAATGATATGGAGGTATGGGAAAATCTGCGTTTAGTATATAAATTATTCTTATATAATTTTTCCTTAATATTTTCGTATTACGAAGAATATAGACATAATCACCACTTCTTTCAGATTTATTTACCTTTAGAAGGTTGTATATGACAATCCTTGTTGTTCTTCAGGGGTGCATGTAACTGCAGCAGTCGATTGGGAAAATCTGTATGTAATATATAAAATATATTAGTATTTTGGTATTACAAAAAGTGGATTTATAAAATATTTACCCTTGAGTTTGAAGGTTTGAATAATGTTTTGTATAGTCGTATCCACTGAGACTAACGTTATCATCGTTAACCATGTGACCATACCCCAAGGAACTACCTCCAGCATTACCATCAAAATTACCCGTTGGAGCGACATCTGTTACTTCTAATTGTTCCTTCTGAACTAAAAATTCAAAAGAATGCTGGGTGTTTACCAGACCGAAATCTATCATCGAAGATATTGATGTGTCGTCTACAATTTCAACCAACGCATTTCCACTAAACATAGGCCATATACAACTTAACTTAAGCTTAATTTCACGGGGATCGTATTTCGTGATTTTAAACACTTTATTCTCGATTTCATTATAAGTCGTTGATGGTTCTAATTGCATAATTCTTACGCACCCACCCATATACTCGGGACCTTATGCACTTGTGACAATCTAGCCATCGTATTTACATACAACAAATACACTTGAACTTGTCATTATTTGCATCAAACAATATCAAGCCAACAATAAAAAAAAGCGTTAACAACTTATATAATGATTATATTCATTAAAAAATAAACAAACGTTAAAATAAATTTACATACATTTGAAAGGGTGCAGATGAGATTTTGTAGGAGGTGCAGATGCAAATCGAAGCAGGATGAGATTTTGTAGGCGGTGCAGATGCAAATCGGAGCAGAATGGAGAGCAAATGGGAGGAGAGTGCAGATGCAAATTGGAGCAGAATGGAGAGAGAATGGAAAGGAGAGAGAGCTGTTTTTATAGGTGTTTGGTGGTAAAGGGGTCACGAGTTTGTCTTGGATTAATTAAAATTATTTAAAATATTAAGGAGGGCGTGTTTCAAAAACCCGCCATCTCCTTAATTATTAAAGGGGGCGTGTTCTACGATGTTACACCCCACCCTCAATACAAAGAGTATTGTCCGCTCTGGCCAAAACTGCACGGTTTTGTCCTTCGGGGCAAATCGGACCCGACCAGGGGCCACTTCCCAGGAGGTTGTTCCCTGCCGAACACAGAGACGCGACCGCGTAGGTTCATCTTGCCTGAGATCCGGGGCAGATGCTAATTGGTGCTATCCGTCCACCTCTTCGAAGATGCCAAGTTGATTTATGGCACCGTATATCGAAGGTTTAAATGGATGCGGCCGATGTAGCAGACTTCATCAGATTCCCCCTCGTTTGAGGGGTTTTTTAATCGTGGGGATGCTTTTCCCTGCAGTTGCAAGCCCCTGCAGTTAATTACGCTACCGCATAACAACTTTCTTCTTCTCCAGATGGCCACTTCGTGTCGTGGGTGTTTTTTTTGTTTGTGGTTGCCCGTGGATTGTATATGGAGACTAATTTATGTTGTCGCCCGTAGGGCGTGGATTAGTCCAAATTCGTATCTTCTTAGATTTGGGTTTGAGGGTTGGGTTTAAGGATACGTTAGCCTCATTTGAGACTAAGATCAACTTAAACGTATGTTAAGGATACGTTAGTGTAATTTTAGACTAAGATCAACTTAACGGGATCGTTTAGATCCAACAAGAGAGCAATTGGGCTCTATTGTTTAGTTTAAGGACATTGCGGTCGATTACCAGTTTAAGGACATGGTGGTCCATTGTTAGTTTAAGAACATCTCGGTCCAGGTTAAGGACATCGTAGTCCATGGATTTAAAGGGACCCCACAGTCCGAGATTAGGGACATCGTAGTCCATGAGTTTAAGGACCCCACAGTCCATAGTTTAAAAACATCGTAGTCTATGAAGTTTAAGAATATCGCAGTCCATGAGTTTAAGAACCCCACTGTCTGTAGTTTAAAGACATCATAGTCTATGAAGTTTAAGGATATCGTAGTCTATGAGTTTAAGGACCCCACGGTCCGTGAAATGTGTGGTTGTCGGGACCCGTCACCTCTCTGAAGACGTTGAAGGATTACGACAGATATCAGAGGAGTAAAGAGATGTACCCTTAAACCGGTGTGAGTTGGTTGAAAAATCTGTAGTCCAGTTTGGGATTGAGATCTGTTAAATATTCGTGAGCAGATGGGCTCAGTTCAATATAAGTTGAGGACTTATGGCCAATATTGGGCTAAGTCCAATAAGATTAAAATGTTTAACATTTTATTGTTCTGGGCTGTTGAACCTTTATTTGGGCTTGGCCCTTTTAATAATGCTGAGCATTAGATCCTGACATTTTTTTTGTCTTGTATTGAAAGCATAGCATTCATCAGAACAATGTGTGTTCTGACAGCGCGCCACGTGGCGCGCCAGGCACTTTGCGCCCATTAAAGAACGCATTGCGCTTCTGCCAAGTAGCGCACATGAAAAGGACACGTGTCACACTTGGCGCTAAGCGCCAGATGATGGGCGCATTGCGCCAGTTTATGAGCACATTGCGCTTTCAATTTATGAGCGCGTTGCGCTAGTTTAGTGGCACACACGTGAGTGACACGTAGCACGCTTGGCGCCAAGCGCCAGCCCATGAGCGCAGTGCGCTATAGAAATGCAGAGCGCAAGTTGTTTAATTGGAGCATAGATGGTTGACACGTGGCGCATCTGGCGCTGAACGCCGATCCAATGAGCGCAGAAGCACAGTTTAAGAGTGCAAGGCGCATTTTAAGAGTGCAAGGGCGGTTTTCAATAGCACAAAGCGCATTTGAATAGCGCAAAGCGCATTTGATCAAATTTATGATCTGTGAACAAAATCATGTTCTTTTAAAAGAGGCTTTGCCTCAAGATTCAAGAACAACCGTCCTTATTTTTTTGAAAGGGTTTTGCCTTTGTAGATCAATAATCTGTGAATGAAGTAAATACTTCTTTTGTTTTTTATGATGAGATCTTTTGATCTCTTTTTATAAAAGACCTTGGTCTTTTGTAGATCTATGATCTTTTAAGAAGATAATTCTTCTGTTTTAATGAGATGATTTCATCTCTTTGTTCAAGAATCATTCTTTTTACCTTGAAGAAATGATCTTCTTTCAAAAGCTTGCTCTCTTTCTTTTGAGTTTTCTCAAAGTTTGTAGGGGGGTTTCTCTCTCTCAGACTTGAAGTCTTGGGGCCTTTATATAGGGCAAATTGACTTGTTAAATTAGTCAAAGAGATCTTTCTCTGATTGATTTGGGGATGTTTCCCCACCGTTGGATCTTTGATCCTAGGGTTTCTGTTTTACAGAAGGCAATTTTCTTGTTTTTAACAAGATTGGAAAAATCTTTCCATAACAGAATTTTAATTATGATTAATTCATGATTTATCATTATTATTAGATCTTTTGATCTAACGGTGGGGAATTTTATAATTCCAGCGCTGGCGCACCCGTGCTTTGCACGTGGTGCGCTGCTCAGAGCGCAGTGCACTTTGCGCTAGCGCACCTACGTTTGACACGTAGCGCGCAGCGCAGCCTACGCTAGCGCACCCGTGTTTGACACTTGGCGCGCAGCACGCCTATGGTCCCCTCCGAAAGGCAGCGCACAGGACTGCGATGTCCTGGCACTGAGATTCGGGGTAGATGCTATTTGGTTTTATCCGTCTACCTCTCCGAAGATGCCAAGTTGATTTATGGCACCGTGTATCGGAGGTTTAGACGGATGCGGCCGATGTAGCAGACTTCGTCAGATTCCCCCTCGCTTGAGGGGTTTTTGATTGTGGGGACGCTCTTCCCTGCAGGCGCAAGCCCCTGCAGTTAATTACGCTACCGCATCGCGGTAACAACTTTCTCCTTCTCCAGAATTTCACTTCGTGTCGTGTGTGTTTGTTTTGTTTGTGGTTGCCCGTGGATTGTATACGGAGACTGGGTAATACCGTCGCCCGTAGGACGTGGATTAGTCCAAATCCGTATTTACTTAGATTTGGGTTTGGTGTTTTTAGTTTAAGGATGCATTAGTCGCGTTGCGGCTAAGATCAACTTAAACGTTCGTTAAGGATACGATAGTCCTGTTTGAGACTAAGATCAACTTAACGTGATAATCCATTTAATATCTGGCTATCGAGACTCGTCACCTCTCTAACGTCATTGAAGGATTACAACGGCAGATGTCAGAGGAGTTCAGAGATGTACCCTTGAACCAAGGTTGATTTGGAGTTTTATAATCCATTTGAATGTTTAAGGATACGTTAGCCGTGTTTGGGGGCTAAGATCAACTTAAACGGGATCGTTTAGATCCGGCAAAAGAGCATTTGGAGGATCTATTGTTCCAGTTTAGGGACGTAGTGGTCCATAGGTAGTTTAGGGACGTTGCGGTCCATATTCCAGTTTAGGGACATGGTGGTCCACATTCTAGTTTAGGGACGTGGTGGTCCAACATTAGTTTAAGGACGTTCCGGTCCACGAGTTTAAGGACCCCGCAGTCCATATTGACGTATGTGGTCATCGGGACCCGTCACCTCTCTGACGTCGTTGAAGGATTACAACGATAAGTGTCAGAGGAGCTCGGAGATGTACCCTCGAACCGGATATAAATTAATTTAAAAGAGCAGTCGTGCTCAGTCAATTTAATTTAAGGACTTACGGCCCAAAATTGGGCTAAGTCCAATTGAAATTGTTTAACATTTTATTTGCTCTTGCATTGCATTTCTTTTTTTTTATTTGGGCTTTGCCCAGAAAGGATGCAGAGCATCAATTTGTTTTGGGCTCTGTTCTTTTATTGCATTGCAATTTATTTTGGCCTGTTAGGCCTTTTTAATTTGGGCCTGGCCCTTTAGTAAACAATGCTTTGCATTTGTCAGGCGCTTTGCGCCAATCACTGAGCGCAAGCGCTTGTGGTGAGGACACGTGTCATGCTCTGGTGAGCGCAAGCGCAACAGCGCAGTGCGCTGCGCTGTTGCGCTGCTGACACGTGGCGCGCTCTGGTGAGTTGCGCCAATTCCAGAGAGCAAAGCTCTATTTCACGAGCGCGCAGCGCAAGTGGTTCTATAGATGACACGTGGCATTCTCTTAAGAGCGCAACAGCGCAGTTTGCAAGTGCAAAACACTAAGAATCTTTTAGATTCAAGAACAGAAGTGCAAAGCACCATTTAATTTCTTGATCTAATTTAGATCAAAGAAAAATAAATTTTTTATTATTTTTCTTATCTCAGAGAACCAAAGGTTCATGAAAAGTGCAAAGCACTATTTTATTTTTATTAAAGATTATTGATCTTGTTTTTAGATCTATGATCTGTTCATAAGAGAACTTTCTCTTTTTCTGAAGGTTTTTACCTTTTTTATTCTTGAGGAGTTTCTCAGAGTTCTCTCTCTTTTTTTTTATAGAAAAATCTTGATGCCTTTGAATTGAGGCCTAGGGTCCTTTTTATAGTGCCCATAAATTAGTTAAATTTATTAAAGAAATCTTTCTCTGAGTGATTTGGGGAATTTTCCCCACCGTTGGATCTTTGATCCAAGGGCTTCTGCTTTGCAGAAGAAAATCTTCTTATTTTAACAAGAACAGAAAAGATTTCTTAAAATTTTAATTCTGTTTGGCGCAGATGCCCCAGCGCATGACACGTGTCGCACAGTGCAGTGTAACTGCGCTGACACGTGTCGCGCAGCGCACAGCGCAGCGCAACTGCGCTTGCAAATCCGCGCTAACACGTGTCGCGCAGCGTACAGCGCAGCGCATCTGCGCTAGCGCAGCGCATCTGTGCTGACACGACTGCACTAGCGCATCTGCGCTGACACGTGTCGCGCAGCGCAGTGCTTGCGCAGCTGAAGCGTTGCTTCATTTAAATAGAGCTTTGCTCTGATTGGGCGCGCTGCCTTGGGCGCTGCGCTGATGCATCTGCGCCTGACACGTGGTGTGTTGCACAGTGCAAATATACTGAAGCGTTGCTTCATTTATTAAATTTTAAATTTTCAAAGCAGAGCTTTGCTCTGATTGGGGGAAGATGAAGCGTTGCTTCATCTCCCACCTCGGAATTTGAACAGAGCTTTGCTCTGATTGGGGTAAACAGCTTAGCGCTGGATCTGAAGCGTTGCTTCAATTTTTGAATTTTGAATTTCAAAACAG
Source organism: Agapanthus africanus (assembly GCA_030015575.1). Classification (NCBI taxonomy): domain Eukaryota; kingdom Viridiplantae; phylum Streptophyta; class Magnoliopsida; order Asparagales; family Amaryllidaceae; genus Agapanthus; species Agapanthus africanus. The sequence continues at coordinate 355,968,969 of JASDDO010000016.1, read as the reverse complement.
AGCCTTGCTCTGATTGGGGGTGCGCTGCCTAGGGCGCAGCGTATCTGGCGCTAGCGCATCTGTGTTTGACACATGTCGTGCAGCGCGCCTAGCGCTGAATCTGAAGCGTTGCTTCAATTTTTAAATTTTGAATTTTAAAACAGAGTTTTGCTCTGATTGGGGGAAACAAATTCCCCCCCACCGTTGTGCTCATGTGGCGCACACGTGAGTGCAGCGGCGGCAGCATCTGATCCCTTGGATCAACTCAGAAGTTGAAGAGGCGGTTCAATGCCTATAAATAGGACCTTTGGTCCCTTAGATGATTTTCATTTTCTTCTTGAGAATTTTTATTCAGAGCATTGCTCTTCAGTTTAAGAACTTTTCAAGAGTCAGAACTCTATCAAAACTTAGGTAAATTTTAATTTTTTTAAAATAAATTAGGGTTTCACCCATTAATCAGAGCCTTGCTCTTCATAGATCTTCGATCTAAAGAAAACCCATTTAGGGTTTCATTAACAGAGCTTTGCTCTCATGAACCCATAGATCTAAAGAGATCTTTTCTTAGGGTTTCTTAACCCATGAATCAGAGCTCTGCTCTTTTGATAACATGTAAATTTCTTAATCTTTGATGAAGAACTCTTAAGAGTTTTTTCATGGATCTTGAAGATCCTAGAATTTTTTAATTCATAAAAATTAATTTTAATTAATTCTTTTCTGATGGATTTTTCCATCATCATTACAGAGCCAGGCTCTTAAGGAATTTTATTCCTTCATGATCAGAGTTTGACAAGTGTCACTCTGTCATAGAGCATTGCTCTCAAAGGGAGATTTTCTCCTTTTCCCGAGAGATCTCTCATTTAATGAGAATTTTCCTGAGGATTTCCTTATTTAATTAACAGTTTCATCCAATGATGAGGCTGCTTTATTAATTGATGCATTGTCATCCAGATTTTGTGGGTTCCCCTTTGGTCCCCTTTCCATTGCATTGTAGTGTGGTACAAATTTTAAAGTACCGAGTGTCAAAATTTAAAATTAAATTATAGCACTGACAGTTGACTTCTGTCCCCTTTTTTTTGCAGGCGACATGTCTTTCGATGCTACGTTTCCATTTGTCCGTTCAGAGGGAGGATTCCCTGAGGTACCTGTGGACCGAGAGGTTCTCGCGCTCATCAAAGATCGCGACCCGGAACACAAAATCTTCACTTGTGGGGTAGATGGTGCGACCGGATTATCAGAGGTCGTCAAAGCTTCTCTTGTGCGATGCCGTCGGAGCCTATCTCGGCGATCCCGTATGTAGATGCACCCCCGGTGAACTATGCCGTGGAGGTGGTTAATTGGACTTTGGAGGGTCTTCTTCAGCCTTCGATCGCTGCAGTACCCATGCAGCCGCCGCCGGCTTTGGATACCCTGGGGCGGCGCATATGCCAGGGCGAGTCACGCCCTTTAGGACGGCACTACAACATCGGGCTAACTCCCCGTCATCCGGCCGGGTACTTGCAGTGGGCCCGGTACATCTTGTCGGCGAAGAAATCGCAGCTGTTGAGGCTAGGGCTATATCCTGCGGTCTACGCTTCGTTGTTCCAATATTCTGCACCTCCCACGTGGTGGATTAAGGCGTTCTTGGAGTAGTGGAACATCCCGACCCATACCTTCCTTCTACTGGACAGAGAGGTCTCCATTTCCTTGGAAGAATTCGCCGAGGTTTCTGGTCTACTGGTCAGGGGGGAGCACTATGAGGAGCTGCTTCCTCCGAATGAAAATTTTTTTGCCACCAAGCCAGTGGTGATGGGCCTCACGCCAGAGAACGCCATTCAGCACCAGTTCCCCAGCCTGATAAAGGTGTTGAACCTGTACGAGAGCCTCTTCCTTGAATCCGGAGGCCGGGGGGTCAGTTTTGCGGACTTCATTGCCCGGTTTCTTCGCCCGGAGATTTTGTCGCGATGAGGCGAAAAGTTTGCTAAGCTCGATGATCCTTCGGCTTTGGTTTGGACCATCAGCCGGTACTGGAAGCTGATCGGAATGGCTTCTTTCTTCCTGACGCTGCGACCGTCCCTCTGTTCAGAAATCGCCGTTCCGGGCATTGACGAGGAGGCATTCTTTCTTGGGTTTCTTGGGCTATGGTTGAGCTGGTTCGCGCTCCCTATGCATCCTCATTACATGAGGCCTTCCGTCTTCTACCCCGTGCATCGCATAGTTGCCGGAATACAAGTGGCCATCGGGATCGCCGGGTTAGCCCACTTATACCACGGTCTTAGCGTAGCGGTGGATACCACTGAACCGGGGGTGAATCTTGCCAACTTCCCGATGCATTACTTCACTTCATGGATGGAGATGCACGTGCTCGGGGTCTTCGGCATTCACAAGAGACCTTCATTTTACGAGAGATGCAAGTTCCCTCGGATTATGCTGCTGGTTGACGCCTCCATCGTGAGTCCGTCACAGCGGGAAGCTAGGGACTTGCTCCTTTGTCCGTGCACGGTCGGAGATGGTATGTCTTTCACGGATAAAGTCTTGACCATCGGCCAGGAAACTTCCAAGGCGGTGCTGTCACTGCAAGACATTTTTAAGGACGGGGCCTCCGTGTTGAAAGCCCGGGAAATTCTCTATTTGTACTCCATCAGGCCGGGCTTTCTTGTATTCAGACAAAATGATGCGGCGCTATTCATGAGATACAACCCCCATCATTTTGCCCAGCAGCTGAGTTATAATCAAGGAGTCCCGCTGGAGGCTTTCTTGGTAGAACCCGTTGCCACTAAAGAGGGAATGCGGGGCGCGCTGCATCATTTCATGCGCTTAAATACGGGATCTCACTTCTTTATCAGTGAACCGAGTTGCGTCCCGAGGGCCCTTAATGTACATGTGGCCTGGCATCAACATGCAACGGGTGCTGTTATCAGGGAGGAGAAGTGGCTGCTACTTGACCATAAGGGTGTACCCCCTGCTAGTGATCGAAACCTTCCCTTGAAGCGATGGACCATTGTCATTCCTCTGCTAAGAGGAGCTGCCGTGATTGAAGTCCCCGAGGACATGCCTGAGCTACCGGTGCCCCGTGCTCCCATGGAGACGGTGGATGTACCACCAGTGCCTCGTGCTCCCGCGGAGACGGTAAATATAGCTTCCCCCGAATCTTGCGTGGGCTCAGATATCGGGACTCGTCGCCCCAAAGTGCCCACTAAGCTTAAGCTTGTGCTTGCTGAGACTGGAGCTCGCGCGCAAAAGAGGAAGAAGAAGTCGGTCCTTTCCTTAGATGCTGTACTCGGTCTGGAGCCTCACGCTTCTTATAACGAGGGCCTGAGCGAATATGGGACCAACGAAGGTCTCTTCATAGTGCCGGAAGATACTGATCTCGAGGCTGCTATTGCAGCTTCTGTGCGATCTGCAAACCACCAAGCGGAAATGGCCACCCTCGCGCAATCAAGTAAACATCAGTCGCACCTTGTTATTGCATCATAACTTTATTTTTATTATCATGTCTTGACTGACATTTTTCCTTCTGTAACAGGCTTTACCACTGAAGAGGCTCTGTAACACCCGAGTTCATTTATACCAATTCCAGTTTTCGTATTTCATTATCCATGGTTTATTCTTGATTTATCGTGTTTGGGTCGAATAGTGGTTACTTGGTACATTGCATTCGACCCGACCCGCTTGCTTGGACTTGTTTGATTTATATTTATAGTTTATCCTGACTCGTTGCTTTGACACGTGTATCTAGTATAAACTGCATATTGGCATTTCATCTGGCATCGCATATTTTAACATATAACTTGTAGTCACTGAAAATACTTATTAAAATACATTGCATGGCCTGCTTGATACCCCTAACCCTGTGGTAGCATCCTTGCATCGTGTTCTCGTCCCGTTCAGTGAAACAGACGCGTTTGGCACGTACGTGCATCCGTACTTGGGGGTATACTTTTTCATTACAGAATCCTTCATTTCAATTTTTGGGACCTGCCAATATTTTTCATATTTCAAATTCAAATTTTTGGACCCGACCCGGACGCAATTATGAAATATTTTGTATTCCGCCAAATTCTATTTAATTCAAAATTTCTTAAATCTGTTTGAAATATATTTCTTCAGACCATTAAAATTTTAGCCAATGTTATCATTTTTCTAACACCCAGAAAATCTTTTCTAAATTTTTTCCAACCAATTCTTAGGCCAATCAGAGCTTTCCCTTACTTGCTTTGGGCCCCACCATCAAACCTCTCTTCATCTCGTCTATATTTATTTTCCTTCTCAACCAATCGGAGTATCTTTTCTTATTTTTGTCCAAACAAAATTTTAATCCTCCAGCCAATCAAATCTCTCCCTCTGCGTGCACCTGGGCCTACGAGCGCAGATTTCTCTCTCTCTCTCTCTCTCTCTCTCTTTCTTTCTCTCTCTCCCTCAGCGAGCGCAGCTCTCTCTCTCCCCTTTCTCTTTCTCTCTCCTCTCGCCTCTCTCTCTCTCATCTTGCAAGCACTGTTGATTCCTCGATTCCCGTCACCGCGCGCGATATGGGCACCTCCCTTCACAGCATTTCTTCTTCTTCTTCTTCTTCTGTTTGCTTTGAAACCCTCGCACCTCGCCACGAGAGCCCATGGACCTGAGAAACCCTAGCCTCGTCGCCTCACCCCCGCGACCACCATTTCTTCCACCTATCTTTCCTCTCCTCATCTCTCCCTCCTCGTCATCTCTCTCTCATTCTTCTTTTCCCGAGCCTGCAACTGCAGAACCCATCACCGCCATCGATCCCTCCGTCGCCACCTCCTCATCTATGAACTCGGCAGCACCCTCTCCTCCATCTCATTCGTCTTCCTCCTCATCTCCCTCTTTATCTTTCTCCTCTTCTTTCTTTTTAAACCGAGCCCTCACGTTAACCCATGCGGTGAAAACCCTAACCCTAACCTAGCTCCCTGCTTCCACGATCTCGCCTTCGCCTAACTAGCCGTCTTCATCTCTTCAACCTCTTCTACACCTCACCTTCCTCCTCGCCATCTTCCTCTTCTTCTTCTTCCTTTTCCCGTCACCTTGCACCCTCAAACCTAAAGAACCCGTCGCCGTCCCCTCACCTCCGGCGACCCCAGCCTCACACAACCATTGCCATCATCTCCTTTCTCCTCCCACTCCTTCCTTCTTCACCCTACACTGACCCATACCTGCACACCAGACCCCGCAACCTAGAACCCAAGAAACCTTATCCATCGCCGGCAACCCATCACCGGAGAGCCGTGACTCGTCGTCACAATCTCTCCTCGCCCCGCCTCGGCCACAGAACACCACACCAGTAAGCCTTCTCTCTCTCCTTCTTTCTTCTCTTTCCTTTCTTTTTTGTATCGTAAATGATTGTTCTCTGTCTTTGTAAATCGCCAGACCCAGCCGTGACATCGACGATCCCGACGCGCCAGCGATCGTATCTGACTTGTGTGATTCCATCGTGCGTTGTTTGGACTCTTTCCGTGTACCGTGCGCGCGTCGCGACTTTTCCGCCGACGCGTAACGTTCCGTTTACCGTATCGTGATCCGATCAAGGCAAGTTAATCTTGCTACATGCTATTTGAATCATTATATACCTATTCTAATATATATATATATCATACCTGTGGTTTAAATTTAGCACCCCATGCATCATTTTATAACATTTCGATGTTCCGTTTGCATCGGTTCATATTATTTCAGATCTAGAACTTGAAAGGTAACTATTGCATTTAGTTTATTAAGCCTACATAATCACATTTATATGTTAGATCACATAATCACAATTGTTTTATATCTATATTACCCTTTTTGTAGTTTTACCCTATCGGACAACTGATTGCATACCTTTAGCTTTATTCACATTCAATTGCATCTCTAGATTGTTTTAATACATATTAATATGATTTTATCATCCACACGTGTTATACTGCATCCCTGAAACGTTAAAACTATTCCTTAAACCACACTGATAATTGTGCAACTGAGTAGTTTAATCTACACCTATTGCTATCATGTTACTGTGCCCGTTTATTGCTCTGATAGTACCATGCTTGTTTATTCATAACCATGATTATGTTAGTCGATTATGAGCAGCCACATGTTATCTTGTACACCCTGACGTGACTTGCTTCACACATATTACTTGACCCGACATGGTACCGTACACTCTTTACATGACATGACATCTAAATACACTACTCGACTTGACCTGATCTACCATGGCTTTACCTGTTACCTGATCTTGTGTCTAATGTCAACAAACCTGACATGTAGTCCTTACGGACCGTTCCTGTTGTCTATCCAGACAAACCTGCACCCACCTGATCCTGTGTTGGAATTAGTTCTTGATTACGGAATACCTGACTTGACACATATAACTTGGGGGTATGGGAAAATCAATGATGAAACCTGACTTGTAACTCGACAGTTGCTTGCTTTTACTGATCAGTTTTAGAGGCTAGGCCCGCCTCGTGACGATGCTGCTGACATCGTTGGTCTGTACCCTTTTCCTGTTAGTGCCTAGCGGCACGTCTCGGTTTCAGCCCGAGAGTCTTAGACCGTGGTCCCGGGCATGCACGAGATACTATTGAGTTACATCGATGATTCATCAAATTGATTTCAAAGACTTGAGAGTAGTTAACCCAATAGACTAGTTTAGATAACTCACTACACATTACCCCACTGTCCTGACTTATATCACTGCTATGATTGTTTACCATTTTTATACTCATACTTGCATGTATTGCTACCCCTGTTTATTTATTGCTTGATGTTATGACGCGCCGACGTCTGGGTTTTGCATGGCCCAGATTCTTCTACCTTGTTGCAGACTGATCAGGAGTATTGCCGCTGTTAGACCGAGCGGTGAAGTTCCTGTCGGTATGTAGTTTTACTTTCCAGGTGTTTTATTTATTGTATCCTTTGCTTCCGCATATCATTATTTCTTGACTCATTTATTCTGGCTCATGGATATGTATTAGATAGTTTAGTTTACTTTCCTGTTCTTGATATCTCTACAGCCGTAATGTGACTGTGGAGGGATTTTTCCTATCCATAGGTGGCATGGTTGGCTATGTCACGTGTCCATCTTAGCGTACTCTGGGAAGCGGGGCATGACAGGGTCTGGCGGCTTCCCTTTGGACCTTTGAGGAAGAGGAGAGGAATCGCGCCTTGTTAGGCATTGGTATGTCTCGGCTCATTGCATCTTCATTCTCCTTTCTTATGGACTATCTAACCCTTTATTTATCTTATCGCAGGGACCACAATGCCAATCCCGCAAGGTGATGCGGGGATTCTTCCCGGGCCAGCCACTGAAGTCCCGGCCTTTTCGGCACTGCCGAAAGAGGCCTTACTCAAACGGCCGATGACGGAAGCTATAACGGCTCTAGAGGTAACCCTTGGCGCAGATGACGGCGTCCTATTGATGGAGGCGTCCAAAAGATCCGCTTTGACGGCCCGTGCGGAAAGGAAGCGCCGAATGCGCGCAGCAAAGGAGCGTAGTGCTGCCTTGGCCGCGGGTGCGGGTTTGAGCACCGCTACCCCTACCCCTTCAGAGCAATCCCCGCTGCCTTGTCCACTGCTTATAGACGGGCAGCACGTGTGGCTCGGGAAGCGGTCGGAAGACCAACTCAAGGTAATGTGACACGGGGTTCCGTTGTCTAAGTTTTAAATATCAATTCTCATATATCTTACCTTGCAGGGCCGAGTCTTACCCAAGAAGTGGCGGCGACCGCTGAGCCTAGGGTAGCGGTAGAGGAGGTAGTTGTGATTGCCGAACCCGAGGCGGCGGTAGGCGAGATGGCTGCGATCGCCGAGCTCGAGGTAGCGGCGGGTGAGACAGCCACGATCGCCGATCCTGAGATGGCGGTAGGTGAGACGACCACCATTGCCGAGCCCGAGGTGGTGATAGGTGAGATGGCTACAGCCGCCGAGCCTGAGGTAGTTACTCTTCCGCAAGAGTCGGGAACTGCCCCGATCGTCGCTCTTTCCGCCTGTGGCTCTTTGCCATCTCCTGGCGTCGCAAGCGTTATGACGACTCTTGTAGAGTTAGGGGATGAGGCGACGGGAGGTGAGACCATCCCGATGGAAGAGAATGAAGCAGTTGCTGTATTAAGTGACGCACTCGTCGCGGTTCCGACTGGCGACTCATCAGGTAGATTTTGGGCCATTACTTTTCTTTTTATTCTGCAATCCTTTTCAATCTTTCCTGACAGTATTTATCTTGTTTCTAATGCAGGTGTGGCGAGCGTTGAGGTTGCGCTACCCGAGGCAGCGCCATCAACTACCGCTTTGACTGTGACGCCTTCTCTACCCTCTCCCGTACCATCTCAGATGTTGGAAGGTGCGAATTCGTGACCCACCAGTCTTATTTTTAGGCTGTATAATTTATGTACTGACGTTGCATTACTGCGTCCTTGCAGGAATCCTTTTTGACCACCTGTATCAGGTGCTGCGCCCACACTTCTCCTTCCTGTCAGAGATTAGTCCACCTGGTGGTGTCGGTGAGTATCTTTTCTAAACGACGTCCTTTCTTTAACGGACAGTCACATTATTGCTAATCCCTCTGTGTATTGCTTGTAGCCTTACAAATCAAAGGCGGGGACGAGGCTGTTGTTGCGCCACCAGTACTCCCAGCTCTGCCCCCTGTTGCAGCCGGTATAGTAGACTCTATTTTTCATGTATTTTCTTTATTTCTTGAGCTGACATTTGACTATGATTTATTTTGCAGCAATCACATCGACTCCAACCCCGTTCGAGTCTCTTATTATAATGCCGGTAGGGCTCTTTTCCAGACGTCCATCCTCAAAAGGTGCTGTGACCAGTCTGCGTATGCTGAGCGAATACGTCGAGGAGCTTGACGCGGAGGCTCCTACATTTGCCGCAGATTTCGCTGCCGGGGTCAATCCAATGCTGGCGACGCTTGTGAACTTCCATAATGAAGGCATCGTCGAGTCTTGGGTTAATCATTGCAGGAAGATTGAGGCCTGCCTGCATGAGCCTGAGTTTATGCGTCCTGCCCCTGAGATTCAGGCTTTGAACTCCCAGCGGGCCGCATAGGTCGAGCAGAGCGCGTCCTTCCTCCACCATTTCGAACAAGAAGCGACCTTGAGGCGGAAGGAACGCGAGGAGGCTTCCGCTAAGTCTGTCCAATTACGTGCCCAGGTCGAAGCGAACGCCGCACAACTGAGAGCCGTCTTTGGCACCTTGCAGCAATGTATCTCGGGTGGACTTGTATTGAGACGAGAGCTCGACTCTATCGAGCGGGTTACGCAGAGTCGCGAAGCTGCCCAACAGGAAATCGATGAGAAGATTTCATCATGCTTGCAACAAAGGACTCGAATCGAAGCGGAGCTGGCCGCGGCGGCTGATCATGAGAAGGTACTGAAGGAAGTGCGAGAGCAGCTTACGGACTTGTTGAAAACACTTCCTTCTCAGTAGCTGCTTTGTACCAATTACACACTTGTAATCTTTGAATAACATGTATCCATTTTTTATTCTTTTATATGATGCATCTTGTATTCAAATGAGTTCATGAATAAAGACACATTTTTCTTGTCTCCCACTGTTGTTTTCTTTTCTTTGCTGTATTGTTGGTATGTTACTCTGGCAAGTGTGGTCTGTAGATAATAAAGAACATTTCATCTTGAACTCTTCAAGAGGTAGTGATGGCTTAGGAAGCAGGTTCAGATCTGCTACCTAAGACTTTTCAACTTTATGAGCCATGAGGGTCTCATAAAGACTTTTCTCCCTACGAGTCGTGAGGATCTCGTAGGTGTCTTTTCTCCTTAGGAATCGTGAGGATTCCTAAGTGAATTTTCCCTTATAAGTCGTAAGGATCTTATAAGAGAGTTTTCTTCCTTACGAATCGAGAGGACCCGTAAGTGTTTAGTGAGATTGACATGTAGATGACGTATTTTCGAGATGGGGTCATGTGGATGACGTATTTCCGAAACGGGGTCATGTGGATGACGTATTTCCGCGACGGGGTCATGTGGATGACGTATTTCCGCGACGGGGTCATGTGGATGATGTATTTCCGAGACGGGGTCATGTGGATGACGTATTTCCGCGACGGGGTCATGTGGATGACGTATTTCCGCGACGGGGTCATTTGGATGACGTATTTCCGAGACGGGGTCAGGTGGATGACATATTTCCGCGACGGGGTCATGTGGATGACGTATTTCCGAGACGGGGTCATGTGGATGACGTATTTCCGCGACGGGGTCATGTGGATGACGTATTTCCGAGACGGGGTCATGTGGATGACGTATTTCCGAGACGGGGTCATGTGGATGACGTATTTCCGAGACGGGGTCATGTGGATGACGTATTTCCGAAACGGGGTTATGTGGATGACGTATTTCCGTGACGGGGTCATGCGGATGACGTATTTCCGAGACGGGGTCATGTTGATGACGTATTTCCAAAACGGGGTCATGTGGATGACATGTTTTTGTGACGGGGTCATGTAGATGACGTATTTCCGCGACGGGGTCATGTGGATGACGTATTTCCGCGACGGGGTCATGTGGATGACGTATTTCCAAGACGGGGTCATGTGGATGACGTATTTTCGTGACGGGGTCATGTGGATGACGTATTTCCGAGACGGGGTCATGTGGATGACGTATTTTCGTGACGGGGTCATGTGGATGACGTATTTCCGAGACGGGGTCATGTGGATGACGTATTTCCGAAACAGGGTCATGTGGATGGCGTATTTCCGAGACGGGGTCATGTGGATGACGTATGATGTATTTCCGAGACGGGGTCATGTGGATGACGTATTTCTAAGACGGGGTCATGTGGATGACGTATTTCCGAGACGGGGTTATGTGGATTACGTATTTCCGTGACGGGGTTATGTAGATGACGTATTTCCGAGACGGGGTCATGTGGATGACGTATTTCCATGACGGGGTCATGTAGATGACGTATTTCCGAGACGGGGTCATGTGGATAACTTATTTCCGAAACGGGGTCATGCAGATGACGTATTTCCGAGACGGGGTTATGTGGATGACGTATTTCCGTGACGGGGTCATGTGGATGACGTATTTCAGAGACGGGGTCATGTGGATGACGTATTTCCGAGACGGGGTCATGTGGATGACGTATTTCCGAGACGGGGTCATGTGGATGACGTATTTCCGACACGGGGTCATGTGGATGATGTATTTCCGAGACGGGGTCATGTGGATGACGTATTTCCGTGACGGGGTCATGTGGATGACGTATTTCCGAGACGGGGTCATGTGGATGACGTATTTCTGAAACGGGGTCATGTAGATGACGTTGCGTCTGTTGTAATGAGACGAATATTGAAGTGGTCTCCAGGTTGTCTGTGAACCATCGAGATTTGGAGTAGAGGCTTTGCCATAGCTCCAAGATTGATTGCAGCGTATGAATCCTGCTGGAATGGAGAGGAACACTGTTGATGATCTCTAGGCTATCCTTGAACCGTCGAAATTTGGCTTCATTTTCTGATGGAGCCTGGGGAGGGAAGGTGTGATTCCTTCCTTGTTTGCGCCCTTGGATTGTATACAGGGATTGATGTGATATCATCTGTAGGGCAAAAAGTTTCATTTTATATTTTTCTTTCCGCGATGCTATATCATTTCAGCTTTTATATCACGAAGGCCGCGATTGCCCAATCATTTCGGCTATTTTCGCGATGCCCAATCATTTCGGCTATTTATTTTATTTTTACTCACTGCTTTTTATTGCGAGTTGCCCAATCATTTCGGCTATTTTGCATGCATACATTTTTACTTGCTGATTTTTTTTGCAAGTTGCCCCATCATTTCGGCTATTTCGTATGCACGTGTGGCTCGCTAGCTTCTCACCGCAAGCTTGAAATTAGACACCGATTTCGGCATCAGCACCGCTACAACTGGAATATTGCCAGGAGCGAATCATCATTTTCCTCTGTCGATGTCGAACAAAGGTGGCTTAGCAAACAGGGTTAAGATCCTGTCGACTAAGGGTTTCGACTTCATGAGCCGTAAGGGTCTCATAAAGGTTTTTCTCCCTACGAGTCATGAGGATCTCGTAGGTGCGTTTTCTCCTTAGGAATCATGAGAATTCCTAAGTGCATGATCTCTTATAAGTCGTAAGGATCTTACAAGAGTGCTTTCTCCTTATAAGTCGAGATGGCTTACAAGTGTTAGTTGTATGTATGCCCTAAAGGCCAGTATTGTACAGATGATGTATATTATATTGGATGCTTGGACATATAGAGAGAGAACTTTCTTGCTCGATATAATAGTATGCTATCTGGTTGCACTTTACTTTAACATGTATACTTGTCTCTTTATACTGTCTTATAGTTACATGTTGGTAAAGCCCTTAGGATGTGTACTTGACTACCTGGACTATGATGCGGATCATACTAGTGGGGACATGGTAGTCCATAAGTACATCCTTCAAGGTCCCTAGTCGTAGGTGTATCGAGACGGGGCATCGATATACCAGTGTAGACTAGCGTATACGCTTCTCGACCCATGAGATGGGCGATGGATGATCACATATCCATTGGTGTTTGACATCAGAGATGGTATACGGGTGCTCAGTGGAGACTGGGTACACTGGACGGACTCGTCGAGAACTCCCAGAAGGTATTATATCTCACGTCAGATGGCAGTTCTCTGGTGACACTTGTGCAGGTTAGTCTGTAGACCCGAGATTGTCATAGAGTCTTGTGTGATTCCCACTGTGTTTTGATTTCCACCTTACCACGTCTATGAGGGCGTGCAAAACGGTGGTTTTTGGGTACAGTCCCGAGTCACATGGAGGCAATGAGCGATAGGAGGGGTTTCGTCTCTCCCGGTATTGGGGGTTGATGTTGCGCTGTGCTCGATTGGCCATAACAGGGAAGTCCTTGGCCAGGGCTGATTTAGAGATTTACTGGTAAGTGTTACCAGTAGTTTCTCGACCCTTTATGAGCCTCATATCGGCACGATTTATCGGTTATTGGGGTCTGACGATTACCACCCCTAGACTTGATATGCGACATATCAGACGAGGAGACCGGACTGTACGGGAAGTGTTATCGGCAGGCTTTTACAGGAGTTGGAGCGGGCTTGCTTGCTGATCTTCTGATCGCTCAATACCCGGGTAGCCGTTACGTCCAGCTAGTACCGCTGACGGCTTGTGGGTGCTTGATGTGATCATCACCTACTGCCGGTGTATTGACGAGTCTTTAGAGTCCTACATAGAGGGTTTACTGGCTCAGGCAAAACGAAATAGGAGCTCGTATGTGATATGTGCGGGACCGAGAATAATATGTGTATGTGATACCGTATTCTATTCTCGCGACTTTTTGTATCGGTCGATTATATATGATATAGCCGGGTTATCGAATCAAGTGTTGATTCGATAAGTCGATACATTGGATGTTAGTCGGTTATATGTGATATGACCGGATTATTAAGTCAAGTGTTGATTTAATAATTTATTGTATAATTGTATATTTGATATACTAGTTTACATTAACTAACACTTGTTCACTTTAGGTTTTTTCTCACATGTACACAACTTTAATATATATGTGATATATATTAAAATTGTGTTTTCTTTATGTATCATGGTTGATGATACACATGACTTGGGTGTATGAGACTTACACCATGCTATTTATTATGTTGGGTTTTTATATTTTAAGTAATTACAAAATTAGTGGAGGATTAGCACAATGCATGAAGCTTGTGGAAGCTTGTGGATGCATTGACTAAGTCCACTAAGTTTGTTTTTACCATGGATATTTGTTAACCCAACCATAAGCATTAGCCATGGTTATGTCTCTACAAGAGTTAGTATATGATACTCACTCACCATGGTTAGCTTTCTCACTTGATCATTATCCTCATCTCTTTCTTTTGTTCATCTTCTTCTTCATTTTGTTAAAAAGAAAAAGCTTGCTAGGGTTTGATCCAAAGTGAGAAAGATTGTGAGAAATAAAATTCTAAAGAGAACCCACTTCCTATTTCTCCATCCTCTACTAGACTAGCACTTTAGTTTAGGGTGTTTGCTTCATTAATTCTCAAGTTAGTGAAGTAGAAGCTTGAGTTGGCATCCCTTCGACGTAGATCATCTTCGGCCATGAAGACTTCAAGCAAGGACGCGTCTTTCGGCTCGTGAAGCCATGCAAGGGTCCGGAAGAACCATGATCACAGCGATGGGACTTCAACAAGGAGCTATAGAAGTGAAGGACCGATCTACAAAGGTTGTATTTCGTATTCACTTAGTCGTAAACGTAGTTTACTAGCATATGAAACCCTAATTTTCTAGCAACGATCTTGTTTAGGGTTATTCGGCACGACTAAAATTTTAAACGGGCATGGTTGATGCATTGTAGAACCTTATTAGAGTGCCTAGTAACCCTACAGTGGTATCAGAGCCTAGCTAGAGCATTAGGCGATGTGTTAACGAAGTTAAAACCCCGATCGAACCCGGAACCGTCAAGATAACCCCCTCTCTGTACATTTTTTAAAAACTGTGTTTTTCTAAATTAAAAATACCTAAAAAATTCAGCAGGGTTTTCTAAGAACTACGGTGAAAATTGAGCGCACAATCCGTACAAACTGCCGCGGAACCGCGGCCGTACCTCCCTTGGGCCGCGGATCCGCGGCAGTAATGAGGAATCATGCACTTATTTTTGCACTGTAATTACTATTTCTGTTATTTGTATTTTCTGGGTATTTTTAAATTAACTTATGTGTTGAGTATTTTGGGGTTTATTTTGTAATCGTCGATTCGACCGGAGAATTTAATTTTGTTTTGTTATTCCGGATAATTTAGAAAGTATTAAATTGTTCGAACGGATATCATTAACTCAATTTTTCCCGGCACGAAAAACATTCAAGTGTTGAATTTTTCTCGGGTTTAAATCTTTCGGAAAAACGTGCAAGTAATGCGATGGACCCTCTAGAAGACAACAAACCTTAACTCGATTATGTGACCGTCTTGAACTGCCTTTTGAACCTTTGGGTTTGGGGCAGTACGGCGTGCCACATGTGAGGCGTTGGCTTGACCCTTCTACGGCTGGACCGTTGCTACTGTGACGTATTCTACAATTTTTGAACTCCGCTCAAGTGTTGAGCTATTTAGGAAATCTTGGGTATTTGATTATTCGATCGGAAAGTTTAATACTGTCTTTTTATCTGGAATGTAATACAATATGTGGAATTCATACAGTTAGACATGAAATGCGAAGTATGTGATATTTCGGATTTACGATGTCTAAAGAGACTGTGGATTCCAAATGTTGTAGTTTTACACTTTCTTTTCTGCGACTGTAAGTGTAATATGTGATATCGCCGGTTTCGTTGCTATATGTCAACGACAATTGGGATACGTATATTTACTTACGTTGATGACATGTGATGTTATGTGTTGCTGGATATGTTATATTGGATCGTCGCGTTCTGAATAGCCGGGGGTTTTTATGTGAGATGAGAGTTTTTATTTTCATTCATGTATAATTAAATGTATGTAATATTCTTTTATTGGGGCACTTCCGGGATGAGGTCGATGTCACCATTTGTATATTATTTACTTTTTCGCACTAGGATAGACCCAAGGAGGAGAGCACAAGTAACCGGGTTCTAGAGTCCAGTAGGAGACCAACTCGAGGAGTCGAGTCCGGGTCTCCTAACTCTAGAATTGGAAGGGTTGCTTGCCGCTCTCGTAGGGGTCTAGGGGTGTGGGTTTGGCTATTCATCACGACCGTGGAATCCGTGTTTTATAGAGGCTCAAAATAAAACACGGACGTCCTAGTATATCCAATGTTTCATATGTTTCTTCTGCTGCGATATCTGTGATGTGATCATGTGATGTGATGTGATAAATACTGTATATAGTATATATGATATATTATATAGATGTTACTTATGTTTTACACCCGCGCTAGCCCTGCCCCTCTCTGCCGTTAGTTACTTAACCTAACGGTGCACGAGGGGACATCGAGACGAATGCGGATGACATAAGTGTACGTCGTATTTGTCTGTGATGTTTAGGTGAATTAAATGATGGGACTTCATTAATATGATTAATGAAAGAAAAGAAACCTAAAAGATGTTGTAGAATCAAATTTTTCAAAAAGGGTAGCTACAGTTTTGCTTTGCATAGCGATATATATGATATATCCTGCACCTTATTCGATGAGGAAAGAGCCGAGATCCCTTCACCGGGAGTGACCTCTTTAGCAAAACTGACAGATGCTACAAAACTCGGTTTGATTTTTGATTGCTTTTGGAGTTTTGCTTTGCATAGCGATATATATGATATGTCCTGCACCTTATTTGATGAGGAAAGAGCCGAGATCCCTTCACCGGGAGTGACCTCTTTAGCAAAACTGGCAGATGCTACAAAACTCGGTTCGGTTTTTGATTGCTTTTGGAGTTTTGCTTTGCATAGCGATATATATGATATGTCCTGCACCTTATTCGATGAGGAAAGAGCCGAGATCCCTTCACCGGGAGTGACCTCTATAGCAAAACTAATGAAAGCCTCAAAATCACTCCATTTCAAAATTCACTCGATTCTACGACGATATCAAGTTTATTACGCAATAGGTTTTCAGAAAAACCTGTCGTAGCCCTCCATCATTTCAGATAAGAACTATTTAGTATTCGTGCTGCGTTTGTTGGCCTTTGTCAAGGCGTAGTGTGCGGTAGCTGAATGGTGCTTACCTGCTTATGCATATGATGCAGATTGTTTTGGGATAGTCGTACGACCTTGTAGGCCTTTGTCAAGGGTCGTGCGGGTGGGTTTGATTCAATCAAGAAATGACGAGTTGAACTTGACTAGCATCCTATGATTTGTTGGCTTTTGTCAAGGTCATAGGGGTTAGGGGCAAAATATTATCGGGATTTTCAAGTGTTGAAATTTGCAATGAGATTGCATGCCTTCTATGAGATAGTTGGATCCCGATACCCACTGCGAGTAATTGTTACTCCTGGGAGAGTTTTACACAGGATAATTAGCCGATCAAGTAGGTGTCTAGAAAGGTGTCAACTGGGTTACGCCTCAGGGAAAACGAGGTTTACTTTAATTAGGTCCGTGCAAAAGCACGGGGAACCTCCCTCAAAGTACCGACACTGGCCTGGCTGAAAGATTGGCAAAATTGTAGGGTGTAATTAATCCTGGCTAGTCTTTCCTTTTAGGGTTTGAAGGAAGATTTGATAAAAACAGTGGGAGCCATCCTGATTAGATAAAATAATAACCAATCTGATCTTGCAAGAGCATACGCTAAAGTGTTTTCTTCTCTCTCTCTCCAGGTAGCGACCATATCATGCCTTAATAAAGATAATAATATGGATGTATTGACCGAACCCGCATGTTATACTGTGCTAGGGAACGTTGGTTCCATTCTTTCTTATAAGAGTTATAGGACTGAACATGATATAGGGGAATACCAGGATTCCCATGCCACCCGTATGAAGAAAGTACATGTTGATGCATTTTCTTCGGGTGTGTTCGTTACAGAGAACTGTTTCTCCATTTCCTCTACGTCCTGGGTATTAGATACCGGGTCAGGATCGCATATATGTAATCAGTTACATGGGCTTAGGAAAGGTAGAGAACTTGGAGAAGGTGATAAAGACATAAGGATTGGAAATGGTGCAATTGTTGCAGCTAAAACCGTCGGGGAATATCACCTTGTATTGCCAACTGGTAATACATTGATTCTGAATGAATGCTATTACATGACGAACCTGATATGCAATATTATATCGGTTTCTTTGTTGAGTAAAGAAGGATATAATTTTGTATTACAGGATAATGTTATGAACATTTTTCTAAACCAAAAGTTGGTTGGATCAGACAGGATGTGCAATGGCATTTATGTTCTAAATCAATCAACAGTTCTGAGCATAACAAACACACACAAAAGGAAGAGTTCAGAAATGAACGAATTCTTCTTGTGGCATTGTAGACTGGGTCACATCAATACGACACGACTAGCTAAGTTGCATAAGGATGGATATTTGAATCCGTTTGAATTTTCATCTTATGACACTTGCCAGTCATGTCTCAAAGGCAAGATGACCAAAACTCTGTTTACGGGACACGGAGAGAGAGTTATGGAACTCTTGGGACTGGTACATAGTGATGTATGCGGCCCCATGTCTACACATGCCAGGAATGGTTCTGCGTACTTCATTACATTCACTGACGATCTCTCTAGATTCGGATATGTGTTCCTAATGAAACACAAATCAGAAGCTTTTGAGAAATTTAAAGAATATAAACAAGAAGTCGAGAACCAAACCGGGAAAAGTATTAAAATCCTTCGATCTGATCGAGGAGGTGAATACTTAAGCAATGAATTCCTGGACTTCCTAAAAGAGAATGGAATTCTCTCTCAGCTGACTCCTCCATATACACCACAGCACAACGGTGTATCTGAACGGAGGAACCGCACCCTATTAGATATAGTGCGCTCTATAATGAGTACAACTGAGTTACCTATTTCCTTCTCAGGGTATGCGCTGGAGACAGCAGCATAACTATTGAATCAAGTTCCATCTAAATCTGTACCTACCACACCATATGAGATATGGAGTGGGAAGAGACCATGTCTTAAATGAGTTAAGATATGGGGTTGTCTGGCCTATGTCAAAATGCAAAATCCGGACAAACTCGAGGCACGGTCAGTTCTATGCAAGTTTGTGGGATATCCCAAACATTCACATGGATATCTTTTATACCATACTGAGGAACACAAAGTGTTTGTTTCTCGACATGCCACCTTTTTAGAAAAGGAATTTTTTACAAAAGAAATTAGTGGCGACAAGGTAGAACTGGAAGAAATTCCGGCTACACAAACTCAAACTGAAGATTTAGTGGAACCGGAGGATTCGGTAGTTCCCAACGAACCTCAGCCTCTCCGCCGATCTAGTAGGGTTCCTCACCCACCTGAGAGATACTACGGTTTTCTCATGGATGGTGGAAGCGAGGATTGCATCATGGTTGATGATGACCCAACTAGCTTCGAGCAGGCCATCACGAGTGGGGACTCAGTAAAATGGCTGGATGCAATGCGGTCCGAGATGGAATCCATGTACACCAACAAAGTATGGACTTTGGAAGTTGCTCCTGAAGGGGTAAAACCCATTGGGAGCAAGTGGATCTTCAAGAAAAAACTTGGTGTAGATGGGAAAGTGGAGACTTTCAAAGCTAGACTTGTTGCAAAGGGTTTTCGTCAAAGACCAGGTATGGACTATGACGAAACCTTTTCTCCAGTGGCTATGCTTAAATCCATCCAGATCATGCTTGCCATCGCTGCATATCATGACTACTAAATCTGGCAAATGGATGTTAAGACCGCCTTTCTAAACGGTGATTTAGAAGAGTGCGTGTATATGACTCAGCCAGAGGGCTTCGTAGATAGTGGGAGCAGCGGGAATGTGTGCAAGCTACTTAAATCCATTTATGGATTAAAGCAAGCATCGCGGAGTTGGAACATCTGTTTTGACGTCGTTATCAAAGAGTTTGATTTCGTCAAAAACGTAGATGAACCTTGTATCTACAAGAAGGTGGCAGAGAGTAAGGTTGTCTTCCTCGTATTGTACGTGGACGACATACTCTTGATAGGAAATGACATTCCTATGCTGCAATCGGCCAAGCTCTTCTTATCACAAAGATTCTCAATGAAAGATCTAGGTGATGCCTCCTGCATACTGAGAATTATGATCTATAGAGATAGATCTAAAAGGATATTGGGATTGTCCCAATCCAGGTACATTAACACCATACTAAAGAGGTTTAGTATGGAAGAGTCCAAACGTGAGTTTTTACCCACGATCTCAGGGCTCACACTCTCTAAAGAGATGTCTCCCAAGACTGATTTGGAGAGAGCTCGCATGCAAGGGATACCCTATGCTTCGGCTGTAGGCTTTATCATGTACGCGATGCTATATACCAGACCCGATGTAGCATACTCACTAAGTGTAGTGAGTAGGTATCAAGCTGATCCTGGAGAGAGTCACTGGACAGCTGTGAAGAGCATTCTCAAGTACTTGCGAAGTACTAAAGAGATGCTCTTGGTGTATGGTAACGGAGAACTCTAAGTGGAGTCCTTTACCGATTCGAGCTTCCAGAGTGATAAGGACGACTCTAAGTCGCAGTCGGGATTTGTCTTTACCCTTTATGGAGGGGCGGTTAGCTGGAAGAGTTCCAAGCAGGAAACCGTGGCAGACTCGACGATGGAGGATGAATACATCGCTGCCAACGATGCTGCCAAAGAGGCTGTCTGGATCAAGAAGTTCATTACTGAACTTGGAGTGGTTCCATCCATTGAGCATCCAATACCTTTGTACTGTGATAACAATGGAGCGGTGGGTTTGGCCAAGGAACCCAGGTCCCATCAGTGATCCAGGCATATTCTGAGGCGGTATCACATGATCCGGGAGATAGTTGATCGCCGGGAGATCGAGGTCAGGAGGGTTAACACGAAGAACAACACTGCGGATCCACTCACGAAGGCCATTCCCCAGATTCAGTTTGAGAGACTCTTCGGGATGCTTGGTATGCGATACTACAGCAGCTGGCCCTAGTGCAAATGGGAGATTGTTAGTTGTATGTATGCCCTAGAGGCCAGTATTGTACAGATGATGTATATTATATTGGATGCTTGGACATATATAGAGAGGACTTTCTTGCTCGATACGATAGCATGCTATCTGGTTGCATTTTACTTTAACATGTATACTTGTCTCTTTATACTGTCTTATAGTTACATATTGGTAAAGCCCTTAGGATGTGTACTTGACTACCTAGACTATGATGCGGATCATACTAGTGGGGACATGGTAGTCCATAAGTACATCCTTCAAGGTCCCTAGTCGTGGGTGTATCGAGACGGGGCATCGATATACCAGTGTAGACTAGCGTATACGCTTCTCGACCCATGAGATGGGCGATGGATGATCCCATATCCATTGGTGTTTGACATCAGAGATGGTATACGGGTGCTCAGTGGAGACTGGGTACACTGGACGGACTCGCCGAGAACTCCCAGATGGTATTATACCTCACGTCAGATGGCAGTTCTCTGGTGACACTTGTGCAGGTTAGTCTGTAGACCCGAGATCGTCATAGAGTCTTGTGTGATTCCCACTGTGCTTTGATTTCCACCTTACCATTTCCATGAGGGCGTGCAAAACGGTGGTTTTTGGGTACAGGCCCGAGTCACATGGAGGCAATAAGCGATAGGAGGGGTTTCGTCTCTCCCGGTATTGGGGGTTAATGTTGCGCTGTGCTCGATTGGCCATAACAGGGAAGTCCATGGCCAGGACTGATTTAGAGATTTACTGGTAAGTGTTATCAGTAGTTTCTCGACCCGTTATAAGCCTCATATCGACACGACTTATCGGTTATTGGGGTCTGACGATTACCACCCCTAGACTTGATATGCGACATATTAGACGAGGAGACCGGACTGTACGGGAAGTGTTACCGGCAGGCTTTTACAGGAGTTGGAGCGGGCTTGCTTGCTGATCTTCTGATCGCTCAATACCCGGGTAGCCGTTACGTCCAGCTAGTACCGCTGACGGCTTGTGGGTGCTTGATGTGATCATCACCTACTGCCGGCGTATTGACGAGTCTTTAGAGTCCTACATAGAGGTTTTACTGGCTCAGGCAAAACGAAATAGGAGCACGTATGTGATATGTGCGGGACCGAGAATAATGCGTGTATGTGATACCGTATTCTATTCTCGCGACTTTTTGTATTGGTCGGTTATATATGATATAGTCGGGTTATCGAATCAAGTGTTGATTCGATAAGTCGATACATTGGATGTTAGTCGGTTATATGTGATATGACCGGATTATTAAGTCAAGTGTTGATTTAATAATTTATTGTATAATTGTATATTTGATATACTATTTTACATTAACTAACACTTGTTCACTTTAGGTTTTTCTCACATGTACACAACTTTAATATATATGTGATATATATTAAAATTGTGTTTTCTTTATGTATCATGGTTGATGATACACATGACTTGGGTGTATGAGACTTACACCATGCTATTTATTATGTTGGGTTTTTATATTTTAAGTAATTACAAAATTAGTGGAGGATTAGCACAATGCATGAAGCTTGTGGAAGCTTGTGGATGCATTGACTAAGTCCACTAAGTTTGTTTTTACCATGGATATTTGTTAACCCAACCATAAGCATTAGCCATGGTTATGTCTCTATAAGAGTTAGTATATGATACTCACTCACCATGGTTAGCTTTCTTACTTGATCATTATCCTCATCTCTTTCTTCTGTTCATCTTCTTCTTCATTTTGTTAAAAAGAAAAAGCTTGCTAGGGTTTGATCCAAAGTGAGAAAGATTGTGAGAAATAAAATTCTAAAGAGAACCCACTTCCTATTTCTCCATCCTCTACTAGACTAGCACTTTAGTTTAGGGTGTTTGCTTCACTAATTCTCAAGTTAGTGAAGTAGAAGCTTGAGTTGGCATCCTCTCGACGTAGATCATCTTCGGCCTCGAAGACTTCAAGCAAGGATGCGTCTTTCGCCTCGTGAAGCCATGCAAGGGTCCGGGAGAACTACGATCGCAGCGATGGGACTTCAACAAGGAGCTATAGAAGTGAAGGACCGATCTACAAAGGTTGTATTTCGTATTCACTTAGTCGTAAACGTAGTTTACTAGCATATGAAACCCTAATTTTCTAGCAACGATCTTGTTTTGGGTTATTCGGCATGGCTAAAATTTTAAACGGGCATGGTTGATGCATTGTAGAACCTTATTAGAGTGCACGGCTAAAATTTTAAACGGGCATGGTTGATGCATTGTAGAACCTTATTAGAGTGCCTAATAACCCTACAACAATGGGGTTCACCGTGCAAACATATCCCTAGTCACGAATGGGACTTTGTTAGGGAAATGTTTATTCGTGCCCGTGGATTGTATACAAAGGTCAGTATTGAGCCTCTTGTAGGGCAGTATTGGAAGTTGTGATGGCCGCTTAAGAACAGGTTCAGATCCCTGCAGCTTAAGACTTTTGAATGTTATGAGCCGTGAGGGTCCCATAAGAAGGTTCTCCTTACAAGTCGTGAGGATCTCGTAAGTGTAATTTCTCCTTAGGAATCATGGGGATCCCTAAGTGTGTTGCTCCCTTGTGAGACGTAAGGATCTCACGTAGGTGGTTTCTCCTCACAAGGTCGAGAGGACCTTGCAAGTGTCTTTTAACGAGATTGCGCCCTTTCGGGTTTTCACAAAACTCGCCGGTAGCCCTGCTGTTTTTACTCACGGAGCCCTCTCGGGTTTTCATCCGTGCCCTTTTTGCTTATGGACATACCGTTTTTCTCTTTTTTCTTTTCTTTTCTCTTCTCTTTTTTTTGTATTAGCTTTGGGATGCTGCAATCCACCGTAGTTTATCGACATCTCGGTCAACAGCTAGTTTTAGGACATAGTGGTCCATCGTTAGTTTAAGGACGTTTCGGTCTGTTGTTAGTTTTAGGACATTTCAGTTCGTTGTTAGTTTAAGCACGTTTCGGTCCGTTGTTAGTTTAAGAAAATTTCGGTCCGCTGTTCTGGCTACTACTTATAGAGTTTGGACTTAAGAAGATAGCGAGTGGACATAGGCGTCGTCATATATCGTTAACCTAGGCCGTGACTCGTCAGGTGTAGTATTTCTTCAGGAAGCGACCGTTTATTGGCCTGATGGGCCTTTTGTTAGTGTTTATGCCCTAGAAGGCCATTACTGTATCATACTAGCTTGTATATTACTTAATGGAAGCTTGGGATATTCACATGTATATAACAGTCTTGCTAAACATGGTAGTATGCTACTTGGTTTTTCTATCTTAATATGTGAGTGTACGTATTGATAGAGCTCTTAGGATCTTGCTTGTCTACCAGCGTTGTGATGGCAGTCACACTAGTGGGGGCTGGGTAGTCTACAAGCACATCCTCATTCAGGTCCCTGGTCGTTGGATTATCGAGACAGAGCATCGATACTCCGGAGTAGACTGGTGTGTACGCTTCTCATCCCAGTTGGGGAGATGGTCTGTCCCACAGCCGTCAGTACGTCGTACTGGAGATAGTATGCAGGTGCTCGTTAGGTTACGGGTACACCGGACATGACTCACAGGGAACTGTTGGTTGGTTTGATACCAGTCGTCAGTGAACAGTTCCCAGGTGACATGAGTACAGCGTAGTCCGCAGACTTGACACTGCTACTTCGCCTCGAGTGTGTCCCACTGTTCTTAGATTGCTACCCTACCGCGGCTCAAAGGAGTCGTGCAAACAGGTAGCAGTTGGGTGCAGTCCCGAGCACTTGGAGGCAGTGGCGGTTAGACAGGATTCGTCCCTCCCGGTATTGGGAGTAGATATCGTGCTGTGTCAGAGAGCCATTATGCAAAGTCCCTGGCCAGGGCAAGCGAGATTTGCTGGTAGGTTCCAGTAGTTTCTCAGGGTGTAATGGGCTTCACTCCGACACGACTTATACCGCTATTAGGGGACTGACGCTTGCCGCCCCCTAGGCCCGATATGCGATAGTCTTGGACGAACGGACCGGACTGTATGGAGATTGTCACATCAGACTCAGTAGGAGTTCGGATGGGTTTTCTCATCGGCCTTCTTATCGACAACTACCTGGGGACCGTTACGTACAGCTAGTGCCGCTTGCGGTCTGTGGTTAAACCCACTGCCAGCGTAGTAGTCGAGTCTCTAGAGTCCCACACAGAGAGTTTCCTACTCCAGGCGAAACGATATAGAGGTTGCATGGTTTTGCGACAAAGGGTTCGGACGCATACGTGCGTTTACGCACGTACGACTTTCAGACAGTTTTTACCAGTCGGCTTTGGTTTAAGCCAGTTACTGGTATCCGGTTATTGGATTTTTACAGTCTAAAGTTTTTCCGTATTTTTGCGGATTGGAGGGGCGTTCTCGTAATTGTACGAGAAGCTTCTAGAAGATGTGACTAAGGAGGTTACTTTGGATGAGGTTGTGAGTCATGGTGGTGATTCATTCATTTCATTAATGCACATTTATTGCTTAATGACTCATGCTAATGAATCACCACTAGATATTTTATGAAGCATGATTTATCATCACTCTTTATTCTTTTCTCATTATTGAAAATGCTTCATAATATATTATGATACACTCTCTCTCTTCTCATTATCTTATCTCATATTCTCTCTCCTCAAGCTCTCATCTTCAAGATACTAATCCTTAATCCTCATGTGTTGAGATCAAAGGTTTAGTTAGACTTAAGCATCCATTACCTTTACTCTATATCATCCTTTCATCTTTGATTAGCAATCAAAGTTGATTAGTTACCTCAAGTTAGAGGTGTAGCTTGGTGTTTTGCTCTCGGGTGGATCGTCTACTACCTAGAGAAGGTCGAGGAGAACAAAGGAGGACACAAAGACGAAGGACTAGTTTCGATAGGTATAATCCCTTAACACTATAGTTTAGTATAGCTATGTGTTCGGTTATTATTTGTTTAGCTTCGATATAAGCGGTTAGTCGATGTTCGTTCCTTAAACTTGATTGTTTTTGTTATTTCCGCCTCCCCATAAGTACTGGGGTGTACTACATCGACTTACAGTGGTATCAGAGACTCGCTAAACAATAAATAACTTAATTGCAAATTTGTACGAATTTCGAACGGAAAAACAAAGCCGCAAAACCCTAATTCTGTCAAGTTTCTGTCGAAGTTAAAATCAAGTCAGAAAATTTTTCAGGTGTGTTCAGAGAGTTTGACATGACCACAGGAGAACACCCAAGAAATTCGAGCCCATGATTCGACTAAAGCGCCGCGGAAGGGCGGCGGATCCCACCGATCCGCCGCGCTTCCGCGGCCGAGTTGCCGAGTCATGGGCTCATCTTTCATGGGTGGATCCTCTCTGGTGTTTGGGGTTTTCTGGAATATTTAATTATTGCTCAGGTTACTGTTTAACAGAGCAGATTTTGGAGCAATATTGATGTTGTTTATTCGATCGAATTGTACAGTATTTGCATATTGGATTATATCTGTGATTGTTTAATGTGTTCGTAAACCTCCCCTAACTGCTAGTATGTCGGTTGGCAGGGGGTTGCACATTTCTGAAATGGTTATATCTGTTTGTGCATATAAACTGTATTGGACTGTTGTGGTGTATAGCCGGGGTTCGCAATGGGTTATTGATTAATTCATTTGTTGTAAATGTAATTTGTTGTAATATTATTTTCGCGGGGCACTTCCAGGTTGCGGTTGTAGCCACCGTTGTATTATTTCATTTTACTGTTTTTGCTCCTAGGACTGACCCAAGGTGGGGTACACAGACTGCCGGGTGGGTAGTTTGCCGTACCCGTAGGGGTCGAGGGTGGGGTAACGGCTATTCATCACAACTGTGTAATCTGTCTTTTCTTGCAGGCTCAAAAGAAATACAGATTGCTTGCAAATCCAATATTGTTTATCTGTGTTCTGGAATGAATATCATTGCGTCAGACGAATGTAAAATATCTATATTTATGATAGCTATTTAGACGCCACTTATGTTTTACACCCGCGCTAGCCCAGCCCCCGCTCTGTCGTTAGTTAAGTAACCTAACGGGTGATGACGGGACCCCGTGGCGAATGCGGATGGCATAAGAGGACGTTGTATTTTCGTTGTTTTCTGCAATGATAGGTTAATGATGGGACACATTATCTATAATGCAAAGTAAAACAAACCAAAGTTTAAATCGTTGGAACAATTTAAAAGAAACCACTCGGTTATTTTTAAAACAGATATTTTTAAATGCGGAGTCTTAACCACTCCTTTTAAAAGCTATCAGGTTCCTTCGGTTATATCAAGTTCACTACGTTCACGGTTTCGCCAAAACCATTCGTAGCCCTCCGTCATTTCATCTGGGTATTCAGTAGTATTCAAGCTATGTACTTTGACCTAACGCTAAGGCATAGTGTTTGGTAGCTGCTGGATATTCATTTGTTGCATAGATAGATGAGTTAGTTTGGGACAGTCGTATTATCATTTTGGCCGAACGTCAAGGATATATACGGATGGGTTCAAATTGACAAGATAATGATGGGTAGAACTTGACATGTGACTTATGACATTTTGACCTAACGCCAAGGTCATAAGAGCATGGGGCAAAAACTTATATCGGGAATTTCTAAAGAAACTGAAATTTGCAAAGAGATGCATACCATTTGGAGTTTGATGAATGTTGGTAGGATTCCTTCAACATTATCATACGATGATATTTGGATCCCGATCCTACTGTGAGTATATGCTACTTATCAGGATATTCGTCACTTAACGATCAATGCTATAAACCTAGTAGGTGTCCAGAAAAGTGTCAGCGGGGTTACGCCCCCAGAGAAAAGAGGTTATTTAATTAAGGAACTTCGCGAAAGCGTTGGAAAACCTCCCTCGAAGTATCGACACCAGCCTGGCTGAACGGTTAAGCAAGTATTGTACGGTGAGAATAGTCTTGGCTAATTCTTCTTTTATGGTTTGAGGAAGGATTCGAGAAACAGTGGGAGCCATCCAGTTTAGATAAACTAAAAACCACTCTAAACTTGCAAGAGCATCATGCTAAAGAGTTTTCTTCTCTCTCTCCTAATTGCAGCGACCCTGAAAATGACTGGACTTAAGTTACTTTTAGAGAAAAATATACTGACGGGGCCAAACTATAAAGATTGGCTGCGGAATGTCAAGATGGCTTTGACCTATGACAAACTGGGGTACGTCCTCACCGCTACAGCACCTGCTGTCCTTGGTCCCAAATCCAGCAATGCGGATAAGGAAATCCGCAAAACCTGGGATTTAGATTGTGCGAGAGCCAAGTGCATCGTGCTTGCCTCGATGAACAATGAACATCAGAGGAGGCACGAGGATATGTCCCTAGATGGCATATTTCTCCATACAAAGGAACTTTACGGAGAGCAATCTCGTATAGCAAGATACGAGACCTCTAAGAAATTGTTTCGAGCGAGGTTGGCTGTCGGGTCATCGGTAGGTGAACATGTCCTACAGATGATTGGATACATAGAAGAGCTCGCAGACCTTGGGACGACTTTGGATAATGAGCTCTATACAGACCTTGTTCTCCAGTCCCTTCCTCCCACCTACGCCCAGTTTATCCTCAACTTCAATCTTCAAGGAAAAGAAGTTGAACTTGTGGAACTCCTGAACATGTTAAGGAGTGCAGAGGGCACCTTGCAGAAGGCAAGGGAAACACCCGCTATGTTTGTTGACGGTTCATCTTCTTCCGGGTCCAAGGCTAGGGCCAAAGGAAGGAAGAAGAAGGCCGCACCCAGACCTAGAGGAGGTGTTAGTAAGGTAGGAAAGAAGGGAAAGAAAAAGTTTACAGCACCGGTAGTTGGCCTGGATGAGTGCTTCCATTGTCACAGGAAAGGGCACTGGAAGAAGGATTGCAAGGCGTGGAACGCCAAGAACCAGGAACCGAAGCAAGCTGTGGCTTCGACTTCAGGTGTGTTTGTAATTGAGAATTGTCTGTCGATCAACTCTACTTCCTGGGTATTGGATACCGGATCAGGATCTCATATTTGCAATTCATTGCAGGCACTGAGAAACCGTAGAGTGCTGAAGGAAGGTGATATGATCCTCAGGGTTGCTAACGGAGCTAGCGTGGGAGCTGCGTCCGTCGGGGATTATCACCTAGGATTGACGAGTGGACACATTTTGGTTTTACATAACTGTTATTTTGTACCCAGCTTAACGTGTAATATCATATCAGTTTCCTTGTTATCAAATAAAGGTTATGATTTCACGTTTGTAAGAGATGTTGTCAACATCCACCTTAATCATGGTTTGATTGGGTCCGGTACTCTAAATAACGGCATATATGTGTTAAACCAACTCCAAATTTTCAATGTCCAGAACACACTAAAAAGAAAGTCTCCAGATTTAAATAAAGCTTTCTTATGGCATTGTAGACTGGGTCACATCAATGAGAGAAGGTTGACTAAGTTGCATAGAGAAGGATATTTGGACACGTTCGAATATCAAACTTATGACATTTGTCAATCTTGTCTCAAAGGAAAGATGACAAAGACTCCATTCACTGGACAAGGAGTAAGAGCGAGCGAGCTCTTAGGACTCATACACAGTGATGTATGCGGTCCAATGTCTACACATGCGAGAGGTGGTTTTTCCTATTTCATTACTTTCACGGACGATTACTCAAGATACGGATTCATTTATCTGATGAAACATAAATCCGAGGCTTTTGAGAAATTCCAAGAGTATAAGAATGAAGTAGAAAACCAAACCGGCAAAAGTATAAAGACACTTAGATCTGATCGAGGTGGAGAATACTTGAGTGCCGAGTTCCTAGGTTACCTAAAAGAGAAAGGAATTCTCTCTCAGCTTACTCCTCCGTACACTCCACAGCATAATGGTGTATCGGAGAGACGGAATCGAACCCTATTGGATATGGTACGATCCATGATGAGTAATGCTGAGTTACCGCGATCTTTCTGGGGACATGCGCTAGAATCAGCGGCATATCTTTTGAACATGGTACCTACCAAGACTGTGCCTACCACTCCATATCAGATGTGGAGTGGGAAGAAACCCCATCTACAGTATATAAAGATTTGGGGATGTCCAGCTTTTGTTAAAAAGCAGCATGTGGACAAGCTCGAGGCACGATCAGTAAAGTGTTTGTTTGTGGGATATCCAAAGCACTCCAGGGGATATCTATTCTATTACGCAGAGGAACAGAAGGTATTTGTTTCTCGTAATGCCCATTTTCTAGAACATCAGTTCTTAGAAAAGGAATCAAGTGGGAGCGAAATAGAACTGGAAGAAATTCCAGAACCACAAACTGCTACTGAAAGTTTGGTAGAACCAGAGGTTCAAGAAGAACAGAACATTCCCGCACCCCTCCGCAGGAGTAGTAGGCCGTCTCGTCCGCCTGAGAGATACTACGGTTTTCTCATAGACGGGGATAGAGAGGATTGCATCATAGATGATGATGAACCTACTGACTTCCAGCAGGCCATCCAGAGCGGCGACTCGGTACGATGGCTAGATGCAATGCGGACCGAAATGGAGTCCATGTACACCAACAAAGTATGGACTTTGGACTTTGCTCCAGATGGGGTAAAACCCATAGGATGCAAATGGATCTTCAAGAAAAAGATTGGTGTAGATGGACAGGTGGAAACCTATAAGGCTAGACTTGTTGCAAAGGGTTTTCGTCAAAGACCTGGTTTGGACTATGACGAAACTTTTTCTCCAGTGGCTATGCTCAAATCCATTCGGGTCCTTCTTGCTATTGCTGCCTTCCATGATTATGAAATCTGGCAGATGGACGTAAAGACGGCTTTTCTGAATGGAAATTTAGAAGAGAGCGTCTATATGGATCAGCCAGAGGGTTTCAATCAGAGTGGGAGCAGCGGGAAAGTATGCAAGCTGCTTAAGTCCATTTACGGACTAAAGCAGGCATCGCGGAGTTGGAACATCTGTTTTGATGAGACAGTCAAAGAATATGACTTTATCAAAAATCCAGATGAACCGTGCATATATAGTAAAGTTGTGGCCAGAAGTGTCGTATTCCTCGTCTTGTACGTGGATGACATTCTATTGATAGGAAATGACATTCCTATGCTACAATCTGTCAAAGGATTCTTGTCACACAGGTTCTCCATGAAAGACCTGGGTGATGCCTCTTACATTCTGGGGATCCGGATCTATCGTGATAGATCCAAGAGGATGTTGGGACTTTCGCAGTCCAGGTATATCGACACTGTACTGAAAAGATTCAGTATGGAAGATTCTAAGCGCGGTAATCTACCGGCTTGTCACGGAATCACCCTCTCCAAAGAGATGTCTCCCAAGACTGATTTGGAAAGGGAACGCATGTCTATTATACCCTACGCTTCTGCGGTAGGCTCTATAATGTATGCGATGTTGTGTACCAGACCAGATGTAGCTTACGCACTGAGCGTGGTAAGCCGGTATCAGTCAGACCCAGGGGAGAAACACTGGATAGCAGTAAAGAACATTCTCAAGTACCTGAGGAGGACTAAGGAGATGTTCTTGGTTTACGGCGGAAAAGACCTCAGGTTGGAGGCCTTTGCTGATTCCGGCTTCCAGAGTGATAAGGACGATTCCAAGTCCATGTCGGGTTATGTCTTTACCCTCAATGGAGGGGCGGTGTGCTGGAAGAGCTCCAAGCAGGACACCGTTGCTGACTCGACGATGGAAGCGGAGTATATAGCTGCTTGCGATGCCGTAAAAGAAGCAGTCTGGATGAAGAAGTTCCTAACAGAACTTCAGGTGGTTCCTACCATAGTTGATCCAATACCTCTGTATTGCGACAACAACGGAGCTATAGCTTTAGCGAAGGAACCAAGGTCCCATCAGAAGTCCAGACACATCTTGAGGCGGTATCACCTGATCAGGGAGATCATTGATCGTCAGGAGATCGAGGTTCGGAGAGTTGCTTCAGAAGAGAACATTGCTGATCCATTCACGAAGGCCCTTCCTCAGATTCAGTTCGAGAGGCTGCTCGAGATCATTGGTCTACGATATGCCAGTACATGGCCCTAGTGCAAGTGGGAGATTGTTAGTGTTTATGCCCTAGAAGGCCATTACTGTATCATACTAGCTTGTATATTACTTAATGGAAGCTTGGGATATTCACATGTATATAACAGTCTTGCTAAACATGGTAGTATGCTACTTGGTTTTTCTATCTTAATATGTGAGTGTACGTATTGATAGAGCTCTTAGGATCTTGCTTGTCTACCAGCGTTGTGATGGCAGTCACACTAGTGGGGGCTGGGTAATCTACAAGCACATCCTCATTCAGGTCCCTGGTCGTTGGATTATCGAGACAGAGCATCGATACTCCGGAGTAGACTGGTGTGTACGCTTCTCATCCCAGTTGGGGAGATGGTCTGTCCCACAGCCGTCAGTACGTCGTACTGGAGATAGTATGCAGGTGCTCGTTAGGTTACGGGTACACCGGACAGGACTCACAGGGAACTGTTGGTTGGTTTGATACCAGTCGTCAGTGAACAGTTCCCAGGTGACATGAGTACAGCGTAGTCCGCAGACTTGACACTGCTACTTCGCCTCGAGTGTGTCCCACTGTTCTTAGATTGCTACCCTACCGCGGCTCAAAGGAGTCGTGCAAACAGGTAGCAGTTGGGTGCAGTCCCGAGCACTTGGAGGCAGTGGCGGTTAGACAGGATTCGTCCCTCCCGGTATTGGGAGTAGATATCGTGCTGTGTCAGAGAGCCATTACGCAAAGTCCCTGGCCAGGGCAAGCGAGATTTGCTGGTAGGTTCCAGTAGTTTCTCAGGGTGTAATGGGCTTCACTCCGACACGACTTATACCGCTATTAGGGGACTGACGCTTGCCGCCCCCTAGGCCCGATATGCGATAGTCTTGGACGAACGGACCGGACTGTATGGAGATTGTCACATCAGACTCAGTAGGAGTTCGGATGGGTTTTCTCATCGGCCTTCTTATCGACAACTACCTGGGGACCGTTACGTACAGCTAGTGCCGCTTACGGTCTGTGGTTAAACCCACTGCCAGCGTAGTAGTCGAGTCTCTAGAGTCCCACACAGAGAGTTTCCTACTCCAGGCGAAACGATATAGAGGTTGCATGGTTTTGCGACAAAGGGTTCGGACGCATACGTGCGTTTACGCACGTACGACTTTCGGACAGTTTTTACCAGTCTGCTTTGGTTTAAGCCAGTTACTGGTATCCGGTTATTGGATTTTTACAGTCTAAAGTTTTTCCGTATTTTTGCGGATTGGAGGGGCGTTCTCGTAATTGTACGAGAAGCTTCTAGAAGATGTGACTAAGGAGGTTACTTTGGATGAGGTTGTGAGTCATGGTGGTGATTCATTCATTTCATTAATGCACATTTATTGCTTAATGACTCATGCTAATGAATCACCACTAGATATTTTATGAAGCATGATTTATCATCACTCTTTATTCTTTTCTCATTATTGAAAATGCTTCATAATATATTATGATACACTCTCTCTCTTCTCATTATCTTATCTCATATTCTCTCTCCTCAAGCTCTCATCTTCAAGATACTAATCCTTAATCCTCATGTGTTGAGATCAAAGGTTTAGTTAGACTTAAGCATCCATTACCTTTACTCTATATCATCCTTTCATCTTTGATTAGCAATCAAAGTTGATTAGTTACCTCAAGTTAGAGGTGTAGCTTGGTGTTTTGCTCTCGGGTGGATCGTCTACTACCTAGAGAAGGTCGAGGAGAACAAAGGAGGACACAAAGACGAAGGACTAGTTTCGATAGGTATAATCCCTTAACACTATAGTTTAGTATAGCTATGTGTTCGGTTATTATTTGTTTAGCTTCGATATAAGCGGTTAGTCGATGTTCGTTCCTTAAACTTGATTGTTTTTGTTATTTCCGCCTCCCCATAAGTACTGGGGTGTACTATATCGACTTACACCTTTCGCCATGCATGTGCATGAGTAGATAGGCCCTACCCTCGTAGACCTTGTCTTTGATATACTGGCCTTCATAGTTCGGCTCGAATTTCCCCCGCTTAGCACGATTAGGGATCTTAGGTCTTTTGACCACTAGCACGAGTTCGCCCTTGCGGAATGTTCTCGGCCTAGTCAATCTTTCGTATGAGCGCGTAATCTTTGCTTTGTAAGCCTCCAGATTTTGTTGCGCTATGAGCCGGGTTTCATCAAGGGCATCGAGCTCCTCAAGCCGAAGATGAGCATTCTCTTCGTCTGTTAGCTCGTAATGAACTGCCACTCATAGAGAGGGTAACTCTATCTCGAGGGGGAGTACCGCCTCTGTACCGAATACCAATGCGTACGGCGTTGTGTTCGTGGCCGTTTTGAACGTAGCTCGATACGCCCAGAGAGCTTCATGCAGTCTCTCATGCCAGTCCTTCTTATTTCGGGACACCGTCTTTTTCATGATCTTTCTTAAGGTCTTGTTAAAAGCCTCAGCTAGACCGTTAGCTCGGGGATTATAGACTGAGGAGTATCTCCAGTCTATGTTATGCTGTTGTGCGAAGCAGCTGATCTTGTGGCTTCTATAAGTTGGCCCGTTATCGGAGATAATCCGTCGTGGAGTTCCAAACCAATAAACGGCGTGTGTCTTGAAGAAATGGAGGATATTCTCCTTCTTCACTTCCCTCAGTGGTACTGCTTCTGCCCATTTGGAGAAGTAATCAGTTGTCGTCAAAATGAATCGATATCCTCTGGACGATGCTGGCTCGATGGGGCCGATTATGTCAGTCCCCCACATTTCAAACGGCCAGCTAGCCACTATTGGATGTAGTGGATTTGGATGCCGATGGATAAAGTCTCCGTGAATCTGGCACGCGTGGCACTGCTTTCGAGGCAGTCTTGGATCATCCTAGGCCAATAATAACCCATCCGTTTGATCTTCAGCTTCATCTTCGGCTCGGCTTGGTGAGAACCGCATAGTCCGTCGTGAGTTTCTTGGACGACTCTCTTTGCCTCTTCAGGTCCCAGGCACCTTAGCCACAGAGAATCAAATGATCTCTTATATAAGGTATCATTGACAAAGGCGAAGGATAGAGCTCGATTCATAAGCTGATGTTTCGAGGACGCATCCTCAAGTGTTTGACGGGATTTGAAGTAGTCTATAAAGACTTCCCTCCAATCCTTAGCCCTTTCTTGGTCTTTTATTTGTAGAGTCGTTTGCTCGGTCGCTCCCTTTTCTTCGGATGGCTCCGGAGATACTTCTGCCGGAGCAAGAACCCGACGGCTTTGCACAATGATCCTAACGTCATCGAAGTTTTCGTCAGCCAGTTCTTTAGCGAGCTTGGCTAATGCATCCGCTTTGCTATTTTCCACACGCGGTATGCTTTCCAAGGTGTAGGAAGGAATTTGAGTCAGCAGTTGCTGTACTCTCTCACCATATTTCACCAACTCAGGCTTACACGTCTGATAGTCGCCGTTTATTTGACTAACGACCAGCTGGGAGTCCTCGTATATGAGCAGGTTCTCAATTCCCATGTCGATAGCGATCTCGAGACCTGCTATCAAAGTTTCATATTCGGCTTCATTGTTCGTCCTTGGCTCTGTTAAGGAAAAGGCAAAGCGCATTATCCCTCCTTGTGGAGTCACGAAGATGAGGCCTACCCCTGATTTGATTATGGGGGTGCTTTGTCTGCGCTTCTTCATGGAAGACGCTCCATCAAAATATAGTTCCCACTAGGTATCATCCCCGTCGATCGTGTCAACACATGTTCGTCTGGCAATTCGCAGTTCAAAGGAGAATCGGCAGGTATCGGATGCTCAGCGAGGAAGTCGGCGATGGCCTGGCCTTTCACTGCCTTAAGAGGCCGATAAGTTATTGAGAATTCCATCAAGAGCAGGGCCCATTTAGTGAGCCACCCCGTTAGTATGGCCTTCGACATCAAATATTTGAGGGGATCCACTTTTGATATGAGATGGACCTCATGTGCCAATGCATAGTGTCTGAGCTTCGTTATTGCGAAGATCAACGCTAGGCAGTGTTTTTCGATGGGAGAGTAATTGCTTTCTGCCCCCAGGAGAACCCGACTCAAATAGTATAGGGCTCTCTCCTTCCCTTGGTCGTTTTCTTGTGCCCATAATACGCCTAAGGAACCTTCAAGGGCGGTTGTATACAGAATAAGAGGCTTTCCTTTGACCGGAGCGGTTAACACTGGAGGATTCTGTAGGTATTGTTTGATTTTGTCCAGTGCGATTTGGCATTTACGATCCCAGACGAACGGGGTTCCCTTCTTCATCAGGTGACTGTAAGGACGGGACTTGCCTGAGAGATTGGCTATGAATCGCCGGATATATGCGAGCTTCCCTTAGAGAGACCGCGGTTGCTTAAGAGTTCTTAGCGGAGGAATTTCCATAAACGCCTTGATCTTTGATGGATCTATCTCGATGCCTCGGTGTCGGATGATGAATCCCAGGAATTTGCCCGAGGAAACTCCGAATGCGCATTTAAGAGGGTTCAACTTCAAGTTGTATTGCCGGAGGCGTCAAAATACGATCTTCAGATGCTCTAAATGTTCCTTGTATGATTTTCTTTTAACCACGAGGTCGTCGATATAGCATTCGACAATTTCATGTATGAGGTCGTCGAAGATCTTCGTCATGGCCCTCTGATAGGTGGCACCAGCGTTTTTTAGACCGAAAGGCATCACCTTGTAGCAGAATATACCCAGAGGGGTTCGGAAAGCGGTGTGCTTCTGGTCCTCGGGATGCATTTTTATCTGATTATATCCTGATGATCCATCCATGAAGGAGAAGACTTCGTGAGTGGATGTGTTATCTATCATCAGCTCAGTGACTGGTACTGGGAAGTCGTCCTTCGGGCAGGCTTTATTGAGATCCCGAAAGTCCACACATATGCGCACCGTCCTATTTTTCTTCATCACTGGGACGATGTTGGCGATCCAGTCAGGATATTGGACCTCCTGGATGAAGCCGGAGTCGATTAGCTTCTTGACCTCGGCGTTGATACTTATCTCAAGCTCGAGCCGCATTCTTCTCGATGCCTGTTTGATCGGCTTGACGTCCGGGGATATCGCCAATTTGTGCACAGCAATCTCTGGATCTAATCCTGGCATCTTAGAATAGTTCCATACGAAGCAATCTTTATGCTGCATGAGCACGTCCTTTAGCGTAGCCACCTTTTCTTCAGACAACAGCTCACTGACGAACGTCGGCCGCGGGTCACTTGCCGTCCCCAAATCAATTTTCTTGAGGTTATCTGCAGTAGTATGTATCCCATCTTTCAGCTCCTTTGGTACCGGTGGAAACTCTAAAATTACCCCGTTATCATAGTTTTCGAAACACCGGGGGAGGTCATCCTTATTCTCGGGCTCTTCTTCTGACAACATTATCATATGACAGGTACGAGATCGCTTCCGAGACCGATGTTGATCTGGTTCTACTCGCGGCTTTGGGTTCATACTTCTACGGCGGGGTTACCCTCCAGCTGCTGGATAGAGCGAACCTACCTTGCTGATACTGGTCTTCTACCCAGTCTTTAAATGTGAAGCAATTTTCGAGAGGATGTCCTATTGCCCTGTGATAGGAGCAATAGTCCGGGTGAGAGACTTCGTCTGCTTGCTCGGGGTGCTTAGACTCCTGGAGTGTCATCATTAGATGTTTTATGACAAGATCGAATATCTTCCTTGTCTTTTCTTGGGGAAAAGAATATGCTCGACCCATCTTTTTTATAAGAGACGAATCCGGACTGCTCAATTCCTGATCGCGCGGCTTCTTGGACCCGCTTTGTCGCTGTCGAACGCCTTTCCCGTTCTTTGGTTTGTTTCTGCCTCTGCGTCGGGACTTTTGTACAACGAGTTGACAAGGAGGAGCATTTTCATTTTTCACAGCCTGTTGAAGGAGGCATTGCGTACTGGCTTTCTCATAGATGGCCATTTCGCGATTATGGTCGTCTCGAACCTTTTGACTTGCTTCCCTTATAAGCTTATCCATCTGTTCTTCGAACGACGGACTTGGCATTTTCACGGCGGGAGCTCGTTCTGGTTCAGGGTTAGCGTCTTCCCATAGATCATCTCATTCTTCATCAAAGTCATGTATGATGTAGCAGTCGCGAAGTAGCTCCCGTTTCTTGGATTGAACATATCCAAGCCCGATCGTTTCCATTCTCCCGTTGGGCAACTTTCGGTTGAGTTCCGGGAACGTTCCAGATCCTGTTATAGAACCGTGCTTGTCGCGCAGTTTGCTTAAGGAGTACACCTTGGCGTCTCAAAAGTCTCTTTAGTCCGTTCGTATAATATCTGGGCAAACGGATGGGCTGGAGCCTGTCAAGTGTAGAATCCGCGCCATGCCAGATTTCTTTCTCCACTTTGGTTTCCCCGGATCGGTAGAATAGGATCTCCTTTTCACCTTTTCGCGTGGGAGGGACGTAGAATGTCTGCAGTTCTTCCACACTGTAGGTATCAAGCGCGTCTAGTTCTTTATGATGCTTGGGCGGAACTATGGCAACTTGCAAACTTTGATCTTCATTAGCGAAGGTTTGTATTGATGGCCGAGCAGAGAATATGGCATTGACCTCATCTTCCGAGTCGCTGCCGAAGATCAACGTAGGAGCGGACGGTCCCGGCTTGTTGCACTGGGGCGGACCTGAGTAAACTATCTATTCTTCCTCCTCGGTATCACCCCCGAAGACCGGAATAGTAGTGATAGCTTTGTTCTTCGGTTTATGATATCTTTCTGTGTCCTCGAAATCCAGTAAGAAGTATTTTGCATCTTTGTACTTTCGGACTTCGTTCACTGAGAATAGGTTCAACTCTCCTGTTATGGTATACTCGAGACCATCTTTGAAATACTTCATACACTGATGTTGTGTAAAAGGGATGATGTTGTACTCGTGTAACCAGGACCGGCCGAGCAAAGCATTGTAGCATGTCTTGGCGTCAATGACATGAAACTTAATGTCCGTGACAAGCATGCCAAAGCGTAGTATCAATATTACAGACCCAAGCGTCCGTGATGACTGGGAGTCAAATCCGGATATGGTGATTTTATCGCGAGCGAGGTGTTGAACGCTCATGCAGATTTCCTTTAACACCCATACGTTAAGGAGATTGATGGAGGACCCATTGTCTACCAGGATTTTACCTATCTTGATGTCATGACAGTATCCGGAGACATATAGGGGGCGGTTGTGCTCGCATGTCCCAAGGAGGAGATCTTCATCGCCGAAGGTGATATCGGCTTCTTCCGGCTCGTCCTTCATCTTTTCTTCGGTGTGGAAAGCTTGGAATTGCTCGGGCTCTTATAATGCCTTGATCAAAGAATCTCTTGCTTCTTTGGATAACAGGAGGGCGTCGAGAATTCTTAACTGTGAAGGTAGCTTTCTCAAGTGTGCCAGAACGTTGTAGTCTACCTTACTTTTCTTTGGCGGGTCCTTGGCTGTCAGCTTTTCGACGGCTTGGTCATCAAGGATGATATCCTCAGGGACTTTTTCTTTTCCCTTATCTTTTCTATTTGACCCACTGTTCGAGGGCCCAAGATTCTTTTCGGGTAACATACGGCTGCGCAGCTGAATATTTGCACAGGTCTTTGGTTCTTCCTCTTTCCTCGAGGTGGACTCCTTAAAGAGAGGGCCAAGAGTCATTTCTTCGTCAGAGTCGCTCCCGAAGGTGAGAACCTGCAATCCCCCAGCGTTGACCATGCGACAGTTGCCAGCAGTTATTTTATGCTCCTCGGTCGTATTTCTTTGCTCCCGACGAGCTTTGCGTTTCATCCGCTTGAAATGTTGTCGGTGGACAACATATCCTTACCACCATCTTTTAAAAGCGTTGCACTCTTCAGTGGGGAAAGCAATCTTTTGATGATATAAGCAATAGTTAGCATGTGTTTCTGATTCACCAAGAATATTTTCTTCGAAGGGTGGCAACTTCATTCCCATCGATATAGCTTTGGCGAACCTTTTCCTCGTCTTGAACCTGTTTTTATTTGCAACGGAGGTACTTTGATCTGGTGTGAGTGTTTCGACCCTTTCATCCAGTCGCCGGCGTTTGGCCTTTTCAAATATGGCCATCTCATGCTCCCGATCAGCTTTACTTTTTGAAAGAGCTTCGTTGAGGAATGCGTCGATCATTTCGTCTGATGGCCCCGGAAGTTCCGGCTCAGGATCTGCCCCTAGTTTCTCGGTGCAAGGAGCTTCTTCATAGTCTATCGTCGAGTGAGAGATCATATGGCATCTTGCCACGTAATCTTCAGATTCATCCGACGAGGCTCCTCCATCATTTCCGTCCTCAAGGACGTGGCTGAGGAACTCTTGGAGCGTGATTAGAGTCTGCACCTTCTGGTTATACTCTTCCAGCGCGTTAATCTGTTTTTGTAGGTCCGTGCGCTTGTCGCCCGGCTTCACAGGCTTTTTGGTCTTCTTCTTCTTTTTCGAAGATTTTGACGGCTGGATGTGAGCGCTTTGGCTATCACCATCAATCTTTGGAGTTGGGTGCGGCTTCAGTATCCCCTCGATGATCTCAGGTTCCAGTGGATTCTTCCACCTAATTTCCGGACATGTGTGTAGATCCTTCAACATTCTTTTCGTCTTGGCTGAAAGAGCGACCTCCCATGGAGCTTCTTCTACGAAAGAGCATGATGCCCTCGGTGTATCCGTATTCTTGGGAGTGTGTGGCCGAGGCGGGTTCACCTTCTAATTCTCGGATAATACGAATTTGCCCTGCTGGTACCGATCTTCTATCTAGCTTTTGAACATGTAACAATCCTCGATCGGATGGCCCAACATTCGGTGATAAGGGCAATAGTTAGGATTGCTAATGTCGCCTGGTTGCGCTGGGCGTCTTGGCTCTGGCAGAGTAATGAGCCTGTTGCGCAGTGCAAGCTCGAATAACCTCTTTGTCTTGTCTCAAGGGAACGAGTAAGGGCATCTCATTTTATCTTCGAGAGATAGAGTTCTATTATTTTGGCGATCAACCGGTCTTAGACAATTGGGCTGCTGTTGAGCATTAGCGACGACGGTCGCTTTCCTTTTTCCCTTCTCGTTCCGCGGCTCCGGCTTTGGAGGAGACGGTCTATGACCCATCTGGTCCATTTGGGCCAGTTTGTCGATCAAGGATTGGAATGTGGTCGGCTTGAAGAACATCATGAATTGGGAAATAGTTGCATGGGGGTCCAGAGTGCCCACGAACATGCCCACCGCCGGCGCTTCTTCGATGAGCTGTTCGCATTTCGACCACAGATTCCGCCATCGTATTGCGTATTGAACCCATGTCTCGCCTGGCTTTACCCCGGCGTTAATCAATGCTGTGATTGGGGTGCGCTCGCTAGCGCTTGAAAATCTTTGCGTGAATAATAGCTCCATTTCTGCGAAAGTCTTGACGGAGTCATTTGGAAGTTCAGAGTACCATTCAAACGCTGTCTCCGACAAGCTGCCAACAAACCGACGGAGCAAAAGTTTATCATCACCCCCGGTGTTGCCGCAAAGAGCCCTGAACTGAGCGACATGTTGGTGGGGATTGCCTGTCCCCTTATACACATGGAATTTAGGGATCGTGTATCCCGGCAGGTACTTTATTTGGTCATACCAGCCTGGATACGGTCGCCCAGTTTTAACAACTTGGCCGGCCGCTTCATTCGCCTGGTGAGCTCGTATTTGTTGAGCAATATAGTTATCCAGAGCGGCCTTGGAAATGGTTTCCTCTTTGGCTGCTGAAAGAGCCGGAGGAGGGTTCGATGTCTCCCCTCTGTCGTCTTCAATAATGATCGGAGGGTCTTCAGCTGGAGCTTCCGGCTGTAACATCATCCCGACCATATCTTGGAAGAGAAGCGCCATTCGTTTTATGTTGGCAGCTTGTTCTGCTGCTTCTCTGTCCTTCTTTTCAAGGACTCTGCGGAGGAAGTCAGTATCGGTTTCTTGTTCATGACGCTGCTCTGATGACGCCTCAGGGATTTCTTTTGGCCCAGTGAATGCGGCCATTTGCGTTAGCATTTCCTGAAGCTTCTGTTGCTGCTCCTGGGCTTTTGTCACGGATCAGGTGAGCGGTCGGTGACCTGTCGAAGCGCGGCTTTCCTCTTTTCCGGAAGCCATGTAAACAGTATGCACCATTATGCCCCCAGACTTGGGGCGTTTGGGCTCAGCGTCTTTGTGGTCTGCCGTAGTTACATGGGCTTTCTTTGGCCTCCTTCTCTTTTGAGCAGTTGACGTTGAGGGGGCCGTTGCAGCGGGCACCCAGGTAGTTGCCGTCCTTTGTGGCTTGACAGGACGGTTCTCTTCCTGTTGAACCTTCACCTTTTTCTGTCGGCGAGGGTAATCTTGATCAATCACCGACTCCTGGACCTGTCGCCAGACTTTGTAAACCTTGGAGGACAGCTGCTGAGGGGGCTGCTCCGGCTTTGTTTCTGTAACATTTTCCACCGGTGGAGAAGATCTTTTCAGTACGGCGGTAGGAGAGTTCCTGCGCACCTTGTTCAGCAATTCAAAGCTGTTCCCGGTTGGAACAGCAGCATTGACCTCCACCGTCAGGGCTGGTGGAGTTAGCCCAGAGAGGGAGTTACCCCGGCCTTTCTTACTCGGCGCCAGTGGCGACGTCGAGCATGTCGAGCCGATGGTGTTGGTTCGGTGATGGGGATGGCTTCGTCATGCCCCCTGTTCTGGTGGGGGCGTTGCCAGTACCAGCCTCTTGAAGACCGACGCCCATTGAGTAGCAGTATCCAATCTGTCAAAGACAGACTTTTGAGAAGGGACGGGAGCCGGAGTGGGAGCCGAAACAGTCAGTCTTGTAAAGACCGACCCTTTGGCAGGAGAAGCCGCCTTGACGACTTCGGGAGCAGGGATGGCTATCCTCTTCGGAATAACCTTTTCTGGAACTGCAGGCTTCATCATGGGCCCGCATGAACTTTGGCCCAATTTACCGAAGACTGAGGCGCTGGAGTTGGACGACCCATCGAGGGGGGCCGCTGTAGTTGCAAGCCGATCAAAGACCGACTTCTTGGGAGCTTCTTATGTTGGTATAGGAGCGCTGAAGCTCGTTGGCGGGAGCATAGTCCTAAAAAACAATCCAGTGGTGGCCTGAGTGACCTGTTCCACCGGCATCGTGAACAGGGAGGCCGCTTGGGGCCCGTAAGCTATACCTCCAGATGAGGCGGAACGTGAGTTGCAGTTGCAGCTGGAACACTTCACGCAAGTAGACGCCATTGATGTTTCGTTTTCTGCGCAAAGCAAGAAACCAAATCTTAGTACCTCGAACCCAAGGGCAACCATATCAAACCACGATTCGTTCGCGAACACGGCACACGAAGTGTGGAGTGGAAAGAGGAAAAGGTCCCACCGGGCGTGCCAGAATCTGTTCCCCGCCGAACATAGAGACGCGACCGCGCAGGTTCATCTTGCCTGAGATTCGGGGTAGATGCTAATTGGTGCTATCCGTCCACCTCTTCGAAGATGCCATGTTGATTTATGGCACCGTATATCGAAGGTTTAAATGGATGCGGCCGATGTATCAGACTTTGTCAGATTCCCCCTCGTTTGAGGGGTTTTTTGATTGTGGGGACGCTTTTCCCTGCAGGCGCAAGCCCCTGCAGTTAATTACGCTACCGCATCGCGGTAACAACTTTCTCCTTCTCTAGATGGTCACTTCGTGTCGTGGGTGTTTGTTTTGTTTGTGGTTGCCCGTGTATTGTATATGGAGACTAATTTATATTGTCGCCCGTAGGGCGTGGATTAATCCAAATCTGTATCTTCTTAGATTTGGGTTTGAGGGTTGGGTTTAAGGATATGTCAGCCTCATTTGAGACTAAGATCAACTTAAACGTATGTTAAGGATACGTTAGTCTAATTTTAGACTAAGATCAACTTAACGGGATCGTTTAGATCCAACAAGAGAGCAATTGGGTTCTATTGTTTAGTTTAAGGACATTACGGTCGATTACCAGTTTAAGGACATGGTGGTCCATTGTTAGTTTTAGGAC
Organism: Agapanthus africanus; assembly: GCA_030015575.1. Classification (NCBI taxonomy): domain Eukaryota; kingdom Viridiplantae; phylum Streptophyta; class Magnoliopsida; order Asparagales; family Amaryllidaceae; genus Agapanthus; species Agapanthus africanus. Next base: position 355,925,582 of record JASDDO010000016.1, on the reverse strand, counting down.
ATCTCGGTCCAGGTTAAGGATATCGTAGTCTGTGGGTTTAAAGGGACCCCACAGTCCGAGATTAGGGACATCGTAGTCCATGAATTTAAGGACCCCACAGTCCGTAGTTTAAAAACATCGTAGTCTATGAAGTTTAAGGACATCGTAGTCCATGAGTTTAAGGACCCCACAGTCTGTAGTTTAAAGACATCATAGTCTATGAAGTTTAAGGATATCGTAGTCCATGAGTTTAAGGACCCCACAGTCCGTGAAATGTGTGGTTGTCGGGACCCGTCACCTCTTTGAAGACGTTGAAGGATTACAACGACAGATATCAGAGGAGTAAAGAGATGTACCCTTGAACCAGTGTGAGTTGGTTGAAAGATCTGTAGTCCAGTTTGGGATTGAGATCTGTTAAATATTCGTGAGCAGATGGGCTCAGTTCAATATAAGTTGAGGACTTATGGCCAATATTGGGCTAAGTCCAATAAGATTAAAATGTTTAACATTTTATTGTTCAGGGCTGTTGAGCCTTTATTTGGGCTTGGCCCTTTTAATAATACTGAGCATTAGATCCTGACATTTTTTTTGTCTTGTATTGAAGGCATAGCATAGCATTCATCAGAACAATGTGTGTTCTGACAGCGCGCCACGTGGCGCGCCAGGCGCTTTGCGCCCATTAAAGAGCGCATTGCGCTTCTGCCAAGTAGCGCACATGAAAAGGACACGTGTCGCGCTTGGCGCTAAGCGCCAGATGATGGGCGCATTGCGCCAGTTTATGAGCGCATTGCGCTTTCAATTTATGAGCGCGTTGTGCTAGTTTAGTGGCGCACACATGAGTGACACATGGCGTGCTTGGCGCTAAGCGCCAGCCCATGAGCGCAGTGCGTTATAGAAGCGCAGAGCGCAAGTTGTTTAATTGGCGCATACGTGGTTGACACGTGGCGCATCTGGCGCTGAGCGCCGATCCAATGAGCGCAGAAGCGCAGTTTAAGAGCGCAATGCGCATTTTAAGAGTGCAAGGGAAGTTTTCAATAGCACAAATCGCATTTGAATAGCGCAAAGCGCATTTGATCAAATTTATGATCTGTGAACAAATTCATGTTCTTTTAAAAGAGGCTTTGCCTCAAGATTCAAGAACAACGGTCTTTATTTTTTTGAAAGGGCTTTGCCTTTGTAGATCAATGATCTGTGAATGAAGTAAATACTTCTTTTGTTTTTTATGATGAGATCTTTTGATCTCTTTTTATAAAAGACCTTGGTCTTTTGTAGATCTATGATCTTTTAAGAAGATAATTCTTCTGTTTTAATGAGATGATTTCATCTCTTTGTTCAAGAATCATTCTTTTTATCTTGAAGAAATTATCTTCTTTCAAGAGCTTGCTCTCTTTCTTTTGAGTTTTCTCAAAGTTTGTAGGGGGGTTTCTCTCTCTCAGACTTGAAGTCTTGGGGCCTTTATATAGGGCAAATTGATTTGTTAAATTAGTTAAGGAGATTTTTCTCTGATTGATTTGGGGATGTTTCCCCACCGTTGGATCTTTGATCCTAGGGTTTCTGTTTTACAGAAGGCAATCTTCTTGTTTTTAACAAGATTGGAAAAATCTTTCCATAACAGAATTTTAATTCTGATTAATTAATGATTTATCATTATTATTAGATCTTTTGATCTAATGGTGGGGAATTTTATAATTCCAGCGCTGGCGCACCCATGCTTTGCACGTGGTGCGCTGCTCAGAGCGCAGTGCACTTTACGCTAGCGCACCTACGTTTGACACGTGACGCACAGCGCAGCCTGTGCTAGCGCACCCATGTTTGACACATGGCGCGCAACGCGCCTAGCGCTGGATCTGAAGCGTTGCTTCAATTTTTGAATTTTGAATTTTAAAACAGAGTTTTGTTCTGATTGGGGGTGCGCTGCCTAGGGCGCAGCGTACCTGGTGCTAGCGCATCCGTGTTTGACACATGGCGCGCAACGCGCTTAACGCTGAATCTGAAGCGTTGCTTCAATTTTTAAATTTTGAATTTTAAAACAGAGCTTTGCTCTGATTGGGGGAAACAGAGGTCACCCATCCCAGAATTTCCCTGGCTCGAGCACGCTTAACTACGGAGTTCTCAAGCTCCTGTAGTGCCAGTTCACTTAAAAGGCGCCTCTGTATTGAAGAGTGGTATCTTTCCATTTATAGTACAGATCTGCTCTCTTTCGGAATGTATTCCGAAAATTCCTTATTGTTCTACAGTGGGTCCCACGGACTCAAGAGGTGGCCCCCACGGATTCAAGAGGTGGCCCCCGCCCACTTAAACATGACACTTGGCGTGGTACTTTGTTCCGTGAGGCACTTTGTTCCATGAGCAAGAACCGGGTCCCGACATTCTCCCCACCTTTGAATAATGGTTCGTCCTCGAACCACAGACCTACTATTGAGAGACCAGGCTCTGATACCATTCTGTCACGCCCCACCCCCAATACAGAGAGTATTGTCTGCTCTGGCCAAAGCCGCACGGTTTTGGCCTTCGGGACGAACCGGACCCGACCAGGAGCCACTTCCCAGGAGGTCACCCATCCCAGAACTTCCCTGGCTTGAGCATGCTTAACTACGGAGTTCTCAAGCTTCTATAGTTCCGGTTCACTTAAATGGCGCATCTGTATTGAAGAGTGGTATCATTCTATTTATAGTACAGATCTGCCCTCTTTCGGAATGTATTCCGAAGATTCCTCATTGTTCTACAGTGAGTCCTACGGACTTAAGAGATGCCCCCCATGAATTCAAGAGGTGTCCCCCGCCCACTTAAATATGACACTTGGTATGGCACTTTGTTCCGTGTGACACTTTATTCCGTGGGTAAGAACTGGGTCTCGACATAAGAACCAGCCCTCTTCTTTGCAAAATGATATGACCACACATAATTATTATCAGTAAGATTTGACAACACAATATGATTTAAGGAAAAAAAAAAGATTTGACAACACACGACAGGAAAAAACAGAAGAGATGAGGGCGGGTTTTTGGAACCCGCTGGTATAAAATTATTGAAGTGGGGCGCGTTCTAAGAACCCGCCCTCTTCTTTGCAAAATGATATGACCACACATAATTATTATCAGTAATATTTGACAACACAATATGATTTAAGAAAAAAAACAAAAGATTTGACAACACACGACAGGAAAAAACAGAAGAGATGAGGGCGGGTTCTTGGAACCCGCTGGAATAAAATTATTGAAGGGGGAGCGTTCTAAGAACCCGCCCTCTTCTTTGCAAAATAATATGCCCACACATAATTATTATCAGTAATATTTGACAACACAATATGATTTAAGAAAAAAACAAAAGATTTGACAACACACAACAGGAAAAAACAGAAGAGATGAGGGCGGGTTCTTGGAACCCGCTGGCATAAAATTATTGAAGGGGGCGCGTTCTAAGAACCCGCCCTCTTCTTTGCAAAATGATATGAACACTTATAATTATTATCAATAAGATTTGACAACACAATATATGTTAAGAAAAAAACAAAAGATTTGGGAAAAAACATAAGAGATGAGGGCGGGTTCTTGGAACCCGCTAGTATAAAATTATTGAAGGGGGTGCGTTCTCTTCTTTGCAAAATGATGTGTTCATTTTTAAAAGTAAGATTTGACAACACAATATGATTTGATATAATCGTTATCTGGGCAAAGATGAGGGCGGGTTCTCGAAACACGCCCTCCTTTCCCTATAAAACTCTGCCCTCTTCACTCTGATTTTCACTATCTTTATTTCACTACCTCTATCCAAATTCCTTTCTAAACCCACCAACTGTCTCAATCTTTCAGTAATTGTAATATCAAAATAATTTCAATGGAGAATCAACTATTCGACAAATCACTGCTCGTAAATCAAAACGAACATAGATCTTTCAGTATATTACACGGGGAGGAAAGATTCAAAACTTATTAAATTTGTTTTAATTCCCCGTTTCTTTTAATTCTAATAGTTGAAAATAATATGATTAAATTTTGTAGGGTGGAGATAATCTTACAGTCGTCAGTCATAGTTCTGACAAGTGGCAAGTTACCGATTATCGTATAATCGAGCGGATTCGAAAAGCCGGATTTTATGAAGCTTCATTACTTCGTCATATCCAAATCGATCACAGTCTCGTTACCTCTCTTGTTGAGCGTTGGAGAAAAGAGATCCATACTTTTCATCTTAGATGGGATGGGACCACTATCACACTCCAGGATATTGGCCTCTTACTTGATTTACGGGTGAATAGGTTTGGATTGGTCGAAGGTAAAATTGTGGGTCCAGATACCGAGCACCCATACTGGGATACATATGCCGAGTCTGCTCTCGGACAGGTATAATTCGTAATTTTTTAAATCAAAAGTTTAAGTATATTACAGTGATATTAATTAACAATTATTTGTAAAATTCAGACACCAGGAGGCTATACTAAGGGGTATAATATCAGTTTAAACTTGCTTAAAGATACATTTACTAATATCCTTGATGAAGCTACCGATGATGTCTTGGATAGACATGCATGTGCCTATATTCTGTACATGATCGGTTCTTGGTTGATACCGGACCAATCGACAACTCATGTCCATCCTTTATACCTTGGGTTTCTTACGGACTTTTATGTGTGTGGCTAGTATGCTTGGAAAGCAGGGGTCCTGGCCTATCTTTACAAGAAACTAGATAAGGCATGTGCTCCTATGAAGAATAAAATTTATGGCTGTATTACATTACTTCAGGTACATTCCTTATTTTTAACAACTAGACATTTGCAAAATTGTAATATTGGTTCTTTCTTTTATCATCTGACACTTTATATATAGATTTGTCATGAGAGCACATGTGTATGGGAAGACCAGATCACATCAATATTTCTACCGTGGATAACTCTGGAAAGCCTCGGGGCTCTTGGTGGAGTGGCAAGAAATCTTATAAGGCTTCTCGTCGAGTACTTAAGTATTATAGAGATGAGTTGGATCGTATGGAGGCGACTCAGGTAACCATACCTTAGGTAATGAACTTTGTTTAAAATTTTTTAATTAGCTTCATTATAATTTTGTACTATATTATTTACGCAGTTCACGTGGACGCCTTATACAACATATCGTCTGCAAGGATTACCCGGCATTTGTATCGAAGGAGAGCCGGTTTGGTGGGCTCGATGCCTATTACTCTGCATTAATATCGTGGTCATGTACCTACCGGACCGGGTGTTGCGACAGTTCAGTAGATTGCAACATATTCCTGTTTCGCCGTCTGCGCCTATGACAATAAAGGGAAACATGCGAGGAGGAAACGCGGAGCGTGATTGGAGAGAGCATCATCATAAATATTTGCTGAAATTGGAGGATAGGTAGCGTAATATTGGCTTACAGCAAATAGGTGACTAAACAACCACTGACGCTACAGAAACATATCGACTATGGTATATGTCACGCCCCGTTTCCCAAAATACGGAATACGGGGGGCGACTAGGCCATCCATGCTCTTACAGTCAAGGAATAATCCTGCCATAGTCGCACTTCGACTTCTACCATCGCATGCTAATCAGTAAACACAGCACAGAAGTAAAGAAAACACATCACTAGTTTATTACACCAACTTTCATTGTTCGCAATTTACAACATAACGAAAGAAAAGAAACTACTAACCAAGTGCGAATACAAAGTTGATTTATGGAAATCGGTAAAAGTACTGGAGGCACGACCGTCTAAACCTCTGCGAGCTCGAAGGGTAGGTCTGACTCCTGAATCCGGTCCTCCTCAAACTCTGAGCATGCATACTCAGGTCGTCAGGGCGACACAATAGCAATATTATAATAATAACAAAGAGGTAAGGAAATAAAGTAATAATGGTGGAGACAATAAATGCAGGTAATCGTTATGCCATTAAACAATGCAATGTATGATCTGTGTCCCTATCAGTCTCTAGGTCACTTTTGAAATCGAGTTGTGGAAAGGAGTGATCATATTTAACGAGGGTCTCGTACGTACCTGAGACTACGGCCCACTGTTGTCCGGGACATAACCCTGTCAGCCGGACCGCTAGGTCTAACCTAATATAAGAGCCGTTGTTCGAATGATCATCCTCTAAATCACTGATCTTGCTAAATACAATTTCCTTTCCACTTCGATTTCCCCTTTTCCCCAGGTTTCACTATCTATGAGTATGGGCTAGTCGTGTACAAGTACGCATCAATAATACGGTTTTATTCGCTGTTCACTGTATTGTTCATTATCACGAATCACTCACTTTTCACCGGCGTACTTGACACAACCAAACCGATATTATTCACGTTCGACAATGCACTATACACTGAGAATTAATAAGAATGCTCACTATCGCTAGAGGTATTACAGCCGGGTAAAACTGTGAATCATGCCGCTAAACAATTTATATGCAATACAAGTCATTATGCGTCTCATGAACTTATAAAAAATCGCATTAAATCATACGTTCCGATTTTAGTAAATGATACAAAAGCGGTAATAATCAAACTCAGTCGACAGTTCAACGAAATTAGTTTCAAGTCAATCGGGTTTCGGGTTCGCAAATTTCAGTCGTTTCCTTTTAAGTGTTCGCTGCTGGAAATTCAGTTCCTGAACTGAAAGTCCATTTCGTAACACTGTTTTCACCCTGTTGGGATCAAAATTAGGTGACGCTATAGTTGATTATCAGTTAGGTTTTCAACGCACCAGACGGGTCGATAATATCCATAGTGTACTGGAATTTATGCATTATATAATACTGGGGTGTACGTTCTGTCCCTGCTTGGGACTGCCGTATGTACTGATGGTTTAAAATGTGATTAAAATAGTAAATGATGGTAAAAATGAATGAAATCACTTCCAAAAGTTATCTAACAGACTTATCTTCGCTACGGCATAGGGTTACGCATAATTATATTTTCACACAGAAACATAGAAGCATTTAAAATCAAGTATTGACAGCCAGTGCCACTCTGGACTACAGTCCAGATCCGCAATTCTTCCCGATTTTCTTTATCATGAGTCATTTGGATTTAGTGGAAAAAATATATTACTGTAGGTTAATCCGTCAGCTTCGATATGAGTTCTGAAACACCACAATCCGATCTATACATAATTTATTATAAATTTTACGGGTTAGCATGTATGAAAATTTCAGATTTTACGGCGGAAATCGGGGTACCATTTTATGTGAGCAAACGACATTTTTTTGCAATCAAAATCTTATAAGATATTCATTAACCATACCCGGGTTTATTAACCCAAGTTCCTCTAATTTAAAATAGGTTTTAGTCTAGGACATGTTCCAAACTAGCTTAAGTAACCGGTTATCAATAAAAGTCGATTTCTTGCTTGATGAGCATGAGATTTGACCGTATGAATTTTGAGCATTTCAAACACGGGGTAAAAGCCACTAGATGGATTAATTCACTAAAATCAACGACGTGTGCTCGTAGTGACAAATGATTCGGTTCCGGTATTCGATTCAAGCATATAATCATAATAGAACTACTTACTAATATCTCTATATAGCATGTAATACGCAAGCGAAATTCACTTGCCTGCGACGACCGATGGTCACGAAAACGGTGATGGCAGAGGCGGCGTCACGGTGAGGAGGTCAAGCGATGTAAGCTCGGTGTAAAGCACGACAAGGTGGCTCAGTGGCGTCGGGTGCAGCGATGTGGCTGGCAAGGAGTACGTCGGCGACAAAAGGAGGTGTGGGCTCGGCCGGGGCTCGGGAAAGTGGCAGGTGGTGGTGATCGTCTTCAGGGAGTTCGTCAGCGATGAGGTGATGGGGTGCGATGGCGAAGTGGGTGGTCAGCACGGTGCTCAGAGGAGGTACGGCTGCGGTGATGGGTTCACTGGTGTTGTTGAGGTCGGTGGAGAGAGGCGCGGAGACGACGGGGTCGAAGCTCCGGTAAGGTGATCGACGGTGGGGGCAGAGGTGAGGTCGGGGCTATGGGTTCGAAGGTAGCGGAGTTGCTCGGGGTTGGGTCGTCGGGAATGAGGTGAAGGGGAGAGGAAGGATACGCTTAGATGGTTGGAGGCAAGGGGACTAGGTGGTCGCGGTTGCAGAGGAGGTGGGGTTTTGTAAGGAGAGACAAGGTCGAGGGTGAGGCGAGGCGACGTGGAGCGCGGGCGTGGGTGCGATTCATAATGGAAGGGGAAAAACGTGACGGGAGTGGGAGGGGAAGATGAGGTCGAGGACAAGGTGACGCGACGTGGGGTGCGGGGGCGGATCGCCGCAGCATGCGCGATCGCCACAGCGTGCGCGAGGAGCCGTTGAGGGATAATGGCGGGAAAAGTGAGCGCGCGGGGAAGAAGGAGTGGGGGTGGTGAGCGGGTCTGGTCGTGTCGGGTCGGGTAGATAGGTTTGGGTTTTGGGTAAGTATTAATTTAATAAATTAAATTAAATTTTACAAAATAGAAAAATGTGTAGAAAATTTAGGAAAAATCTGAAAATACGGAAACTCAATACACGAAAGCTGGGGATTTACATCATACCCTCCATACAAAATTTCGTCCTCGAAATAAAAAAAACGAAAAAGAAAATGGCGATACAACGGCTACTCGAAGAGATGTGGGAACCGCGAACGGATATCCACCTCATGTTCCCAGGTAGATTTCCTAGGAGAACGACCGCCCCAAGACACTTGGACTAACGGAATGACTTTATTCTTCAACACTTTCTCTCTACGGTCAAGGATAGTAGTAGGCTGCTCCACATAAGATAAATCAGTACCCAAGGTCAATTCAGAATGATCGAGAATATGACTGTCGTCTCGAACGTAGCACCGCAACTGTGACATATGAAATGTGTTGTGCACGTCCGCTAACGATGGGGGTAAAGCAAGATGGTAAGCCACTTCCCCAACTCGCTCCAATACTTCGAATGGCCCGATGAACCGGGGACTGAGTTTCCCGTGGTCTCCAAACTTGATAACACCGTGGGTAGGAGAAATCTTCAGGAACACATGATCTCCGACCTCAAATTCTAGTGCTCTTCTGTGGGCATCCGCCCAACTCTTCTGTCGGTCCTGAGCCGTCTTAATGCGCTGTCTGATTGTCTGAACCTTGTCTACCGTCTGAACAATAAGTTCAGGGCCCAGTAATCTTTGCTCACCTACGTCATCCTAACAAACAGGGGATCGACATTTTCGTCCGCAAAGTATTTCGAATGGAGCCATCTGGATGCTAGCGTGGAAACTGTTGTTATAAGAAAATTCCACCAGATGAAGGTGATCCTCCCAAGAGCCCTGGAAGTCTAGCATGCAAGCCCCCAGCATGTCATCAAGCGTTTGAATAGTACGCTCAGACTGTCCGTCCGTCTGTGGATGGTAGGCCGTGCTGAACTTGAGACGGGTATCTAGACTCTCCTGTAAGCTCTTCCAAAAGTGTGAAACAAATCTGGTGTCTCGATCCGACACTATGCTGACTGGAACTCCGTGAAGTCGCACTATCTCTTGCATGTATTTCTCCGCAAGCGACTCTGTCGACTGTCCTACCCGGAAGGGTATAAAGTGTGCAGCTTTCGTAAGGCGGTCGACGATAACTCAAACGGCGTTTTCCCCCTTGGACTCCGAGGTAAAGCAGTCACAAAATCTATAGTGATGTGCACCCACTTCCACTCGGGTATCGGGAGTGGTTGCAACAGTCCCGCTGTTCTCTGGTGTTCTGCCTTTACTTGCTGGCATACTAAGCACTTGGATACAAACCGTGCAATCTCTCGCTTCATCCCGTTCCGCCAATAGTGTTGCTTCAGGTCTCGATACATTTTCGTGCCTCCCGGATGCACAGAATAAGCTAAACTACGAGCCTCAACTAGTACTTCTTCTCGAACATCCCCCTTGGGTACGTAGAGTCTGCTACCGAATCTCAGAGAACCGTCTCGATGTATGAGTAAGTCTGTTCTCAGCCCGGCTTCCGCCCGCTCTCTGAAATTCTGCAATCGAGGATCATCAGCTTGCGCAGCCTTAATGCGATCTACAAGAGAAGACTGCACCTGTAATTACCAAAACTGCCTGATTGCACTCGGAGTAACAACCTCTAGTTCGAGCTTCTGAAAATCCTCAATGATGCTCCTCTGACTGATCAACATCATGACCGCGGGCTTGCGATTGAGAGTATCGGGTACAACATTTACTTTTCCCGGATGATACTGTAAGTCCAAGTCATAGTCCGCCATTAATTCTAGCCATCGGGGCCTCATATTCAGTTCTCTTTGAGTGAACACGTATTTCAGACTCTTATGATCCGTGTACACTTCTACCTTCTCGCCTAACAGGTAATGTCTCCAGATCTTCAATGCGAACACCACTGCGGCTAACTCCAAGTCATGTGTTAGGTAGTTCCTCTCGTGATTCTTCAGCTGCCGTGAGGCATAAGCAATTACCTGACCGTGCTGCATTAGGACGCAGCCTAAGCCTTTCCCTGAAGCATCGCTGTGTATCACCAAACCACCTGAATTATCTGGCACTGTAAGAATAGGTGTTGTGGTCAATTTCAGCATCAATACTCCAAAAGCCTGAGTACATTCCTCCGTCCATACATACAGTACTACCTTCCGTGTCAGCTTTGTCAAAGGTTCAGCGACTCGTGCAAAGTCTTGAACGAACCGCCGATAATATCCTGCCAATCCCAGGAAGCTTCTGATCTCGGCCACTGACTTCGGTGTCATCCAGTCCCTAACGGATTCTATCTTCGCTGGGTCCACTGCAATGCCTTCGCCTGAAACCACGTGTCCCAAGATCTGCACTTTGTCGAACCAGAACTCACACTTGCTCAATTTTGCGTATAGCTTCTCTTCTCGAAGAATTTGTAGTACCGTTCGCAAGTGTTCGGCATGCTCCTCTCGGGTCTTAGAGTAGACTAGTATGTCGTCGATGAATACAACGACAAACGTGTCTGGGTACTTCGCAAATACCCTATTCATCATATCCATAAATATAGCTGGAGCATTGGTAACACCGAACGGCATCACAAGAAACTCATAATGCCCGTATCGGGCCTTGAAAGCCATCTTGCATATATCTTCGGCCGCTACTCTGATCTGGTGATAGCCCGAACGGAGATCTAACTTCGAAAATACTTTGGCCCCACCCAACTGATCAAATAAGTCGTCGATGCGCGGAATGGGGTATTTGTTCTTTATCGTAACTCTATTCATCTCCCGGTAGTCTATGCACATCCGTAGCGATCCATCCTTTTTCTATACCAACAAGACTGGTGCACCCCACGGTGAAGCGTTTGCGCCGATAAATCCTTTCTCCAGGAGTTCTCCAATTTGCTTCTTCAATTCTGCTAACTCGTACGGTGCCTTAGAAACTGGTATTGTACCTGGAATCAAATCTATTGTGAATCCCAAGATGCGGGGAGGTGGTAGACCTGGCAAATCTTCAGGAAACACATCAAGAAAATCCCGAACGATTTCTGGTGCGGGGTGTCCATCAACTCCCATAGCCGTCAATACCTTCGGTTTGGCTCTATACTTGGCTGTCTCCAATGACTCGCTCCCTCCTTCAAAAACAAACTCTGGGTGATTAGGAACGCGGAAAGTCACATTCCTAGCTCGACAATCAATAATTACATGGAATGTACCCATCCAATCCATCCCGAGAATTGCGTCGTAGCTGCCAGTTCCGATTAAAAGAAAATTCGCATAGAATTCCTTGCCACACACTACAACTGGACATGATCTACATTCTCGACTAGATACTATAACACCATTACCCGTATGTATTTCCCAACCCTTGGTTAATGGTTCATGTGGTATGGAGTGTGTATCAACGAAATATGCAGATATGAAAACAGTGTGATGCTCCAGAATCAAACAGTACTCTAGCTGGCATGGAATGAACTAGTAGAATACCTGTAACAACCTCATCTGAGGCCTCTGCCTGCTCGGTGGTCAAGGTGAAAGCTTGTCCTTGACCGCGGCCTGTGTTGGTCTGCCTCTGTTCTAGTGACCTCTGCTGCTGCGGTCCAGACCCTCCCTGTAGCTCTTTTCGCCGAGGGCAGCCACTAACCCGGTGCTGGTTGGATCCGCAAATTAAACACTGTCCCTTGGCACGGCGGCAGTCCTTCTAGGTGTGTCCATCCCTGTGACAGTAGCCGCAGACTAAGGCTTTGCTCTGTGGATGATGCTGGGGCACGAAGGGACGCTTCATCTGCGTCGTCCCTAGTCTATGAATTGGTATGACCCCTCGGGACAATGTATGACCACGCGATGGAACTATTGGGGGTCTCCTATTACTTGAGATGGGGCCCCTAAATTTATTGCTTAACTTCTCCTGAATTCGTGCAGCGTTGAGGACCTGCACAAAAGTCTGCAACTCGAGTGACGCAATCAACTGATGTAGCTCAAAGTCAAGTCCCTGTAAGAAACGCCTGGCTATGATAGCCTTTGAAGCGACCATATACGAAGCAAATCAGCTCAGACGGTTGAATTCTGCTGCAAACATGTCCACGGGACGGCCATTCTACTTCAGTAAGATAAATCTTTCTTCCATTTCTGCCTTGGCGGTGGGAGGAAAATAGTGGTCCAAGAAACACTCTTTGAACTTGCTCCACTCGATTGGCCCATCAAGTCTGCTTTCTTCGACCGACCACCAAGTAGGAGCTTCGTCCTCCAGCTGGATCTTTATCACATTCTCCTTCTCTTCATCGGGTACCCGTGCGGCCGTCAGTAGATTCTCCACATTGACCAGCCATTGTTCGGCCTCGAGTGGTTTGGCTAGTCCCGTAAACACGTCTGGATGTAACTTCCGGAAATCTGACACAGTGCCAGTCCTGGCAGAAATAGCTGGTGAAGTGGTGCCCTCGGGGGAGGTAATGAGAGCGGAGGATCCCCCTAATGCGGTAATTGCCCTGAGTCCCTCGGTGAGTAAGTCCGTCTTTCTCTCTTGGGCTTCCGCGAAGGTCGTCAGTGCATTCAAGATCCTCTCTGTGCGATCCTGAGAACTAGAGTCCGAGGAGTGGTTGTTCGGGGACGTCATGTCGCTGGAAGATAGTTAAACGGATATGATTAGATACAAGGATGAAAGTGAAGGATAGTTGTCACGCCCCGCTTCCCAAATTACGGAAAACGAGGGATGACTAGGCCAGCCATGCTCTTACGGTCAAGGAATAATCCCGCCGTAGTCACACTTCGGCTTCTAGCATTACATGGTAATCAGTAAACAAAGCACAGAAGTAAAGGAAATACATCACTAAATTAGTACATCAACTTTCATTGTTCACAATTTTCAATAAAATAAGGAAAAGGACTACTAACCAAATGCGAATACAAGGTTACTTTAGGGAAAGCAGTAAAGGTGAAGGAGGTACTCCCGACTAAATCTTCGCAAGCTCGAAGGGCAAGTCTGACTCCTGTGCCGGTTCTCCCTCGAGGTCTGAGCATTCATACTCGGGTCGTCAGAGCGACGTAATAGCAATATAATAATAGTGACAAGAAACAAGAAAAAAAAGTAATAACGGTGGAGATAAAATGTAGGTAGTCAATATGTCACTAACTGATGTAATGTATGATTTGTGTCCCTATCAGTCCCTAAGTCATCTTTGAAATCGAGTTGTGGAAAGGAGGATCATGTTTAACGAGGGTCTCGTACATACCCGAGACTACGGCCCGCTATCGCCCGGGACATAACCCTGTCAGCCGAACCGCTAGGCCCAACCTAATATATATAAGAGCCGCTGTTCGAATGATCATCCTCTAAATCACTGTCCTCGCTAAATACAATTCTCTTTCCACTTCGATTTCCCTTTTTTCCCAGGTTTACACTATTTATGAGTATGGTCTAGTCGTGTACAAGTACGCACCAATAACACGGTTTTAGTCACTGTTCACTGTATTGTTCACTGTCATGAATCATTCACTTTTCACTGGCGTACTTGACACTCCTAAAACGATACCATTCACGTACGATAATGCATTGTACACCGAATAATAATGCGCACTGTCACTAGGAGTATGGCGGTCGGGTAAAATATGTGCATTTATGCAGTTAACAAATCATGTGTAATACGAGCTATTATGCATCTTATGAACTTATAAAAATTACCTTAAATCATACATTCAAAATTCAGTAAAATGATACAAAAGAGGTAGCAAGTAAACTCAATCTTCAGTTCAACAAAATTTATTTCAGGGCAATCGGATTTCGGGTTTGCAAGTTACAGCCGTTTCATTTTAAGTGTTTGCTGCTGGAAATTCAGTTCCTGAATCGAATGTCCATTTCGCAATACAATTTTCACCCTGTTGGGATCAAAATTAGGCGACGCTATAGTTGAACAAAATTTAGGTTTATCAATTTTATTTTCAACGTATCTGACGGATTTTCAATCGCGCCTCTACATCAGAAGTTATGTACTGTACAACAATAGGGTATAAGTTATGTCCCTGTTTGGGACTGCTATACGTCCGGTTCATCTAAAATACAGTTTAAATAGTAAACGACAGTGAAAATGGATGAAATCACTTTCATTAGTTAGATAACTATTTCATCTTCTCTATGGTATAGGGTTCCGCAATATAACATGTTCAAGCAGCAGAGCGTAAGCGTTACAAGATGAGAATCAACAGCCAGTGCTGCTCTGGACTGCAGTCCAGAGCCGCACTCCGAACCAGTTTCCGTCATCTTTTCAGCATTGAAACAATTTAAAACTCTTATAGGGTTCTAGGTCGTTGAGTCGGCTTCGATTTGAGCCCTCTAACGCAACATTCCAATTTATAGTCAATTATTTGTGAATTTTACAAGTTTCAGACGCGGAAAGTTCCAGTTTTAACAGGCTTAAATGGGGATGATCGCTCACGTCAGTAACGACTGTATTTTTCAGTCAAAATATAACACGATGTTCATTACTATACGGGCCAACCTATATGATCATTTTCTGTCAATTTAATGGTAGTTTTTCATTCGGGTTTTGCATCAAACACTTGCATCATATTAATTTGCACGAATTGTATACGCGGAATTCATTAGTATTTCGAATTGTAATAGATCAATTTAGCATGAAGCAAGCAGGGTATGTTCCCCTCCGAATGACGGCGCGATGACAGAGAGACGTCTTGCCTGAGATTCGGGGCAAATGCTATTTGATTTTATCCGTCCACCTCTTCGAACATGCTAAGTTGATTTATGGCACAGTGTATCGAAGGTTTAGACGGATGCGGCCAATACAGCAGACTTCGTCAGATTCCCCCTCGCTTGAGAGGTTTTTGATTGTGGGGACGCTTTTCCCTGCAGGCGCAAGCCCCTGCAGTTAATTACGCTACCGCGCCGCGGTAACAACTTTCTCCTTCTCCAGATGTTCACTTCGTGTCGTGGGTGTTTGTTTTGTTTGTGGTTGCCCGTGGATTGTATACGGAGACTAATTTGTGTCATCGCCCGTAGGATGTGGATTAGTCCAAATCCATATTTTCTTAGATTTGGGTTTGGGGTTTTGGTTTAAGGATACGTTAGCCATATTTGAGGCTAAGATCAACTTAAACGTTTGTTAAGGATACGTTAATCCAATTTGAGACTAAGATCAACTTAACGGGATTGTTTAGATCCGACAAAAGAGCATTTGGGCTCTAGTGTTCCAGTTTAGGGACATGGTGGTCCATTGCCAGTTTAGGGACATGGTGGTCCAATACCAGTTTAGGGACATGGTGGTCCAACATTCCCATTTTGGGGACGAATATTGGTTTAAGGACGCATTAGTCCATGAGTTTAAGGACCCCACAGTCCGTATTACCAGTTTAGGGACACGGTGGTCCATTGCTCCCATTTTGGGGACGAATATTGGTTTAAGGACGCATTAGTCCATGAGTTTAAGGACCCCACAGTCCGTATTAATGTGTGGTTGTCGGGACCCGTCACCTCTCTGACGACGTTGAAGGATTACAACGACAAATATCAGAGGAGTTCAGAGATGTACCCTTCAACCGGATGTAAATTGATTTGAAAGAGCAGTTGTGCTCGGTTCAATTTAATTTGAGGACTTACGGCTAGAATTGGTCTAAGTCCAGTTAGAAAATGTCTAACATTTTGTTCATATCTGGCCTATTAGGCCTTTGTTTGGGCTCTGCCCTTTTTTGAAATAATGCACAGCATTAGGCTTTTAATTTAAATGCATAGCATTTATTTTGGCATGTTAGGCCCTTTTTATTTGGGCTTTGTCCCTTAATAATACACTGCATTAAATGTTCTGACAGTGCCCCGCGTGGCTTGTCAGGCGTTTTGCGCCAATTGAAGAGCGCAAGGCGCAAATTCATGTGGAGGTGACACGTGTCACGCGATGGTGAGCGCAAGTCTGTTAGCGCAGTGCGCTGCTGACACGTGGCGCGCTCTGGTGACTTGCGCCAAACCAAGAGAGCAGTGCTCTGCTTTTAGAAGCGCAAGCCGCAGTTGTTCTGTGATTGACACGTGGCGCTCTCTGGTGGCTTGCGCCAATCCAAGGAACGCAACAGTGCAAATTTCAAAAGTGCAAGGCACTGTTTAATATCTTGATCAGATTTAGATCAAAGAAAACAAGTTTTTCTTGTTCCAGAGAGGTTCTACCTCAATATTTCAAGAACCAGTGGTTTATCAAAAGGCAATGCCTTTATATAGATCAAAAGATCTAGTCATGAAGTAGATTACTTCTTTATTATTATTTTTTTATTAAAGATCTTGATCTTGTTCTTAGTTCATTGATCTTTTTAGAAGAAATTCTACTTTTTTTTTCAAAGGTTTTACCTTTTTTCTTTCTCTCTGAATTCTTCTCAAAGTTTTTAGAAGAGCTCTCTGTATCTCTATCTCTCTGTATCTGTATGTTTTAGACTTGGAGTCTAGAGGCCTTTATATAGTGCCAATTGATTTGTTAAATCAGTTAAAGAGATCTTTCTCTGATTGATTTAGGGATGTTTCCCCACCGCAGGATCTTTGATCCTAGGGCTTCTGTTTTACAGAGGATAATCTTCTTGTTTTAAAAAGATTGGAAAGATCTTTCCAGAATTTTTCTGTTTAAATGCTGGCACAGCTGGCGCAAGCGCACCTGCACTTGACACGTGTCGCTCAGCGCAGAGCGCAGCGTAACTGCGCTAGCGCAACTGCGCTAGCACAACTGTGCTGACACGTGTCGCACAGCGTAGAGCGCAAGTCAACTGAAGCGTTGCTTCCTTTATTTATTTATTTTTAAAGTTTAAATTTTAAAACAGAGCCTTACTCTGATTGGGGAAACAGAAGCGTTGCTTCATTTCCCGCCTTGGAATTTGAACAGAGCTTTACTCTGATTGGGGGAAACAGGGTACTTGCTTGATGACGCGTTGATGACGCACGACGGCGGCAATGGCGAGATTGCGCCATGAACGGCGCGGCTAGGGTTCGCGGCCTCGGCTCGAGCTTGGGTTCTTGGCGTCGAGGTCGGGTGCGCAGGTGAGGTGAGGTGGTGGTGATCTTGACGACGACGGTTGTGGGTGTTGGCTGTCGAAGGAGGAGATGATGATGGTGCCGGGGGTCGCACGATGGTCGGAGGTGGCAGGCGGCCGTGGAGGGGAGCTCGGGTTCGTCGTCGGAGTTGGCTGGGGACAAGGAGCTTGGAGAGGGACAATAGGGAGCTCAGCCACGGCTGTAGGGGTGGATCTTCGAGTGGCTGCAACGTCGAGCTCAGATGATGCAGAGGGAGATGCCGGTGGCGAGAGGGGACGGCGAAGAGGAGGAGGGAAGAGGTTCGTCGTTGAGGGGAGCTCAGCAGGGTGCACGGAGGTGGTGGGTTGAGGTGTCGTGGAGTTGTAGGGGGGTGTTAGGAGTGGCGGTGAGAGGAGGTTGGTGGAGCTAGGCTCGGCGAGGGGTTGCGGGAAGATATGGGGAAGGGGAGATGGAGAACGGGAGTGAGGGGGAGAGAGTTAGAGAGACAAGGTGGGGCTTGATGAGGAGGTGAGCGTGCGCGCGCGATATCGTGGGTAGAGGCGCGGGGATGTGGGGCGACGAACGGGGGCACGGCGTGGAGCGTAGGGCAACGTGGGAGGAAGACGAAGAGGCGGGAAATGAAAAGGAGTGGGGAAGAGGGGGATAACGGGTCGGGCGTGGGGGCAAGGGGCCGGGCATTGGAAAGGTATGGGCCTGGGAAGAACGGGTTAGGCCGGGAGTGGTTTATTATTTTCCTTTGGGCTTTTAGTTTAATTGTTTAGGAAAAATTTAAATTTCCAGAATAAAAAGAAGGATATAAATAACTAAATTCCCACAAAATAACGGGAAAAATAGAAAAATATTCAGGGGACTTGGAAAATATAGAAAAAATTGCAGAAATTTTATTGATGGAACCGACAATTTACAATAGTGAAGTGAAAATAATATAGTAAAGTGTAGTTAATGTTATCCTTTAATATTTAAACCTGGCTCTGATACCAACAAAACCATGTCATTCCCCGTTTCCCAAAATACGGAATACGATGGACGACTAGGCCAGCCATGCTCCTACAGTCAAGGAATAATCCTGCCGTACTCGCACTTCAGCTTCTAGCACCACATGGTAATCAGTAAACACAACACAGAAGTAAAGGAAACATCACTAGTTTATTACACCAACTTTCATTGTTCGCGATTTATAACAGAACGAAAGAAAAGAAAATACTAACCAAGTGCGAATACAAGGTTGATTTATGGAAAGCAGAAAAGTACTGGAGGCACGACCGTCTAGACCTATGCGAGCTCGAAGGGTAGGTCTGACTCCTGAATCCGGTCCTCCTCAAACTCTGAGCATGCATACTCAGGTCGTCAGGGCGACACAATAGCAATATTATAATAATAACAAAGAGGCAGGGAAATAAAGTAATAATGATGGAGACAATAAATGCAGGTAATCGTTATGCCATTAAACAATGCAATGTATGATCTATGTCCCTATCGGTCTCTAAGTCACTTTTGAAATCGAGTTGTGGAAAGGAGTGATTATGTTTAACGAGCGTCTCGTACGTACCCGAGACTACGGCCCGCTGTTGCCCAGGATATAACCCTGTCAGCCGGACCGCTAGGTCTAACCTAATATAAGAGTCGTTGTTCGAATGATCATCCTATAAATCACTGACCTCGCTAAATACAATTTCCTTTCCACTTCGATTTCCCCCTTTTCCCCAGGTTTCACTATCTATGAGTATGGGCTAGTCGTGTACAAGTATGCATCAATAACACGGTTTTATTTACTGTTCACCGTATTGTTCATTATCACGAATCACTCACTTTTCACTGGCGTACTTGACACAACCAAACTGATACTATTCATGTTCGACAATACACTATACACTAAGAATTAATAAGAATGCTCACTATCGCTAGAGGTATTACAGTCGGGTAAAACTGTGAATCATGCCGCTAAATAATTTATATGCAATACAAGTCACTATGCGTTTCATGAACTTATAAAAAATCGCATTAAATCATACGTTCAGATTTTAGTAAAATGATACAAAAGTGGTAATAATCAAACTCAGCAGGTAGTTCAACGAAATTAGTTTCAAGTCAATCGGATTTCGGGTTCGCAAATTTCAGTCGTTTCATTTTAAGTGTTCACTGCTGGAAATTCAGTTCCTGAACTGAAAGTCCATTTCGTAACACAGTTTTCACCCTGTTGGGATCAAAATTAGGCGACGCTATAGTTGATTATCAGTTAGGTTTCAAACGCACCAGACGGGTCGATAATATCCATAGTGTACTGGAAGTTATGCATTATATAATATTGGGGTATACGTTCTGTCCCTGCTTGGAACTGCCGTATGTACTGATGGTTTAAAATGTGATTAAAATAGTAAATGATGGTGAAAATGAATGAAATCACCTCCAAAATTTAGCTAACAGATTTATCTTCGCTACGGTATAGGTTTCCGCATAATTATATTTTCACACAGAAACGTGGAAGCATTTCAAATCAAGTATTGACAGCTAGTGCCGCTCTGGACTGCAGTCCAGAGCCGCAATTCTCCCTGATTTTATTTATCATGAATCATTAGGATTTAGTGGGAAACAATATATTACTGTAGGTTAATCCGTCGGCTTCGATACGAGTCCTGAAACGCCACAATCCGATCTATACATAATTTATTTTAAATTTTACGGGTTAGCATATATGAAAATTTCAGATTTTACGGCAGAAATCGGGGTATCATTTTATGTGAGCAAACGACATTGTTTTGCAATAAAAATCTTATAGGATATTCATTAACCATACCTGAGTTTATTAACCCAAGTTCCTCTATTTTAAAATAGGTTTTAGTCTACGACATGTTCGAAACTAGCTTAAGTAACCAGTTATCAATGAAAGTCGGTTTCTTACTTGACGAGCATGAGATTTGAACCATATGAATTTTGAGCGTTTTCAAACACGGGGTAAAAGCCACTAGATGGATTAATTCACTAAAATCAACGACGTGTGCTCGTAGTGACAAATGATTCGGTTACAATATAATCATAATAGAACTATTTACTAATATCTCTATATAGCATGTAATACGCAAGCGAAATTCACTTTCCTGCGACGACCGACGGTCACGAAGACGGTGATAGCGAAGGCAGCATCACGGTGAGGATCTCAAGCGATGTAAGCTCGATGTAAAGCACGACAAGGTGGCTCAGTGGCGTCGGGTGCAGCTATTCCCCTCCGAAAGACGGCGCGATGCAGGGACGTCTTGCCTGAAATTCGGGGCAGATGCTAATTGGTGCTATCCGTCTACCTCTCCGAAGATGCCAAGTTGATTTATGGCACCGTGTATCGAAGGTTTAAATGAATGCGTCCGATGTAGCAGACTTCGTCAGATTCCCCCTCGCTTGAGGGGTTTTTGATTGTGGGGACGCTCTTCCCTGCAGGCGCAAGCCCCTGCAGTTAATTACGCTACCGCGTTGCGGTAACAACTTTCTCCTTCTCCAGATGGTCACTTCATGTCGTGTGTGTTTAATTTGTGTTTGGTTGCCCGTGGATTGTATACGGAGACTGAGTTATGTCCTCGCCCGTAGGGCGTGGACTAGTCCAAATCTGTATTATCTTAGATTTGGGTTTGGGGGTTGTGTTTAAGGATACGTTAGCCTCGTTTGAGACTAAGACCGACTTAAACGTTTGTTAAGGATACGTTAGTCTAGTTTTAGACTAAGATCAACTTAACGGGATTGTTTAGATCCAACAAGAGAGCAATTAAGGGAGCCCTGTTGTTTAGTTTAGTGACATTACGGTCAATAAGTAGTTTAAGGACATTGCGGTCCAGTGTTAGTTTTAAGACGTTGTGGTCAAGGTTAAGGACCTCATAGTCCATGGATTTAAGGACTCCACCGTCCGGCATTAGTTTTAAGACATCACGGTCAAGGTTAAGGACGTCATAGTCCGTTGTTAGTTTTAAGACATTCCGGTCAAGGTTAAGGACGTCATAGTCCATGGATTTAAGGACTCCACAGTCCGGCGTTTAGTTTTAAGGATTATGGTCAAGGTTAAGGACCTCATAGTCCATGAGTTTATGGACCCCACAGTCCGTATTAATGGGTGGTCATCGGGACCCGCCACCTCTTTGAAGACGTTGAGGGATTCCAACGCCAAGTATCAAAGGAGTGAAGAGATGTACCCTTAAACCAAGGTAGATTAAGTGATCTGCAGTCTAATTTGGAAACTAAGATCAATTATTATATTATGAGCCCATTGGCCCAGTTGAGTTTGAATTGAGGACTTATGGCCAGCTTGGGCTAAGTCTAATCATATTTGGGATATTGGCCCTCTGTTGGTTTATTAAAAGAGAGGCTTTGCCTCTAGAAACCTAGCCAATTGGGCTAAAGCTGGTGTTAAACACTAGAGACCAACAATGTTGAACACTGGGAATAGGATTACCAAGTTAGTGTTAAACACTAAAAGATAATCAGTGTTGAACACTGGGAACCGAGTTTTCAAATTAGTGTTAAACACTAAACAAATCAGTGTTAAACATTGGAAATACAGGTTCCAAATTAGTGTTTAACACTAAGGCAGATCAGTGTTAAACACTGGATACAGAAGTTTCAATTTAGTGTTAAACACTGAGGCAAGAGGGGTCACGTGGTAGCACGTGAGAGCGTCCTGCTTCTCTTTATTTTGTTCTGCAGATAAGTGTTTAACACTTTTAACTCTGAAAGCCATCACGTGTTGACACGTGATAGGGGCTTGCGCTTTGATGTGTTAGAATGTTCATCAGGGGTCACGTGTCGACACGTGAGGGTGCCCTAGAGCTCTTTTATGTTTCTTTTGCCTTTTTCTCTGTGTGCTTTAGAGATCACGTGGGGAACGTGAGGCATTGCCTCAAAGTTCTCTTTTTATAGATCTTCGCAGGAGTCACGTGGTAACAAGTGAGGTGTTTACTTCAGAGTTCTTTTCTGTGGATCTTTGCAGGGGTTACGTGGTAGCGCATGATTCTGCATGTTTTAAAGATCTGTTCATTTTTTAAGAATTAATTTTTTCATAGGGTTAAACCCTAGCGACAAACTTTAGAGGAATTAAATTCATGTTTTCTTCTGAAGAATTATATTCTTAATAGGGTTAAACCCTAATTTCTTTTCTTAAGGGAATTAAATTCCTGAGAGTTTGAGAGAATTGTGTTCTTAATTAGGGTTAAACCCTAGTTCTGTTTATTTTGAAGGAATTAAATTCCCATAACATAGGGTTAAACCCTAATTTTATCTCAAAGGAATTGAATTCCTATCATTTTATGAGAATTAAATTCTCAAAACTCAGCTCCTCCTCTGTGTTTTAGATCTGCATGGCAGGATCTCAACCCAATGAGAATTAAATTCTCAATTCATGGGGAGATGTGCACTTTGCAGATCCTTCACCAGAGAAAGAACTAAGTTCTTTTCTTTATATGAGAGTTAAACACTTTTGAGAATTTAATTCTCTTTTTAAGCCTCCCTTTTCTTTTCTTACCTAAGGTTTTCCTTTTGTAAAGAATCAAAGGCTCTATATCTCTCTCTCTGTGTATCACAAGAAAAGGTCCAAAGGTCTCCCTTCTCCTCCTCTTAGCTCCTATTTATAGGAGAAGGAAGAGAATCAATCTGCTTAGTAAATCTCTCATTGAGAGATTTGATTTGTATATTGAGAGATTTGATTTATCTTCATCATTGATCTGGGCCTTTAGATTGTTAAGTGAATTTTATTCACCATCGGATTTTAAATCCAAAGATATCTCTTTGTTATCTCGGTTAGATTTAGGGGGGAAATCTTTCCAAGTTCAAGATTTTTCCATAAATTGGTGATATTTAATCACCTTTAGATTTTTAATCCAACGGTTTCAAATAATCCTTCTCCATTTTGGAAAGATTGGAATGATTTATCCTCAGAATTTAATTCCGTTAAAGAATAAGGCTCTTGAAGCCGGTCACGTGTGGCCACGTGACTCCTGGTCACGTGTAGGCACGTGACCCCTGGAATGGGTTTCCCTTCTGCGCTCTGTTCTCTGGCCGCTGCTTAACCATCACGTACCAACACGTGACCACTGGTCACGTGTGAGCACGTGATGCCTCTTCTGAAGCTTTTTCTTGACTTTTAATCAGGGGATGAACGTGCTTTTTGCCGCTGCTTTAAACGTCACGTGCCAACACGTGACAACTGGTCACGTGTGAGCACGTGATGCTTTTTCTGAAGCTTCTCCTGATTTTTAATCAGGGAACAAATACCCCCACAGCGTTGTTCTCATGTGTCTGCACGTGAGTGCAACGCTGTCACTTTTGTGACCGTCGGATCTGCTTTGGGAGTAGGGTAGATGAAACGTTTTCCATCTCATCATATAAATGCCCATATCTTTTCAGAAGAGTCTCCACTTTGCTCATCTTCCTCCTTGCATACTTTTCTTTCTGAGAATTTAATTCTCCTTTCCCGAGCTTAGTTCTCCGCCTTGAACAATTTTCAGAGTTTAACTCTGTTCAAAAAGAATTCTTTTCTTCAGGTAATGCTCTCGAACGAACGATGAACTCTCATGTCCTTCTGGATTTTAAATCCATAGCAAGGGTTTCACCCCTTTAATATGAGCCCATTTTCTTCAAATTCGTCAACAAACAAAAAGAAATGGAAAACTACTTAATCTTTGAATCAATAGGTCTCTCAGAGTTCATTTGATCTTTAGGGAGATGATGAGATCCGTTGCTCTTTCCAAGGAATTTAATTCCGTTTTAAAAAAATGTTTCTGGGAATTTAATTCCCTTCTCTTAATAAGGAATTTAATTCCCATGAAGAACTCAGTTCTTCCCATGGAGGCTTCTTAGGGTTTTCTTGCCCTAGGTTGTCTTTTTCACATCCGAGAGGAAAAAGTTTGTAATGAATTTTTTTATGATCGTTATTTCAGGTGTCATGGATGCCCATTTGTACGATCTTGACGAAATCATTTCTTACGGGAATATTCGTGCGCTGGACCGCAGCCAGAACCAGGAGTTCACCAACGCTCAATGTGCTGAGATCATGAGTCGCTTTGACGAGTACAACCATCGGTTACTCCCCCGTCGCTCTTCTCTTCTGAGACTCATCGTGCTGGCGATTTGGGAGGCACTTCCTCTCTTCTGCACTGGTGTACCTCTCAGGGCATTGGACGTTGCCGAGGATAAGATACATTCGGTGTATCTGATGAGTCTAATCTCGAAGAGAAGGCGCGACAACCTCATTGATCTCTTGCACTAGGCTTTTCAGCAGTCGGCCATACTTGCCGCTTATCGGAGGGTGGAGGACATCCGTGAGGACCCCGACGCTTGTGATCGTGAGAGAAAACATACTAGGGCGGTTCGAAATGCCTGGAAGATCTTGGACAAAGTTACGTTCGAGTTCCTCAATCCATGCCCCGCCTCTGAGGTCTTACCGTTGTAAACGTGTTCTTTTCATTTTGTATGAACTTTTTAAAGCATGAGTGATAAGTTTTATCGTGCCCTTCTGTGTTTGCATGCCTTTCTATGGGATTTTGTCATCATTTTTTTTAATTGTTGCTGCTGATGTGTTTAGTGTGTAGGGCATTATTTCATTTTCCAGCACTCACCAGGTATGGTGCTCACGTGCTCCACACGTGGGGCCCTTTTATGGAGCCATTTAATTTTTCATGCTACCTTTTCTGTGTATGGCGTTAGCCGCAGAAAAAAAAACCCTTGGAAATAGTTCCCTTTCTTTGATTTCCAATGCCTTCCCCTTTTTTTTGGGCTTTGGAAATAGCTCCACCATGCAGGATTTTCCGTGCGCAGCATTTAATGCCCCTCTTTATATCCTGGGGCCATGGCCTTCTTTTCTCTTCACAGAGAAATTTATTCTCATTTTGGTATGATTTTTCCTGAGAGACAACTGAGCGCCATGGCCTGCAATCGCCCTCATGCTCGTCGACAGCCATGAGAAGTTCCTATCGAGGAGATGATCCCCCACTTTGCCGCACGATTGGTGGATCCCCTCCTTACCGACGACGAATGCGACTCAGCGGCATATGAACTCTCGATCCGCAGGGGGTCTCCCCTCCCAATGGGCTCCCTCTGGCTCCGGATGATTCTTGCTGCCGTGCTTGTCGACATCCCTCCTCACCCGGCGGAGATGACCCTGGCGATGCTTGACGCGGCTGAAGAAAAGCTCGAGGGCTTTCACGAAGCATGCCTAATTACTCAAGCTTTGAAAGATCGCTCAGTTCACCTATTGAGCGAAATAAGAGCCCTTCGGGCTGTTATGTCTGCTTTTGCGGACGAACATGGCGCCAATCGATGGGGAGCGACTCCTCGCGAGAACCGTCGCTTTGACGTATTGGAGAGAGCGGAGAGAGAGATAGGGAATTTTGTTCTTTGTTTTGTCAACCCTTGCGCTACCGATCCTTTGTTCGGCGACCTTTTGCCGCTAGTGTAGTATATTCAAATTAGTTTTCGCATGGTTAATGTTAAACTTTCATGTGTACTGGGTATCCGTATGTATGTTTTTGCTTGCATAAATGAACTTTGTGTTCTTCCCATGAGAACTTTCTTTAATTGCGAACACTATCACTATGTCGCATGCATATCAGAACTTCGGGTATTATTTCTTTTCGGATATTCATATAGTTACGAATGCATGCTTGATAGGATGTACATCGAGAATTTTTTGTTGCTTCCCATACCAGATGATGTGCGCGCGTTTTAGATCGACTATTGCTATCGACTGGAGGCTTGTTTATACGGTCTTGAATGTATATGTCCTGTTTCAAAAGTTGCGGTCGCGAAAGCGAGCTTACGTGGTCTGATAGAACGACGTGTGGCGAACATATTCTTGTGCGAGAAGAGGCTCAGCCGTAAATTCTCGGAGAAGGAGATGGCTTCTAAGGCACTGAGCGAGCTTCAAGCTAATCTTACCGCCAAGGCCAACAAAGCGTATGAACTCTGGCGGGTGCTTCAAGAGTCTATCAAAGAGGTGGTGGCTCTTGATAAACCTGTCGTGTTCACTCGTGAAAGGGTCGAGGCTCACAAGGCCACTGAGAAAGAGCTTGAAGGCCGGCGCGCCTCGTATCAGGCCCAGCAGGCCCAAGCGGAGGCCCGTCTTCTGGCGATCCTGAATCGTGAAGCCGTGGCCCAGCAAAAGCAGGATGAGCTAGCGAAATTGCTAAATCGCCCGCCGGCTTGAAAAACTTGTATCTTTTCCTTTCTTTTTGTACATACTCCTGAACGAGAGTATTTTCTTTTTGTTCTTTCATGAATTGTACTTTGTACCCATTTTGGTTTATGAATAAAGACATATTTTTCTTTTCAGTGGTGTATCCCCTTTTTATTGAATGTGTTCTGCGGACAATTTATCTTGGCCTACTTGCAGGGTAGCGATGGGTTAGGATCCAGGGTTAAGGTCTGCCTCCTAAGACTTTTGAGCCTTATGAGCCGTGAGGGTCTCATAAAGAGTTTTACTCCCTACAGGTCAAGAGGATCTCATAGGTGTAAATTCTCCTTAAGAATCGCGAGGATTCTTAAGCGGGTTTTCCCTTGGGAGTCGTAAGGATCTCACAAGAGAGTTTTCTTCCTTGCAGGTCGTGAGGACCCGCAAGTGCTGAGTGCGGTCACCCTTATCCGTATTTCACGAGGTCAGGGGTCGCTTTGTGATGTTCTCCAGGGTACCGTAGTTTAAATACATCACGGTCAAGGTTAAGGAACTCATAGTCCGTGGGTTTAATGATTCCACAGTCCAATGTTAGTTTTAAGACGTCACGGTCAAGGTTAAGGACCTCATAGTCCGTGGATTTAAGGACTCCACAGTCCGATGTTAGTTTTAAGACATCAAGGTCAAGGTTAAGGACTTCATAGTCCGTGGATTTAAGGACTCCACAGTCCAATGTTAGTTTTAAGACATCACGGTCAAGGTTAAGGACCTCATAGTCCGTGGATTTAAGGACTCCACAGTCCGATATTAGTTTTAAGACATCACGGTCAAGAATAAGGACCTCATAGTCCGTGGATTTAAGGACTCCACAATCCGATATTAGTTTTAAGACATCACGGTCAAGGTTAAGGACCTCATAGTCCATGGATTTAAGGACTCCACAGTCCGCGAAATGTGTGGTTACTGGGACCCGTCACCTCTTTGAAGACGTTGAGGAATTACAACGCCAAACATCAAAGGAGTGAAGAGATGTACCCTTTAACCCAGGTAAAATCAGTCTAGAATCATGGTGGTTGATCGTTAGTTTTAAGACATTACGGTCGAGGTTAAGGACATCATAGTCCGTGGATTTTAAGGACTCCACAGTCCGATGTTTGCTCTGGATGCTTCACACGGGTTCACTGCCGTGTTCGGCGAGGACCAGGCTCCGCTGTAGGCGTTTTCCGCGGGGTCAAAGAGTGACGTTATCCGCGTTCCACGTGACCAGGAATTTTGCACTAGATGCTTCACATGGGTTCACTGCCGTGCTCGGCGAGGACTAGGCTCCGCTCTGGATGCTTCACACGGGTTCACTGCCGTGCTCTGCGAGGACCAGGATCCGCTCTGGACGTTATCCACGGGGTCAAAGAGTGACGTTATCCGCGTTCCACGTGACCAGGAATTTTGCCCTGGATGCTTCCCACGGGTTCACTGCCGTGTTCTGCGAGGACCAGGCACCGCTCTGGATGCTTCACACGGTTTCACTGCCGTGCTCTGCGAGGACCAGGATCCGCTCTGGACTCTTTCCATGGGGTCAAAGAGTGACGTTATCCGCGTTCCACTTGACCAGGAATTTTGCACTGGATGCTTCACACGGGTTCACTGCCGTGCTCGGCGAGGACTAGGCTCCGCTCTGGATGCTTCATACGGGTTCACTGCCGTGCTCTGCGAAGACCAGGATCCGCTTTGGACGTTTTCCACGGGGTCAAAGAGTGACGTTATCCGCGTTCCATGTGACCAGGAATTTTGCTCTGGATGCTTCCCACGGGTTCACTACCATGTTCTGCGAGGACCAGGCTCCTCTCTGGATGTTTCACACGGGTTCACTGCCGTGCTCTGCGAGGACCAGGATCCGCTCTGGACGTTTTCCACGGGGTCAAAGAGTGACGTTATCCGCGTTCCACATGACCAAGAATTTTGCTCTGGATGCTTCACACGGGTTCACTTCCATGCTCGGCGAGGACTAGGCTCCGCTCTGGATGCTTCACACGGGTTCACTGCCATGCTCTATGAAGACCAGGATCCGCTCTGGACGTTTTCCACGGGGTCAAAGAGTGACGTTATCCGCGTTCCACATGACCAGGAATTTTGCACTACATGCTTCACACGGGTTCACTGCCATGCTCGGCGAGGACTAGGCTCCGCTCTGGATGCTTCACACCGGTTCACTGCCGTGCTCTGTGAGGACCAGGATCCACTCTGGACATTTTCCACGGGGTCAAAGAGTGACGTTATCCGTGTTCGACGTGACCAGGAATTTTGCTCTGGATGCTTCCCACAGGTTCACTGCCGTGTTCTGCGAGGACCAGGCTCCGCTCTGGATGCTTCACACGGGTTCACTGCCATGCTCTGCGAGGACTAGGATCAGCTCTGGACGTTTTCCACGGGATCAAAGAGTGACGTTATCCGCGTTCCACGAGACCAGGAATTTTGCTCTAGATGCTTCACACGGTTCACTGCCATGCTCGGCGAGGACTAGGCTCCGCTCTGGATGCTTCACACGGGTTCACTATCGTGCTCTGCGAGGACTAGGATCCGCTCTGGACGTTCTCCACGGGGTCAAAGAGTGACGTTATCCGTGTTCCACGAGACCAGGAATTTTGTTGATTATATCCGCATTTCATGGAGTTGGGATTTGACTCTCAGTAGGAGTACATCGCCGAGTCATGGAACTGGGAGTTGCCACTGTTCCGTTTTGCTTGATGTTGTGTCTGCTGCAACGAGACGAATGTTGAGATGATCTCTAGGCTATCTGCGACTCATCGAGATTTGGCCTCTTCTTCTGATGAAACCTGGGCGAGGAGGAGTATGATCTCTTCTTTGTTTGCGCCCCTGGATTGTATACAGGGATAGATGTAACATCACCTGTAGGGCGTAAATTTCATTTTTATTTTATTTCTTTTTCCGCGATGCTCTATCATTTCAACTTTTATATCGCAAAGGTCGCGATTGCCCCATCATTTCGGCTATTTTTTGCGGTGCCCAATCATTTCGGCTATTTATTTTATTTTTACTCGCTGCTTTTATTGCGAGTTGCCCAATCATTTCGGCTATTTTTCATGCACACATTTTTACTTGCTGCTTTTTATTGCAAGTTGCCCCATCATTTCGGCTATTTCGTATGCATGTGTGGCTCACTAGCCTTTTCGCTGCAAGCTTGGATTTTAGACACCGATTTCGGCATCGACACCGCTACAACTGGGATGTTGCCAGGAGCGAATCATCATTTGCCTCTGTCTATGTTGAACAAAGGTGGCTTAGTAAACAGGGTTAAGGGTCCTGTCGGCTAAGGCTTTCGACTTCATGAGCCGTAAGGGTCTCACAAAGGTATTTCTCCCTACAAGTCGTGAGGATCTCGTAGGCGTAATTTTTCCTTGGGAATCGTAAGGATTCCTAAGTGAGTGTTCCCCTGTAAGTCGTAAGGATCTTACAAAGGGTTTTCTTCTTATAAGTCGAGAGGACTCATAAGGGTTGTTTATCGTGCGAACATATCCCCAGTCAACGATGGAACTCGGTTAGGGAAATGTTTATTCGCGCCCGTGGATTGCATACAAGGGTCAGTACGAGCCGCTTGTAGGGCAATATCGAAGTTTGTGGGAGTTTCTTAAGAACAGGTTCAGGTCTCTGTAACTTAAGGCTTTCAAATCTTATGAGCCGTGAGGATCTCATAAGAGAGTTCTCCTTACGAGGCGTGAGGATCTCGCAAGTGTAATTTCTCCTTAGGAATTGTGAGGACTCCTAAGTATGTTGCTCCCTTGTGAGTCGTAAGGATCTCACGTGGGTGGTTTCTCCTTAAAAGGTCGCCTGCAAGTGTCCTTTAACGGGGTTGTGCCCTTTCGGGTTTTCACAAACACTCGCCGGTAGCCCTGCTGTTTTTACTCATGGAGCCCTTTCGGGTTTTCATCCGTGCCCATTTCGTTTATGGACATACCATTATTATTATTATTATTATTATTATTATTATTATTATTATTTTGTTTATTTTTTTTTATATCGGCTTTGAGATACTGCCATCCACTGTAGTTTATCGACGTCTCGGTCAACAGCCAGTTTTAGGACATAGTGGTCCATTGTTAGTTTAAGGACGTTTCGGTCCGTTGTTAGTTTAAGGACGTTTCGGTCCGTTGTAAAGGATGATGGTTACTACTTAGAGTTCGGGCTTAGGAGGATAGCGAGTGGACATAGTCGTCGTCATCTATCATTGACCTAGGCCTTGACCCGTTAATCGTAGTATTTCTTCAGGAAGCGACAGTTCACTGGCCTGAAAGGTCTTTCACCGTGAATATCCATGAGTAGATACGCTCCACCCTGGTAGACCTTGTCTATGATGTACGGGCCTTCATAGTTTGGCTCGAATTTTTCCCGTTTGGCGCGATTGGGGATCATAGGTCTTTTGACCATTAGCACGAGTTCGCCTTGGCGGAACGTCCTCGGCCTGGTCAATCTTTCGTATGAGCGCGTCATCTTTGCTTTATAAGCCTCCAGATTTTGTTGCGCTATGAGCCGGGTTTCATTAAGGGCATCAAGCTCCTCAAGCCGAAGGTGAGTATTTTCTTCGTCCGTCAGCTCGTAGTGGACCGCCACTCGTAGAGAGGGTAACTCTATCTCGAGGGGGAGTACTGCTTCTGTGCCGAATACCAACGCATATGGCGTTGTGTTCGTGGCCGTTTTGAACGTAGTTCGATATGCCCAGAGAGCATCTTGCAGTCTCTCGTGCCAGTCCTTTCTGTTTCGGGACACCGTCTTCTTCACGATCTTTGTCAAGGTTTTGTTGAAAGTCTCAGCTAGACCGTTAGCTCGCGGATTATAAACTGAGGAATATCTCCAGTCTATGTTGTGTTGCTACGCGAAGCGACTAATCTTGTGGCTTCTGTAGGCTGGCCCGTTATCGGAAATGATCCGTCGCGGAGTTCCAAACCGATAAATGACGTGCGTCTTGAAGAAGTGGAGGATATTTTCCGTCTTCACTTCCCTGAGCAGTATTGCTTCTGCCCATTTGGAGAAGTAGTTGGTCGTCGCCAAATGAATCGATGTCCCCTGGACGACGCTGGTTCGATAGGGCCGATTATGTCAGTCCCCCACATTTTGAACGGCCAACTAGCCATCGTTGGATATAGTGGATTTGGATGCTGATGGATGAAGTCCCCATAGATCTGGCACGAGTGGCATTGCTTCGCATACTCGAGGCAGTCCTGGATCATTGTGGGCCAATAATAACCCATTCGTTTGATCTTCAGCTTCATCTTCGGGCCTGCTTGGTGAGAACCGCAGAGTCCGTCGAGAACTTCCTGAACGACTCTTCTCGCTTCGTCAGGTCCCAGGCATCTCAACCACAGAGAATCGAATGACCTTTTGTACAAAGTATCGTTGACAAAGGCGAAAGACAGAGCCCGTTTCATGAGCTGATGTCTTGAGGACGCATCCTCAGGCGTTCGACGGGATTTGAAGTAGTCTATGAAGACTTCTCTCCAATCTCCAACCTCCTCTTGGCCATTCATTTGCTGGGCCGTCTGCTCAGTTGCTCCTCTTTCTTCGGGTGATTCCGGAGATATTTCCGCCGGAGCAAGAACCCGACGGCTTTGTACCATGATTCTTATGTCATCGAGGTTCTCGTCAGCTAGTTCTTTAGCAAGCTTGGCTAATGCATCCGCTTTGCTATTTTCGGCACGCGGTATTCTTTTCAAGGTGTAGGAGGGGATTTGAATCAGCAGTCGCTGTACTCTCTCGCCGTACTTTACCAGTTCTGGCTTACATGTCTGGTAGTCGCCGTTTACTTGACTAACGACCAGTTGGGAATCTCCATATATGAGGTGGTTTTCAATTCCCATGTCGATGGCGATCTCGAGGCCTGTTATCAAAGCTTCGTATTCGGCTTCATTGTTCGTCCTCTGTTCTGTTAAGGAGAAAGCGAAGCGCATTATCCCTCCTCGTGGAGTTACGAAGATAAGGCCTACCCTCGATTTGATTACGGGCGTACTGTGCTTGCGCTTCTTCATGGAAGATACTCCACCGAAATAAAGTTCCCATCGGGTACCACCGCCGTCGATCGCGTCAAACGCATGTTCGTCTGGCAGCTCACAGTTCAAAGGAGAATCGGTCGGTATCGGATGCTCAGCGAGGAAGTCGGCGATGGCCTGGCCTTTCACTGCCTTGAGAGGCTGATATGTTATCGAGAACTCCATCAAGAGCAGGGCCCATTTGGCGAGTCGACCAGTCAGTATGGCCTTCGATATTAAATACTTAAGGGGGTCCACCTTCGATATGAGACGGACTTCGTATGCCAACGCATAGTGCCTGAGCTTGGTTATCGCAAAGATCAATGCCAGGCAGTGTTTTTCAATGGGGGAGTAGTTGCCTTCTGCCCCCAGTAGAACTCGACTTAAATAGTAGAGTGCTCTCTCTTTCCCTTGATCGTTCTCTTGCGCCCATAATGCGCCTAAGGAACCTTCGAAGACGGTTGTATAAAGAATGAGGGGCTTTCCCCTGACCGGAGCAGCCAGCACTGGCGGGTTCTGCAGGTATTGCTTGATCTCGTCTAGTGCGCTTTGGCATTTTTGGTCCCAGACGAACGGGGTTCCCTTCTTCATCAGGTGGCTGTAAGGGCGGTACTTGCTCGAAAGGTTGGCTATAAATCGCCGGATGTATGCGAGCTTCCCTTGGAGAGACCGCAATTGTTTGAGAGTCCTTGGCGGTGGAATTTCTATGATCGTCTTGATCTTCGACGGATCTATCTCGATGCCCCGGTGCCGGACAATGAATCTTAGGAATTTGCCTGAGGACACCCCGAACGCGCATTTGAGGGGGTTCATCTTCAAGTTGTATTGCCGAAGGCGTTGAAATACAGTCATCAGATGCTCGAGATGTTCCTCGTACAAATTGATTTTCACGACGAGGTCGTCGATATAGCATTCGACGATTTCATGTATGAGGTCATCAAAGATCTTCGTCATAGCCCTTTGATAGGTGGCACCGGCGTTCTTTAGACCGAAAGGCATCACCTTGTAGCAGAATATACCCAGAGGGGTCCGGAAAGCGGTGTGCTTCTGGTCTTCTGGGTGCATCTTTATCTGATTGTATCCTGATGAGCCGTCCATGAAGGAGAAAATCTCGTGAGTGGACGTGTTATCTATCATCAATTCTGTGACTGGCACTGGAAAATCATCCTTCGGGCAGGCTTTATTGAGATCCCGGAAGTCCACGCATATGCGCACTGTCCCATTTTTCTTCATTACTGGGACGATGTTGGCGATCCAGTCAGGATATTGAACTTCTTGGATAAACCCAGAATCGATCAACTTCTTGACTTCAGCGTTGATGCTCATCTCAAGCTCAAGCCGCATTCTTCTCGGCACATGTTTGACTGGCTTGACGTCCGGAGATATTGCCAATTTATGCACAGCAATTTCTGGATCTAGCCCTGGCATTTCAGAATAGTTCCATGCGAAGCAATCTCTATGCTGCATAAGCAAGTCTTTTAACGCAGCCACCCTTTCTTCAGATAGCAGCTCGCTGACGAATGTCGGTCGCGGGTCGTTTGCCATCCCCGAATCAATCTTCTTGAGGTTATCTGCAGTAGTATGTATGTCATCTTCCAGCTCTTTCGGCACTGGTGGAAATTCTGAGATTACCTCGTCGTCATTGTTTTCGAAGCACCTGGGAAAGTCAGCCATATTCTCGGGCTCTTCTTTTGATATCGTTATCACACGACAGGTATGAGCTCGCTTCCAAGACCGATATGGATCTGGTCTGCTCTTGTGGATTTGGGTTCGTGCTTTTGTGGCGGCGTTACCCTCCAGCTGTCGGATAGAGCAAATCTGCCTTGCTGGTATTGTTCTTCGACCCAGTTCTTAAAGATGAAGCAGTCTTCGATAGGGTGTCCTATGACTCAGTGATAAGAGTAATAGCCCGGATGAGAGACCTCGTTAGCTTGCTCAGGGTGTTTAGACTCCGGGAGTGTAATCATTCGATGTTTTAAAGCGAGGTCAAGTATCTTCCGTGTTTTATTCTGAGGAAAAGTGTATGCCTGACTCATCTTTTTCATGAGGGACAAATCCGGACCGCGCAATACCCGATCACATGAATCTTTGATCCTGCGTTGTCGTTGTCGACCTCCTTTTCTGCTCTTTGACTTGTTTTTACCTCTGCGTCAGGCCTTTTGCACAACAGGTTGACAGGGAGGAGTATTTTTGTCTTCTGCTGCCTGTTGAAGAAGACGTTGCGTCCTGGCTCTCTCGTAGATGGCCATCTCGCGATTATGGTTGTCTCGGGCTTTTTGACCCGCTTTCCTGATAAGCTTGTCCATTCGTTCTTCAAACGACGGACTCGGCACTTCGATCGCGGGATCTAGTTTTGAGGTGGGGTTGGCATTTCCTGACGGGGCGTCCTCTTCTTCATCGAAGTTATATATGGCGTAGCTGCCGTGGACTCGTTCCCGTTTTCCGGCTCTCACGTATCCAAGCCCAAGTGTTTCCATTCTCCCATTGGGCAATTT
The DNA here is from genome assembly GCA_030015575.1 of Agapanthus africanus. Lineage (NCBI taxonomy): Eukaryota > Viridiplantae > Streptophyta > Magnoliopsida > Asparagales > Amaryllidaceae > Agapanthus > Agapanthus africanus. The sequence continues at coordinate 355,890,551 of JASDDO010000016.1, read as the reverse complement.
GCGCTGAGTCCCAGGGACATCCCAAATCCTATTATAGAATCGAGCTTGTCGAGTAGTCTGTTTTAAGGGTATCCCTTGGCGCTTCAATAGCCTTTTCAATCCGTTTGTATAATATCTGGGCAAACCGATGGGTTGAAGCTTGTCAAGTGTAGAATCCGCACCATGCCAGATCTCTTTCTCCACTCTTGTTTCCGAGGACCGATAGAATAGGATCGCCTTTTCGCCTTTTCGCTTGGGAGGGACATAAAACGTCTGTAGGTCTTGCACGTTGTGAGCTTCAAGCGCGTCAAGATCTTTGTAGTGCTCCGGCGGGATCATGGTGATTTGCAAACTCTGATCATCACCAAGGAATTCTTGTATTGGCGGCCGACTGGAGAACACAACATTAACCTCATCTTCCGAGTCACTTCCGAAGATCAATATGGGGGTGGACGGCCCTGGGTCGTTGCGTCGAGACGGTCCAGAGTAAACTATCTCTTCTTCTTCTTCAGTATCACTCCCGAAAACAGGGATGGTGGTAGCGGCTTTGTTCTCCGGTTTGCGACACCTCTCTGTGTCCTCGAAATCTGGCAAAAAGTACTTTGCATCTTCATATTTGCGGACTTCGTTCATGGAGAATGGATTTAGCTCACCTGTTACGGTATACTCGAGACCATCCTTGAAATACTTCATACACTGATGTTGTGTAGAAGGGATGATGTTGTACTCGTGTAACCAAGGCCAGCCGAGCAGAGCATTGTAACATGTCTTGGCATCTATGACGTGAAACTTAACGTCCGTGATGAGTAGCCTAAAGTGTAGCGTCAATATCACAGACCCAAGAGCTCTCGATGATTGGGAGTCGAACCCAGTGATGGTGATCTTGTCCCGAGCAAGGTGCTGGACGCTCATGCAGATTTCCTTTAACACCCGCACGTTGAGGAGATTAACGGAAGACCCATTGTCAACCAAGATTTTGCCTATCTTTATATCGTGGCAATATCCAGAGACGTATAGGGGACGGTTGTGGTCGCACGTCCCAAAGAGCAGGTCTTCGTCACCGAAAGTGATATCGGCCGTGTGCACTTCTTCCAGTTCATCCTTCATCCCTTCTTCGGCGAGGACGGCTTGGAATTGTTCGGGCTCTTGTAGCGCCTTGATTAATGAATCTCTCGCTTCCCTTGATAACAGGAGGGCATCGAGAATGCTGAGCTGCGAGGGTAGCTTCCTCAGGTGCGCTAGGATGTTGTAGTCCACCCTACTCTTCTTAGGCAGATCCTTGGCAGTCAGCTCTTTCATAACTTGGTCATCTAAGGTGATATCCTCAGCGACCTTTTCCTTTCCCTTATCTTTTCTAGTTGCGGGTCCGAGATTCTTTTCCGGAAGCGTGCGATTGCGCAGATGAATGTTTTCTCAGGCCTCTGGTTCTTCCTCTTTTCCCGGGGTGGACTCTTTAAAGAAGGGGCTAAGAGCCAGCTCCTCGTCATAATCGCTCCCGAATGTGAGCACTTGCGATCCCCCCGGCGTTGACCGTGTAACAGTTACCGGTAGTTCCTTTGTGTCCTTCGGTCGTACTTCTCTGCTCTCAATGAGTTCTGCATTTCATTCGCTTAAAATGTTGCCGATGAGCAACATATCCCTGCCACCATGTCTTAAAAGCATCGCACTCCTCAGTGGGGTGTGAAATTTTCCGATGATATGAGCAGTAATTAGGGTGCTTCTCCGCCCCATTGAACGTGTTTTCTTCCGAGGTTGGTAGTTTCATTCCCATTGACATGGCTTTGGCAAACCTTTTCCTCGTCTTGAATATGTTTTTATCCGCGTCGGGTGCCTTTCGATCCGGCGAGAGTACCTCCACTCTTTCGTTTAGTCACCTGCGTTTGGCTCCTTCTGATGCGGCCATCTCACGCTCCTGGTCGGCTTTACTTTTCAAGCAAATCTCGTCTGGCGTCGATCATTTCGTCTGTCGGCCACACGAGCTCCGGTTCAGGTTCTGCCCCCAGTTTCTTAGTGCCAGGTGTTTTTCCATCGTCGGTAAACGAGTGGGAGATCACGTTACAACTCGCCACGTATCCCTCGGCTTCATCTGACGAACTCTCCTCCTCATCTTCCTTCTGAAAGACGTGGTTGAGGAACTCTTGGAGTGTGATGGGAGTCCGCACCTTCTGATTATACTCTTCCAGCGCGTCGATCTGTTCCTGTAAGTCTGTGCGCTTGTCAGCAGGCTTCACGGGCTTCCTAGATTTCTTCTTCTTTTTCTTTGAAGATTTTGACGGCTGATCGTGAGTGTTCGGGCCATCACCACTAATCTTCGGAGTTGGGCGCGGCTTTAGCATCCCTTCAATAATTTGGGGTTCCAGCGGGTTCTTCCACCTGACTGCCAGGCACGTCTGGAGCTCGTCCAGCATTCTTTTGGTTTTTGATGAAAGCTCAATTTCCCATGGAGCTTCTTCAATGAAAGAACAAGTTGCCCCCAGTGTGTCCATCTTCTTAGCAGTGTGAGGTTGTGGCGGGTTCACCTTCCACCTCTCGGACAGCGCAAACTTGCCCTGTAGGTATTGATCTTCAATCCATCCTTTAAATATGAAGCAGTACTCAATCGGATGGCTTACCGTTTGATGGTAAGGGTAGTAGTTGGGGTTATTCACCTCACTGGGTTGCGGCGGTCGCCTTGGGTTTGGCAAGTTGATAAGCCTGTTGCGCATTGCCAACTTGAATAGCCTCTTCGTCTTATCCCGCGGGAATGAGTAGGGGCGCTTCATTTTCTCATTGTAATACCGTCGTCTTTCTTCCAGCTGATCTGCTAGCTTTGGGGCACTGGGTTACTGCTGAGCGTTCGCAATGAAGGTTGCCTTCCCTTTACCCTTGTCATTCCGAGGCTCTGGCTTCGGGGGAGATGGTCTGTGACCCATCTGGTCCATCTGGGCCAACTTGTCGATCAAATCTTGGAACGTGGTTGGTTTAAAAAACATCATGAACTGTGAGATAGTTGCATAAGGATCTAGGGTACCCACGAACATGCCCACCACGGGCACCTCCTCAATGCGTTGTTCGCATTTCGACCATAAGTTTCGCTAGCGTATAGCATACTGGACCCACGTCTCACCTGGTTTCACCCTGGCATTAATCAATGCCATTGTCGGGGTACGTTCGCTGGCGCTCGCGAATCGCTGAGTGAATAGCAACTTCATTTCCACAAATGTCTTGACGGAATCGTTCGGGAGTTCAGAATACCATTCGAAAGCTGTTTCTGACAAGCTGCCGACGAATTGGCGAAGCAACAATTTATCATCACCGCCGGTGTTGCCGCAAAGCGCCTGAACTGGGCAACATGCTGGTGGGGATTTCCCGTCCCTTTATAGACATGAAATTTCGGTATTGTATAGCCCGGTGGGTACTTGATCTGATCATACCAGCTCGGATATGGTCGCCCTGTTCTGACAACTTGACCAGCTGCCTCAGTCGCCTGGTGAACTCGTATCTGTTGGGCTATGTATTCATCCAGGTCAGCCTTGGAGATTGTTTCCTCCTTGGCTGTTGACAGAGCCGGTGGAGGATTTGACGTTTCTCCCCTGTCGTCTTCAAGAACGATTGGAGGATCTTCAGCACGAGAATCTTGTTGGATCATCATTCCCACCATGTCCTGGAACAGGAGGGCCATTCGTTGTATATTAGCTGCTTGTTCGGCAGCCTCTTTATCCTTCTTCTCCAATATCCTACGAAGGAATTCAGCGTCAGTTTCTTACTCCTGACGTTGATCAGATGACGCTTCGGGGCTTTCCTTCGGCCCAGTGAGTGCGGCCATCGCGTTCATCATTTCCTGGAGCTTCTGCTATTGCTCCTGAGCTTTGGTCACTGACCGTGTAAGCGGTCTATGACCCGTGGATGCACGACTGTCCTCTTTTCCCGACGCCATGGATACCGTATGCACCATCATGCCCCCAGACTTAGGGCGTTTAGGGTTGTTGTCCTTGATATTTGTTGTAGGAGTAGGGACTCTATCCAGCCTTCTTCTCTTTTGAGTAGTCGACGTGGAGGGAGCCGTTGCAGTGGGCACCCAAGCGATTGTCGTCCTTTGTTGTTTGATGTGATGGTTCTTTTCTTCCTGCACTTTCGTCCTTTTCTGTTGACGGGAGTGATCTTGGTCGATTACTGAGTCTTGGACCCGTCGCCAGACTTTATAAATTTTGGAGGACAGACGTTGAGGAGGCTGTTCCGGCTTCGCTTCTGTAACGTCCTCCGCAGGTGGAGGGGATCTTTTGAGAACCGCAGTTGGCGAATTTCTGCGTACCATGTTCAGCAGCTCGAAGCTGTTCCCGGTTGGAACAACAGCCTCAATTTTCACCGTTGGAGCTGGTGGAGTTAGTCCGAAGGGGGAGTTGACCCCAGTCTTCCTTATCCGGCGCCAGTGGCGACGTCGGGCATGACGGGTTGTTGGGATTGGTTCAGCGACGGCTTCATCGTGCCCCCTATTCTGGGGAGGGGCTGCTGCTGGTATCCAATCTGTCAAAGACAGACCTTCGAACCGGAGTGGGAGCTGGGACAGACAGTCTTGCAAAGACCGACTTTTTGGCAGTAGAAGCCGTCTTGACGACTTCGGGAGCAGCTGTCTTCTTTGGGATGGACTTCTCAGGTATCATGGGCTTTTTGTCAGGCCCTTTGGAGTTCAGGTTCAGTCTGGTGAAGACTGAAGAGTTGGACGACCCGTTGAGAGGGGCCGTGGGAGTGGCAAGTCGATCAAAGACCGACCTCTTTGAAGCTTCCGGTACGGGCATTGGGATGTTAACGTTCACCGGCGGGAGCATAGTCCCAAAGAACAGACCGGTGGTAGCCTGAGTTACTTGTTCCACAGGCATAGTAAACAGGGAAGCAGCCTACGGTCCATATGCTACACCTCCAGGTGAGGTGGAGCGTCGGTTGCATTTGCAGTTGGAGCAGTTCGAGCAGTTGCCAGCCATTGATCCCTTTCCCACCGGGCGTGCCAGAATCTGTTCCCCTCCGAAAGACGGCGCGATGCAGGGACGTCTTGCCTGAAATTCGGGGCAGTTGCTAATTGGTGCTATCCGTCTACCTCTCCGAAGATGCCAAGTTAATTTATGGCACCGTGTATCGAAGGTTTAAACGGATGCGTCCGATGTAGCAGACTTCGTCAGATTCCCCCTCGCTTGAGAGGTTTTTGATTGTGGGGACACTCTTCCCTGCAGGCGCAAGCCCCTGCAGTTAATTATGCTACAGCGTTGCGGTAACAACTTTCTCCTTCTCCAGATGGTCACTTCGTGTCGTGTGCGTTTAATTTGTGTTTGGTTGCCCGTGGATTGTATACGGAGACTGAGCTATGTCGTCGCCCGTAGGGCGTGGACTAGTCCAAATCCGTATTATCTTAGATTTGGGTTTGGGGGTTGTGTTTAAGGATACGTTAGCATCGTTTGAGACTAAGATCAACTTAAACGTTTGTTAAGGATACGTTAGTCTAGTTTTAGACTAAGATCAACTTAACGGGATCATTTAGATCCAACAAGAGAGCAATTAAGGGAGCCATGTTGTTTAGTTTAGTGACATTACGGTCAATAGGTAGTTTAAGGACATTGCGGTCCAGTGTTAGTTTTAAGACGTTGCGGTCAAGGTTAAGGACCTCATAGTCCGTGAATTTAAGGACTCCACCATCCGGCATTAGTTTTAAGACATCACGGTCAAGCTTAAGGACGTCATAGTCCGTTGTTAGCTTTAAGACATTCCGGTCAAGGTTAAGGACGTCATAGTCCATGGATTTAAGGACTCCACAGTCCGGCGTTTAGTTTTAAGACATTACGGTCAAGGTTAAGGACCTCATAGTCCATGAGTTTAAGGACCCCACAGTCCATATCAATGGGTGGTCATCGGGACCCGCCACCTCTTTGAAGACTTTGAGCGATTACAACGCCAAGTATCAAAGGAGTGAAGAAATGTACCCTTAAACCAAGGTAGATTAAGTGATCTGCAGTCCAATTTGGAAACTAAGATCAATTATTATATTATGAGCCCATTAGCCCAGTTGAGTTTGAATTGAGGACTTATGGCCAGCTTGGGCTAAGTCCAATCATATTTGGGATATTGGCCCTCTGTTGGTTCATTAAAAGAGAGGCTTTGCCTCTGGAAACCTAGCCTATTGGGCTAAAGCTGGTGTTAAACACTAGAGACCAATAATGTTGAACACTGGGAATAGGATTGCCAAGTTAGTGTTAAACACTAAAGATAATCAGTGTTGAACACTGGGAACAGAGTTTACAAATTAGTGTTAAACACTAAGCAAATCAGTGTTAAACATTGGAAATAGAGGTTCCAAATTAGTGTTTAATACTAAGGCAGATCAGTGTTAAACACTGGATACAGAAGTTTCAATTTAGTGTTAAACACTGAGGCAAGAGGGGTCACATGGTAGCACGTGAGCGTGCCATGCTTCTCTTTATTTTGTTCTGCAGATAAGTGTTTAACACTTTTAACTCTGAAAGCCATCACGTGTTGACACGTGATGGGGGCTTGCGCTTTGATGTGTTAGAATGTTCATCAGGGGTCACGTGTCGACACGTGAGGGTGCTCTAGAGCTCTTTTCTGTTTCTTTTGCCTTTTTCTCTGTGTGCTTTAGAGATCACGTATGGCATGTGAGGCATTGCCTCTGTTAGTTATATGTATGCCCTAGAGGCCATTTCTGTACATAGGATGTATATTGTAGTGGATGCTGGGACATATATAGGGAGGACTTTCTTGCTCGACATGATAGTATGCTATCTGGTTACTCTTTACCTTAACGTGTATACTGTTTGTCTCTCTGTTACATGTTGGTAAAGCCCTTAGGATGTGTACTTGACTACCTGGACTATGATGCGGATCATACTAGTGGGGACATGGTAGTCCACAAGTACATCCTTCAAGGTCCCTTGTCGTGGGTGTATCGAGACGGGGCATCGATATACCAGAGTAGACTAGCGTATACCTTCTCGACCCATACAGATGGGCGATGGATGATCCCATATCCATTGGTGTTTGACATCAAAGATGATATACGGGTGCTCAGTGGAGACTGGGTACACTGGACGGACTCGCCGAGAACTCCCAGATGGTATTATACCTTACGTCAGATGGCAGTTCTCTGGTGACACTGGTACAGGTTAGTCTGTAGACCCGAGATCGTCATAGAGTCTTGTGTGATTCCCACTGTGCTTTGATTTCTACCTTACCACATCCAAGAGGGCATGCAAAACGGTGGCTTTTGGGTACAGTCCCGAATCACATGGAGGCAATGAGCGATAGGAGGGGATTCGTCTCTCCCGGTATAGGGAGTTGATGTTGCACTGTGTTCGATTGGCTATAACCGAAAATCCCTGGCCAGGGTTGCTGAGATTTACTGGTAAGTGTTACCATTAGTTTCTCGAACTGTTATAGACCTCATATCTACACGACTTATCGAGCTACAGGGGTCTGACGTTTACCACCCCTAGGCGAGATATGCGACATATCAGACGAACAGACCGGACTGTACGGTAAGTGTTACTGGTTGGATTCATAGGAGTGTGAGCGGGCTTGCTCGTCGATCTTCTGATCGCTCAATACCCGGGTGGCCGTTACGTTTAGCAGACCACTTGTGGCTTGTGGGTGTTTGATATAATCATCGCCTGCTGCCGGCGTATTGACGAGTCTTTAGAGTCCTACACAGAGGTTTCCTGGCTCAAGCGAAATGAAATAGGAGCACATATGAGATATGTGTGGGACCGAGAATAATGCGTGTATGTGATACAGTATTCTATTCTCGCGATGAATGTATCGATTGGTTGTATGCGATATAACCTAGTTATCGAATCAAGGATTGATTCGATAAGTCGATACATTGGATATTAGTCGGTCATATGCGATATGACCGGATCGTTAAATCAAGCGTTGATTTAATGATTTAATGCATAATTATATATTTGATATATTACTTTGCATTAACTAGTATTGGTTCACTTACAAAGGATTTTCTCACTTGATGTGCACATTGTATATGTGATATACTTTTGTGCATTTGATTGTATCATGTTTGATGATACATGATTGTTTGGGTGTATGTTTAGTTTAAACCATGGTTATGTTAATGGTTAGGGTTTTGTTTATTTATTTATTTATTTATTCATTAATTATTTGTTTGGGGCAAGAATGAAATGGTGGCTTAGTTTGTTTCCTTCTTGAAAGTTCATGAAGCTTTGAAGCTTTGACCATTTTGTCTCTTAGCCCTTAACCTAACCATTCAAACAAACCATGGTTTATTCTCTACACCTAACTATGGTTGCCATTATGATAAGTATCATATTATTTCCTATTTTTAAAATACTTATCATATTCTTTTCTTCTTCTTCTTCTTCTTCAAGAAGAAGAAAACTTGCAACCTTCAATGGTGACTTGATGAAAAAGTGAGAAATCCGATTCTAAAGTGAACCCACTTCCTATTTCTTCATCCTCTACCACTTGCCAAGTAGTATAGGGTGTTTTCTTCACAAGTTTCACGACTTGGTGAAGTTGGAGCTTGATCTTGTGTTGCCTCGACGTAGATCATCTTCGGCATCGAAGTCGACGACCTAGCCCGACCATTTCTCCGATGAAGCCGATGCTAGAGCCCGGGATCCGATGATCGCAGCGAGGAGACATCATCACGGAGCTATGGAGGTGGAGGACCGGATCTACAAAGGTTGTATTTCCGTTCACTACTTAGTAAAGTTGTTTACTTGTTCGGTTTTCGCCTAATCTCTAGTTAACGAATCCGTATTAGGGTTTCTCGGCACTTGTAAAATTTGAAATTGGCATGGTTGATGCCTTGTGAGACCTCCTTAGTGTGCCTAGGAATCCTACAGTAGTATCAGAGCCTAGCTAGAGCCTTAGGCGATGAGTTGACGATGTTAGAAATCCGAACGAAACACGAAATCCTAATTCATACCCCTCTCTGTCCATTTTTTGAAAATGTGGATTTTTCTATATTAAAAATATGCAGAAAATTAAGCAGGATTTTATATGAATTACTGTGCAAAACGAGGTCGTAATTCCATCAAACCGCCGCGGAACCGCAGCCTTACCCCACGTGGCGCGGTGGTTCCGCGGCCATTATGTTGAATCGTTGGCCAAAATTTGCACAGTAATGTTTCTTTTTGACTGCTGTATTTTCTGGGATATTTTAACTTTTACTCAAGAGTTGAGTTTTCTGGGTTGTTTTGGGGACTCGATGTTTCGATCGGATATTTTAACTTCGTCTGTGTTTTTCCGGATAATTTTAGAAAATCTTGAAAAGTTCGACCGGATATAAATACCCAATTTTTCCCCTGTCGGGAAATTTCCAATTGTTGGACTTTTACGTTGTTTAATGACGTTCTAAGTAGTGCAAGTAATGCGATGGTCCCTCTAGAAGACAACAAACCTTAACTCGATTATGTGACCGTCTTGAACAGCCCTTTGAACCTTAGGGTTTGGAGCAGTACGGCGTGCCATATGTGAGGCGTTGGCTTGACCCTTGTACGGCTGGACTGTTGGTACTGAGGCATGAAGTGAATATTTTTTAAACTTATATCATGTGTTGATCTGTTTCGGGAAATCTTGGGTGTTTGATTGTTCGATCGGAAAGTTTAACATTTTCTATTTATCCGGAATGTGATACAATAATTGGAATTCACAAGTAGTTATGAGATAACTGAATGAATGTTATAAACATAGCAGTTTAGTCTCATTTGATCGGTTGCCACGGGATTTTGATGTGATCAAAAGTCTGTCGCAATCACGTAGCATACGCGGATACTCGCCGGGTAAACTTGATAGACAGCCTCACCCCATAACCCCGACCAAGTAACCGTAGGAGAACCCCGTCGCCGAAAGCATCCGTTCGGGTGCTCGCGGCAGCGGTATTCCGCCTTGGTGCACTTCGTCGACGGCGTCGGGGGTGCGGCAGCCTACTAAAGTTTGCGACGAGCATTCGATCAGGATGTCGGGAATCTTGTTGATTTGCCCGACTTGATATTGAAAAGAGTTTTCGATAATGAGACTAAAATGCGGGGTTTATAATTGTTAGGCATGCGATGTCTAAGGAATTCATTTGATTAGGCATGCGATGTCTATGCAGGTTGCGGATTCCAACTGTTGTAGTTTTACACTTTCTTTTCTGTGACCGTAAGTGTAATATGTGATATCGCCGGTTTCGTTGCTATATGTCAACGACAATTGGGATACACATGTTTACTTACGTTGATGACATGTGATGTTATGTGTTGCTGGATATGCTATATTGGATCGTCGTGTTTGAATAGCCGGGGTTTTTTATGTGAGATGAGTGTTTTTTTTCATTTTCATTCATGTAAAAACTTGTATGTAATATTCTTTTATTGGGGCACTTCCAGGTTGCGGAAGTTGTCACCGTTGTTGTATATTATTTACTTTTCCGCACTAGGATAGACCCAAGGAGGAGGGTACAAGTAACCGGGTTCTGGGGTCCAGTGGGAGACCAACTCGAGGAGTCGAGTCCGGGTCTCCTAACCCTAGAATTGGCAGGGTTGCTTGCCGCTCTCGTAGGGGTCTAAGGGTGTGGGATTGGCTATTCATCGCGGCCGTGGAATCCGTGTTTTATACTGGCTCGTATTGAAAACACGGACGTCCTAGTATATCCAATATTGCATATGATTCTTCTGCTGCGATATCTGTGATGTGATCATTTGATATGTTCTGTGATAAATACTGTATATAGTATATATGATATAATATATAGACGTTACTTATGTTTTACATCCGCGCTAGCCCTGCCCCGCTCTGCCGTTAGTCACCTAACCTAATGGTGCACGAGGGGACATCGAGGCGAATGCGGATGGCATAAGCGTACGTCGTATTTATCTGTGATGTTTAGGTGGACTTAAATGATGTGACTTCATTAATATGATTAATGAAAGAAAAGAAACCTAAGATGTTGTGGAATCGAATTTCAAAATAAAACAGGTAGCTACAGTTCTTGCTTTGCACAGCGGTATATATGATATATCCTGCACCTTATTCGATAAGGAAAGGACCGAGATCTCTTCACCGGGAGTGACTCCTTTAGCAATAACTGGCAGATGCTACACACTCGGTTTGTCTTAAGAGTTCTGCTTTGCACGGTGATATATATGATATATCCCGCACCTCATTCGACGAGGAAAGGGCCGACGATCCCTTCACCGGGAGTGACCCCTTTAGCAAAACTAGAAAAGCCTCAAAAGCACTCCATTTTAAAATCATTTGATTCTACAACGATATCAAGTTCATTACGCAATAGGTTTTCAGAAAAACCTGTCGTAGCCTTCCGTCATTTCAGATAAGTCCTACTTACTATTCGTGCTACGTTTGTTGACCTCCATCAAGGCGTAGTGTGCGGTAGCTAACTAGTATTTATCTGCTTATGCATATGATGCAGATTGGATTAGGGTAGTCGTGCGACCTTGTTGACCTCCGTCAAGGGTCGTGCGGGTGGGTTTGATTCAATCAAGAAATGATGGGTTGAACTTGACTAGTAGCCTATGGTTTGTTGACCTCCATCAAGGTCATAGGGTGCTAGGGGCAAAATTATCGGGAATTTCAAGTGTTGAAATTTGCAATGAGATTGCATACCTTCTATGAGATAGTTGGATCCCGATACCCGCTGCGAGTAATTGTTACTCCTGGGAGAGTTTTACACATTACAATTAGTCGATCAAGTAGGTGTCTAGAAAGGTGTCAACGGGGTTACGCCTCTGGGAAAACGAGGTTTACATTAATTAGGTTCGTGCGAAAGCACGGGGGACCTTCCTCAAAGTACCGACACTGGCCTGGCTGAAAGATTGGCGAACTTGTAGTGTGTAATTAATCCCGGCTAGTCTTTCCTTTTAGGGTTTGAAGGAAGATTTGATAAAAACAGTGGGAGCCATCCTGATTAGATAAAATAATAACCAATCTGATCTTGCAAAAGCATACGCTGAGTGTTTTCTTCTCTCTCTCTCCAGGTAACGACCATATCACGCCTTAATCAAGATAATAATACGGATGTATTGACCGAACCCGCTTGTTATACTGTGCTGGGGAATGTTGGTCCCGCTCCAACTTATAATTGTTATAAGACAAAGCAGGAAATTGGGGAATACCAGATTTCCCGTGCCGCCCAAACGAGGAAAGTGCATATGATGCATCATCTTCGGGTGTGTTCGTTACACAGAACTGTTTCTCCATATATTCTACGTCCTGGGTATTTGATACCGGATCAGGATCCCAGATATGTAATCTGTTACATAGGGCTACAGAAAGGCAGAGAACTGAGAACGGGTGATAAGTTTCATGAGACAGAAAACGGGGCAAGTGTTGCAGCCAAGTCTGTTGGTCACTGTCACCCTGTATACCAATACATTGATTCTGAACAAATGCTATTAGATACCGAACCTGAGATACAAAATCATATCAGTCTCTTTATTTATTAAAGAAGGATATAATTTTGTATTGTTGGACAATGTTTTGAACATTTCCTATATCAAAAGTTGATCGGTTCAGGCACGTTATCTAAAAGCATTGACGTTCTAAATCAAACTACAGTTCCTAGTATACAGAACACACACAAGAGGAAGAGTTCAGAAATGAACGGATCCTTCTTGAGGTATTGTAGACTAGGTCATATCAATGCGACCTGACTAGCTAAGTTGTACATAGATGAATATTTAAATCTGTTTGAATTTACATCTTGTGAAAACTTGCCAGTCATGTCACAGAGATAAGATGACCATAGCTCTGTTTATTGGAAACAGAAAAAAAGATAGTGAACTCTTGGGATGATACATGTTGATGTATATAAGTCCCCTGTCTATACATGCCAAGACCGGTTCTTTGTACTTCATTAAATTCTCTGATGATCTTTCGAGATTCAGACCTATGTTCCTGTTGAAACAAAAGTCCGAACCTTTTGAGATTTTCACAGAATATAAGTTAGAAGTAGAGAACCAATACGGGTATAAGTATTATGTCCTTTGATGTGATCGAGAAGGAGAATACTTGAGCAATGAAATCCTGGACTATTCTAAAGGAGAATGGGATTCTCTCTCAGAATTACTCCTCCGAATACACTATAGCACGATGGTACATTGGGGTGGAGCAATCACACCCTATTTGATATGGTGTGCTCTATGATGAGTGCTACCGAGTTGCCTATTTTCTTTAGGGAGTTATGCACTTATGAAGTTGCATACCTATTGAATAGAGTTCAAATCAAATCAGTTTCCTACCACTTCATATGTGATATGGAAAGGGAAGAGCCCATATCTTAAGTTAGTTAAGATTTGGGGTTTTCCAGCCTATGTCTAAAAGGCAAAATCCGGACAAGCTCGAGGCAAGGTCTGTTATGTAGAACTGGAAATGTTCCAGCTATACAAATTACAGCTGATGATTTGATAGAATCAAAGGATTCAGTAAATTCCAACGAACCTCAGCCTCTCCGCCGATCTAGTAGGGTTCCTCACCCACCTGAGAGTTACTTCGGTTTCTCTATGACAGTGGGAGCGAGGATTGCATCATGAGATGATGACCCAACTATTTTTGAACTGGCCATCAGGAGTGGGACTCTGTAAGAATGGCTGGATGTTTATCGATCTGAGATAGAATCCTTATACACCAACAAAGTATGGACTTTAGTTGCTATATCTAAAGGGTTAAATCCCCATCAGGAGCAAGTATATCTTAAAAAGATTGCTTGGTGTATATGGAAAAGTTGAGACTTTCAAAACTAGACTTGTTAAAGGTTTGCATCATTGACCAGGTATGGATTATGTTGAAACCTTTTCTAAGGATCTATGCTTAAGTCGATCCAGATCCTACTTGCCACGGCTACATACCATGACTACGATATCTGGTGGTTGGGTGTCATGACAGCTCTTCTAAAATGATGTTTTGGAAGAGAGCGTCTATAAGTACACAGCCAGAGAGCTTCGTAGACAGTGGGAGCAGCGGAAACGTGTGCAAGATGTTTTATATGATGAAGCAGGCATCGCGGAGTTGGAACATCTGTTTTGATGAGTTAGTCAAACAGTTTGACATCATCAAAATGGTAGATGAACCTTGTATATACAAAAAGGTAGTGGGGAGTATGGTAGTGATCCTAGTAGAGTATCTGGATGACATACTCTTGATAGGGAAGGAGTTTCTTATGCTACGCTCGGTCGATCTCCGCTTATCACATGGATTCTCCATATAGGATCAAAGTGATACCTCTTAAATCATGAGTTTTCATCTATGAGATAGATGTTATTTGGGTGTTAGAATACTCACTAGCTGTAGTGAGATGGTATCAATTAATCCTGGGGAGAATCACTGGAAGGGTTCCAGGGTGATAAAGACAACTGAATGTCAGTCACAGGCATTGTCTTTACCCTCAGTAAAGGGACGGTATGTTGGAAGAGTTCCAAGCTAGATACCGTGGCACACTAGACGATAAAGGCTGGATACATCGTTACTTAAGATGCTACCAAAGAGGAAGTCTGGGTGTATATTAGTTCATGAGATGAACTTAGTTCCCCCCCATTGTGTGACAATGGAATTGTGGCTTATGCCAAGGAACGTCCGTCCCATCAGTGATCCAGACGTATTCTGAGGCAGCATCACCTGATCATGGAGATAGTTGATCTCCAGGGTGATCGAGGTTAGGAGAGCAGACTCAGAGGATAACACGGCGGATCCACTTACGAAGGCCTATTCCCAGAAAGAGACTTTTATGGGATGGTTGAGTATGAGATACTACAAACACTGCTACAGATGGCCCTAGTGCAAGTGGGAGATTGTTAGTTATATGTATGCCCTAGAGGCCATTACTGTACATAGGATGTATATTGTAGTGGATGCTGGGACATATATAGGGAGGACTTTCTTGGTCGACATGATAGTATGCTATCTGGTTACTCTTTACCTTAACGTGTATACTGTTTGTCTCTCTGTTACATGTTGGTAAAGCCCTTAGGATGTGTACTTGACTACCTGGACTATGATGCGGATCATACTAGTGGGGACATGGTAGTCTACAAGTACATCCTTCAAGGTCCCTAGTCGTGGGTGTATCGAGACGGGGCATCGATATACCAGAGTAGACTAGCGTATACCTTCTCGTCCCATACAGATGGGCGATGGATGATCCCATATCCATTGGTGTTTGACATCAAAGATGATATACAGGTGCTCAGTAGAGACTGGGTACACTGGACGGACTCGCTGAGAACTCCCAGATGGTATTATACCTTACGTCAGATGGCAGTTCTCTGGTGACACTGGTACAGGTTAGTCTGTAGACCCGAGATCGTCATAGAGTCTTATGTGATTCCCACTGTGCTTTGATTTCCACCTTACCATGTCCAAGAGGGCGTGCAAAACGGTGGCTTTTGGGTATAGTCCCGAATCACATGGAGGCAATGAGCGATAGGAGGGGATTCGTCTCTCCCGGTATAGGGAGTTGATGTTGCACTGTGTTCGATTGGCTATAACCGGAAATCCCTGGCCAGGGTTGCTGAGATTTACTGGTAAGTGTTACCAGTAGTTTCTCGAACTGTTATAGATCTCATATCGACACGACTTATCGAGCTACTGGGGTCTGACGTTTACCACCCCTAGGCGAGATATGCGACATATCATACGAACAGACCGGACTGTACGGTAAGTCTTACTGGTTGGATTCACAGGAGTGTGAGCGGGCTTGCTCGTCGATCTTTTGATCGCTCAATACCCGGGTGGCCGTTACGTTTAGCAGACCGCTTGCGGCTTGTGGGTGTTTGATATGATCATCGCCTGCTGCCGGCGTATTGACGAGTCTTTAGAGTCCTACACAGAGGTTTCCTGGCTCAAGCGAAACGAAATAGGAGCACATATGAGATATGTGCGGGACCGAGAATAATGCGTGTATGTGATACCGTATTCTATTCTCGTGATGAATGTATCGATTTGTTGTATGAGATATAACCTAGTTATCGAATCAAGGATTGATTCGATAAGTCGATACATTAGATATTAGTCGGTCATATGCGATATGACCGGATCGTTAAATCAAGCGTTGATTTAATGATTTAATGCATAATTATATATTTGATATATTACTTTGCATTAACTAGTATTGGTTCACTTAAAAAGGATTTTCTCACTTGATGTGCACATTGTATATATGATATACTTTTATGCATTTGATTGTATCATGTTTGATGATACATGATTGTTTGGGTGTATGTTTAGTTTAAACCATGGTTATGTTAATGGTTAGGGTTTTGTTTATTTACTTATTTATTTATTTATTCATTAATTCTTTTTTTGGGGCAAGAATGAAATGGTGGCTTAGTTTGTTTCCTTCTTGAAAGTTCATGAAGCTTTGAAGCTTTGACCATTTTGTCTCTTAGCCCTAAACCTAACCATTCAACCAAACCATGGTTTATTCTCTACACCTAACTATAGTTGCCATTATGATAAGTATCATATTATTTCCTATTTTTAAAATACTTATCATATTCTTTTCTTCTTCTTCTTCTTCTTCAAGAAGAAGAAAACTTGCAACCTTCAATGGTGACTTGATGAAAAGAGTGAGAAATCCAATTCTAAAGTGAACCCACTTCCTATTTCTTCATCCTCTACCACTTGCCAAGTAGTATAGGGTGTTTTCTTCATAAGTTTCACGACTTGGTGAAGTTGGAGCTTGATCTTGTGTTGTCTCGACATAGATCATCTTCGGCATCGAAGTCGACGACCTAGCCCGACCATTTCTCCGATGAAGCCGACGCTAGAGCTCGGGATCCGATGATCGCAGCGAGGAGACATCATCACGGAGCTATGGAGGTGTAGGAACGGATCTACAAAGGTTGTATTTATGTTCACTACTTAGTAAAGTTGTTTACTTGTTCGGTTTTCGCCTAATCTCTAGTTAACGAATCCGTATTAGGGTTTCTCGGCAGTTGTAAGATTTGAAATTGGCATGGTTGATGCCTTGTGAGACCTCCTTAGTGTGCCTAGGAATCCTACAGCCTCAAAGTTCTCTTTTTATAGATCTTCGCAGGAGTCACGTGGTAACACGTGAGGTGTTTACTTCAGACTTCTTTTCTGTGGATCTTTGCAGGGGTCACGTGGTAGCACATGATTCTGCATGTTTTAAAGATCTGTTCATCTTTTAAGAATTAATTTCTTCATAGGGTTAAACCCTAGCGACAAACTTTAGAGGAATTAAATTCCTGTTTTCTTCTGAAGAATTATATTCTTAATAGGGTTAAACCCTAAATTCTTTTCTTAAGGGAATTAAATTCCTGAGAGTTTGAGAGAATTGTGTTCTCAATTAGGCTTAAACCCTAGTTCTATTTATTTTGAAGGAATTAAATTCCCATAACATAGGGTTAAACCTTAATTTTATCTCAAAGGAATTGAATTCATATCATTTTATGAGAATTAAATTCTCAAAACTCAGCTCCTCCTCTGTGTTTTAGATCTGCATGGAAGGATCTCAACCCAATGAGAATTAAATTCTCAATTCATAGGGATATGTGCACTTTGCAGATCCTTCACCAGAGAAAGAACTAAGTTCTTTTCTTTATGTAACGTTTTGAAAATCGTTTCGTTGAAATTTCGAAAAATCGGTAAACTAAGGGGGCTTTCTGTAAAAAGTCAAAATATAAATATCTTTATTATAAAATTAAAAATACATATTCTAGCTATGAAATTTCTAGTGTTTAATGTTTATTGAGCTACTGGTAAAATTTCTGGTTTTCTGAAAATTTTTCTGAATTTAATTATTTTTAATATTATTTTAAGCCGGTAAGAAAATACATTAAATTAGCGATAAATACAAATTTAAATGGGATAATTTTAATATTTAAAATCATGTTAATTAAAATCTAGTTGTAATATAATTTTTTAGTATTTTATTTCAAGTTCTAATTGGTTTTTATTATGGAAAACAAAAATATAATTATTTTGAACTAAAACTTGCAAATATGGTATTGTGGGGGGTCTTTTTGCATAGAATTTTTTTTGTAAAATTTCTCACACTCACTCTCACTCCCCTTGGCCGGCCCCACACTATTGTAGCAGCCCAAGAATTTTCTTTCCCTCTTTTTGACCGTAAATCATGTGAAGAAATGGTGTAAAAAGGGTTTTTTTTATATATATTAAAAGGGTAGGAGTATTATGGTAATTTGTGAGGGCATTGACCTTGGAATTTCCACACAAATCCCCTCACCTCTCCTTCTCCTCTCCTCTGGCCTAAATTCTGCACCTCATTCCCCCCATTTCACCACCTTATCTCATCTCCAAAATCCTTCAAAAACTTCTTCAAAAATCAAGTAAAACCTCACCGAAATCAAAATCCAACTCCTACCCATTTCTCATTTGCCTATCTAGCATGGATCTAAGGAACAAGATTTCAATTTGGGAGGCTATGGGTGCTTATGGATCTTCAAATGTTTTGGTTATAATTTCTAAACCTTTTGCTTAATTTGTTAGTTAATTCCTTAAAGCTAATTTATTTAAGTGTAAATTAGGCTTTTGTTGCAAGTTTGGAAATTCTAGAAAGGGATTGAATGCAAATTAGGGTTTTGTGAATTTGGTGTATGGTTGTGTGTTGTAATTAGGCCCTTATGACATGTTAAAACAAAATTTGTAGCTAGTTGTTAATTGTTAGTTTAAAATTTATGATAATTACGCTAATTTGCTAACTAGGTTTTTAAAATTGGTTAAATAATTGGGTTTAAAAATGTAATTAGGTTTTTCATGACTTCATTAACATTATAAAGTGTAGTTTAATACTTTAGTTCATAGAAATCCAAGCTAAATTGTTGTTGTGCATTTTTGCTATAAAATTGTTAAAATTGGGTATATTGTAAACTAGAATTTTGGGGTTAATGAAATTTAATGAGATTAAATTGTGGAAATTATTTTTATGACTTATTTGAGATGCTTAATAAGTATTATGGCCGCTAGATTTGTTTAAACGTCAGGTTTTGTACTAAAACGGGTAATATTTGCTTGCTAGATTTTCGGAAAAATGGCTTTTAAAGTGAGTTCGGGGTTTTTGTGAATTTTAACTTATTTTATAGTATAATTAGTGCTTGTGATCGTGCAAATGAGTGTGTTTGGGTTTTTTTCTCGATTGTTTGGCGTTTGTATGCCGACATCGAGGGTTTTGGGGTTGATTTGTGAAAGCAGTCATAGGTTTTGACCTATATGGGATTCGTGTGTCGTTTTAGTCATGAGTCGGATTTTAATGCGATACGGTGCGTTATGATATGTAGGTACCCTTACGAAGACTTCGAGATGACAAGCAAGCGCGTGGCGACGTCGGCACTGACGAGCGAGGACCAGGTGAGTAGATTTATATCTACGGGGAGAAGTCGGGTGGATGGCGTATAGCACCCCCGCAGTTCGTGGTGATGTATACGAATACGTATACACACATATATATATTGATTATATATTGTTGAGTTTATTGGTTAAAGATAGATTTTAGGTGTGATTGGATAGGTTTAGTGTTGCGAGACCCTAGAGTAGAGGCTGCACCACATTTACACACACACACCCATACTTGCATACATTCTTCTTTCATATGTGCTTATATGGGGTTATATTATTATGTGTTCACATGGGTATGGGACTATGTGTTCACATACTGGATTTGCGGATGATACTTGGGATTGATATGAGCCGATGAGATTTGATTTGAGATTATGATATCGGTGATATGGCAGGATTCGTACTTGAGATACGTCCTGATGTTTATAGCGGATCTTTGGACGATGATACCATGTGAATAGTGATATGCATAGAATGGTTGAGTATGATATTGACCCGTACCCAAATTTGGGGATGCCGTACGACGGATTTACGTACGAGTTATATATTGATGTTTGATCCGCACTCTTGACTTGGGATGTCTGATTATAGATATGGTATCGGATACGATGTTATTGAGGCGGGATCACCGACTAATATATATACAGGTATGTATATGTATCGACTCAGATGTTAGGCGGTTTCCTTACCTGTAGTTCAGCATGTTAGTTCAGCCGTATAGTTTAGTGTAGTTATTAGACTAGATTAGACTCATACCTATTTCAAAACTAACGGATCATGGGTATTTTAAAAGACAGGTCAAGGGATTCTACGGATATTTCAAAAGAAGTATCTTTTCTTAAAAACACCGTAGCCCTTATTTTCAAAACACCGCGATTCGTGTTATTTCAAAAGACACCACTGTTGACTTATAGTATCATTGTGTTTAGTATTCAGCTCCCGCTCATTATTGCTGTTCGCTCCGCATCGCATACTTATATTATAATTTCTTATTGCATTGTTGATATCATACTGTTAGGACACCAGCACCATTACCGATGATGCGTATGTGCCACGTACACTTACTTGTCGGCTCACACACATCTTCATCGGTAATTGCCATGTCACGTACACCTTAGAAAATATTATTTCTTGACTTAGCTTGTTAGTTAGTAATTTGACATGATATTAGTGTACCTGCCTTACATATGCCAGCTTAACATTGTAGTTATTACTTGTCACTTCATGCATACTGTTATTCATTGTTATGCCGCATTCATGGTTTTACATGCTATTGATGATTTGGATTCGGATTTCCATGAGATTTTCTGGATTTGGGGGGGGGGGGGAAACCGCAAAACTTATATAAACTGCTTTCTCTCTTTTTAAATAAAAAGTGCGGTTTTTCCCATGATGTATGAGTCGTCCACCATGAGTTTGCTGATGGATTTCGAGACCCGATTCGAGGAGTGGAGGAACCGTTTCGGGTACATGGTGGGCCTGGTGCGGTATCCCGGGGCAAGAGGATCGTGTTGTTGACGTTGAGCCTGGCAGGAGAGCACTACCGACCGGTGATTTTACCAGACGCGTCGAATATCCGGAGGATACCGTCGTGGTCTTGAAATTGATGGTAGGGGCCGATTTGGACTGACGGCGCCCTAGATAGTGAGATTGAGATATTGAGGTACAGAGATTGCGACACAGAGATATCGAGATATTTGGATATTTGTTTTGTGTCGATGCTAGGCACTGTTTATGCTAATTATATTATGATACCTCGTTTTAAAAAGATACAGAAATCTCACTAATTTATGAAAGCAGTTTTCTTCAGTACATGCATTCTGTTTCATGCATTCATACATCATCCATATGATATATTGCTACCTGAGGCACTGACACGGGCACATGGGATTACACTCGAGTTAGATATGTACCCTAGCCTTTGTTATAGGCTGTATGTTATATATTTGAGGATATATTATGATCGTTGACCTAGGATTGCGTTGTTCATACGGTTTCTGTTCGTAGATGTTTTTCTACTCACGAGTTGGCAACTCACCCCCGTTGTGCCACAGTTTCTTGTAGGTTTTGCCGTACAAGTTTCATTACGGCTTTGCTGGCACTGCTTCTTTCGGTGACTTGCTAGTAGGTGGGTTTATTAGTATCGTACCCATCATATTACTTTGTATAATATTATTCAGTTCTATCTAGTAAATTCCATCAACCAAACATATATTTATTTCTGAGATAGAGACCAGTGATGTTATTCTTTCGACCTTAGAGTCGTGCATTGTATTTCTGTGGATTTCTTGTTGCTTTGAGTTTTGATCCTCGCCCTTTGCGTTGTATATTATATTGCTTGTGTGGTTGTGGCCGTCGATTGACGAAGAGCTAGCTCCCGCTTGGGGATGCCTTTTATTGATTTCGTATACTATTCATGTTGTATCCCGTTTGGGGGCCAGTATTTACAAAGGAGACTCTGACGAAATTTTCAGCAAATATTTGATGTTTTTTTAAAAACGTATAATTCGGCTTATGCTATTAAAACTACTTGATTTAAATTGGTTTTCCTTCACTCTACTACTTTTCTTGGTTTGGATTTCTGGGTTTTCGGTTTACTTAGATTACGTACGCCTCAAGACGTTTCGTAGTTTAAGTGCCGGTCATGTTCCGTACTTTCGGGACTTGACAAAGTTGGTATCAGAGCGTTAGGTTTTACCTTCGGAGCGTAGGATGACCCTTGGTTGATGGAATAGGTGACTAAAGTAGAGTGACGTACCGTGGGTATGTTCCGCGGCATACTTACGACACGCCGCTCCACTTAAGAAGCCTTAGGATGTACCTTTCTTTGCTCAGTGTTATATTCATTCCGATCTAGCCTCATCAGTACCAGTTATGGTTTTGCTGCCACGATTATGGACAGGGAAAGCTACGGCTAGAGTTGCGGTCAGCATGAGCTCGTTACGAACGAGGACTGACCAGAGCATAATTCCGGCGACACACGATTGTAGAGATGTGTCTTTTGATTGTGCTTTCGCGCCACGAGCGTTGGATGGATCGCTGTATAAGATTACTTAGACGTGCCGATCAGCACTAGAGGATTGAGCCACTGACAGAGGCCAGCCAGATTTTGATGACCGTTGGTGTATTGCTTACTCATGATGATTGAGGCACTGTTCAGCGTGCGGACGAGTGAGCCAGTTATTGCCGCGAACGACGAGATATCGCCCCAGATGTTGGAGCTATTGCAGTACGAGTTGTACTAAGAGATGATAAAAGGTCGCTAGTCACCCGGGGATGAATGACTAAGACATGTGGTTCGTTCGCTACCCCGATGCGAGGTCATCAGATAGATTGATTCCAGCTAGAGACGACTTCACGAGGAGACGTTGAGAGTCGACAGAGACGATCGAATGTCAGCAACCTATTATTCCAAGTTTAAAGTATTCGGAAAGACATGCAGGCAATTCTATGGACCTTCTAGAAGAATGAAACCATAACTCGACTTAATGACCGTGTGAAAGCCTTTGAACCTTAGGGTTTGCGGCAGTTCCTCGGCGCCATTATTGAGGCTTGGGTTTGCCCTTCTACGGCTGGACCATCGATGCTGTGGTATGTACTTGATACTATTAAACTGCACCCAAGATGTTGAGCTCTTGGGGGATTATGAGGTTTTGACGACTTGATCAGATGGCTCGATTTAATTCGGATGCTAAGTGGTGAGATGCATTTCTTGGGAGACTCCAAATACGAGGATAGCCGTTGGAGCTCACTCCATGCAGCCATGACGAGACAAGCCCAAAGCAGTCGACATTAGAGAAAAGTGGAGTAAGAGGTTCGTACGAGATCTTGATGAGACGACGTTCCACTCCGCCGACATCAGAGATGCGATATGCATGCCGAGGCATTGTGCTTGGATATACCTTCCAGAAGGAGTCGCGATGAGTATGCAGCCGTTCCGGAACAAGAGACAGATATAGTAAAGGACGATGACTTCCGGACAGTTCGGCATAGACGAGATATGGGAGAGGTCTCGACAGGACCTTTCTGGAATGAATTACAAGAAGACTAGGACCCAGGAGTGGTCATGTTGTGCACGCCGGCAGGCCAGGGTTCAGGATCGTCGACGAGACATGCTATGAGTGACCACGACAGTTGGCCAAAAGTTCTTAGAGGAAGTGCTTGAGCGGGGACTATCCCGCCATATTTGATTTCGGTATTTTGGGCGATCTATTCGCATGATTGATTTTGATGATTGAGTTTCGTGATATTTGTTTTCATGGACCATGGTTGCACCTACTGGGTATTTACGATTTTTGCACAGTCGTTGCACTTGAGATAGTTTTTGTGCCTTGGTTTCTCATGCTTGTGATCATATGGATTTCATACAGTGGAGTTGATTTGTGCGTATGCACGCATACGATTTGGTTTTTGCACTCTGTATAGTTCACATATGCTTGCAGTGCAGTGATACGCATTTTGTGTACTTAGGTGCACTGAACTTCGATTTCGATTGTGATGCTCGATATTGGTTTTGTGCACCTTGTGCACCTGATTGGATTTTGCACATGTTCGGCGCTTGATATTGGATTTCATGATTTCGTGCATGATAGATGCACCTGCCTTGGATTTTCGAGCATGTTGAGCGCATGTTTTGAGATGTGATTTTGGTGCACACCAGATGCACTAAATCGAGCTTTTTCGTGCATGTCAGATGCACCTGATTTTGCTGTCAGGCACACACGTCTACGACAGATACTTTGTGCACACCCGATGCACTTAGATATTGTTTCTGTGCGCATGTATGGCACCACATTCATGGATTTTGATTTCCGTGCGCACCAGACGCACGTAGTATTCATACGCGTATTTTGGGATTGATTTTTTTATAGAGCAGTACGTTTTTATGATATTTGCTATGTGTTTTCGTACTGAGCAGGACTAGTCAGAGGACAGTACCTGAATGTATTTTGCATGCATTGATAGCTATCGAAGGGAATTCCAAAAAGCGAGCTATAGTCTCAGTATTTACCTACGTGTCTGACATGACACGAAATGTTTAAAACAAGGAGACCCTTCTAAATTATTTCCAAAACGGCGGAACGTACATATTAAACAAAGGATGTGTGTGTGTGTGTGTGTGTAGTTATTTTCTTACAATAGACCTCCGCCACTGTGCAGTGCTGCGAGCATCGCACAACGATTTGAAGAAGATTTGGCATGTATTGCTTCCAGATGTTTTAATGATGTATATCATATTGATTTTCATTTTGGATTTAGAAATTGTGTCTTCACCATGAATCCGATGATTGCGGGATGCTTGACGGAGTTTTGATTTTGAGTTATATGCTCATTTTTCATGCGCATGCGCTGCGCTACGACTTGTTTTATGTATTTATGATTTCGGAGCCCCGACGACTTGATGGTTTCGCTGAAATGTTTTAGTACTTGGGGGGAGTTCTAATTTAAATTCGGGGACCAAATTTTTTTAAAGGGGGAAGATTGTAACGTTTTGAAAATCGTTTCGGTGAAATTTCGAAAAATCGGTAAAATAAGGGGGTTTTCTGTAAAAAGTCAAAATATAAATATCATTATTATAAAATTAAAAATACATATTCTAGCTATGAAATTGCTAGTGTTTAATGTTTATTGAGCCACTGGTAAAATTTCTGGTTTTCTGAAAAATTTTCCGAATTTAAATATTATTTTAAGCCGGTAAGAAAATACATTAAATTAGCGATAAATACAAATTTAAATGGGATAATTTTAATCTTTAAAATCATGTTAATTAAAATCTAGTTGTAATATAATTTTTTAGTATTTTATTTCAAGTTCTAATTGGTTTTTATTATGGAAAACAAAAATATAATTATTTTGAACTAAAACTTGCAAATATGGTATTGTGGGGGGTCTTTTTGCATAGAATTTTTTTCGTAAAGTCTCTCACACTCACACTCACTTCCCTTGGCCGGCCCCACACTATTGTAGCAGCCCAAGAATTTTCTTTCCCTTTTTTGGACCTTAAATCATGTGAAGAAATGGTGTAAAAAGGGTTTTTTTTTATATATATTAAAAGGGTAGGGGAATTATGGTAATTTGTGAGGGCATTGACCTTGGAATTTCCACACAAATCCCCTCACCTCTCCCTCTCCTTTCCTCTGTCCTAAATTCTGCACCTCATTCCCCCCATTTCACCACCTTATCTCATCTCCAAAATCCTTCAAAAACTTCTTCAAAAATCAAGTAAAACCTCACCGAAATCAAAATCCAACTCCTACCCATTTCTCATTTGCCTATCTAGCATGGATCTAGGGAACAAGATTTCAATTTGGGAGGCTATGGGTACTTATGGATCTTCAAATGTTTTGGGTATAATTTCTAAACCTTTTGCTTAATTTGTTAGTTAATTTCTTAAAGCTAATTTATTTAAGTGTAAATTAGGCTTTTGTTGCAAGTTTGGAAATTCTAGAAAGGGATTGAATGCAAGTTAGGGTTTTGTGAATTTGGTGTATGGTTGTGTGTTGTAATTAGGCCCTTATGACATGTTAAAACAAATTTTGTAGCTAGTTGTTAATTGTTAGTTTAAAAATTATGATAATTACGCTAATTTGCTAACTATGTTTTTAAAATTGGTTAAATAATTGGGTTTAAAAATGTAATTAGGTTTTTCATGACTTCATTAACATTATAAAGTGTAGTTTAATACTTTAGTTCATAGAAATCCAAGCTAAATTGTTGTTGTGCATTTTTGCTATAAAATTGTTAAAATTGGGTATATTGTAAACTAGAATTTTGGGGTTAATGAAATTTAATGAGATTAAATTGTGGAAATTATTTTTATGACTTATTTGAGATGCTTAATAAGTATTATGGCCGCTAGATTTGTTTAAACGTCAGGTTTTGTACTAAAACGGGTAATATTTGCTTGCTAGATTTTCGGAAAAATGGCTTTTAAAGTGAGTTCGGGATTTTTGTGAATTTTAACTTATTTTATAGTATAATTAGTGCTTGTGATCGTGTAAATGAGTATGTTTGGGTTTTTTCTCGATTGTTTGGCGTTTGTACGCCGACATCGAGGGTTTTTGGGTTGATTTGTGAAAACAGTCATAGGTTTTGACCTATATGGGATTCATGTGTCGTTTTAGTCATGAGTCGGATTTTAATGCGATACGGTGCGTTATGATATGTAGGTACCCTTACGAAGACTTCGAGATGACAAGCAAGCGCGTGGCGACGTCGGCACTGACGAGCGAGGACCAGGTGAGTAGATTTATATCTACGGGGAGAAGTCGGGTGGATGGCGTATAGCACCCCCGCAGTTCGTGGTGATGTATACGAATACGTATACACACATATATATATTGATTATATATTGTTGAGTTTATTGGTTAAAGATAGATTTTAGGTGTGATTGGATAGGTTTAGTGTTGCGAGACCCTAGAGTAGAGGCTGCACCACATTTACACACACACACCCATACTTGCATACATTCTTCTTTCATATGTGCTTATATGGGGTTATATTATTATGTGTTCACATGGGTATGGGACTATGTGTTCACATACTGGATTTGCGGATGATACTTGGGATTGATATGAGCCGATGAGATTTGATTTGAGATTATGATATCGGTGATATGGCAGGATTCGTACTTGAGATACGTCCTGATGTTTATAGTGGATCTTTGGACGATGATACCATGTGAATAGTGATATGCATAGAATGGTTGAGTATGATATTGACCCGTACCCAAATTTGGGGATGCCGTACGACGGATTTACGTACGAGTTATATATTGATGTTTGATCCGCACTCTTGACTTGGGATGTCTGATTATAGATATGGTATCGGATACGATGTTATTGAGGCGGGATCACCGACTAATATATATACAGGTATGTATATGTATCGACTCAGATGTTAGGCGGTTTCCTTACCTGTAGTTCAGCATGTTAGTTCAGCCGTATAGTTTAGTGTAGTTATTAGACTAGATTAGACTCATACCTATTTCAAAACTAACGGATCATGGGTATTTTAAAAGACAGGTCAAGGGATTCTACGGATATTTCAAAAGAAGTATCTTTTCTTAAAAACACCGTAGCCCTTATTTTCAAAACACCGCGATTCGTGTTATTTCAAAAGACACCACTGTTGACTTATAGTATCATTGTGTTTAGTATTCAGCTCCCGCTCATTATTGCTGTTCGCTCCGCATCGCATACTTATATTATAATTTCTTATTGCATTGTTGATATCATACTGTTAGGACACCAGCACCATTACCGATGATGCGTATGTGCCACGTACACTTACTTGTCGGCTCACACACATCTTCATCGGTAATTGCCATGTCACGTACACCTTAGAAAATATTATTGCTTGACTTAGCTTGTTAGTTAGTAATTTGACATGATATTAGTGTACCTGCCTTACATATGCCAGCTTAACATTGTAGTTATTACTTGTCACTTCATGCATACTGTTATTCATTGTTATGCCGCATTCATGGTTTTACATGCTATTGATGATTTGGATTCGGATTTCCATGAGATTTTCTGGATTTGGGGGGGGGACCGCAAAACTTATATAAACTGCTTTCTCTCTTTTTAAATAAAAAGTGTGGTTTTTCCCATGATGTATGAGTCGTCCACCATGAGTTTGCTGATGGATTTCGAGACCCGATTCGAGGAGTGGTGGAACCATTTCAGGTACATGGTGGGCCCGGTGCGGTACCCCGGGGCAAGAGGATCGTGTTGTTGACGTTGAGCCTGGCAGGGGAGCACTACCGACCGGTGATTTTACCAGACGCGTCGGATATCCGGAGGATACCGTCGTGGTCTTGAGATTGATGGTAAGGGCCGATCTGGACTGA
Source organism: Agapanthus africanus (assembly GCA_030015575.1). Taxonomy (NCBI): domain Eukaryota; kingdom Viridiplantae; phylum Streptophyta; class Magnoliopsida; order Asparagales; family Amaryllidaceae; genus Agapanthus; species Agapanthus africanus. The sequence continues at coordinate 355,862,389 of JASDDO010000016.1, read as the reverse complement.
CGGCGCCCTAAATAGTGAGATTGAGATATTGAGGTACCGAGATTGCGACACAGAGATATCGAGATATTTGGATATTTGTTTTGTGTCGATGCTAGGCACTGTTTATGCTAATTATATTATGATACCTCGTTTTAAAAAGATACAGAAATCTCACTAATTTATGAAAGCAGTTTCTTCAGTACATTCATTCTGTTTCATGCATTCATACATCATCCATATGATATATTGCTACCTGAGGCACTGACACGGGCACATGGGATTACACTCGAGTTAGATATGTACCCTAGCCTTTGTTATAGGCTGCATGTTATATATTTGAGAATATATTATGATCGTTGACCAAGGATTGCGTTGTTCATGCGGTTTCTGTTCGTAGATGTTTTTCTACTCACGAGTTGGCAACTCACCCCCGTTGTGCCACAGTTTCTTGCAGGTTTTCCCGTACAGGTTTCATTACGGCTTTGCTGGCACTGCTTCTTTCGGTGACTTGCTAGTAGGTGGGTTTATTGGTATCGTACCCATCATATTACTTTGTATAATATTATTCAGTTGTATCTAGTAAATTCCATCAACCAAACATGTATTTATTTCTGAGATAGAGACCAGTGATGTTATTCTTTCGACCTTAGAGTCGTGCATTGTATTTCTGTGGATTTCTTGTTGCTTTGAGTTTTGATCCTCGCCCTTGGCGTTGTATATTATATTACTTGTGTGATTGTGACCGTCAATTGACGAAGAGCTAGCTCCCGCTTGGGGATGCTTTTTATTGATTTCGTATACTATTCATGTTGTATCCCGTTCGGGGGCCAGTATTTACAAAGGAGACTCTGACGAAATTTTCAGTAAATATTTGATGTTTTTTAAAAATGTATAATTCGGCTTATGCTATTAAAACTACTTGATTTAAATTGGTTTTCCTTCACTCTACTACTTTTCTTGGTTTGGATTTCTGGGTTTTCGGTTTACTTAGATTACGTACGCCTCAAGACGTTTCGTAGTTTAAGTGTCGGTCATGTCCCGTACTTTCGGGACGTGACACTTTATATGAGAGTTAAACTCTTTTGAGAATTAAATTCTCTTTTTAAGCCTCCCTTTTCTTTTCTTACCTAAGGTTTTCCTTTTGCAGAGAATCAAAGGCTCTATATCTCTCTCTCTGTGTATCAAAAGAAAAGGTCCAAAGGTCCCCCTTCTCCTCCTCTTGGCTCCTATTTATAGGAGAAGGAAGAGAATCAATCTGCTTAGTAAATCTCTCATTGAGAGATTTGATTTGTATATTGAGAGATTTGATTTATCTTCATCATTGATCTGGGCCTTTAGATTGTTAAGTGAATTTTATTCACCATTGGATTTTAAATCCAAAGATATCTCTTTGTTATCTCGGTTAGATTTAGGGGGGAAATCTTTCCAAGTTCAAGATTTTTCCATAAATTGGTGATATTTAATCACCTTTATTTAATCCAACGGTTTCAAATAATTCTTCTCCATTTTGGAAAGATTGGAATGATTTATCTTTAGAATTTAATTCCGTTAAAGAATAAGGCTCTTGACGCCGGTCACGTGTAGGTACGTGACCCCTGGTCACGTGTAGGTACGTGACCCATGGAATGGGTTTCCCTTCTGCACTCTGTTATCTGGCCGCTGCTTAACCATCACGTGCCAACACGTGACCACTGGTCACGTGTGAGCACATGATGCCGCTTCTGAAGCTTTTTCTTGACTTTTTGCCACGCCCCGCTTCCCAGAGTACGCTAAGATGGGCACGGGACATAGCCAACCATGCTACCTGTGGATAGGAAAAATCCTTCCACAGTCACATAACGGCTGTAGAGATATCAAGAACAGGAAAGTAAACCAACTATCTAGTACATGTGCATAAGCCAGAGTAAAAGAGTCAAGAATTTACAATGTGCGGAAGTCAAGAGGTACAATAATGAAACCTGGAAGTAAGACTACATACCGACAGGAACTTCACCGCTCAGTCTAACAGCGGCAATACCCCTGATAAGTCTGCAACAAGGTAGAAGAATCTGGGCCATGCAAAACCCAGACGTCAGCGCGTCATGTCATCAAGTAATAAAAATACAAACAGGGAAACAGGCAATGCAAGTATGATCATGAATGAAAGCAGGTGTAACAGTAATGTAAATCAGGATAGTGAAGGGTAGTGTGCAGTGAGTAAACTAAACTGTGCTATTGGGTTATCTATTCTAAAGTCTTTGAAATCAATTTGATGAATCATCGATGTAACTCAATAGTATCCCGTGCATCCCCGGGACCACGGTCAAGATTCTCGGGCTGAATCCGAGACATGCCGCTATGCACTAAAACAGGAAATATGTATAGATGAATGATGTCAGCAGCATCATCCCAAGGCTGGCCTAGCCTCTAAAACTGATCAGTAAAGGTAGTACACTGTCGAGTTACAAGTCAGGTTTCATCATTGATTTCCCCATAGAGTTATAGTATTCTGAGTTAGGTTTCATCATTGGTTTCAACATTATTTAAACAATTAATTTTGCAATTAAATATTTCATAGAGTTATAGTATTCTGAGTTAGCTTCGTAACGAACTAAAGAACGTATACTAATAATTTTTCTATGATTTATAATGAATTTTATAAGGTAGGGTGTACAGTAAATTTTAGATTTATCGTATCCGCTTTTTCAACGACGTTTCATATGTAAACTATAATATTTTCAAATGTATAACATTATAAAATGCAGATTATAAACTAATTAAAGATAATAATAAGAAATATTACGACGATATATATTTTAAATGATATGGATGCAGTATAATGTAATCTAGTATGTCACAAGATAAGTTTTCATGATCTAGATTTAAAATGATATAAACGGATGCAAACGGAACATCGAAACGTTATAAAATTAAACATGGGGTACTAGATTTAAACAATAGGTATGGTATTTATTTAAATAGGTATAAAATGAATTATATAGCATGTAGCAAGATTAACTTGCTTAGACGGAACAAGAACGGAGGTGTACGGAACGTCCTTCGTCGGCGAAATGTCGCGACGCGAGCACGGTATACGGAACGGTTCCAAACAACGCACGAGGGTGATCACACAAGTCGGGTACGTTCACTGGATCACTCAGATCGTCAGCGACGAGCACGGCTCCGGCGGTGATCACCGGAATCAAGAAACAAGATCAAGAAAAAGAAAAAGAAAGAAGAAGAAGTAAGAAGAAGAGGTTGTGTATTAAATAAGGAAAGAAAAATTAAATAAATAACATATATATATGCAGAGGGGGGAGAGAGAGAAAGGAGTTGTTAGTTTGTTAGGAAATTAGATTTAAAATTTTAAAAAAAATTTAGATTTAAAATTTTAGATAAGAGCTTTCAATTTGTTAAAGAAATCATATGAAAATATTTAAACTAAATTTTAAAATTAAATAAATTGAATTTTGGCGGTATACAAAAATATTCTAAAACGCGCCCGGGTCGGGTCTAAAAATTCAGATTTAAAATACGAATAAATATGTGCGACTTTCAAAATTCAAAATGAATGCTCAGGTAACGAAAATGCATACCCCCAAGAGCGGATGCACGCACATGCGCGTAGCCATCCAAACACGTCCGTTTCACTGAACGGGACGCGAACAACATGCGCGGATGCTACCACGGGGTTAGGGGTATCATGCAGGCTATGAAATGCAATTTAAATTATTTTACATGACCTAAAATGTTATATGGTAAAATATGCAATGCCACGTAAAATGCCAGTATGCAGTATACATGAGATGCACTTGTCTATATAACAAGTCAGGATAATCTATAAACATGAATCAAACAGGTTCAAGAAAGCGGGTCGGGTCGAATGCAATGTAAAATGTAAAATACTATTCGCACCCAAAACACGATAAATCAGAAAAATACCACAATTAAGGAAATACGAGAACTGGAATTGGTATAAATGAACTAGGGTGTGTTCCCCTCCGAAAGACGGCCAAGACGTTAGGACGTCTCGCCTGAGATTCGGGGCAGATGCTATTTAGTTTTATCCGTCCACCTCTCCGAAGATGCCAAGTTGATTTATGGCACCGTGTATTGGAGGTTTAGACGGATGCGGCCGATGTAGCAGACTTCGTCAGATTCCCCCTCGCTTGAGGGGTTTTTGATTGTGGGGACGCTCTTCCCTGCAGGCGCAAGCCCCTGCAGTTAATTACGCTACCGCATCGCGGTAACAACTTTCTCCTTCTCCAGATTTTCACTTCGTGTCATGTGTGTTTGTTTTGTTTGTGGTTGCCCGTGGATTGTATACGGAGACTGAGTAATGCCGTCGCCCGTAGGACGCGGATTAGTCCAAATCCGTATTTACTTAGATTTGGGTTTGGTGTTTTTAGTTTAAGGATGCATTAGTCGCGTTGCGGCTAAGATCAACTTAAACGTTCGTTAAGGATACGTTAGTCCTGTTTTGAGACTAAGATCAACTTAACGTGATAATCCATTTAATATCTGGCCATCGGGACTCGTCACCTCTCTAACGTCGTTGAAGGATTACAACGGCAGATGTCTGAAGAGTTCGGGGATGTACCCTTGAACCAAGGTTGATTTGGAGTTTTATAGTCCGTTTGAATGTTTAAGGATACGTTAGCCTTGTTTGGGGGCTAAGATCAACTTAAACGGGATCGTTTAGATCCGGCAAAAGAGCATTTGGAGGCTCTATGTTCTAGTTTAGGGACATAGTGGTCCATAGGTAGTTTAGGGACGTTGCGGTCCGATATTAGTTTAAGGACGTTTCGGTCCGATATTAGTTTAAGGACATTTCGGTCCAATATTCATGTGTGGTCGTTGGGACCCGTCGCTTCTCTGACGTCGTTGAAGGATTACAACGAAAAGTGTCAGAGGAGTTCGGAGATGTACCCTCGAACCGGATATAAATTGATTTAGGGAGCAGCCGTGCTCAGTCAATTTAATTTGAGGACATACGGCCAAAATTGGGCTAAGTCCAGTTGAAAATGTTCAACACCTTTATTTATTTCCGGTCTATTAGACATGTGCTAGGGCTTTGCCCACACTTAAATAATGCATTGTATTACTTCAGGCCATTTTTGCCCATTTTGACTGGGCTCTGCCCTTTTTATTATGATGCAGATCGTTTGTTTTGGTCCATTGGACCTTTCAATTGGGCTCTGCCCTTTTAAATAATGCATAGAATTTTATTTATTAAGCCTGTTAAGCATTTTAATTGGGCCTGGCCCTTCGGGAAATGAAATGCATTGCATTTGTCAGGCGCTTTGCGCCAATCACTGAGCGCAAGCGCTTGTGGTGAGGACACGTGTCATGCTCTGGCGAGCGCAAGCGCAACAGCGCAGTGCGCTGCGCTGTTGCGCTGCTGACACGTGGCGCGCTCTGGTGAGTTGCGCCAATTCCAGAGAGCAAAGCTCTATTTCAAGAGCGCGTAGCGTAAGTTGTTCTGTAGCTGACACGTGGCGCTCTTTTAAGAGCGCAACAGCGCAGTTTGGAAGTGCAAAGCACTAAGAATCTTTTAGATTCAAGAACAGAAGTGCAAAGCACTAAGAATCTTTTTAGATTCAAGAAAACAAGTACAAAGCACTATTTGATTTCTTGATCTAATTTAGATCAAAGAAAAATAAGTTTTTCTTTTTGTTTCAAGAACCAAAGGTTCATAAAAGTGCAAAGCACTATTTTTTATTTTGTTATTTTCTTGTTTTTTTTAAAGAACTAGTGGTTCATAAGAAGTGCAAAGCACTGTTTATAATGTGAAGAACATTGATCTGGTTTTTAGATCAATAATTTATTAAAAGAGATTTCTTTCCTCTCGTGAAGGTTTTTACCTTTTTCTTTGAAATTTTCTCAGAATTCTCTCTCTGTTTGAAGCTCTTGACTTTTTTTTAAAGAAAAATGTTGATGCTTTGAATTGAGGCCTAGGGTCCTTTTTATAGTGCCCATAAATTAGTTAAATTTGTTAAAGAGATCTTTCTCTGAGTGATTTGGGGAATTTTCCCCACCGTTGGATCTTTGATCCAAGGGCTTCTGCTTTGCAGAAGGAAATCTTCTTGTTTTAACAAGAACAGAAAAGATTTCTTAGAATTTTAATTCTGTTTGGCGCAGATGCCCCAGCGCGTGACACGTGTCGCTCAGCGCACAGCGCAGCGCAACTGCGCTAGCGCATCTGCGCTGACACGTGTCGCGCAGCACATCTGCGCTGACACGTGTCGCGCAGCGCAACTGCGCTGACACGTGTCGCGCAGCGCAACTACACGAGCGCATCTGCGCTGACACGTGTCGCGCAGTGCAGTGCATGCGCAACTGAAGCGTTGCTTCCTTTAAATAGAGCTTTGCTCTGATTGGGCGCGCCTTCTTGGGTGTTGCGCTGACGTATCAGCGTCTGACATGTGGCGCGTTGCGCCCGAGATTTGAAGCGTTGCTTCAAAATTTTGAATTTTGAATTTCAACAGAGCTTTGCTCTGATTGGGCGAAACAAATGCCCCCCCCACCGTTGCGCTCACGTGGCGCACACGTGAGTGCAGCGGTGGCAAACTCCTGATCGTTGGATCAAGGGGTGAGCTCAAGGGGCGCAAGCGCCTTTATAAATAGGACCTCTGGCCCTTAGAAAAAATCTCACTATTTTCTAGATTTTGATTTCCAGAGCTTTGCTCTTGCTTAGAACTCCAGAGCTTTGCTCTCGTTTCCAGAACTTTAGAGCTTTGCTCTTCCAAGTTAGAAAACTTTAGGTAAATTTAATCTTAAGTTAAATTAATCTTAATTAACCAATAGAGCTTTGCTCTCACAGATCTTCTGATCTAAAGAAATCCCCTTTGGGGTTTCATCAACAGAGCTTTGCTCTTATGAATCCATAGATCTACAGAGATCTTGTTCATGGGTTTTAACCCATGATCAGAGCTTTGCTCATGGATCCAAAAATAGCTCTTTTAGATTTGAAAAATGAGAAATCTTTTTGTAAGTTTTTCATGAATCTTTCAAGATTCCAAAATTGTTGATTCTTTTAAGTGTAAAAAAAAATTTTTTATGGACCCTTTCCATTATTACCACAGAGCCATGCTCCTTTAAGGAATCTTATTTCCCTGGGACTAGAGTTTGACAAGTGTCACTCTGTGACAGAGCTTTGCTCTGAAAGAGGAGATTTTCTCCTTGTCTCTAGGGATTCTTCCCCCCTTTTTTTTATAAATGGGAATGTTTTCCTGGGGACCAACTGACAATCTCATTTAATGATGAGGTTGTCTTGTTAACTGACGTATTGTCATCCAGATTTTGTGGGTCCCCTCTTTGGTCTCCTACTCACTGCACTGCTGTGTGGTGTAATTAATTAATTTTAATTTAATTTAATTAATGCATTTTCTATTTTAGACGCCAAACGTTGGAATTACAACACTAACGGCTAAATTGTTCTTTTGCAGCGATCATGTCTCTAGACACTTCATTCCCGTTCGTCCGCTCGGAGGAGGGATTTCCCGAGGCGCCCTTGGACCATGAAGTCCTGACCATGATTAGAGAATACGACCCGGAGTACAAGAACCTCCACCTTTGGGGGTCTTGGTATAACCAGATCATCATGGGTCGACGCAGCTTCACATGCGCAGTGTCGTCCGAGCCCATCACGACAATTCATTATGCTACCCCACCCTCGGTGCAGTATGCCGTGGAGATGGTGGATTGGACCGCGAACAACTTTCTTCATCCCGCTATGGATGCGGTTCCGATCCAACTTCCTATGGTCTTGGATATCCTAGGATGTCGTATCTGTCAGGGCGAGACGAGACCCTGGGGGCAATCATATAACATTGGTCTGATCCCCCGTCATCCGATTGGCTACCTGCCGTGGGCCCGGTACATCCGGTCGACGAAGAAGTCGCAGTTGATAAGATTAGGATTGTACACCGCGGTCTACGTCTCTCTCTTCCAGTATCCCACGCTCCCCACCTGGTGGTTTAAGGCTTTATTGGAGCAGTGGAACATTCCCACCCACACTTTCCTTGCCATGGATCGGGAAGTGTCCATCTCTTTAGAGGAGTTCACGGAGGTATCCGGTCTACCAGTCATGGGAGAACATTATGAGGAGCTGCTCCCGACAGATGTGTACGTCTTTGGTGCTAGGCCAGTAGTAAGGGGGGTCACGCCGGAGAATGTCGTTCAACATCAATTCCTAAGTTTGATTAAGGTGTTGAACATCTATGAATCTCTTTTTATCGAACATGGGAGTCGGGGGGTTAACTTTGAAGATTTCACCGCTCGGTTCCTTCGCCCAAGCGTCTTCTCATCAGAGGCTGCCAAGTTTGCCACTCTGGATGACCCTTTCGGTTTAGGTGTGGACAACCTACCAGAGAAGGAAATAGATCAAAAGGGTTTTTTCCTTCCGAACTTCCCTACTGTGTCATTTGCAGAAATTGCGGCCCCTGGAATGGATGAGGAGGCCTTTTTCTTAGGATTTCTTGAATTGTGGCTGAGCTGGTTTGCGATCCCCATGCACTCTCATCGTATGCGGCCCTCTGTCTTTTACCCAGCCCACCGGATGACCATCGGGGTAAAGGTGGCTGTTGGGATCGCTGGCTTGGCGCACCTATATCATGGTCTCAACCGAGCAGCGGATGCTAACGAGCCTGGGGTATTGCACGTGGTCTTCCCGATGCACTACTTTATGTCGTGGTTCGAGCTACATACAGCGGGTGTCTTCGGCATGCATAAAAGGCCCTCGTTCTTTGACAAGTGTGGTTTCCCTCCCATTATTCAATTGATTGGCGCATCAATCGTGACCCCTTCACCACGAAACGCCAGAGGTTTACTGCTTCGCCCTCACACCGTTGGAGTCGGGATGTCCTTCATTGACAAGGTATTAACCATTGGAAAAGCGTCCACCACTACGGTGCGACCATTACAGGACTCCTTTAAGGATGGAGCTTCAGTGTTGACGGCCCGAGAGACCCTCCACTTGTATTCTATTAGACCGGGCTTCCTAGTCTTCAGGCAGGGCGGTGCGACAATCTTCATGAGATATAACCCGTATCGTTTTGCCCAACAACTGGGCTACGATCAAGGGGTACCCTTGGAAGCTTTCTTACTGGAACCCGCTGCCAATGAAGAAGGGATGGAGAACGCGTTACATCACTTCATGCGCCTGAACACGGGTTCTCGTTTTTTCATCAGCACGCCGGCCTGCGCTCCACGACTCCTTAATGTATATAAAGAGTGGTACAATCATGCGACGGGGGCCGTTATAAAGGAAGAGAGGTGAGTGTTGATCGACCGTAAAGAAGCACCTCCCGGCACCAACCGTAACGCTCCCTTAGTGCCAAGGACCCCGGTGGCTCCTCCTCTAAAAGATGCTGGGGGCAGACCATCGCGTGCGCAAAGTCCTCCATGTGAGTTGCCGCTCCCTGATATCACAGATGCACCTCCCGCACCCTGTGCTCCAGTAGAGACAGTGGTTGTATCCTCGTCGGAGTCTGGCGTGGGTGCGGACATCGGAACCCGTCGTCCCAAAGTGGCTGCTAAACGGAAGTCGATCCCCCGTGAGCCTAGGGTCGGAGGGCAAAAGAAAAAGAAGTCACTCTTCGCTGCGGACGTCGTGTTCAGTCAGGAACCCCATGCTCCCTATGCCGAGGGCCTGATCGAATACGGGACTAACGAAGGACTAGTGATGCCGCCGCTGGACGATACAGACTTGGAGGCTGCTCTCAAAGCTTCAGCGTGGTTGGCGAGGCGTGACGCGTGGCTAGCTAAGCTTGCGCAATCAGGTAACTACCAATCGCTTTTTCTTTATTGCAACATATCCTCTTCATTGCCTTTGACTAACGCTTTTCTTTCTTTTCTTTCAACATGCATCACTGATGAAGAAGCCATTGCCGCTTCTCTGAAGACTTTCCAGGAGGAGGAACGTCTTAGAGCATCCATGGGCCTTAGTAAGTTTCGACTCATCTAGTTTTCATTTCCCTTGTGTTATGGTCGATCTAACATTTCCCTTTTAATCACAGGAACCTCAATGTCGTTCCCTCCAAGTGACGCAGATGTTCTACCAGCTGCCGATGTTCCTGCTTCCTCTGGGCCACCGCAGGAGGTTCGTCTTGAAGAGACGATGAAAGATGCCTTAAAGGCTCTGGAGGCATCCCTGAACGAGGATGACGACGCCTTGAAGGAAGCGTCACAAAGGTCCATCGCGACAGCCCGGGAGGAAAGGAAGCGGCTGAGGCATGAGGCGAAGACGCGCAGGGCTGCCTTGGCTATGGGAGCGGGTCCTAGCACTGCCCCTCGTGCTGATACTCCATCTGAAGAGTCCCCTGTCGCCCTATCCATTGCCCGCAGAGAGGTGGCACGCTCAGTTCGGAGCGCAAACGGTAAATCCGCTTCAGGTAATATTTCTCTCAAAGTTTTTGTTATAAGGATTTTAATGTCATTGGTCCTTATATCTCTTATCTTGCAGGGCCACGTCCGATCGAGGGGGAGGCGAAAGCCGTTGATCCCAAAGAAACAGAGGAGGCGGTACCTGCCGAACTCGAGCCGACAGTGGGCAACGTCGTTGTGGCTTTGGAGCCTGAGGTGGAGGTAGAGGGGCCTACCGCCGAGAAGGTCATTGATGCCGAACCTGAAGTGGTGGCAGATGATATGATCATTATAACTAAGTCCAGGGTAGTGGCGGATGAGGCACTCGAGGCCGGTGATCTCGTGGTGATGGTGGACGATACAACTGCAACTACTGAACCTGAGAGAGTAGTGGGTGAGGTGGCCATGATTCCCGAGGACGAGCCAACCACTCCTTCTCTGGAATCTGGCAATACTCCAGTCATAGCCCTCCCCGTCTATGGTCCTCCACTATCTCCAGGTCTCGCGAGCACCACAACGGTTCCCATTAAGTCGGGTGATAAGGCCACGGGCGGTGGTCTCATGTTAATAGAGGAGGGAATCGCCTCCATTTTAGCCGGCAGCTCATCAGGTAAATCCCAAGTTGCTATCTTTTTTATCTTACAATCCTTTCTGACAAATTCGCATTTGTTGTAATGCAGGTGCAGCCAGTGCCGATGCTCCACTGCTTGAGGGAGCGCCTTCAACAACTGCCTTGGCGGTGGTCACCTCTCAACCCTCTCTCATACCATCTAAGATGTTGGAAGGTATAGGTTTGCAATTTATTAATCCTATACTTCAGACATATAATTTGTGTACTAAAGTCATATTGTTGTGTCTCTTCAGGAGTGCTCTTTGATCATGTATATCAGATGTTGCTCCCATACTTCTCTTTCCCATCCGAACTTGCTTCTTCCCCTGGTGGCGTTGGTGAGTATGATTTCCATTGACGTCTTTCTTTTTTCATTGATGGAGTTACCTCTAACCCCCCCTTTTTTTATCTCGACTGCAGTGCTACAGATTGAAGGAGGGGATAAAAGATCAGCTGCGCCGCCGGCCCTTCCGACCTTGCCACCTGTCTCGACTGGTACAGCGACTATCACGTTGATAACTTCCCTCTCTTTATTTTCTGTACTGTTATCTGATCGCATCCTATTTCTTTTCAGTTGTCGTTCCGGTCTCGTCGCCCTTCGAGCCTCGTATTACAATGCCGGCGGGTCCTTATCTGAGGAGTCTGTCTTCAAAAGGCGCCGCGAATAGTCTGCGCATGTTGAGTGACTACGTCGAGGAACTCGACGTTGAAACTCCTACATCTGCCGCAGACTTCGCTATGGTGGTTAACCCGATGCTAGCAATACTCATGAACTTTCATGATGAGGGCATCATCGTATCCTGGGTTAACCATTGTAGGGAGATCGAGGGTCGCCTATATCAGTTGGAGTCGCTGCGTCCCGCTCCCGAGACCTTGGCTGCCAGTAATCAAAGAACAGCGTGGATTGAGCAGAGCGCTCCTTACTTCCGCCATCTCGAACAAGAAGTCATTTCAAGGCGTAAGGAGCGTGGTGAGACTTCGAGCAAGTCTGCCCAACTGCATGCTCGGGTGGAGGCCAACGCCGCACGGCTGAAGGTTGTCTTTGAGGGCCTTCTGCAATGTCTTTCTGAAGGGTTATCATTGAGGCAACAACTTGACGTTATCGAGCGAGATCCACCCAACCAGGAAGCAGCCCAGAAGGCGGCGGAGGAGCAACTTTCATTCTTCTTGCAGCAGCGGGCCCAGGTGGAGGCGGAGGTGGCTGCGGCTGTCACTCAGGAGGAAGCGCTGAAGGAAGTGCGAGAGCAGCTTGTGAATTTACTAAAGACACTTCCTCCTCAGTAGCTATCCATCTTTGTATCGTTTGTACTCGTAGATAAAAGAATGTATATTTTTTTATTCTTTGACATAATGTATCATATATCTGTTCAATTGATAAAACTGCACATTCGTATTATATTTTTCTTACCATTTTTATATTAAAATAAAGACTTTATTATAATATATTATATATATGAGGGTTTATGTGTGAAAACACCATTTTCCATGTGTTAATATATTTTAATTAGCATTTGGTAGAAAAATGTATGCAAATAAATTCATTGACCAAATCCTAGTAGAACTAAGTCTACTAAATATTATTTAAGATTATTGTGCAGAATTTTCCAAGTTGTTATGCAGAATATATCAAAGAAATCAAGCTGTTGAAGAAATCTTGCCAAATTAAGAAGCAAAACTTGGAGACCAAGTCTGGAAGCAACCGAGAGAAGATTTCTGAATTCTGAAGGTGCTTAGGATTGCCACATGTCACAAGATGCAAGCCCAAGAAAACTCATCAAGAGATCTCACCCATTGAGCGCGGATCCGAGGCCAAACCTACCCTTGGGCCGCGGATCCGCCGCAATTCCAGGGAGTTAGAGCGCAAGATTTTTTGGGGTGAATCAAAGCTAAATTTTACCAAGTTTTCAACAATAAGATTCTGGCTTTGCACTATAAAAGGGCACCGAGAGCCTCTTGGAAAAGCTATCAAGCCGACGCGATCACGAAGCCCCAGACGCTCACGCATCCAGGCTGATCATCGACTGTTCGACTACCTCCTTAGGAAAGATCGAGAAGCAACTAGTTGTAATCATTTTCTATGGATTAAAAGTGTAGTTTGTTCAAGTCGATTAATAAAGGTAGTTCTTTTTAATTGTTTTTTTAATTATGCATTTTCTCTCCATCTCTTCTTCTCCCAACATACGCAAGTAATTCTCCGCTTGTTAGGGTTCGTAGGATTAGGGTAGGCTAATGGACGATGAAAATAATTAAACTCTTTTTAAGTCCTATAAAGTTTAGGAACTTTATCAAAAGAATCATTAACATCCTAATCGGGCGCGCTAACAATTCTTTGTTAGTTCCGACCGCGATTAGAGATTAGATTAATGATTGTTTTGGTAAAGGCTAGATATGAACGGAGTTCCGTGTCGAGATAAGGGTTAAGAGTGGGATTCCTTTTCCCTCCAGAAACCCTAATCTACACGCATCACCGTCGTTCTAGTTCTAAATCTATTAATGGATAAAATGGGTAACTTTTAATTAATCGTCCATAACTACTAAATCCTAACGAACCCTACAAGTCTTCTTATTATATTTACTACATCTTTAAAATAATCTAGATCTATATTTTACATTCTTGTTTAACGTAGATCTAGAAACCATTCTATAAAATTCTTTATCTCTTCTTTCTTTCTCAACACATCTAAAGTAAAAGTAAACGGTTCAACGTTTCCCTGAGGACGACTCGTACTCATCTCGGTCTAGCTACACGCGACACCGTTCTGATTGCGGTTATTCTACAAACAAACACTCTTTCGAAACAATCAAATGGCGTCGTTGCCGGGGATACGTGCGTAATTTTTTATTTTTACTATTTGTGTTGAATTCTTAGACGAGTCATATCATTATAAACACAAAACTGCAAATTGCATATTTAACGATTTGCGTGTGAATTTTGCGAGGGAATCTAGAGTCACGGACTTGAGGAAACAGGAGATCTAGGGTTTCACACTTCTCTGGTATCTTTCTTAACTCTTTCTCTCTCCTCTAAAATCCAATAAAATCTATTTTCTGCAGGATTCTTTGCAAAATAGCGCCGCTCAAAAATCTTTTTGCAAAAGTTTTGTGATTGGTTTTGTTTTGCATATTTTAATACGGACTTTAAGAGGCAAAGACCAAATCAAGATTAGGTGGGGATTTCATCACCCTTCCTAAGCCCCACAAATCAAAAACCGAGCATATAGATCAACCCTTCATTAATTTAAAAAATATCTAGACCAGACTCTAAGGACTGTCGCGCTCAATAAGGACAGAAGAAGGTCGTGGGTAATTTATCGTTTATCCGCATTACTTTTGTAATTCCTAGGCAAGTGTGTCAAAGGCTAGTGGTTTTTAATTAGGCCCACGACGTGGTTCCTTCCCACTTACCTGGCACTTACCTGGCTACAAGGGTAGTACGGAGGCGGTAGAGGATTGATCCTGTGGCTTGTCCTTTGGAAGTCTAGGAGCGGTCTAGAGACTGGACCTAGGTGACCTTAGTTCTAGGGTTGCTTGTGCATCTTAGGGTGATTTGTCTTGAGTCCCACTTTTTCAAAAACAAGCCAATTTTAAAATCACGCACACGCTGCCACTTGCACTAAACCCGCTTAGTGCATGCTCGGCTGGACACGGGATCCTAGTGCCCGTCTTGTCCGCGTTCCTGCTATCGACGCCGAAGTCGGTACTTCTTCATCTTCTTTTCCCCCACCACACACCACATCAACCGTGATGGACGGCACTCCATCTAATTATAAAACCACGCTGCCACCGCCCGCAGGTGAGCAGAATCCACCGCGCATCTCTCTCCAAGAGAGATGCTATCCTATTCGTGGTCCCCTTCCTACTTGTCTATCTCTTCCACCACCTAACGGGGATAATTTCGAAATTAAATCCCACTACATCAACCTGCTGCCCAAATTTCACGGGCTTGAGTCGGAAGACGCGTACGTTTTCATCACCAAATTCGAAAACGTATGCGCAATGATGGGTACTTCACAATTAACTTTAGATGCTATGCGCTTACGTCTTCTCCCATTCACACTGTGCGACTTGGCAGAAAAATGGCTTTATAATACTGCCGCACACTCTATCACTAATTGGGATGAATTCGTCGTAGCATTTCTTAAGAAGTTTTACCCAAATCATAAGACTGCCCACATTAGGAGCGAGATCAACCAGTTCACCCAGCTTCCCAATGAACCATTTTGGAAGTGCTTTGAACGTTTCAAGGATCTGCTTGTCCAATGCCCCCATCACGGAATACAAAGATGGGATTTATGTCGGATTATATATGAGGGCATTAATCAAGCGACAAAGCAGATGCTTGAAACAATGTGTTAATGCAATTTCATGTCTAAAGATGACGGTGAAGCTTGGAAATATCTGGAGGACCTTGCTGAACACACGTTGCAGTGGGAAAGCGTAAGACCACCTACAACTAAGTGAGGTATTCACCAGCTCGACGTTTCCATCGCAGTAAAAGCCGAAATGGCAGCGATACAAAAAAAACTCAACGCTATTGAAAACAAGTTCTCATCATTCTCCCTAAATCAGGTCACGCTTCCTAAGACCGTCTGTGGTTGCTGTTTGGATCCTTCACACTTAACGGAAGAATGTCCAATGAATGCATCGTTTTAAACCAATGCTGCTTTTCAGCAGCGACCTAGAAACGACCCTTATTCTTCCACGTACAATCAAGGATGGAGGAATCATCCTAACTTTGCTTGGAATCAAAACCAACAAAGTAATTATCAAAGACCTCCTCCACAGCAACCACAACCACAGAATCAGCCCCCCTTTCAGTCACAAAATTTCCAAAATCCGGCCAACATTTCTACACCACAAGTGGCCAGTACTGACAACTCACTTGCACAAATTTTGGATATGTTCATGAAACAATCCATGCAAATTTCGGCTGATATGAGGTCTTCTATTGATACCCTAACGAAAAACTCCTCCTCCCATGGTGAGAGTATTAAATCAATAGAAAACCAAATCGCACAGTTAAACGCCGCAATGAGTGCGAGAGAGAAAGGGAAACTCCCATATCAACCCCTATCGAATCCTGGCCATTCACAAAGTCATAATGTGAATGCCATTACTACGTTGAGATCGGGGAGAATGCTGAATAACCAAGTGGGTGAGCAATTTGATGATAGTGACACATTTGATACCCCTTCTTCTTCTTCTTCTTCCCCTAATTCGTCTAGTCTCCCACCTTCGTCCGAGCCTATTCTCCGTTTTCCCCAAGGCTCAAACATTTCACCAAATCTATCTAAGTCGATTCCCACTCCAATTTTGGGATCGAATCCGTCGCCACAGTCTTCTCCACAAACGTTGGACCCAAAACTTATTGATCGAGCTCCATTTCCAAACCGATTAAGGGCCAACCAACCTAACCCGCAAATGGAGAAGATTGTGGAAATGTTTAAGCAAGTTAGCGTGAATATTCCTCTTCTAGATGCTATTCAACAAGTTCCATCTTATGCAAGAATCCTTAAAGACTTGTGCACTAGGAAGAGAAAAACTCAAGTGCCTAAAAAGGTTTTCATGGCGAGTAATGTTAGCATAGCCTTTACCCAACAAATACCAAAGAAACGTAAGGACCCCGGCTGTCCTACAATCTCTATTTCTATTGGGGGTAAAAATATAAATCGTGCTTTACTCGATCTAGGCGCTAGCGTCAACTTGCTTCCTTATTCAGTATACGAGCAGTTAGGAATAGGAGAGTTAAAACCCGCCCATTGTACTCTCCAAATGGCAGACCGATCTATCACCAAACCTCGGGGAGAACTAGAGGATGTGTTAATTAAAGTCGGGGAATTCATATTTCCCGTGGACTTTATTGTTTTGGATACACAACCTGTGGCAAACCCACGCAATCAAATCCCAGTGATACTTGGTCGACCCTTCCTAGCAACTTCTAATGCTGTGATTAATTGTCGTAACGGTTCTATGAACTTATCCTCCGGGAAAATGACAATTGAGCTTAATATTTACAAGCTAGGAAGTCATCTATCAGAACCTTCTGCTCAATTGCTGGATGTTTGTTCCATCCACGAGATAGCTTCCGAAAGCTGCATGGATGAGGAGCTTTGCTTTGATGTTCTCGACAACACTAATGAGACATCGTTTGATCTTGCACCACTTCACAGTGAGGATATATTCAATGAGTCCGACCTTGAGATTGAACCCGTTGACTCGTTGCAAAAGTCAGCAGCACTTTCCGAGTCAATATGTTATGCAAGTTTTGAACCTCTTAAGGAGTCCGAATATCATTCCGTTACCCCTCCTTCTATTGTCTCTCCGCCAATTCTTGATCTCAAACCGCTACCTTCTCATCTTAAATATGCATATTTAGGAGAGAATGAGACTTTGCCAGTGATTATTTCCGCTTCTCTAGCCTTAGAGCAAGAGAATGCACTTTTGGTAGTGTTGAGATCGAATCGGGAAGCATTTGGTTGGACAATGGCTGACATCAAAGGGATTAGTCCCTTAATTGTTGAACATTACATACATCTGATGGATGAAGCCAAACCAACCCGAGACCCATAAAGACGGTTAAATCCTGTTATGAAGGAGGCGGTAAAGAAAGAAATCGTCAAGTGCCTTGATAGTGGAATAATTTACCCCATATCTGATAGTCAATGGGTAAGTCCAATTCATGTGATCCCTAAAAAGTCTGGCATCACAGTCATCACTAACGAGGCTAATGAGTTAATCCAAACACGCACCCAAACTGGGTGGCGCGTATGTATCGATTACAGGAAACTCAATGCCGCGACGAGGAAAGATCACTTCCCTCTACCTTTCATTGACCAGATGTTGGAACGATTAGCAGGACACGAATACTACTGTTTCTTGGACGGATATTCTAGTTATAACCAGGTCCCCATCGCCGAAAAGGATCAAGATAAAACCATTTTTACTTGTCCTTTCGAAACTTTTGCTTATAGATGCATGCCCTTTGGGTTATGCAACGCTCCCGCTACATTTCAGCGATGTATGATGGGGATATTTTCAGATATGGTGGAAAATTTTCTAGAAATTTTTATGGACGATTTCTCCATTTTTGGGGACTCCTTTGAAGACTGCCTTCGTAATCTTGACGCTGTTCTTACCCGCTGTAAGGATAAGAACTTGACTTTGAATTGGGAAAAATGTCATTTTATGGTCCAAGAAGGTATTGTACTTGGGCATATAATTTCACATAAAGGCATTGAGGTTGACAGAGCTTAAATAGATGTCATTCGAAACCTCCCTCGCCCCAATTGCGTCAAAGATATACGATCCTTCCTTGGTCATGCAGGATTTTATAGGAGATTTATTAAGGACTTTAGCAAAATTGCTAGACCCTTAACCCTTCTATTGGCCAAGGACACTACTTTTCACTTCGATTCGGATTGTGAGGCTGCTTTTGAATCGCTTAAAAAATCACTCACTACAGCCCCCGTTCTATCATCTCCGGATTGGAACCACCCGTTCGAGCTTATGTGTGACGCATCAGATTTTGCTATTGGTGCTGTCTTGGGACAGCATATTGATAAGATGCCACATGTAATTTACTATGCAAGTAGGACCTTGAATGATGCACAAATAAATTACACAACTACCGAGAAAGAACTCTTGGCAGTTGTATTTGCATTAGAGAAATTCAGGCCCTACTTGATTGGCTCGCCTATTGTGGTTTACACAGATCACTCCGCCCTACGACATCTTTTATCAAAGAAGGATGCGAAGGCCAGGCTAATACGTTGGATCCTATTGCTACAAGAATTTGATCTTGCCATCAAAGACAAGAGTGGATGTGAAAACGTTGTAGCCGACCATCTTTCACGCATCACTTCTTCGCCAACTGTGACCATGCCGATAAATGACTCATTTCTCGACGAACAGCTCTTGAATGTATCCTACGAATCTTGGTTCGTGGATATCGTGAACTATCTTGCGACGGGACTTATACCTAGAGATTGGTCGAAATAAAACAAACTTCGATTTTTATCCTAAGTAAAATATTTTTACTGGGATGAACCATATCTATTCAAGTATTGTTCCGATCAAATCATTCGCAGGTGTGTCCCTAACAATGAATTCAAGAGCGTGTTATCATTTTGTCATGATCAGGCATGCGGCGGTCACTTTGGACCTCGAAAAACGGCGGAGAAAGTTCTGCAATGTGGCTTTTATTGGCCAACATTATTTAAAGATGCATTTGAACATTGCAAAACTTGTCCGCGATGTCAGCATTTGGGTCGGATTTCACGAAGGAATGAGATGCCGCTCCAACCTATATTGGTTGTGGAAATATTTGATGTTTGGGGTATTGATTTTATGGACCCTTTTCCCAACTCCTTTGGGAATTTATATATCTTGTTAGCAGTTGATTATGTCTCAAAGTGGGTGGAAGCTATACCGTGTCGCACTAATGACAACAAAGTTGTCATTAAGTTCCTTAAAGAAAATATCTTTTCACGATTCGGACACCCTCGCGCTATCATTAGCGACAACGGGACACATTTCTGCAATAGGTCTTTCGAGGCCTTGATGCGGAAATATTCAATCACTCACAAGCTTTCTACGCCCTATCACCCCCAAACAAGCGGGCAAGCTGAGATCTCAAATAGGCAGATCAAACAGATTTTGGAGAAGACGGTTTCGAAAAACCGTAAAGATTGGTCAACCAAATTGACGGATGCTCTTTGGGCATTCCGCACCGCTTATAAGACTGATCTTGGTATGTCTCCATACCGCCTTATGTTTGGGAAGGCATGCCACCTTCCTGTCGAGATCGAACATAAGGCAATGTGGGCTATTAAAGAGCTTAATTTTGATCTTGATCATACAGGCAGCTATCGGAAGCTGCAATTGAATGAGCTAAGCGAACTCCACGATGAAGCTTACGATAATGCGGTGATAGTAAAGAATAAGACCAAAGTGTTCCACGATAAGAATCTTTTTAGAAAAACCTTCACATCGGGGAAACAAGTCCTTCTTTACGATTCCCGTCTCCATCTTCATCCAGGTAAGCTTAAATCTCGTTGGAAAGGACCTTTTGTGGTGCGGTATGTACACCCGCACGGGGCAGTTGAAGTCGAAAATTTGAAAAACGGTTCGATTTTTAAAGTAAATGGGCATAGATTAAAACCGTATTTTTCTGCTGACCCCGCGGAGGAGCTCCTGTTTTTACAGGAGCCGCTTTATCAAAACTAAAAATTCCTCCGCCTCACCTCCATGTTTTGATAAATTTTTCACATTTTTAAGAATAGAGGTGAGTAAAAAATGGATTTGATTGAATATCTGTGCGTGTCAAAGAATAAGTTTGGGGGAATTTTTCATTTAACTATTATTTTACCCTTGTATCTCTCCCTTAGTATACAGGTCCATGTTCTCAAAAGGCTACATCAGTGAGGACACTGCTGAAAACAGGTTTGAGGGGGAGGTTTGTATTCACTGAATTATCTTTGACACCGGACATTAAAATTTTCTTTTATAACAAAAGAATAGAAAGTGAAACATTACATCCAAAAGATAGGAATAGTTTAAGAAAACCAAGAAAATTAGAAGTTTTCTTATACGAAATGGTAATAAGTAGTTATGAGCTGTTGTCCCAAGGGTTAGTAAGATGAAGGAAGTCACTAATCTAAGGATAAAATAAGTCTGAAAAATAGTTTCTATTCTGGAAGCCAAATATTTGAATGTTGATACCCTACTATATGCACTTACACTCGTCTTGAAACTCGGGATAGTAGAGGATACCTTGAAATGCTCTTGTCTAAAAGCCAAAGTATGAAGGAAATGAAAATAAATGAAGAAAATATAAAAATGGTGAAAAGAAAAAAAAATGAACATTGGTTTTGTTATCACTAAGGTAGCAATAAAAAAAATATAGTGAGGGTGCCTCTTCACCTAGTGCCCTAAGGCCAACTGGTCTGGGAGTCACTGCTAAGCCTTAGGTGGTGCAAGACGAGGAAAATATTATCACCTAATCAGCAAGCACATGAGTAATCGGTTGGTTAGTATCTCAAGAAGTATTAATGGTCGCATGAAAATGTGTGAGCAAATCTTAATATTCATTAAATTAAAAAGTACTAAGACAGATGGACAAGAGTATGATAGCTTGAATTGAATTCTCCGAGTGTAGGGATGTTCTTTACACACACGTGGGGTTATATGATCAGTGTTTGGATGAAAGGTAGGAATGAAGAATAAAGACGATGTTTTATTGAGGGATGATGTGATTTCTAACATTTTTTCATGACTATTAAGATAGGGCTCATGACAACTGAAAAGCTAGTATAGTTGGAAACTCTTCTTTTCAAGGCCTTTCTTTTATGGTTCTTATTTTTATATGTAAATTTCACCATCTTTCTTTTGTTATTGGATTTTGTGGGTGCAATCCGCTGAAAATCCTCAGGAGACAACACTCCTCCTACTAGGGACACCTAGAGGTTTAACGGCTTGTTGCATGTGCTCAGTGCAATCGTGTCTGCCTACGAAAATGTGCTTAGTTTTCTCCTTTCTTTTTCTCCTCTTAAATAAACTGTTTGCTCGGGACGATCAAAGATAAGTTTGGGGGTATTTGTTCAGTTGATAAAACTGCACATTTGTATTACATTTTTCCTACCATTTTCATATTAAAATAAAGACTTTATTATAATATATTATATATATGAGGGTTTATGTGTGAAAACACCATTTTCCATGTGTTAATATATTTTAATTAGCATTTGGTAGAAAAATGTATGCAAATAAATTCATTGACCAAATCCTAGTAGAACTAAGTCTACTAAATATTATTTAAGATTATTGTGCAGAATTTTCCAAGTTGTTATGCAGAATATATCAAAGAAATCAAGCTATTGAAGAAATCTTGCCAAATTAAGAAGCAAAACTTGGAGACCAAGTCTGGAAGCAACCGAGAGAAGATTTCTGAATTCTGAAGGTGCCTAGGATTGCCACATGTCACAAGATGCAAGCCCAAGAAAACTCATCAAGAGATCTCACCCATTGAGCGCGGATCCGCGGCCAAACCCACCCTTGGGCCGCGGATCCGCCGCAATTCCAGGGAGTTAGAGCGCAAGATTTTTTGGGGTGAATCAAAGCTAAATTTTACCAAGTTTTCAACAATAAGATTCTGGCTTTGCACTATAAAAGGGCACCGAGAGCCTCTTGGAAAAGCTATCAAGCCGACGCGATCACGAAGCCCCAGACGCTCACGCATCCAGGCTGATCATCGACTGTTCGACTACCTCCTTAGGAAAGATCGAGAAGCAACTAGTTGTAATCATTTTCTATGGATTAAAAGTGTAGTTTGTTCAAGTCGATTAATAAAGGTAGTTCTTTTTAATTGTTTTTTTAATTATGCATTTTCTCTCCATCGCTTCTTCTCCCAACATGCGCGAGTAATTCTCTGCTTGTTAGGGTTCGTAGGATTAGGGTAGGCTAATGGACGATGAAAATAATTAAACCCTTTTTAAGTCCTATAAAGTTTAGGAACTTTATCAAAAGAATCATTAACATCCTAATCGGGCGCGCTAACAATTCTTTGTTAGTTCCGACCGCGATTAGAGATTAGATTAATGATTGTTTTGGTAAAGGCTAGATATGAACGGAGTTCCGTGTCGAGATAAGGGTTAAGAGTGGGATTCCTTTTCCCTCCAGAAACCCTAATCTACACGCATCACCGTCGTTCTAGTTCTAAATCTATTAATGGATAAAATGGGTAACTTTTAATTAATCGTCCATAACTACTAAATCCTAACGAACCCTACAACCCTTCTTATTATATTTACTACATCATTAAAATAATCTAGATCTATATTTTACATTCTTGTTTAACGTAGATCTAGAAACCATTCTATAAAATTCTTTATCTCTTCTTTCTTTCTCAACACATCTAAAGTAAAAGTAAACGGTTCAACGTTTCCCTGAGGACGACTCGTACTCATCTCGGTCTAGCTACACGCGACACCGTTCTGATTGCGGTTATTCTACAAACAAACACTCTTTCGAAACAATCAGTATCCAATCAAGTTTATGAATAAAAGATACACCTTTTTTTGTAATGTGTCATCTTCTCCGTCTTTTCTTTCTTTTATTATCAGCATATCACCTTAGCAAACATGGTTCATGGATGATTAGAACGAGTATCCTGACTTTCTTAAGAAATAGCGATGGCTTAGGCCGCAGGTTCAAATCTGTTGCCTAAGACTTTTCAACTCTATAAGCCGTGAGGGTCTCATAGAGACTTTTCTCCCTACGGATCGAGAGGATCTCGTAAGTGGGTTTTCTCTTATAAGTCGTAATGATCCTATAAGAGAATTTTTCCCTCTTACGAGTCGAGAGGACCCACAAGCGGTTGTTTCCCTCCTCGTCGAAATTCGACTTTGGAGAGTGAGACCCGTGAATAGTATGCAAGAGACCATTTTGGATTGACTTGCAGGGTCCCATTGTTCAGGAAGCAAGTTTTTTAGTCCCTGCTGCCTGAGGCTTCATTTGCATGTTGAGACGAATCGGGAATTTCCCGCGGAGACACTAGTTTCTCTGCGAGCCGACGCGAATCAGGAGGCTCTCGTCAAGGAGTGTTTGTATCCGTGAGTCGAGGAGTTTGCTAGGGATTATTTGTTTCCCAAGCGCCAAGGATTATTTGTTTCCTTGGGGTTTGAAACGAGTCGAGAATTTCCCACGGAGGCACTGGTGGCTCTGCGAGTCGACGCGGATCAGGAGGCTCTCATCAAGGAGTGTTTGTATCCGTGAGTCGAGGAGTTTGCTAGGGATTATTTGTTTCCCAAGCGCCAAGGATTATTTGTTTCCTTGGGGTTTGAAACGAGTCGAGAATTTCCCATGGAGGCACTGGTGGCTCTGCGAGTCGACGTAGATCAGGAGGCTCTCATCAAGGAGTGTTTGTATCCGTGAGTCGGGGAGTTTGATAGGGATTATTTGTTTCCCAAGCGCCAAGGATTATTTTTTTTCTTGGGGTTTCAAACGAGTCGAGGATTTCCCACGGAGGCACTGGTGGCTCTGCGAGTCGACGCGAATCAGGAGGCTCTCGTCAAGAAGTGTTTGTATCCGTGAGTCGAGGTATCTGTTGAAGACACTAGTTTCTTCAGAGTTGGACTGAACCGTCGAGATTTGGCTTCGTCTTCTGGCGGAGCCTGTTAGGAAAGTATGGTTCCCTCTTTGTTTACGTCCTTGGATTGTATACAAGGATTGATGTGATCTTAACTGTAGGGCCAAAGTTTTATCATCATTTTTTTTGTTTTATCTCCGCGATGCTCTATCATTTCAGCTTTTATATCGCGAAGGTCGCGATTGCCCAATCATTTCGGCTATTTTTTCGCGGTGCCCAATCATTTCGGCTATTTATTTTATTCTTACTCGTTTTTTTTATTGCGAGTTGCCCCATCATTTCGGCTATTTTGCATGCATACATTTTTACTTGCTGCTTTTTATTGCAAGTTGCCCATCATTTCGGCTATTTCGTATGCATGTGCGGCCTACTGGCTTTTCGCCGTAAGCCGATTTCGGCATCAGCACCGCTAACTGGGATATTACCACTGGGATATTACCAGGAGCGAATCATCATCTGCCTCTGTCAATGTCGAACAAAGGTGGCTTAGCGACCAGGGTTAGGGTCCTGTCGACTAAGGCTTTTGACTTCATAAGCCGTAAGGGTCTCACGAAGTTATTTCTCCCTACAAGTCGTGAGGATCTTGTAGGTGTATTTTCTCCTTAAGAATCATGAGGATTCCTAAGTGTATGTTCCTCTGTAAGTCGTAAGGATCCTACAGTAGGGTTTTCTCCTTGTAAGTCGAGAGGACCTACAAGGGTCATACGAACATATCCCCAGTCACGGATGAGACTTGGTTAGGGAAATGTTTATTCGCGCCCGTGGATTGTATACAAGGGTCAATATTGAGCCACTTGTAGGGCAGTATCGAAGGTTGGGGGTTGCTTAAGCACAGGTTTAGGTCTCTGCAACTTAAGACTTTCAAATCTTATGAGCCGTGAGGGTCCCATAAGAGAGTTCTCCTTACGAGTCGTGAGGATCTCGTAAGTGTATTTTCTCCTTAGGAATCGTGGGGATCCCTGAGTATGTTGCTCCCTTGTGAGTCGTAAGGATCTCAAGGGTGGTTTCTCCTTACAAGGTCGAGAGGACCCTATAAGTGTCTTTTAACGAGGTTGCGCCCTTTCGGGTTTTCACAAACACTCGCCGGTAGTCCTACTGTTTTTACTCACGGAGCCCTTTCGGGTTTTCATCCGTGCCTATTTTGCTCATGGACATACCGTTTTTTTTATTCTTTTTATTTTTATATATTTTGTATACGAGGTCGCGCCCTTTCGAGTTTTCACGAACACTCGCCGGTAGCCCTGCTGTTTTTACTCACGGCGCCCTTTCGGGTTTTCATCCGTGCCCTTTTTTTTTGCTCATGGACATACCGTTTTTATTTATATTTTTTATTTTATATATATATATATATATATATATATATTTTTATATCTTGTCAGTCTAAAGATGCTGCGGTAGTAGTTTAAAGACGTTTCGGTCTGCTATTAGTTTAAGGACATTTCGGTCCGGCGTTGAGAGGCTGGCTACTGCTTATAAAGCTTGAGCTTAGGAAGATAGCGAGCGGACGTAGTCGTCGTCATCTATCATTGACCTAGGCTGTGGCTCATTAAGTGTAGTATTTCTTTAGGAAGCGACCGTTTATCGGCCTGAAAAGCCTTTCACCGTGCATATCCATGAGTAGATAGGCCCTGCCCTGGTAGACCTTATCTATGATGTACGGGCCTTCATAGTTTGGCTCGAATTTTCCCTGTTTGGCGCGATTGGGGATCATAGGCCTTTTGACCACTAGCACTAGTTCGCCTTGGCGGAATGTCCTCGGTCGGGTCAATCTTTCCTATGAGCGCGTCATCTTTGCTTTATAAGCTTCCAAATTTTGCTGTGCTATGAGCCGGGTTTCATCAAGGGCGTCAATCTCCTCAAGCCGAAGGTGAGCATTTTCTTCGTCCGTCAGCTCGTAGTGGACTGCCACTCGTAGAGAGGGTAACTCTATCTCGAGGGGGAGTACTGCTTTCGTCCCGAATACTAACGCATATGGTGTTGCGTTCGTGGCCGTTTTAAACGTAGTTCGATACACCCAGAGAGCTTCTTGCAGTCTTTCATACTAGTCTTTCTTATTTCGCGACACTGTTTTCTTCATGATCTTCGTCAAGGTCTTGTTGAAGGCCTCAGCTAGACCGTTAGCTCGCGGATTATAAACCGAGGAATATCTCCAGTCTATATTGTGCTGTTGCGTGAAGCGACTAATCTTGTGGCTTCTGTAGGCTAGCCCGTTATCGGAGATGATCCGTCTTGGCGTTCCAAACCGATATATGACATGCGTCTTGAAGAAATGGAGGATATTCTCCGTCTTTACTTCCCTCAGCGGTACCGCTTCAGCCCACTTAGAGAAATAGTCGGTCGTCGCTAGGATGAAACAATGTCCTCTAGATGATGCTGGTTCGATGGGGCCGACTATATCAGTCCCCCACATTTCGAATGGCCAGCTAGCCACCATTGGATGCAGTGGATTCGGATGCTGATAGATGAAATCCACATGAATTTGGCATGAGTGGCATTGCTTCGCATATTCAAGGCGGTCCTGGATCATCGTGGGCCAATAGTAGCCCATGCGTTTGATCTTCAACTTCATCTTTGGGCCTGCTTGATGAGAACCGCAGAGTCCGTCATGAACTTCCTGGACGACCCTTCTCGCTTCGTCAGGTCCTAGGCATCTCAGCCACAGAGAATCAAATGACCTCTTGTATAGAGTATCATTGACGAAGGCGAAAGATAGAACTCGTTTCATGAGCTGATGTCTTGTGGACGCTTCTTCAGGCATTCGGTGGGACTTGAAGTAATCTATGAAGACTTCTCTCCAATCCCCGGTATTTTCCCAATCTTTTACTTGCAGGGTCGTCTGCTCGCTCGCTCCTTTTCCTTCGGATGATTCCGGAGATACTTCTGCTGGGGCAAGCACCCGACGGCTTTGCACCACGATTCTAACGTCATCGAGGTTCTCGTCAGCCAGTTCTTTAGCAAGTTTGGCCAACGCGTCTGCTTTGTTGTTTTCCGCACGCGGTATGTTTTCCAAAGTATAAGAGGGGATTTGGGTCAACAGCTGTTGCACCTTTTCGCCATACTTCACCAATTCCGGTTTGCATGTCTGGTAGTCGCCGTTTACTTGCTAACGACCAGTTGGGAGTCTCCATATATGAGGAGATTTCCAATTCCCATGTCGAGGGCGATCTCGAGGCCTGCTATTAGAGCTTCGTATTCGGCTTCATTATTTGTTCTCGGCTCTGTTAAGGAGAAAGCAAAGCGCATTATCCCTCCTTATGGAGTCACAAAGATGAGCCCTACGCCCGATTTGATTATAGGGGTATTTTGTTTGCGCTTCTTCATGGAGGATGCTCCGTCAAAATAAAGCTCCCATCGGGTATTATCACAGTCGAGCGCATCAAATGCATGTTCATCTGGAAGATCGCAATTTAGAGGAGAATCGGCGGGTTTCGGATGCTCAGCGAGGAAGTCGGCGATGGCCTGGCCTTTCACTGCCTTGAGAGGTTGATACGTTATCGGGAATTCCATCAAGAGCAGGGCCCATTTAGCGAGTCGTCCCGTCAATATGGCCTTTGACATCAAGTATTTAAGGGGGTTCGCCTTTGAAATGAGACGGACTTCATGCGCCAACGCATAGTGCCTGAGCTTTGTTATCGCAAAGATCAACGCCAGGCAGTGTTTTTCGATGGGGGGGTAGTCGAGTTCTGCCCCCAGCAGAACTCGACTTAAATATTAGAGTGCTCTCTCTTTCCCTTGATCGTTCTCTTGTGCCCATAATGCGCCTAAAGAACCTTCGAGGGCGGTTGTATAAAGAATAAGAGGCTTTCCCTTAACCGGAGCAACCAACACCGGCGGGTTCTGCAGGTATTTCTTGATCTCGCCTAGCGCGCTTTGGCATTTTTGATCCCAGACGAATGGGGTTCCCTTCTTCATCAGGTGACTGTAAGGACGGCACTTGCCTGAAAGATTGGCTATAAATCGCCGTATGTATGCGAGCCTCCCTTGGAGAGACCGCAACTGTTTGAGAGTTCTCGGCGGAGGCATTTCCATGATCGCTTTGATCTTTGACGGATCTATTTCAATACCTCGGTGTTGAACAATGAATCCCAGGAATTTGCCTGAGGAAACTCCGAATGCACACTTGAGCTGGTTCATTTTCAAGTTGTATTGTCGAAGGCGTTGAAATACAGTCTTCAAATGCTCGAGATGTTCCTCGTATGATTTGCTTTTAACCACGAGAACGTCGATATAGCATTCGACGATTTCGTGTATAAGGTCGTCGAAGATCCTCGTCATGGCCCTTTGGTAGGTGGCACCGGCGTTCTTTAAACCGAAGGGCATCACCTTGTAACAGAATATTCCTAAAGGGGTCCTGAAGGCTGTGGCTTCTGGTCTTCTAGATGCATTTTTATCTGATTATATCCTGATGAGCCGTCCATGAAGGAGAAAATCTCATGAGTGGACGTATTGTCTATCATTAGTTCGGTGACTGGCACAGGAAAATCGTCCTTCAGGCAGGCTTTATTGAGATCCCGGAAGTCCACGCATATGCGCACTGTCCCATTTTTTTCATCACCGGGACGATGTTAGCGATCCATTCAGGATATTGAACCTCCTGGATAAAGCCGGAGTCGATCAGCTTCTTGACCTCGGCGTTGATACTCATCTCGAGCTCGAGCCGCATTCTCCTCGGCGCCTGTTTGACTGGCTTGATGTTCGGGGATATCGCCAATTTGTGTAAAGCAATTTCTGGATCTAGTCCCGGCATTTCGGAATAGTTCCACGCGAAGCAATCTCTATGCTGCAGAAGCACATCCTTTAACGCAGCTACCCTTTCTTCAGATAGTAACTCGCTGATGAATGTCGGTTGTGGATCGTTTGCCGTCCCCAACTCAATCTTTTTGAGGTTATCTGCAGTGGTATGGATTCCATCTTCCAGCTCTTTTGGGCTGGTGGGAATTCCGAGATTATTTCGTCGTTGCTGTTTTCGAAGCACCAAGGGATCTCATCTATGTCCTCAGGCTCTTCTTTTAATATTGTAATCACATGACAGGTGCAAATTCGCTTCCAATCCCGATGTGGAACCGGTTCTTCTTCCGTGGCCTTGGGCTCGTGTTTCTGTGGCGGCGCTACCCTCCAGTTGTCAGACAGAGCGAACTTGCCCAGCTGGTACTGATCTTCGACCCAATTCTTAAAGGTGAAGCAGTCTTCGAGCGGGTGGCCTATTACTCGATGGTAAGAGCAATAGTTTGGGCCAGAGACTTCGCTTGCTTGTTCGGGGTGCTTGGATTCCGGCAATGTAAGCATTTGATGCTTTAGAGCAAGATCAAGTATCTTCTTCGTCTTGTCCCGAGGAAACGAGTACGCTCGGCCCATTTTCTTCACGAGGGATAGATCAATAACGCTCAACTCCCGTTTGCGCGGCTTCTTAGCCCTGCTTTGTTACTGTTGAGCGCCTTTTTGGCATTTCGACTTATTTCTGCTTCTGCGCCGAGCCTTTTTTATAACAGGTTGGCAAGGAGCGACATTTTCATCCTTCGTGGCTTGTTGGAGAAGGCGTTTCGTCTTGGCTTTCTCGTAGATGGCCGTCTCACGGTTGTAATCATCTCGGACTTTTTGACCAGCTTTCTTTATAAGTTTGTCCATTTGTTCCTCGAACGACGGACTGGGCTCCTTTGCATCTGGAACTTTCACTGGCTTAGGATTAGCGTCCTCCCATTGAGCATCCGCCTCTTCATCAAGGTCATACACGACGTAGCAGCCGGGTAGTAACTCTCGTTTCTTTGACCGGAGGTATCCAAGCCCTTTTGTTTCCATTCTCCCGTTAGGCAGTTTGCGTTGAGTCCCGGGGACGTTCCAGACCCTGTCATAGAATTTGGCCTTTCTAACGGTCTGTTTGAAGGGTATCCCCTGGCGTTTCAGCAGATTTTTCAAACCTTCGGTATAATATCTAGGGAGACGGATAGGCTGAAGCCTGTCGAGCGTAGAATCCGCGCCATGCTAGATTTCTTTTTATACCTTGGTTTCTTCAGAGCGGTAAAACAGAATTGCTTTCTCGCTCTCTCGCCTGGGAGGGATGTAGAATGTTTGTAGCTTTTCTACGTTGTAAATATTAAGTGCATCCAGTTCTTTATGGTGTTTAAGCGGCACCATGGCGACTTGCAGACTTTGCTCTTCATCAGCGAACGTTTGTATTGAAGGTCGAGTAGAGAATACAGCATGGACTTCATCTTCCGAGTCGCTGCCAAAGATCAACGTAGGAGCTGATGGTCCCGGCTTGTTGTGTTGGGGCGGACCCGAATAAACCATCTCCTCTTCCTCCTCGGTATCACTGCCGAAGACAGGGATGGTGGCGTTAGTTTTGTTCTCTGGCTTATGACACTTCTCCGTGTCTTCGAAATCCGGTAAGAAGTATTTGGCGTCTTCGTATTTGCGGACCTCATTCACAGGGAAAGGGTTCAGTTCTCCCGTCACGGTATACTCGAAACCATCCTTAAAATACTTCATACACTGATATTGTGTAGAAGGGATGATGTTGTACTCGTGTAACCATGGTCGGCCGAGCAAAGCGTTGTAGCATGTCTTGGTGTCTATGACGTGGAACTTAATGTCCGTGACGAGTAGCCCGAAGCGTAGTGTCAGTATCACAGATCCAAGAGTCTTTGACGATTGGGAGTCGAACCCGGAGATGGTGATCTTGTCCCGAGCAAGGTGCTGGACGCTTATGCAGATTTCCTTCAAGACCCGTACGTTGAGTAGATTAACAGACGACCCGTTATCGATCAGGATTTTCCCTATCTTTATATCATGGCAGTATCCCGAGACATAGAGAGGGCGATTGTGTTCGCACGTCCCAAGTAGAAGGTCTTCATCGCCAAAAGTAACATCGGCCGTGTGCACTTCCTCCAATTCATCCTTCATCTTTTCCTCGGCCAGGCATGCTTGGAATTGTTCTGGATCTTGGAGTGCCTTAATTAATGAATCTCTCGCCTCCTTTGATAGCAAAAGAGCGTCAAGAATGCTGAGCTGTGAGGGTAGCTTTCTCAGATGCGCTAAGACGTTGTAATCCACCTTATTCTTCTTTGATGAGTCTTTGGCAGCTAGCTCTTCCACCACTTGGTCATCTAAGACGATATCTTCAGAGACCTTTTCTTTCCCTTTATCTTTTTTGTTCGAGGGTCCGAGGTTCTTTTCAGGCAGCGTCCGATTCCGCAGACGGATATTTTCGCAAACCTTCGGCTCTTCTTCTTTTCCCTAAGCGGACTCTTTAAAGAGAGGGGCAAGTTCCAGCTCTTCATCAGAATCGCTCCCGAATGTAGGCACTTGTGACCCGCCAGTGTTAAGCATGCGACAATTGCCGGTAGTTCTTTTAATCCCTTCGGTCGTATTTCTTTGCTCTCGACGAGTTTTACGCTTTTCCCGCTTAAAGCGTTGTCGATGAGCAACGTATCCTTGCCACCATCTATCGAAAGCTTTGCACTGTTGAGTGGGGTGCGAAATCTTTTGATGATAAAAGCAATAGGAGGGGTGCGTTTCCACTTCACCAGTAATTTCTTCTTCGGAAGATGGTAGCTTTATGCCCATTGATATGGCCTTAGCAAACTTCTTTCTCATCTTAAATTGGATTTTGTCGGTAGCGGAGGTGTTTAGCTCCACCGGGATCGTCTTAGCTCCTTCATCAAGTCGCTGGCGCTTGGCCCTTTCAAATATAGCCGCCTCGCGCTCCCGATCAGCTTTACTTTTCAACCGAGCTTCATTAAGAAATGCGTCAATTACTTCATCTGATGGCCCCAGAATTTTTGGTTCAGGATCTGCCCCCAGCTTTTCGGTGCAAGGAGTCTCCTCATCATTCGTAATCGAATGGGAAATCATATGACAGCTCGCCACATATTCCTCGGATTCATCTGATGAACTTTCTCCCTCATCTTTTTCTTGAAAAACGTGATTAAGGAACTCTTGGAGCGTAATGGGAGTCCGCACCTTTTGGTTGTATTCTTCCAACGCATCAATTTGCTTTTGTAAGTCCGTGCGTTTTCCGCCAGGCTTCACGGGCTCATTAGATTTCTTCTTCTTCTTTTTCGAAGATTTTGACGGATGGCTGCAAGTGCTTGAACCGCCACCATCGGTCTTTGGAGTTGGACGTGGGTTCAACATCCCTTCAATGACCTGCGGTTCCAACGGGTTCTTCCACTTGATCGCTGGACATGTCTGAAGATCGTTTAGCATCCTCTTTGTCTTGGTTGATAATACAACCTCCCAAGGAGCTTCTTCAATGACGGAGCACGTTGCCCCCGACGTATTCGTCCCCTTAGAGGTGTGGGGCTGCGGGGGATTCACCTTCTATTTGTCAGATAACGCGAACTTGCCCTGTCGGTACTGGTTTTCAAGCCAATTCTTGAAAACATAGCAATCTTCGATCGGATGGCCTAGTACTCGATGATAAGGACAGTAGTTGGGCTCGTTGACGTCACTTGGTTGCAACGGACGCTTTGGATCCGGCAGATTTATGAGTCTGTTGCGCAATACCAGCTCGAATAACCTCCTCGTTTTATCGTGGGGAAAGGAATAAGGACGTCCCATCCTATCCTCAAGGGGCACGTACGGTCGCATATTATTTTGACGAGTAACCGGCTTCGAGTTGCTCGGTTGTTGTTGAGCATTAGCGACGACGATCGCTTTTCCCTTCCCTTTGTCATTTCGGGAGTCCGGCCTTGGAAGAGGGGGTTTATGGCCCATTTGATCCATTTGCGCTAGTTTGTCAATCAAGGCCTGGAAGGTAGTTGGCTTGAAAAACATCATGAATTGTGAGATGGTTGCTTGCGGATCGAGGGTTCCCACAAACATACCCACTGCGGGAGCTTCTTCAATGCGCTGCTCGCACTTCGACCATAAGTTCCGCCATCGTATAGCGTACTGAACCCACGTCTCGCCTGGCTTTACCCTGGCGTTAATCAGTGCCGTCATCGGGATACGTTCACTGGCGCTTGCAAAACGCTGAGTAAACAGCAGCTCCATCTCCGCGAAGGTCTTGATAGAGTCATTCGGGAGCTCAGAGTACCATTCGAACGCCGTATCTGACAAGCTGCCAACGAACTGGTGGAGCAACAATTTATCATCCCCGCCGGTGTTGCTGCAAAACGCCCTGAACTGGGCAACATGCTGATGAGGATTGCCCGTCCCCTTGTAGACATGGAACTTAGGAATTGTGTAACCGGGTGGGTACTTGATTTGGTCGTACCAACTTGGATATGGCCGCCCTGTTTTTACGACCTGACCGGCCGCTTCGGTCGCATGATGAACCCGTATTTGCTGGGCGATGTACTCATCCAAATCAGCTTTGGAGATTGTATCCTCTTTAGCTGTGGACAAAGCTGGTGGAGGATTCGACGTCTCTCCCCTATCGTCTTCAAGGATGATCGGGGGATCTTCAGCAGGTGGATCTTGTTGAATCATCATACCCACCATATCCTGGAACAGGAGGGCCATTTTCTTTATGTTGGCTGCCTGCTCCGCAGCTTCTTTATCTTTCTTCTCTAGTACGCGACGAAGGAATTCAGCGTCCGTTTCTTGTTCTTGACGCTCGTCCGAGGACGTTTCAGGGGTTTCTTTTGGCCTTGTAAGTGCGGCCATAGCGTTCATCATTTCTTGGAGCTTCTGCTGCTGCTCCTGAGCCTTGGTCACTGACCTCGTGTACAGTCTATGACCTGTTGATATGCAGCTATCTTCTTTTCCCGATGCCATGTAAACCGTATGAACTGTTATGCCCCCTGACTTGGGGCGTTTAGGTTCACCATTTTTAACTTTTGCCGCTGACGCGGGAGTTTTCTCTGGCCTCCTTCTTTTGTGGGCCGTCCCCTGCTGTTTAATGGAACAGTCCTTGTCTTTTTCCACTTTCGCCTTTTTCTGGTGACGAGAGTGACCTGGGTCAATCACGGAGTCTTGAACCCTCCGCCAAACTTTATAAATTTTTGAAGACAACCGTTGAGGGGGCTGTTCTCATTTCGTTTCTGGAACTCTCTCCGTAGGTGGAGGAGATCTCTTCAGTGTAGCGGTTGGAGAGTTCTTCCGTACCCTCCTCAGCAGTTCAAAGCTGTTCCCAGTTGGAACAGCAGCGTTGACTTCCACCACTGGAGCCGGTGGAGTTAGCCTTGAGGGGGAGTTGCCCCTGCCTTCCTCACTCGTTGCCAATGGCGACGTCGAGCATGACGAGTCGTTGGGACTGGCTTGGAGATTGAGACATCTTCTTTTTGCCCCCTGTCTGAATGAGGCGCCGCTGGTGTTAACCTCTTAAAGACTGAAGTTGTCTTTTGAGGGGTGATGTTCAACCTATCGAAGACGGTTCCTCGAGTACGGCAGGAGCAGGAATCGTCATTCTTGAAAAGACTGATTCTTTGACAGGGGAAGCTGCCTTGACGACTTCTGGAGTAGCAGTTATTGCTTTCCTTGGGACAGCCAGTTTAGAGTTCTGATTTAGCCTGGTGAAAACAAAGGCTGTTGGTTTGGCTGTGGGCGACCCGCTGACAGGGGTCGTTGTAGCAGTGAGCCGGTCGAAGACCGACTTCTTGTTCACTTCCGGTGCAGGTATTGGCGCAGAGAAGCTTGTAGGTGGGATCATGGTCCTAAAGAACAGGTCAGTGGTGGCTTGGGTCACCTGGTCTACTGGCAGAGTGAGGAAGGAAGCCGCTTGGGGCCCATATGCTACACCTCCAGGGGAGGTGGAGCATCCGTTGCAGGGGCACTTTAGAGGCCATTGAATCTTGAGTTCTGCGCCAGGCAAGAGACCAAATCTTAGTAACTTGAAATCCGAAGGTAACCATTTAACAAACCGCGATTGGTTTGCGAAGACGACACACGAAGTGTGGAGTGGAAAGAGGAAGAGGTCCCACCGGGCGTGCCAGAATCTGTTCCCCTCCGAAAGACGGCCAAGACGTTAGGACGTCTCGCCTGAGATTCGGGACGGATGCTATTTGGTTTTATCTGTCCACCTCTCCGAAGATGCCAAGTTGATTTATGGCACCGTGTATCGGAGATTTAGACGGATGCAGCCAATGTAACAGACTTCGTCAGATTCCCCCTCGCTTGAGGGGTTTTTGATTGTGGGGACGCTCTTCCCTGCAGGCGCAAGCCCCTACAGTTAATTACGCTACCGCATCGCGGTAACAACTTTCTCCTTCTCCAGATTTTCACTTCGTGTCGTGTGTGTTTATTTTGTTTGTGGTTGCCCGTGGATTGTATACGGAGACTGAGTAATGCCGTCGCCCGTAGGACACGGATTAGTCCAAATCCGTATTTACTTAGATTTGGGTTTGGTGTTTTTAGTTTAAGGATGCATTAGTCGTGTTGCGGCTAAGATCAACTTAAACGTTCGTTAAGGATACGTTAGTCCTGTTTTGAGACTAAGATCAACTTAACGTGATAATTCATTTAATATATGGCCATCGGGATTCGTCACCTCTCTAACGTCGTTGAAGGATTACAACGGCAGATGTCAGAGGGGTTCGGGGATGTACCCTTGAACCAAGATTGATTTGGAGTTTTATAGTCCGTTTGAATGTTTAAGGATACGTTAGCCTTGTTTGGGGGCTAAGATCAACTTAAACGGGATCGTTTAGATCCGGCAAAAGAGCATTTGGAGGCTCTATTGTTCCAGTTTAGGGACATAGTGGTCCATATGTAGTTTAGGGACGTTGCGGTCTAATATTAGTTTAAGGACGTTTCGGTCCGATATTAGTTTAAGGACGTTTCGGTCCAATATTCATGTGTGGTCGTTGGGACCCGTCGCTTCTCTGACGTCGTTGAAGGATTACAACGAAAAGTGTCAGAGGAGTTCGGAGATGTACCCTCGAACCGGATATAAATTGATTTAGGGAGCAGCCGTGCTCAGTCAATTTAATTTGAGGACTTACGGCCAAAATTGGGCTAAGTCCAGTTGAAAATATTCAACACCTTTATTTATTTCCGGTCTATTAGACCTGTGCTAGGGTTTTGCCCACACTTAAATAATGCATTGCATTACTTCAGGCCATTTATGCCCATTTTGACTGGGCTCTGCCCTTTTTATTATGATGCAGATCGTTTGTTTTGGTCCATTGGACCTTTCAATTGGGCTCTTCCCTTTTAAATAATGCATAGCATTTTATTTATTAGGCCTGTTAAGCATTTTAATTGGGCCTGACCCTTCAGGAAATGAAATGCATTTCATTTGTCAGGCGCTTTGCGCCAATCACTGAGCGCAAGCGCTTGTGGTGAGGACACGTGTCATGCTCTGGCGAGCGCAAGCGCAACAGCGCAGTGCGCTGCACTAGTGCGCTGCGCTGTTGCTGTAAGTCCATGCTACCTCTCCCGGTACTTTCGGGAATGCGGAATTTGGTAAAAACAATTTTTACGGAGGTGGTAACATGGACCTATAACCCGGATCTTGGTTAAACATCTATCTAACATCCTAACTATGAGTTTCTAGCTACTCGGTTAGGGGGTTATACCTTGCTTGTCTTGAACTCCTTCGTCTTCAAGCTTCGATGGTGGTCCGATGGCTTCTTCTCGTCGTCTCCGTACGCCGAAGATAGATCCACCTGAAAGCTCCAACCTTTAGCTCCTTCTTCGTTCTTTGAAGAAACTAGTTCACTTGGTTTGCTAAACCTAGTGAACTAGAATGAGTAGAGAAGAATTAGAATGGGATTTTATCTATGGTTCTTGATTCTCAACTCATGAGACAAGAGAACCATAGATTAAAGAGAGGGAAAAAGAGCAGGAGGGTGAGAGCAAAATGGAGAGCTCAAGAACAAGAGAGAGAATGAGCAAGAAAGAATGAGCAAGTATTTTGTCTCTCACCCTCTCATAATCCAAAGTCATGATAACTCATCATATCAAAAAAAGTCTTATGTGATGGTTGAAGCAACCATAACCATATCATATCATGCACTCATTTTACACAAATGAGCAAGCAAGTAAAAGTCTTTGGCATGAAATGATAGCCATGGTTATCATGATGGTCAACTAGTCAAGCCTAGTCAACCGGTCAACAAAGTCTCAACAAGTCAACAAAGTCAACAAAAGTCAACAACCAAGTCACCATAATACTTAATTAATATAATAGTTAATCACATATCATATTCTCATTAGGGTTGAGCAAAAAGTCAAATAGTCAACGGTCAACTGTCAACAACCCTAATGAGAATCCGCTGCCTCTGCCTCCCTGTCAACTGTGCATACACACCCGCATCCGCGTTCCGAGGAACACGAATGCAAACTGGATAAATCCAATCCCATAAGGTACACTAGGATCCGGCTTAAACCAAAGCCCGCTAGTGTAAACTGTCCGGACACTGTACGTGCACAAGTGCACGGATGTGACCGAACCCTGTCGCAAAACCATGCGACCTGTCGCAATACCATGCGACCTCTACTCTTTTGCCTAAAGGCGAAAAGCTTTCTGTGTGGGACTCTAAAGACTCGACACTACGCTGGCAGTGGGTTTAACCACAGACCGCAAGCGGCACTAGCTATGCGTAACGGTCCCCAGGTAATGCCGACAAGAAGACCGACGAGGCGAAACCCATCTGAACTCCTACTGAGCCTGTGTGACATTCTCCGTACAGTCCGGTCTGTTCGTCTGATACATCGCATGGCGGGCCTAGGGGGCGGTAAATGTCAGTCCCCCAATAGCGGTACAAGTCGTGCCGGAGCGAAGCCTAAAACACCCTGAGATAACACTGGAAGCCTACCAGTATATCTCGTTTGCCCTGGCCAGGGGCTACTCGTGTAATGGCTCTCCTAGACACAGCGCGATGTCAACCCCCAATACCGGGAGAGACGAATCCTGTCTAACCGTCACTGCCTCCAAGTGCTTCGGGACTGCACCCAACCACCACCTGTTTACACGACTCCTTTGAGCCGTGGTAGGGTAGTGATCAAAGTACAGTGGGAACACACTCGAGGCGAAGTGACAGTGTCAAGTCAGCGGACTAAGCTGTACTCATGTCACCTGGGAACTGATAACTGACGATAGGCATAATACCAACTAGTCAGTTCCCGACGAGTCCTGTCCAGTGTACCCGTAACCTAACGAGCACCCGCATACTATCTCAAGTACGACGTACTGACGGCTGTAGGATAGACCGTCTCCCACACTGGGATGAGAAGCGCATGCGCTGGTCTACTCCGGAGTATCGATGCCCTGTCTCGATAGTCCTGCGACCAGGGACCTGCATAAGGATGTGCTTATAGATTACCCAGCCCCACTAGTGTGACGGCCATCACATCGCTGGTAATCAAGCAAAGATCCTAAGGGCTCTACTAATGTGTATAGGCGATATACAAAAATAAACACATGTACACATTGAAGCAGAAACAAACCAAGTAGCATACTACTATTTTGAGCAAGATTGTATATACAAGGTGAATATCCCAAGCTTCCATTAAGTAATACACAAACTAGTATGATACAGTAATGGCCTCTAGGGCATATACACTAACAATCTCCCACTTGCACTAAGGCTATGTACTGGCGTATCGAAGACCTATCATCTCGATCAGCCGCTCGAACTGAGTCTGGGGCAGGGCCTTGGTGAATGGATCTGCAGTGTTATCTTCTGAAGCGACTCTTCGAACCTCGATCTCCTGGCGATCTACGATCTCCCTGATCAGGTGATACCGCCTCAAGATGTGCCTGGATCTCTGATGGGACCTGGGTTCCTTCGCTAAAGCTATAGCCCCGTTGTTGTCGCAATACAGAGGTATTGGATCAACAATTGACGGAACCACCTGAAGTTCTTTCAAGAACTTCCTCATCCAGACAGCTTCTTTTGCGGCATCAGATGCAGCGATGTATTCCGCTTCCATCGTCGAGTCTGCAACGGTTTCCTGTTTGGAACTCTTCCAACACACCGCCCCTCCATTGAGGGTAAAGACAAAACCCGACATGGACTTGGAATCATCCTTGTCACTCTGGAAGCTGGAGTCAGCAAAGGCCTCGATCTGGAGGTCTTTTCCGCCATACACCAAGAACATCTCCTTAGTCCTTCTCAGATACTTGAGAATGTTCTTTACCGCTATCCAGTGTTTCTCCCCAGGGTTTGACTGATACCGGCTTACCACACTCAGTGCATAAGCTACATCCGGTCTGGTACACAACATCGCATACATTATAGAGCCTACCGCAGAAGCGTAGGGTATAATAGACATGCGATCCCTCTCCAAATCAGTCTTGGGAGACATCTCTTTAGAGAGGGTGATCCCGTGACAAGCCGGTAGGTTACCGCGCTTGGAATCTTCCATACTGAATCTTTTCAGTATGGTGTCGATGTACCTGGACTGTGAAAGTCCTAATATCCTCTTGGATCTGTCACGGTAGATCCGGATACCCAGAATGTACGAGGCATCACCCAGGTCTTTCATGGAGAACCTGTGTGACAAGAACCCCTTGACAGATTGCAGCATAGGAATGTCATTTCCTATTAAGAGAATGTCATCCACGTATAAAACGAGGAATACTACAGTTCTCGTTACAAATCTACTATAGATGCATGGTTCATCTGGATTTTTGATAAAGCCAAATTCTTTGACCGTCTCATCAAAGCAGATGTTCCAACTCCGCGATGCCTGCTTTAGTCCATAGATGGACTTAAGCAACTTGCACACCTTTCCGCTGCTCCCACTCTGAAAGAAACCCTCTGGCTGGTCCATATAGACACACTCCTCTAAATTTCCATTTAGAAAAGCTGTCTTTACGTCCATTTGCCAAATCTCATAATCGTGGAAGGCAGCAACGGCAAGAAGGATCCGAATGGATTTCAGCATGGCTACTGGAGAGAAGGTTTCGTCATAGTCCAAGCCAGGTCTTTGACGAAAACCCTTTGCTACCAGCCTAGCTTTATAGGTCTCAACCTGTCCATCTACACCAATCTTCCTTTTGAAGATCCACTTGCATCCTACGGGTTTTACCCCGTCTGGAGCAATGTCCAACGTCCATACCTTGTTGGTGTACATGGACTCCATTTCGGTCCGCATTGCATCCAGCCATTTCACTGAGTCAACGCTCTGAACGGCCTGCTGGAACCTAGTAGGCTCATCATAATCTATGATGCAATCCTCTCTATCCCCGTCTATGAGAAAACCGTAGTATCTCTCGGGCGGATGAGTCTGCCTACTACTCCTGCGGAGCGGCGTAGGAATGTCCTGTTCTTCCGAACCCTCTGGTTCCACTAAACTTTCAGTAATAGTCCGTGGTTCTGGAATTTCTTCCAGTTCTACTGCGCTCCCACTTATTTCCTTTTCTATGAACTGGTGTTCTAGAAAGTGGGCATGACGAGAAACAAGAACTTTTTGTTCCTCTTCGCAGTAGAAGAAATATCCCTTGGAATTCTTCGGATATCCCACAAACTTGCACGGTACTGAGCGTGCCTCGAGCTTGTCCGCATGCTGCTTTTTGACAAAAGCTGGACTTCCCCATGTCTTAATGTGATTAAGATGGGGTCTCTTCCCACACCACATCTCAAATGGCGTGGTAGGCACAGTCTTAGTGGGAACTCGGTTCAAAAGGTATGCGGCTGATTCTAGCGCATATCCCCAGAATGATCGCGGCAACTCAGCGTTACTCATCATGGACCGCACCATATCCAATAGGGTGCGGTTCCGTCTCTCCGATACACCGTTATGTTGCGGG
The DNA here is from genome assembly GCA_030015575.1 of Agapanthus africanus. Classification (NCBI taxonomy): domain Eukaryota; kingdom Viridiplantae; phylum Streptophyta; class Magnoliopsida; order Asparagales; family Amaryllidaceae; genus Agapanthus; species Agapanthus africanus. Next base: position 355,821,670 of record JASDDO010000016.1, on the reverse strand, counting down.
GTGTATGGAGGAGTAAGCTGAGAGAGAATTCCGTTCTCTTTTAAATAGTCCAGGAACTCGGCACTTAAGTATTCTCCACCTCGATCCGATCTTAGAATCTTAATGCTTTTGCCGGTCTGTTTCTCTACTTCATTCTTATACTCCTGGAATTTTCCAAAGGCCTCGGACTTATGTTTCATTAAGAAGACATAACCGTACCTTGAGAAGTCATCCGTAAAAGTAATGAAGTAAGAATGTCCGCTTCGGGCATGTGTAGACATTGGACCGCACACGTCACTGTGTACGAGTCCCAAGAGCTCGCTCGCTCTTACTCCATGTCCAGTAAACGGAGTCTTTGTCATCTTTCCTTTGAGACAGGATTGACAAGTGGCATACGACTGATATTCGAACGCATTCAAATACCCTTCTGTATGTAACTTCGTCAACCTTCTCTCATTGATGTGACCCAGTCTACAATGCCATAAGAAAGTCTGATTTATTTCTGGAGACTTTCTTTTGTGTGTATTCTGGACATTAAAAATCTGTGGTTGGTTTAACACGTATATACCATTACTCAATGTACCTGACCCAATCAAAACTTGATTAAGGTGAATGCTTACAACATTACTTACAAACGCAAATTCATAACCTTCTTTAGAAACTAAAGATACAGAAATGATATTACAAGTTGCGTTGGGTACAAAAAAGCAATTACACAAAACCAAAACATGTCCATCTGATATTCCCAGGTGATAGTCCCCCACGGCTTTAGCATCCATGCTAGCTCCGTTCGCAACTCTGAGGGTCATGTCACCTGCTTTCAAAACACTACGGTTTCTCAACGCCTGCAAAGAATTACAGATATGAGATCCTGATCCGGTATCCAATACCCAGGAAGTAGAGTTTATTGAAAGACAGTTTTCAATAACATACACACCTGAAGCTGAAGCTGCAACCTGCTTCAATTCCTGTGTTCTGGCCTTCCAGGCCCTGCAATCATTCTTCCAGTGTCCTTTCTTATGACAATAGAAGCATTCTTCCTTATCCACAAGCTTTCCCACCAACTTTGTTGCTTTTGCTTTTCCCTTCGTATCCACTTTACTAACACCGCCCCTTGGTTTGGTGGGGGCTTTCTTCTTCTTTCCCTTGGCTTTCGCCTTGGACCTAGAAGAAGATGATCCTCCTACAAACAAAGTGGATGTTTCCCTACCTTTCTGTAGGGTGCCCTCTGCGCTCCTCAGCATATTGAGGAGCTCTGAAAGTTCAACCTCTTTTTCTTGTAAGTTGAAGTTCAGTATAAACTGGGCGTAAGTGGAAGGAAGGGACTGGAGAACTATATCCGTATATAGCTCACTCTCCAATGTGATCCCTAGGTCCGCGAGCTCCTCAATGTAGCCGATCATCTTTAGCACGTGCTCGGCTACTGATGATCCGACGGCCATTCTTGTCGAAAATAACTTTTTCGACGCTTCGTATCTTGCGATACGAGATTGCTCTCCATACAGTTCTTTTGTATGAAGCAATATGGATTCCAAGTCCAGATTCTCGTGCCTCCTCTGATGTTCGTTGTCCATCGAGGCAAGCACGAGGCACTTGGCCTTCGCGCTATCAATCTCCCAAGTTTTGCGGATTTCTTTATCCGCGACGCTGGAAGTTGGACCAGGGACAGGGGGAGCTTTGGTGGTAAGAAGATACCCCAGCTTATCGTAAGTGATTGCTATCTTGACATTCCTGAGCCAATCTTTATAGTTTGGTCCTGTCAGTTTGTTTTTATCTAGGAGTAACTTAAGTCCAGTCATGTTGATTGGTCGCTGCAATTAGGAGAGAGAAGAAGAAACACTCAGCATGATGCTCTTGCAAGTTTAGAGTGGTTTTTAGTTTGTCTAAACAGGATGGCTCCCACTGTTTCTCGAATCCCTCCTCAAACCATAAAGGAAGAATTAGTCGGGATCAATCCCACCGCACAATACTTGCTTAACTGTTCAGCCAGGCCGGTGTCGGTACTTCGAGGGAGGTTTTCCAACGCTTTCGCGAAGTTCCTTAATTAAAGAACCTCTTTTCCCTGGGGGCGTAGCCCCGCTAACACCTTTCTAGGCACCTACTAGGTTTATAGCATTGATCGTTAAGTGAGAAATTTCCCGAAGAGTAGCATATACTCACAGTAGGATCGGGATCCAAATATCATCGCGTGACAAAACTGAAGGAATCCTACCAGAATCATCACACTCCAAATGGTATGCAAATCTAGCAAGTTTCAGTACTTATGAAACTCCCGATGTGGATTTTTGCCTCATGCTCTTATGACCTTGACGAAGGTCAACAAATCATAAGTCATATGTCAAGTTCTGCCCGTCATTATCCAGGTTAATTTGAATCCACCCGTATATACCCTTGACGAAGGTCAACAAGGTAATGCGAATGTCCCAAACCAACGCATCTATCTATGCTACATATGAATACCCAACAGCTACCAATCACTATGCCTTGACGAAGGTCAACAAACACAGCTTGAATACTATTGAATATTCATACGAAACGACGGAGGGCTACGAATGGTTTTGGCAAAACCGTGAACGTAGTGAACTTGATTTGGTCGATGGAACGAGATAGCTTTTAAAAGGAGTGGCTCAAGCTCCGCATTTAAAAGTTGGTTTTGAAAAGAACCGAGTGGTTTTTCGAAAGTGTTCCAACGACTTTAACTTGGTTTATTATCTTGCATTAGTTCTTTTAATGCGTGATATTCTTGCATTAGTTCTTTTAATGTGTCCCATCATTTAATCCTATCATTGCAGAAAAAAACCAAAATATGACGTACGCTTATGCCATTCGCATTCGCCACTGGGCCCCGTCATTACCCGTTAGGTTACTTAACTAACGACAGAGCGGGGGCTGGGCTAGCGCGTCTGTAAAACATAAGCAACGCCTAAATAATATCATATATAGATATACTGCAATGATAAACATTTCAGATCACAGATGAATACATTGGATATACTAGGAATCTGTAATTCGTACGAGCCTGTAACGAAAGACAGATTACACGGTCGCGGTGAATAGCCAATACCCCACCCAAGACCCCTACGGGTGCGGCAAACTACCCGCCAAGTACCCGAAGCGTAGTAACCTCCCTCATCTCCATGAGTAGGCCACTCGACACTTCGGCATACCCGGTAGTTTGTGCACCCCCTCCATGGGTCTATCCTAGGAGCAAAAACAGTAAAAAGAAATTATACAATGACGGCTACAACCCCGACCCGGTTGTGCGGCCATACAAATAATTATTACATCAATTTACAAATTTACATGAATTGAAAGAAAAGAAAACTCTCGTCTCACAACCCCCGGCTATCCACCCGCGACAATCCAACATATTCATATCCACATTCCAGCAACATTACAGATCACAGATTTGTATAACCCCCACTAATCGACATATAACGATTAGTAGACGTTCAATACAAATATCACATTACAGAAAAACCCGTTAGCTTAAGTCTTTTAGAAGTTCGATCAAAAATACGGATTTTCGGGACCCCAAAATAAAATTTTCGTTCTGGAAAATCTGGGTTGAAAATATATATTCCAAAAATCCCAAAATACCCCCAGAATAACACTGCACCAAAGATTGACCTCGGCCGAGTCAACTCGGCCGCGGATCCGCGGCGGGAGCGTGCTCCCGCCGCGCTTCCGCGGCTCTTTGACTCGATCGTGGGTCCATCTTTGGTGGTTATTCACAAAAAAGCCTGAGCCGATTTTAGGTGTTAAAATAATCAACTTTTGAACAGTAAAAAAATCGACAGAAACTTGAAATTCTTGGGGTTCGTTTTCGGGACTTTTCTTTGATCGATCTTCTAGTTACTTGCTAACACGTTAGATAGAGTTTAACTAGGCTCTGATACCACTGTAAGTCCATGCTACCTCTCCCGGTACTTTCGGGAATGCGGAATTTGGTAAAAACAATTTTTACGGAGGTGGTAACATGGACCTATAACCCGGATCTTGGTTAAACATCTATCTAACATCCTAACTATGAGTTTCTAGCTACTCGGTTAGGGGGTTATACCTTGCTTGTCTTGAACTCCTTCGTATTCAAGCTCCGATGGTGGTCCGATGGCTTCTTCTCGTCGTCTCCGTACGCCGAAGATAGATCCACCTGAAAGCTCCAACCTTTAGCTCCTTCTTCGTTCTTTGAAGAAACTAGTTCACTTGGTTTGCTAAACCTAGTGAACTAGAATGAGTAGAGAAGAATTAGAATGGGATTTTATCTATGGTTCTTGATTCTCAACTCATGAGACAAGAGAACCATAGATTAAAGAGAGGGAAAAAGAGCAAGAGGGTGAGAGCAAAATGGAGAGCTCAAGAACAAGAGAGAGAATGAGCAAGAAAGAATGAGCAAGTATTTTGTCTCTCACCCTCTCATAATCCAAAGTCATGATAACTCATCATATCAAAAAAAGTCTTATGTGATGGTTGAAGCAACCATAACCATATCATATCATGCACTCATTTTACACAAATGAGCAAGCAAGTAAAAGTCTTTGGCATGAAATGATAGCCATGGTTATCATGATGGTCAACTAGTCAAGCCTAGTCAACCGGTCAACAAAGTCAACAAGTCAACAAAAGTCAACAAGTCAACAAAGTCAACAAAAGTCAACAACCAAGTCACCATAATACTTAATTAATATAATAGTTAATCACATATCATATTCTCATTAGGGTTGAGCAAAAAGTCAAATAGTCAACGGTCAACTGTCAACAACCCTAATGAGAATCCGCTGCCTCTGCCTCCCTGTCAACTGTTCATACACACCCGCATCCGCGTTCCGAGGAACACGAATGCAAACTGGATAAATCCAATCCCATAAGGTACACTAGGATCCGGCTTAAACCAAAGCCCGCTAGTGTAAACTGTCCGGACACTGTACGTGCACAAGTGCACGGATATGACCGAACCATGTCGCAAAACCATGCGACCTGTCGCAATACCATGCGACCTCTACTCTTTTGCCTAAAGGCGAAAATCTTTCTGTATGGGACTCTAAAGACTCGACACTACGCTGGCGGTGGGTTTAACCACAGACCGCAAGCGGCACTAGCTGTGCGTAACGGTCCCCAGGTAATGCCGACAAGAAGACCGACGAGGCGAAACCCATCTGAACTCCTACTGAGCCTGAGTGTGACATTCTCCGTACAGTCCGGTCTATTCGTCTGATACATCGCATGGCGGGCCTAGGGGGCGGTAAACGTCAGTCCCCCAATAGCGGTACAAGTCGTGCCGGAGCGAAGCCCAAAACACCCTGAGATAACACTGGAAGCCTACCAGTATATCTCGTTTGCCCTGGCCAGGGACTACTCGTGTAATGGCTCTCCTAGACACAGCGCGATGTCAACCCCCAATACCGGGAGAGACGAATCCTGTCTAACCGTCACTGCCTCCAAGTGCTTCGGGACTGCACCCAACCACCACCTGTTTGCACGACTCCTTTGAGCCGTGGTAGGGTAGTGATCAAAGTACAGTGGGAACACACTCGAGGCGAAGTGACAGTGTCAAGTCAGCGGACTAAGCTGTACTCATGTCACCTGGGAACTGATAACTGACGATAGGCATAATACCAACTAGTCAGTTCCCGACGAGTCCTGTCCAGTGTACCCGTAACCTAACGAGCACCCGCATACTATCTCAAGTACGACGTACTGACGGCTGTGGGACAGACCGTCTCCCACACTGGGATGAGAAGCGCATGCGCTGGTCTACTCCGGAGTATCGATGCCCTGTCTCGATAGTCCTGCGACCAGGGACCTGCATAAGGATGTGCTTATAGATTACCCAGCCCCACTAGTGTGACGGCCATCACATCGCTGGTAATCAAGCAAAGATCCTAAGGGCTCTACTAATGTGTATAGGCGATATACAAAAATAAACACATGTATACATTGAAGCAGAAACAAACCAAGTAGCATACTACTATTTTGAGCAAGATTGTATATACAAGGTGAATATCCCAAGCTTCCATTAAGTAATACACAAACTAGTATGATACAGTAATGGCCTCTAGGGCATATACACTAACAATTGCGCTGCTGACACGTGGCGCGCTCTGGTGAGTTGCGCCAATTCCAGAGAGCAAAGCTCTATTTCAAGAGCGCGTAGCGCAAGTTGTTCTGTAGCTGACACCTGGCGCTCTCTTAAGAGCGCAACAGCGCAGTTTGGAAGTGCAAAGCACTAAGAATCTTTTAGATTCAAGAACAGAAGTGCAAAGCACTAAGAATCTTTTTAGATTCAAGAAAAGAAGTGCAAAGCACTATTTGATTTCTTGATCTAATTTAGATCAAAGAAAAATAAGTTTTTCTTTTTGTTTCAAGAACCAAAGGTTCATAAAAGTGCAAAGCACTATTTTTTATTTTGTTGTTTTCTTGTTTTTTAAAGAACCAGTGGTTCATGAGAAGTGCAAAGCACTGTTTATGATGTGAAGAACATTGATCTGGTTTTTAGATCAATGATTTATTAAAAGAGATTTCTTTCCTCTCGTGAAGGTTTTTACCTTTTTCTTTGAAATTTTCTCAGAATTCTCTCTCTGTTTGAAGCTCTTGACTTTTTTTTAAAGAAAAATATTGATGCTTTGAATTGAGGCCTAGGGTCCATTTTATAGTGCCCATAAATTAGTTAAATTTGTTAAAGAGATCTTTTTCTGAGTGATTTGGGGAATTTTCCCCACCGTTGGATCTTTGATCCAAGGGCTTCTGCTTTGCAGAAGGAAATCTTCTTGTTTTTACAAGAACAGAAAATATTTCTTAGAATTTTAATTCTGTTTGGCGCAGATGCCCCAGCGCGTGACACGTGTCGCGCAGCGCACAGCGCAACGCAACTGCGCGAGCGCATCTGTGCTGACACGTGTCGCGCAGCGCAAAGCGCGGCGCAACTGCGCGAAAGCATCTGTGCTGACACGTGTCGGGCAGCGCAGTGCATGCGCAACTGAAGCGTTGCTTCCTTTAAATAGAGCTTTGCTCTGATTGGACGCGCCTTCTTGGGCGCTGCGCTGACGTATCAGCGTCTGACATGTGGCGCGTTGCGTCCGAGATTTGAAGCGTTGCTTCAAAATTTTGAATTTTGAATTTCAACAGAGCTTTGCTCTGATTGGGCGGAATAGGGTGTTACACTTTTAATCAGGGGATGAATGTGCTTTTTGCCGCTGCTTTAAACGTCACGTGCCAACACATGACAACTGGTCACGTGTGAGCACGTGATGCTTTTTCTGAAGCTTCTCCTAATTTTTAATCAGGGAACAGCAGCAATGTGGCCGCCAAGGAGTACGTCGGTGGCAAGAGGAGGTGTGGGCTCGGCTGGGGCTCGGGAAAGTGGCAGGTGGTGGTGATCGGCTTCAGGGAGTTCGTGAGCGACGAGGTGATGGGGTGCGATGGCGAAGTGGATGGTTGCCACGGTGCTCGGAGGAGGTACGGCTGCGGTGATGGGTTCGCCGGTATTGTTGAGGTCGGTGGAGAGAGGCGCGAAGGGGATGGGTCGAAACTCCGGTAAGGTGATCGATGGTGGGGGCAGAGATGAGGTCGGGGCTGTGGATTCGAAGGTAGCGGGGTTTCTCAGGATTGGGTCGTTGGGAAAGAGGTGAAGGGGAGAGGAAGGATATGCGTCGGTGGTTGGAGGCAAGGGGACTAGGTGGTCGCGGTTGCAGAGGAGGTGGGGTTTTGTAGGGAGAGACGAGGTCGAGGGTAAGGTGAGGCAACGTGGAGCGCGAGCGTGGGTCTGATACGTAGAGGAAGGGGAAAAACGTGACGGGAGTGGGAGGGGGAGATGAGGTCGAAAACGAGGTGACACGACGTAGGGCATGGGGGCGGTTGGACGTGTGCGCGATCGCTGCAGCGTGCGCGAGGAGCCGTTGAGGGATAGCGGCAGGAAAAGTGAGCGCGCGGGGAAGAAGGAGTGGGGGTGGCGAGTCGGGTCGGGTCGGGTCGGGTCGGGCCGAGTAGATAGGTTTGGGTTTTGGGTTAAGTAGTAATTTAATAAATTAAATTAAATTTAAAAAAAATAGAAAAAATGTGTAGAAAATTTAGGAAAAATATGAAAATACGGAAACTCAATACACGGAAGCTGGGGATTTGCAGTATAAGCGTGTCACTATAAGATATCTTTCTGCTCCCCCTAACGACTTTCCAAACATCCAGCAGTACGAGCCTAGAGGCCACGTGGAACGAGAAATGGTAAGTTAAATTCTTTAAATTATATTAGTTTTTAACATCCGGCGGTATGAGTCAATTATTATTTCTTATTTTTAATGTAACGACATGCTCGTGGGTTGCATCATATACAATCAATGATACATGATCCATATCCGGCTGATGCTGGTCCAGATACTCTGGCTTTATTTTATACTGTAGACTCATATATTGGTGGTATATTCGGTTCATATAATATGCTTCCACATTTATCGCCATCGCTAGTGCAGCAGCATGAGCCGGCACCAGAGCAGCAATATGAGCCGGAACCAGAGCAGCAGTATCAGGGAGATCCAGAGCAGCGAGATCGGTGGTTTGGAACACCATACTGTCAGCAGCAACCCTGGCATACTAAACAAGTGTAACAACCGGAGGAACAACAGTTTTGGGGGACGGGTTTTGCTCAACAACAGCAGTCTTGGGGGTTAGGTTTTGCACAACAACAACAGTCTTAGGGGTCAGGTTTTACGCAACAACAGCAGTCTCGGGGGTCAGGATTTGCGCAGTCATGGAGGCCAGGTTTTGTGTAACAGCAGCAGCATGAAACCAGGACAGGTTCTTCGCAACAACAGCCCAGTTGGGAAACGGATTTTTCGTCCTACATGCAGTTGTTGGGAGGCAGCACATATCCGACACCTGTTCCATATTCAGGATTTGCGGAACAACAGCCTGTCCAAAACGATGCTCAAAACGAAGCAAAAGAGCATACTCCGCCGCTGCCATATACCCAAGAAACGGGAGGGTCGTCCAGTCATCCCAAGAGGCATAGGCTTATGTCAAGCCTTCTCGGATTGGGAAAGGGAAAGGTAAAACGATAATTGTATACTTTTACAAACAGATGATTTTTTTGTATTATAAATTTGACGGATTCATTTTGTTATTAAAGTGTATACAAGATTCATATTTAAACAGCAATAATATTATTTATTAATTTTTTTAAACGATATTTATTAAATTCTGTTTTTAATTTAAATTTTTTTAAATAAGGGCGGGTTTCTAGAACACGCCCCCACCCTATATAGGAGAGGACGGGTTCTAGCAATATTGACAAATTCGGTAACATCCATATATAGGTGGATCGTCCACCTGCGGGTGCTGATGGGCGGGTGGGGACGTGAAACCGCTCTATTTTGATAAATAAAAAATAAATGATTTTATTTTAATAATTTTAATATTATTATACCCTATTTCGAAAAAAAAACCCTAAAAAACTTCATAACTGATATTTGAGTTGAATGTTACCGAACTCCTAATTAGAAGGTGATTCAACTTTGGTTATCAATGGGATTAATCTTGAAGGTTCTTGTTTCGGGATGGCTAAATTAAGCTTGGTAATAAATAACCTTGGATAGAAACAGTCGAAAGTTTAGGACCTTCTCATATTTTCTATGAAAAAAATGCTATTAATATTGACTTTCTAACGAAATGTTGAAGCACTAAATGGTTTTAACAGGTTTGTTATGACATCAATGTGAGATTATTTGTTATTTTGTTCGATTTCAAGATGCCCGTGTCAGGGTAAAAAAATCACATTTAATACCACATTATAAACATAGCCATGAGCAGAAGAAAAAAAAATCCCAACCTTCTGAAATAGTGAAAAACAAACATATGCTACAACACCTAATCTGCAAAGACTTTATTACATCAGTATTTATGGAATGAAACAAAATGAACTGAACTTTTTATAGCTATAAATGAAATTTGCTGATAATATATAGGGAATCTCACTACATATCAGGTACAAGCTACACAAACACCCCACCAATTAAACTATATATAAATAAATACAACAACACACAATTTGGTAAAGTTTCATCATTTAAGCAACCAACCTCCAGCACATTCTCACAAGTATTCAACCTCCAGTTGTATTGCCCTTCTTTTTTCTGGTGGAGCATGTTGCAAATATACAAAACAAAAGCCTGGATCATGAAACAAATGCACCTTAGAGCTTCTAAAAACAAAAGCAGTTTCGAGATGACATTAGAAATATTGACAAATTTCGATAGTAATATCCGAAACATTACTGAATCCTATTAACTGAATGCGATGCCAGCTTTTTTGATGATGGTCAAGGGGGGCAAAAAGGTCCAATTATACTATTTTTTAAGATTAAAGAAAGTATATATACAGGTATATACAGGGGCCTGTTCTGTACATAATGAGGAATAATTGATGCTGGGTAAACCAAGGAAGATGTAAGATCACATACTTGAAAGAAGAAATAGATGATGTGGACAATTTAGGAACCTAGGATTTTGAAACTTTTTTCAATTGATAATGGATATCCATACTAACGGAAGATCGAAACTTTACTTTTCAATGCGAAGAGTTCACTAGTTCAAATCCTGTGAAAGTCGCATGAGCGAAGGATGATGATGATGATACTAAAGTTTGTAAGGTAAAACCGATCTGCGAAACCCTAGGAGAGTTCGCATTAATAATATTAAGATTGCAGTGTATTGATATCAAATTTAAGTAACTTCAGGGACTGACATTAAAAAGACCCCAGTCGACTATATATAAAATGTGGTCATGTAAGTTGTTAAAAATCAGAGAGCATAAGCTAAAACCAACCTTTAGTTTACTCTCTCAGTTTGATTGGCTTTGAGAAACTTCAGTAACTCGGGTATTTACTGCACGGTGCTCATGCTTCCTTTTACCACGGGAACTGCGTCTAGACCGAGAAGATTTGACTGGCTTTGAAGGATGTTTTTTGACGTGATCCTGGTCGGTTGCATGTGTTTCAGACGGGAGTTCCGGTGGTGCATCTGGCCATGGAGTGCGCTTTGCAGGAACAGTAATATCCAAAGGAGGATCTATTATCCATCTGCATTTCAATATATAACTGCATTGGTTAGATAAAGGTAGTTATAAGATGGCGCAGCACATATTTTTTCTACCAGATTCACATTTAATTGTGAATAACACCATTTACTGTGTCTCATCTATTACTTATCACCCATCAACTGGTCTATTAGCATTTAAAATCCACGTGTCTCTAAAGAGAAATTTTGATCTGATAGTAGACCCTAGGGATGTCGAGTGCTAATAAACTAGCTGTGAGCAATTAATGCCAGGCAAGTTAACTAATTTAAGTACCTCATATACTAAGGCGGGCTTAATATGAAGATCGCATCGTGATATTTAGGTATTGGGTCTGGTGAATATACAAGAACCAAATTTACAAAAGTTGAAAATATCACTTGTGACCAGATATATCGTAAATGATGTGCATAAGAAGGTGTTTGATGGTAAAAACTGTTTAGCTCTTCAAACTAGAATTCATTATGCGGATGAACTATGTGTGGTTCTTGGCCATTTTTATGCCTTGTAGTTGATTACAATCATTTGTAGGAAACATATCATCTTATCCCTTATTCTAGACTTTCTTTTGTGGTATCAGGGAAATTGGATAATGTCGTATTGTCATCTATGGTTCTTGGTCTACAATGCCCATGATCATTTTTCCATATATTTCTTGGACGGGATTTGGTACCAATTAAGAAAGAAATGAAATAAGGTCTGCACATGAGCTTTCAACTTTCATTGGCCTTGCAGCCGAAAATTCGTGCTTCGCACTAATTAGGAGAACTGCATTATTTTTTTTGGCAAAGATTAGGTAAAAAAATGTATTCATTGGTTTATTTTTAACTAGTCATATCAAATTGACATCTTCTTTTGTTTAACTTCTTAAAAACATATCACTAAGATTAGACATTTTGCAGATAACTACAAGGAAAAAGTCGAAATTATGAAAAACTACGATGGACAATATTGATTACAGTAAATTACTTTACCCTCTAATGTTTTCTTCGTCCCTCCTCCTATTCCACCTTCATCAACCCATCAACCCGCTTCTAAAATTCCTGAATAAATTGCACAGAAACTCTAAAATACCAATCTTGAATCCCACTCCTTCATACCCTTTCTCTTTGCCATCTAACCCATCAACCATCAGCCCACTCCTCAAATCCATCAAAATCATCAACTCATCAACCCAATTTCATATGAAATTGCAAACAAATCTCAACTATCGATTGGAACGAAGGATTGGAAAGGGGATAGATATCTGAGGAGGTTAGTGAAGTGTGAGGTAGTGGAAGTCATCAAAAAGTAAAGGAAGGTGGAGATGTGAGTGGAGAAGAGATCAGCGGAGAGCACGATGTCGCTGATGTGGGGGAGAAGAGGAAGGATGGGGAAGGATGGGGAAGGAAGGGAGAGAAGGGTTAGGGGCATTAGGACTGGGGGTATATTGGTACTTGCTATGCATCATATAACGAGGAAGCTAACAGAGTTTGGTAGTTTTTGTAATTTTCATACTTCTTCTGTGCAAAACGCCTAAATTGATCAGTAGTTTTCTAAAACTAAGCCTTCTTTCTTTATTTTTTCCCCTGCAGCAGCTTATAGTTCAGGAGAGGATTATAATCCTTTTCCTGCTTTCTTTAATTTGTTTGTTTATCGTTACTGAAAGGTTTATAGCTTATTTAGATCTTCCAAAGTGAGGGCTACGATTCTTTATCCACCTATTTGATGTTATCCTCCCTTTTCCAAATTATTTTTAAAGAAAATTTCCCATTCAGTTCTACCAAAAGAGATCAGTTCTGTACAGTCTTGAAGTATATGATATGTATCTGAAACATTTGAAAGATCATTGTATTGTAGTGAAAATTTAACTCAAAGTCCTTGATAGAACTGATCTTTTTTGTATGTTGTCCACTGCTTATTTATGCTTTCAAGTCTACATAAATATGTCATCTTATTTCTCACAAGTCTTTTTGCATGTGGTAAACCAATGCCTTAATAGTTTCTCAAACCCCATTAAGGTTTTACATTAGCTAATTAATTGAGAAAAGTATGATAGTTCAATTCTCTAAGCAGAGATAATCTTACAATAGAATAAACTCCATTTTAAAGTAAATTTTGAGCTAGAAGAAACCGGGTGTTACTCCATATCTTCATGCCCTATTGCATGTTACACATGCATAATGCACAAGGTAAATGCCTAGTCTAGCTATATTGCTAGGTTGAGAGTAAGTGGTCCTGTGTTGCACCATTCTCATCTGATAAGCACTCAAAATGAAATAAGGCACTAGAGGTCAATGCCCAGGGAAGTGCATGTGAAAGGAAACCATTCAAGAATTCCGACAGATTTTGTATTCAGTCATTTACAAAGGTGTCAATATTCCCCAACATTGAGGCATTTACTTTAATATCATATATCGATATTCCACAATTCATAAAACATTGGTTAATATACATGGGCAAACATATGGATTAAATCCATGTTATCAGTATATACCATTCACTAATATAATATTAACGATGCCAAGAACAAAGTATCACAGAACACCAATAAATATCAACATAAAAGGTTATGCATTTGAAAGCAGCAGCAAATCGCTAACAAAATCATTGGCTAATTATATATAGAGCCCTTTAACTATACCTCATCCGACACTTATAACCCCTGAATGGGTTTAGTAGCACTCAACAACCTGAATTGGTCAGCCAAGGGCGTATAAGTGTTGTTTTAGTCCAGATCATGACTCACTCCACGTATTAAGTGGTAATAAACCTGGATAAGTTATTAATGAAGGGTGCTTTATGCAATTAATCCTAAAATCAATTGTTACCAAAAATCAACATTTCGTAAAACAAGGGGTGAAGGAACATACCCTGATGGAAACTTGCTATCTGAGCGAGCCTCCACACGCAGCCACCATAGCATAGCCTTCTTCCCACAGTTTCCAAGAGGCTCAACAAATGCTGGATCCTTCAACAAAACCAATGGGCCCTCAATCTCTTCGCCATTCACACCCACCGAATCAAGATCTCTAGCCCATTCAGGCTTATCCTCAGTTTCTCTCCATACCAACCTCGAGTTAAGAACAAACCCAGCCCATTCCATTTTAGTCGGCAAAACAGTCCCCAAATCACCAACAAAAGTAGCACTTTTCTCCATATAAGGCAAAGAATTGAATGTATGCCAGCCAACCAATTGATTAGAAGAATTACAAGCCGGCCCCTGAATAGGAATCAGCATGTTCTCCTTATCTTTGTCGTCTTCGCTCTTATCGTTTTGAGCCAATGGATCAGAATTCCCAGAATGAGCAAGAATTCCAACAGATAATGCACCAATCCACTTCACCTTCTGAATCTCATCAAATAATTCCAAGCTATGCATGTTGCTATCATCAGCAAACACCATGATCCCATCTAATTTTCTTTCTCTCACCAACCTGTTAAATTGAAGCGGTATCAATTAGATCTAATAGCAAAGTAGCAAATTTTAAGTATTAGAACAATTTTCAGGAAATGGATTATATAATTCTATCTTATTATTCAAAATTCAAATCACGCCAACTGGAAGCCATATATAGTAGCATCGAACATTAAATTTCATTCATTTAAATACGGTATAAGCTATTGCAGCTTACAAAATGAGTGATTTAAAATAGCGCCTTGCAAGATGTTTGACCAATGCGCAAATTTATTCCAATTATATTCAAATTTATTCAAATAATGTATATTTAAGTTTAAATTTTGAGGCTCGAAAGGGTACTATGATCCACATATTTAGGATACGCAGATATTTAGATAGAAACTATGAAACATCAGTTAGATCTAATAGCAAGCTAACAAAATTTTCAGCAAAGGTTCAATATTTTTGCACTAGGGTCATACCTGAGCGCTTCGATCCGCATCAAGCCCTCCACCTTATGCCGATCCGACCACTTGAGCGGCATCTTCTGCTTGAACCCCAAATGAATCGTCTTCAGCCTCGACCTGGCGAGCAGATCCGCCGTTTCGTTGGAGGTGCCCCCAGACTCGACCACAATCCAAGTCAAGTCGTAGTTCACCAGCATCAAGGTGTGCATCAGCCCAGTGAGATGCAGGGCCTGGAACGTCCTGACGTAGGTGGGGGTGACGACGATGACGGGCCTGGGTTCCTTGACGCCGTACTGACTCCGCTGCTCCTGCTGCACCCGCTCCATGATCCGGTGGGCCTTCGCCGTCTCGATCGGGTCCGGGTGCGGCCACGGCCGGATCAGGATCCCGTGGCGCCCCACCACCACGTGGCTCGCCGCCGCCGTCACGTTGGGGCTAGGGTTAGGGTTGGGGTTCGGTAGGGTTAGGGTTAGGGTTTTGGAGGAGGAGGACAGGTGAGGGGTAGGGTTGTAATTGGAGGCGGGGGAGGAGAAGAGGAGGAAGAAGAGGAGGCGGGAGAAGCGGAAGCCAAGGATGAGGCTGATGACGCAGCAGAGGGCGTGGAGGAGGAACCAGAAGAGGGACGACGGCGATTTCAACGGCGAATCGCCGCCGCCGCCTGCGGTTCCGGCGGCGGCGGCGGCGGCGGAGCGGAGGCTGTTGCTCCGGCGAGCCGCGTTCTTCATCTTGGAGTAGGATTTTCTCTCTCTAGAATTATTATTAATTTTTAGAGAGAGAGAGAGGAAAAGGGGATTAGGTATTGTTAGCAAGGCGAGAAATGTTTTGCTTTGGGTTGCAGTGAGAGAGAAAGAGGGAGGGAGGTGGTTGAATGGGGTCTCCCTCGTTAGGAGAGAGAAAGAGGAAGGGGAAGGGGTTTTTTTTTGAAATATTATAAATTTAAAATTAAATTATTAAAATCGGGGGGGAAAATTTAAAATTATGGGAATAGGGTGGTTTCGAACCACCCTATGGCCCACCCCACCCCCCCCTCAGTATAGGGGGCGGGTTCTCAGAACCCGCCCTCTATACTTTTGTATAGAGGGCGGGTTCAGAACCCGCCCTCTATACAAAAGTATAGAGGGCGGGTTCAGAACCCGCCCTCTATACAAAAGTATAGAGGGCGGGTTCTGAGAACCCGCCCTCTATACAAAAGTATAGAGGGCGGGTTCTCAACCCGCCCCCTTATTTTTTTTTAAAAATATTAATTTAATTAATAATCTAATTATAATTATAATATTATTATAATTATAATTATAATTATAATTCATAAAAATAGAATAAAAGTAAATAAACGAAAAAAAACATTTAAATTAAATAATAAAATTTCACTATATCGATATTTTTTACAGAATGAATCCGTCAAAATGTACAATTCCAAAAAATCCTATCTATTTGTAAAATCTAAATGCTATATCGACGGTCAAATTTATAATACAGAAAAATCTGAGTGCACTTGTCACGATCCTGAAGGTCCCGCCCCTGATGCATATCCTGGACATCTGGTCCTATAATGGCCTGGTTGTTTGCATAGGCTACATCTGGATTGCCTTTGCTGAGGATCAGTATCCATTGTCATTCGATCTCGACGTACCTTCGGTCTTCCGGGCTTTATATTTTTTTCCGGCGGTAATACAGTCGGTGTTTGTCTGTTGGCAGTATAATAGTGCCAATAGCGATTGTCCGGTATAGGATGAAATTTTGGATCGTATGCACCTTGGTAATTAGAAACTGTATAGTAATTGGAAGCGAAATTGTAATGTGAGGTATGCATACTGCTCGCAGCAGCAATAGCGTGGGCACAAGGTAAATGTTGTTGCTGGAAAAGACCGCATGTACACGAAGAGAGCCCTTCATCTCTAAAGTTCACGGTATATTGATTCCCATTACCGCCCGTCACCTGAAACTCCGCCGTGTCAAACCTTTCGGATCTGTAGTATTGTGCTCTGCGCTCTCTTTTCCGAAAGATATCTTCGTAATACGCGGTGAGCGGAGTGTCCATCCCCAAGGACTTTTCTCTTCTGTGCACAAAATAAGTATTCATCCGGAAAAATGTTCGAACAATCAACCCCTGTATCGGTAAGCCTCTAACCCCTTTAAGGACCCCGTTGAAGCTTTCAGACATATTAGTCGTCATTAGGAGATATCTGCACCCATCATCATGTGCTTGTGACCACATGCGGACTGGATACTCATCTAACCACGCTTTCGCGGCTTGACTCATCTCCCCAATTTTCGTCATGTATATGTCGTGAACATTAGGGTCAGGCGTTTCACCGGCTCTGTACATAAGTTTATGTAGATCCGAATTTTTAAATTTTCGATCAAAATTTTGCCTGAAGTGTCGTAGGCAAAACCTATGTGGGGTCGTCGGAAATACAGATCTCATTCCAGCCAGTATTCCCGGATGTCTATCAGATATGATGCATAAATCCGTTCTATGAAGAACAGATGGGATATTTTTGAGGTTACGGAAAAACCATGACCAGGATGATGTATTTTCACCCTCGACAATAGCAAATCCCAACGGAAATATACCGTTATTAGCATCAACACCTGTAGCAATTAACATACAGCCTCTGTACTTACCGTATAGATACGTACCATCAACGCACAATACCGGCCGACAATGTGTGAAACCAGCCGCACATGGACCAAAGCACCAGAAAATTCTCTGAAACCTGACAGAGCCCTCGACGTCGGTTTCTGTGGTTTTTAACCGGTATACGGTCCCCGGATTTGATGCTTTCATGGCCTCCATAAAAGGGACTAGGGAGTTGTACGAGCTTTCCCAGTCCCCGAATATCTTGCACAAAGCCTTTCTTCGAGCATCCCATGCCTTCACATACGAAATCTGAATTTTATGCTCTCCGCTAACCAAGAGCCGTATCTCTCGGGGAGTCATCGCCACATCTGTACGGATCATGGGCATGATTAGCGAGCAAATGTAAGCTGAAGTGCAATTCCGGTGATCCTGTGACATAATAGAATTGATGCAAATGTGTTCTTGGTTGTATTTCGTGACCTTCCAAGCCTTGGCTCTTTTGGAACAACACGCATGCAATCTCCACTGACATTCAGGAGATTTCGTACATACCACAGTATAGTACGTCTTATTTGACTCTTCTGTTTTAAATGTAACGTTTTGCTGAATGGACCACGACTTCAGCTTACAAATAAGATCTTCTTTTTCCTGAAACAAATCCCCGACGCTGATGCAGTCTTCGCTTGCTGCTGTCGCGTCCAAATAGGGTGCCGTATTTACTTCTGCAACGGCTAAGTCTACCCAACCATCATCTTCTAGCGGATCGAGGCCGGGATCTTCTAGTTGGACAAAATCGTTATTCGCAACCATACCATCAAAGAATGCTACCTCATTCAATCCAGCAGCATATTCCACGCTATCCTCCCCCTGATCACCTTCACCGATTTCATCATCATCACTCCCACACACATCAATATCACCCGTAGCTACATAAGGGTCGGGTGCAATATATGATGGTTGTGGTCGGTATATTGTGGATGGTTCAGGGTGAGAAGACCGGAAAGATGTGGACGGACATGCTTGGAATGCGCTGCTTGGATCGTGTTGGAATGATGCGGAGGTGTGGGGAAATCTGCGTTTAGTATATAAATTGTTATTATAATATTATTCCCTAATTTTTTCATAACTAAATCATCACTTGATTCAAATTTATTTACCTGTGGAAGGCTGTGTATGGTAGTTCTTGCTGTTCTTCTGGGGTGCATGTAACTGCAGCAGTCGGCTGGAAGAACCTGGATTTATGCATTTTATTAAATGTTTGAATATTAGTATACAGGTATTACTAAAATGCTTAAATATGGGTTTATAAAATGTTTACCCATGTGCTTGAAGATTTGAATAATGTTGTGTATAGTCATATCCACCGGCACTGACGGCATCATCGTTGACCATGTGACCGTACCTCCAGGAACTATCTCCAGCATTACCATCAAAATTATCCGTTGGAGGGGCATCTGATACTTCCAATTGCTCCTTCTGAACCAAAAGTTCAAAAGAATGCTGGGTGCTTGAGAGACCGAAATCTATCATCGAAGATATTGATGCATCGTCTGTAATTTCAACCAATGCATTTCCACTGAACATAGGCCAGATACAACTTAACTTGACCCTACTTTCACGGGGATCGTATTTCGTAATTTTGTACACTTTTGCCTCTAGTTCATCATATGTCGTTGATGC
Organism: Agapanthus africanus; assembly: GCA_030015575.1. Lineage (NCBI taxonomy): Eukaryota > Viridiplantae > Streptophyta > Magnoliopsida > Asparagales > Amaryllidaceae > Agapanthus > Agapanthus africanus. The sequence continues at coordinate 355,802,523 of JASDDO010000016.1, read as the reverse complement.
TTCCAATCGCATGATTCGTGCAGACCCGCCCATATACTCGGGACCTTGTGCACTTGTGATAACCTGGCCATCGTATTTACATACAACAAATATACTTGGGGAGGCCATAATCCTGCACAAATATAATTACAACAAACATACAACAAAGTTTAGTTTTTGCAGTGAAACGAGAAGGAACTGTTCTACTGCTCGAAGAGGGCAAAAAAAATGGATAGTGGAGAAAGTTTGAAATTGCAAAAAAAATTCATACTCGAAGATTGCTTACTTCGAATACTTTATGAACTGTTCTACTGCTCGAAGATTGCTTACTCGCAGACTATGGTACTGAACTTCACCTTCTTCTAAAACTCCACACTTACACAAAATTGATAGCGGAGAAGAACTGATCGAAGTAAATGGATAGTGAGCGGTGTAGGGTGCAAATTTGACAGAGATGAAATGAAATGGGTAGTGCGGAGACATATTTATAGCGATCTGATATTGAAGAGGGCGGGTTCTAACAACCCGCCCTCTTATTCACCGTCTAATTATTTCTGCATCGTAGACCGCGTGATTTTTGATGTGACAACAAAGTATAAACAGTACTTGAATAGTACTGATTTGACAACTCATAAATTAATGAAGAGGGCGGGTTCTAACAACCCGCCCTCTTATTCACCGTCTAATTATTTCTGCATCGTAGACCGCGTGATTTTTGATGTGACAACAAAGTACAAATAGTACTTGAATAGTACTGATTTGACAACTCATAAATTAATGAAGAGGGCGGGTTCTAAGAACCCGCCCTCTTAGTTTCTGAAAGTGATTTAACAACACACCAGATGAAGTAAAAAGGAGTGTAATAAGACCGCGTGATTTTTGAAGAGGGCGGGTTCTGGAATCCGCCCTCTTCATTAATTTGACTAATTAATTATTGAAGAGGGCGGGTTCCAGGAACCCGCCCTCTTAGTTTCTGAAAGTGATTTGACAACACACCAGATGAAGTAAAAAGGAGTGTAATAAAAAGCATTTCTGAAGCCACCGATTATTCACGCACAAACATTGATGTGACAACAAAGTACAAATAGTACTTGAATAGTACTGATTTGAAAACTCAAAAATTAATGAAGAGGGCGGGTTCCTGGAACCCGCCCTCTTCTATGCGAATAAGACCGCGTGATTTTTGAAGAGGGCGGGTTCCTGGAATCCGCCCTCTTTATTAATTTGACTAATTATTGAAGAGGGCGGGTTCCAGGAATCCGCCCTCTTCATTTCTGAAAGTGATTTGACAACACACCAGATGAAGTAAAAAGATTGTAATAAAAAGCATTTCTGAAGCCACCGATTATTCACGCACAAACATTGATGTGACAACAAAGGACAAATAGTACTTGAATAGTACTGATTTGACAACTCAAAAATTAATGAAGAGGGCGGGTTCCTGGAACCCGCCCTCTTCTATGTAATAAGACCGCGTGATTTTTGAAAACAACGTTTGAACATTGATGTGACGACAAATAGTACTTGAATAGTACTGATGTGACCATTCATAAATTAATGAAGAGGGCGGGTTCCAGGAACCCGCCCTCTTCATTAATTTAGGAATTGATGTGACTACTTATTGAAGAGGGCGGGTTCCAGGAACCCGCCCTCTTCACAGGAGACGAACCCGTTCACCTCTATAAATACCGAGCCTCTCACTGTCATCAACCACACAATTTCATCTCTTGATAAAACTCTCGACAAATCTCTGCTTCAGTACATTTCAATGGAGAATCAACCACTCGACAAATCTCTGCTTGTCCATCAAAATGAACACAGATCGTTCAAAATATTACACGGGGAGGAAATTTTCTAAACTTAGTTAATTTGTTTTAATTACACCTTTCATTTAATTATTGTACTTGAAAATAACAATATTTAATTTTGCAGGATGGAGATAATCTCACCGTCGTCACGCATAGCTCCGACAAATGGGTAGTTAGCGACCAAAGAATAAACCAACGGCTTAGACGGGCCGGATTTTATGAAGCGTCGTTGATTCGACATATCCAACTCGACCACGCTCTCGTCACCTCTCTGGTCGAACGTTGGAGAAAAGAGACCCACACCTTTCATCTAAGATGGGGTGAGGCCACAATCACACTCCAGGATATTGGCCTCTTACTCGGTTTACGGGTTAATGGGCTTGGGTTGGTCGGAGGAAAAATTGTTGGTCCAGATACCGACCACCCATACTGGGATACATATGCCGAGTCTGCTCTCGGACAGGTAAACAATATCATTCTGCTTTCCCTATTTAGTGTACCTATTTTATATTTTACATTATTTCTAGCTTTAACATTTAAAAAAATACTAATATCAGGCACCAGGAGGCCACAGTAAGGGGTATAAAATCAATCTGAACTGGTTAAGAGACACATTCAGTAATATCCCTGATGAAGCCACCGATGAAGTTTTGGATAGACATGCACGTGCCTACATTCTGTACATGATCGGTTCTTGGTTGATGCCGGACCAATCAGCAACGCATGTCCATCCGTTATACCTTGGCTTCCTAGCGGATTTTGATGTCTGTGGCCAATATGCTTGGGGAGCAGGGGTCCTGGCCTTTCTCTATAAGGAACTCGACAAAGCATGTGCTCCTACGAAGAATAAAATTTGTGGATGCAGCACATTACTTCAGGTAAATTATTTATTTTTTCACAGCTAGAATTTTGCAATATTGGTTTTCTCTCTTATAATCTAAAACTTTTTTTCTAGATCTGGTCGTGGGAGCATATGTATATAGGAAGACCAGATACTATTAAAATAACTGGCTTGGATAACCCCGGAAAGCCGCTCGGCTGCTGGTGGAATGGGAAGAAAGCGTATAAGGCTCCTCGTCGAGTGCTTAGATACTATAGAGATGAGTTAGATCGCATGGAGGCGGCTCAGGTAATCATAATTTGGGTAATTTAATTTGTTTTACAATTTTGAAAATACCTAAATCACAATTTTTTTTCTATGTCATTTGCGCAGTTTCTGTGGACACCTTATACAGCAGATCGTCTACAAAACTTACCCGGCATCTGTCTCGAAGGAGAGCCGGTATGGCGGGCTCGATGCCCACTCCTCTGCATCAATGTTGTTGTTATGCACCTCCCAGATAGGGTATTGCGGCAGTTTGCTAGATTGCAACATATTCCTGTCCTGCCGCCTTCGCCTATGACAGTAGAGGGAGACATGCGAGGAGGAAATACGGAGCGTGATTGGAGGGAGCATCATCATCAGTATTTGCTGAGATGGGAGGATAGGCAGCATAGTATTGCCTTACAGCAAATAGGTGACCACACAGCTACCGACGCTACCAAAGTATATCTACAGTGGTATAAGCGTGTCACCGTAAGATATCTTTCTGCTCCTCCACAAGACTTCCCAAACATCTCGCGGTACGAGCCTAGAGGACACATGGAACGAGATTTGGTAAGCCGCCCTCTTTATATCATATTACTTTTTAACATCCGGCGGTATGAGTCAATACTTATTTCTTATTTCTAATGTAACGACAGGCTCGTGGGTTGCATCTCGTACAAACAATGGTGCAGGAACCATACCCGACTGATGCTGGTCCGGCATCTCAGGCTCAATTTTCAAATCTCGACCAATTTATTGGTGGTGTACTTGGTTCACATGGTATTTCTCAACATTTATCGCCGGCACCGGAGCCGCAGTATCAGCCGGCACCGGAGCCGCAGTATGAACCGGCACCGCAGCCGCAATATGAACCGGCACCGGAGCCGCAGTATGACCCGGCACCGCAGCAGCAGTATTACCCGGCACCAGAGCCGCAGCATCAACGAGATCCAGCGCAGCTGGATCAGTGGTTTGGATCACCATACAGTCAACAGCAACCCTGGCATACCGGACAGGCGCAACAACAACAGACTTGGGGATCAAGTTTTGCAGAACAGCCGTCTTGGGGGTTAGGTTCAGCGCATCAACAGCACTCTTGGGGGTCAGGATTTGCGCAGCCATGGGGCCAAGATTTTGTGCAACATCAGCCGTATGAAATCGGGACAGGTTCTTCGCTACAACTGCCCAGTTGGAACACGGATTTAGCGTCCTACGCAAATTTGTTGGGAAGCAACACATATCCGACACCTGTCCCACATTCAGGTTCAGGATTTGTGGATCAACAGCCTGTCCAAGAAGTTGCTGAAGACGAAGCTGAACCAGAACCCGAACCCGAAGCAGCAGAGCAGACGCCGACGCCGCCACCGCCATCTATCCAAGAAACAGGTGGTTCCTCCAGTCATCCGAGGAGGCATAGGCTTATGTCAAGCCTTCTCGGATTTCATAAAGGAAAAGGGATAGGAAAAAAATAGCATTTACATTTTACAAATAGATAGGATTTTTTGGCATTGTAACTTTTGACGGATTCATTCTGTAAAAAACAATTTGATATAGCGAAATTTTATTATTTCATTTAAATATTTTTTTTTGTCTATTTTATTTTATTTTAATTTTAAGAATTATAATTATAATTATAATAATAATTATATTATAATTATAAACGATAATAATTAAAATTAACAAAATAATTTAATTAAAAAAAATAGGGGCGGGTTCTGGGAACCCGCCCCCTATACAAAAGTATAGGGGGCGGGTTCCCAGAACCCGCCCTCTATAGAAAACTATAGAGGGCGGGTTCTGGGAACCCGCCCCCTATACAAATGTATAGGGGGCGGGTTCCCAGAACCCGCCCCCTATAGTGGGGGTGGGGGGGGGGCACGGGTGGTTTGAAACCACCCGTTTCTGCTAAATAAAATTTCCCCCCCCTATTTTAATAATTTAATTTTAAATTTATAATATTTCATCTTGGAGGCTGTTGCTCCGGCGAGCCGCGTTCTTCATCTTGGAGTAGGATTTTCTCTCTCTAGAATTATTATTAATTTTTAGAGAGAGAGAGAGGAAAAGGGGATTAGGTATTGTTAGCAAGGCGAGAAATGTTTTGCTTTGGGTTGCAGTGAGAGAGAAAGAGGGAGGGAGGTGGTTGAATGGGGTCTCCCTCGTTAGGAGAGAGAAAGAGGAAGGGGAAGACTTAAGAGAGAGATCTTTGTAATTGTTATTATTACAAGGGAGGAGGGAATAAAGGGTGCGAGTTGTTTGGGGAGTGCGTCTTATAAAATTTTGTCTAAATTACTGAAATCTAGGAGGTTGGTATGAGTCTGAATCATAAAAAAAATGGCCTGAATGCATCTTTAGCTGGCTTTTGCTTCTACTAATGCCAAGAAATTAAACCACCAAACTTCCATACATATAACATAAGCATGTATCATTAAGTTTATCTCTCAGTGTTTCTAAACGATCTAGACTCATTGTTTTGGATTAATATTAAAAATTACACTATTTAAAACTTTTTATAGCATGCCTTTATTTAAGAAAACAGTTCATAATTATATTTCTTGAATTGCATGAATCCCTTATCATTTATTCATTTCTGTTTGATCAATATATAGAAACCACTCTTTGTTTTAAGAATTTAAACCTTGCGACATATTTTAAATGAACCCTAAATAAAAAGATTAATTACTACTGGCATGGCTAAATAAAAAGGATATAATTTTAATGGTAGTTTAAGACATTTTTTTTACTTAAACAGCAATAATATGACTATTAAAATGCAAATAGAGGATAATTTTCTTCTTAGACAAAAAGGAAAATCGAAACATTTAAATTTTGAAATCGGACCAGATGCATTCCTATAATAATAGCATTTTGGAGTTGAAGTAATATGCTCATGTTGATCCAGTTCAAAAAAATATGCATGATCACTTGAAATTGAGAACATGGCATTTTTTATCAAGAAATTGCATGCAAAAAAAATATTGAAAGTTTTGTGAATAAAACAATCATATTCGACCTTACTAGTTACATATGTATCTCTGACCTCTCCTATTTCATGATATACAACCAAAATATGAAACAGAAATAACAACTTAATTTAGTAAACCAATCAACAAACCGTAATCGATCAAGTAGGTTATTCGCAATTCATGGACAAAAGATAATCAGTTCTTTCCTTAAAATGTCAAATATTAATGTGAATTCTATATAGACCATCCCCTGGAACGAAATAGAGAAAAATTAAACAATACAGCGAAGCACCAGGTGAAATGGTTTCACTAAGATATAATTGAACAGAAAATAAATAGAATAAAGTGAGAAACTGATCATAATCATAAATAGAATATAGTACAACGAACAAAATAAACTATCAGGTCCAAATACAAAACAAAAACCGGGCATGCTCCATTGCTCCTATAAACATTAGGAACCTTCAGCCCTATGGTTCTCCACCTATTATAACCGATACGTCCATTCCAATTGCTCACGATTGAAATGCACACCTTCCATTATGATGCCTAAAATCTTCAGCCTCTGGTTCGCTCATCTTCATTTAACAATTACCTTGACCTGCTCTTGCTTCTAGCATAGACCAAAAAATATTTGAATAGATTGTTGAGATGGAATTTTATTGAACTGATGTAAAAGTCGAAATGATCAAACCAAAAACAACCAGATTTAGACGAATGAAGTAAAATCAAATAGGGAAGATACACGTTGTCATCTGGATCTGCATTGAATTGTCAGAAAACCACTGCTTTCACAAAAACTGATAAAAAGATAATATCACCGAATACATGAAATATGTACATACACATGTGTGCACAGAGAAACAAAAGGGAAAAGATAACTGTTTGCACCAAAATTTGGCTACAACACTAACGGCAGAGAGATTCCTACCATCTCGGCTAATTACACTTCCGAAGAAAGTAAAAGCAAATCCTAATGCATCTAAGAATGTACTAATTTATATATTAGAATACGGCGTTCCACTCAATACATGAACATATAGAACTACCGCCCTAGATTATATATGGAAAAATGAAAAGGTGAAAATAATCACCATATACTCTCAAATGGCATAAACAATGCAGGATAACCATTTTTCTTAGAATTAAGATATACAAATGAGGAAACGGGGCCAGCAGGCCCAAACTGCAGTGGCCTCTCATAAGGGCTTGCGGGAACAGGGTCTGCCGGCCCAAACTGGAGGGCATGTGGGAACGGGGCCTGCCGGCTCAAACTGCAGGATAAACCATTTTTCTTAGGATTTAGATATACAAATGAGGAAACGAGGCCTGCAGGCCCAAACTGCAGTGGTGTCTCACAAGGCCTTACATTTAGGCCCCTGAACCCCACTGGACCATGTGAAAGTCCACTGTTGTTTTGGACCCGCAGGGACCTTCTGGGCCCGTTTTCTCTTTCCAAATACATACATTTCAACTTTTGACTAACTTTCCAATAAATCAGGAAAGCTCTCCATGACATCCGTTTGCTACTATATAAAAAAACAGCTTTAACGGGAGCGCCAATTAAAAGATTTTGTAGACTCAAATAAAACTTAAATGTCAAATATTCCCGAGTCCCAAACATAGTTGAAACACTTGAATTTAACTGGACTTAAAAAAATCGAAGTCGATCATGATTTGATCTTTTGATGGCTGCATGCAGTTTATCAATGCACCTAAATGTATTGAAACCAGTTAAGCAACAGAGTTCTACAATATGAAGATAACTGTTTTTAAAAAAATGATAAATCAATGCAGAATCAACATTATTTCAAACATGTGATATAGTTGTTGAGATTTGTATCCTTTGCAATCAAACACGGCCAACAAAAGCATGGTCAATGTTGTTCACATTATTGTTGCAAAATTTTGTACTAAACAACTTTGGGAAGGGGGGGGGGGTCTACACTCCAGCAGATGAATTAGGTATGATTACTGTGCATTTGAAACTTGATGCTGGCAAACAAGAACTTCCCATGTCAATAGATTATATATAACTTATAAATGAAATTATAGTAATTTCATGAAAGAATTAACGTAAAAGTATACAAGGAGCACTGCAGAATTATGTTAAAAATAGTTTGGAAATTGTTGAAATTATATTGTTTTCGCTAAAATGAGTTGGCTTTTTCTTATAAATTTACACATACACACCAAAAATGTATAATCCCGTTCCCAAATCCTATATTTTGAGATTTTGCCATGTGGTTGTGTCGCATTATGTCGTGTTTGTATCCCTGTATCTCCTATCCGTGTCTGTGCAACTTCATGTTAACTCAGGAAGGCGTAAATAACTTGAAGATGATTAAAGCACTTGGGCAGACAATCTTTCTTTATACTGCAAGAAAGTGGAGTGAAGATGTGAAAGTTTGAGATTTCATATTTTATCCCTTTCCTTTGACTATTCTCTCTTGCATGAAATTTGGACTATGTTGGTATTTTGGAGAATATGGTTTGGTGATGTGAACAAACAAGTAAATTTTGCCAATGTTAAAAAGAAACGAAATATTCGGATTCAGTGGAAAAACGAACAAATACTGCAATATTCAGTCAAATATACGGTCAAAATGAATATTGCTACACAAAATATATTCAGGTGAATAACACGAATATTCGGTCGAATTGGCCCATTAGGCCCAAAACCAAAAAACCCACAACTTAAATATTAAGTGCATGATCCACGACTTAATTAAAAAAAAAGTGGGACCCAAACTTATTATACAACAAACACTCTCTCATACTTCTTTCTCAATCGATACTCCAACCCACAATCTTTCGATTTATATCGGACGCCTTACTATTAGGCGTCGGGTACATTAGTTTTCTATATATTTTTATTTTTTTATTTTTTATTTGTAATATTTATATGAAAATATTGATGGCCGCATCATATGAATAAACCGGATATTCATCGAATTAACCAGATATTCTTTATTCGCCGGCCAACCGAATAAACTCCAAATCCGTTCTTTACAACATTGAATTTAGCTATGGACAAACCCTTTGGATACCCATTTTGCCCTTCATATTGTGGAGATTTAGCCTATGCTGGTGAACATGTGGTTATACCCAAATCTTTAGGGCAATTATGGCAATCCTTGGATCATTGTTTATTAACCATGAACTTCCAAGGTTTTTCAAATAAAATACCATGAACTTTCAAGATTTTTCAAATAAGTACCATGGACCATTGTTTACAATCCATGAAATTTAATTATGGCAAACAAATACCATGAAGCTTCAGTTTTTCTCCTTGGTGTAAAAAGTATATACCATAAATGTAGCATTGCGTTAATAACTACCACAAATGTTTGGGTTTTAAAATTTTTCAAAATAAATAGCACATCTTCTATCATCATACAAGTTGAAAGCTACAAAAATTTAAAAGTACAAGAAAAATAAAGGAAAGTGCGATTTTGTCTATTTTTACATCTTAGAATTTTTTTGGTATTTAGTTTCTATAATGTTTATCTTAAAAATGCTAAGATCGATATTTGGTGAAACTTAATCTGATTTTCTAAAAATCCCATGCTTCGCGTGGATGTTTACCCCTAGGTTAAAGTAAATGATAAGACGATGGTTAGCTTTGCTTGAGCAAGGAAGTTTATACAACAATTTTGTGATTTGCATCCTTTGCAGTTAAATGTGGTCAATCACAACATGATGATTGTCCTTCCAGATAGTGGTTCAGTTGTTTCCGGAGGTGGAAAAAAAAATCTGGAATCATAAATCTCCATGCTAATGCAACACAAATAATGCGTGACTAATACATATTTATACTTCATGCCGCTAAACATGAACTTCACATTTTCTATACAAGATGAATGCAATGTATTATTTCCATGAAAAAAACATATCATTATAAATTGCGCGGTAACTGATCCTGTGTGCGGAAGAAATATATTATTTATGGTTTGCAAATTCAAACGGTAAAACCACCAATTCATTCCATGCACAATATCCCTACTGGATTTAAAACATAAGCCGCTGTTTAACATGTGACAAGAATTAAAGACAAATCAATCCGATAAATGAAAGAGTTGCTCTTTATTTTGACCTGTGATGCGAATTGGCGCTTCCGCTAGTGTTGCCACCTTTACTTCTCACATCGGTCCGTCTCCTGAAAATTAACGGAAAGCAATTTCCACCAGACATGGACCCTGCCCTATTCATCCGAGGTAATGACCTGCTGCTCGATGGAAGATCTATCCCGGAAATTTGATCAAAAAGCCCAGAAATCTCATCCCCAACTTCATTCTCTATCACCCCGTCCTCGCTTAGGGCAGCATCTAAAATCTCCATTTGGACAACAGAGTCCAAGTTAACATCCAAAGATTCTCTACTCGCCCTCAACCAATCAGCCCATTCAGAAGTAACTCCTACGCACTTCTTGACCTTCACGTTTATCAAATTCGGGCAACCTTCTGCAAGCGCCCCCATCCCTTGATCAGATACCGGGCATCCTTTAATACACAGCTTCTTCAAAGCGATACACTTTGAAGCAATGCAATAAATCTCAGCATCCCCAAAAGTTTCACTGCCACACAAAGCTAGTCGCTCTAGATTCTTACACTTACTAGCTATAAGATCCAAGCTCAAAGCCGTCGGATTAACTCCAATCAAGACCAATTCTTGAAGATTAGGGCAACGTTTCGCCACCGACATAAGCCCGTCATCACCTATCCAATTCGTCCTCCATCCATCAATATGCAACTTCCTCAAAAGCCTGCATTTCTCAGCAACGGAGCTCAACCCTAAATCGCTGCAATCAGGGTTCTTAACAAGATGAAGAACTTCGAGCTCAGAAAAAGACGATAGGGAGAACAGCCCACGATCGGTAACCTGAAGCTTCTCGAGATGAATCTCAACAATCCTTGGCACATTCGCAGCCATCTCATAGAGAATATGATCCCAATCGCCTGCGCACTTAAATGCCTTTAATGTTTTAAGATTCGAAGCTCCAGCAATCATCGGACCGAAACACTGCGCATTGCACAATTCCTTCAAGCAAACAGACCTAAGAGATTTCGCAGCAGCACCAGCACCAACCAATTCGTTAGCACCGTTAATCCCTTGAAGCCTCTTAATCGAAATCTCCTCCAAAAAGGAACAACTTTTGACAACAGCGTCGATTCCTTTAGCGCCAAAATTACAAGATCCACAAGATAACTTCTTTAGATTCCTACAGTTGTAAGCGAGAGCAGCCATACCTAGGTCAGTGATCTCTCTGCAAGCTCGAAGCTTCAATCGAGTGAGATTAGGGCATCGTTTCGAGATCAGATCGAGGGCCTCATCTCCTATACTATCGGATTTGCGATCGCACTTCAAAGCGAGCTTCGTCACCGAATCGAATCGGTCGAAGATCGCCGAGACCGAATCGAGAAGGGCAGAGCGAGCATCGAGGGACAGGCGGTGGCGGCTCTCGCCGTCGACGACGAGCCAGCGCCTGCAGACGAGCGAGCACTGTTTGCGATCGCTGGGGCCGAGGGATTGGAAGATCGCGGCGAGGATCTCGTCAGGGAGATCGAGCGTGCGATCGGACGCCACGTAGCCGCCGCCGGAGCGTCCGTTGACGGTGGCGGTGACGTCGACGGCGACAGCGGTGGGTTGAGGCATCGAGCGGCGCTTAGATCTGAGACGGCGAGTTGATGGGCATTGGCCTGCCCATCAAAGAAGCGGGCTTGAAATGGTGATTGAATTGGGTTAAATCTTAGAGGAGGGGTTTATAGAGGGAGAGAATGGACGGCTGGGATTAGGAGAGAGAAAGTAATCTTACGGCGTACCGTTGCCACAAATGTAGAGCACACCGTTTTCACAAACGGAAAATGGAGTGTTTGGGTTCCGAGTCGGCCTGGCAAATGAGTGAGGCGAGCTGTCCGACTCACTTGACATGCGAGATGTGACAAGTCGAAGCAGGGGGTCGAAGCAGATGAACCCACTGGTCTCACCGATCCGTCTAGACGATTTGTGATTCAAGACTCGGCTAATTTTTCATTTAAAAAAATAACAATAATAAAAATGTAAATAAATAGACTAAAAAATTAAAATAACAAGAGAGAATTTTCATCAATATTAATCAACTTACAACTAAATAATACGATTTGTTTTTAATTAGAGGCCAGACCCATTCGAGCTGTCTACGTATCCATCTCAATTCTAGGCTCAATGAGAGCGTATCGGATCTATGTTGTTCTTCTCCTGCTCTTAGTCCTCACCATTCTTCACTGCAGGTTGTGCTTCTTCCTTCGGAGTTTGACTCTTCCGATCCTGTAAGCTCCTCTGGTAGATAATCCGAATCCAAAGTTATTTAATTCTGTTTCTTATATGCTGTTGTTTCCCAATCTTGTGAGAAAATCATGCATTTCATGGTATCATACGCCAAATTGCATCTCTTCTCACTCAATATCTTATCATCTGTACTAAAATTACTTTTCAACGCTGCTGTAGGCATCGAAATCGCTTGTAAATCACGAGCCATGGTAGATAGCGCTGAATATAAATGTATATGGCTTTTCCATCAGGCTAAAATATCAAACTCGTATAAAAGTATAATCTACATCTGATTTAGTTTGAAAATATATTGTTAATTCATTTAAAAATATCTGTTCCCACCTAAAATAGGTGCACCCCTTGCTTGTAACATAGACTACATTGAAATTTGAAGCGTAAGCTACTGATTCGTGCTTGCGCTACGTGCGAAGCACGTTGGCATGAACCTCTGATGCGCACCTGCGCTTACGAATGTACAAGTGCTACGTTGCGTGCAATACATGTGCACATGCAAAAGCGTTGCACTATTGTGCGCAAGCGCACTTCTAAAGCATGCGTTTTTGATAGAGCTTTTGCTCTTTTTGAAGAAAATCTTCCGTGATAACTTTCTTAACAAAAAGTTGTTAGGATCTATACTCTAACGGTGCGCATGCACCCTGAATTAATAAATCAATTCAAATCTGGTAGTTGGGAACAAACCCTAACTACTTCCTTTCTATAAATAAGTGTCCTAGAGGAGAAAATCTCCAACATATATACCATCTCAATCCTCATACACGCAGAGAGAGAGAGAGAGAGAGCGCATCATCATCAACCGAGAAGGAGTTCTTAAGGCATGTGCTTCTAAGTCTTCTCCCAGAAATCCTGGGTAAAAAGCTACAAGACAGAAAAGCCTCTTTTATTTGAAGCATAAGCTTCATGATAATTTCGACCTATCACCATAAATAAGATCAAAAGATCTTAGGGTTTATCCTTTTCTCTACAAAGTATAGGCTTTCATGAGAGGATTGATTCTAAGATCCAAGATCTTTGGGAGAAAGCTCCTATAAAATATGTTGAAGAACGTAAAAACGGAAGCATAGACTTCAAAAACATGGATGAAGGTCCAAACATGTACATGTGTCCCAAAAATCGAAGCGTAGGCTTCAAAAACATGGACGAAGGTCCAGAACAGAGCATGTGCTCATCAAAAATCCAAATCACAGGCTTAATTGAAAACAATGTTTTTTCTGATGAAAAATGATGGTTTTCACAAAAAATAGGGTTTGCCCTAATTCTAGGATGCATCCCATATAGGTGTGCACATCTCAAGTGCGCAAGCGCACTCTAAAAATTGACTAAAACAAGTCGTTGAAAGCAGAGGTTTTTCTCAAAGGCAACACCTTTCACAAAATAAGTGTGCGTCATGCGCTGCGTGCCACGTGCGCACATGCCAAAAAGTTTGCTCCCAAGAACCGCGCTGCGCATACGTATAATACACGTGTGCATGCGCCAAGCACAAGTGCCAAACCCAAGTCACTATATGAAACCACTAACCGCTAAGCTAATGCATGCGCATCATGTGGAAGACACGTGAGCAAAAGTCGTGCGCATCACGCGGAAGAAAAGTGTGTAGATGCCATGCGCATCTCAAGTGCGCATGCGTACCTGATAACAAGTTAATGCTTGAATACTTACCAAAATAGCTAAGTATAGATGCATATGCTTCATACATGATCAAATGATCAATAGACAAAAATATTCTCAAGATCTGATTAAATCGTTTAAGTTGATCTTAGCTCTCAAATAAGTCTACCGATCCTTAGACTGAGCATAGGCTCCCATGTGAATTTATGGACTTCACAAACGTGAGAAATGTTATCTAAGTTCAACCCCGTTGGCAAATAAAAACACCAACGTGGGCCCAAATCTAAAATATATACGGATTTGGACTACTCCACGCCCTACGGGCGACGATATAAATTAGTCCCCGTATACAATCCAAGGGCAATCCAAAATAAACAAAACCTAAAACACACACATGAAACAAAGATTGGAGAAGCAGAAAATTTTATCACTTTAAGATAACGTAATTAACTGCAAGGGCTTGCATCTGCACGAAAGATCCATCCTCACAATCAATAATCCTCTCATCCGTGAGAGGGAATATAAAAGTCAACTACATCGGTCGCATCTATCCAAACCTTCGATATACGGTGCCATAATCCTTTGGCATTTTCGGAGAGGTGGATGGATATGTACCATAGTATATGCCCCCAAATTCAGGCTATACTCCTTCCGCGTCTCAGTCCGGTTTTTGGCTGTAAATCGATTCTGGCACGTCTGGTAGGACCATTTTTCTCTTTCCACTCCAAACTTCATGTGTCATGTTTCGCGAATAAAATCGCGGTATATTATGTTTATGGTTGCTCTTGGATACCGAGAAAGACTGAAGTTGGTGCTTTCTCCCCTATGCAGACTTCAATGACATTCTGAAACAACTCCAAGACCCCAATGCCTCAGTTGATCTTCTCTGGGCAGATTATGGCTCCATTGATCGGTATCCCAATGGTCCAACTCATGCAATAATGGAACAGGCTCCAATTCAGGCAAATGCCTCCACTTTTCCCTACCATTGGTGCCACAACGCCAAAGGCGACGGACTCAAAGATATCAGTCTTCGATAAGCTGGCAACAAGCTCCACATGCCCTCCCGAGAAGCTTACAAAACCTCAAAGCTCAGTCTTCCACTGGCTGAATCCAACCTCCGCTAGCCCTTTCGAGAAGCCTGCAAAATCAGAAAGCTCAGTCTTTCACAAACTGAATACAAGCTCCGTGCGCTCGTCAAAGAAGCCCTCAAAACCAGAAGGCTCAATCTTTAAGAGGCCGGCATCAAGCCCCACAGGCTCAGCAAAGAAGCCTGTAAATTCCAAAAGCTCGGTCTCTAAAAGGTTGGTTCATGCTACTCCAAAAGCACCAAAAGATGCTTCACCCCCAAGAAGGTCTGTCTTCCACAAACTAGCGATCAATGCTCCGGGGTAACAGAAGACGTCAGTCTTCAAAAGGCTGACAACAAGCTCCGCAGGCCCAACCAAGAAGCCTGTGAAACCTCAAAACTCGGTCTTCCACAGGATGAATTCAGGCTTTTCGGAGAAACCTGCAAAACCAGAAAGCTTAGTCTTCCACAGACTGAATATAAGCTCCATGGGCCTGTCAAAGAAGCCCGCAAAACCATAAGGCTCAGTCTCTAAAAGGCTGGCTCATGCTGCTCATGAATCACCAAAAGATGCTTCACCCTCAATAAGGTATGTTTTCCACAGACTAGCGCTCAATACTCCGGCGCAACCGAAGACGTCAATCTTCAAAATGCTGACACCTGCTGAAGCTCCAAAGCAACACAGGGGGCATGACTATGAAGCTCCCATAACAGAAGGAGCTCATGTCTCAAGAACTGCTCGACATCGCTACTAGCGTCGATAAAGACAAGCTGGGGGTAGCTCTCCGTAGAGCTGACTCCGCCAGCTTTAATCCTAACAGTCCATAATGCTGTTTCAACTGGGAACAGTTTTGAACCACTAAGGAGAGTAAGGAGCAACTCTCCTACTACATTCTGAAGAAGTCTCCTCTACCAGTAAAGATACTAAGTGAGACGAAGCTGGCGCGCTCACCTCAACGACTTTCCTCGACAATTTACAATGTATGGAAAGAAGTTAGGGGCTCTGTCGTCAACAACAGCCCTATCCCAAGTCCAAAAAATTCAAGAGTCAGCCCAAGGCCGACAACTCTCCTTCTAAGCACAAGGTGACTCCTTACAAGGTGACTCCATCCATGGTGGTTCCTTTCAAGATGTCTCCTCCTAAAGTGGCTTCTCCCAAGGTAGCTTCTCAAAAAAGACAAATTCCAGAGAAAGTTCAACTGCCCAAGGCAAATTCCAAAGGACGAGACTCTAACGTCCTAAGCATGGGGGCATGATAGTTCATACTATGTACATGGTGAGTTTAGATAACGAAAGCAACGCTTCCGTTAGCCACAGGCCGCATACTCGGTCTTTGACTATTGCCAAAAGGCATCAGAAGTTGCAAGAAATGGCTGCTCAAGCGGCAGCACTGATTAGTGCTCCGCCTAAAGCAAGCTCGGGGGACGAGCAAGAAGAACCAATAAGGCAAGAGTCGGACGTTGACTCTTTGAAGCCCGCCCTCGAAAAGAAAACCAAAGAAGCGGTGGATATAGCCACCAATATAAATCAAATGGCCCTTTTCATGCAGCAGATGTATGGGATAATAGCTCAACCGTCAGAATCGCCGGAAGAAGGCACTCCAGTGGTCCTTGACAAAGAAAAGGGGGATGCGACAAGTCCGCCACAATCCCTTTCAGCTGTTAAGGAGGATATGATTTCGAGGGCGCGGCTCGATGAATATATCGCCCAAAAGATCAAAGCTCACCAGGCCAGTGGAGCAGCAAATCAGCTGATCAAGACAGGTCGACCATATCTAGCTTGCTACTGTAAGTGTGTCATGCAAAATGCTACAGAAATTTGAGCGTGGCAGAACGTAGAGAAACAAAAATTTTAAGCATGAATAACACATATTAAACTCGATCACCTAGAGATTGAAACTTCTAACAAGAAAACTAAAGAACTAGACTACTATGATAAGAATTTATACCAAAATGTTCTATTCCTTCGGGTCTTCAGACTCCTTCTCCTTGAGTCCAAAGATGGTTGTATGGTTGCTTTCCCTTGCTTAAACTCTTTTCTAGGCTCTTAGGAATATCGGGTAAAGGTTTGATGCCAATCCTTCCGTCGAAAATGATCCACGGCGATAAATTGGCGATTTGAGCTGCTCCTTCACAATCACTAGGTGCTAAGAAGTGAGATGAAGTATGATGTAGTGGAAGAAGCTCTCCTTTTTCCTCTCTTTTCTCTTCTTTTTCTCTTAAGTCTTTTCTTTTTCTCACTACTAGTATGAAGGAGAGAGAATGAAAATTAGGTTATGGCTAGACTCCTCACACAACCATGACCTAATCCCATGACACCTCTCATCTTTCATGATACCATATATCCTAAGGTATGTGAGATGGTTACACTTCACCCTTAGACATGCAAAAATGAGAAAAGGAAAGAATTGAATAGAAAAAGATGATATGTCATGTTTAATAAATATCAACCATGACAAATATGTTCACATCACATGGAACAAAAGATAAAGAGAGAAAAATGATAGTAGCTTAATTACATGTATTATCACATAATACCATATAATTAAGCATGTCATTAAATTAACAATTAATTTAATGATCCGGTTTAATCATAAAACCGGCTAGTATTAAAACCCATTCGGTTCAAGACAAATCTCTAACCAGACACCGCACGCATCCCCATACGCTTACTACATCATTTCGCTCGAGTGGACAAAAAAATTATGTGGGACTGTAAAGACTCGTCAATACGCTGGCAGTGAGTTGTCAGATCACATTCTCAGTTCATAAGCACATCAGCGGTACTAGTTGTAAGTGCGGTTACCCAGGTATTGAACGAAAGAAAGGTCGACAAGCAAGTTTGTCCGTACCCAACAGAGCTTATCGATGACACTCACCGTACAGTCTGGTCTTTTCGTCTAATAGTGTCGCATATCAGGCCCGGGAGGTGGAATTCGCCCGACTCCTAATAACCCGATAAATCATGCCAATATTAATCTCATAACCAAATAAGAAACTACCAATAACGCTTATCAGTAAATCTCGCTTTTCCTGACCAGGGACTTATGGTTATAGTCAATCGCGCACTGAGCAACATCAACTCCCTATACTGGGAGAGACGAATCTCTTTCGATCGCTTACTGTCTCCACATGATCCAAAACTATGCCCAACCACTACCTGTTTGCATAGCTCTTTAAAGCTGTGGTAGAGTAGTAATTTAAGTACAGTGGGGACTACATGAGACACTATAAGGATCTCAGGTCTACAGACTAACCTGTACTCGTATCATCTGAGAACTGCTATTTGACAATACGTATAGTATCATCTAAGAGTTCTTGGCGAGTCCGTTCGGTGTACCCAATCTCTAATGAGCACTTGTATACAATCTTAGGTGTCAAACACCAATGGTTGTAGAGTCATCCATCGCCCCATATAAGGTCAAGAAATGCATACACTAGTCTACTCTGGAATATCGATACCCTGTCTCGATACCCCTACGACTAGGAACTTTTAAAGATGTGCTTATTGACTACCTAGGGCCCACTAGTATGATCAACATCATAGTCCTGGTAGTCAAGCAAAAATCTTAAGGGCTTTATCAACATGTATATATAAGAGCAAGAATAAATGTATACATGTTAAAATAAAGTCAAAACTAGATAGCATACTATCATTTTGAGCAAGATTATTCTATACATACATATGTCCCAACATCCAATATAATATACAATAATGGCCTCTAAGGCATACATATCTAACAATCTTCCACTTGCACTAGGACCAGTTATTGGTATATCTCATATCCAACAACCCAAAGAGTCACTTGAACTATATTTGTGGAATGGCTTTCATGAATGGATTCGCTGGGTTTTCTTTTGTATCTACCCTCCTTATCTCGATCTCCTTACGATTAATGATCTCCCTGATCAGATGATACCGTCTCAAGATGTGTCTGGACTTCTGATGGGATTGTGGTTCCTTCGCTAATGCTATAGCTACATTGTTATCACAATACAAAAGTATTGCATCAGCAATGGTCAGAACCACCTCAAGCTCTATAATGAACATACGCATCCTGACCGCTTCTTTGGCAGCATCATTGGCAGCAATTTACTCAGCTTCCATTGTCGAGTCTGCTACGGTGTCCTATTTGGAACTCTTCCAACAGACCGCCACTCCGTTGAGGGTTAACACATAACCCGAGTTAGATTTGCTGTCATCTTTGTCACTTTGGAAACTAGAGTCAGCGAATGCCTCTATTTGGAGGTCACCATTACCATACACCAAGAACATATCTTTAGTTTTTCTCAAGTACTTAAGAATGTTCTCTACAGCTGTCCAATATTTCTCCCCTGAGTTTGATTGATACCGGCTTACCATACTAAGTGCGTAAGTTACATCTGGTCTCGTACATAACATTGAATACATTATAGATCTGATTGCTGAAGCATAAGGTATAATGCTTATGCGATCCCTCTCTTCATCAGTTTTGGGGGACATCTTTTCAAAGAGGGTAATTCTGTGACTAGCGGGCAGATACCACGCTTGGAATCTTTCATATTAAATTTCTTTAGTATGGTGTCAATGTACCTTGACTGGGACAATCCCAAAAGTCGTTTAGATCTATCCCTATAGATCTTAATCCCCAATATGTAGGAGGCATCACCCAAATCTTTCATGGAGAATTTCTGTGACAAAAAGAGTTTGACCGATTGTAGCACAGGAATATCATTTTCTATCAGGAGAATGTCATCCACGTACAATACTAGAAATACAATAGCTTCCCCTACAATCTTCTTATAAACACAAGGTCCATCCACATTCTTGATAAAATCAAACTCTTTGATCGCATTATCAAAACAGATGTTCCAACTCTGTGATGCCTGTTTTAATCCATAGATGGATTTAAGCAACTTTCACACCTTCCCGCTGCTCCCACAATCAATGAAACCCTCTGTCTGATCCATATAAACACACTATTCTAAATCACCATTTAGAAAAGCGGTTTTAACGTCCATCTGCCAAATGTCATAATCGTAGAAGGCAGCAATGACAAGTATGATCCGAATAGATTTAAGCATAGCCACTGGAGAAAATGTTTCATCATAGTCCACACCTAGTGTTTGAAGAAATCCTTTTGCAACAAGTCTAACCTTATAGGTTTCTACCTGTCCATCTGCACTAATCTTCCTTTTAAAGATCCACTTACATCCAACATGTTTTACCCCAGGAGGTGCAACGTCCAAAGTCCAAACTTTGTTAGTGTATATGGATTCCATTTCGGATCTCATAGCATCCAGCCATTTCACAGAGTCCTTACCTTTGATGGCCTGCTCGAAACTAGTAAGGTCATCATCGTTTACGATGCAATCCTCACATCCACCGTCTATGAGAAAATCGTAGTATCTCTTAGGTGGATGAGGAACCTTACTAGATATGCGGAGTGGCTGGGGTTCGTCTAGGACTATTGAATTATGAGATTCTACCAAATCTTCAGTTGTAGTTTGTACTTCTGGAATTTCTTCCAGCTCTACCGTGCTCCCACTAATTTCTTTTGCAAGAAATTCCTTTTCTAAAAAGGTTGTGTAGCGAGCAACAAACACCTTCTGTTCCTCGATGTGGTAGAAAATATATCCTAGAGATTTCTTTGGACATCCTACAAACTTGCATAGTATCGAGCGTGCCTTGAGTTTTTCTGGATTTTGCTTTTTAACTAAGCAGGGCAACCCTATATCTTAAACCGTTTAAGATATGATCTCTTACCACTCCATATCTCATATGGTGTGGTAGGTACGAATTTAGATGGAGCATAATTCAATAGATATGCTGTTGTCTCAAGTGCATATCCCCAGAAAGTAAGAGGTAACTCAGCAACACTCATGATAGAGTGCACCATATTCAATAGGGTATGATTCCTCCTTTCTAAAACACCATTGTGCTGTGGCGTATACGGAGGAGTAAGGTGAAAGAGAATCCCATTCTCTTTTAAATAATTCTGGAATTCCGTGCTTAAGTATTCACCTCCTCGATCAGATCGAGGAATTTTAATATTTTTGCTTAATTGGTTCTCTACTTCTTTCTTATATTCCTTGAATTTCTCAAAAGTTTCGGATTTGTATTTCAACAGGAATACATATTCGAACGAAGAGAGATTGTTAGTGAATGTAATGAAGTAGGAGTACCCATCCATCGCACGTGTAGACATATGACCACATACATCACTATGTATTAGTACCAAGAGTTCCGTAGCTTCTTTTCTGTGTCCTGTAAATGGAGATTTGGTCATCTTTCTTTTGAGACAAGACAGACAAGTATCATAAGATGTAAATTCAAACGAATCCAAATATCTATCCTTATGTAACTTAGTTAGTCTGGTCTCATTGATATGACCAAGTTTATAATGCCACAAGAAGATTTCGTTCAAATCTGAACTTTTCCTCTTATGTGTGTTTTGTATATTTAAAACCGTATTTTGATTTAGAACATATAAACTATTACATAATGTACTAAATCTAATCAACTCTTGACTTAGAAAAATGTTTATAATATTTTTCTCTAAAGCAAAATTATACCCTTCTTTATCTAACAAAGAAATGGATATTATATTGCATAACATAGACGGTACATAGTAACAGTTGTTTAAAAGCAGTGTATTGCCTGTTGGTAACACCGGGTGATATTCACCGACTGCTTCGGCAGCAATAATTGCTCTATTCCCTACTCTGAGGGACATATCTCCCTTTCCCAGTGCTTTACTTTTCTTTAACCTTTTTAACAAATTACAAATATGGGATTCTGATCCGGTATCCAATATCCAGGACGTAGAGCAAACTGAGAAACAACACACCTAAAGAATATACATCAGAATACTTCTTATTCATTAGGGTTGCTTGGAAATCCTTGCATTCCCCTTTCCCATGCTCATAATCATGACAGTTGACATAAATTAAGACGGAACCAACGTTCCCCAGCCTAGTATAATAAGCGGGTTCGGTTAAGTCGTGCACATTATTATCTTGATTAAGGCATGACATGGTAGCAACCTGGAGAGAGAGAAAAGAGGACACTCAGCGTATGCTCTTGTATGATTAGATTGGTTTATTAAATTTATTTAATCATGATGGCTCCCACTATTTTTATCAAATCCTCCTTAAAACCTTAAAAGGGGGATTGGCCGGGATTAATTACAGCCCACAAGTTCGCTACCTTTTTAGCCAGGCCAGTGTCGCTATTTCGAGGGAGCATTTCTAAGGTTTTCGCCAAGTTCCTTAATTACAATAATCTCTTTTCCTTAGAGCTGTTGCCCCGTTAACATCTTTCTAAGACACCTACTGAGTAGCTATTTGTGAAATGTAAAACTCTCCCGGGAGTAATACTTACTCTAGTGGGAATCATGACCCAACTATCATATAGAAAGTATGCAATCTTATTACAAGTTTTGTAACATTTCAGAAAAACAAAATATTATTTTTGGGAATTTTTATAATTAAATAATAAATATATTGAATATTTTAATATTGCGGTATAATTAAATACCGATAAATTAGGAAAAATTTGGAAAATTTTAGAAATTACCGAAATGAGGATGCTTTATGTGATTCATGCAAATTATGAAAGTTTATGATTTATTTGACACTATTTTAGTGCTAATTGCGATTAAAAATCGCTAATCGGGCTTTAAGCGTGTTTTTTGCACATGACATGCACATATCATTTTAGCAGTTGTTATATTTTTCTTTCATGCTTTCTTCCTTTTTTATCATGCATGGTTATAGATTTAAATAGAAGAAAAGAAAAGGAAAAGAAAAGAAAAAGAAAAGAAAACAATAAAGAAAGAGGTATGGGCATGAGAGAGAGAGAGAGAGGGTGAGGGGTCAAATCAAGTCATGGCTCTTATTCCCTCCATTATTTCCTCTTCATTTCCTCTCCTCATCTCTTATGGCTGCTGCCCTCTCCTTCATCCTCTCTCCACCTCCTCAAAACACCATGAAAAACACCCCAAAACTCCATCCCCACTTCATTAAATTTGTGCACAAGCCTTCTAGCTACATTTTGGACCAAGAAAGGGTGGATCTTGAGCACTTGGGGCAACTCAAGAAAATTCTTGAGTTGCCAAATGAGGTATTCTCTTAACCATTAGCATAGTATTTCCATTGCTTTTACATCCATGTTTGTTTAGAACCGATTTGGTGTCGTTTAGTGAGATTTGGAAATTTCTAGTTAGGGTTTATGGAATTCTTGAGTTGTGATGTGTAATTGAGCTTAGTAGAGGCCACACAAACCCCCTAGTGCTAGAATTCAGACCCAAACCAGAGACTAGAACCCTGGAATACGAACTTAGAAAACCCGATATCGGAGAATTTTGGATTCTGTGAGGGTATATTGACATCTGCTATCACCCGAGACACCTGAAAAATATTTAGCAAATACAGAGACACAAGCAGGCAACCTAGAACCTATACCCAAAACCCTGGACCCAACCCCCACTTCCAGGCCGAAAATTTAATCATTCTGGCCACAATTTGCGGCCAGAGTAGGGTCATTTTGGTCCGTGTTTGTTCTGTGGCTCCTTTATCAGTAAAATAGACCCTCCATATATGCAAAATTGGCTAATTTGACCTAGGATAAAATCTGGGACCATTTTCTTGAGTTGCTTTTGCGACTTCGTTTTAATTTGGGATTTGGTATTTGATATTGTGTTTCCGTCGTGTGGCGTTTGAACGCCAACGACTAGGGTTATTGGTTGTGTTTTGCATGCGAGACTATAGGTTTTGACCTATGAACGCGTGCCGATTTGGTTTTCGTGCGCGATTTCTATTTACAATGTCATGTGATACACATGTAGGTACCCTCGAGTAGGCTCAGAGCAACAAGGATGGGCGTGGCGACATCGACTCCGGGAAGCGAAGAGCATGTGAGTAGATTATATCTACGAGGGAAGTCGGGTGGATGGCGTATAGCACCCCAGCAGTTCGTAGTATAGCTTATATATATATATATATAGTTATATATGTGTTTTATCTTACGTGGATGATTATCAAGATATGATTTTGTGTTCATGGTTTAGTTTATGATAGTTAGAAGTAACTTGGTTTAGCTTCTTAGTCACGAACCCTAGAATGAGGTTTACACCCACATGCACACACATGCTTACTTTGTTATACTTGTGCGTATATGGGGATACGTATACACACACACATAGGTATATGACTATGTGTGTGTGTGTGTATATACATATACCTACTCATGGATGATGAGGATTGTTATGGTATTTGGAGATGAGTCGATGAGATTGGGCAGGGTGCCATGAGATCGGTGATATGATGTAGTTCGTATTAGGAGATACGGCATGAGATTTTAGCGGGCCTTTAGGCGTGTGTTTTCATACACGCATATATATGTAGATGGTATCAGTTTGTACTAGACTTAGATCAGTACCCCAGTTCATGAGATATGAGGATAAGGATACCAGATAAATGATGAGATGAATGTGATATTTGACCCGTACCCAGATTTGGGATGCCGTACGACGGATTTACGTACGAGCTATATATTGATGATAGATCCGCACTCTTGACTCGAGGATGTCATGTTATTTATTGTATCGTATGTGATACTATTGAGGCGGGATCACCGACTATTATATTTATATGTATCGACTCAGATTTAGGTGGTTTCCTTACCCTTCGATTAGTCCTGTAGTTTACATATAGATGTTAGACTAGACTCGAGTCATACCTATTTCAAAACTAACGAATCGTGAGTATTTTAAAGACAGGCCAAGGGATTCCACGGCTATTTTCAAAAGACGCATCTTTTTTTAAAAACACCGTAGCCCTTATTTTTCTAAACACCACGATTCGTGATATGACATATTGGCAAAACTGTATGACATATATATATTGATGTAAATTCTTCACTGTTGCGTTTATTATTCAATTTCCGCATATTCTTGCTATTCGCATCGCATCGCATGTTTAAATGTGTTTATTGTTATATTAAACCCATGCTGTCAGGACACCACCACCATTATCGATGATGCGTATGTTCCACATATACCTGCTTGCCGGCTCACACACTTCATCATCGATAATTGCCATGTCACTACACAGTAGGATTGTTGCATCAGGATATGACTCCTTGTATGACATATTGGCACACATGCATATTGTACACTCTTACTTGCGTATATACCTACTTGTACATCCATATTGGCGCACAGGCACATTGTACACTCATACTTGCGTATATACCTACTTGTACATTCATATTGGCTCGCATGCATATTGTACACTCATACTTGCGTATATACCTACTTGTACATCTATATTGGCGCACAGATATATTGTACACTCATACCGGCGTACATATATATTGTACACTCATACTTGCGTACATACATATTTGCACATACATAGATGATTCTAGCTTGATTTTGGAGATTTGGGAACCGCAAGATATATTTTAAAACTGGATTCATTTTAAAGGAGCGGTTTTCCCTCGATATGTGCATATTACTGTTTTATATTGCATGATATACGGATATGTTTACATTTCTATTATATGCCGCATACATCATGCTTTGTGATTATACGTATTGAGATATGTTGTTTTCATGAGATTTCTGGATTTGAGAACCGTGGCTATTTCGAAAGAAAGTATGTATTGTTTAAAAACCCGGTTTCTCTTGATATGATATTTCAGTGCATCCACCATGAGTTTTATCGGTTCTGATATATATATATATATATATATATATACACACACCCCATGCGAGGAGGAGTCATGAGCCGTGTGCGGGTACATGGTGGGGCCCGGTATGGTACCCCGGGGCAAGAAAGGGATGTTATGTATACAGACGGTGAGCCTGGCAGAGGGACTACTACCTACCGGTGATTGTATTTGGGCTCGGCGGATATCCGGAGGATACCGACTGGAGTTGAGAGATGATACGGGCCGATCCGGACTGACGGAGTCCGTGGGCCGATCTGGACTGACGGAGCCCTATATATATATGAGAATTTACGTGCCGATGCTGGGCACAGGTTTCATGATGTTTTCGAGTGTCGATGCTAGACACTCAGGTTCCATGATTTTGATGTGTCGCGAGGGACACACGTTGATTTATATCCTCATTCTTTCATGTATATGCTTTTATGACTTTTACATGCATGATGTTGTTATTGTAGGGTTGCTAGGCACGCGCACAAGGGTCTACGAGGATCAACCATGCCCGATTAAAATTTTAGCCATGCCGAACAACCCGAAGCCGGATCTTTAAACTAGGGTTTAGGCGAAAACATGCATGTTAAACTTTTTAACACTAAGTGAGAGGGATTACAACCTTTGTAGATCCGGTCCTTCACTTCTTAAGCTCCGTGTTGAGGTCCTTTCGCTGCGATCATCGTGTTCCCGACTCTCGAGAGGCTTCACGAAGAGAATGATGCAACCTTTGCTTCCGATCTTCGATACAAAGATGATCTACCTTGAAGTTTCGTTAACACAAGCTAACACTCATAATATGAAGTGAACACCCTCATCTAAATGGCAAGGATAGATGAGAATGATGAAGTAGAATTTTTGCTCTCATTTATAATCTTTTTCTCACTCACTTTCATCACAAAAGAAAGCTTTTTCATGAAGGAACTCAAGCATGAAGAAAAAGAATGAAGATGATGATAACCTTAATCCTTTTGTAATGAACAATGAATTATTGTAGTGGTTACAAATCTAACCAAGGGTTAAGCATGAGAAGAGTTAACCCTTGTAGAGAATTAACTAGGGTTAATAGTTTGGATTGGGTTAACATAATATCTCACAGAAATATCAAGCAACCACAAAGTCAAAGCTTCATGAAGCTTCATGGAAGCTTCATGCAAAAGCTAACCCTAATCCAAACCTTAACCAAGTTTAAACCGTAATCCAATGTTAAATTTGTAACCCTAACATGTTACAATATTATATATCACATATACAATATATTTTGTAACAATAGAAAATAATACAATTAACATATATCGCATATATATCAATGTATTATCCCGTGAGAAAATGAATCTTTTAGTGAGCAAATATTAGTTAATGTAATTTAATATATCATATATATATTATTATACATTAAATTATCAAATCAACACTTGATCCGATAATCCGGCTATTTCACAAATAACCGACTAATAGTATGACCCGGCTATATCACATATACCCGGCCGATATCTTATATCGCGAGAATCCAATACGGTATCATATACCGCATTATCCTCGGTCCCGCACATATCACATATGTGCTCCTACTCCGTTTCACCTGAGCCAAGAAACCTCTGTGTAGGACTCTAAAGAATCGTCAATACGCCGGCAGTAGGTGATGATCATATCAAACACCCACAAGCTGCAAGCGGTCAGCTAAACGTAACAGCTACCCAGGTATTGAGCGCTCAGAAGATCAACAAGCAAGCCTGTACATTCTCTAGTGAATCCAAACAGTAACACTCCCGTACAGTCCGGTCTCGTCGTCTGATATGTCGCATATCTCTCCTAGGGGTGGTAAACGTCAGACCCTAGTAGCTCGATAAGTCGTGTCGATATGAGGTCTATAACAGTTCGAGAAACTACTGGTAACATTTTCCAGTAAATTTCAGCAATCCTGGCCAGGGATTTCCGGTTATTGCCAATCGAACACAGCGCAACATCAACTCTCTATACCGGGAGAGACGAATCCCCTCCTATCGCTCATTGCCTCCATGTGATTCGGGACTGTACCCAAAAGCCACCTTTTTGCACGCCTTCTTGGATGTGGTATGATAGAAATCAAAGCACAGTGGGAATCACACAAGACTCTATGACGATCTCGGGTCAACAGACTACTCTGTACCAGTGTCACCGGAGAACTGCCATCTGCCGTAAGGTATAATACCATCTAGGAGTTCTCGGCGAGTCCGTCCAGTGTACCCAGTCTCCACTGAGCACCCGTACACCATCCTTGATGTCAAACACCGATGGATATGGGATCATCCATCGCCCATCATATGGGTCAAGATGCGTATACGCTAGTCTACTCTGGTGCATCGATGCCCTGTCTCGATACACCCTCGACTAGGAACAGTTATAGGATGTACTCGTCGACTACCGTGGCCCCAATAGTATGATCTCATCATAGTCCCAGTAGTCGAGTACATATCCTAAGGGCTTTATCAACATGTAACATAGAGACAATCAGAGTACATGTTAAGATAAAGTGCAACCAGATAGCATACTATCATGTCGAGCAAGAAAGTGCTCCCTATATATGTCCTAGCATCCACTACAATATACATCATATGTACAGTAATGGCCTCTAGGGCATACATATAACTAACAATCTCCCACTTGCACTAGGGCCATCTGTTTTGATATCGCATACCCAACAATTAGCTGCGGTTGAAGTATCTCATACTCAACCATCCCATAAATGTCTCTACTGGGAAAAAGGCCTTTGTGAGTGGATCCGTGCTGTTGTCCTCTGTGTCTACTCTCCTAACCTCGATCTCCCTGGAGATCAACCATCTCCATGATCAGGTGATACCGCCTAAGAATTATATCTGGATTTCTGATGGGACGGTAGTTCCTTGGCCAAAACCACAACTCCATTGTCATACAATGGTAGGAACGAAGTTCATCTCATGAACTTATATATATCCAGACTGCCTCTTTGGTAGCATCCTTGGTAACGATGTATCTTGCCTTTAATCGTCTAGTATGTCACGGTATCTAGCTTGGAACTCTTCCAACATACCGTCCCTCCACTGAGGGTAAAGACAAAGTCTGCGACTGACATTCAGTCGTCCTTATCACCCTGGAACCTTTCCAGTGATTCTCCCCAGGATCGATTGATACCTTCTCACTATAACTAGTGAGTATCCTAACATCCAATTAGATCTATCTCATAGATCCAAAAACCCAGGATTTAGGAGGTATCACTTTGATCCTATATAGAGAATCCTTGTGATAAGCGGAGATTGACCGAGCGTAGCATAGGAAACTCCTTCCCTATCAAGAGTATGTCATCCACGTACTCTACGAGGATCACCTCCATACTCTCTACTACCTTTTTGTATATACAAGGTTCATCTACCATTTTGATGAAGTCAAACTCTTTGACTACCACATCAAAACAGATGTTCCAACTCCGCGATGCCTGTTTTATCACATTAAACATCTTGCACACGTTTCCGCTGCCCCCACTGTCTACGAAGCCCTCTGGCTGTATACTTATAGACGCTCTTTTCAAAAACATCATTTAGAAAAGCAATCATGACATCCAACCACCAGA
Organism: Agapanthus africanus; assembly: GCA_030015575.1. Taxonomy (NCBI): domain Eukaryota; kingdom Viridiplantae; phylum Streptophyta; class Magnoliopsida; order Asparagales; family Amaryllidaceae; genus Agapanthus; species Agapanthus africanus. The sequence continues at coordinate 355,773,392 of JASDDO010000016.1, read as the reverse complement.
TATCGTAGTCATGGTATGCAGCCGTGGCAAGTAGGATCTGGATGGACTTAAGCATAGCTTTGAAAGTCTCAACTTTTCCATGTACACCAAGTAATCTTCTCAAGATATACTCGCTCCTGATGGGGATTTAACCCTTCAGATAAAGCAACCAAAGTCCATACTTTGTTGGTGTATAAGGATTCCATCTCAGATCGATAAGCATCCAGCCATTCTTACAGAGTCCCACTCCTGATGGCCAGCCCGAAACTAGTCGGGTCATCATCTCATGATGCAATCCTCGCTCCCACTGTCATAGAGAAAACCGAAGTATCTTTCAGGTGGGTGAGGAACCCTACTGGATCGGCGGAGAGGCTGAGGTTCGTTGGTTACTGTTGAATCCTTTGGTTCTATCAAATCATCTGCTATAGTTTGTATAGCTGGAACCTTTTCAGTTCTACATAACAGACCTTACCTCGAGCTTGTTCGGATTTTGCTTTTAGACATAGGCCGGACAACCCTAAATCTTAACATACTTAAGATATGGGCTCTTCCCTTTCTATATCACATATGAAATGGAAGGCAACTGATTTGATTTGAACTCTATTCAATAGGTATGCAGCTTCTCAAGTGCATAACTCCTAAAAGGAAATAGGAAACTCAGTAGTACTCATCATAGAGCACACCATATCACATAGGGTGCTATTGCTCCGCCCCGATATACCATTGTGCTATGGTGTATACGAAGGAGTAATGCTGAGAGAGAATCTCATTCTCCTTTAGAATAGTCCAGGAATCTCCGTGCTTAAGTATTCTCCTCCTTGATCTCATCTAATGACATAATACTTATACCCGTATTTTGGTTCTCTACTTCTAACTTATATTCTGTGAATATCTCAAAAGATTCGGACTTGTGTTTCAACATGAACATATGTCTGAATCTTGAGAGATCATCAGAGAATGTAATGAAGTACAAAGAACCGGTCTTGGCATATGTAGACAGGGGACTTTCATACATCAGCATGTATCAATCCCAAGAGTTCACTAACTCTTTATCTGTTTCCAATAAACAGAGCTATGGTCATCTTATCTTTGTGACATGACCGGCAAGTTTCACAAGATGTAAATTCAAACAAATTTAAATATGCATCTTAATGTAACTTCAGCTAGCCGGGTCGCATTGATATGACCTAGTCTACAATACCTCAAGAAGGATTCGTTCATTTCTGAACTCTTTCTCATGTGTTTGTTCTGTATACCAAGAACTGTAGTTTGATTTAGAACGTCAATGCTTTTAGATAACATGCCTGAACCGATCAACTATTGATATAGGAAATGTTCAAAACATTATCCAACAATACAAAATTATATCCTTTTTTACTAATAAAGAAAAAGATATGATGTTGTATATTAGGTTTGGTATCTAATAACATTTGTTCAGAATCAATGTATTCTGGTAATACAGGGTGATAGTGACCAACAGACTTGGCTGCAACACTTGCACCGTTTCTATCTCATAAAACTTATCACCCGTTCTCAGTTCTCTACCTATCTGTAGCCCATGTAACAGATTACATATGCGGGATCCTGATCCGGTATCTCATACCCAGGACGTAAAGGATACTGAGAAACAGTTCTATATAATGAACACACCCGAAGATGATGCATCGGCATGCACTTTCTTCGTTTGGGCGGCACGGGAATTCTGGTATTCCCCAATTTCCTGCTCTGTCTTATAACAATTATAAGTTGGAGCGGGACCAACGTTCCCCAGCTCAGTATAACAAGCAGGTTCGGTCAATATATCCGTTTTATTATCTTGATTAAGGTGTGATATGGTCGCTACCTAGAGAGAGAGAGAGAAGAAAACACTCAGCGTATGCTCTTGCAAGATTAGATTGGTTATCTAATATATCTAATCAGGATGTCTCCCACCGTTTTAATCAAATCTTCCTTCAAACCCTAAAAGGAAAGACTAGCCGGGATTAATTACACGCTACAAGTTCGCCAATCTTTCAGCCAGGCCAGTGTCGGTACTTTGAGGGAGGTCCTCCGTGCTTTCGCACGAACCTAATTAATGTAAACCTCGTTTTCCCAGAGGCGTAACCCCGTTAACACCTTTCTAGACACCTACTTGATCGGCTAATTGTAATGTGTAAAACTCTCCCAGGAGTAACTCTTACTCGCAGCGGGTATCGGGATCCAACTATCTCATAGAAGGTATGCAATCTCATTGCAAATTTCAACACTTGAAATTCCCAATAATATTTTGCCCCTAGCAGCTTATGACTTTGGCTAAGGTCAACAAATCATAAGTGCTAGCCAAATTCAACCCGTCATTTCCCGATTGAATTAAACCCACCCGCACGACCCTTGACTAAGGTCAACAAAGTCGCACGACTACCCTAACTCAATCGCATCATATGCTTATATAGATAAGCACTAATCAGCTACCGCACACTACGCCTTGGCTAAGGTCAACAAACACGGTACGAATACTAACCAGTACTTATCTAAAATGACGGAGGGCTACGACAGGTTTTTAAGAAAACCTTTTGCGTAATGAACTTGATATCGTTGTAGAATCGAGTGATTTTAAATGGAGTGTTTTTGAGGCTTTTCTAGTTTTGCTAAAGGGGTCACTCCCGGTGAAGGGATCGTCGGCCCTTTCCTCATCGAATAAGGTGCAGGATATATCATATATATCACCATGCAAAGCAAAAACTCCAAAAGCAATCAAAAGACAAACCGAGGGGTGTAGCATCTGCCAGTCATTGCTAAAGGGCCACTCCCGGTTTAGGGATCTCGGCCCTTTCCTTATCGAATAAGGTGCAGGATGTTCTACAAGGAACACCGCGATGCAAAGCAAGAACCGTAGCTACCTGTTTTTGAAACAAGTTTTTACAACATCTTAGGTTTCTTTTAGTTTCATTAATCTCATTAATGAAGTCCCATTTTATTATGCTTCACAAGCATCTCTTTTGAAACGAAATCTGCAATATAACATATATCTTATATATATAATATAAACATTCGTCTCAGGCAGTAATATGATCTCATCATAGAACATTGCAGCTGAAGAACATATATGAAATATTGGATATACTAGGACGTCCGTGTTTTCAATACGAGCCTGTATAAAACACGGATTCCACGGTCGCGATGAATAGCCAAACCCACATCCCTAGACCCCTACGAGAGCGGCAAGTAACACTGCCAATTCTAGGGTTAGGAGACCCGGTCTCGACTCCTCGAGATGGTCTCCCACTGGACCCCAGAACCCGGTTACTTGTGCTCCCCGCCTTGGGTCTACCTAATGCGGAAAAGTAAATAATATACAAGTGGTGACATCAACCTCATCCCGGAAGTGCCCCAATAAAAGAATATTACATACAAATGAATTTTACATGAATGAAAAAGAAAAAATATCATCTCACATAAAACCCCCGGCTATTCAAATGCGACGATCCAATATAACATATCACAGCAACACATAATATCTCATATCATCAACGTAAGCAAGTATGCGTATCCCGATTGTCGTTGATGTATAGCAACGAAGCCGGCGATACACCACATACTACGCTTACGGTCACAGAAAAGAAAGTGTAAAACTACAACAGTTGGAATCCGCAACCTCCTTAGACATCGCATGCCTAACCAAATGAATTCTTTAGACATCGCATGCCTAAAAATTATAAACCCAGCATTTTAGTCTCATTATCGAAAACTCTTTTCAATATCAAGTCGGGCAATTCAACAAGATTCCCGACATCATGATCGAATGCTCGTCGCAAACTTTAGTAGACAGCCGCACCCCAAGATGCCGTCGACGAAGTGCACTAAGGCGGAACACCGCTGCCGCGAGCACCCAAACAGATGCTTTTGGCGACGAGGTTCTCCTACAGTCACTTGGTCGGGGCTATGGGGCGTGGCCGTCTATTAAGTTTACCCGGCGAGTATCCGCGTACGCTACGTGATTGCGACGGACTTTTGATCACATCAAAATTCCGTGGCAACCGATCATTTGAGACTAAACTGCTATGTTTATAACATTCAAATTAGTTATCTCATAACTACCTGTGGATTCCAAATATTGTATCATATTCCAGATAAATAGACAATGTTAAACTTTCCGATCGAATAATCAAACACCCAAGATTTCCCCAATATATCTCAACACTTGAAATCAGTTTAAAAACATCCATCACATGCCACAGTACCAATGGTCCAGCCGTAGAAGGGTCAAGCCAACGCCTCACATGTGGCACGCCGTACTGCCCCAAACCCTAAGGTTCAAATGGCAGTTCAAGACGGTCACATAATCGAGTTAAGGTTTGTTGTCTTCTAGAGGGTCCACCGCGTTACTTGCACGACTTAGAACATTCTTAAACTCGAGAAAAAATCCAAGTTTTGAAAAATTTTCTGACAGGGGAAAAAGTGAGTTATTGATATCTGTTCGAACATTTTAACAGTTTCTAAAAATTATTCGGAAAAACTAAACAAAGTTAAATTATCCGATCGAATCAACGAGTCCCCAATACAACCCTAGAAAACTCAACACTTGAGTGGAATTAAAATATTCCCAGAAAAAATTGCCAAGAAATGACCTAAGAATAATTAAGTGAAATTCCAGGGACTAAGTCCAAATTTTGGCCGCGGAACCGCCGCAAAAACCATGGTTTGGCTGCGGTTCCGCGGTCAAATTATTGACTCAGAGATCCGTACTTCACAGTAATTCTTAGTTTTTCCTGCTTGTTTTACTGAGCATTTTTAATTCAGAAAAAATCAACTTTTTGAAAATTGTCCAGAGAGGGTTCCGTATCGGGGTTTCGGCGTTCGATCGGACTTTAAACTTCGTCTAGACTTCGCCTAAAGCTCTAGCTTGGCTCTGATACCACTGTAGGGTTGTTAGGCACATGCACAAGGGTCTACGAGGTATCAACCATGTCCGATTAAAATTTTAGCCGTGCCGAACAACCCGAAGCCGGATCTTTAAACTAGGGTTTAGGCGAAAATATGCATGTTAAACTCTTTAACACTAAGTGAGAGGGATTACAACCTTTGTAGATCCGGTCCTTCACTTCTTAAGCTCCATGTTGAGGTCCCTTCGCTGCAATCATCGTGTTCCCGACTCTCGAGAGGCTTCACGAAGAGAATGATGCAACCTTTGCTTCCGATCTTCGATACAAAGATGATCTACCTTGAAGTTTCGTTAACACAAGCTAACACTCATAATATGAAGTGAACACCCTCATCTAAATGGCAAGGATAGATGAGGATAAAGAAGTAGAATTTTTGCTCTCATTTATAATCTTTTTCTTACTCACTTTCATCACAAAAGAAAGCTTTTTCATGAAGGAACTCAAGCATGAAGAAGAAGAATGAAGATGATGATAACTTTAATCCTTTTGTGATGAACAATGAATTATTGTAGTGGTTAAAAATCTAACCAAGGGTTAAGCATGAGAAGAGTTAACCCTTGTAGAGAATTAACTAGGGTTAACGGTTTGGATTGGGTTAACATAATATCTCACAGAAATATCAAGCAACCACAAAGTCAAAGCTTCATGAAGCTTCATGGAAGCTTCATGCAAAAGCTAACCCTAATCCAAACCCTAACCAAGTTTAAACCGTGATTCAATGTTAAATTTGTAACCCTAACATGTTACAATATTATATATCACATATACAATATATTTTGTAACAATAGAAAATAATACAATTAACATATATCGCATATATATCAATGTATTATCACGTGAGAAAATGAATCTTTTAGTGAGCAAATATTAGTTAATGTAATTTAATATATCATATATATATTATTATACATTAAATTATCGAATCAACACTTGATCCGATAATCCGGCTATTTCACAAATAACCGACTAATAGTATGACCCGGCTATATCACATATATCCGGCCGATATCTCATATCGCGAGAATCCAATACGGTATCATATACCGCATTATCCTTGGTCCCGCACATATCACATATGTGCTCCTACTCCGTTTCTCCTGAGCCAAGAAACCTCTGTGTAGGACTCTAAAGAATCGTCAATACGCCGGCAGTAGGTGATGATCATATCAAACACCCACAAGCTGCAAGCGGTCAGCTAAACGTAACAGCTACCCAGGTATTGAGCGCTCAGAAGATCAACAAGCAAGCCTGTACATTCTCCAGTGAATCCAAACAGTAACACTCCCGTACAGTCCGGTCTCGTCGTCTGATATGTCGCATATCTCTCCTAGGGGTGGTAAACGTCAGACCCCAGTAGCTCGATAAGTCGTGTCGATATGAGGTCTATAACAGTTCGAGAAACTACTGGTAACATTTACCAGTAAATCTCAGCAACCCTGGCCAGGGATTTTCGGTTATTGCCAATCGAACACAGCGCAACATCAACTCTCTATACCGGGAGAGACGAATCCCCTCCTATCGCTCATTGCCCCCATGTGATTCGGGACTGTACCCAAAAGCCACCTTTTTGCACGCCCTCTTGGACGTGGTATGATGGAAATCAAAGCACAGTGGGAATCACACAATGTAGGGTTCCTAGGCACTCTTGTGAAGGTTCAAAAGGCATCAAACATGCCCGGATAAAATTTTAGACGTGCCGAACAACCCAAAGCCGGGATCTTTGCTAGATTATTAGGGTTTAATACGCAAGATGATAACTTTTATCTAAGTGTGAGGGATTACAACCTTTGTAGTCCGCTCCTTCACTTCACAAGCTCCGAGTAGAAGTCCCTTTGCCGCGATCCACGATCTCCCGGACTCATGAGAGGCTCCACGACTCGAACGATCCATTCTAGCTTGTCGTATTCCAAATCTCCGATGATCTACGTCGAGGTTTCAAAGAACTCAAGCTATCTCACTCTTAAAGAAGTGAACACACTAATCCCATGGGCTAGATGAGATGAGGATGAGAGAGTAGTAATTTTGCTTTCTTTTTATATCATTTTCTCATATTTTATCATCACTTTTGGATTTTCAAGAGAGCTTATCAAGAAGGAAGAAGATGATAATGGAAAAATCATAATGATAATCTCAAATCCTTTTGTGATGAATAGAAATAAAACATATGATTGATATATAACCATGGTCAAGGATGAATGGCTAAGAATGAGTAGAGAAACAACTAGAGTTAGGGTTTGGTTAAGTTAAAAATGTGTCATCACAAAATATCACAACCATGACAAAAAGAAAAATGCTTCTAGAAGGAACTTGAAGCATCTAACCCTAATCAAACCCTAACCTCAATTAATCATCCTTAAACATGTTTAACAATTAATCATATCATGTCACAATAATATATATCACATATATATTATATATTTGCAACAAAAGAAAATAATACAATTAACATATATCGCATATATATCAATGTATCATCCACTGAGAAAATGAAATAATAAAGCGAGCCAATATTAGATAATGTAATACAATATATCATATATATTATTATACATTAAATCATCGAATCAACACTTGATTCGACGATCCGGCTATATCGAATATTACCGACTAATATATCATGTACCGATTCATCGAATCAACACTTGATCCGATGACCCGGTTCATATCCATATATCGCGAGAATATAATACGGTATCCCATATCGCATTATTCTCGTTCTTGCGCATATCACATATGCGCCACTACTCCGTTTCGCCTGAGCCAAGAAACCTCTGTGTAGGACTCTAAAGAATCGTCAATACGCCGGTAGCAGGTGATGATCATATCAAACACCTACAAGCTGCAAGCGGTCAGCTAAACGTAACAGCCACCCAGGTATTGAGCGATCAGAAGATCAACAAGCTAGCCTGTGCGTTCTCCTGTGAATCCAACCAGTAACACTCCCGTACAGTCCGGTCTGTTCGTCTGATATGTCGCATATCAAGTCTAGGGGTGGTATACGTCAGACCCCAGTAACCGATAAGTCGTGTCGATGTGTGGCTCATAACGGGTCGAGAAACTACTAGTAACACTTACCAGTAAATCTCCATATCAGCCCTGGCCAGGGACTTCCAGTTATAGCCAATCGAACACAGCACAACATCAACTCCCTATACCGGGAGAGACGAATCCCCTCCTATCGCTCATTGCCTCCATATGATTCGGGACTGTACCCAAAAGCCACCGTTTTGCATGCCCTCTTGGACGTGGTAAGGTGGAAATCAAAGCACAGTGGGAATCACACAAGACTCTATGACGATCTCGGGTCTTCAGACTACCCTGTACCTGTGTCACCGGAGAACTGCCATCTGACGTGTGGTATATCACCATCTGGGAGTTCTCGGCGAGTCCGTCCAGTGTACCCAGTCTCTACTGAGTACCCATACACCATCTCTGATGTCTAACACCGATGGATATGGGATCATCCATCGCCCATCATACGGGTCAAGATGCGTATACGCTAGTCTACTCTGGTGTATCGATGCCCTGTCTCGATATACCCTCGACTAGGAACAGTTATAGGATGTACTCATCGACTACCGTGGCCCCACTAGTATGATCTCATCATAGTCCCAGTAGTCGAGTACAGATCCTAAGGGCTTTATCAACATGTGAGAGTAAAACAGTAAACCAATACAAGTCAACATGTTAAGATAAAGTGAAACCAAATAGCATACTATCATGACGAGCAAGAAAGTCCTCTCTGTATATATCTAAGCATCCATCATAATATACATCAAATGTACAACAATGGCCTCTAGGGCATATACATAACTAACACACAAGACTCTATGACGATCTCGGGTCAACAGACTACTCTGTACCAGTGTTACCGGAGAACTGCCATCTGACGTAAGGTATAATACCATCTGGGAGTTCTCGGCGAGTCCGTCCAGTGTACCCAGTCTCCACTGAGCACCCGTACACCATCCTTGATGTCAAACACCGATGGATATGGGATCATCCATCGCCCATCATATGGGTCAAGATGCATATACGCTAGTCTACTCTGGTGCATCGATGCCCTGTCTCGATACACCCTCGACTAGGAACAGTTATAGGATGTACTCGTCGACTACCGTGACCCCAATAGTATGATCTCATCATAGTCCCAGTAGTCGAGTACATATCCTAAGGGCTTTATCAACATGTAACATAGAGACAATCAGAGTACATGTTAAGATAAAGTGCAACCAGATAGCATACTATCATGTCGAGCAAGAAAGTCCTCTCTATATATGTCCTAGCATCCACTACAATATACATCGTATGTACAGTAATGGCCTCTAGGGCATACATATAACTAACAGTTATGTCATTGGTTGATACGTGGACGAGATCCACATGCATACAGGCAATGATTACATAGTTGGATGATATCCACATACTCATAGACTTCATGCTATAGTGACACTGATTTCATTGATGATACCTCATGTTTATGATATGTTGCTACCTGAGACACTGACACTAGCACTTGGTACTACACTTATGTATAGATGTTTACCCTTACCACTTGATCATGCTTCAGACCTTATCATATTGAGGATATATATTACTGATCGTTTGACCTAGGATTGAGTCATACATACGATTTCTGCTCTGTGATTTTTTCTACTCACGAGTTGGCAACTCACCCCCGTTGTGCCACAGTTCTTGCAGGTTTTTGCCGTACAGGTTTCATTGCGGCTTTCTGGCACACTGCTTCCTTTCTGGGTGATTGCTTTGGTAGGTGGGTTCACTCGCATCGTGACCACCATTGTACTTATTTTTCGTAATCCGTTTTCTTGTTTTCAGTTGTATCTAGTAAAATTCCATCAACCAGACTTGTATATTTATTTCAGACTTAGAAAACCAGTTGTGTATTATTTCGATCTTAGAGTCATGCGTTGTAGCATTATGGTTTTCTTGATGATTTTGAGTTTCCTTTTGTGTTTTGATCCTCGCCCTTCGGCGTTGTATATTATATTGCTTGCGTGGTTGTGACCGTCGATTGACGAAGAGCTAGATCCCGCTTGGGGATGCCTTTTATCATTGTGCATATATTATTCATGTTGTACCCCTTTTGGGGCCAGTTTTTACAAAGGAAACTCTGCCGAAATTTTCAGAAAGGACTTGAGATTTTAAAATGCATATTTGGTTTATGCTATTAAAACCACTTCTTTAAAACCAGTTTTCCTTCATTTATTATTTAAAATGGTTTAGATTTCTGGGATTTCTTGGCTTACTTGAATTAGATGGGGTCCTATAGACTTCATATGATTCAAGTGCCAGTCGCGTGCCATTTCGTGTCGTGACAAGTTTCAACTCTTGAAACTCCCGATATGGTTTTTTACCCATAACGGCTTATGACCTTGACGGAGTCAACAAACCATAAGCCGCTAGTCAAGTGCATCCCGTCATTTCTTGATTAATTTAGATCTATCTGCTTGATCCTTAACGGAGCCAACAAGGTCGCACAATTGTCCTAACCAATCACATCGCATGCTACAAACGAACATCACTTAACTACCATACACCATAGTTACATAATTCGCGAATTATTCGGCGAATTCGCGAATAATTCGCGAATTTTTGATCAACCGATTAAATCTTCGATTTAATCACCGTTGCCGAACGCGCCAAATAATTCGCGAATAATTCCCGAATTATTCACGAATTATTCGAAAAAACATCGAATAATTCAAAAAACAGCGAATAATTCACAAAATCAAAACCTAGCGTCTCATATATTAATTTGTTGCTCGAAATCCTTTCCGAACATTTCCCGAACACTTGCCGAATCTTTTCCGAACACCTGCCTATTTTTTCCGAGTAGTTCTCCGAATCCGAATTTTCGACCTTGCCGAATTATACCCGAATCACGAATTTTTGACTATGCCATACACTATGTCTTAACGAAGTCAAAAAACATAGCACGAATATTAAGTACTCTATCGTAGGAAATGACGGATGGCTATGGCTGGTTTTGATGAAAACCTTTAACATAGTGAACTTGATATCGTTGATAGAACCGAGTTATATTTGAACAGGAGTCGCTTAGGCTCCGCATTTGAAATGATTGGTCTTTTGATTAAAAAGCCGAGTAGATTTCAAATGTGGTTCTTACAACATCAATATTAGGTTTATTTCTTTTCATTAATCTCATTAATGAAGTCCCATCATTTAAAACCTATTCATAGCAGAAAGAAACGAAAAAATAGAATGCATATTTATGCCATCTGCATTCTCCACGGGGCCCCGTCATGCACCGTTAGGTTACTTAACTAACGACATAATGGAGGCAGAGCTAGCACGGATGCAAAACATAAATAGTGTTTATTTATATCATATATAAATAAATAGCATTCGTCTCAGGCATGAATAAAAACAACACAGCATAATATAAACATCACAAAGAAATGGAAAACATATAGGATAAGAAAGACGCTTTCGATCGAGCCGTCAACCGAAACACGGAATTCCATGTTCGTGTGAATAGCTACAAACTCATCTATCTTAGACTCCTACGAGTGTGGCAAGTTACCCGCCAATCCTAGAATTGGGTGACCCGGATCTCAACTCTTTGAGATGGCGACCCACTGAATTCTAGAATCCGGTAAATTATGCACCCCTTCGTAAGTCGCTCTTAGATGCAGAAAAGTAAATACAAATATACATCAAATGGTGCTAACCGCCTCACTCCCGGAAGTGTCCCGATAAAAGAATATTACAAATTTACATTTAAATGAATTACAAATAAAAACAATCTCTCACTCGGCTATTCACACGAAAATCCATTTTACCATCACAATCACAACAAAACAAATATGCAAGCATCAAGCTCTTAATTTTATCAGATTTTCCATATAGCAATTCGATGAAATATTAGCACGCTATGATACTTACAATTAATCAAGAATGAAAAATGAATCAACGCCATCAAACTCTTTGATTTCGTTAATCTGGAATAGTGGCCAATGATTCCAAAAAAAATCCGTGAAGCCACAAATATGAATTTGAAACGTTTTGAACTCAAAATCAACCCCAACGTAAAAAACAGTCCCAATTTCCATCCAAACGAGCTCCGAACGTCGTCAAAAAACGCCCGAAACTCCAACCGAAAAAACGTTATGATCCGAGGGCATCAGGGGGGGTCTTTGGGTGGTACCTCTACACATGGCTACACAATTGTGTGGCCATATGTAGGGGCTGGTCAAGAGCAACCAGCAGGGTGCTCTCGGCCAAGCCACCACTCGGGGCCACAAAATTGAGGCCTCGAGTGGTGGCCCCCACCCTCAACCTCTCCGGTACTTTCCTTGGGTCACATCTGACTCATCACTGGGCCTCTGGTACGAACTGTGAGCCCGTGGGTGCAGGAAAAACATGGAAATAGTTACTGTTTTTGACAGTTAAAAAATAGTTTTTGCGATGAAACTTTTGCCGATTTTAGTGAATCAAAAGGCCACAAAACAAAGTTAAAATCTCTAGTTAGTCTTTGATACCAGTGTAAGCGTGTCATGCAAAATGCTACAGAAATTTGAGCGCGGCGGAATATAGAATTTTTTTAAGCATGCATAACACACATTAAACTTGATCACCTAGAGATTGAAACTTGTAACAAGAAAACTAAAGAACTAGACTACTATGATAAGAATTTATACCAAATTTTTCTATTCCTTCAGGTCTTCAAACTCCTTCTCCTTGAGTCCAAAGATAGTTGTATGGTTGCTCTCCCCTGCTTAAATTCTTTGCCAGGCTCTTAAGAATACCAAGTGAAGCTTTGATGCCGATCCTTCCATCGAAGATGATCCACAGCGATGAATTGGCGACTTGAGCTACTCCTTCACACTCACTAGGTGCTAAGAAATGAGATGAAGTACGATATAGTGGAATAAGCTCTCCTTTTTCCTCTCTTTTCTCTTCTTTTTCTCTCAAGTCTTTTCTTTTTCTCACTACTAGTATGAAGGAGAGAGAATGAAAATTAGGTTATGGCTAGCCTCCTCACACAACTATGACCCAACCCCATGACACCTCTCATCTTTCATGCTACCATATGTCCTAAGGTGTGTGAGATGGTTACACCTCACCCCTAGGCATTCAAAAATGAGAAAGGAAAAGAATTGAATAGAAAAAGAGGATATGTCATGTTTAATAAATATCAACCATGACAAATATGTTCACATCACATGGAACAAAAGATAAAGAGAGAAAAATGATAGTAGCTTAATTACATGTATTATCATATAATACCATATAATTAAGCAAGTCATTAAATTAACAATTAATTTAATGATCCGGTTTAATCATAAAACCGGCTAGTATCAAAACCCGTCCGGTTCAAGAAAAATATGTAACCAGACCCCGCACACATCCCCATGCGCGCACTACATCATTTCACTCGAGTAGAAAAAATATCTGTGTGGGACTCTAAAGACTCATCAATATACTGGCAGTGAGTTGTCAGATCACATCTTCAGCTCACAAACACGTTAGCGGTACTAGGAGTACGTAACGACTATCCAGGTATTGAACGAAGGAAAGGCCGACATGCAAGCTTGTCCGTACCATATAGAGCCTATCGATGACACTCACTGTACAGTCCGGTCTTTTTGTCTTAGAGTGTCGCATACCGGGCCTGAGAGATAGAATCCGTCAGACTCCCAATAACCCGATAAATCGTGTCGATATTAAGCTCATAACCAGATGAGAAACTACCAATAACGCTTATCAGTAAATCTCGCTTGCCCTGGACAGGGACTTATGGTTATAGCCAATCGCGCACTGTGCAACATTAACTCCCCATACCGGGAGAGAATGTTTCCCCCAATCAGAGCAAAGCTCTGTTTGAATTTCAAAAATTCAAAAATTAAAGCAACGCTTCAAATCCCGTGGGCTGCGCGCCACGTGTCAGAAGTTGATACGTCAGCGCAGCGCGCCCAATCAGAGCAAGGCTCTATTTAAAACAAAAATTGAAGGAAGCAACGCTTCAGTTGCGCAAGCGCTGCGCTGCGCGACACGTGTCAGCACAGTTGCGCAAGCGCAGTTGCGCAGTGCGACACGTGTCAGCGCAAACGCAGTTGCGCTGCGCTGTGCGCTGCGCGACACGTGTCAGCACAGTTGTGCAAGCGCGGTTGCGCTGCGCTGTGCGCTGAGCGATACGTGTCAGCGCAGTTGCGCAAGAGCAGTGCGCTGCGTGACACGTGTCAAGCGCTGGTGCATCTGCGCCAAACAGAATTAAAATTCCAGTAAGATCCTTCTGTTCTTGTTACAACAAGAAAATTGTCTTCTGTAAAACAGAAGCCCTTGGATCAAAGATCCAACGGTGGGGAAAATTTCCCAAATCACTCAGAGAATGATCTCTTTAACAAATATAACAAATTAATGGGCACTATATAGAGACCCCTAGACCCCAATTCAAAAGGGGATGAACATAGAGGAAGAACTTCAAAAACAACAAAACAGAGAGAACTCTGAAGAATTGTGAGAAGAACTCAAGAAGGGAAAGAAGGTAAAAACCTTTAAAAAAAAAGAAAAAGAGAAGAACTTCTTCTGAATAGATCGTTGATCTAAGAACAAGATCAATGATCTTGAATAAAAAAAATAATAACAGTGCCTTGCACTTTTTTTATGAACCATTGGTTCTGGAATCTTAAAAATTCTCAAATTATTGAAAATAGTGCCTTGCACTTGCAAAAACTGCACCGTTGCGCTCCTGGGTTGGCGCAAGCCACCAGAGAGCGCCACGTGTCAGCACCAGAACCACTTGCGCTATGCGCTTTTAAAAATAGAGCACTGCTCTTTAAAGTTGGCGCAACTCACCAGAGCGCGCCACGTGTCAGAAGCGCAACAGCGCAGCGCACTGCGCTGTTGCGCTTGCGCTTACCAGAGTGTGACACGTGTCACCACGACAAGCGCCAGCGCTCAGTAATTGGCGCAAAGCGCCTGACAAGCCACCGTCAAGTAATTAATGCACTGCAGAAGGGCCAAGCCCAATTAAAAAAGGCCTAACAGGCCAAATAAAATGCAATGCATTATTTTAAAAAGGGGCAGAGCCCAAACCAAAACAGATGCTCTGCATCATTTACAAAGGGACTGAGCCCAAATCAAAAAGGCCTAGCAGGCCAGAATAAAATACAGTGCATTATTAAATAAGGGCAAAGCCCTAGCACAGGCCTAATAGGCCAAAGATAAAAACGTTGAATATTCTCAACTGGACTTAGCCCAATCATGGCCGTAAGTCCTCAAATTAAATTGACTGAGCATGGCTACTCCCTTAAATCAATTTACATCCGGTTCAAGGGTACATCTCCAAACTCCTCTGATACCTATCGTTGTAATCCTTTAACGATGTCAGAGAGGTGACGGGTCCCGGCAACCACACATCGATACGGACTGCGGGGTCCTTAAACCCACGGACTTATGCGTCCTTAAACCAAGATATGGACTGTGGGGTCCGTAAACCCACGGACTTATGTGTCCTTAAGCCAAGATACGGACTGTGGGGTCCTCAAACCCATGGACTTATGCGTCCTTAAACTAATGGACTTATGCGTCTTTAAACATATCCATATGGACTATGGGGTCCTTAAACCTATGGACTAATGCGTCCTTAAACTAATATCTATCCCCAAAACTGGCAATGGACCACCATGTCCCTAAACTAGAAATGGATCTAGACGATCCCGTTAAGTTGATCTTAGTCTGGAAATTAGACTAACATATCCTTAACAAACGTTTAAGTTGATCTTAGCCTCAAATATGGCTAACGTATCCTTAAATCAAAACCCAAAACCCAAATCTAAGAAAATACGGATTTGGACTAATCCACGTCCTACGGGCGACGAAATAAATAGTCTCCGTATACAATCCACGGGCAACCACAAACAAAACAAACACACACGACACGAAGTGAACATCTGGAGAAGGAGAAAGTGGCTACCGCGATGCGGTAGTGTAATTAATCGCAGGGGCTTGCGCCTGCAGGGAAGAGCGTCCCCACAATCAAAAACCCCTCAAGCGAGGGGGAATCTGATGAAGTCTGCTACATCGGCCGCATCCGTCTAAACCTCCGATACACGGTGCCATAAATCAACTTGGCATCTTCGGAGAGGTGGACGGATAAAACCAAATAGCATCTGTCCCGAATTTCAGGCAAGACGTCCACCGCGTCTCCGC
Source organism: Agapanthus africanus (assembly GCA_030015575.1). NCBI lineage: Eukaryota > Viridiplantae > Streptophyta > Magnoliopsida > Asparagales > Amaryllidaceae > Agapanthus > Agapanthus africanus. The sequence continues at coordinate 355,757,295 of JASDDO010000016.1, read as the reverse complement.
CGCGTCATTCGGAGGGGAACAGATTCTGGCATGCCCGGTGGGACCTTTTCCTCTTTCCACTCCACACTTCGTGTGTCGTGTTCGCGAACGAATCGCGGTTTGCTGTGGTTGCCTGTGGATTCGAGGTACTAAGATTGGGTGTCTTGCTCCGTGCAGAAAACAGAAGATCAATGGCTTCAAACTGCACTGCTTGCAACTGCAACTCTCGCTCGGTCTCTGCTGGAAGAGTAACTTACGGGCCCTAAGCGGCCTCTCTTTTCAAGATGCCAGTGGAGCTGGTAACTCAAGCCACCACTGGACTATTCTTCGGGACCATGCTCCCACCGATGAGCTTCAATGCCCCAATGACGTTGCAAGAATCCCCAAAGAAGTCGGTCTTTGATCGACTTACCACTGCCGCGGTCCCTCTCAACGGGTCGCCCAACTCCAGTGCCTCAGTTTTTAACAGGCTAGGTCAGAGCTCCAACGGGCCCATGGAAAAGCCAGCAATACCAGAAGATTGTATCCCGAAGCGGATAGCTATCCCTACTCCAGTTTCAGGCGAGATCACCAAGGTTGCTTCCCCTGCTCGGAAGTCTGCTTTTGACAGGTTGGCCGTCCCCATTCAACGGACGTCGGTCTTTAAAAGGCTGATACCGGCAGATTCTGACCAACACAGGGGGCATGAGGAGGTCACTCCTACGGCTCAATCAATTCCACCCGCACGATGCGCTCGACGTCGCCACTGGCGTCGAGTAAGGAAGGCTGGAGACAACTCCTCCTCTAGATTTACGACACCAGATCCTATGGTGGGGATCGAGGTTGCTGTTCCAACTGGGAGCAGCTTTGAACTGCTCAACGAGGTGCGAAGAAACTCTCCTACTGCAGTGCTAAAGAGAACTCCTTCACCTGTGGGGAATACTCCAGAGAAGAAGCTAGGGCAACCCCCTCAACGGATGTCCTGTAAAATTTACAAAGTCTGGCGACAGGTCCAGGAGTCGGTGATTTATGAAAACTATCTCCGCCGACCAAAAAAGATGAAGGTTCATCAAGAGAAGGATTACTCCGTCAAGCCACAAAAAGCAACAGCTACTTGGGTGCTCACTGCAACAGCCCCCTCATCTCCAATCCCTCAAAGGAAAATGAGGCCGCAAAGAGCCCCTGTGAACATGGCGAAGCATAAAAGCGCTGAACACCAACGCCCTAGGTCTGGGGGCATGATGGTGCACAATGTTTATATGGCTTCCGGAAAGGAGGAAAGCCGCGCTTCGATGGGTCACTGACCGCTAATCCGATCCGTGACAAAAGCCCAGGAGCAGCAGCAGCAGAAGATCCAAGAGATGATGACTGCGACGGCTGCACTCACCAGGCCAAAAGAAAGCCCGGAGGCATCATCAGAGCAGCGTCACGAGCAAGAAACCGATGCCGAATTCCTTCGTAGAATGCTTGAAAGGAAGCACAAGGAGGCTGCAGAGCAAGCGGCCAATATAAAGCAGATGGCTCTCCTATTTCAAGACATGGTCGGGATGATGATCCAGCCAGATCCCCCAGCCGAAGATCCTCCGATTATCTTTGAAGATGACAGAGGAGAAACGTCAAATCCACCGCCGGCTCTTTCAACAGCCAAGGAGGAGACAATTTCCAAAGCTGCCCTGGAGAACTATATAGCTCAGCAAATACGAGCTCACCAGGCGAGTGAAGCGGCCAGCCAAGTTGTCAAGACTGGACGACCCTATCCGGGCTGGTATGATCGAATAAGTTACCCGCCGGGATATACGATCCCTAAGTTCCATGTATATAAAGGAACGGGGAATCCCTATCAACATGTCGCTCAATTCAGAGCCTTATGCGGCAATACTGGAGGCGATGACAAATTGTTGCTTCGCCAATTCGTCGGCAGCTTAGCAGAAATAGCCTTTGAATGGTATTCAAAGCCACCTAACGACTCTGTCAAAACATTTGCGGAGATGGAGCTACTGTTTACACAAAGATTCGCGAGTGCTAGTGAACGCACCCTGATAACAGCACTGATAAATGCCAGGATAAGACTAGGCGAAATGTGGGTCCAATACGCAACACTATGGCGGAACCTATGTTCAAAATGCGAACAACGCATAGAAGAGGCACCTGCGGTAGGCATGTTCGTGGGCACTCTCGATCCTCAAGCGACCATCTCACAATTCATGATGTTCTTCAGGCCGACCACCTTCCAGGCCTTGATCGACAAATTAGCCCAAATCGACCAGATGGGCCATGGACCGTTTCTTCCAAAACCAGACTCTCGAAATGAGAAAGGAAAAAGGAAAGTGATCGTCATTGCCAATGCTCAACAACAACCAAACAACTCAAAGCCGGTTGTTCGCCAAAATAATGTGCGTCCATGCCCATCCCTCGAGGAGAGATTGGGACGTCCTTACTCATTTCCTCAGAATAAAACGAGAAGACTGTTCGAGATGGCAGTGCGCAACAGACTCATCAATCTGCTGAGTCCAAAACGTCTGTCGCAGCCAGGCGATCTCAATAATTCCAATTATTGCCCTTACCACCAAACGGTAAGTCACCCGATCGAGGATTGTTTCATCTTTAAAGGATGGATCGAGGATCACTACCTACAAGGCAAGTTCGCGCTGTCTGAAAACTGGAAGGTAAACCCACCACAGCTGCACACTCCAAAGAAGACGGACACGATGGGGGGCAGCTTGTTCTTTTGTTAAGGACGAAAACGATGGAGAAGACTCATCAGATGAACCCGAAGACTACGTAGCGTGTTGTCATGTGATCTCTCACTCATTGGCGGATGATAAAGAGGCTCCTTGCGCCGAGAAACCGAGGGCGGACCCTGAACCAGAAATTCCGCGGCCGTCAGACGAGTTGATCGATGCCTTCCTGAATGAGATTCGTCTGAAAGTTAAAGCCAATCAAGAGTGTGAGATGGCCATACTTGAAGGAGCCAAACACCGACGACTGGACCAAAGAGTCGAGGCACTCCCATCAAATCAAAAGCCATCCGCTGCGGATAAAAACAAATTCAAGACGAGGAAAAGGTTTGCTAAAGCCCTGTCAGCGGGAATGAAGCTACCACCCTCTGAAGAAAATACTCTCGGTGGAGTAGAGATGCATCCTAACTTCTGCTTATATCATCAGAAGATCATACATCCTACCGAAGACTGCGACTCCTTTAAGTGTTGGTGGCAAGGGTATGTCGCTCAAAAGCAACACTTCAACAGGACAAAGCGTGAAGCTCGTAAACATCAGAAAAATGCGATAGATGAGCGCAAAAGAGGCACCGCCGACTGTCACATAGCCGACTCTAAGGAATCGCAAATTGTCACCTTCGGAAGAGACTCTGAAGAAGAAGCTGTCCTCAACCCTCTCCTCAAGGAATCCATTTCAAAAATGAAAGAATTGAGGAGTTGCGAGAACGTTCAGCCGTGCAATCGCACGCTACTCGGAAAAAATCTCGGCCTCGCGAACAAAGGATCGAGCAAAAAGGATAAAGAGAAGGGAAAAACAACCCTTGTAGCCAATACTCAACAGCAATCAAGTGGCCCTAGACCGGTTGTTTTCCGAAACAACAAACGGCAACCCCTCCAGGAAAAGTTGAAACGTCCTTACTCGTTTCTTCAAGATAAAACAAGGAGACTGTTCGAGCTGGCAGTGCGCGACAGACTCATCAATCTGCCGAGTCCAAAACGTTCGTTGCGACCAGGCGATGTCGACGATCTCGATTATTGCCCTTACCACCAAACGGTAGGACACCTGATCGAGGATTGCTACGTCTTCAAAAACTGGGTTGAAGATCAATACCAACAAGGCAAGTTCGTCATATCCGAAAGCTGGAAGGTGAACCCGCCACAACCGCACGTGATGGGAAAGATGGAGACGCCGGGGGCATCATTCTCATTCATAGAGAAAGCCCCATAGACCGAAAAGTCGGTAAACTAGAGCTTCGCCTCAAATACGGCGATGACGGACCGAAACGTCCTTACACTAATGATGGACCGCAATGTCCTAAAACTTGCAAATGACCGAAACATCTTTAAACTACTACCGCAGCATCCTTAGGCGGACGAGATAAAAAGAAAAAAGAATAAAGAACAAAATAAAAAAAATAATAAAAATAAAAAAATAGAAAAACGGTATGTCCATAAGCAAAACGGGCACGGATGAAAACCCGAAAGGGCTCCGTGAGTAAAAACAACAGGGCTACCGGCGAGTGTTTGTGAAAACCTGAAAGGGCGCAACCTCGTTAGAAAAAAATAAAAAGAATAAAAAAAAAGAGGAAAAACGGTATGTCCATAAGCAAAATGGGCACGGATGAAAACCCGAAAGGGCTCCGTGAGTAAAAACAGCAGGACTACCGGTGAGTGTTTGTGAAAACCCGAAAGGGCGCAACCTCGTTAAAAGACACTTGCAAGGTCCTCTCGACCTTGTAAGGAGAAACCACCCGTGTGAGAACCTTGTGACTCACACGGAAGCAACACACTTAGGAATCCTCACGATTCCTAAGGAGAAATTACACTTGCGAGATCCTCACGACTCGTAAGGAGAACTCTCTTATGGACCCTTACGGCTCATAAGATTTGCAAGTCTTAAGTTACAGGGACCTGAACCTGTTCTTAAGCAACTCCCGCAATCTTCGATATTGCCCTACGTGCGGCTCAATACTGACCCTTGTATATAATCTATGGGCGCGAATAAACATTTCCCTAACCAAGTCCCACCCATGGCTAGCGATATGTCCATATGGTGAACAACCCTTATAAGTCCTCTCGACTGATAAGGAGAAAACCCTTTTGTAAGATCCTTACGACTTACAGGGGAACATACACTTAGGAATCCTCACGATCCCTAAGGAGAAAACACACCTACGAGATCCTCACGACTTGTAGGGAGAAATACCTTTGTGAGACCCTTATGGCTCATGAAGTCAAAAGCCTTAGTCGACGGGATCCTAACCCTTTTCGCTAAGCCACCTTTGTTCGATATCGACAGAGGCAAATGATGATTCGCTCCTGGCAATATCCCAGTTGTAGCGATGCTGATGCCTAAACCGGTATCAAATTCCGAGTCCTTTCATGGCAAATGATGATTCGCTCCTGGCAATATCCCAGTTGTAGTGATGCTGATGCCTAAACCGGTATCAAATTCCAAGTCCTTTCATGGTAAATGATGATTCACTCCTGGCAATATTCTAGTTGTAGCGATGCTGATGCTAAGATTGGCATCAGATTCCAAGTTTCACACTCGCGATAGAAAAATCAGCGAGCCATACATGCATACGAAATAGCCGAAATGATGGGGCAACTTGCAAATAAAAATCAGCAAGTAAAAAAAAATGTGTATGCATGCAAAATAGCCGAAATGATGGGGCAACTTGCAAAATCAGCAAGTAAAAGAAAATGTATGCATACAAAAACGGTCGAAATGATTGGGCAACTCACAATAAAAAGCAGCGAGTAAAAAGAAAAATAGTCGAAATGATTGGGCACCGCGAAAAATAGCCGAAATGATTGGGCAATCGTGATTTTCGCGATATAAAAGCTGAAATGATAGAACATCGCGGAAAGATTTTTTTTTTTTTGAAAGAATGAAACTTTTTGCCCTACAGGTGAGATCACATCGATCCCTGTATACAATCCAGGGGCACAAACAAGAAGAGAACCATACCTTCCCACTAGGCTCCATCCGAAAGAGAGCCAAGTCTCGATGGTTCACCAGCAACCTAGAGATAACTGCGACATTCGTCTCGATACAGCAGATGCAATGCCGCCAAACAAAGCGAAGGCCAAATTCCTAGCTTCGGGGTCTTAACGGCAAGTCATATAAAGCCTGAAAGACAATCGAAGATCATCTTGCACTAGTGCGGAATGGTCACCACCTCGACGTTCGTCTCGATACAGCAGACGAGATGTCACCTCAGCGTTCTTCCTCCAGCAGGGTTCAGACGCGACAATCAAACAAACGGAGCCACGGAAAAATCCCTAGTTCCAAACCTCGACGGTTCACCAACAACCTAGAGACAACCTCGACGTTCGTCTCGATACAGCATACGAGATGTCACCCCAGCGCTCTTCCTCCAGTAGGGTTCAGATGCGATAATCAAACTAACGGAGCCACGGCAAAATCCCTAGTTCCAAACCTCGACGGTTCACCAGTAACCTAGAGATAACCGCGACATTCATCTCGATACAGCAGACGCGATGCCAGCAAACGAAGCAAAGGCCAAATTCCTGGCTTCAGGGTCTTGACGGCAACTCACATAAAACCTGAAAGACTATCGGAGATCATCCCACACCAGTGCGGAGTGGTTATGACTCATCGGGGCTCTCCAAAATGAGCCTAACCTCAAGTAAAAAGCGGCATGGCAAAATTCCTAACGCTTGCTCTTCCGACGGTCAAACTGCCAAGGAGGATTGCTTGAAGACGTCTTGTCCAGCCCCCGAAGGGATCAGGGACACGGCAGTCGCAGAGCTACTCGAACAGCACAATTACATATCAAGGAATATATCCGCTGATGCGACGGTACGACGGTCAAAATCCTAAGTACCACAGACTCTAACGGACTTCTGTCGTAAAGAGCAGAGGTTAATTGTGACGTTAGGATATTCTTGCGAGAAATGCTCGATTTGTCTCGACTTGTGAAGAAATTGATGTCTTTGCGAGAACTTCTCGATGCGGCTCGACTCGTAAGATAAAGCCTTAGGCAGTAAGGATTAAAAAACTTGTTCCCTAAGCACTGGGACTCTGCAAGTTAGCCCAAAACGGTCTCTTGCATACTATCCACGGGTCTCACTCTCCAAACTCGAATCTCGACAAGGAGGGAAACAACCGCTTACGAGTCCTCTCGACTCGTAAGAGGGAAAATTCTCTTATAAGATCCTTACGACTTATAAGAGAAAACGCACTTAGGAATCCTCACGATTCCTAAGGAGAAAATCCACCTATGAGATCCTCTTGATCCGTAGGGAGAAAAGTCTCTATGAGACCCTCACGGTTCATAGAGTTGAAAAGTCTTAGGCAGCAGATCTGAACCTGCGGCCTAAGCCATCGCTATCTCGTGAAGAAACCAAGATGCTTACTCTATTATCTGTCAACCGTGTTTATCAAGACAACATGCTGATAATAAGAGAAAAAAGCAAATAAATGATACAAGACATTGCAAAGAAAAAATGTGTATCTTTATTTATAAATTCAATCAAGTACAAGGTGAATCGTACAAAAGAATAAAAAATGGATACATCTTATTCGAAAAAGAAAATTTTTACAAGTATACTGATATAAAGGCAGCTACTGGGAATGAAGCGTCTTAAATAACCCTATCAGTTGCTCGCGCACTTCCTTCCATGCCTTTTCCTGATCGGCCGCCACCGCCAGTTCCGCCTCCACTTGCGTCCGTTGCTGCAAGAAGGATACAAGTTGCTCCCCAACGTCCTGCTGAGCCGCTTCGCGGCCTCGGGCATTACGCTCGGCAGCATCGAGTTTCTGCTTCAGGTTCAGCCCATTAGAGATACGCTCCAGAAGGCCCTCGAAGATAACCTTCACCTGGGCAGCGTTCGCCTCAACTTCAGCACGTAGGTGAGCAGTCTCGCTTGAAGACTCTTGACATTCCTTCAGCCTTAAAGCTGCTTCTTGTTCCAAATGGCGGAAGTAAGAAGCGCTTTGCTCGATCCATGCTGCCCGTTGAGTAGTCATGACCAAAACCTCAGGGGCAGGACGCATCAACTCCAGCTGATGCAAGCGGGCCTCGATTTCCCTGCAGTGATTGACCCAAGATTCGACGACGCCTTCGTTATGAAAATTTACAAGCGCCGCCAACATTGGGTTAACCTCCATAGCGAAATCTGCGGCAGATGGGAGAGCATCTGCGTCAAGCTCTTTGATGTATCCGCTCAACATGCCCAAACTCATTACGGCACCCTTTAAAGATAGACGTTTCAAGAAGGGGCCTGCCGGCATCGTGACTCGAGACTCAAAAGGCTCCGGGATCGGAACGACGGCTAAAAAAAAGAAACAAAATACTATTAGATGACAGTTCAAGAAATACAATAAAAAGTCATTGATGAGATAGTTTACTATACCAGCTGCAGCGGGTGGCAAGGCTGGAAGGGCCGGTGGCGCGACCGATCTCTCATCCCCTCCTTCGATTTGTATCACTGCAATCAAGACAAGGGAAAGTTAGAGATAACTCCATCACTAAAAAAAAAAGGAAAGACATCAGTTGGAAACTATACTCACTAGCGCCACTGGAGGAAGAAGCGAGTTCAGATGGGAAGGAGAAGTGCGGGTGCAACACCTGATAGAGATGATCAAAAAGCACTCCTGAAAAGACGCAATAATACGACATTAGTACATAAATTATGCGGCTGATGTTAGTTATGTATATGCCCTAGAGGCCATTGTTGTACATATGATGTATATTATAATGGATGCTTGGTTATATATAGAGATGACTTTCTTGCTCGTCATGATAGTATGCTATTTGGTTTCACTTTATCTTAACATGTTGACTTGTACTGGTTTACTGTTTTACTCTCACATGTTGATAAAGCCCTTAGGACTTGTACTCGACTACTGTGACTATGATGAGATCATACTAGTGGGGCCACGGTAGTCGATGAGTACATCCTATAACTGTTCCTAGTCGAGGGTATATCGAGACAGGGCATCGATACACCAGAATAGACTAGCGTATACGCATCTTGACCCATATGATGGGCGATGGATGATCCCATATCCATCGGTGTTTGACATCAGAGATGGTGTACGGGTGCTCAGTGGAGACTGGGTATACTGGACGGACTCGCCGAGAACTCCCAGATGGTGATATACCACACGTCAGATGGCAGTTCTCCGGTGACACTGGTACAGGGTAGTCTGTAGACCCGAGATCGTCATGGAGTCTTGTGTGATTCCCACTGTGCTTTGATTTCCACCTTACCACGTCCAAGAGGGCGTGCAAAACGGTGGCTTTTGGGTACAGTCCCTAATCACATGGAGGCAATGAGCGATAGGAGGGGATTCGTCTCTCCCGGTATAGGGAGTTGATGTTGTGCTGTGTTCGATTGGCTATAACTGGAAGTCCCTGGCCAGGGCTGATATAGAGATTTACTGGTAAGTGTTACTAGTAGTTTCTCGACCCGTTATGAGCCACACATCGACACGACTTATCGGTTACTGGGGTCTGACGTATACCACCCCTAGACTTGATATGCGACATATCAGACGAAGAGACCGGACTGTGCGGGAGTGTTACTGATTGGATTCACAGGAGAACGCACAGGCTAGCTTGTTGATCTTCTGATCGCTCAATACCTGGGTGGCTGTTACGTTTAGCTGACCGCTTGCAGCTTGTGGGTGATTGATATGATCATCACCTGCTACCGGCGTATTGACGATTCTTTAGAGTCCTACACAGAGGTTTCTTGGCTCAGGCGAAATAGAGTAGTGGCACATATGTGATATGCGCAGGAGAGAGAATAATGCGATATGGGATACCGTATTATATTCTCGCGATATATGGATATGAACCGGGTCATCGGATCAAGTGTTGATTCGATGAATCGGTACATGATATATTAGTCGGTAATATTCGATATAGCCGGATCGTCGGATCAAGTGTTGATTCGATGATTTAATATATAATAATATATATGATATATTATTATATTAACTAATATTGGCTTGTTTTATTATTTCATTTTCTCAGTAGATGATACATTGATATATATGCGATATATGTTAATTGTATTATTTTCTTTTGTTGCAAATATATAATATATATGTGATATATATTATTGTGACATGATATGATTAATTGTTAAACATGTTTAAGGATGATTAATTGAGGTTAAGGTTTGATTAGACTTGGATGCTTCATGCACCTTCTAGAAGGTTTCTTCTTTTGTCATTACAAAGATCTTTTGTGATGACACATTCTAAACCAAACCAAACCCTAACCCTAGTTGTTTCTCTACTCATTCTCATCCACTCATTCTTGATCATGGTTTACAATTCAATCATATATTCTTTCTATTCATCACAAAAGGTTTTTAATCTCATTATTGATTTTCCATTAGCTTCTTCTTCTCTCTTGAAAAGCTTGCTAGAAAATCTTGAAGTGATGAATAAAATTGAGAAAATGATTTAAAAAGAAAACAATATTACTACTCTCTCATACTCATCTCATCTAGCCCATGGGATTAGTGTGTTCTTCTCTTTTGAGTGAGAAAGCTTGAGTCGAAGCAACTTCAAGGTAGATCATCGGAGATTTGGAATACGACAAGCTAGAATGGATCGTTCGAGTCGTGGAGCCTCTCATGAGTCCGGGAGATCGTGGATCGCGGCAAAGGGACTTCTACTCGGAGCTTGTGAAGTGAAGGAGCGGACTACAAAGGTTGTAATCCCTCACACTTAGATAAAAGTTATCATCTTGCATATTAAACCCTAATAATCTAGCAATGATCCCGGCTTTGGGTTGTTCGGCACATCTAAAATTTAATCCGGGCATGTTTGATGCCTTTTGAACCTTCACAAGAGTGCCTAGGAACCCTACAGCTGAAAGATAAAACTAATGGGTTGCAAATCCATACCTTCCAACATCTTTGATGGTACAAGGAAAGGCAGAGAGGTGACCACCGCCAAGGCAGTAGTTGACGGCGCTCCCTCGAGCAATGGAGCATCGGCACTGGCCGCACCTGCGTTAAAAAACAAAGATAAACTTGTCAGAAAGGATCGCAAAATATATTAAAAAGGGGACAATAACTCGAAATTTACCTGAAGAGCCGCCAGCCGAAACGGAGGCGTCTCCCTCCTCCATTGATACGAGTCCACCTCCTGTGGCCTCATCACCAGACTCTACGGGGGCCGTCGTCGTGCTCGCAAGGACAGGAGACGGCGGAGGACCGTAAGCGGGGAGAGCAATGATCGGAGCATTTCCAGACTCTTGAGAAAGAGAGGCCGGCTCGCCCTCAGGAATCACGCCCGCCTCACTCGCTATTCCCTCGGGCTCGGCGGTCGCCATTGTCTCATCCGCCGTCACCATGGGGTTACCGGCCTCAGGCGCCTCGTCCGCCACTTCCCCAGGCTCAGTTATAGCAGTCGTCTCATTTGCCGCCACCTCAGGCTCGGCATCAACGACCTTCTCTGGTGCAGCTCCCTCATCCCCCAGCTCAGGCTCAGCAACCCCGACGACGTTGCCCACCGTCGGCTCGGGTTCGACCAATACCTCCTCCACTGTCCCTTTAGGCTCGACGGTTTCCGCCTCCCCTTCGGTTGGACTTGGCCCTACAGGACGAGATATATAAGAACCAATAGGTTTATAATTCTCGCAACAAAATCTTGAAAGACACACTACCTGAGGTGGACTGATCGTTGGTCTCCCGAGCTGCACGCAATGCCCGCCTATGAGCAGTGGATAGGGCGACTGGAGACTCTTCCGAAGGAGTAGCAGCATGAGGGACGGTGCTTGGGCCAGCTCCCACGGCTAAAGCAGCCCTGCGTGCCTTCGCCTCGCGCCTTAGCCGCTTTCTCTCCTCCTGAGCCGTTGAGACAGACCTCTTCAAAGCCTCCTTCATTGAGACGTCCTCGTCTGTGAACAGGGATGCCTCCAAATCCTTCAAGGCATCCCTCGTCGACTTGTCGAGTTGAGGCTCTCGCGGCAGCCCCGAGGAGACTGGGACTTCAGTAGCGGGCCCGGGGAGAGTCCCCGCATCAGCTGGCGCGGCCCATGCAAATAGACAAAGGAAGAAGGTTAGGTCAGCCATCAGAAAAGAGAACACAAAAAAAAACTTGATAAGGCAGGACGTACCAACGCCCATTAAAGCGTGCTTATTTTCTTCCTCCTGGAAGGTTTTCAAAGAAGCAGCGATGGCTTCTTCGGTAGTGACACCTGTTAAAAAAGGGGGAAAGCATTAGTCGAAGATAATGATAAAAATGCTATAAAATGACGAAGAATACAGCTAATGATTACCTGCTCGAGCAAGTTTATCCAACCACGCTTCGAGCCTCGCGGATCGCTCAGAAGCCGCAATAGCGGCCGCCAGATCAGTGTCTGCAGGGTCTACCGAGAAGCCCTAATTGCTGCCATACTCGCTTATTCCTTCGGTAAGAGGGGCCTCAGGCTCCAAACCGAGGATCGCGTCGAGAGAAAGGAGCGACTTCTTCTTCCTCTTCTGCCCACCAGCCCTGGGTGCACCCGAGATCGACTTGCGCTGTGCAGGCACCCTAGGGCGGCGGGTCCCGATATCCGCGCCCGTGCCGGACTCCGGCGAAACCACATCTACCGTCTCTATTGGAGCACAGGGGGCTGGTGGCGCATCCGCAGTACCACAGAGCGGCAGGCCGCGCGGAGGACTTAACACGTGCGGTGGCACGGCTCCGGCATCTTTCAGCGGAGGAATGACCGGGGTCCTTGGCTTCAAGGGAGCCTTGCGATCGCCGCCGGGAGGCGCACCCTTGCGGTCAACCAACATGCGCTTCTCCATATGGATAACCGGACCCATTGCATGGGTGTACCAAGCCACGTACGCGTTGAGGACTTTGGGGACGCAGCTCAGCTTGCTGATGAAGAAATAAGAGCCCGTGTTAAGCCGCATGAAATGGTGCATCGCACTCCTTATCCCCTCCCGGCTGGCCATGGGCTCTTCCAAAAAGGCTTCCAGCGGGATCCCCTGGTGATAGCTGGATTGTTGGGCGAACCGATGAGGGTTATACCTCATGAAAAGCGCCATCTCATTCTGCCTGAACACCAGGTAGCCCGGCCGAATGGAGTAGAGGTGGAGGATCTCTCGGGCTTTCAATATGGGGGGCCCGTCCTTAAAATCATCGCGTAGCGGCACCACCGACTTAGTGGTTTCTGAGCCTATGGTTATGAATTTGTCCAAAAAAGAAACCTTCGCTCCGACCAGGTGTGGACGAAGGAGTAGCCCCCTAGCCTCTCGCGGAGACGCAACCACGATCGAGGCGCCGACCAGCCGCATGACTCTTGGGAGTCTGCACTTTTCAAAAAACGGAGGGATCTTGTGGACGCCGAACACCCCATGCACGTGCATTTCCATCCAAGAGGTGAAGTAGTGCATCGGGAAATTAGCAGGCTGCACCCCAGGTTCATTAGCGTCCGCTGCCACGCTAAGTCCATTATAGAGATGAGCCAACCCAGCAATTCCTATTGTTAACTGCAGGCCAGCCACCATCTGATGTGCTGGGTAGAAAACGGATGGCCGCATGTGGCGCGGGGGCATGGGGAGCGCAAAGCTGCACAACCACAATCCCAGGAACCCTACAAAAAAGGTCTCTTCATCCATGCCCGAGACGGTGATCTCCGACAACGACGTGACGACGGCGCTGGGAAGATAAAAGTCCTTTTGATCGCCCTCCGATGTTGGTCGACGGTCCAGGCCGAAGTCGAAAGGGTCGTCAGGCTTAGCGAACTTCTCTCTCTGTTCCGATAGAAACTCCGGTCGAATGAAGCGGGCAATAAAATATGCGAAACTGACTCCCTGGGTGCCCGATTCCAGATAGAGCCCTTCATAGATCTCCAGTGCCTTCACCAAGCCCGGAAACTGGTGCTAAATAGCATTCTCCGGCGTCAGATTAAACACCAATGGCTTGGTGGCAAAGACATATTCGTCAGGAGGAAGCATCTCCTCGTAATGCCCCCCTCATCGGCAGACCCGAGATTTCAGCAAACTCCTCCAAGGAGATAGAGACTTCCCTGTCCGTCATCAGGAAGGTGTGGGTAGGGATATTCCATTGTTCAATAAAAGCCTTAACCCACCACGTTGGAGGAGAGGGATACTCAAAGAGCGAGACATAGATGGCCGAATACAAAACAATCTTCATCAGATGAGTCCTCTTCGCTGATAAGATATACCGGGCCCACTGCAAATATCCGTCGGTCGGTCGCGGGATCAATCCAATGTTATAGGCCTGTCCCCAAGGGCGTGCTTCACCCTGACAGATTCGCCTCCCTAAAATGCCTATTGCCGGCTGCTGCTGCACGGGAATAGCACCAATCGCGGGTTAGAGGAGGTCATCCGAATTCCAATTTTTAACCTCCACGGCATTCTTCACCGGGGGTTCATCCGCGTAAGGGAGCGAAGATATGGGCTCAGACGGCGTGGCGAAACCGAAACTTCGGCGACCCTGGATGATCTCATTATACCACCTACCCTACAGGTGAAGGCTCTTATGCTCGGGGTCATGATCCTTGATGAGAGCGAACACTACTCGGTCCACTGGTGCCTGGGGAAATCCTCCCTCCGAGCGAACAAACGGGAAAGACAAATCAGTAGACATGTTCACTGCAAGGGGACAAAAATCAACCGTCAGTATCATAATTCCAATGCCTGGCATTTTAAAATTTATACCACACTGCAATGCAGTGGGTAGGGGACCAAAAGGGGGACCCACAAAATCTGGATGACAGTGCATCAGTTAATAAGACAACCCCATCATTGGATGAGACTGTCAATTAATCCCAAGAGAATATTCTCATTAATAATAAAAATCCCTAGAGACAAGGAGAAAATCTCCTCTTTCAGAGCAAAGCTCTGTCACAGAGTGACACTTGTCAAACTCTGGTCTCAATCGAATGAAATTCCATAAAAGAGCCTAGCTCTGTGATAATGATGAGAAAATCTATTAAAAGAAAAGAAAACTTTTCTTTAAGCTCCTAAAGATTAAAATTTTTTTTGGGGATCCTAAAGATCCATGAAAACTCTTAGGATTTCTTCATTTTCAGATCAAAAAGATCTATATTTGATCCATGAGCAAAGCTCTGTTCATGGGTTAAAACCCATGAAACAAGATCTCTGTAGATCTATAGACTTTTGAGAGCAAGGCTCTGTTGATAAAACCTCAGAAAGGTTTCCTTTAGATCAAAGATCTATGAGAGCAAGGCTCTGTTAATTAAATTAAATTAAATTTAATTTTACCTAAGATGATTCTAGGTTCTGAACTCTGAAGTTCTTGGAAAGAAACGAGAGCAAGGCTCTGAAAATTCAAGTTCTTGAAAAATGGTAAAACATTTCCCAAGGACCAAGGGTCCTATTTATAGGCGCCTGCGCCCCTTCAACTCACCCGTTGATCCAACGGTCAAGATCTTGCCACCGCTGCACTCACGTGCGCGCCACGTGAGTGCAACGGTAGGGGGGCATTTGTTTCCCCCAATCAGAGCAAAACTCTGTTTGAATTTCAAAAATTCAAAAATTGAAGCAACGTTTCAAATCCCGTGCGCTGCGCGCAATGCGCTGCGCGCAATGCGCTGCGTGTCAGAAGTTGATACGTCAGCACAGTGCCCAAGGCAGCGCGCCCAATCAGAGCAAGGCTCTATTTAAAACAAAAATTGAAGGAAGCAACGCTTCAGTTGCGCAAGCGCGCGCGACACGTGTCAGCGCAGTTGCGCAACCGCTGCGCTGCGCGACACGTATCAGCGCAGTTGCGCAAGCGCGACACGTGTCAGCGCAAACATAGTTGCGCTGCGCTGTGCGCTGCGCGACACGTGTCAGCGCAGTTGCGCAAGCGCGGTTGCGCTGCACTGTGCACTGAGCGACACGTGTCAGCGCAGTTGTGCTGCGCTGTGCGCTGCGTGACACGTGTCAAGCGCTGGTGCATCTGCACCAAACAGAATTAAAATTCCAGTATGATCCTTCAGTTCTTGTTAAAACAAGAAGATTGTCTTCTATAAAACAGAAGTCCTTGGATCAAAGATCCAACGGTGGGGAAAATTCCCAAAATCACTCAGAGAATGATCTCTTTAATAAATTTAACAAATTAATGGGTACTATATAAAGACCCCTAGACCCCAATTAAAAAGGGGATGAACATAGAGGAAGAACTTCAAAAACAACAAAACATAGAGAACTCTGAAGAATTATGAGAAGAACTCAAGAAGGGAAAGAAGGTAAAAACCTTTAAAAAAAAGAGAAGAACTTCTTCTGAATAGATCGTTGATCTAAGAACAAGATCAATGATCTTGAATAAAAAAAAATAATAACAGTGCCTTGCACTTTTTTATGAACCATTGGTTCTGGAATCTTAAAGATTCTCAAATTATTGAAAATAGTGCCTTGCACTTGCAAAAACTGCACTGTTCGCTCCTGGGTTGGCGCAAGCCACCAGAGAGCGCCACGTGTTAGCACCAGAACCACTTGCGCTATGCGCTTTTAAAAATAGAGCACTGCTCTTTAAAGTTAGCGCAACTCACCAGAGCGCGCCACATGTCAGTAGCGCAACAGCGCAGCGCACTGCGCTGTTGCGCTTGCGCTTACCAGAGTGTGACACGTGTCACCACGACAAGCGCTAGCGCTCAGTAATTGGCGCAAAGCGCCTGACAAGCCACTGTCAAGTAATTAATGCACTGCAGAAGGGCCAAGCCCAATTAAAAAAGGCCTAACAGGCCAAATAAAATGCAATGCATTATTTTAAAAAGGGGCAGAGCCCAAACCAAAACAGATGCTCTGCATCATTTACAAAGGGACTGAGCCCAAATCAAAAAGGCCTAGCAGGCCAGAATAAAATGCAGTGCATTATTAAATAAGGGCAAAGCCCTAGCACAGGCCTAATAGGCCAAAGATAAAAACGTTGAATATTCTCAACTGGACTTAGCCCAATCATGGCCGTAAGTCCTCAAATTAAATTGACTGAGCACGGCTGCTCCCTTAAATCAATTTACATCCGGTTCAAGGGTACATCTCCAAACTCCTCTGATACTTATCGTTGTAATCCTTTAACGATGTCAGAGAGGTGACGGGTCCCGACAACCACACATCGATACGGACTGTGGGGTCCTTAAACCCACGGACTTATGCGTCCTTAAACCAAGATACGGACTGTAGGGTCCGTAAACCCACGGACTTATGTGTCCTTAAGCCAAGATACGGACTGTGGGGTCCTTAAACCCATGGACTTATGCGTCCTTAAACTAATGGACTTATGCGTCTTTAAACACATCCATATGGACTATGGGGTCCTTAAACCCATGGACTAATGCGTCCTTAAACTAATATCCATCCCCAAAACTGGCAATGGACCACCATGTCCCTAAACTAGAAATGGATCTAGACGATCCCGTTAAGTTGATCTTAGTCTGGAAATTAGACTAACGTATCCTTAACAAACGTTTAAGTTGATCTTAGCCTCAAATATGGCTAACGTATCCTTAAATCAAAACCCAAAACCCAAATCTAAGAAAATACGGATTTGGACTAATCCACATCCTACGGGCGACGAAATAAATAGTCTCCGTATACAATCCACGGGCAACCACAAACAAAACAAACACACACGACACGAAGTGAACATCTGGAGAAGGAGAAAGTGGCTACCGCGATGCGGTAGCATAATTAATCGCAGGGGCTTGCGCCTGCAGGGAAGAGCGTCCCCACAATCAAAAACCCCTCAAGCGAGGGAGAGTCTGACGAAGTCTGCTACATCGGCCGCATCCGTCTAAACCTCCGATACACGGTGCCATAAATCAACTTGGCATCTTCGGAGAGGTGGACGGATAAAACCAAATAGCATCTTCCCCGAATTTCAGGCAAGATGTCCACCACGTCTCCGCCGCGTCATTCGGAGGGGAACAGAGAAGAATCCCTTCCGATCGCTTACTGCCTCCACATGATCTGGGACTGTACCCAACCACTACCTGTTTGCACAGCTTTTTAAAGCTGTGGTAGCGTAGTAATCTAAGTACAGTAGGGACCACATGAGACACCATGACGATCTCAGGTCTACAGACTAATTTTTACTCGTGTCACCTGAGAACTGCTATCTGACGATAGGTATAGTACCATTTAAGAGTTCTCGGTGAGTCCGTTCGGTGTACCCAGTCTCTAATGAGCACCTGTATACAATCTTAGGTGTCAAACACCAATAGTTATGGGATCAACCATCGCCCTATATAGGGTCAAGAAATGTATACACTAGTCTACTCTGGAATATTGATGCCCTGTCTCGATGCTCCTACGATTATGAACTTTTAAGGATGTGCTTATCGACTACCCAGGGCCTACTAGTATGATCGACATCATAGTCCTGGTAGTCAAGAAAAGATCCTAAAGGCTTTATCAACATGTATATATAAGAGAAAGAATAAATGTATACACGTTAAGATAAAGTCAAAACCAGATAGCATACTATCATTTTGAGCAAGATTGTTCTATACATACATATGTCCCAACATCCAATATAATATACAATAACGGCCTCTAGGGCATACAAATCTAATAGCTACGACCAAAAGCAGTACCCTCCTGGATACACAATCCTGAAATTCAACATCTTCAAAGGGACGGGGAACCCTCAGCAGCATATCACATAGTTCAAGGCCATGTGCGGTAACACCGGAGGTGACGATCAACTTCTCCTCAGACAATGCATCAGCAGTCTGTTAGAGACCTCTTCGAATGGTACTCGGAGTCCTACGACTCCTAAAGAGAAAATGCACCTACAAGATCCTCTCAACTCGTTGGGAAAAAATATTTTTATGAGATCCTCATGGCTCATAAAAAATTGAAAAGCCTTAGGAGACAGGGATCTAAACCTGTCTCCTAAGCCCTTATTGCCTTACGGTTAGTCTCCAAATTGACTACCGTATACAATTCATGAGCGAATCGCAACAAAGTTGCACCCAAAAGGGGAAGAACCACTCATGTGTCTTCATGATACATGAGGAGAAAATGCTCTTGTGAGATCCTTACGACTCATAAAAGGAAAGACACTTAAGAGTCCCCATGACTCATAAGGAGAAAAATCCACCTACGAGATCCTCTCGACTCGTAGGGAGAAAATACTTTTATGAGACTTTTAAGATTCATAAAATTGAAAAGTCTTAGATGACAGGGACCTAAATCTGTTTCCTAAGCTATCAATGCCCTGCGGCCAGTCACCAAATACTACCCATGGGCTACTAACGATAAAACCCTCGTCTAAAACAACCCACACAAGCAAACAAAGCTCCCATTATGGAAAAGACTTACTCGTGCGTCCTTACAACTCACAAGGGGAAAATACACTTAGGAGTCCTCACGATTCGCAAGGAAAAAAATACTCTTATGAGGTCCTCTCGACTCGTAGAGAAAAATATTTTTATGAGACCCTCATTGCTTATAAAAATTGAAAATCCTTAGGTGAGAGGAACATAAACCTGTCTCCTAAACCATCAATGCCCTATGATCGACCTCCAAATTGGCCACCGTATACAATCTATGGGAATAAACAATTCGTATCATTCCCAAGACCCACCGGGTGAGCAATGTTCCCCAAGAATATGTTCTGCCATATGGCTTGTCTCCAAATTGACTACCGTATATGATCCATAAGCGACTCGTTACAAAGTTGCACCCAAAAAGGGGAAGACCCACTCATGTGTCCTCACGATACATGAGAAGAAAACACTCTTGTAAGATCCTTACGACTTACAAGGGGAACATACAATCAGGAGTCCCCACAACTCTTAAGGAGAAAATACGCTTACGATATCCTCTCGACTCGTAAGGAAAAATACTTTTATGAGACTCTCATGGCTCATAAAAATTGAAAAGCCTTAGGTGACAAGGACCTAAACCTGTCTCATAAGCTATCAATTCCTATGGTCAATCTCCAAATTGACCACCGTATATGATCCATGGGCGAATCGCAACAAAGTTGCATCAAAACATCCTACGTTAGCAAACCAAGCTACCAGCGAAGAAAAGACACATTCATGCGTCCTTATGACACATGAAGGGAAAAGACATTTAGGAGTCCTCACGACTTCTAAGAAGAAAATACTCCTGCGGGATCCTCTCAACTCGTGGGGAAAAATACTTTTATGAGACCCTCATGGCTCATAAAAATTGAAAAGGTTTAGGTGACAGGGATCTAAATCTGTTTCATAAGCCATCGTTGCCTTACAGTAAGTTTCTAAATTGACTACTGTATATAATCCATGAGCTACCCACAGCAAAGTTGCACCTCTAAGTCTCGCAGGTGAACGATGCTCCCTAAAAGATCGGTTGCCTTACGGATGGTCTCCAAAGTTGACTACCATATACAATCCATGGGCTCCCGTGAAAAAATCGCTTTCAAGACCTCCTCTATTGATCAATAAGGATACCAACGAGGAGAAGATCCACTCATGTATCCTCATGACCCATGAGGAGAACAGTTTGTTAAAAAAAGGTACGTCCACCAGAAAAATGGGCACGGATGAAAACCTAAAAGGGCTCCATGAATAAAAATAGCAGGACCATCCGCTAGATTGTGAAAACCCGAAAGGACGCAAAATCGTGAAAAGAAAAAAACTTCCCTACCAGTAGTTCGACCCTGACTCTTGTATACAATCCGCGGGAACACAAAATATATGTTGCATCAAAGTCCCACCAAAGGCGGACAATACTCCTAATATGGTAAATGGCACTTTTGAGTCCTCTTGACTTGCAAGGAGAAAACACTCTTGTAAGATCCTTACGACTTACAAGAGAAAACTCACATAGGAATTCTCACGACTCCTAAGGAGAAAATCCACTTACGAGATTCTCTTAACTCGTAAGGAGAAAACAACTCTGTGAGACTTTACGGCTCACGAAAATTGAAAAGCCTTAGATGGCAGGGACCTAAACCTATCCTCTAAGCTACCATTGTCTAATGGGCAACGACAAATGATGAGTGACTCCTGACACTATTCCAGTCGTTGCGATATTGATGCCAAATCAGGTATCAAATCCCAAGTTCCTAAAGGCAAATGATGAATTGCTTCTGGCATACATGCTTCAGTATTCGCAATGCTGATGCCGGTCAAGGTTCCAAACTATCGACCCCTGAGTCGTTAAACCGGAAAATAAGAAAAAAAAAGATAGCCGAAATAATTGGGCAGCTCGCAATAAAACTCAGCGAGCAAAATAAAAAAATAGTCGAAATGATTGAGCGACCACGAACAAATAACCGAAATGATTGGGTAATCGCGACTTTCGCGATAAGGAAAGCTAAAATGATAGAGCAATAGAGAATATAAAAAAGGGTAAAGAAAAGAATTTTTTTCTGCTCTACAAGTAGTTCGATCTCGACTCTTATATACAATCCACAGGCACAAACAAATGAAAAAGATGCAATGTGTTTCTCCATGTTCGACCGAACAAAGAATGGAGTTTTAACGGAAATACATACAACCTAGAGACTATCTGGTCGTCTCCTTACTCTTGCAGGGTATAGACACAGCGTCATGAAGACTCAAAGGTGTTAGGTTGCGTGTTCTTGGGGCATAACAATTGCAGTCAAGGCGGAAGCGATAACAAAAAATTTCAAGCAAGCATAAGCAAGCATAAACCAAGAATTCATCCAAACACAAAAACAAGCAAACAAAAGAGAACAGGAAATGGAGTTTGAGCATGCTAAAACCTTTGTAGCATGTCCGCCCAATTGTGGAAGACCCCTTACAAGCTCCAAGTCCTCCGGGAATGAGCTTGCTCGCCGATCCACTTTCCGGAGATGATCACACGAAGAAACCCATGCCCAAGCTCCAGCTTTACTAGATGGTAATCTTTGTGAAGCAACTTAAACATCAACCTTGCTAGGAATAATGTTCAAGAGATGTAGTATGAATCATTTTAGATATTTTTCTTTTTTCTTTTCTCTTTTGAAGCTAACATTAGATAATATTAGAATAGAGAAGAAGATATCCATCTCTTTTTCAAGTCTATCCTTTTTCCCTCTTTTATTTTTATCTCTTGTGAATAGAGTGGGTGGATGTGTGACTCACCCAAGCGAGTCACAAGCCCACCCTCTTCACTATGCTTCCAAGAAGAGAAGAAAATCCTATGTGTGTGTACACACACACACACGCCCGTAAACACATCAAAATACAAATACCCGTATCCATATCAGGATAAAAATACCCATATTTGTATCAAGATACAAATACCTGTATTCATATAAATACTCGTATTTGTATAAATACCCGTATTCGTATCAAAATACAAATACCAAAAGAGATAAAATGAGAGATATAATATTAGCTCATATATCATAAATATTTGATAATCCGTCTATCTTTCAAACCCGCTAGTATTAACAAAAGGTCCGATTAAAGTACGTCAATCCAATACACATGTTTAATCGAACTCCCGTATGTATCACCATACGCACACTATATCGTTTCTTCTGAGCCGGGAAACCCTCTGTGTGGAACTCTAAAGACTCGACAATATGCCGGCAGTAGGTTAGGACTATATCCGATTGATCTGAAACACTTTTAGATCAATCCCCCATAGGGTTAACCTTCAAGCACGTTAGCGATACTAGCTGCATGTAACGGCTACCCAGGTATTGAATGTGTAAGTGGATATCACGCACCCCACACACTTGTGGGGAGGCAGAATATGCAAAAAACGATTTTTCTATGCTTCGCAACACCGACTAAACTTCAGGATCGATACTAAACCCTAACTAGTAAAACTGTATGAGGTTAACTACTCGGAAAGAATGTTATACTTCACAGTATCATGTCCTTCGGGACTTCTTGCTATCCTCCTCCTCGTCATAATCTCCTCAGATCGTAAACGGATCGGGCCTCCTCATCGGTCTCCTCAAGTCAAAGACGATCCACCGAGAGTCTATAGTCCGAGCTCCAACCTCAAATCCGAGATAACTAAGGCACCTAGTTCGCTAAACTAGATGTCCTAGATGATGTAGAGAGTGTAGATAGATTACTTTGTCTCTAAATACCCTAGGTTTCTCAACACATGAGACACGAAGGGTATGGGGAAGAAGAAGAGGAGCTTGAGGAAAAGAGAGTGAAGCAAGAACATTAGAATGAGATTGCTTTCTGAACACAGAGCGATATCAACCCCCAATACCGGGCGAGACGAATCGTATATAACCTCCACTTCCTCCAAGTGCTTCGGGAATGCACCCAACTACTACCTGTTTGCACGACTCCTTTAAGCCGTTGTAGGGTAGTAATCTAAGAACAGTGGGAACATACTCGAGGCGAAGTAGCAGTGTCAAGTCGACGGACTAAGCTGTACTCATGTCACCTGGGAATTGCTACCAGACGATAGATATAATACCCACCAGCAGCTCCCTACGAGTCCTATCCAGTGTACTCATAACCCAATGAGCACCTGCATACTATCTCCAGTATGACATACTAATGGCTGTGGGATAGACCATCCCCCTACTGGGATGTGAAGCGTATACACTAGTCTACTCTGGAGTATCGATGCCCCGTCTCGATAATCCTACGACTAGGGACCTGTATAAGGATGTGCTTATAGACTACCCATCCCCCACTAGTGTGACTGCCATCACAATGCTGGTAATCAAGCAAAGATCCTAAGGGCTCTACTAATATGTATTAGCGATATGCTAAAAGAAACACATGCACATATTGAGGTAGAAACAAACCAGGTAGCATACTACTATTTCGAGCAAGACTGTTACTATATCCGTGTATATCCCAAGCTTCCAATATGTAATATACAAACCAGCATGATACAATAATGGCCTATAGGGCCTATATCACTAAAAATCTCCCACTTGCACTAAGGCTATGTATTGGCATATAGCAGACCTATCATCACGAATAGATTCTCGAACCGTGTCTGAGGGATGGCCTTTGTGAGTGGATTTGCAGTGTTGTTCTCTGTATATACTCTCTTCACCTCGATCTCCAGGTGATCAACGATCTCCCTGATCAGGTGGTAGCTCCTCAAGATATATCTGGACTTCTGATGGGACCTGGGTTCCTTCGCTAAAGCTATAACCCCGTTGTTTTCACAATACAGAGGAATTGGATCAACAATAGACGGAACCACCTGAAGTTCTATTAAGAACTTCCTTATCCAGACTGTTTCTTTTACGGCGTCACAAGCGGTGATGTACGTCGCTTCCATCGTCGAGTCAGCAACGTTGTCCTGCTTGGAGCTCTTCCAATATACCACCCTCCATTGAGGGTAAAGATATAACCCGACATGGACTTAGAGTCATCCTTGTTACTCTGGAAGCTGGAGTCAGCAAAGACCTCGATCTGGAGGTCTTTTCCGCCATACACCAAGAACATCTCTTTAGTCCTTCTCAGGTACTTGAGAATGTTCTTTACTGCTATCCAGTGGTTCTCCCCTAGGTTTTACTGATACCGGCTTACCATGCTAAGTGCGTAAGCAACATCTGGTTTGGTACACAACATCCCATACATTATAGAGCCTACCGCAGAAGCGTAGGGTATAATAGACATGCGAGCCCTTTCCAAATCAGTCTTGGAAGACATCTGTCACGACCCGAAAGTACGGAACATGACCGGCACTTAGACTACGAACGTCTCAAGGAGTACGTATGCTAAGTAAGCCGAAACCCAGAAATCCAAACCAAGAGAAGTAGTAGAGAATAGAAAGAACCATATCAAATCAACCTGTATGCAACATAATATACAACGCCTAAAGGCGAGGATCACAACAGAAATGGAACTCAACCAGCAAGAAACTCAAGAAAAAAAACATGCTACTCTATGGTCGAAAGAATAACATTACTGGTCTCTATCTCAAAAAAATACAAGTTTGGTTGATGGAACTTCTAGATACAACTGAAATATAATATACAAGGTATAATGATGGGTAAGATACAATAAACCCACCTACTAGCAAGTCACCCGAAAAGAAGCCGTGCCCGCAAAGCCGTAATGAAATCCGTACGGCAACACCTGCAAGAAACTGGGGCACAACGGGGGTGAGTTGCCAACTCGTGAGTAGAAAAAGATCTACGAACAGAAAATCGCATGAATAACGCAACCTAGGTCAATGATCATAATATATCCTCAAATATATGAATAACATGCAGCCTATAACAATGGCTAGGGTAATATCTAACCCGAGTGTGATCTCATGTGCCCGTGTCAGTGCCTCAGGTAGCAATATATCATATGAATGAGGTATGAATGCATGAAAACAGAATACATGTAAATGAAGAAACTGTTTTCATAAATTAGTGAGATTTCCTTTGTATTTTTAAAATGAGGTATCATAAATGAAATCAGTATCAACAG
The DNA here is from genome assembly GCA_030015575.1 of Agapanthus africanus. Lineage (NCBI taxonomy): Eukaryota > Viridiplantae > Streptophyta > Magnoliopsida > Asparagales > Amaryllidaceae > Agapanthus > Agapanthus africanus. Next base: position 355,732,298 of record JASDDO010000016.1, on the reverse strand, counting down.
TGTCTAGCATCGACACAAAACATAAATCTCAATGTCTCAAAACCTCAGGCTCCGGCCATCCGGACTGGCCTGTATCATCAAATCTCAGTACCTCAATATCTCGAAATCTCAATGTCTCAATCTCAATATCTAGGGCGCCATCAGTCCAGACCGGCTCCTACCATCCATCTCAAGACCACGACGGTATCCTCCGGATATCCGACGCGTCGGGTAAAATCACCGGTAGGTAGTCTCCCCCTGCCAGGCTCATCGTCATCACCACGAGCTTCTTGCCCCGGGTACCTTACCGGGTCCACCATGTACCCGAAACGGTTCATCCAACTCCTCGAATCGGGTCTCCAAATCTATCAGCAAACTCATGGTGGACGACTCATACATCATGGGAAAAACCGCGCTTTTTATTTAAAAAGAGAAAGAAGAAGTTTGTATATGTTTTGCGGTTTTCCCCAAATCCAGAAAATCTCATGGAAATCCAAATCCAAAACCTCAATAGCACGTAAAAAGTGAATATATGCATGAGAATCCATGAATGCGGCATAACAATGAATAACAGTATGCATGAGGTAGCAGGTAATAACTATAATGTCTAAACTAACATATAAGGCAAGTACACTAATATCATGTCTAAACTATTAGCTAACAGGCTATGTCAAACAATAATATTTTCTAAGGTGTACGTGACATGGCAATTACCGATGAAGATTTGTGTGAGCCGGCAAGTAAGTGTACGTGGTACATACGCATCATCGGTAATGGTGCTGGTGTCCTAACCACAAGACATCAACAGTAGAATATGAAGCATAATATAAGCATGTGATGCGGAGCAAACAACAATAATGAGCGGGAGCTGAATACTAGACGCAACGATAATTAATCTGTTTTAACCTAATATAAGTCCTACAATGGTGCCTTTTGAAATAACACGAATCGTGGGGTTTTGAAAATAGGGGCTACGGTGTTTTTAAGAAAAGATACGTTTTTTGAAATATCCGTAGGATCCCTTAGGCTGTCTTTAAAAATACGCACGATTCGTAAGCTTTGAAATATGTAGGAACCGAATATAATCTAACAACTAACTAAACTAAAGGGCTACGCTATAAGCTAGACTACAGGTAAGGAAACCGCCTAACATCTGAGTCGATACATATACATACCTGTATATATATTAGTCGGTGATCCCGCCTCAATAATATCATATCCGATACCATATCTATAATCAGACATCCCAAGTCAAGAGTGCGGATCGATCATCAAGATATAGCTCGTACGTAAATCCGTCGTACGGCATCCCCAAATCTGGGTACGGGTCAATATCATATTCCTCACACTATTCCTCTGGTATCCTCTTTATCCAAGATCATAGTCTAGGGTACTGACCTATGTCTAGTACAATACTAATATCCTCAATATACTCATGATCTGACTACTGATCGACAATCTCGTACAAACCGATATCGTCAGCACATATCATCATCAAGGGGTATACATCGCCCGATACGGCCTAATATCAATATCCTAGCATATTATGCCTCATATCATGATCACATGTCGACCATTTATTTATAACACTATTCACCCGTATCACCGCCGCAAGATCCGCTATAACACCAGGACGTACCTTAAGTACGAATCCTGCCATATCACCGAGATCACAACCACAAACAAATCTCATCGACTCAGCTCAATCCCAAGTATCCTCCTCAAATCCGTATGTGAACACATAGTCCCATACCCATGTGAACATATAAATATATTCCCATACACGCACATATGAAATAAGGAATGTATGCAAGTATGTATATGTGTGTATGTGTAAGTGTAGTGCACCCACTACCTAGGGTTTCGTAACCATGCACCAATCGAACACCAATATCCATCTAAAATCATCAATAATAAATCCTAACAATATATCATAAATTGTTGGTGTGTATACGCATCCGTATACATCACCATGGACTGCGGGGGTGCTATACGCCATCCACCCGACTTCTCCCCGTAGATATAAATCTACTCACCTGGTCCTCGCTAGCCGGTACCGACGTCGCCACGCGCTTGCTTGTCGTCTCGAAGTCCACATGGGGGTACCTACATATCATAACGCACCATATCGTATTAAAACTAAATTCGAAATCGAAACGGCATACGAAAATCAAATCGGCACGCGTATCACGCATAGGTCCAAACCTATCGCCTACGCATGCAAGAATAGTCAAACCAACCCTCGATGTCGATGTACAAACGTCAAACCATCGAGAAAAATCCAATCACACTCATTTGCACATTCACGAACACTAATTTTAATATAAACTAGGTTAAAACTCACAAAAACCTCAATTTTGCTTAAAAAGTCATTTTTCCGAAAATCTAGCAAGCACAATTCGCCGTTTTTGTACAAAACAGGATGTTTAAATGAATGTAGCGGCCAATATATTTATTAAATATCTTAAATAAGTCGTATAAACAAATTTCCGAAATTTAATCTCATTAAATTCCAAAAATCCTAATATTCTAGTTTACAAAATTACCCTTTTTAACAATTTCATAGCAAAAATGCACAAACTACAATTTAGGTTGGATTTCCATGAACTAAAGTGTTAAACTACACTTAATAAAGTTAATAATATGATAAAAACCCCAACCATATTTTTAATCTCATATTTCGAATTAAATCAAAAAAACTAGTTTGCAACAAAAAGCTTAATTTGGACATTTTTCAAGTAACAACTTGTAATTAACAACTAGATTAGTTTTCTGCAAAACTAAATATATTAATCCACCTCACTAAACCATACACAATCAAACACAACTCATTTCCACAACAAACCCTAACTTAGTAATCAAAACCCTTTCTTTAAATTTCAACATGGACTTAGAGTCATCCTTGTCACTCTGGAAGCTGGAGTCAGCAAAGACCTCGATCTGGAGGTCTTTTCCGTCATACACCAAGAACATCTCTTTAGTCCTTCTCAGGTACTTGAGAATGTTCTTTACTGCTATCCAGTGGTTCTCCCCTAGGTTTTACTGATACCGGCTTACCATGCTAAGTGCGTAAGCAACATCTGGTTTGGTACACAACATCCCATACATTATAGAGCCTACCGCAGAAGCGTAGGGTATAATAGACATGCGAGCCCTTTCCAAATCAGTCTTGGAAGACATCTCTTTGGAGAGGGTGATTCCGTGACAAGCTGGTAGACTACCACGCTTTGAATCTTCCATACTAAATCTCTTTAGCATGGTTTCGATATACCTGGACTTCGAAAGTCCCAACATTCTCTTAGAACTATCACGATAGATCTGAATCCCCAAAATGCAGGAGGCATCACCCAGGTTTTTCATGGAGAACTTCTGTGACAAGAATTCTTTGAATGATTGTAGCATAGGAATGTCATTTCCTATCAAGAGAATGTCATCCACGTACAAGACGAGGAATACCACAGTTCTCGCTACAATCTTACTATAGATGCATGGTTCGTCTAGATTTTTGATAAAGTTGAATTCTTTGACCGTCTAATCAAAACAGATGTTCCAACTCCGCGATGCCTGCTTTAATCCATAAATGGATTTAAGCAACTTGCACACTTTCCTGCTGCTCCCACTCTGAATGAAACCCTATGGCTGATCCATATAGACGCACTCTTCAAAATTGCAATTTAGAAAAGCGGTCTTTACGTCCATCTGCTAAATCTCATAATCGTGGAAGGCAGCAATAGCAAGAAGGATCTGAATGGATTTGAGCATAGCCACTGGAGAAAAGGTCATCATAGTCCAAACCAGGTCTTTGACGAAAACCTTTTGCAACAAGTTTAGCCTTATAGATTTCAACCTGTCCATCTACACCAATCTTCTTTCTGAAGATCCATTTGCAACCTACGGGTTTTACCCCTTCAGCAGCAATGTCCAAAGTCCATACTTTGTTGGTGTACATGGACTCTATCTCGGTCCGCATTGCATCCAACCATTTTACCAAGTCTCCGCTCTGAATGGTTTGCTGGAAGCTAGTTGGCTCATCATTGTTAATGATGCAATCCTCTCTATCCCCGTCTATGAGAAAACCGTAGCATCTCTCGGACGGATGAGACAGCCTACTACTCCTACAGAGTGGCGCGAGGATGTTCGGTTCTTTTGGAATTTCTGGTTCTACCATACTTTCAGTAATAGGTTGTGGTTCTGGAATTTCTTCTAGTTCTATTGCGCTCCCACTAGTTTCTTTTTCCAAAAATTGATTTTCCAAAAAGTGGGCATGACGAGAAACAAAGACCTTTTGTTCCTCTGCGTAATAGAAAAGATACCTCCTGAAGTTCTTTGGGTATCCCATAAACTTACACAGTACTGAGCGTGCCTCGAGCTTATCCGCAAGTTGCTTTTTAACAAAAGCTGGACATCCCCATATCTTCAGATACTGAAAATAGGGTTTCTTCCTACTCCACATCTGATATGGTGTGGTAGGCACAGTCTTGGTAGGAACCTTGTTCAAAAGATATACAGCTGATTCTAGTGCATAGCCCCAGAAGGATCACGGTAAATCAGCGTTACTCATCATGGAATGTACCATATCCAATAAGGTTCGGTTCCGTCTTTCCGATACACCATTGTGTTGAGGTGTGTATGGAGGAGTAAGCTGAGAGAGAATTCCATTCTATTTTAAGTAACCCAGGAACTCGTCACTTAAGTATTCACCACCTCGATCAGATCTAAGTGTCTTGATACTTTTGTCTGTTTGTTTTTCCACTTCATTCTTATATTCCCGGAATTTCTCAAAGGCCTCGGATTTATGTTTCATCAAGAATACGTGTCCATACCTATAGAAATCAGCCGTAAAAGTAATGAAAAGGGAATAACCACTTCTTACATATGTAGACATTGGACCATACACGTCGCTGTGTATGAGTCCCAAGAGCTCGCTCGCTCTTACTCTGTGTCCAGTGAACGGAGTCTTTGTCATCTTTCTTATGAGACATGATTGACAAGTTGCATAAGACTGATATTCGAACGGATCCAAATATCCTTCTTTATGTAATTTCGTCAACCTTGTTTCATTGATGTGACCCAGTCTATAAAGCTATAAGAAAGCCTTATGTAATTCTGAAGGCTTTCTTTTAAGTGTGTTCTGGACATTGAAAACCCGAGCTTGATTTATCATGTATATACCGTCCTCTAGTGTACCTAACCCAATTAAACTTTGATTAAGGTGGATGTGAACCACATCGCTTACAAATATAAAATCACATCCTTCTTTAGAAAGTAAAGATATAGATATGATATTACAAGCTAGACTAGGTACACATAAACAGTTACGTTAAATCAATATCTGCCCACTTGTCAATCTTAGGTGATATTCCTCTGCGGATACAGCGTCCACACTTATTCCGTTAGCAACCCTGAGAGTCATATCACCAGCCCTGATAACTCTATGGTTTCTCAAAGCCTGTAATGAATTACAGATATGAGATCCTGGTCCGGTATCTAATACCCAGGAAGTAGAGTTAATTGATAGACAGTTTTCAATCTTAAATACACCCGAAGCCGAAGCCACAACGTGCTTCAGATCCTGGTTTCTGGCTTTCCAAGCCCTGCAGTCCTTCTGCTAATGCCCTTTCCTGTGACAATAGGAACAATCCTCCTTCCCTACTGTTAGCCTCGAAACTTTTGCCTTATCCTTTCCTTCTACCTTACTGACACCGCCTATCGGCTTGGTGAAGGCCTTCTTCTTCTCTCTCTTGGCTTTCGCCTTGGATCTAGAAGAGGAAGATTCCCCAATAAGCAGAGCAGGTGTCTCCCTGGTTTCCTTCAGGGTGTAAGTAGAAGGTAGGGACTGTAGAATCAAGTTAGTATATAACTCGTTCTCCAACGTGGTCTCCAGGTCCGTGAGCTCTTCAATATAGCCGATCATTTTAAGGACGTGGTCCTCTACAGATGACTCGATAACCAACATCGCTTGAAGCAATTCCTTCGAGGTCTCATATCTTGCGATACGAGATTGCTCTCTATATAAATCTTTGTTATGGAGGAAGAAGTCCATCTTCTCATGCTGCCTCTGGTTTTCACTATTCATTGAGGCCAACACGAGGCACTTGGTATTCACACTGTCTTTTTCTCTTCTATTACGGATATCAACATCCGCGACGGTAGAAACTGGACCTGGGACGGTGGGGGACTTTAGTAGTAAGGAGGTGGCCCAGCTTTTCATAGGTAATGGACATCTGGACAAACCTTTGCCAATCAATATAGTCTGGTCCAGTCAATTTATTATCTAGCTGTAACCTATGTCCGGTTATACTGGTCGCTGCAATTAGGAGAGAGAGGAGAAACACTCAACATGATGCTCTTGTAAGTTTAGATTGGTTTTTAGTTTATCTAAACAGGATGGCTCCCACTGTATCTCGAATCCTTTCTCAAACCATAAAAAAAGAATTAGTCAGGATTAATCTCACCGTACAATTCTTGTTTAACTTTTCGGCCAAGCTAGTGTTGGTACTTCGAGGGAGGTTTTACAATGCTTTCGCAAAATTCCTTAATTAATAACATCTTTTCCGTGGAGGCGTAGCCCCGCTAAGACCGTTCTAGACACCTACTTGGTTTATAACATTGATCGTTAAGTGAAAAATCTCCCGAGGAGTAGCGGTTACTCACAGTAGGATCGGGATCCAAATATCATTGTGTGATAACCTTGAAGGAATCCTGCCAAAATTATCACACTCCAAATGGTATGCAACACCAGCAAATTTTAGTTTCTTTAGAAACTCCCGATGTGGATTTTTTCCCTAAGCTCTTATGATCTTGACGAAGGCCAACATATCATAAGTCGCAAGTCAAGTTCTACCCGTCATTGTCCAGGTTAATTTGAACCCACCCATACATACCCTTGACGAAGGCCAAAATAGTAGTACGACTGTCCCAAACCAATGCATCTATCTATGCTACAGAAGAATACCCAGCAGCTACCAATCACTATGCCTTGGCAAAGGTCAAAATATATAGCTTGAATACTACTGAACTAACTGAAATGACAGAGGGCTACGAATGGTTTTGGCGAAACCGTGAACATAATGAACTTGAGATAATCAAAGGAACTATGATAACTTTTAAAGAATTGGTTTAAGCTCCGCATTTAAAAGTTTACATTTTGGAAAAACGAGTGGTTATTGAAATTGTTCCAACGATTCAGCTTTGGTTTGTTTGCTTTGCATTAATCATATAATGCAGTCCCATCATTTACACCTACCATTGCAGAAAGAAACAAAAATACCACGTACGCTTATGCCATCCGCTTTCGCCACTGGGCCCTGTCTTACACCGTTAGGTTACTTAACTAATGCCAGAGCGGGGGCTAGACTAGCGCCAGTGCAAAACATAATAAACGTCTATTATATAACAAATATAATATATCCATTCATCTCACGCAATAATAGGCATTTCAGATCACAGATGAACAAATTAGATATACTAGGAATTCCGCGTTTCTTTTATACCTGTAATGAAAGACGGATTCCACCATCGTGATGAATAGCTAAAACCCCACCCTAGACCCTCTACGGGTGCGGAAAACTACCTGCCAAATTCCCGAAGTGAAGCAACCTCCCTCTGTAAAATGAGTAGGCCACTCGGCACTTCAAAGAACCCGGTAGTTTGTGCACCCCACCTTGGGTCTATCTTAGGAGCAAAAAACAGTAAATAAAATAATACAACGGTGGCTACAAGCTCAACCCGGATGTACCCCGCAAAATAATATTACATCACTTTACAAATTTATATCGAATGAAAGAAAGAAAACTTTCTTCTCATATCCCCTGGCTATTCATCCACGACGATCGAATATTCTATATCCACAAACCACAATAGCAGCAACACAAATATGTGCAACCCCCACTAATCGACGTATAGAGATTAGCGGACGTTTCGAAACACATACATCAAACTGAAACTATAAATGACGTTAAAACTGTTAGTTATATGTATGCCCTAGAGGCCATTATTGTACATATGATGTATATTATAGTGGATGCTTGGACATATATAGAGTGGAATTTCTTGCTCGACATGATAATATGCTATCTGGTTGCTCTTTATCTTAACATGTAGACTTGGATTGTGATACTGTCTAGCTCTCACATGTTGATAAAGCCCTTAAGATGAGTACTTGACTACCAGGACTATGATGAAGATCATACTAGAGGGGCCAGGGTAGTCCACAAGTACATCCTTTAATTGTTCATAGTCGAGGATGTATCGAGACAGGGCATCGATATTCCAGAGTAGACTAGCGTATACGCTTCTTGACCCATATGATGGGCGATGGATGATCCCACATCCATTGGTGTTTAACATCAAAGATGGTATACGGGTGCTCAGTGGAGACTGGGTACACTGAACAGGACTCGCCGAGAACTCCTAGTTGGTATTATACCTATCGTCAGATAGCAGTTCTTTGGTGACACTGGTACAGGTTAGTCTGTAGACCCGAGATCGTCATAGAGTCTTGTGTGATTCCCACTGTGCTTTGATTTCCACCTTACAACGTTTAAGAGAACGTGCAAAACGGTATCTTTTGGGTACAGTCCCGAATCACATGGAGGCAATGAGCAATAAGAGGGGATTCGTCTCTCCCGGTATTGGGGGTTGATGTTGCGCTGTGCTCGATTGGCCATAACAGGAAGTCCCTGGCCAGGGCTGATACGGAGAATGGTAAGTGTTATCAGTAGTTTCTCAACCCGTTATGATCCTCACATCGGCACGACTTATCGGCTACTAGGGTCTGACGTTTAACATCCCTAGACTAAATATGAGACATATCAGACGAAGAGACCGGACTGTACGGTACTGTTACTGACAGGCTTTGCGGGAGTTTAGACAAGCTTTCTTGTTGATCTTCTGATCGCTCAATACCCGGGTAGCCGTTACGTCCAGCTAGTACCGCTAACGGCTTGTGGGTGACTGATATGATCATCACCTACTTCCGGCGTATTGACGAGTCTTTACAGTCCTACACAGAGGTTTCCTAGCTCATGCGAAATGAAGTAGGAGCACATATGTGATATGTGCGGGACCGAGATTAATACGTGTATGTGATACCATATTCTATTCTCGCGATAAATAATATTAGTCGGTTGTATGAGATATAGCCGGATTATTAAATCAAGTGTTGATTTAATAATTTAATGTATAATTATATATTTGATATATTAATTTACATTAACTAATATTAGCCCACTTAAGCATTTCTTTTTCTCACATGTGTACACTTAATATATATGTGATATATATTATTGTGTCATGCTTGTTACTACATGCTACATGGGTGTATGAGACTCATACCATGCTTATGATAATGAGGGATTTATTTATTTAAAGTAAATCAAAATTAGTTGGAAATTAGCACATGGGTGAAGCTTGTAGAACTTTGTGGAACCATTTGTAGGGTTACTAGGCACACTCAAGCGGTTCCACAAGACATCTATCATTCCAAATTCAAATTTTTAGGTGCCGAGAAACCCTAATATAGATCGTTAACTAGAGGATAGGAGAAACTTTAAGCTAGCAAACAACTTTACTAACAAGTGAAAGGGATTACAACCTTTGTAGATCCGGTCCTTCACTTCTTTAGCTCCGTGTTGATGCCCCTCCGCTGCGATCATTGGAATCCTGGACTCTAGTGATGGTTTCGTCGGAGAAATAATCGGGCTAGGTCGTTGACTTCGAGGCCGAAGATGATGTACGTCGGGGAGACTCAAACTCAAGCTATTCCTTCACTTGGTCAAAAACTTAGTGAAGAGAACATCCTATGCTACATGGCAAGTAGTAGAGGATGAAGAAATAGGAAGTGGGTTCACTTTAGAATTGGATTTCTCACTCTTTTTCTCATGGCACCATTAGAGCTAGCAAGCTTTTGTTGAGCTTGATGATGAAGAAGAAGAATAAAAGAATCAATAGAATAAATATCCAAAATGAAACTTATCCTTTTAATTATGGCACCATGGTTGAGTTAAGCCCTCATGCTTAACTCATGTAGAGAATTAACCAAAGTATTAGGTTAAAGGTTGGGTTAACTAATATCCTAAACAAATGACAAAAGAGTTGACTTTGTCAATGTTTATCAAGCTTCATGAAGCTTGATAACTTTGACCAAAGTCTCATTTCTTTTGTTATTTGCTAGGAAAATAGTAAACCCTAATTTAACCTTGATTTGGTTTAGTTCTCATACACACAACTTGTATGTATCATCAAGCATGATACAAACTTGTACACTTGCATATATCACATATAAACAATGTGCACATTCAAGTGAGAAAATCAATCTTAAGTGAACCAATACTAGTTAATGTAAAGTAATATATAAAATATATAATTATACATTAAATCATTAAATCAACACTTGATTTAACGATCCGGTCATATTGCATATAACCGACTAATATCAATAGTAACAACTTATCGAATCAACACTTTGATCCGATAACCCGGCTTATCGCATACAACCGATTAATGCCACAAATGGCGAGAATAGAATACAGTATCACATACTGGTATTATTCTCGGTCCCGCACATATCTCATATGCGCTCCTATTTCGTTTCGCTTGAGCCAGGAAACCCCTGCGTAGGACTCTAAAGACTCGTCAATACGCCGGCAGTAGGTGATGATCATATCAAACACCCACAAGCCGCAAGCGGTCTGCTAAACGTAACGGCCACCCGAGTATTGAGCGATCAGAAGATCAACGAGCAAGCTCGCTCACACTCCTGTGAATACAACCAGTAACACTTACCGTACAGTCCGGCCTGTTCGTCTGATATGTCGCATATCTCGTCTAGGGGTGGTAAACGTCAGACCCCAATAACTCGATAAGTCATGTCGATATAAGGCTCATAACGGGTCGAGAAACTACTGGTAACACTTACCAGTAAATCCCTAAAGCAGCCTTGGCCAAGGATGTAAGTCTACGGTAGCGCCCCGGCCGTCTACAGACGCCAAATGCGGAACAAAAACTTTTTAACTGGCGCTATCGTATACTTTAACCCGGATCTGCCATTATTGCTAAACTAACAAACTGTAAAGAGTGTAGAAAGGTTATACCGAATGATCCGAGTCCTTCGTTCTTTAACCATCATCCCACGCTCCGTTGCGGCTGCTCTGATCTCGTCGATCTCCGATCTGCTCGTCCAGGTGGCACCACGCTCCCGCCTCTGACTCGAGGCAACTCGGTCGTCAAGTTTGCTAAAAGAGACGACCAAGATTGATGTAGAGAATGAGTATAATACTTTGTCTCGTTACGTCCAAGGCTATGGACGAACGGTTAATGAAGTTGCCATGGGAATCGGGTGATGGAATGAAATGAGCTGTGAAATTCCATATACCCCAAAATCTATCATAATCATTTTTACCAGATGAAACATCAAGTGAGTGAGAGTGAGAAGAGGGTGCCGGCTATCTTATAGGAATGGCGGGGGGGGGGTGTGAGTATAGGAGAGAGGAGAGTGACCACAAGAGTGTGAACACAAATAAATATCTAGTGTGAACACAAATAAATATCTAGTGTGAACACACAGTGTAAACACAAAGAAAGCAACCAATGAAACAATAACACCTCATCGCTTCTAGAACCTTTTAGAAGCATCCACACTTTTCCAAAGAAAAGATAAATCCGTCTTTAACCGAATGTTAAAAGACGGCTGATAGAAAACTGGAAACTGGCAACTTCCAAAAGTGATCCTGAAACGACTTTCAGGATAACCCCGTAACTGTATAAATATACCCGCATTTGTATTACAATCGAATACAAATGCAACCGAGACAAAGATATTATATCTACTCAATATAATACTCGGATCCGGCTTAAACCAAAGCCTACCAGTATTATCTTCCTGAAAAATGACACGTGCGTAAACGCACGTGCATTTTCCGAACCCTGCCATAAAACCATACGGTCTCTACAACGTTTCGTCCGAACTTGGGAAACTGTCTGTGGGGGACTCTAATGACTCGTCAGTACCCTGGCAGTGGGTTTAACCACAAACCGTCAGCGGCACTAGCAATGCGTAACGGCTGCCCATGGACTGACCTCAAGGGAGGCCGATGAGCGAACTCATCCGGAAACCCTACTGAGCCTAACAGTGACAATGTATATACAGTCCGGTCCATTCGTCTATGAGTATCGCATATCTGCCTAAGGGGCTAGTAACGTCAGACCCCCAATAGCAGTATAAGTCGTGTCGGAGTATAGCCCAATAACACCCTGAGATACTACTGGAGTACCTACCAGTAAATCTCCTGCCACGGCCGTGGGCTTTATGTAATGGCTCTCCTAGACACAGCACGATCTCGCCCCCAATACCGGGAGAGACGAATCCCCTGCCGATCCGCTCACGTGCCTCCATGTGGCTCCGGACTGTACCCAAAAACTACCTGTTTGCATGACTCCTTTGAGCCGTGGTAGGGTAGAAATCAAAGCACAGTAGGAACTCACACGAGACAAGTGACGACCTCAGGTCGATGAACTAACCTGTACACATGTCACCAGGGAACTGCTATCTGACGATATGTATAATACCAACTAGCAGATTCCCGGCGAGTCCTGTCCGGTGTACTCATAACCTAATGAGCACCTGTATACATCTTAGGTGATCCAACTGACACCAGTGGCTTGTGAGACCGGCCACCGCCCCTCGTCGGTGTCTCGACCGTATACACTAGTCTACTCCGGAGTATCGATGCCCTGTCTCGAAACTCCCACGACTAGGGACCACAATTAAGGATATGCATATAAACTACCCAACTCTCACGTATATGATTGCCATCATACTGTTGGTAGTAAAGCAAGATCCTAAGGGCTCTATCAAAGTGTAACATGTAATCAGTCACCTGAACATGTACACGACTGATAAAGGCAAACCGGATAGCATACTATCATCTCGAGTAAGACTGTCCTACCGGTATAGATCCTCCGCAATCATTGCAATCACGTACCTGCGATCCAATAATTGACTCTGAGGGCACTATCTCCAACAATCTCCCACTTACACTCAAGGCTAATTATTGCGATGTCGACTACTCCCAGCCCGTGTGAAACCGAACATCCAACTCTACTAATCAGTTTCACAAAGCCCGTTTGTAAAACTATTATGTTCGAGAAATAGCCTCAGTGAGTGGATCCGCCTAGGTGTTTCTTTCTATGTCTCTCTTAATCTCAAGTTCGCGGAGAAAGCCATCTCCCGAATTGAGTAATACCCGTCTTAGAATATGTCTGGATATCTGATGGAACCTAGTTCATAAATGAACTCCAAATCCAAACTTCTTAGACTGTATCGATCACTGAACCTAATCAGTATCCGGTACCATGCCTCCCACAGTATCCTCTTGGACCACCTGTCCATAATACTGTCCCTCGTCAGAGGAAAAACTATAACTCTGACAATCACTCTGTCAACCATGTCACCTTTGAAGCCTAGAATGATAACCGTCTCCCGAAGGTGGCTGCCGTCATCAAATCCGTAGAACATGTACTTATGTTCTAAAACTGCTTCCTTATGTTTCTCCAGGATTGGATTAATACAAACTTATTGCATCTAGTGCAAAAACAACATCTGGTGTGGTACTTGACATCTCATGATTGACTCAATTGCCTAAGCAAGTGATCTGCCAATCATGCACATCCCTCTCCCCTTTAGTCTGTAAGACACCTTTAGAGAGGGTGACTCCATCATCTGCAGGTACACCACCATGCCAGGAGTCATCTATTTTAAAAACCATTAGAATACTGTCAAAGTACCTACATTGGGAAACTACCCAAATCCAGATCTAAAACCATAGATCTAGAAACCAGAATGTCAAATATTATATCCATATCCTGTCTGGAGAAACAACTGTGTGACGACCACAGTACAACCGATCGTAGTATAGGAATTTTACTTCCTACTCTGTTTATGTCATCCAGATACCATGACATCACACCCTACTACCTTCTTAACAGATCCATCCCCTATCCTGATTGAAGTCAAACCCATGACTGTCACATCAAAATTAGATGATCTATCTCCTCTATAACTGCTCAAGTCTATAAATAGACATAAGCTACTTGCCCACTATGCTTCTGCTGCTCCCACTGTCTACGACAACCCTCCTACCGGGTCTCATATCCTGGAACAATAGTAGTGTCAAGTCTGGGTAGATAAGAACCTCCCTGTCACCGTCCTTGAGGCTACCGGAGTACCTCTCGGGTGTCTGAGGTTACCCACCATATCTGCTGAGTGGCTATTGGAATGTCAAACCTGATTGAATATATAGGTCCTATTAAATTTTCCGTAATCGTTCGCGGTTCTGGAATCACTTCCAGTTCTACCATACTCCCACTACTGTTTTCTGAAAAAAGATCCATTTTACTAAAACTGTGGCGAGTCAAGAACAATATCACTATTGATCTTCCAAATGGTAGAATATCAACCCTCGTCATAGCCAGGGTCAACCCAAAAACAGCCATTACAGAAATGTGCCCTGAGTTATCCAGAGTCTGGTTTTAAGCATAAGCTGGACAACTCGCCGTACCTTAACATCTTTTAAGGTACGAACTATTCTATATCTAATATAGAAACTTTGGCACTTTATTTAATTGGAACCAGATTCAAATCATGCAGCTGTCTCCAGTGCATATCATCTTAATGGAAAGAGGTTAATCAACATTACTCAACTTAGGAATCCATCCAATTATGAGCAACCTGAAAGAGAAACAAGTTTCTCAAAAACCATTACTATCATCTGAATACCAATCACAAGAATTTACATCTTCGATCTCTTTGAAGAATCCCGATACTTGTGACACCTGGTTCTCCACTTTATTCTTATACCCACAACTTCTCAAAACTTAGACCTTGTATTTTTATGAAACACTTATCTAAAAACTAGAGAAGTCATAAGTAAACAGAACATAGTACGAGGACCTACCCCTTTTTGTCCTGATGGACACTGGACAACATACAATACTCTGTATAAGTCCGCTGAGTCGAATAACTCAAAACCTGTGCGTCGTAGGTTGAAAACTGTACCCTGGCGATTTCCTCAAATGTCACCAATTACGACGAATTCCGATATAATGAGGATGATCACCTAATTCCTAATAACTTACTCCCACTCATCATCTGTGAAACCATACATATATGAGAATGAAACCTGGCAAATACATACCCTGGAGTAAGTATCCAATCGGGAAAGCAGTTTTCCTTTAACAATGCACTGAAACATGAAAATGTTTCATAGGGGTATTCTGGTATTCTTAGCAATGCCTCTTCCATAATCCAATTCATGACTTCAACAGTATATTTCACTGCCATCTCTCCAAGTCCCTTTATTTGTCTTTAGTCGTTACCTCCTGTACACCATCGTTAGGCTAAATTGTTTTCTTCCTTCCCTACCGTTCGGCACCAGCCTATGGTTTGGAAGAAGAAGATCCAGTAAACATAATAGGTGTACTCTCCTAAACCAAGGAGTACTCACAACTTGAGAGAAGGTGATGATAAAAGACAACTGAATAATACCTTATTCTTTTAAAGGTGAAATATGAGTGGCGATGAAGTACGCGGTTTGGTCGTGAATGATATCAGTTGCAATTTACTTTGCCCTCTTTCTAATCCCTTTATTTTGTCTTTACATATTACCTTCTGCACACCCTACTTAGGCTAATTGGTTTTCTTCATTCCTTACCTTTCGGCGCCTGCCTATGGTTTGGAATAAGACTATCCAATAAGCGTAATAAGTGTACTCTCCTAAACCAAGGAGCCCTCGCAACCGGAGAGAAGGTGATAATAAAAGACAACTGAATAAACCAATTCTATTTCTCCTGAACCTGGATCCATCCTCGAAGAAGTCCATTCGAGTTCGTATATAACCATACGATGGGTCTATCCAATGGAAGTGGATGTCCGTAGTAATACGGGTGTTCTGAGAAATACAAAGGGTAAAAGAAGGAGTGGCAATGACTTATGCAACTCAGACAATCCAAAAGCCAGTATATTAAGAAAGTTCGGTCAACTTGGTCACTGAGTCATAGTCTAGGGTCGGTCAAAGGTCGCTGCCAAAGAGATAGAGAAAAGAAACACTCTGCGTGCACTCTAACCTAGATCAGAATGGTTATCACTTTATCTAATCCGGAAACCTCCCACTGTACTGTCAAATTCTCCTCCAAACCTAAAGAAGAATCAATCGGGATCACCCGAAGAGTAAACCAACTCATCAGTGGGAATCGGGATCCAACTCTCATCGCATGATAACGTGATGGAATGCATCCACGTTACTCATACTCCAGAAGGTATGCGCATACTTGGCAAGTTTCAGTTTCTTTAGAAACCCCCGATATGATTTTTGCCCCATGCTCTTATAACCTTGGCGTTAGGTCAAAATGTCATAAGTCACATGCCAAGTTCTACCCGTCACTATCTTGTTAATTTGAACCCACCCGCACATGCCCTTGGCGTTAGGTCAAAATGGCAGAACGGCTGTCCCAAACCAACTCATCTATCTATGCAACAATTGAATACCCAGCAGCTACCAAACACTATGCCTTGGCGTTAGGTCAAAATACATAGCTTGAATACTACTGGATACCCAAAAGAAGTGACGGAGGGCTACAGCTGGTTTTTGGCGAAAAACCTTTAACGTAGTGAACTTGATATCGCTGAAGGAACCTGATAGCTTTTTTCAAAATATAGTGGCAAAAACCTTTTGCTAAAGAGGTTACTCCCGGTAAAGGGATCTCGGCTCTTTCCTCGTGGAATGAGGTGCAGGATATGCCACTGAATACCACGGTACAAAGCAACTTGTAATCGACTATAGTGAAGTTATTACCCTGACGCAAACTTCTGCCCAAGGGGTCAGTCCCGGTGAAGGGATATCGGCCCTTGCCCCGTCGAATGAGGTGCAGGATATTCCACTGAATACCGCTATGCATAACAAAAGGAAACGTCTTTACAATAACACTTTTTTAAATTTGTTCCAACAACTGCAAACATGTTTGCTTTACTTTGCATTGATCAGAATCAATGCAGTCCCATCAATCAATCACACCAGAAAAGAACGAAAATAAAATGTACGTATATGCCATCCGCATTCGTCACTGGGTCCCGTCATCACCCGTTAGGTTACTTAACTAACGACAGAGCGGGGACTGGACTAACACGGGTGTAAAACATATACAACATCTAATAGTATATATACCAATATACAATAATCGCTCCAGACATGATAATATGCAACATTACAGAAAAGTAATAAGCATCACAGAACAATACAGATAATCTGGGATCCCCGAGTTTCACAGAGCCGCTGCTGAAACCCGACGTTCCCCTGATCGTGTGGATAGCCTGTGCAATGAAACCTAGACCCCTATGGGTGCGGCAAGTTACTCGCCAAAACCTGAAGCGAGGCAGCCCCTTACAGCAAAGTGAATGGACCACCCTGCACTTCACGGAATCCAGTAATCTTGGGCACCCCTCCTTGGGTCAACCTGTACCCCCTACGAGTGCGGCGAATAGTCTGCCAATTCTAGAGTGGGGCCCCTCTGCCTCTCAAAGCCATGAGATGCGGACCCGTTGCCCCTCAGAACCCGGCTATCCGTGCACTCCGTCGCGGGGCAAAACCTAGTACAGTAATGAAAAATAGTACAATAGGTACATCGACCGCAACTTGGTCGTGCCCCAAAAGAATATTATACAACAGGCAGTGACGGCAGTCTACATGTTGGATGCTCGCCCCGCAATATCAAATGTATAAATAAACTCAAACTGCACTACCATTGCACACTGCTATCCACCACGACAAATCCGCAACATCACAGCACAACACAGAACATCAACGCGAATGTCACGTTCGCAAACCCGTCTAAAAGAACTATAGCAATCAGACGCGGTTTACCGATCAAATGACATTCCCGGTCGGAGATATAATGTAAGCACTGTAAACTAACATGTTTAAATTTCGATCGACTAAATATCACGAAGTGGGCCCCACGAACAACTGGTGAACAGTAATAAAATCTGGGCCCAAAAGATATATACCAAAACCCCCAATTTCCAGAGAAGAATATACTGTGCAAATTTGGGGGCATGATCACACCAAATGGCCGCGGATGCGCGGTCAAACCCTAGGTTTGACCGCGATTCCGCGGCGGTTTGGTCGTATCATGTGCCTAAATTTTTACAGTATTCTTAGAAAACCCTGCACAACTTTCTGTGATATGTAGAATAATTTTAGGAACCCATTTAAAATCGACAGAAACTGTGAAGCTTGAAAATTGTGTTTTTCGATATCCGGTTCGATCGATATTTTAAACGCGTTAGCATAAGTTAGCATAGCATAATGGTGAGGCTCTATACCACTGTAAGTCTACGGTAGCGCCCCGGCCGTCTACAGATGCCAAATGCGGAACAAAAACTTTTTAACTGGCGCTATCATATACTTTAACCCGGATCTGCCATTATTGCTAAACTAACAAACTGTAAAGAGTGTAGAAAGGTTATACCGAACGATCCGAGTCCTTCATTCTTTAACCATCATCCCACGCTCCGTTGCGGCTGCTCCGATCTCGTCGATCTCCGATCTGCTCGTCCAGGTGGCACCACGTCGACGATTCTTTAAACGGGCTCCCGCCTCTGACTCGAGGCAACCCGGTCGTCAAGTATGCTAAAAGAGACGACCAAGATTGATGTAGAGAATGAGTAGAATACTTTGTCTCGTTACGTTCAAGACTATGGACGAACGGTTAATGAAGTTGCCATGGGAATCGGGTGATGGAATGAAATGAGCTGTGAAATTCCATACACCCCAAAATCTATCATAATCATTTTTACCAGATGAAACATCAAGTGAGTGAGAGTGAGAAGAGGGGGCCGGCCATCTTATAGGAATGGCGGGGGGGGGGGGGGTTGAGTGTAGGAGAGAGGAGAGTGACCACAAGAGTGTGAACACAAATAAATATCTAGTATGAACACAAATAAATATCTAGTGTGAACACACAGTGTGAACACAAAGAAAGCAACCAATGAAACAATAACACCTCACCGCTTCTAGAACCTTCTAGAAGCATCCACACTCTTCCAAAGAAAAGATAAATCCGTCTTTAACCGAATGTTAAAAGACGGCTGATAGAAAACTGAAAACTGGAAACTTCCAAAAGTGATCCTGAAACGACTTTCAGGATAACCCCGTAACTGTATAAATATACCCGCATTTGTATTACAACCGAATACAAATACAACCGAGACAAAGATATTATATCTACTCAATATAATACTCGGATCCGGCTTAAACCAAAGCCTACCAGTATTATCTTCCCGAAAAATGACACGTGCGTAAACGCACGTGCATTTTCCAAATCCTGCCATAAAACCATACGGCCTCTACAACGTTTCGCCCGAACTTGGGAAACTGTCTGTGGGGGACTCTAATGACTCGTCAGTACCCTGGCAGTGGGTTTAACCACAAACCGTCAGCGGCACTAGCAATGCGTAACGGCTGCCCATGGACTGACCTCAAGGGAGGCCGATGAGCGAACTCATCCGGAAACCCTACTGAGCCTAACAGTGACAATGTATATACAGTCCGGTCCGTTCGTCTATGAGTATCGCATATCTGCCTAAGGGGCTAGTAACGTCAGACCCCCAATAGCAGTATAAATCGTGTCGGAGTATAGCCTAATAACACCCTGAGATACTATTGGAGTACCTACCAGTAAATCTCCTGCCACGGCCGTGGGCTTTGTGTAATGGCTCTCCTAGACACAGCACGATCTCGCCCCCAATACCGGGAGAGACGAATCCCCTACCGATCCGCTCACGTGCCTCCATGTGGCTCGGGACTGTACCCAAAAACTACCTGTTTAGACGAATCCTTTGAGCCGTGGTAGAGTAGAAATCAAAGCACAGTGGGAACTCACACGAGACAAGTGACGACCTCAGGTCGATGAACTAACCTGTACACATGTCACCAGGGAACTGCTATCTGACGATATGTATAATACCAACTAGCAGATTCCCGGCGAGTCCTGTCCGGTATACTCATAACCTAATGAGCACCTGTATACATCTTAGGTGATCCAACTGACACCAGTGGCTTATGAGACCGGCCACCGCCCCTCGTCGGGGTCTCGACTGTATACACTAGTCTACTCCGGAGTATCGATGCCCTGTCTCGAAACTCCCACGACTAGGGACCACAATTCAGGATATGCATATAAACTACCCAACTCTCACGTATATGACCGCCATCATACTGTTGGTAGTAAAGCAAGATCCTAACGGCTCTATCAAAGTGTAACATGTAATCAGTCACCTGAACATGTACACGACTGATAAAGGCAAACCGGATAGCATACTATCATCTCGAGTAAGACTGTCCTACCGGTATAGATCCTCCGCAATCATTGCAATCACGTACCTGCGATCCAATAATTGACTCTGAGGGCACTATCTCCAACAAAGGACTTCCTGTTATAGCCAATCGAGCACAGCGCAACATCAACTCCATATACCGGGAGAGGCGAAACCCCTCCTATCGCTCATTGTCTCCATGTGACTCGGGACTGTACCCAAAAACCACCATTTTGCACGCCCTCTTGGACGTGGTAAGGTGGAAATCAAAGCACAGTGGGAATCACACAAGACTCTATGACGATCTCGGGTCTACAGACTAACTGCACCAGTGTCACCAGAGAATTGCCATCTGACGTAAGGTATAATACCATCTGGGAGTTCTCGGCGAGTCCGTCCAGTGTACCCAGTCTCAACTGAGCACCCGTATATCATCTCTGATGTCAAACACCAATGGATATGGGATCATCTATCGCCCATCTATATGGGTCGAGAAGCTACATGCTAGTCTACTCTGGTATATCGACGCCCCGTCTCGATACACCCACGACTAGGGACTTTGAAGGATGTACTTATGGACTACCACGTCCCCACTAGTATGATCCGCATCATAGTCCAGGTAGTTAAGTACACATCCTAAGGGCTTTACCAACATGTAACAGAGAGACAATCAGTGTACACGTTAAGGTAAAGAGTAACCAGATAACATACTATCATATTGAGCAAGAAAGTCATCCCTATATATGTCCCAGCATCCACTACAATATACATCCTATGTATAGTAATGGCCTCTAGGGCATACATATAACTAACAATCTCCCACTTGCACTAGGGCCATCTGATAGCAGTGGTTGTAGTATCTCATACTCAACCATCCCATAAAAGTCTCTCTCTAGGAAAAGGCCTTTGTGAGTGGATCCGCCGTGTTGTCCTCTGAGTCTACTCTCCTAACCTCGATACCCTGGAGATCAACTATCTCCACGATCAGGTGATACTGCCTAAGAATATGTCTGGATCACTGATGGGACGGG
Source organism: Agapanthus africanus (assembly GCA_030015575.1). Taxonomy (NCBI): domain Eukaryota; kingdom Viridiplantae; phylum Streptophyta; class Magnoliopsida; order Asparagales; family Amaryllidaceae; genus Agapanthus; species Agapanthus africanus. The sequence continues at coordinate 355,710,920 of JASDDO010000016.1, read as the reverse complement.
CGTTCCTTGGCATAAGCCACAACTCCATTGTCACATAATGGAAGGAACAAAGTTCATTTCATGAACTAATATATACCCAGACTTCCTTTTTGGTAGCATCTTTGGTAGCGATGTATCTAGCCTTTATCGTCTAGTATGCCACTGTTAGTTATATGTATGCCCTAGAGGCCATTACTGTACATACGATGTATATTGTAGTGGATGCTTGGACATATATAGGGAGGAATTTCTTGCTCGACATGATAGTATGCTATCTGGTTGTACTTTATCTTAACATGTACTCGGATTATCTCTATATTACATGTTGATAAAGCCCTTACGATATGTACTCGACTACTGGGACTATGATGAGATCATACTAGTGGGGCCACGGTAGTCGACGAGTATATCCTATAATTGTCCCTAGTCGAGGGTGTATCGAGACAGGGCATCGATACACCAGAGTAGACTAGCGTATACGCATCTTGACCCATATGATGGGCGATGGATGTTCCCATATCCATCGGTGTTTGACATCAAGGATGGTGTACGGGTGCTCAGTGAAGTCTGTGTACACTGGACGGACTCGCCGAGAACTCCCAGATGGTATTATACATCACGTCAGATGGCAGTTCTCCGGTGACACTGGTACAGAGTAGTCTGTTGACCCGAGATCGTCATAGAGTCTTGTGTGATTCTCACTGTGCTTTGATTTCCATCATACCACGTCCAAGAGGGCGTGCAAAAAGATGGATTTTGGGTACAGTCCCGAATCACATGGAGGCAATGAGCGATAGGAGGGGATTCGTCTCTCCCGGTATAGGGAGTTGATGTTGTGCTGTGTTCGATTGGCTATAACCAGAAATCCCTGGCCAGGGTTGCTGAGATTTACTGGTAAGTGTTATCAGTAGTTTCTCAAACTGTTATAGACCTCATATCGACACGACTTATCGAGCTACTGGGGTCTGACGTTTACCACCCCTAGGCGAGATATGCGACATATCAGACGACGAGACCGGACTGTACGGGAGTGTTACTGTTTGGATTCACAGGAGAATGTACAGGCTTGCTTGTTGATATTCTGAGCGCTCAATACCTGGATGGCTGTTGCGTTTAGCTGACCGCTTGCAGCTTGTGGGTGTTTGATATGATCATCACCTACTGCCAGCGTATTGACGATTCTTTAGAGTCCTACACAGAGGTTTCTTGGCTCAGGCAAAACGGAGTAGGAGCATATATGTGATATGTGCGGGACCGAGGATAATACGGTATATGATACCGTATTGGATTCTCGCGATATGAGATATCGGCCGGGTATATGTGATATAGCCGGGTCATCGTATTAGTCGGTTATTTGTGAAATAGCCGGATTGTCGGATCAAGAGTTGATTCGATAATTTAATGTATAATAATATATATGATATATATTAAATTACATTAACTAATATTAGCTCACTAAAAGATTCATTTTCTCATGGGATAATACATTGATATATTTGCGATATATGTTAATTGTATTATTTTCTATTGTTACAAAATATATTGTATATGTGATATATAATATTGTAACATGTTAGGGTTACAAATTTAACATTGGATTAGGGTTTAAACTTGGTTAGGGTTTGGATTAGGGTTACCTTTTGCATGAAGCTTCCATGAAGCTTCATGAAGTTTTGACTTTGTGGTTGCTTGATATTATTTGTGAGATATTATGTTAACCCAATCCAAACCATTAACCCTAGTTAACTCTCTACAACGGTTAACTCTCCCATGCTTAACTCTTGGTTAGATTTGTAACCACTACAATAATTCATTGTTCATCACAAAAGGATTAAGGTTATCTTCTTCATTCTTCTTCTTCTTCATGCTTGAGTTCCTTCATGAAAAAGCTTTCTTTTGTGATGAAAGTGAGTGAGAAAAAGATTTTAAATGAGAGCAAAAATCCTACTTCATCATCCTTATCTATCCTTGCCATTTAGATGAGGGTGTTCACTTCATATTATGAGTGTTAGCTTGTATTATCGAAACTTCAAGGTAGATCATCTTGGTATCGAAGATCGGAAGCAAATGTTGCATCATTCTCTTCGTGAAGCCTCTCGAGAGTCCACAACACGATGATCGCAGCGAAGGGACCTCAACACGGAGCTTAAGAAGTGAAGGACCGGATCTACAAAGGTTGTAATCTCTCTCACTTAGTGTTAAAGCGTTTAACATGTTTGTTTTCGCCTAAACCCTAGTTTAAAGATCCGGCTTCGGGTTGTTCGGCATGGCTAAAATTTTAATCGGGCATGGTTGATGCCTCGTAGACCCTTGTGCGTGTGTCTAGCAACCCTACAGCCACGGTATCTAGCTTGGAACTCTTCCAACATACCGTCCCTTTACTGAGGGTAAAGACAATACCTGTGACTGCCATTCAGTCATCCTTATCACTCTGGAACCTTTCCTGTGATTCTCCCTAGGATCTATTGATACTATTTCACTAAAACTAGTGAGTGTCCTAACATCCAATTAGATCTATATCATAGATCCAAAACCCAGGATTTAGTAGGTATCATTTTGATCCTATATGGAGAATCCTTGTGATAAGCGGAGATTGACCGAGCGTAGCATAAGAAACTCCTTCCCTATCAAGAGTATGTCATCCACGTACTCTACGAGGATCACCACCACACTCTCCACGTACTCTACGAGGATCACCACCACACTCCTTACTACCTTTTTGTATATACAAGGTTCATCTACCATTTTGATGATGTCAAACACTTTGACTAACACATCAAAACAGATGTTCCAACTCCGCGATGCCTGCTTTATCACATATAACATCTTGTACACGTTTCCGCTGCTCCCACTGTCTACGAAGCCCTCTGACTGTGTACTTACAGACTCTCTCTTCTAAAACATCATTTAGAAAAGCAGTCATGACACCCAACCGCCAGATATCGTAGTCATGGTATGTAGCCGTGGCAAGTAGGATCTGGATGGACTTAAGCATAGCTACTTAGAAAAGGTTTCATCATAACCCATACCTGGTCAATGATGCAAACCTTTAACAAGTCTAACTTTGAAAGTCTCAACTTTTCCATGTACACCAAGTAATCTTCTCAAGATATACTTGCTCCTGATGGGGATTTAACCCTTCAGATAAAGCAACCAAAGTCCATACTTTGTTGGTGTATAAGGATTCCATCTCAGATCGATAAGCATCCAGCCATTCTTACAGAGTCCTACTCCTGATGGCCAGCTCGAAACTAGTTGGGTCATCATCTCATGATGCAATCCTTGCTCCCACTGTCATAGAGAAACCGGAGTATCTCTCAGGTGGGTGAGGAAACCTACTAGATCGGCGGAGAGGCTGAGGTTCATTGGTTGCTATTGAATCCTTTGGTTCTACCAAATCATCAGCTGCAGTTTGTATAGCTGGAACTATTTCCAGTTCCACCTCATGACCAATAATTTCTTCACAAGAAATTCCCTTTCACAAAGGTGGCATGCTGAGAAACAAAACATTTTTGTTCCTCGGTTAGGTAGAAGATATTCCCTTGCGTATGCTTGGGATATCCAACAAACTTCCACAGATCTGACTTTGCCTCGAGCTTGTCCGGATTTTGCTTTTAGACATAGGCTGGACAGCCCCAAATCTTAACAAACTTAAGATATGGGCTCTTCCCTTTCCATATCATATATGAAGTGGTAGGCAACTGATTTGATCGGAACCCTATTCAATAGGTATGCAACTTCATAAGTGCATAACTCCCTAAAAGGAAATAGGAAACTCAGTAGTACTCATCATAGAGCACACCATATCTAATAGGGTGTGATTGCTCCACCCCGATACACCGAGGTGCTGTTGTGTATATGGAGGAGTAATGCTGAGAGAGAATCTCATTCTTAGAATAGTCCAGGAATCCCGTGCTCAAGTATTCTCCTCCTTGATCACATCAAAGGACATAATACTTATACCCGTTTTTGTTTCTCTACTTCTAACTTATATTCTGTGAATATCTCGAAAGGTTCGGACTTGTGTTTCAACAAGAACATATGTCTGAATCTTGAGAGATCATCAGAGAAGGTAATGAAGTACAAAGAACCGGTCTTGGCATGTGTAGACAGGGGACCTTCATACATCAATATGTATCATCCCAAGAGTTCACTAACTCTTTCTCTGTTTCCATTAAACAGAGCTATGGTCATCTTATCTTTGTGACATGACTGGCAAGTTTCACAAGATGTAAATTCAAACTGATTTAAAAATGCATCTTAATGTAACTTAGCTAGTCGGGTCGCATTGATATGACCTAGTCTATAATGCCTCAAGAAGGATTCGTTCATTTCTGAACTCTTTCTCTTGTGTGTGTTCTATATACTGTTGGGGTAAAAATTTACACCCCGGTTGACCGAGTCAAAGTTAAGGTCAACCCCCAAGCTAGGTGGGTCCAAGCCCAGGTCAAGCGGGCCCATGCCCAAGTCGAGCCCGCGGCCAGCCTCCCTCATGCCAACAACAAAATCATGTCATAAATAATTTTTATGTAATTTTTTATGCATGAATGTAAACAAAATGGGCATTAAAGCCAAATTTTTGTAAAGCCCATGGCTTATGTGCAAAAAGAAATGGCACATGAGCCATGGGATAGGCAAAATGCCATTTTGTGAAGCCCAAGGGGCTATGTGTAAAATGTATGGCCTATAAAGGCAAGGATAGTGAAATATCCCGAAAAACCTTTTTCTCTCTCCAAAAAAAAAAGTCTCAGAGCTGAGCTCTTTCTTCTTCTTCAAGGTTCCAAAACCTCCTTCTTTCTCTTGAATTAAATCAAGAGTTTTAATCTTCTTTTTATAAAACAAATTAATTTTTCACCACAAAACCCACAAAGGGGAACTTGGTTCTGTCATCAGATCTCAAAAAGGAGAGATTTTGAGATTTCACATCTCTTGATCTTCAAGATCCAGCAAGCAACAGGAGGAAGAAGAAGAACCCCTTCCATTAACCCCAAAACACATTCAGGAGTCCAACTCCTCTCTGATTTCTCTTTCGAGAAATCCCTTTTTAGGCTAAAAGCCCTCTTTTCCTCACCAGCGCGCTAGCGCTCGAGCAATTTGCGCCCACGTGCCGACACGTGGCGCGCGCGCTCGAGCTGCGCAAGGCGCCCACGTGCCGACACGTGGCGCGCGCGCTCGCGCTGCGCAAGGCGCCCACGTACGGACACGTGGCGCGCGCGCGCTCGAGCTGCGCAAGGCGCCCACGTGCCGACACGTGGCGCGCGCGCTCGAGCTGCGCAAGGCGCCCTCGTGCCGACACGTGGCGCGCGCGCTCGAGCTGCGCAAGGCGCCCACGTGCCGACACGTGGCGCGCGCGCTCGAGCTGCGCAAGGCGCCCACGTGCCGACACGTGGCGCGCGCGCTTGCGCTCGAGCGCCCAAGGTGCTGCCCCACGCATCCTTTGGATGTCTTTCCCCCCCTTTTTTTTTTTCTGTACATACATATATATAGACATATGTATACAAATGCACACATACACGTACTCCGCAACATTCTCCCCCTCCAAAAAATTTTCGGGCCGGGGCGCTACCCCGAACCCCACAAGGGGGCTGCTAGCCCCCTTGACCCCCAGCCCGCTATCCGGGTAGCGGGACCCCCGTAAAGACTCTGCGTGGCTCCCGATATATCCAAAAACCCCTTTTCAAAATAGAACACACGTACACCGCACATTGGGTTCGCATGACCAGTTTAACCCGTTAATTGGAGGTTCCCTCGCCCCAAAGGCGAGGGGTAATTAACGGCAGTTTAGTCCGCGGCTGCCGGAGATTCGGACCCTACAATCATTAAACCCCGGCCTACCCTAGGCCGGGGGAATCTGTAGTACGCCTGACAAGCGCGCGCGTATTCCCATCTCACTGGGGTGACGAAAAACACCCTACAGATTCTGGCACGCCCGGTGGGACTAATCTCTCCTGCCATATTTCGGGTTAAGCGTTCATGCAAATTCAATCAATATACATACCTGTATTTATACTAAAAATAATACTTTTTCATGCAGATTTTCAAGCAATCACCTTCCGACGATGTCTTCGATGATGAACACGGCTCCCGTCTCCTACACGATGAAGATAGACTCCAGGATGGTCCTTCCGGCCAGTCTCGGGCGACAATGGGAGGAGACGCTGCTACCATTTGGCTCTATTATGTTCATGCCAGTTGGCGCCATCCCATCTCCTCAAGCCCCGGTGGCAGACAAACCGGTCTCGAAAGGCAGAAGACCAAATGTGGTGATCTCAAGGGCGCCCCAACCCAAACGCAAGTCGGTGTCTGAACGACTTTCCCTGGCCACAGCTGGGGGCAAGGCCATCAACACCAACAAAGCTACAACGCATCCCGAGCAAGCTCCAGCAGCGCCCCTGACAAATGCTCGATCGGGTGTCTTCTCTAAGCTCCCCGCTGATCAACTCACAATGGCTTCCCAGATAGTGGATGCCCGCCGGGCCTTCAAGATCGAGAAGCTGAGGCAGAAGCGGCTCAGATATAGAGCCAACAAAAGGGCTAGGGCTCTGGCCATGTTAAAACTTATAAATTTCCAAAGCCCAGACCGCTCCGCGAAACCAGCTGCTAGTGATGAAAGAATGGCTGAATGTGTTATCCACACTGTCTACATGGCCGGACATGAAGAAAAGAACCCTCTTCTTCTTCACAGCCATGGTGATGATACGGTTGACGCTACCCAGCATCGGCTCGATCTAAATGATGAAGAGCCCGCTCAGGCCGATAAGCCAGAGGAGCCCGTGGTTCCTACGGAATGGAGCTCAGGCAATAAAGATTACCCGGTTGTCATAGCCGGAACTACAGAACAAGCATTATTCCAATGGCTTCAAAGGCAATTTCAGGACAGGGATGAGAAGATGGTCGAGGTCTATTCCAAAGTCGACGAGCTGGCAAACGTCGTGGCAGATCTCACGACCCAAGTCGCCCGATTGCTATTACAGCAGAATCAAATTTTAGCGCATGAGCCAGGGATTGATACCCGGGGGCAGCCAACTGATATCCCTTCCAACCTAAAAGCGGAGCGCCTTCGAGAAAAACGGCCGGAATCAGCCTCCAGTCCCTCCGATACATACGCCGGGGGGGAATCACCTCTGAAAGCGAAGCTGGAAAAGGTCTATTCCTTCAAAAGGGAAAAAGTTCATAAGATATTCAAGGACGCCCTAAGAAACGGTCTACAACTGCCGGAATCAAAGAGACCGCAAGAAGCGAATATGACCGACGACCCAGAATATTACCCCTATCACAGGGTGATAGGTCATGCCATTGAGGACTGCTTCGTCTTCAAAGATTGGGTCGAAAGGCAATACATGGCGGGAGAGATAGAACTGTCTAAAGGCGCGTTAGCAAGCAGTCAAGCTACGACCGCCGATTTCATGCAAATGGAGACCGAAGCCTTTCGGGATCCTAATCCTCCCAGATATGTGCCATTATCTGAAAAGGGCGAACCAAAGACCGATTGGCCTCGAGGACCAGCATCAGTAAAGGCACCTACCCCAATGGAGAGAAAGAAGAAGGTATACTCCTTCAGGAGGGATGAAGTCCGCAAAATATTCATGGACGCCTTGAACAACGGTCTTCAACTTCCTGTTCCAAAGAGGCCACGGGAAATGAACATGACCGGCAATCCCATATACTGCCCATATCATAGAGTGGTGGGTCATACCATCGAAGACTGCTATATTTTCAAAGATTGGGCCGAGGACCAATATAAGCTTGGAAAAACCTCACAATCCTCGGATGTATCGGCAAGCCACAGAGCTAGGTCATCAACACAGCTCCTCCAAGATCAAAGTTCAAGGAGCTGGGATAAGCAAAGAGGACCACCACGTTGTTAAACTGGGAACACCTGATGACCACCACGTCGTTAAACTGGGAACAGTCGACCTCTAAGTCGTTAAACTGGGAATGTAAAAATATATGTATACATATGAAATGTAAATAAAAAAATGTGTAAATAAAAGAAAAATAAAGAAAAGCCGAAATGATGGGGCAACTCGCAATAAAAATCAGCGAGTAAAAAAATGAAAATGAAAATGAAAATAAAATGATGGGGCAACCGCGAATAAATAGCCGAAATGATAGGGCAATCGCGATCTTCGCGATAAGAAAAGCTGAAATTATAGAGCAATCGCGGTAAAACAAAAAAAAAACAAAAAAAAAACGGCGAATGATGACTCGCTCCTGGTACCATATTCCAGTACAGCGATGCAAACGCCAACCAAAATCCAATTTCCTAAAATTCTTCCGGCCCTACGGTTAGTTCCCAAATTGACCACCGTATACAATCCACGGGCTCAAATAATTCTCATCATACCCATGCCCCACCGTAATCACCAGTTACGCGGCTGGTCTCCGCCTTTGGAGTTATGCTCCATTGAGAAGACCCACTCATGTGTCCCCACGATACATGAGGAGAACAAACCTTTGTGGGATCATTACGACTCACAAAGGAAAAACACACTTAGAAGTCCTCACGACTCCTAAGGAGAAAATACACCTGCAGGATCTTCACGCCTCGCAGGGAGAAAATGCTTTTATGGGACCCTCACGGCCCATAAAATTGAAAAGCCTTAGGCGATAGGGACCTAAACCCGTCTCCTAAGCCATCGCTCCGCCAACAAGAGTAGGAAAATGATGAATTGCTCCTGGCACCTCTGCTTCAGTGTTAGCAACGCTGATGCCGGCCCCTACCCCAAAATTCCAAGCTCGACATCAATAGACCCCTAAGTCTTTAAACTGGAAACAGATGACCACCAAGTCTCTAAACTGGAAACAGATGACCACCAAGTCGTTAAACTGGAAACAGATGACCTCCAAGTCGTTAAACTGGAAACAGATGACCTCCAAGTCGTTAAACTGGAAACAGATGACCTCTAAGTCGTTAAACTGGAAACAACCGACCGCCACGTCATTAAACTGGGAACAATCGACCCCCACGTCATTAAACTGGGAACAGTCGACCGCCACGTCATTAAACTGGGAACGATCGACCGCCACGTCATAAAACTGGGAACGATCGACCGCCACGTCGTTAAACTGGAAACAGATGACCTCTAAGTCGTTAAACTGGAAACAATCGACCTCCACGTCTTTAAAACTGGAAACAGATGACCTCTAAGTCGTTAAACTGGAAACAGTCGACCTCTAAGTCATTAAACTGGGAACGAGAGAAATCCACTCATGTGTCCTCATGATACATGAGGAGAACAAACCTTTGTGGGATCCTTACGACTCACAAAGGAAAAGCACACTTAGGAGTCCTCACGACTCCTAAGGAGAACATACACCTGCGGGATCCTTACGACTCGCAGGGAGAAAATACCTTTATGGGACCCTCACGGCCCATAAAATTGAAAAGCCTTAGGCGATAGGGATCTAAACCTGTCTCCTAAGCCATCGCTCCCCAGTCCCCAAGTGGCGAATGATGAGTCGCTCCTGGTACCATATTCCAGTGCAGCGATGCAGACGCCAACCAAATTCCAAATCCAAATCCCCAAGTGGCGAATGATGAGTCGCTCCTGGTACCGTATTCCAGTGCAGCGATGCAGACGCCAACCAAATTCCGACTCCCATACCCAAACGGCGAATGATGAGTCGCTCCTGGTACCATATTCCAGTGCAGCGATGCAGACGCCAATGAAGTCCTGAACTGTTTTTGGCCCTACGGTCTGGATCATACATCCTGCAAAGCCGTATACAATCCACGGGCGTAAAACAATCCCCATCTCTCCAAAAAAAAAGGGAAGGAAAAAAAAGAAAGAAAAAAAAGAGAACGGTATGTCCACAAGAAAAACGGGCACGGAAGAAAACCCGAAAGGGCTCCGTGAGTAAAAACAGCAGGACTGCCGGCGAGTTTGTCAAAACCCGAAAGGGCGCAAACTCGTAAAAAAAAGAAATGCACTCGCAAAGTCCTCTCGACTTTGTGAGGAGAAAATTCCCGCGTGAGATCGCTACGACTCACAAAGGAGCAACACACTTAGGAGTCCCCACGACTCCTAAGGAGAAAATACACCTGCGGGATCCTCACGACCCGTAGGGAGAAAATGCTTCGTGGGACCCTCACGGCCCATAAAATTGAAAAGCCTTAGGTGATAGGGATCTAAACCTGTCTCCTAAGCCACCAATTCCCAAATCCTCTCGGGGCAAATGATAAGTTGCTCCTGGCATCATTCCAGTGCAGCAATGCAGATGCCGACAAAAAAATCCCCAAACCCTCTCGGCGCAAATGATGAGTTGCTCCTGGCATCATTCCAGTGCAGCAATGCAGATGCCGACAAAAAATCCCCAAATCCTCTCGGGGCAAATGATGAGTTGCTCCTGGCATTATTCCAGTGCAGCAATGTAGATGCCAAAACAAAAAACCAAATTCCCAAATCCTCTCGGGGCAAATGATGAGTTGCTCCTGGCATTATTCCAGTGCAGCAATGCAGATGCCAAACAAAAAAATCCCAAATCCTCTCGGGGCAAATGATGAGTTGCTCCTGGCATTATTCCAGTGCAGCAATGCAGATGCCAAACAAAAAAACCCATTCCCAAATCCTCTCGGCGCAGATGATGATTCGCTCCTGGTACCATATTCCAGTGTAGCGATGCTGATGTCAACCCAAATCAAATCAAACCAACAACCTCTACGGCGGAATCATGCTCTGTCCCAGAATTTACCCCGTGTCGAAATCATGCTTCGCCTCGGGATATCTATCTTCCCTGCCGGAATTATGCTCCGCCTCGGAATTAAGTCAACTAGCGACACTCCGCACCGGGGAAAAGTCCATCAGCGACACTCCATGCAGGGGAAAAGTCAACCCGACACTCCGCGCCGGGGAAAAGTCCATCAGCGACACTCCGTGCCGGGGAAAAGTCAACCACCGACACTCCGCACCGGGGAAAAGTCCATCAGCGACACTTCGTGCAGGGGAAAAGTCAACCCGAGACTCCGCGCCGGGGAAAAGTCCATCAGTGTCACTCCGTGCAGGGGAAAAGTCAACCCGACACTCCGCGCCGGGGAAAAGTCCATCAGCGACACTCCGTGCAGGGGAAAAGTCAACCACCGACACTCCGCGCCGGGGAAAAGTCCATCACAGACACTCCGTGCAGGGGAAAAGTCAACCCGACACTCTGCACCGGGGAAAAGTCCATCAGCGACACTCCGTGCAGGGGAAAAGTCAACCCGACACTCCGCGCCGGGGAAAAGTCCATCAGCGACACTCCGTGCCGGGGAAAAGTCAACCCGACACTCCGCGCCGGGGAAAAGTCCATCAGCGACACTCCGTGCCGGGGAAAAGTCAACCCGACACTCCGCGCCAGGGAAAAGTCCATCAGCGACACTCCGTGCCGGGGAAAAGTCAACCAGCCGATACTCCACCTCGGGGAAACGTCAAGCAGACACTCCGTGGCAGGGGCACATCGACAACAGACACTCCGCCTCGGGGAAACGTCGACCAGCGACACTCCGTGCCGGGGACACGTCTACCAAATCGCTTCAGATCAGAGCGTCGACCGTCTATGTCGCAAAAAGGGCAGTGCAGGCTCCCGCAAATTGGGAACCCAAATCGTTTCGTAACAGAGCGTCGACCGTCTATGTCGCAAAAAGGGCAGTGCAGGCTCCCGCAAATTGGGAACCCAAAATCGCTTCGTAACAGAGCGTCGACCGTCTATGTCGTAAAAAGGGCAGTGCAGACTCCCACGAATTGGGAACCCAAATCGCTTCGTAACAGAGCGTCGACCGTCCATGTCGCAAAAAGGGCAGTGCAGGCTTCCTACAAAGCAGGAACCAGATTGCTCCGGGTCAGGGAAACGTCTACCACGGACACTCCGTCTCGGAGACGCGTCAAGCGTCGACCGTCCACGTCGCAATAATGGCAGTGCAGGCTTCCTACAAAGCAGGAACCAGATCACTCCGTGTTGGGGACACGTTAGCAAGTGACACTCTGCATCGGGGAAACGTCCAATACAGAAACTCTGCATCAGGGAAACGTCCAACACAGACACTCCGTCTCGGGGACACATCAACCAGCCGATACTCCGCATCGGGGAAATGTCAAGCAGACACTCCGTGCCGGGGCACATCGAAAACAGACACTCCGCCTCGAGGAAACGTCGACCAGCGACACTCCGTGCCGGGGACACGTCTACCAAATCGCTTCGGATCAGAGCGTCGACCGTCCATGTCGTAAAAAGGGTAGTGCATCCCAAAAAGTGGGAACCAAATCGAGTCGCCTCCACGTGAAAGAAGATCCATCAATTTCATGCACACGACCCACATATGTGGTGTGCATTTATTGATGGGGGGCAATTTGTTGGGGTAAAAATTTACACCCCGGTTGACCGAGTCAAAGTCAAGGTCAACCCCCAAGCTAGGTGGGTCCAAGCCCAGGTCAAGCGGGCCCATGCCCAAGTCGAGCCCGCGGCCAGCCTCCCTCATGCCAACAACAAAATCATGTCATAAATAATTTTTATGTAATTTTTTATGCATGAATGTAAACAAAATGGGCATTAAAGCCAAATTTTTGTAAAGCCCATGGCTTATGTGCAAAAAGAAATGGCACATGAGCCATGGGATAGGCAAAATGCCATTTTGTGAAGCCCAAGGGGCTATGTGTAAAATGTATGGCCTATAAAGGCAAGGATAATGAAATATCCCAAAAAACCTTTTTCTCTCTCCAAAAAAAAAAGTCTCAGAGCTGAGCTCTTTCTTCTTCTTCAAGGTTCCAAAACCTCCTTCTTTCTCTTGAATTAAATCAAGAGTTTTAATCTTCTTTTTATAAAACAAATTAGTTTTTCACCATAAAACCCACAAAGGGAACTTGGTTCTGTCATCAGATCTCAAAAAGGAGAGATTTTGAGATTTCACATCTCTTGATCTTCAAGATCCAGCAAGCAACAGGAGGAAGAAGAAGAACCCCTTCCATTAACCCCAAAACACATTCAGGAGTCCAACTCCTCTCTGATTTCTCTTTCGAGAAATCCCTTTTTAGGCTAAAAGCCCTCTTTTCCTCACCAGCGCGCTAGCGCTCGAGCAATTTGCGCCCACGTGCCGACACGTGGCGCGCGCGCTCGAGCTGCGCAAGGCGCCCACGTGCCGACACGTGGCGCGCGCGCGCTCGAGCTGCGCAAGGCGCCCACGTGCCGACACGTGGCGCGCGCGCTCGAGCTGCGCAAGGTGCCCACGTGCCGACACGTGGCGTGCGCGCTCGCGCTGCGCAAGGCGCCCACGTGCCGACACGTGGCGCGCGCGCTCGAGCTGCGCAAGGCGCCCACGTGCCGACACGTGGCGCGCGCGCTTGCGCTCGAGCGCCCAAGGTGCTGCCCCACGCATCCTTTGGATGTCTTTCCCCCCCTTTTTTTTTCTGTACATACATATATATATAGACATATGTATACAAATGCACACATACACGTACTTCGCAACATTCTCCCCCTCCAAAAAAATTTTCGGGCCGGGGCGCTACCCCGAACCCCGCAAGGGGGCTGCTAGCCCCCTTGACCCCCAGCCCGCTATCCGGGTAGCGGGACCCCCGTAAAGACTCTGCGTGGCTCCCGATATATCCAAAACCCCCCTTTCAAAACAGAACACACGCACACCGCACATTAGGTTCGCATGACCAGTTTAACCCGTTAATCGGAGGTTCCCTCGCCCCAAAGACGAGGGGTAATTAACGGCAGTTTAGTCCGCGGCTGCCGGAGATTCGGATCCCCACAATCATTAAACCCCGGCCTACCCTAGGCCCGGGGAATCTGTAGTACGCCTGACAAGCGCGCGCGTATTCCCATCTCACTGGGGTGACGAAAAACACCCTACATATACTAAGAATTGTGGTTTGATTTAGAACGTCAATGCTTTTAGATAACGTGCCTGAACCGATCAACTCTTGATAAAGGAAATGTTCAAAACATTATCCAATCAATACAAAATTATATCCTTCTTTATCTAAATAAAGAGACCGATATGATTTTGTATATCATGTTCGGTATCTAATAATATTTGTTCAGAATCAATGTATTCTGGTAATACAGGGTGACAGTGACCAACAGACTTGGCTGCAACACTTGCACCATTTTCTGCCTCATGAAACTTATCACCCGTTCTCAGTTCTTTACTTTTATGTAGCCCATGTAATATATTACATATGTGGGATCATGATCCGGTATCATATACCCAGGACGTAAAGAACATTTGAGAAACAGTTCTCTGTAATGAACATACCCGAAGATGATGCATCGGTATGCACTTTCTTCGTTTGGGCGGCACGGGAATTCTGGTAATTCCCAATTTCCTGCTCTGTCTTATAACAATTATAAGTTGGAGCGGGACCAACGTTCCCCAGCTCAATAAAACAAGCGGGTTCGGTCAATATATCCGTTTTATTATCTTGATTAAGGCGTGACATGGTTGCTACCTGGAGAGAGAGAGAAGAAAACACTCTGCGTGCGCTCTTGCAAGATCAGATTGGTTATTATTTTATCTAATCAGGATGGCTCCCACTATTTTTATCAAATCTTCCTTCAAACCTAAAAAGGAAAGACTAGCCGGGATTAATTACACGCTACAAGTTCGCCAATCTTTCAGCCAGGCCAGTGTCGGTACTTTGAGGGAGGTTCCCCGTGCTTTCGCACGGACCTAATTAAAGTAAACCTCGTTTTTCCAGAGGCGTAACCCCGTTGAAACCTTTCTAGACACCTACTTGATCGGCTAATTGTAATGTGTAAAACTCTCCCAGGAGTAACAATTACTCGCAGTGGGTATCGGGATCCAACTATCTCATAGAAGGTATGCAATCTCATTGCAAATTTCAACACTTGAAATTCCCGATAATTTTGCCCCTAGCGTCCCATGATCTTGACGCAGGCCAACAAACCATAGTGCGCTAGTCAAGTTCAACCCGTCATTTCCTGATTGAATTAAATCCACTCGCACGACCCTTGACGCAGGCCAACAAAGTCGCACGACTACCCTAATCCAATCTGCATCATATGCATAAACAGATAAATACTAGTTAGCTACCGCACACTAAGCCTTGACACAGGCCAACAAACGTAGCATGAATACTAAGTAGGACTTATCTGAAATGATGGAGGGCTACGATAGGTTTTTCTGAAAACCTATTGCATAATGAACTTGATATCGTTGTAGAATCAAATGAGTTTAAAATGGAGTGTTTTTGAGGCTTTTGCTAGTTTCGCTAAAGAGGTCACTCCCGGTGAAGGGATCGTTGGCTCTTTCCTCGTCGAATGAGGTGCAGGATATATCATATATATCACTGTGCAAAGCAAGAACTAGAAAAGAAATCAAAAGACAAACCGAGGGTTGTAGCATCTGCCAGTTATTGCTAAAGGGGTCACTCCCGGTGAAGGGATCTCGGCCCTTTCCTTATCGAATAAGGTGCAGGATGTTCTACAAGGAACACCGCGATGCAAAGCAAGAACTGTAGCTACCTGTTTTTGAAAATTCGATTCCAGAACATCTTTTAGGTTTCTTTTATTTCATCAATCATATTAATGAAGTCCCATCATTTAAATCACCTAAACATCACAGATAAATACGACGTACACTTATGCCATCCGCATTCGCCTCGATGTCCCCTCGTGCACCGTTAGGTTAGGTAACTAACGACAGAGCGGGGCAGGGCTAGCGCGAGTGCAAAATATAAGTAACGTCTATATAATATATCATATATATCATATACAGTATCTATCATAATATATCAAATGATCACATCACAGATATCGCAGCAGAAGAAACATATGAAACATTTGATATACTAGGACGTCTGTGTTTTCAATACGAGCCTGTATAAAACACGGATTCCACGGTCACGATGAATAGCCAAACCCACACCCCTAGACCCCTACGAGAGCGGCAAGAAACCCTACCAATTCTAGAGTTAGGAGACCCGGACTCGACTCCTAGAGTTGGTCTCCCACTGGACTCTAGAACCCGGTTACTTGTGCTCTCCTCCTTGGGTCTATCCTAGTGCGGAAAAGTAAATAATATACAAATGGTGACATCAACCTCAACCCGGAAGTGTCCCAATAAAAGAATATTACATACAATAAATTTTACATGAATGAAAATAAAAAACTCTCATCTCACATAAAACCCCCGGCTATTCAAAACGCGACGATCCAATATAACATATCCAGCAACACATAACATCACATGTCATCAACGTAAGTAAATGTGCGCATCCCAATTGTCGTTGACATATAGCAACGAAACCGGCGATATCACATATTACACTTACGGTCGCAAATAAGAAAGTGTAAAACTACAACAGTTGGAATCCGCAACCTCTTTAGACATCGCATGCCTAATAATTATAAACTCCGCATTTTAGTCTCTATATCGAAAATACTTTTCAATATCTAGTCGGGCAATTCAACAAGATTCCCGATAAACTGATCGAATGCTCGTCGCAAACTTTAGTAGACGGCCGCACCCCCAGATGCCGTCAAAGAAGTGCACTAAGGCGGAACACCGTTGCCGCGAGCACCCGAACGGATGCTTTTGGCGACGGGGTTCTCCTACAGTCACTTGGTCGGGGCTATGGGGCATGGCTGTCTATTAAGTTTACCCGGCGAGTATCCGCGTACGCTACGTGATTGCGACGGACTTTTGATCGCAACAAAATTCCGTGGCAACCGATCATTCGAGACTAAACTGCTACGTTTATAACATTTAAAACAGTTATCTCATAACTTCTTTTGGATTCCAAATATTGTATCACATTCCAAATAAATAGACAATGTAAACTTTCCGATCGAATGATCAAATACCCAAGTTTTCCCGAATGGTTCTCAACACTTGAGGAGAGTTTAAAAAACATCCATCACATGCCACAGTACCAAAGGTCCAGCCGTAGAAGGGTCAAGCCAACGCCTCACATGTGGCATGCCGTACTTCCCCAAACCCTAAGATTCAAAGGGCAGTTCAAGACGGTCACATAATCGAGTTAAGCTTTGTTGTCTTCTAGAGAGTGCATTGCATAACTTGCACGATCTAGACGTTCTCAAACAAACAGAAAAATCCAACACTTGGAAATTTTCCGGGTCGGGGAAAAAGTGTGTTATTGATATCGGATCGAACTTTTTAATATTTTCTAAATATCCGGAAAACATTACGAAATTAAATATTCCGATCGAATCATCGAATACAAAATAAACCCCAAAAAAATACCCAACACTTGAGTCACTGTTAAAAATACCCAGAAAATAGAAACAACAGAGGAAAGTATTACTGTGCAAAAAACCGTCGCTAATACCCTTACATTGCCGCGGAACCGCTGCCAAAAGTGGCTTGTTGCCGCGGTTCCGCGGCCATGTGGAGGTATTGGGTGACCGTTTTTCATGGTAATTCTAATAAAACCCTGCTGAATTTTTTAGGCATTATTAATTGAGAAAAATCCCAGATTTCAAAAATTTTCCAGAGAGGGGGTTAACTTTGACACGTCGGGGTTCGATCGGAGTTTTAACATCGTAAACACATCGCCTAATGCTCTAGCTAGGCTCTGATACCACTGTAGGGTTACTAGGCACACTCAAGAGGTTCCACAAGGCATCTATCATGCCAAATTCAAATTTTTAGGTGCCGAGAAACCTTAATATAGATCGTTAACTAAAGGAAAGGCGAAACTTTAAGCTAGCAAACAACTTTACTAATATGTGAAAGGGATTACAACCTTTGTAGATCCGGTCCTCCACTTCTTTAGCTCTGTGTTGACGTCCCTCCGCTGCGATCATCGAAATCCTGGACTCTAGTGATGGTTTCGTCGGAGAAATAATCGGGCTAGGTCGTTGACTTCGAGGTCGAAGATGATCTACGTCGGGGAGACTCAAACTCAAGCTATTCCTTCACTTGGTCAAAAACTTTGTGAAGTGAACATCCTATGCTACATGGCAAGTAGTAGAGGATGAAGAAATAGGAAGTGGGTTCACTTTAGAATTGGATTTCTCACTCTTTTTCTCATGGCACCATTGGAGCTAGCAAGCTTTTATGGAGCTTGATGATGAAGAAGAAGAAGAAAAGAATTAATAGAATAAATATCCAAAATGAAACTTATCCTTTTAATTATGGAACCATGGTTGAGTTAAGCCCTCATTCTTAACTCATGTAGAGAATTAACCAAAGTATTAGGTTAAAGGTTGGGTTAACTAATATCCTAAACAAATGATAAAAGAGTTGACTTTGTCAATGTTTATCAAGCTTCATGAAGCTTGATAACTTTGACCAAAGTCTCATTTCTTTTGTTATTTGCTAGGAAAATAGTAAATCCTAATTTAACCTTGATTTGGTTTAGTTCTCATACACACAACTTGTATGTATCATCAAGCATGATACAAACTTGTACACTTGCATATATCACATATAAACAATGTGCACATTCAAGTGAGAAAATCAATCTTAAGTGAACCAATACTAGTTAATGTAAAGTAATATATCAAATATATAATTATACATTAAATCATTAAATCAACACTTGATTTAACGATCCGGTCATATTGCATATAACCGACTAATATCAATAGTAATAACTTATCGAATCAACACTTGATACGATAACCCGACTATATCGCATACAACCGATTAATGTCACAAATGGAGAGAATAGAATACAGTATCACATGCTGGTATTATTCTCGGTCCCGCACATATCTCATATGCGCTCCTATTTCGTTTCGCTTAAGCCAGGAAACCCCTGTGTAGGACTCTAAAGACTCGTCAATACGCCGGCAGTAGGTGATGATCATATCAAACACCCACAAGTCGTAAGCGGTCTGCTAAACGTAACGGCCACCTGGGTATTGAGCGATCAGAAGATCAATGAGCAAGCCCACTAACACTCCTGTGAATCCAACCAGTAACACTTACCGTACAGTCCGGTCTGTTCGTATGATATGTTGCATATCTCGTCTAGGGGTGGTAAACGCCAGACCCCAATAACTCGATAAGTCGTGTCGATATGAGGCTCATAACGGGTCGAGAAACTACTGGTAACACTTACCAGTAAATCCCTAAATCAGCCTTGGCCAAGGACTTCCTGTTATAGCCAATCGAGCACAGGGCAACATCAACTCCCTATACCGGGAGAGAAGAAACCCCTCCTATCGCTCATTGCCTCCATGTGACTCGGGACTGTACCCAAAAACCACCATTTTGCATGCCCTCTTGGACGTGGTAAGGTGGAAATCAAAGCACAGTGGGAATCACACAAGACTCTATGACGATCTCGGGTCTACAGACTAACCTGCACCAGTGTCACCAGAGAACTGCCATCTGACGTAAGGTATAATACCATCTGGGAGTTCTCGCCGAGTCCGTCCAGTGTACCCAGTCTTTACTGAGCACCCGTATATCATATCTGATGTCCAACACCAATGGATATAGGATCATCCATCGCCCATCTATATGGGTCGAGAATCTACACGCTAGTCTACTCTGGTATATCGATGTCCTGTCTCGATACACCCACGACTAGGGATTTTGAAGGATGTACTTATGGACTACCACGTCCCCACTAGTATGATCCGCATCATAGTTCAGGTAGTTAAGTACACATCCTAAGGGCTTTACCAACATGTAACAGAGAGACAATCAGTATACACGTTAAGGTAAAGAGTAACCAGATAGCATACTATCATATCGAGCAAGAAAGTCATCCTTATATATGTCTAAGCATCCACTACAATATACATCCTATGTATAGTAATTGCCTCTAGGGCATACATATAACTAACA
Organism: Agapanthus africanus; assembly: GCA_030015575.1. Classification (NCBI taxonomy): domain Eukaryota; kingdom Viridiplantae; phylum Streptophyta; class Magnoliopsida; order Asparagales; family Amaryllidaceae; genus Agapanthus; species Agapanthus africanus. The sequence continues at coordinate 355,691,176 of JASDDO010000016.1, read as the reverse complement.
CCATTGACTTAGTCCACTAGTTTTGTCTTACCTTAGATATTTATTAACCTAACCATTATCTAAACCCATGGTCAAGTCTCTACATAAGTTATATGAGTTATTTCTCACCCATGGTTGCAATAACATTATTGGCTTCATCTTCTTCTTCATCAAGAGAGAGCTCTCTGGCTTTTGAGGAGGTGAGGAAAATTAGTGAGAAAAATATTTCTAAAGTGAGCAAAATTCCTACTTCATCATCCTTTACTAGACTAGCCATTTAGTTTAGGGTGTTAGCTTCACTAATCCCTAATTAGTGAAGAGATAGCTTGGGTTGGTGTCTCCTCGACGTAGATCATCTTCGGCCTCGAAGACTTCGTGCAAGCTTATTCCTTTCATCTTGTGGAGCCATTCTAGAGTCCGAAAGATCACTACTTAGAGCGAAGGGACTACCATACGGAGCTTGTGAAGTGAAGGATGTAAGTCTACGGTAGCGCCCCGGCCGTCGATCCGAGGCCAAAATGCGGAAACAAAACCTTTTTCTTAAACTTGAAACTGGTGCTATTGTATACTTTAAACCCGGATCGAACCATTAACTTATGACTAGCAAACTAGAGAAGGGTTAGAAAGGCTATACCGATCGATCCGCGTCCTTCGGTCTTTGGCCACCTTCCCAAGCTCCTCGCTGCATCTCCGATCTCCGGTCTCATCGTCGGAAAGGGCACCACAACAATGAGTCTTTTTACGGGCTCCCGCTTCGTCCGAAGCAACTTAGACACGAAGTTTGCTAGCCGACGTGTCCAAGGCGATGTAGAGAATGTGTGTGATCACTTTGTCTCAAGCATCCATTGATTCTCAACACATGAGAGTGTATGGATGGAGGATGAAGATGATGCCATCAATGGAGATAGTGAGCTCAAGAAAAAAGGAGGAAGAAGGAGAGCTTTCTTTTTGTGTTATATAATAAAATGAGAGTGAGATCAAGAATAATACAAGAGCTAACCTCATCATATGGCTGTCCTCTCTCTTTCCTCTTATCATTTCAACACTTAAATCAATCAATAATGTGACACATGCACAAAGAAAGAGACCATGAGTCATCACTTGTGCATGTGTTATAATTAATGCTCTTAATCATGACTTTGAGCTCATTATTTCCATTTGTAAACATTAACCCAAATGTTTACAACAATAAAAAGATATGGCAACATCTAAAGTAAACTCGTGACGGATCACAAGGATACCCCTCACCTGTGTATACATACCTGCATCCGCATTCCGACTGAATGCGAATGCGATGAGACTAAAGTAATCCAACAAATCTAATACTAGGATCCGGCTTAAACCAAAGCCCACTAGTATGATCCGTCCGATCATGATCCGTGCACGACTACACGTATATGATCGAACCCAGCCATAATACCATACGACCTCTACAACGTTTCGCCCGAAACTTGAGAAACTGTCTGTGGGGGAGTCTAAAGACTCGTCAATACTTTGGCTGTGGATTTAACCACTAGCACGCCAGTGGTACTAGCCATACGTAACGGGATACCAGGTATTGACCAAAAGGGAGGTCGATGAGCGAACTCATCCTGACACCCTACTGAGCCTGTCAGTGACAATATCCGTACAGTCCGGTCCGTCCATCTATGAGTATCGCATATCGGGCCTAGGGGGTTGGTAAAAGTCAGACCCCCAAAAACGGTACAAGTCGTGTCGGAGTGTAGCCCAGAACACCCTGAGATACTACTGAAATACCTACCAGTAAATCTCCTGCCTTGGCCAAGGACTTCGTGTAATGGCACTCCTAGACATAGCGCGATCTCACCCCCAATACCAGGAGAGACGAAACCCCTGCCGATCCGCTCACTGCCTCCATATGGCTCGGGAGTGTACCCAACTAAAACCTGTTTGCACGGCTCCTTTGAGCCGTGGTAGGGTAGTAATCAAAGCACAGTGGGAACTCACACGAGACAAATGACGATATCAGGTCGATGAACTAACCTGTATACATATCACCAGGGAACTGCTATCTGACGTCAGGTATAATACCAACTGGCATGTTCCCGGCGAGTCATGTCCGGTGTACTCATAACCCAATGAGCACCTGTATACATCTTAGGTGAACCAACTCACACCAATGGCTTATGAGACCGGCCACCGCCCCTCGTCGGGGTCTCGACTGTATACACTAGTCTACTCCGGAGTATCGATGCCCTGTCTCGAAAACTCCCACGACTAGGGACCTTTTAAGGATGTGCTTATAGATTCCAGCTCCCACTTATATGATCACCATCATACTGCTGGCAGTCAAGCAAGAATCCTAAGGGCTCTATCAATGTGTAATAGCGACCTGTAAGGTCACCTAAAGCAGTACACGATGATAAAGATAAACCAGATAGCATACTATCATCTCGAGTAAGACCGTCCTACCGGCATAGGTCCTCCCTCAATCATTGCAATCACGTGCCTGTGATCCAATAATTGACTCTGAGGGCACTATATCCAACAATCTCCCACTTGCACTCAAGGCTAATTATTGCGATGCCACATACTCACAGCCCGTGTGATACCGAACACCCAACTCCTCTACTAATCAGTCTCATAAAGCCCGTTTGTGAAACTATTGCGTTCGAGGAATAGCCTCAGTGAGTGGATCCGTCCTGATGTTTCTTTCTATGTCTCTCTTTATCTCAAGTTCGCAGAGAAAGCCATCTCCCGAAATGAGCAATACATGTCTTAGAATATATTTGGATATCTGATGGGACCTAGTTCATAAATGAACTCCAAATCCAAACTTCTTAGATTGTATCGTCAACTGAATTTAATCAGTATCCCGCGCCATGCCTCCCTCAGTATCCTCTTGGACCACCTGTCCAAACTACTGCCCTTCGTCAGAGGGAAAACTATAACTCCGACAGTCACTCTGTCATCCAGGTCACCTTGGAAGCCTGGAATGATAACCGTCTCCCAAAAGAGGCTGTTGTTATCATATCCCTAGAACATCCACTTATGTTCTAAAACTGCTTCCGAACGTTTCTCCAGGATTGGATTTGTAAGTCCACGTTGCCAACCCCGGTTCTTGCGGGGAGGCGGAAACGGTATAAAAAACAAATTTTTAGCGCATTAGGCAACATGGACTAACAAAAGTCGGGATCTTTTCTAAACTAAACTAGCTACCAAGCTAAAGAGAGTTAGCTACTCGGAAAAGATGTTATACCTAACTTGAACTCCTTCTTCTTGAAACCTTTGTAGAGCTTGGATGGTGCTTTCCTCGTCGCCTTCTTCCGTCAAAGATGGATCCACCTGAGGGTTCAACCTTCGGGCTTCTTTCTCGAACTTCGAGAGAACTAGGGTTTTTGGCTTGCTAGACCTCTAACCCTAGAGTGAGTAGAGAGTGGTTTTGGGGTGTTTTTATCTCAAGGAGAGGGTTTCTCAACACATGAGAGTGAGTCTCCTTGAACTAGAGTAGGAGGAAGAAGAAGAGAGGAGAGAGAAGTGTTATGATAGAATGAAACTCTTTTTTACAACCATGACAAAATATGAAATGAATTATCAAATTAATAATAATAATCTAAATGAAATAGTTGATGGATGGTTTGGAATGACAATTATCATTACACACATTAAATGGTTTTGCTAGAATCAAAGAGCATCTTTGATATGTAATGATGATAGTCAAAGTTTCAACCATGGTCAACAAGTCAACCTTGGTCAACAAGTCAACCTTGGTCAACAAGTCAACAAACCCAACCATGACACAATTTCATTTAATTAATATTATTAATTGATATATCATAAATTCATTAGGGTTTGGAAAAAGACGACTGTCAACTGTGCATACACACCCGTTCCGAAACCCTAATGAAAATCCTCTTCCTCCGCCTCAATCAACTGTGCATACAAACCCTCATTCTTGTTCCGAGGAACATGAATACAATGAGATAAAACTAACCCCAAAACATATACTAGTATCTGGCTCAAACCAGAGCCCGCTAGTAATATCCGTCCGGACTCCAAACGTGCACAAGTGCGCGGATGAGAACGAACCCTGTCGCAAAACCATGTGACCTCTACTCTGTTTTGCCCAAAGGCGAATAGCCCTATGTGTGGGACTCTAAAGACTTGACACTAAGCTGGCAGTGGGTTTAACCACAGACCGCAAGCGGCACTAGCTGTGCGTAACGGTCCCCAGGTAGATGCCGATAAGAAGACTGACGAGGTGAACCCCATCTGAACTCCTACCGAGTCTGAATGTGACAGTCTCCGTACAGTCCGGTCTGTTCGTCTGATACATCGCATGGCGGGCCTAGGGGGCGGTAAACGTCAGTCCCCTAATAGCGGTACAAGTCGTGTCGGAGTGAAGCCCAAAACACCCTGAGATAACACTGGAAGCCTACCAGTATATCTCGCTTGCCCTGGCCAGGGACTACTCGTGTAATTGCTCTCCTAGACACAGCGCGATGTCAACCCCCAATGCTGGGAGAGACGAATCCTGTCTAACCGTCACTGCCTCCAAGTGCTTCGGGACTGCACCCAACCACTACCTGTTTGCACGACTCCTTTGAGCCGTGGTAGGGTAGTAATCAAAGTGCAGTGGGAACACACTCGAGGCGAAGTGCCAGTGTCAAGTCAGCGGACTAAGCTGTACTCATGTCACATGGGAACTGATAACTGACGATAGGTATAATACCAACTAGTCAGTTCCCGACGAGTCCTGTCCAGTGTACTCGTAACCTAACGAGCACCCGCATACTATCTCAAGTACGACGTACTGACGGCTGTGGGACAGACCGTCTCCCATACTGGGATGAGAAGCGCATGCGCTAGTCTACTCCGGAGTATCGATGCCCTGTCTCGATAGTCCTGCGACTAGGGACCTGTGTAAGGATGTGCTTATAGATTACCCAGCCCCCACTAGTGTGACTGCCATCACAACGCTGGTAATCAAGCAAAGATCCTAAGGGCTCCACTAATGTGTATAGGTGATATACTAAAATAAACACATGTACACATTGATGTAGAAACAAACCAAGTAGCATACTACTATTTTGAGCAAGATTGTATATACAAGGTGAATATCCCAAGCTTCCATTAAGTAATATACAAATCAGTATGATACAGTAATGGCCTCTAGGGCATATACACTAACAATCTCCCACTTGCACTAAGGCCATGTACTGGCGTATCGAAGACCTATCATCTCGATCAGCCGCTCGAACTGAGTCTGGGGCAAGGCCTTGGTGAATGGATCTGCAGTGTTTTCTTCTGAAGCAACCCTCCGAACCTCGATCTCCTGGCGATCCACGATCTCCCTGATCAGGTGATACCGCCTTAAGATGTGTCTGGATTTCTGATGGGACCTGGGTTCCTTCACTAAAGCTATAGCCCCGTTGTTGTCGCAATACAGAGGTATTGGATCAACAATGGACGGAACCACCTGAAGTTCTTTCAAGAACTTCCTCATCCAGACGGCTTCTTTTGCGGCATCAGATGCAGCGATGTATTCCGCTTCCATAGTCGAGTCTGCAACGGTTTCCTGTTTGGAACTCTTCCAACACACCGCCCCTCCATTGAGGGTAAAGACAAAACCCGACATGGACTTGGAATCATCCTTGTCACTCTGGAAGCTGGAGTCAGCAAAGGCCTCGATCTGGAGGTCTTTTCCGCCATACACCAAGAACATCTCCTTAGTACTTCTCAGGTACTTGAGAATGTTCTTTGCCGCTATCCAGTGTTTCTCCCCAGGGTTTGACTGATACCGGCTTACCACACTTTGTGCATAAGCTACATCCGGTCTGGTACACAACATCGCATACATTATAGAGCCTACCGCAGAAGCGTAGGGTATAATAGACATGCGATCCCTCTCCAAATCAGTCTTGGGAGACATCTCTCTAGAAAGGGTGATCCCGTGACAAGCCGGTAGGTTACCGCGCTTGGAATCTTCCATACTGAATCTCTTCAGTATAGTGTCGATGTACCTGGACTGTGAAAGTCCCAATATCCTCTTGGATCTATCACGATGGATCCGGATCCCCAGGATGTATAAGGCATCACCCAGGTCTTTCATGGAGAACCTGTGCGACAAGAACCCCTTGACAGATTGTAGCATAGGAATGTCATTTTCTATTAATAGAATGCCGTCCACGTATAAAACGAGGAATACTACAGTTCTCGCTACAAATCTACTATAGATGCATGGTTCATCTGGATTTTTGATAAAGCCAAATTCTTTGACCGTCTCATCAAAGCAGATGTTCCAACTCCGCGATGCCTGCTTTAGTCCATAGATGGACTTAAGCAACTTGCACACCTTTCCGCTGCTCCCACTCTGAATGAAACCCTCTGGCTGGTCCATGTAGACACACTCCTCTAAATTTCCATTTAGAAAAGCGGTTTTTATGTCCATCTGCCAAATCTCATAATCGTGGAAGGCAGCAATGGCAAGAAGGATCCGAATGGATTTCAGCATAGCCACTGGAGAAAAGGTTTCGTCATAGTCCAAACCAGGTCTTTGACGAAAACCCTTTGCCACAAGTCTAGCTTTATAGGTCTCAACCTGTCCATCTACACCAATCTTCCTTTTGAAGATCCACTTGCATCCTACGGGTTTTATCCCATCTGGAGCAATGTCCAACGTCCATACTTTGTTGGTGTACATGGACTCCATTTCGGTCTGCATTGCATCCAGCCATTTTACCGAGTCAACGCTCTGAACGGCCTGCTGGAAGCTAGTAGGCTCATCATAATCTATGATGCAATCCTCTCTATCCCCGTCTATGAGAAAACCGTAGTATCTCTCGGGCGGATGAGACTGCCTACTACTCCTGCGGAGCGGCGTAGGAATGTCCTGTTCTTTTGAACCCTCTGGTTCCACTAAGCTTTCAGTAATAGTCCGTGGTTCTGGAATTTCTTCCAGTTCTACTGCGCTCCCACTAATTTCCTTTTCTAAGAACTGGTGTTCTAGAAAATGGTCATGACGAGAAACAAAAACCTTTTGTTCCTCTTCGCAGTAGAAGAAATATCCCTTGGAGTTCTTTGGATATCCTACAAACTTGCACTGTACTGAGCGTGCCTCGAGCTTGTCCGCATGCTGCTTTTTGACAAAAGCTGGACTTCCCCAAGTATTAATGTGACTGAGATGGGGCCTCTTCCCACACCACATTTCATATGGTGTGGTAGGCACAGTCTTAGTGGGAACTCGGTTCAAAAGGTATGCAGCTGATTCTAGTGCATACCCCCAGAATGATCGCGGTAACTCAGCGTTACTCATCATGGACCGTACCATATCCAATAGGATCCGGTTCCTTCTCTCCGATACACCGTTATGTTGCGGAGTGTATGGAGGAGTAAGCTGAGAGAGAATTCCATTCTCTTTTAAGTAATTCAGGAACTCAGCACTTAAGTATTCTCCACCTCGATCTGATCTTAGAATCTTGATACTTTTGCCGGTTTGTTTTTCTACTTCATTCTTATATTCCTGGAACTTTTCAAAGGCTTCGGACTTATGTTTCATTAAGAAGACATAACCGTACATTGAAAAGTCATCCGTAAAAGTAATGAAGTAAGAATAATCACTTCGCACATGTGTAGACATTGGACCATACACGTCGCTGTGTACGAGTCCCAAGAGCTCGCTTGTTCTTACTCCGTGTCCAGTGAACGGAGTCTTTGTCATCTTTCCTTTGAGACAGGATTGACAAGTGGCATAATATTCGAACGGATTCAAATATCCTTCTGTATGTAACTTAGTCAACCTTCTCTCATTGATGTGACCCAGTCTACAATGCCATAAGAAAGTCTGATTGATATCTGGAGACTTTCTTTTGTGTGTATTCTGGACATTGAAAATCTGTGGTTGGTTTGATACGTATATACCATTGCTCAATGTACCTGACCCAATCAGAACTTGATTAAGGTGAATGTTTACGACATTGCTTACAAACGCAAATTCATAACCTTCTTTAGAAACCAAAGATACAGAAATGATATTACAAGTTGTGTTGGGTACAAAAAAACAATTACGCAAAACCAAAACATGTCCATCTGACATTCCCAGGTGATAGTCCCCCACGGCTTTAGCATCCATGCTAGCTCCGTTTGCAACTCTGAGGGTCATGTCACCTGCCTTCAAAACCCTACGGTTTCTCAACGCCTGCAAAGAATTACAGATATGAGATCCTGATCCGGTACCCAATACCCAGGAAGTAGAGTTTATTGAAAGACAGTTTTCAATAACATACACACCTGAAGCTGAAGCCGCAACCTGCTTCAGTTCCTGTGTTCTGGCCTTCCAAGCCCTGCAATCTTTCTTCCAATGTCCATTCTTATGACAATAGAAGCATTCTTCTTTACCCACAAGCTTCCCCGCTATCTTTGTTGCCTTTGCCTTTCCCTTCGTATCCACTTTACTAACACCGCCCCTTGGTTTGGCGGGGACTTTCCTCTTCTTTCCCTTGGCTTTCGCCTTGGACCTAGAAGAAGAAGATCCTCCTACAAACAAAGTGGATGTTTCCCTACCTTTCTGTAGGGTGCCCTCTGCGCTCCTCAGCATGTTGAGGAGTTCTGAAAGTTCAACTTCTTTTTCTTGTAAGTTGAAGTTCAGTATAAACTGGGCGTAAGTGGAAGGAAGGGACTGGAGAATTAAGTCCGTATAGAGCTCACTCTCCAACGTGGTCCCAAGTTCTGCGAGCTCCTCAATGTAGCCAATCATCTTAAGCACGTGTTCCGCTACCGATGATCCGACGGCCAATCTTGCCGAAAATAACTTCTTCGACACTTCGTATCTTGCGATACGAGACTGATCTCTATACAGTTCTTTTGTATGAAGAAATATGGATTCCAGGTCCATATTCTCGTGCCTCCTCTGATGTTCGTTGTTCATAGAGGCAAGCACGAGGCACTTGGCCTTCGCGCAATCAATCTCCCAAGTCTTACGGATTTCCTTATCCGCGACGCTGGAGGTGGGACCTGGGACAGGGGGAGCTTTGGTGGTAAGAAGATACCCCAGCTTGTCGTAAGTGATTGCCATCTTGACATTCCTGAGCCAATCTTTGTAGTTTGGCCCTGTCAGTATGTTTTTATCTAGAAGTAACTTAAGTCCAGTCATGTCGATTGGTCGCTGCAATTAGGAGAGAGAGAAGAAACACTCAGCACGATGCTCTTGCAAGTTTAGAATGGTTTTTAGTTTGTCTAAACAGGATGGCTCCCACTGTCTCTCGAATCCCTCCTCAAACCATAAAGGAAGAATTAGTCGGGATCAATCCCACCGCATAATACTTGCTTAACCGTTCAGCCAGGCCAGTGTCGGTACTTCGAGGGAGGTTTTCCAACGCTTTCGCGAAGTTCCTTAATTTAAGAACCTCTTTTCCCTAGGGGCGTAGCCCCGCTAACACCTTTCTAGACACCTACTAGGTTTATAGCATTGATCGTTTAGTGAGAAATTTCCCGAGGAGTAGCATATACTCACAGTAGGATCGGGATCCAAATATCATCGCGTGACGAAACTGAAGGAATCCTACCAGAATCATCACACTCCAAATGGTATGCAAATCTAGCAAGTTTCAGTACTTATGAAACTCCCGATGTGGATTTTTGCCCCATGCTCTTATGACCTTGACTTTGGCCAAAATATCATAAGTCACATGTCAAGTTCTTCCCGTCACTATCCAGGTTAATTTGGATCCACCCGTACCTACCCTTGACTTTGGCCAAAATGGCAGTACGACTGTCCCAAACCAACGCATCTATCTATGCTACACATGAATACCCAATAGCTACCAATCACTATGCCTTGACTTTGGCCAACATACATAGCTTGAATACTATTGCCTATTCATGCGAAACGACGGAGGGCTACGAATGGTTTTGGCGAAACCGTGAACGTAGTGAACTTGATATAATCGATGGAACGAGATAGCTTTAAAAAGGAGTGGCTCAAGCTCCGCATTTAAAAGTTAGTTTTGAAAAGAACCGAGTGGTTTTTCGAAAGTGTTCCAACGACTTTTGCTTGGTTTATTATCTTGCATTAGTTCTTTTAATGCGTGATATTCTTGCATTAGTTCTTTTAATGCGTCCCATCAATTAATCCTACCATTGCAGAAAACAACCAAAATATGACGTACGCTTATGCCATTCGCATTCGCCACGGGGCCCCGTCATCACCCGTTAGGTTACTTAACTAACGACAGAGTGGGGGCTGGGCTAGCGCGGCTGTAAAACATAAGCAACGCCTAAATAGTTATAAATATATAGCAATGATAGACATTACAGATCACAGATGAATACATTGGATATACTAGGAATCCGCAATCCGTTCGAGCCTGCAACGAAAAGCGGATTACACGGTCGCGGTGAATAGCCAAAACCCCACCCAAGACCCCTACGGGTGTGGCAAACTACCCGCCAAGTATCCGAAGTGGAGCAACCTCCCTCAACGCCGTGAGTAGGCCACTCGGCACTTCAAGATACCCGGTAGTTTTTGCACCCCTCCATGGGTCTATCCTAGGAGCAATAACAGTAAAAAGAATTATACAATGACGGCTACAACCCCGACCCGGTTGTGCGGCCATACAAATAATATTACATTAATTTACATATTACATGAATGAAAGAAAAAAGAAAACACTCATCTCACATCCACCCCGGCTATTCACCCGCGACAGTCCAACGCATTCATATACACATACCATCATCAAACACAGATCACAGATATGATAACCCCGACTAATCGACATATAGCGATTAGCCGACATTCAATACATACAAACATCACAGATATAACAGATTAGTCAAAGTATAGTGAAGTTCGATCCAAAAATACGGATTTATAGGCCCCAAAAACAAATTTCTTTTCTGGAAAACCTGGGCACAAATAAACCATCTTAAAAATCCCAAAACCCTACCAGAAGAACACTGCACCAAACCCGGTCACGTGACAAGCGAAAACGGCGGCGGTTCCGCGGCAAATGTATACCCATTGCCGCGGAACCGCGGCGGTTTGAAGGGTTCAGGCGACTGTTTTTGGTGGGTGTCTTCACAAAACCCTGAGCCGATTTTTGGTGTAAAACTTTTTATCTTTAGAGCACAAAAAATTTCAACAGAAAGTTAGGGTTTTGATGTTTAGGTTTTTGTGATTTTTCCGATCGAACTTCCATACACTTTACTACTAAGCTAGTTTAAGTTTAGTTTGGCTCTGATACCACTGTAAGTCCACGTTGCCAACCCCGGTTCTTGCGGGGAGGCGGAAACGGTATAAAAAATAAATTTTTAGCGCATTAGGCAACATGGACTAACAAAAGTCGGGATCTTTTCTAAACTAAACTAGCTACCAAGCTAAAGAGAGTTAGCTACTCGGAAAAGATGTTATACCTAACTTGAACTCCTTCTTCTTGAAACCTTTGTAGAGCTTGGATGGTGCTTTCCTCGTCGCCTTCTTCCGTCAAAGATGGATCCACCTGAGGGTTCAACCTTCGGGCTCCTTTCTCGAACTTTGAGAGAACTAGGGTCTTTGGCTTCCTAGACCTCTAACCCTAGAGTGAGTAGTGAGTGGTTTTGGGGTGTTTTTATCTCAAGGAGAGGGTTTCTCAACACATGAGAGTGAGTCTCCTTGAACTAGAGGAGGAGGAAGAAGAAGAGAGGAGAGAGAAGTGTTATGATAGAATGAAACTCTTTTTTACAACCATGACAAAATATGAAATGAATTATCAAATTAATAATAATAATCTAAATGAAATAGTTGATGGATGGTTTGGAATGACAATTATCATTACACACATTAAATGGTTTTGCTAGAATCAAAGAGCATCTTTGATATGTAATGATGATAGTCAAAGTTTCAACCATGGTCAACAAGTCAACAAACCCAACCATGACACAATTGTGCATACACACCCGCATTCTTGTTTCGAGGAACATGAATACAATGAGATAAAACTAACCCCAAAACATATACTAGTATCTGGCTCAAACCAGAGCCCGCTAGTAATATCCGTCCGGACTCCAAACGTGCACAAGTGCGCGGATGAGAACGAACCCTGTCGCAAAACCATGCGACCTCTACTCTGTTTTGCCCAAAGGCGAATAGCCCTATGTGTGGGACTCTAAAGACTCGACACTACGCTGGCAGTGGGTTTAACCACAGACCGCAAGCGGCACTAGCTGTGCGTAACGGTCCCCAGGTAGATGCCGATAAGAAGACTGACGAGGTGAACCCCATCTGAACTCCTACTGAGTCTGAATGTGACAGTCTCCGTACAGTCCGGTCTGTTCGTCTGATACATCGCATGGCGGGCCTAGGGGGCGGTAAACGTCAGTACCCTAATAGCGGTACAAGTCGTGTCGGAGTGAAGCCCAAAACACCCTGAGATAACACTGGAAGCCTACCAGTATATCTAGCTTGCCCTGGCAAGGGACTACTCGTATAATGGCTCTCCTAGACACAACGCGATGTCAACCCCCAATGCTGGGAGAGACGAATCCTGTCTAACCGTCACTGCCTCCAAGTGCTTCGGGACTGCACCCAACCACTACCTGTTTGCACGATTCCTTTGAGCCGTGGTAGGGTAGTAATCAAAGTGCAGTGGGAACACACTCGAGGCGAAGTGCCAGTGTCAAGTCAGCGGACTAAGCTGTACTCATGTCACCTGGGAACTGATAACTGACGATAGGTATAATACCAACTAGTCAGTTTCCGACGAGTCCTGTCCAGTGTTGTAACGTTTTGAAAATCGTTTCGGTGAAATTTCGAAAAATCGGTAAAATAAGGGGGTTTTCTGTAAAAAGTCAAAATACAAATATCTTATTATAAAAATTAAATATACATATTCTAACTATGTAATTGCTAGTATTTGGTGTTTATTGAGCCACTGGTGAAATTTCAAATTTTCTAAAAAAAAAAGTATTTTATTATTATTTTAAGCCGTCATTAATACATTTAATTAGGGAAAATTACAAATTGGAATGGGGTAATACAAATTCTATGAGCCACGACAACCTAGAATCTAGTTTGTAACATGTTCTTTTTCTAAAATTCTCCTCTTGGTTCTAGTTGTTTTTAGAATGCTAGATTAAATAAAAATAAAATAGAATTATTGAGGTGTGATGTGTAAATGAGGTAAAAAGGGGGGGGGGTTTGACTTGGAAAAACAAACACACATTTCCCATCTCATTTTCCAACCCAACACAGCAGCCCCCTCCCCTTGGTCGAGCCCACTCTTCAACTAGAGAAGAAGAAAAAAAAAAGAAATTAAAAGAAAGCTTAAACAAAGTTGTGGTGTTGAATAAATGAGGTATGGGCACTCCTTTTTGACTTTAAAACACACACATATTTCACTCTCTCTCTTCCCTCAAAGTTGCTGGCCGAGCTTTCCCCCTTAGCTGCCCCAAATTTCCTTACCTCTTCCCACTTCAAAAATCTTCAAACAAATCAAAAGAAAATCCGACAAACTCCAAATCCATTCCTTACCCATTATTCCTTGGCCCATCTTGCATGGATCTTGAAGCAAAGTTGATGTTTTGGAGGCTAGGTTTTCATGTTTGATCTCTTGATTGATAGGTATAAATCTTAACCTATGGTTTACTTGTTAAATTATTAATTTAATTTAGCCTATTAAGTGTTTAAATGTGGAATTAGTTGCAAGATTTAATATTCAAGAGAAGGGTCAAATTAAGATTAGGGTTTGGAAATTCTAGAAATTGGGTTTGATCAAGATAGGGGTTTTGATCATTTGTTTGTGGTTGTGAGATGTAGTTTAACACATCAAAGCATGTAAAACCTAATCTTTTTGCTAAATTGTTAATTGTTAAATTTAAATTGTCCTAATTATGATTGTTTTACAAACTAGATTTTTGTAATTAATATAAAGTAGTGAGATTAAAATCTAGTTAGTGGTTGTGTGGCTTAGTTAATATGTTTTAATGAGAATTATGGCCACTAGAATTGTTAAAATATTTAAAGTTGATTAAAACACCAAGTTTTGAGCTAAAATGGAAAATTGTGCTAATTTTGTTAACTAAGTTTTGTAAATATATATATTTTGATGAGAATAAATTATTGGAAAGGTTTATATGACTTGGTTATGATATTGAGTGGATATTGCGGCCGCTAGATTTGTTTAAACGTCGAGTTTTGTACAAAAACGGTTAATTTTGCTTGCTAGATTTTCGGAAAAATAGCTTTTAAAGTGAGTTTGAGATTTTTGTGAGTTTTAACCTATTTTATATTAAAATTAGTGTTCGTGAATGTGAAAATGAGTGTATTTGGGTTTTTCTCGATGGTCGGAGCGTTTGTACACCGACGTCGAGAGTTTTTGGGTTGATTTGTGAAAGCAACCATAGGTTTTGACCTATATGGGATTCGTGTGTCATTTTGGTCATGAGTCGGATTTTAATACGATACGATGCGTTGTGATATGTAGGTACCCCCATGTGGACTTCGAGACGACAGGTAAGCGCGTGGCGACGTTGGCACCGGCGAGCGAGGACCAGGTGAGTAGATTTATATCTACGGGGAGAAGTCGGGTGGATGGCGTATAGCACCCCCGCAGTCCGTAGTGTAGCTCATATATATATGTTTATATAGGTGTTTTATGATACGAGAATGTTCATTCATGTTATGTTTATGTGTTCATGGAGTACCTTTGGGTTATTTGCGAAACCCTAGAGTAGTTGTTATACCCACATACGCACACATAGACTTGCATACTTTACTTTCTTGTGAGCAGATTGGGATGTGTATATGTGTATATATGCGTAGGTATGGGACTATGCATATGTACATTCATATACGCATGCATGGATAATGAGGATAGTACTTGGGATTTAAGATGAGTCGATGAGATTTGATTTGAGACCGTGAGATCGGTGATATAACAGGGTTCGTATTTGAGATACGACATGACGTTGTAACGGGTCCTTGACATAGTGTTTCACACACGTGCATGCATACTTAGGCGGCATCAGTATTGTACTTGACGTAGATCAGTACCCCGATCATGATATTTGATAAAGAGGATACCAGGTGAATAGCATAATGAATGTGATATTGACCCGTACCCAGATTTAGGGATGCCGTACGACGGATTTACGTACGAGCTATATTTTGATGATTGATCCGCACTCTTGACGTGGGATGTCTGGTTATAGATATGGTATCGGATATGATATTATTGAGGCGGGATCACCGACTAATATATATACAGGTAGGTATATGTATCGACTCAGATGTTAGGCGGTTTCCTTACCTGTAGTCTAGCTTGTAGCATAGCCCTTTAGTTTAGTTAGTTATTAGATTAGATTCGGTTCCTACCTATTTCAAAGCTTACGAATCGTGCGTATCTTAAAAGACAAGTCAAGGGATTCTACGGATATTTCCAAAAAACGTATATTTTCTTAAAAACACCGTAGCCACTATTTTCAAAATCCCACGATTCGTGTTATTTCAAAAGGCGCCATTGTAGGACTTATATTAGGCTAATGCAGATTAGTTATCGTCGCGTCTAGTATTCAGCTCCCGCTCATTATTGTTGTTCGCTCCGCATCACATGCTTATATTATGCTTCATATTCTACTGTTGATATCTTGTGGTTAGGACACCAGTACCATTACCGATGATGCGTATGTACCACGTACACTTACTTGCCGGCTCACACACATCTTCATCGGTAATTGCCATGTCACGTACACCTTAGAAAATATTATTGCTTGACATAGCCTGTTAGCTAATAGTTTAGGCATGATATTAGTATGCTTGCCTTATATATTAGTTTAGACATTGTAGTTATTACTTGTCACTTCATGCATACTGATATTCATTGTTGTACCGCATTCATGGATTCTCATGCATATATTCACTATTTTACTGCTATTGAGGTTTTGGATTCGGATTTCCATGGGATTTTCTGGATTTGGGGGAAAACCGCAAAACTTATACAAACTTCTTCTCTTTCTTTTTAAATGAAAAGCGCGGTTTTCCCATGATGTATGAGTCGTCCACCATGAGTTTGCTGATGGATTTCGAGACTCGATTCGAGGAGATGGATGAACCGTTTCGGGTACATGGTGGACCCGGTAAGGTACCCCGGGGCAAGAAGCTCGTGGTGATGACGATGAGCCTGGCAGGGGGAGACTACCTACCGGTTATTTTACCCGACGCGTCGGATATCCGGAGGATACCGTCGTGGTCTTGAGATGGATGGTAGGGGCCGGTCTGGACTGACGGCGCCCTAGATATTGAGATTGAGACATTGAGATTTCGAGATATTGAGGTACTGAGATTTGATGATACAGGCCAGTCCGGATAGCCGGAGCCTGAGGTTTTGAGACATTGAGATTTATGTTTTGTGTCGATGCTAGACACTGTTGATGCTGATTTCATTTATGATACCTTATTTTAAAAATACAAAGGAAATCTCACTAAATTATGAAAACAGTTTCTTCATTTACATGTATTCTGTTTTCATGCATTCATACCTCATTCATATGATATATTGCTACCTGAGGCACTAACACGGGCACATGAGATCACACTCGGGTTAGATATTACCCTAGCCATTGTTATTAGGCTGCTGATTATATATTTGAGGATATATTATGACCATATGACCTAGGATTGCGTTGTTCATGCGATTTCTGTTCATAGATGTTTTTCTACTCACGAGTTGGCAACTCACCCCCGTTGTGCCACAGTTTCTTGCAGGTTTTGTCGTACAGGTTTCATTACGGCTTTGCTGGCACTACTTCCTTTTCCGGGTGATTTGCTATTAGGTGGGTTTATTTGTTTCATACCCCCATTATATATCTTGTATATCATTATTCTGTTGTATCTAGAAGTTCCATCAACCAAACATGTATTTATTTTGAGATAGAGACCAGTGATGTTATTCCTTCGACCTTAGAGTCGCGCGTTATATTTCTGTGGTTTTCTTGTGGTTTTGAGTTTCCTTTTGAATTTTGATCCTCGCCGTTGGCGTTGTATATTATATTGCTTGTGTAGTTGTGACCGTCGATTGACGAAGAGCTAGCTCCCGCTTGGGGATGCCTTTTTATTGATTTCGTATACTATTCATGTTGTATCCCGTTTGGGGGCCAGTATTTACAAAGGAGACTCTGCCGAAATTTTCAGGAAATACTTGATGTTTTTAAAACCGCATAACTCGGCTTATGTTATTAAACTACTTGATTTTAAATTGGTTTTCCTTCACTCTACTACTTTTCTTGGTTTTGGATTTCTGGGTTTTCGGCTTACTTAGATTACGTACGCCTCGAGACGTTTCGTAGTTTAAGTGCCGGTCATATTCCGTACTTTCGGGGCGTGACAAAGTTGGTATCAGAGCGTTAGGTTTTTACCTTCGGAGCGTAGGATGACCCTTGGTTGATGGAGTAGGTGACTAAAGTAGAGTGACGTACCGTGGGTATGTTCCGCGGCATACTTACGATACACTACTCCGCTTAAGAAGCCTTAGGATGTACATTTCTTTGCTCAGTATTATATTCATTCATGATCTAGCCTCATCAGTACCAGTTATGGTTTTGCTGCCACGATTACGGGCAGGGAGAGTTACAACTAGAGTTGTGGTCAGCACGAGCTCGTCACGAACGAGGACTGACCAAGGCGAAACTCCGGCGACACACGATTGCGGAGATGTGTATTTTTACTGTGTTTCCGCGCCACGAGCGTTTGGCGGATCGCCTTTATGAGGTTACTCGGATGTGCTGATCGACACTAAAGGATTGAGCTAATGATAGAGGCGGGCCAGCAGATTTTGATGACCGTTGTGTATTGCTTATTCATGATGGTCGAGGCACTGTTCAGCGTGCAGACGAGCGAGCCAGCTATTGCTGCGAACGACGAGATATCGCCCCAGATGTTGGAGCTATTGCAGTACGGGTTGTACTAAGAGATGATAGAAGGTCGCTAGTCACCCAAGAATGAATGACTAGGACATGTAGTTCGTTCTCCTACTTCGATGCGAGGTCATCAGATAAATTGATTCCAGCTAGAGACGACTTCACGCGGAGATGTTGAGAGTCGATAGAGGCGATCGAATGTCAGGAACCTATTATTCTAAGTTTAAAGTATTCGGAAAGACATGCAGGCAATTCTATGGACCCTCTAGAAGAATGAAACCCTAACTCGACTTAATGACCGTTTGAAAGCCTTTGAAGCTTAGGGTTTGCGGCAGTTCCGCGGTGCCATTAGTGAAGCTTGGGTTTGCTCTTCTACGGTTGGACCATCGATGCGGTGGTACGTACTCGATACTATTAAACTGTAACCAAGATGTTGAGCTCTTGGGGGATTATGAGGTTTTGACGAATCGATCAAATGGTTCGACTTCATTCGGATGCTAGGTGGTGAGATGCATTTCTTGGGAGACTCCAGATACGAGGATAGCCGTAGGAGCTCAGTCCATGCAGCCACGACGAGATGAGTCTGAAGTAGTCGACATTAAATAAAGTGGAGTAAGAGATTCGTACAAGATCTGGATATGATGACGTTCCCCTCCGCCGACATCAGAGATGCGATGCGCATGCCGAGGCAGAGTACTGGATATACCTTCTAGAAGGAGTCGCGATGGGTATGCAGCCGTCCCAGAGCAAGATGCAGATATAGGAAAGGACGATGACTTCTGGACAGTTGGCAGAGACGAGACATGGAAGAGACGTGAGCAGGATTCCTTCCAGGACACTGCTGCAATGATACTTGCACCCAGGATCAGATGTGTCACATACATTCAGAGATTCAGAGGCCGACGCCAGTGATATGCTGTCTTACGAGTGGTCGTGATGATTGACCGGAAGATGACAAGAGACGTGCCAGAACGGGATCATCCCCGTTAGCACACCCGACAGGGCCGATGAGCCGATGGACCGAGAGATTGGTAATTCACAGTGAAGACCTTGACCCAGGAGTGGTCATTGTTACGCACACCAGCAGGCCAGAGTTCATGATCATCGACGAGACGTCCCACTAGTGACCGCGACAGTTGGCCCGAGATTCTTAGAGGATGCGCTTGAGCGGTACTATTCCGCCATTATTGATTTTGATGTTTTGGGTGATTTATTCGCATGATTTGATTTTGATGATTGAGGATTTACGATCTTTGCACAGTGTTGCGCTTGATTTCGTTTTCGTGCTTTGGTTTCACATGTTTGTGATTTTACGGTTTTAGACATTTGAGTTGATTTTGTGCGTATGCACGCACACGATTTGGTTCCTGCACTCTGTATAGTTTATATATCCTTGCAGTGCAGTGATACGCCTTTTGTGCACTTAGATGCACTAGATTTTGATTTCGATTGTGATACTCGATATTTGTTTTGTGCACCTTATGCACCTGATTTGATTTTGCGCATGTTCAGCGCTTGATATAGGATTTCATGATTTCGTGCATGATGGATGCCCCTGGTTTTGGGTTTTCGCGCATGTTGAGCGCATGTTTTGAGATGCGATTTTGGTGCGCACCAGATGCACTAAATCGAGATTTTTTTCGTGCATATCAGATGCACCTGATTTTGCTGTCAGGCACACACGTTGCCTACGACAGATGCTTTGTGCACACCCAATGCACTTAGATCTTGTTTCTGTGTACTTGTATGGTACGTATATGGATTTTGATTGTCGTGCGCACCAGACGCACGTAGTATTCATACGCGTAATTTGTGATTGAATTCTTATAGAGCAGTACGTTTTTTTTAATGATAATTGCGATGTGTTTTCATACTAAGCAGGACTAGTCAGAGGACAGTACCTGAATGTATTTTGCATGCATTGATAGCTATTGAAGGGAATTCCAAAAAGCGAGCTATAGTCTCAGTATTTACCTACGTGTCTGATATGACGCGAAACGTTTAAAACAAGGAAAACCCTTCTAAATTGTTTCCCAAAACGGCGGAACGTACATTTCAAACAAAGGTATATATGTATATAGTTATTTTCTTATGATAGACGCCCGCCACTGTGCAGTGTAATGTGCACTGCACAGCAACTTAAAGGATTTGGCATGCATTTCCTCCTGATATTTACATGTATAGTTCCGATTTATGGCATATCGGTCTTGCTTGAGATTTGGCATTCATGTCTTCACCTTGATTCCGATGATTGCAGGATGCTTGACGGAGTTTTGATTTCGAGTTATCTACTCATTACTCATGCGCATGTATTGCGCTATGATGCGTTTTATGTACTTATGATTTCGGAGCCCCGACGACTTGATGGTTTTGCTTTGATGTTTTTGTATTTGGGGGGGTTTGAATTTAAATTCGGGGACCGAATTTCTTTAAGGGGGGAAGATTGTAACGTTTTGAAAATCGTTTCGGTGAAATTTCGAAAAATCGGTAAAATAAGGGGGTTTTCTGTAAAAAGTCAAAATACAAATATCTTATTATAAAAATTAAATATACATATTCTAACTATGTAATTGCTAGTATTTGGTGTTTATTGAGCCACTGGTGAAATTTCAAATTTTCTAAAAAAAAAAGTATTTTATTATTATTTTAAGCCGTCACTAATACATTTAATTAGGGAAAATTACAAATTGGAATGGGGTAATACAAATTCTATGAGCCACGACAACCTAGAATCTAGTTTGTAACATGTTCTTTTTCTAAAATTCTCCTCTTGGTTCTAGTTGTTTTTAGAATGCTAGATTAAATAAAAATAAAATAGAATTATTGAGGTATGATGTGTAAATGAGGTAAAAAGGGGGGGGGGGTTGACTTGGAAAAACAAACACACATTTCCCATCTCATTTTCCAACCCAACACAGCAGCCCCCTCCCCTTGGTCGAGCCCACTCTTCAACTAGAGAAGAAGAAAAAAAAAAAGAAATTAAAAGAAAGCTTTAACAAAGTTGTGGTGTTGAATAAATGAGGTATGGGCACTCCTTTTTGACTTTAAAACACACACATATTTCACTCTCTCTCTTCCCTCAAAGTTGCTGGCCGAGCCTTCCCCCTTAGCTGCCCCAAATTTCCTTACCTCTTCCCACTTCAAAAATCTTCAAACAAATCAAAAGAAAATCCGACAAACTCCAAATCCATTCCTTACCCATTATTCCTTGGCCCATCTTGCATGGATCTTGAAGCAAAGTTGATGTTTTGGAGGCTAGGTTTTCATGTTTGATCTCTTGATTGATAGGTATAAATCTTAACCTATGGTTTACTTGTTAAATTATTAATTTAATTTAGCCTATTAAGTGTTTAAATGTGGAATTAGTTGCAAGATTTAATATTCAAGAGAAGGGTCAAATTAAGATTAGGGTTTGGAAATTCTAGAAATTGGGTTTGATCAAGATAGGGGTTTTGATCATTTGTTTGTGGTTGTGAGATGTAGTTTAACACATCAAAGCATGTAAAACCTAATCTTTTTGCTAAATTGTTAAATTTAAATTGTCCTAATTATGATTGTTTTGCAAACTAGATTTTTGTAATTAATATAAAGTAGTGAGATTAAAATCTAGTTAGTGGTTGTGTGGCTTAGTTAATATGTTTTAATGAGAATTATGGCCACTAGAATTGTTAAAATATTTAAAGTTGATTAAAACACCAAGTTTTGAGCTAAAATGGAAAATTGTGCTAATTTTGTTAACTAAGTTTTGTAAATATATATATTTTGATGAGAATAAATTATTGGAATGGTTTATATGACTTGGTTATGATATTGAGTGGATATTGCGGCCGCTAGATTTGTTTAAACGTCGAGTTTTGTACAAAAACGGTTAATTTTGCTTGCTAGATTTTTGGAAAAATAGCTTTTAAAGTGAGTTTGAGATTTTTGTGAGTTTTAACCTATTTTATATTAAAATTAGTGTTCGTGAATGTGAAAATGAGTGTATTTGGGTTTTTCTCGATGGTCGGGCGTTTGTACACCTACGTCGAGAGTTTTTGGGTTGATTTGTGAAAGCAACCATAGGTTTTGACCTATATGGGATTCGTGTGTCATTTTGGTCATGAGTCGGATTTTAATACGATACGATGCGTTGTGATATGTAGGTACCCCCATGTGGACTTCGAGACGACAGGTAAGCGCGTGGCGACGTCGGCACCGGCGAGCGAGGACCAGGTGAGTAGATTTATATCTACGGGGAGAAGTCGGGTGGATGGCGTATAGCACCCCCGCAGTCCGTAGTGTAGCTCATATATATATGTTTATATAGGTGTTTTATGATACGAGAATGTTCATTCATGTTATGTTTATGTGTTCATGGAGTACCTTTGGGTTATTTGCGAAACCCTAGAGTAGTTGTTATACCCACATACGCACACATAGACTTGCATACTTTACTTTCTTGTGAGCAGATTGGGATGTGTATATGTGTATATATGCGTAGGTATGGGACTATGCATATGTACATTCATATACGCATGCATGGATAATGAGGATAGTACTTGGGATTTAAGATGAGTCGATGAGATTTGATTTGAGACCGTGAGATCGGTGATATAACAGGGTTCGTATTTGAGATACGACATGACGTTGTAACGGGTCCTTGACGTAGTGTTTCACACATGTGCATGCATACTTAGGCGGCATCAGTATTATACTTGACGTAGATCAGTACCCCGATCATGATATTTGATAAAGAGGATACCAGGTGAATAGCATAATGAATGCGATATTGACCCGTACCCAGATTTGGGGATGCCGTACGACGGATTTATGTACGAGCTATATTTTGATGATTGATCCGCACTCTTGACGTGGGATGTCTGGTTATAGATATGGTATCGGATATGATATTATTGAGGCGGGATCACCGACTAATATATATACAGGTAGGTATATGTATCGACTCAGATGTTAGGCGGTTTCCTTACCTGTAGTCTAGCTTGTAGCATAGCCCTTTAGTTTAGTTAGTTATTAGATTAGATTCGGTTCCTACCTATTCAAAGCTTACGAATCGTGCGTATCTTAAAAGACAAGTCAAGGGATTCTACGGATATTTCCAAAAAACGTATAATCTTAAAAACACCGTAGCCCCTATTTTCAAAATCCCACGATTCATGTTATTTCAAAAGGCACCATTGTAGGACTTATATTAGGCTAATGCAGATTAGTTATCGTCGCGTCTAGTATTCAGCTCCCGCTCATTATTGTTGTTCGCTCCGCATCACATGCTTATATTATGCTTCATATTCTACTGTTGATATCTTGTGGTTAGGACACCAGTACCATTACCGATGATGCGTATGTACCACGTACACTTACTTGCCGGCTCACATCTTCATTGGTAATTGCCATGTCACGTACACCTTAGAAAATATTATTGCTTGACATAGCCTGTTAGCTAATAGTTTAGGCATGATATTAGTATGCTTGCCTTATATATTAGTTTAGACATTGTAGTTATTACTTGTCACTTCATGCATACTGATATTCATTGTTGTACCGCATTCATGGATTCTCATGCATATATTCACTATTTTACTGCTATTGAGGTTTTGGATTCGGATTTCCATGGGATTTTCTGGATTTGGGGGAAAACCGCAAAACTTATACAAACTTCTTCTCTTTCTTTTTAAATGAAAAGCGCGGTTTTCCCATGATGTATGAGTCGTCCACCATGAGTTTGCTGATGGATTTCGAGACTCGATTTGAGGAGATGGATGAACCGTTTCGGGTACATGGTGGACCCGGTAAGGTACCCCGGGGCAAGAAGCTCGTGGTGATGACGATGAGCCTGGCAGGGGGAGACTACCTACCGGTTATTTTACCCGACGTGTCGGATATCCGGAGGATACCGTCGTGGTCTTGAGATGGATGGTAGGGGCTGGTCTGGACTGACGGCGCCCTATATATTGAGATTGAGACATTGAGATTTCGAGATATTGAGGTACTGAGATTTGATGATACAGGCCAGTCCGGATAGCCGGAGCCTGAGGTTTTGAGACATTGAGATTTATGTTTTGTGTCGATGCTAGACACTGTTGATGCTGATTTCATTTATGATATCTCATTTTAAAAATACAAAGGAAATCTCACTAAATTATGAAAACAGTTTCTTCATTTACATGTATTCTGTTTTCATGCATTCATACCTCATTCATATGATATATTGCTACCTGAGGCACTAACACGGGCACATGAGATCACACTCGGGTTAGATATTACCCTAGCCATTGTTATTAGGCTGCTGATTATATATTTGAGGATATATTATGACCATATGACCTAGGATTGCGTTGTTCATGCGATTTCTGTTCATAGATGTTTTTCTACTCACGAGTTGGCAACTCACCCCCGTTGTGCCACAGTTTCTTGCAGGTTTTGTCGTACAGGTTTCATTACGGCTTTGCTGGCACTACTTCCTTTTCCGGGTGATTTGCTATTAGGTGGGTTTATTTGTATCGTACCCCCATTATATATCTTGTATATCATTATTCTGTTGTATCTAGAAGTTCCATCAACCAAACATGTATTTATTTTGAGATAGAGACCAGTGATGTTATTCCTTCGACCTTAGAGTCGCGCGTTATATTTCTGTGGTTTTCTTGTGGTTTTGAGTTTCCTTTTGAATTTTGATCCTCGCCGTTGGCGTTGTATATTATATTGCTTGTGTAGTTGTGACCGTCGATTGACGAAGAGCTAGCTCCCGCTTGGGGATGCCTTTTTATTGATTTCGTATACTATTCATGTTGTATCCCGTTTGGGGGCCAGTATTTACAAAGGAGACTCTGCCGAAATTTTCAGGAAATACTTGATGTTTTTAAAACCGCATAACTCGGCTTATGTTATTAAACTACTTGATTTTAAATTGGTTTTCCTTCACTCTACTACTTTTCTTGGTTTTGGATTTCTGGGTTTTCGGCTTACTTAGATTACGTACGCCTCGAGACGTTTCGTAGTTTAAGTGCCGGTCATATTCCGTACTTTCGGGGCGTGACAAGTGTACTCGTAACCTAATGAGCACCCGCATACTATCTCAAGTACAACGTACTGACGGCTGTGGGACAGACCGTCTCCCACACTGGGATGAGAAGTGCATGCGCTAGTCTACTCCGGAGTATCGATGCCCTGTCTCGATAGTCCTGCGACTAGGGACCTGCGTAAGGATGTGCTTATAGATTACCCAGCCCCCACTAGTGTGACTGCCATCACAACGCTGGTAATCAAGTAAAGATCCTAAGGGCTCCACTAATGTGTATAGGTGATATACTAAAATAAACACATGTACACATTGAAGTAGAAACAAACTAAGTAGCATACTACTATTTTGAGCAAGATTGTATATACAAGGTGAATATCCCAAGCTTCCATTAAGTAATATACAAATCAGTATGATACAGTAATGGCCTCTAGGGCATATACACTAACAGGATTAATATCTGAACTTATTGCAGCTAGTGCAAAAACAACATCTGGTGTGGTACTTGACATCTCATGATTGACTCAATTGACTAAGCAATTGATATGCCAATCATGCACATCCCTCTCCCCTTTAGTCTATAGGACACCTTTAGAGAGGGTAACTCCATCACCTGCAGGTATACTATCGTGCCAGGAGTCGTCCATTCTAAAATACCTGTAGAATGCTGTCTAAGTACCCAGATTAGGAAACTACCAAAATCTAGATCTAAAACCATAGATCTAGTAACCAGAATGTCTGATATTATATCTATATCCTATGTGGAGAAACCACTGTGTGACAACCAAAGTATAACTGATCGCAGTATAGGAATTTCACTTCCTATTATATGTATGTCATCCAATACCAAGACATCACACCCTACTACCTTCTTAACAGATCCATCCCCTATTCTGATGAAGTCAAACCTATGACTGTCACATCAGAAATAGATGATCTATCTCCGCTATATCTACTTTAGTCTATAAATAGACATAAGCTACTTGCCCACTATGCTTCCGCTGCTCTCACTGACTACAACAACCCTCTGACAGAGTCATATACACGTACACTTCTAAAGCTAGTTTAGAATGATGCTATACTCATCCTCCTGCCGGGTCTCACAGTCTGGAACAACAACAATGGCAAGTCTGGATAAACAAGAACCTCCCTGTCACCGTCATTGAGCATACCGAAGTACCTCTCGAGTGCCTGAGGTTACCCACCATATCTGCAAAGTGGCTAATGGAATGTCAATCCTGATTGAATCCTTAGGTCCCTATTAAATTTTCAGTAATCATCTGTGGTTCTGGAATCACTTCCAGTTCTACCATACTCCCACTACCGTTTTCTGAAAAAATCCATTTTTATCAAAACTGTGGCGAGTCAAGAACAATATCACTATTGATCTTCCAGATGGTAGAAAGTCAACCCTCGTCATAGCCCGGATCAACCCACAAACTGCCATTACAGAAACGTGCCTTGAGTTGTCCAGACTCTTATTTTAAGCATAAGCCGGACAACTCCCCGTACTTTAACATCGTTAAGATATGAATCGTTCTATATCCAATATAGAAACAGAGACACTGATTTAATTGGAACCAGATTCAAATCATGCAGCTGTCTCCAGTGCATGTCAACTAAATGGAGAGAGGCCGATCAGCATTACTCAACTTAGGAGTGCATCTAATTATGAGTAACCTGAAAGAGAAGCAAGTTCTCATAATCATTACTATCAACTGAATACCATACACAAGTATCTACATCTTCGATCACCTTGAAGAATCCTGATACTTGCAATACCTGGTTCTCTACTTTATTCATATACCTATAACTTCTCAAAACTTGGATCTTGTATTTCTATGAAACACATGTCTAAGAACTAGAAAAGTCATAAGTAAACATAATATAATACGAGTACCAACCCCTCTATCCTAATGGACACTGAAAAACATAGAATACTCTGTATAAGTCCCCTGAGTCTAATAACTCATTCCCTGTATGTCGTAGGTTGAAAACTGTACTTATGGTTAAGAAGAATTACACCGCTGTTTAATGCTCCTTACCTAACCATCCACTGATATAGGTAAATGTCATGGACATAATTTCAAAAAATTATATCTCACTTTATAAAAATAAACGTACAGATATATCAATTTGAAATTGGTGCATAACAACGGATATTCAAAACCAAATATTTTCCTTCTGGCAATAACCCAGGCGATTTCCTCAAATATCACCAATTACAATGAATCCCGATATAATGAGGGTGATCACCTAATTCCCAATGACTTACTCCCACTTATCATCTGTAAAACCATACAGATGTGAGAATCATACCTGGTAAATCCATACCCTGGAGTAAGGGCTAATTGGGAAATCAGTTTTCTTTTAACAATACACAGTGAAACTGAAACATGTAAATGTTTCGACGGGGTATCCGGGTATTCCTAGTAATGCCTCTTCTATTATCCAGATTCATGACTGTAACCATACATTTCTTTGCCATCTCTCCAAATCCCTTTATTTGTCTTTAGTCGCTACCTTCTGCACACCATCGTTAGGCTAAATGGTTTTCTTCCATCCCTACCGTTCGGCACCAGCCTATGGTCTGGAAGAAGACTATCCAATAAGCGTAATAGGTGTACTGTCCTAATCCTAGGAGCACTCTCAACGCGAGAGAAGGTAAAGATAAAAGACAACTGAATAAACCTTATTCCTATTTCTCCTGAATCAGAATCTATCCCCGAACTGGAACAAGTTCCTCCGAGTTCGTATATAACCATACGATAGAGTATCCAAATAACTGTGGATCTTCGTAGTGATACGGAGTGTCCTGGAGAAATACAAAGGTGAAGTAGGAGTGGTGATGAAATACTTGGTTTGGTCGTGAATAGCAGTCGCAGTTTACTTTGCCCTCTTTCTAATCCCTTTATTTGTCTTAACTTATTACCTTCTGTACACCATCGTTAGGCTAATTAGTTTTCTTCATTCCCCACTGTTCGGCACCTACCTATGGTTTGGAAGAAGACTATCCAATTAGCATAATAGGTGTACAGTCCTAATCCAAGGAGCACTCGCAACCTGAGAGAAGGTAAAAGAAAAAGACAACTGAATAGTCCTATTCATTTTCTCCAGAACTGGAAACCATCATCGAATCTGGAACAAGTTCCTTCGAGTTCGTATATAACCATACGATGGTTTTATCCAATGGAAGTAGATGTTCGTAGTAATACGGGATGTTCCGGAGAAAAAAGGGTAAAAGTAGGAGTGACAATGAGGTATGCAACTCAGACAATCCAAAAGCCAGAGTTTTAAGAAGGTTCGGTTAACTTGGTCACTGAGTCATAGTCTAGGTTCGGGCCATGGTCGCTGCCAAAGAGAGAGAGAAAAGAAACACTCTACGTGCACTCTAACCTAGATCAGAATGGTTACCAATTTATCTAATCAGGAAACCTCCCACTGTAACCTCAAATTCTCCTCCAAACCTGAAAGAAGAATTAGTCGGGATCACCCGAGGAGTAAACCAACTCATCAGTGGGAATCGGGATCCAACTATCATCGCATGATAACGTGATGGAATCCACTCACGTTATCACACTCCAGAAGGTATGCGCATGCCTGGCAAGTTTCAGTTTCTTTAGAAACTCCCGATGTGATTTTTACCCCATGCTCTTATGACCTTGACGAAGACCAACATATCATAAGTCACATGTCAAGTTCTACCCGTCATTATCCAGGTTAATTTGAACCCACCCGTACATACCTTTGACGAAGGCCAAAATAGTAGTACGACTGTCCCAAACTGACGCATCTATCTATGCAACAGAAAAGTAACAAATAGCTACCATACACTATGCCTTGACGAAGGCCAACAAACATAACATGAATACTAAGTGCTACCCGTCTGAAATGATGGAGGGCTGCGAATGGTTTTTGGCGAAAAACCTTTAACGTAATGAACTTGATATCGTTGAAGGAACTGGATAGCTTTTTATAAAAATATAGTGGCGAAAAGCTTTGCTAAAGAGATCACTTCCGGTGAAGGGATCTCGGCTCTTTCCCCGTAGAATGAGGTGCAGGATATTCCAGCTGAATACCACGATGCAAAGCAAAATGGCAATCGGCTATAGCGAAGTTATTACCCTGACGCAAACTTCTGTCCAAGGGGTCACTCCCGGTGAAGGGATCTCGGCTCTTGCCTCGTCGACTGAGGTGCTGGATATTCATAACCGAATGCCACTGTGCAAAACAAAAGAAAACGTGCTTGCAATAACAGTTTTTTGAAAAATGTTCCAACAACATCAAACAAGTTTGTTTAGCTTGCATTAATCCGAATCAATGCAGTCCCATCAATTAATCACACCACAAAAGAACGAAAATATGATGTACGTTTATACCATCCGCATTCGCCACTGGGTCCCGTCATCACCCGTTAGGTTACTTAACTAACGACAGAGCGGGGAGTGGACTAGCGTGGGTGTAAAACATATACAATATCTACTAGTATATATATAGAAATATATAATAATCACTCCAGGCGTGATAAATGCAACATCACAGAGAGTAATAAGTATCACAGAACAATACAGATAATCTGGGACCCCGGGTTTCCTTTGAGCCGCAAGTGAAACCCGACGTTCCCCTGGTCGTGTGGATAGCCTGTGCAATGAAATCCTAGACCCCTACGGGCGCGGCAAGTTACCCGCCAAAATCTGAAGCGAGGCAGCCCCTTTCAACAAAGTGAATAGACCACCCAGCACTTCACGGAATCCGGTAACTTGAGCACCCCTCCTTGGGTCAACCTATACCCCCTACGAGTGCGGAGAATAGCCCGTCAATTCTAGAGTAAAGCCCCCTCCGTCTCAAAGCCATGAGATGCGGGCCCGTTGCCCTCTAGAACCCGACTATCCGTGCACCCCACCGCGGGGTAATCCTAGTACAGAAAGTAAAATATATACAACGGGTACATCGACCTCAGCCCGGTCGTGCCCCAAAAGAATAATATACAAACAGGCTATGACGGCAGTCCACATGTCGGACGCTCGTCTCGCAATATCAAATGTACAAATATAACCAAACTGTACTAATATTGTACCAAGCTATCCACCACGACAAATCCGCAACATCACAGCACAACACAAAACATCAACGTGAATGTCACGTTCGCAAATCCGTCTAAAAGAGCTATAGCAATTAGACAAGATTTACCGATCAAATGACATTCACGTTCACAGATATAAAGTAAGCACTGTGAACTAACATATTTAAAATTTTCGATCGACAAAATTTCCCGAAGTGGGCCCCAAGCACAACTGCTGCACTCAAAATAATTTGGGCTAAAAAAAAAAAAATTCCAGAAACCACAATTCCAAGAGAAATACCACCTGAAGAAAAATGGTGCAGTGAATCCCCAGAACGGCGGCGGCACCGCGGCCAAAACGTGGGTACGACCGCGGTTCCGCGGCGCTCCTGTGGGATCACTCTACCAAATTTCTACAGTGATCTTAAAAAAGCCTGCCTGATTTTCTGAAACACTCAAAATAATTTTTCGACGACAAAATAAATTCGATAGAAACTTCATGAAATGGAATCACGGTTT
Source organism: Agapanthus africanus (assembly GCA_030015575.1). Classification (NCBI taxonomy): domain Eukaryota; kingdom Viridiplantae; phylum Streptophyta; class Magnoliopsida; order Asparagales; family Amaryllidaceae; genus Agapanthus; species Agapanthus africanus. Next base: position 355,660,751 of record JASDDO010000016.1, on the reverse strand, counting down.
CGGAAATTTCGTTCGATCGATATTTTAAACATGTTAGAGCAAGCTAGTAAAGGTTAATGTTGTCGCTCTGATACCATGTAAGTCTACGGTAGCACCCCGGCCGTCGATCCGAGGCCAAAAGGCGGAAACAAAACCTTTTTCTTAAACTTGAAACTGGCACTATCATATACTTTAAACCCGGATCGAACCATTAACCTATGACTAGCAAACTAGAGAAGGGTTAGAAAGGCTATACCGATCGATCCGTGTCCTTCGGTCTTTGGCCCCTTCCCAAGCTTCTCGCGGCATCTTCGATCTTCGGTCTCCTCGTCGGAAAGGGCACCACATCAATGAGTCTTTTTACGGGCTCCCGCTTCGTCCGAAGCAATTCGTACACGCAGTTTGCTAGCCGACGTGTCCAAGGCGATGTAGAGAATGTGTGTAATCACTTTGTCTCAAGCATCCATTGATTCTCAACACATGAGAGTGTATGGATGGAGGTTGAAGATGATGCCATCAATGGAGATAGTGAGCTCAAGAAAGAAGGAGGAAGAAGGAGAGCTTTCTTTTTGTGTTGTATGATAAAATGAGAGTGAGATCAAGAATAATACAAGAGCTAACCTCATCATATGGCCGCCCTCTCTCTTTCCTCTTATCATTTCAACACTTAAATCAATCAATAATGTGACACATGCACAAAGAAGAGACCATGAGTCATCACTTGTGCATGTGTCACAATTAATGCTCCTAATCATGACTTTGACCTCATTATTTCCATTTGTAAACATTAACCCAAATGTTTACAACAATAAAAAGATATGGCAATATCTAAAGTAAACTCGTGACGGATCACAAGGATACCCCTCACCTGTATATACATACCTGCATCCGCATTCCGACTGAATGCGAATGCGATGAGACTAAAGTAATCAAACAAATCTAATACTTGGATCCGGCTTAAACCAAAGCCCACCAGTATGATCCGTCCGATCATGATCCGTGCACGACTACACGTATATGATCGAACCCTGCCATAATACCATACGGCCTGTACAACGTTTCGCCCGAAACTTGAGAAATTGTCTGTGGGGGAGTCTAAAGACTCGTCAATACTTTGGATGTGGATTTAACCACTAGCACGTCAGTGGTACTAGCCGTACGTAACGGGCTACCAGGTATTGACCAAAAGGGAGGTCGATGAGCGAACCATCCTGACACCCTACTGAGCTTGTCAGTGACAATATCCGTACAGTCCGGTCCGTTCGTCTATGAGTATCGCATGTCGGGCCTAGGGTGTTGGTAAAAGTCAGACCCCCAAAAGCGGTACAAGTCGTGTCGGAGTGTAGCCCAGAACACCCTGAGATACTACTGGAATACCTACCAGTAAATCTCCTGTCTTGGCCAAGGACTTCGTGTAATGGCTCTCCTAGACACAGCGCGATCTCACCCCCAATACCGGGAGAGACGAAACCCCTGCCGATCCGCTCACTGCCTCCATGTGGCTTGGGACTGTACCCAACTAAAACCTGTTTGCACGACTCCTTTGAGCCGTGGTAGGGTAGTAATCAAAGCACAGTGGGAACTCACACGAGACAAATGACGATATCAGGTTGATGAACTAACCTGTATACATATCACCAGGGAACTGCTATCTGACGTCAGGTATAATACCAACTAGCATGTTCCCAGCGAGTCCTGTCCGTGTTGGATATATGTATGCCCTAAAGGCCATTATGAGATAGTGCATGTACTGATGTGTGTGTGTGTGTGTGTGTGTATATATATATATTCAGAGGACAGTCTTGCTCGACATGATAGTATGCTATCTGGTTTTACTTTATCATATATTCACTTGATCATGTTTATATTCATTTAGTGCATGTTGATAAAGCCTTAAGGATATTGGCTTGACTACTGGGATTATGATGCGGATCATACTAGTGGGAAGTCTGTAGTTTATATGCATATCCTTGAAATGTTCCTAGTCGTAGGTATATCGAGATAGGGCATCGATATTCCAGTTTAGACTAGCGTATACCATTCTTGTTCCATATGATGGGCGATGGATGATCCCATATCCGTCTGGTGTGTTGACACCGAAGATAGTATACTGGTGCTCAGTGAGTCTGGGTACACTGAACGGAATCACCGAGAACTCCTATATGGTATTATATCATACGTCAGATAGCAGTTCTCAGGTGACACTGGTACAGGTTAGTCTGTAGACCCGAGATCGTCATAGAGTCTTGTGTGTCCTCCTACTGTACTTTGATCTCCACCCTACTGTGGCTCTACCGAGTCGTACAAACAGGTGAATTTTGGGTATAGTATCGAGGCATATAGAGGCAGTGAGCGATAGGAGGGGTTTCGTCTCTACCGGTATTGGGGGTTGATGCTGTGCTGTGCACGATTGGCTATAACGGGAAGTCCTTGGCCAGGGCTACTGAGATATTACTGATAGGTGTTATCAATAAGTTTCTCGATCTGTTATAGACCATATACCGGCATGACTTATTGAGTTGTTGGGGTCGACGATTCCATCCCTAGACTCGATATGCAGCATATCTTACGAAGAGACCGGACTGTACGGTAAGTGTTGCCAGATGGATTGACAGGAGTTTTGATAGGTTCGCTTGTTCTTATTCTGATCGCTCAATACCCGGGTGGCCGTTACGTTTAGCTGACCGCTTGCGGCTTGTGGGTGTTTGATATGATCATCATCTACTGCTGACGTATTGACGAGTCTTCGAGTCCCACATAGAAGTTTCTCGGCTCAGGCGAAACGAAGTGGTGCACATATGAGATATGTGCGGAGGCTCGATTAAATATGAGTATGTGATACTGTATTTTAATCGGGCATATAATATTAGTCGGGTCATATAAGATATGACCGATTTATTAAATCAAGTGTTGATTTAATATTGACTTTTATATTATTTATTATTTATTTAAATCCTTTTCTTTTTTTGGATACATGCATGTATATGTACATGATGATGTGCATACACACATACATACATGAAATGTATCATGGTTGATGATACAAAGAGGATGGCAATATAAGAATCATATTGTAGATAAATACATATATGGAATTTTTCATTAAAGTTAAAGGTAAAAGAAAAAGATTATTGAGTCATTCCTTCTACACATTTCTACACATTTCCATGGTTGAATTTAACTCAACCATGGTTCTTTTTCCTTTTGCCTTTAACCCTATATAAAAATATCTAGATATGATTTAACTATAGTTATGGTTATGAAAAGATATATATCTCTCTCTCATTTTCTTTTTCATTCTTATCATTATTCACTCCAAAAGAAAAAAGAGAGAGCCATCTAATTCCTCCTCACTCTAGCTCTTTTTTAATTGTTAAAATAGAGTTAGAGAAATAAAAGAAAAGGTATTAAATAAGAATAGCAACCACTTCATCATCCTACACAACCTTTGCTATCTTGTGTAGGGTGTTGTGCTTCAAGATTTTCAAAAACCGAAGGAATCAACAAGCTTAGGGCAAAGAGCTTCGGGTGGATCGTCGTGGACGAGGAGTCGATCAAGCGAACCCTTCCAAAGCAAAGGAGTCTTCCAAAGAGGTCTACAAAGGTTGTAGTCTCATCACTTAGTATAAATTGAGTTTTATAATATGATACTATTAATAGTTACTTCATAAATTCTAGTTCGATTCATAGTAAAGTTTACTTAGCACCTCAAAATTTTATTGTTATGGCATGTGTGATGCTTCAAAACCCTAATAGAGGTGTTAAGGAAACCCTACAGTGGTATCAGAGCCAAGCTAGAGCTTTGTAGTATCCTAGACGACGTTTAAAACATCGAACGGACGAAAAACGACACCCGGGGGGTGCTCTCTGGAAATTTTTTAAAAACCTGGATTTTTCCAAATTAAAAATATGTAAAAAATTAAGCAGGGAAATATATGGGCCCACCAGAAATACGTAGCCCTAAATCGACCGTACGACCGCGGAACCGCGACCAGAGTGGCCTTATTGCGGCGGTTCCGCGGCGCCGTAGGTGATTCCTGGGATGTAGTTTCTTGTGCTGGCCCGTATGTGTTTGCTGCTGTTTATGGTAATTTTAAAAACTGCTCAAGTGTTGAGCTTTCAAAGCAGTCTGTGGTTGTTTAAATCGTTCGATCGAATGTTTTAACTACGCCTAGTTTAATAGTATGTGATACAATAATTGGAATCTACAAATTTGTTTGTTGCGTGTAAATCTAGAAGTTCGGTCTCGGGATAAACGGAAATCTTGTTGAATTATCCGGTTTGGTTTGAAAAAGTGTTTTCTTGAATGAGACCCAAATGCGAGCTTTACATTATTTAGGCATGAAATCTTGTATATGTGATATTCCGGGTTTGTGTTGTCTAAAGGCAGTTAGAGATTCCAATTTTTGTATTTTTTTCATTTTATTTCTCTGTGACCGTAAGTGTAGTATGTATTACCGGTTTTCGTTGCTATACATCAACGACGATCGGTGTATGCATACTTATTTACGTTGATGATATTTGATATTATGTGTCGATGAGATTATATGTGCAGGATTGTCGCAATGAATAGCCGGGTTTTTTTTATGTGAGATGAGAGTTTTCTTTTCATTCATGTAAAATTAAATTGTATGTAATATTCTTTTATTTGGGGCACTTCCGGGTTGAGGTTGTTCTCACCAGTGTTGTATATTATTTATTTTTCCGCATTAGGATAGACCTAAGGAGGAGGGCACAAGTGACCGGGTTCTAGGGTTCAGTGGGAGACCATCTCGAGGAGTCGAGACCGGGTTTCCTAAACTCCAGAATTGGTAGGGTCGCTTGCCGCTCTCGTAGGGGTCTAGGGGTGTGGGCTTGGCTATTCATCGCGACCGTGGAATCCGTATTTTTTATTGCTGGCTAAATACAAAATACGGACCTCCTAGATATCCTATATGTGCTTCTGCTGCTTTTATTATCTAATGTGATCTTTTAATAGATATCTGAGACGAGTGAAATATTATATATATATGATATATATTAGACGTTACTTATGTTTTGCACCCACACTAGCCTCGTCCCGGTATGCCGTTAGTTAAGTAACCTAACGGTGCATATCAGGACACTGTGACGAATGCGAGTGACATAAGTGTACGTTATATTTTCGTTTCTTTCTGTAATGGCTTAGGATTTAAATGATGGGATTAATGAGATTAATGTAAAAGATAAATGAACCTAAAAAGATGTTGTGGAATCAGATTTTAAACATGCTCGGCCTTTTATGAAAAAGCAAGTTTCAAAATGCGGAGCTTAAGCCACTCCTTTTAAACCCATTAGATTCTACAACGATATCAAGTTCAAAGCGTCAAAAGTTTTCTTAAAAACTATCTGCAACCCTCCGTCATTTTAGGAAGTAGAGTACTTAGTATTCGTGCTGCGTATTTTGACTTTAGTTAAGGCCCAGTGTACGGTAGCTGAGTGATGTCTTTCTATACTGCATATGATACAGATTAGTTAGGACATTCATATGATTATGTTGACTTTAGTTAAGGATCATATGGGTGGGTCTAGTTAATCACGAAATGACGGGAAGAACTTGACTAAGTACTTATGATATGTTGACTTTAGTTAAGGTCATAAGTACTAGGGGTAAAAATAATATCGGGAATTTCAAGAGTTGAAAATTACAATGAGATTGTATACCTTCTATATGATAGTAGGATCCCAATCCCACTGCGAGCAAATGTTGATCCCGGGACAATTTTGCACTTTACAATTAGCTGACTCGGTAGGTGTCTAGAAAGGTGCCAAACGGGGCTACGCCTCTGGGAAGATGAGGTTTACTTCAATTAGGTCCGTGCGAAAGCACGGGGAACCTCCCTCAAGTACCGGCACTGGCCTGGTTGAGAGGTTAGCGAAGTTGTGGAATGTAATTAATCCCGGCTAGTTTTCTTTTTAAAGGATTTAAAGAAAATTTGATAAAAACAGTGGGAGACATCGGTTAGACAAGATAATAAGCAATCTGATCTTTGCAAGAGCTTTCTCTAATTGTATTATTTTCTCTCTCTTAATGACAGATACCCATGACAGGACTTAAGCTTTTATTAGATAAACACAAGCTGAGTGGGACCAACTATAAAGACTGGCTGAGGAATTTAAACATAGCCTTGACTTATGATAAAGTATCATATGTCCTTACAGCTCCAGCCTTGCCCCCCTAGGTCCTAAATCTTCAGTTGCGGATAGTGAAATCCGCAAGACATAGGACGCTGACTGTGCCACGGCAAAATGCCTCGCGCTTGCATCGATGGATAACACACATCAGAAGCAGCATGAGAATATGGACGTAAAAGCCATATTTCTCCATACAAAAGAGTTGTATGGAGAGCAATCTCGCGTATTACGATACGAAGCGTCTAAGAAATTGTTTCAGATGCGCATGACTGCTGGCACAGCAGTAGGAGACCATGTTCTGAAAATGATAGCTCTCATAGAAGAGCTTGAGGACCTTGGGTGGACAATGGACAATGAACAGTATACAGATATTATTCTACAGTCTCTCCCCTCCACCTTTGCTCAGTTCATCGTTAACTTCAACATGCACAACATGGAGAAGGAACTGCCTGAACTCCTTAATATGTTAAGGAGTGCAGAGAGCACACTGAAGTCAGTGAAGACTCCCGTTATGAGTGTTGGGCAATCCTCCTCCTCTTACCCGAAGGCTAAGGCCAAGGGAAAGATGAAGAAGAAACCCACCAAACCTAAGGGTGGAGTCAAAAGGTGAAGGGAAAAGGCAAGTCCAAGGTTGGGGAATCAGGGATAGGTGAATGTTTCCATTGCAAGAAGACGAGACAGTGAAAGAGGAACTGTATTGAGTACCTAGCACTCAAGAAGAAGCATGGTGATGCTTCAGCTTCAGGTATGTTCGTAATTGAAAACTGTTTTTCTATTAACTCTGCTTGCTGGGTATTGGATACCGGTTCGGGTTCTCATATTTGCAATTCTACGCAGGCGTTGAGAAATAGCAGAGTTATGAAGACAGGTGATCATACTCTCCAAATTGGAAATGGTTCCAATGTAAATGCAGTTTCAGTAGGAGAGTATCACCTAGGTTTGCCTTCGGGTTGTATATTGGTTTTGAACCTGTGTTATTTTGTACCAAGTATGCTTTGTAATATTATATCTGTTTCTTTGTTAGACAATGAAGGGTATCATTTTGCTGTGCAACACAATGTTATGAACATTAGACTTAATCAAGAGTTGATTGGTTGGGGTACATTAAATAACGGGATATACGTCCTTAATCAACACACAGTTTTCAACGTACAACACAAAAATAAAAGAAAATTTTCAGATATAAATGAAGCTTTTCTTTGGCATTGTAGACTTGGTCATATTAATGAAACAAGACTAAACAAGCTTCATAAAGATGGATATTTAAAATCATTTGAGTATAAATCTTATGCAACTTGCCAGTCTTGTATCAAAGGTAAAATGACCAAAACCCCGTTTACAGGACACGGAGAAAGAGCTACTGAGCTCCTATGCCTCATACATAGTGATGTATGCGGACCAATGTCTACACATGCAAGAGGCGGTTTTTCTCACTTCATAACTTTTACTGATGATTTCTCAAGATTTGGTCTTGTGTATTTGATAAAGCATAAATCTGAAGCTTTCGAGAAATTCAAGGAGTATAAACATGAAGTAGAAAACCAAACAGGAAAGAGTATCAAGATACTTCGATCAGATCGAGGTGGAGAGTACTTAAGTACTGAGTTCTTAGACTTCCTAAAAGAGAATGGGATTCTCTCTCAGCTCACTCCACCTTATAAACAACAGCACAACGGTGTGTCAGAACGAAGGAACCGTACCCTATTAGATATGGTACGATCCATGATGAGTGATTCTGAGTTACCTCTCTCGTTTTGGGAGCATGCATTGGAAACAACAGCTTTTCTGTTAAACAAAGTTCCAACCAAGACCGTGTCTACCACTCCATATGAGATATGGCATAGGAAGAAACCATCTCTTAAAAGAGTTAAGATTTGGGGTTGTCTGGCTTTTGTTAAAAAGCAGAATCCAGACAAACTCGAGACACGATCAGTCAAATGTATATTTGTAGGATATCATAAACATTCGTTTGGGTATCTTTTCTACCACAAGAAGGAACAAAAAGTGTTTGTTTCTCAGTATGCCACCTTTTTAGAAGATGAGATTTTTTCAAATAATACAAATGGCAATGTGGTGGATCTAGAAGAGGTTCTAGAGACACAAGTTACAAATAACGACTTGGCTGAACCTGAAGTTATAACAGAATCTAATGAACCTCAGCCACTCCGTAGATCTGGTAGGACTTCTCGCCCACCGGAGAGATACTACGGTTTTCTCATGATGGTGATAGAGAAGATTGCATCATGGATGATGATGATCCTGCCAGTTTTTATCAGCCTATCACGAGTGGTGACTCTGTGAAATGGCTGGATGCCATGAGATCCGAAATGGAGTCCAGTACACCAACAAAGTATGGACTTTGGAAAATGTACCCTCCGGGATAAAACCTGTGGGTTGCAAATGGATCTTTAAAAGAAAGATCGGTGTAGATGGACAGGCAGAGACCTATAAGGCAAGGTTGGTAGCGAAAGGTTTTCGTCAAAGACCAGGTTTGGACTATGAAAAGACTTTCTCTCCGGTAGCCATGCTTAAATCCATTCGGATCCTACTTGCTATTGCCGCTCACTATGACTATGAAATCTGGCAGATGGACGTTAAAACTGCATTCCTAAATGTTGATTTAGATGAATGCATTTATATGGATCAGCCAGAAGGCTTTATTGACAGTGGGAGCAGCGGTAAAGCATGTAAGTTGCTTAAATCCATCTATGGATTAAAGCTGGCATCACGGTGTTGGAACATCTATTTTGATGATATTATCCAAGAGTTTGATTTCATCAAAAATCCAGATGAACCTTGTGTTTATAAGAAGACTGTAGGGAGAAATGCCGCATTCCTCGTATTGTATGTGGATGACATACTTTTGATAGAAAATGACATTCCTATGCTACAGTCGGTCAAATCATTCTTATCACAAAGGTTCTCCATGAAGGACCTGGGTGATGCCACATACATATTAGGTATACAGATCTATAGGGATAGACCCAAACGGTTATTGGGATTGTCCCAATCCAAGTACATTAACACCATCCTAAAGAGGTTTAGTATGAAAGACTCCAAGCGGGGTGCCTTACCCTCTTACCACGGAGTCACTCTCTTAAAGGACGATTGCCGAAAGTCTGATATAGAGAGAGCTCGCATGAGCATTATCCCCTATGCTTCGGCAGTAGGATCGATAATGTATGCGATGTTATGTACACGCCCTGATGTTGCTTATGCACTTAGTGTAGTAAGCAGGTATCAGTCAAACCCAGGGGAGAATCACTGGATTGCTGTGAAGAACATTCTTAAGTACTTGCGAAGGACTAAAGAATTATTCTTGGTGTATGGTAACGGGGATCTCCAAATGGAGGCCTTTACCGATTCGAGCTTCCAGAGTGACAAGGATGACAGCAAGTCTATCTCAGGGTTTGCATTTACCCTCAATGGAGGGACGGTGAGTTGGAAGAGTTCCAAACAGGATACCGTTGCAGACTCAACGATGGAAGCTGAATATATTGCTGCAAATGATGCTGCCAAGGAAGCCGTCTGGATGAGGAAATTCATCGCGGAGCTAGAAGTAGTTCCAACCATTATTGATCCAATACCTTTGTATTGTGACAATAATGGGGCTATGGCATTGGCCAAAGAGCCCAGGTCCCATCAGAAGTCCAGACACATCCTGAGGCGATATCATGTGATCCGGGAGATAGTTGATCGCCGTGAGATCGAGATTAAGAGAGTAGACACAAAAAACAACGCTGCGGATCCATTCACCAATGCCCTCCCTCAGCCTCAGCATGAGCGACTTTTTGAGATGTTGGGTATAAGATACGCCAATAACTGGCCATAGTATAAGTGGGAGATTGTTGGATATATGTATGCCCTAGAGGCCATTATGAGATAGTGCATGTACTGATGTGTGTGTGTGTGTGTGTGTATATATATATTCAGAGGACAATCTTGCTCGACATGATAGTATGCTATCTGGTTTTACTTTATCATATATTCACTTGATCATATTTATATTCATTTAGTGCATGTTGATAAAGCCCTAAGGATATTGGCTTGACTACTGGGATTATGATACGGATCATACTAGTGGGAAGTCTGTAGTTTATAAGCATATCCTTGAAATGTTCCTAGTCGTAGGTATATCGAGATAGGGCATCGATATTCCAGTTTAGACTAGCGTATACCATTCTTGTTCCATATGATGGGCGATGGATGATCCCATATCCGTCTGGTGTGTTGACACCGAAGATAGTATACGGGTGCTCAGTGAGACTGGGTACACTGAACGGACTCACCGAGAACTCCTATATGGTATTATATCATACGTCGGATAGCAGTTCTTAGGTGACACTGGTACAGGTTAGCCTGTAGACCCGAGATCGTCATAGAGTCTTGTGTGTCCTCCCACTGTAGTTTGATCTCCACCCTACTGCGGCTCTACCGAGTCGTACAAACAGGTGGATTTTGGGTATAGTCTCGAGGCATATGGAGGCAGTGAGCGATAGGAGGGGTTTCGTCTCTCCCGGTATTGGGGGTTGATGCTGTGCTGTGCACGATTGGCTATAACGGGAGTCCCTGGCCAAGGCTACTGAGATATTACTGATAAGTGTTATCAGTAAGTTTCTCGATCTGTTATAGACCATATACCGGCATTACTTATCGAGTTATTGGGGTCGACGATTCCATCCCTAGACTCGATATGCAGCATATCTGACGAAGAGACCGGACTGTACGGTAAGTGTTGCCGGATGGATTGACAGGAGTTTTGACAGGTTCGCTTGTTCTTATTCTGATCGCTCAATACCCGGGTGGCCGTTACGTTTAGCTGACCGCTTGCGGCTTGTGGGTGTTTGATATGATCATCATCTACTGCTGGCGTATTGACGAGTCTTAGAGTCCCACATAGATGTTTCTCGGCTCAGGCGAAACGAAGTGGTGCACATATGAGATATGTGCGGAGGCTCGATTAAATACGAGTATGTGATACTGTATTTTAATCGGGCATATAATATTAGTCGGGTCATATAAGAAATGAACGATTTATTAAATCAAGTGTTGATTTAATATTGACTTTTATATTATTTATTATTTATTTAAATCCTTTTCTTTTTATGGATACATGCATGTATATGTACATGATGATGTGCATACACACATACATACATGAAATGTATCATGGTTGATGATACAAAGAGGATGCCAATATAAGAATCATATTGTAGATAAATACATATATGGATTTTTTCATTAAAGTTAGAAAAAGATTATTGAGTCATTCCTTCTACACATTTCTACACATTTCCATGGTTGAATTTAACTCAACCATGGTTCTTTTTCCTTTTGCCTTTAACCCTAAATAAAAATATCTAGATATGATTTAACTATAGTTATGGTTATGAAAAGATATATATCTCTCTCTCATTTTCTTTTTCATTCTTATCATTATTCACTCCAAAAGAAAAAGAGAGAGCCATCTTCTTCCTCCTCACTCTAGCTCTCTTTTAATTGTTAAAATAGAGTTAGAGAAATAAAAGAAAATGTATTAAATAAGAATAGCAACCACTTCATCATCCTACACAAACTTTGCTATCTTGTGTAGGGTGTTGTGCTTCAAGATTTTCAAAGATCGAAGGAACCAACAAGCTTAGGGCAAAGAGCTTCGGGTGGATCGTCGTAGACGAGGAGTCGATCAAGCGAACCCTTCCAAAGCAAAGGAGTCTTCCAAAGAGGTCTACAAAGGTTGTAGTCTCATCACTTAGTATAAATTAAGTTTTATAATATTTAATAGTTACTTCATAAATTCTAGTTCGATTCATAGTAAAGTTTACTTAGCACCTCAAAATTTTATTGTTATGGAATGTGTGATGCTTCAACACCCTAATAGAGGTGTTAAGGAAACCCTACAGTCCGGTGTACTCATAACCCAATGAGCACCTGTATATATCTTAGATGAACCAACTGACACCAATGGCTTGTGAGACCGGCCACCGTCCCTTGTCGGGGTCTCGACTGTATACACTAGTCTACTCCGGAGTATCGATGCCCTGTCTCGAAAACTTCCACGACTAGGGACCTTTTAAGGATGTGCTTATAGACCCCAGCTCCCACATATATGATCGCCATCATACTGCTGACCGTCAAGCAAGAATCCTAAGGGCTCTATCAACGTGTAATAGCGACCTATAAGGTCACCTAAAGCAGTACACGATGATAAAGATAAACCAGATAGCATACTATCATCTTGAGTAAGACTATCCTACCGGCATAGTTCCTCCCTCAATCATTGCAATCACGTGCCTGTGATCCAATAATTGACTCTGAGGGCACTATATCCAACAAAGGACCGGTCTACAAAGGTTGTATTTCTTATTCACTTAGATGTAAAGTTGTTTACATGCATGTATTGTCTAATTCTCTAGTTAAGATTATAGGGTTAGGGTTAGTTAGAGCGGATTTTTTTTGAAAACGGCATGGATGATACCTCCCGAAACCTTGCTGCCGTGCTAGGTAAACCTATTGTGGTATCAGAGCCATGCTAGAGAATTAGACGATGTTTGTAGAATTATGAAACTGAAACAACTCCTAAACATCAAAACACAAGACCTAGTTTCTGTTGAATTTTAAAAGTCCTCGAAATTTTTTTAAGCAACTGCAGTATGTTACATGAGATGTAATATGAACACCAAACGAATATGAACCCCATCTGCCGGATTTGACCCGACGACATGCTTTAAAATTCCGGCCTGGCCGGCCCAATGAAGTCTTCTCAGGTTCATTTTAGTTGGTGTTCTGGTCTCTGGGTTTTGGTGTTTTAGGTGTTACTTGTTTTTGCTAAGATTGCATGTGATGTTATCTTTCTGTAAAGGCAATTTGGAGTGTTTCGTAGTCGTAATTCTAACATCGTTTCGGGTATTTTAGACGGCATTAAAAAAATTCGAACGGATATCAATAACCCATTTTCTCCCTCGTTGGAAATTTTCCAAAAGTTGGATTTTTCCAAAGTTGAAAATATTCAAAAATCATGCAAGTAATTCTATGGACCCTCTAGAAGAACGAAACCCTAACTCGATTCTATGACCGTCGGAACCGCTATCAAACCCTAGGGTTTGCAGTAGTTCCGCGGCGCTATAGGTGAGGCAAGGGTTGACCCTTCTATGATTGGTCCATAGGTACTGTGGCATGTTCTGGGTATTTTTAAACAATGCTCAAGTGTTGAGCTCTTTGGAAAATTTTAGGTGTTGATTCGATCAGAATGTTTAACATCGTCTAGCTATCTATGGAATGCGATACAATATTTGGAATCTACACTAATTAGTTTTATGAAAATTGATTAGTTGCTTGTAAATTTAACATTTCGGACTTGGTGGGAATCGGTAATCTTGTTGAATTACCCGATTTCTTTTGAAAATGTGTTTTATGAGTGGGACCAAAATGTAAGATTTACAATGTTAGGCATGAAATCCGAAATATGAGATATTCCGGGTTTATGATGTCTAAAGGCTGTGTCGATTCCAAATGTTATAGTTTGAGATTTTATTTTCTGCGACCGTAAGTGTAATATGTGGTGTATCGCCGGTTTCGTTGCTATATGTCAACGACAATTGGGATACACACATTTACTTACGTTGATGACATATGATGTTATGTGTTGATGTGATATGTTATATTGGATCGTCATGTTTTGAATAGCCGTTTTTTTATGTGAGATGAGAGTTTTTTCATTTTCATTCATGTAAAGAGCTTGTATGTAATATTCTTTTATTGGGGCACTTCCGGGTTGAGGATGATGTCACCATTGATATATATTATTTACTTTTCCGCATTATGATAGACCCAAGGTGGGGAGCACAAGTAACCGGGTTCTAGAGTCTAGTGGGAGACCATCTCGAGGAGTCGAGTCCGGGTCTCCTAACTCTAGAATTGGTGGGGTTTCTTGCCGCTCTCATAGGGTCTAGGAATGTGGGTTTGGCTATTCATCGCGACCGTAGAATCCGTGTTTTTTACTGGCTTAATTTAAAACTAGTATATACAATATTTCATATGTTGTCTTCTGCTGCTGATATTCTGTGATGTGATTACTTTATATGCGTGAGATGAATGCTTTATTATTATATATATGATATATAATAAACGTTGCTTATGTTTTGCACCCGCGCTTGTCCTGTCCCGCTATGCCGTTATTTAAGTAACCTAACGGTGCATAACGGGACACTGTGGCAAATGCGGATGGCATAAGCGTACGTTGTATTTTCGTTTCTTCTGTGATGCTTAGGAAGCATGAATGATAGGACTTCATTAATGAGATTAATGAAAGAAAGAAACCTAAAATATGTTGCAGAATCAAATTTTCAAAAAGGGTAGATCTAGTTTTTGCTTTGCATAGCGGTATTCCTTGTAGAATATCCAGCACCTTATTCGATAAGGAAAGAGCCGAGATCCCTTCACCGGGAGTGATCTCTTTAGCGAAACTAGCAGATGCAACAAACCACTCAGTTTTGTTTTTGATTGCTTTTTAGGTTCTTTCTTTGATAGCGGTATTTCTTGTAGAATATCCAACACCTCATTCGATGAGGAAAGAGCCGAGATCCCTTCACTGGGAGTGACCTCTTTAGCTAAACTAGTAAAAGCCTCAAAAACACTCCTTTTCAAAATCACTCGATTCTGCAACGATCTCAAGTTCATTACGCAAAAGGTTTTTCTAAAATCCTGTCGTAGCCCTCCGTAATTTCAGATAAGTGCTACCTAGTATTCGTGCTACGTTTGTTGGACTTTGTCAAGGCGTAGTGTGCGGTAGCTGACTAGTGCTTATCTGTTTAAGCATGTGATGCGATTGGATTAGGGTAGTCATACGACCTTGTTGTCCTTTGTCAAGGGTCGTGCGGGTGGGTTTAACTCAATCATGAAATGACGGGATGAACTTGGCTAGCATCCTATGGTTTGTTGGCCTTTGTCAAGGTCGTAGGAGGTTAGGGGCAAAAGTATTATCGGGAATTTCAAGTGTTGAAATTTGCAATGAGATTGTATACCTTCTATGAGATAGTTGGATCTCGATACCCACTGCGAGAAATAGTTACTCCTGGGAGAGTTTTACACATCACAATTAGCCAATCAAGTAGGTGACTAGAAAGGTGTTAACGGGGTTACACCCCCGGGAAAATGGGGTTTATTTTAATTAGGTCCGTGCGAAAGCACGGGGAACCTCCCTCAAAGTACCGACACTAGCCTAGCTGAAAGATTGGCGAACTTGTAGGGTGTAATTAATCCTGGCTAGTTTTACCTTTTAGGGTTTGAAAGAAGATTTGATAAAAATAGTGGGGGCCATCCTGATTAGATAAGATAATAACCAATATAATCTTGCAAGAGCGTACGCTAAGTGTTTTCTTCTCTCTCTCCACGTAGCGACCATGTCAGGCCTTAATCAAGATAATAATATGGATGTATTGACCGAACCCGCTTGGTATACTGAGCTGGAAAATGTTAGTCCCGCTCCCATTTATAATTGTTATAAGTCCGAGCAGGAAATAGGGAAACATCCGGATTTCCACGCTACCCAAACGAAGAATAAGTATGTTGATGCATCTTCTTTGGGTGTGTTAGTTACCGAGAACTGTTTCTCAGTACACTCTACGTCCTGGGTATTAGATACCGGATCGGTCCCACATATGTAATACGTTGCATGAGCTAAGGAAAGGTAGATGTTCTCCTCCGAAACACAGAGACGCGACCGTGTAGGTCCGTCTTGCCTGAATTTGGGGGCAGATGCTAATTGGTGCTATCCGTCCACCTCTCCGAATATGCCAAGTTGATTTATGACACCATGTATCGAAGGTTTAAACGGATGCGGTCGATGTAGCAGATTTCGTCAGATTCCCCCTCATTGAGGGGTTTTTGATTGTGGGGACGCTCTTCCCTGCAGGCGCAAGCCCCTGCAGTTAATTACGCTACCGCATGATGGTAACAACTTTTTCCTTCTTCAGATAGTCACTTTGTGTCGTGGGTGTTTGTTTTGTTTTTGGTTGCCCGTGGATTGTATACGAAGACTAATTTATGTTGTCGCCCGTAAGGCGTGGATTAGTCCAAATCCGTATTCTTCTTAGATTTGGTTTTGGGGTTGGGTTTAAGGATACGTTAGTCTTATTTGAGACTAAGATCAACTTAAACGTTTTTTAAGGATACGTTAGTCTAATTTTAGACTAAGATCAACTTAACGGGATCGTTTAGATCCAACAAAAGAGCATTTGGGCTCTATTGTTTAGTTTAGGGACAGTGCGATCTATTACCAGTTTAAGAACATGGTGGTCCAATGTTAGTTTAAGGACATCTCGGTCCAGTTTAAAGACATCATAGTCTGTAAAGGTTAAGGACATCATAGTCCATGGGCTTAAGGACCCCACAGTCCGAGGTTAAGGACATCATAGTCCGTGGGTTTAAAGGGACCCCACAGTTCGAGGAATGATTGGCTATCGGGACCCGTCACCTCTCTGAAGACGTTGAAGGATTACAACAACAAATATCAATGGAGTGAAGAGATGTACCCTTAAACCAAAGTTGATTTGGGAAATCTGTAGTCCAATTTGGGACTAAGATCAATTAATTAGATTATGAGCACATGGGCTCAGTTAAATTTGAGTTGAGGACTTATGGCTAACTTGGGCTAAGTCTAATTAGGTTTGAAATGTTAACCCTTTGTTGGACTGTTGAACATTTGTCTGGGTTCAGCCCCCCATTATTTAGCAATGCTAAACAGGGGTTTGGGGTTCTGACAACATTTTTCTTTGGCTGAGCACTAAACATTCATTATATCTCTGGACTTTACTTTGCATATCTTATGAACTGATCAATTTTGAGGTTCAGTTGAAGTGGAGATTTGCCTCTGGAAAACTTAGCCAATTTGGGCTAAACTTGGTTTTAAAATAGTGTTAAACACTAGAGCATATTTGGCGATCACGTGTTCCCACGTGATGCATTTAAAAATAGTGTTAAACACTAAAAGAATGAAGTGCTTAAAATAGTGTTAAACACTAGGGACAAAACACTCAAAATAGTGTTAAACACTAAAAATGAGGTGGTCACGTGAGGCGCCAGAGAATTGGGCCAGACTTCCTTTATTTTGCTCTCAAAAGCTGCCAATAAGTGTTAAACACTTAATCTTTGTAATCATCACGTGTGGGCACGTGATAGTACCCGTGTATTGGGTACTAATTCCTCTGTTTTCCCTCATTTGCCCTTTCTTAAAAAAAAGTGTTAGTCAGGGGTCACGTGGGGACACGTGAGGTGTCCTAAATCAGTATTGCTTTTGGATTTATTCCCTTTAGTTTTGAGGGTCACGTGTGAGCACGTGAGGCATTGCCTCCAAGCTTTTTCTTTCTCATTTTAAGGAGTCTGTTTGAGGGTCACGTGGGGGCATATAACCTAGTCTTGATCATTCTTTTCTACTCATTGAGGATGAGGGTCATGTGTTACCACGTGACCAGGTTGGGTACTGATCTCTTTGCGTGCATGGAGAGTTTTAAGTCCCTTGTTTTAAGAATTAAATTCTTTTGTAGGGTTAAACCCTAATTTTGTTTAGAGGAATTAAATTCCTATATATTTGGAAGAATTAAATTCTTTAAACTCGATTCTCCCTCTAAGTTTTGGATCTGCATGACAGGATCTATCCGATGAGAATTAAATTCTCAACTTATGGGAAGATCTGCTTCTGCAGATCTTCAACCAAAGGAATAACCAAGTTCTTGTATTAAGGGTTAAACCCTATTTTGTTTGAAGGAATTAAATTCCTGATTGCTTTCATGTGAGAATTGAATTCTCTAAACTTAGATCTTCCCATAAGTTTTAGATCTGCATGGCAGAATCTTCCCGATGAGAATTAAATTCTCAACTTATGGGGAGATCTGCTTCTGCAGACCTTCAACCAAAGGAAGAACTAAGTTCTTATTCAGAAGAGTTAAACTCTTAGTTTGAGAATTAAATTCTCTTTTATTTTGTGAGAGCTTGTAGAATGAACTTCTTCTTTTTCCTCTCACCTAGAGTTTTTTTTCCTGAAGAGATCTTCTTTTCTCTCTTGAGAATTAAATTCTCCTCTCTTTTTTCTCTCTGTTGTTTTTCTTTCTCTCCAAAAAAAGAATCTCCCCCTCTTCTCTTCTTGGCTCCTATTTATAGGAGAAAGAAAAGAATCAGTTTGTTTAGTCAATCTTTCATTGAAAGATTTTAATTGATTTTGTAACCAACATGATCTTTTAGATTACTCAGCGAATTTTATTCACAATTGGATTTTTAATCCAAAAGATATTCTGTTTGTTATTCTTGGTGCATTTCAGGGAAATCTTTCCTCGTATAGAATCTTTCTATAAATTGGTGATTTTTTAATCACCATTGGATTTTTTAATCCAACAATGCTCCACCCTACAGAGCACAATCTTTTTTGTTTGGAAAGATTTAGAGAAATATTTTTCCAGTTTGGGTTTTCGATTCCCTCTTAATTAGAATTTAATTCTATTATTTCAGAGATCTTAGAATCCCATCACGTGTTGACACGTGACCCCCCCAATTTAACCAGAATTTAATTCTGTTGTTTTAAAGAACTCAGGAATTATCACGTGTTAGCATGTTGCCCTTGGTCACGTGTGAGCACGTTATGCCTCATTGGGGTTTTTCCTTGCTGTTTTATTGTATCTTTTAATCCCTTTCAGTGGGTTTAAAGGCCCATCACGTGTGGGCACGTGACTCCTGTTGATTAGAATTCAATTCTATTATAACAGAGTTCCCAGAAAACCATCACGTGTCAGCACGTGACCCTTGGTCATGCGTGAGCACGTGATGCCCAATTAGGGTTTTCCCTGACATTTTATGAGGGAACAAATGCCCCCACATCGTTGTTCTCACGTATTTGCACGTGAGTGCAACGCTGTCATTTTTTATGGCCCTTAGATCTGCCTAGGGAAGGGGGTAGATGAACCGTTTCCCATCACATCCTATAAATGCAGGGGTCTTTTCAGAAGCGCCTCCACTTTTCAACTTCTTCCTTGCTCATTTTTCTCTGAGAATTTATTTCTCTTTCCCAGAGCTCAGTTCTCTGTTTCAAAAATTTCCAGAGTTTAACTCTGTCAACAAAAGATTTTCTTTTTCAGGTAAGGATCTTGAACGAGTGAAGAACTTCTTATAGAAATTTTCTTTGGATTTTAAATCCACACCAACGGTTTTTCCCTTTAACAAGAACCCATCTTTCCAAGTTAAAATAATGTCCAATCTATAAATAATAAACTCCTTTTGTTAGGGCTTCTCTGATCTCAGGGATCGATGATGATACCTGTCTTCTCTCTGGAATTTAATTCCATTCCAAAGAGCTTTAGCTCTGAAAATGTTTTCTGGGAATTTAATTACTCTATTAAAAAGGAATTTAATTCCTCTAAAAAACTCAGTTCTTCACAGAGAACTTCTTGGGATTTTCTTGCCCTGAGTTGTTCTTTGCAACAATGTTTCCAGAGAGATCCTTCATGATTTGCATAGAATTCTGCAGTGGGTTTTCTCCTTGGGGAATGTGTAGAGTTGTTTGAAATCCACTGTTCATTTATTGAGAATCTTCCTTTTGTCCTCATAATGATTACTCTGTCTCATCATTAGTGAGCCGCCATCTTGATTTTGTGGGGCCCCTGTGTTTTGTAACCAATGGTCCCATAAAATAAGTTTTTTGTCTCTTTCTTCCACTATCTTATATATATATATATACATGTGTGGGATTCATTAACAGCTTCCCTTCCTTTGTTTCAGGAACAATGGCTTCTCTTCCATACTTCCTTTTCACCCGCTCGGAGGCTGCCTTTCCTCAGTCACCTTCTGATGAAGAGGTGATGGCGATGATTAAAGCTCACGACCCTAATTGCACCAACTTATTTTTATGGGGGATCTGGTATGGGCACATCATTCGGGGCCACCGTAGCTTTCTTTGCGAGATACCCACAGAGCCTACTTACCCATTTTTGCCGATGGAGCGTCCATGGACCGCCTTTGCTGTGGAGATGTTGAATTGGACCCCTATGGGACGGCTTGAGCCGTCGACAACTGGGATTCCAAACCACCCCGTGCCGGCTATAGACATCTTAGGGCGTCGTATCTGCCAAGGTGAAGCCCAGCCCTGGGACAGGTTTACAAAATAGGGATTACTCCTAGACATCCCACGGGCTACCTTCTCTGGGCTCGTTATATCCTGTCCGCTCATCGTGCGACTGCAGAAGGTCAGGCTCTATCAGGCGGTATACGCGTCTCTCTTCCACTATCAGTCCCCCCATGTCTGGTGGGTTAAGGTTTTCTTAAATCAACAGAATCTTCCCACCAACACCTTCTTGCTAGGGGACCGCGAAGTTTCAATTTCTCTGGAAAAATTTCGCGAGATCTCGGGGTTGCCGATCAGAGGGACGCTTTATGAAGAACTGCTGCCCCTGATGAGTATGGTTTTGAAACCGAGTCGGCTATGCTTGACGGTTTGTCGACTGAAAATGCCGTCCGCCATAAGCACCCAAGTCTAATCAAGGTTCTGGGCATTTTTGAGAAGCCGTTCACAGAGTCAGAAGAACATGGCATCGCTTTCAAAAGCTTTATCGCCTGCTTCCTTCGCGAAGACATTTTATCAAAGACGGCTCCGAAGTTTGCGAGTATCAACGACCCCTTCGGGTTCGGTTTAAATAAGCCGCCGGCTAAAGAAGAGGATTTGCCGCAGTTCTACATTCCAATCCTGTCGGCTGTACCTTTTGAGTCGATCGTAGCTCCTGGCATAGATGAAGAGACTTTCTTCATAGGTTTTATCAGCGTCTGGCTCAACTGGTTCGTCATTCCAACGCACCATCGGTTCATGAGAGCTTCGGTCATTTATCCTGCTTATCGCATCGCTGGAGGGACGCGACTAGCCGTGGGCATTGCGGGGCTGGCGTATTTGTATCATGGGCTAAGCGCTGCAGCCAATACCTCAACACCAGGCATGAACATAGTGAGTTTCTCTCTTCATTACTTTACGTCATGGATTGAGATGCATGTACTAGGAGAATTTGCCGAGCATCAGAGACCCAGCTTTTATGATGCCTACACTTTTCCGCAGCTCATGAGATTGGTGGACGCTTCTGCTCCTGATCCAACCCAGTCCGGAGCTATTCGTGTGCTGCTTAATCCCTATGCCAATGCGAGCGGATGGTATTTAATGATCGAGTCCTCTCTGCTCCTTCAGGACCGATTCAACAGCTTTATGACTCGTCGAAAGAGGGAGCACCCTCCCTGAAGCCCAAGGAAGCCATGCACTTATATTCGATCAGACCGGGTTATCTGGTATTTCGTCAAAACGGTGCGGCCCTTTTTATGCGGTACAACCCACACCGCTTTGCTCGGCAACTGGGATATGACCAGGGTGTCCCCTTTGAGGCATTTACAGTGGAGCCCAGCCCGTCGTCGGAAGTTGTTCGTGACGCCGCTCATCACTTCATGCGGCTGAACACTGGCTCTCGCTTCGTGATTCCTGAGGCAGACTACATTCACCGATGTGTGGGGGCTTTCACGGGCTGGTACCTCCACCGAGTCGGTCCTATTATTGTTGAGGAGAGGAGGATGCTCCTTGGATATAGAGTTCCCACTCCGATCCAAGCTATGGGAGTCCCACCGCGACCGCGGGCAGTGGTTTGCCCTCCCCTGAGAGATACGGGTGTTGTGCTTATTCCTAAGACGGCAGAAGTGGATCTAACTCCCACAGCTGGTATGCCGCTGCGCACTAGAGCTCAATCAAGGGCTAATAAGGCGCCAGTAGCAATATCATCAGCTGCGGTGTCAGCAATGGCCGTGTCGTCATCGGTAGCACCGCCGAGTGAGGATATTGAAGGCGAAGTGGGTCAACGTCGCACTAAAGCACTGAGGGGAAAGAGGCGATCGTCTTCTGCAGTTAGTTCTGGGTCCAAGAGGCGAAAGAAGATGGTCACCAATCTGCTCGACTTTTTAGTGGAATCAGAGCCTATCCTTCAAGGTGAACCACTAGCCATGCAAGAATCGGATGGTGGTATACTTTTCTCGGGTTCATCTGCCGAGGAAGATGCACAATTGGCTGAGGCTATAAGACGCTCACAGGATGAATCTGAGAATGTAAGGATCCCGAAGAAGCCTTATCCTGCTGTCATCTTTTACGAAGATCCTCCATCGATACGGCGGATATTTATAGGGCCTTTGGAATAGGGAGGCGAGATATCCCTTAAGCAACCTATCTCGGCCGATGCCGAAGATGCGCTTTCTTTGTGGACCGGTGGCCACGAGTCTACCCTCGAACCCCGGCGAGCATACCTCCTTAGGAAGGAACGTCGGCTTGAAAAGCCATACTAGAAGCTCCTTTACGCATTGGTATATTTATATTTCTTTTTGTAGTATTTTGCACTGTTTATATATGTATATATATATGCTTATCCTCATGAAAACTTTGCAGGTACTTCAGCAATAGCAGAGGATCTGAGTTCGAGTCACGCCTTGATTATGGACTCTACAAATATCCTCGATAAGACACTAGTAAGTGTGGAGGGGGTCGATACAATTGTTGTTCCTGCCACGGAGCTCCCCTCGGTGACTCCCATTCCCCAGATGCTTGCTCCCCCGGAAGAGGCATCTTCATTGGCCACGGATTCAATGGATCTTTCTGGGGACGACCCAGAGACTATGAGACAGGTGGTCGAGGCCTCCGTTCTTTCACTGGAGCCTGCAGCGATGGCCACTGCTCCTCAATCGGAAGTTATTATACCGGCCCATGTCCCCGATGATGTGCCTGGGGGCATGGAGGAGGCCGCCGAAGCTGCTATCCCTCCAGTCCAGAGTGGGAGGAGCATCGAAGGTATTCTTTTATCTTTTATTTTAATGATCTCTTCATTATCTGAACCTTACTGTCTTTTTAGAGCTACGAGGATTGGCGGCGCCCATCGTGGACTTGTCCCCCAGGACGTCTTTTCAACATCCGTTAGAGATGGCCACTCCGCAGGTGATATCCCCTCAACGCATCGTCCTCTCTTCTGGGCAAGGTTAGTGTCATTTTCCCTCTCCTCATGGCATTATTATTATTTCATATAATAACACTGATATCTTCTACAGTTCTGGAAGCTGATGACGAAGTTGAGATTCTTGACGGGCCTGGGGAGCCTTCAGACCCTTCTTGCATGACTGTGGGTAAGTAAAGTTTCGACACTGTTCCACCTGCTCTTTGCTTGAAAGTCTCACTGATTTCTTTTTATAAATCTTAACAGCTTTGCCAGTTCTTACCATGCTGGAATCTCGCATCGTCATGCCGCCCGGCCCCTACGCTCTACGTGCCTCGGAACGGATGGCAAAGCTAAGCCTTCACTCCTTGTCAGCTCTGATTGAAGACCTTCATGCCGGCAGTCTGATCACGGCCGAAGCATTTGCCGCTAAAGCCAACGGTTCTCTTCCCTTTCTTCCTACTTACCATAGTGAAACATTGGTACAAGTCTGGGTTGAGTTCTGTCGTCAGGTGGAGGCTTGTTTGCATAGTCTTGAATGTACACGCCTTCCTTCAGAGGTTGTGGCTGCAAAGGCGAGATTACGGAGGCTGATTGAGCGGTGCGCTGCGAATATGCTATCATGCGAGAAGAGACTCGGCCGAAAGTTTTCGGAGAGGGGACTGGCTTCCAAAGCGCTGAGGGAACTTCAAGCTAATTTTACGGCCAAGACCGCTCAGGCATATGAACTTTGGCGGGTGCTTCAAGAAGCTATCAGGGAGGTGGTAGCCATTGATAAAGCCATCATTTTCACTCGCGAATTGGTCGAAGCTCATAAGGTTACCGAAAAGGAGCTTGAAAGTTGGCTTGCCTCATACCAGGCCCAACAGGCTCAAGCGGAGGCCCGTCTCTTAACGATAATAAATTATGAAGCTGAGGCCCAGCGAAAAAAGGATGAACTGGCAAACCTATTAAATTGTCCGATTTGAAGAATTGTATATTTTTTCTGTTCTTCTTTTGTACATACTCCTGAAGGAGAGTATTATTTTTTTCTTTCATAATTTGTACTTTGTATTCATTTTGATTCATGAATAAAAGATATATTTTGCTTCATGATGGTGTGTCCCTTTTAGAAAATGCATTTTGTGGATAATCTATTTTGATCTCCTTGTAGGAAAGCGATGGTTTAGGAGTCAGATTCAGATCTGCCTCCTAAAGCTTTCCAACTTTATGAGCCATGAGGGTCTAATAAAGGTATTTCTCCTTACGAGTCGTGAGGATCTCATAAGTGTAATTTCTCCTTAGGATTCGTGAGGATTCCTAAGTGCGTTTTCTCTTGAGAGTTGTAAAGATCTCACAAAAGAGTTTTCTTCCTTATGAGTCGTGAAGACCCGTAAGTGATTATTTCTTTTCTTGTCGGAGAGGGTGGCCTGTAGAAAATCTACCTTGGCCTCTCTGCGAAGCAACGATGGCTTGGGAGACAGGGTTAGGATCTGTCTCCTAAGACTTTTCAACTTTATGAGCCGTGAGGGTCTCATAAAGAATTTTCTCCCTACATGTCGAGAGGATCACGTTGGTGTAATTTCTCCTTAAGAATCGTGAGGATTCCTAAGTGCGTTTTCTCTTGAGAGTCGTAAGGATCTCACAAAAGATTTTTCTCCCTTATGAGTCGGGAGAACCCATAAGTGATGGATGAGGTTGACATTATCCGCATTTTACGGAGTCAGGAGTTTCTCTGGCCATTTTCCACGGGGTCAAGATTGACTTTAACCGTGTTCTATGGGGTCGGGATTGACATAGCCGTGTTCCGCAAGGACCAGGATCCACTCTGGATGCTTCCTACGGGGTCTGGATTGACATAGCCGTCTTCCGCAAGGACCAGGATCCGCTTTGGACGCTTCCCATGGGGTCAGGATTGACATAGCCGTGTTCCGTAAGGACCAGGATCCGCTCTGGACGCTTCCCACGGGGTCAGGATTGACATAAACCGTATTCCACTAGACCAGGATTCGCTTTGGACGCTTCCCACGGGGTCAGGATTGACATAAGCCGTGTTTCGCAAGGACCAGGATCCGCTCTGGACGCTTTCCATGGGTCAGGATTGACATAAGCCGTGTTCCACGAAACCAGGATTTGCTCTGGGCGCTTTCCACAGGGTCAGGATTGACATAAGCCGTGTTCCGCAAGGACCAAGATCCGCTGTGGACGCTTCCCACGGGGTCAGGATTGACATAAGCCGTGTTATACGAAACCAGGATTTTCTCTGGGCGCTTCCAACGGGGTCAGGATTGACATAAGCCGTGTTCCGTAAGGACCAGGATCCGCTCTGGATGCTTCCCACGGGGTCAGGATTGACATAAACCGTGTTCCATGAAACCAGGATTTGCTCTGGGCGCTTCCCACGGGGTCAAGATTGACATAAGCCGTGTTCCGCAAGGACCAGGATCCGCTCTGGACGCTTCCCACGGGGTCATGATTGACATAAGCCATGTTCCACGAAACTAGGATTTACTCTGGGCGCTTCCCACGGGATCAGGATTGACATAAGCCGTGTTCTACAAGGACCAGGATCCACTCTGGACGCTTCCCACGGGGTTAGGATTGACCTAAGCCGTGTTCTACGATACCAGGATTTTCTCTGGGCGCTTCCCACGGGTCAGGATTGACATAAGACGTGTTCCAAAAGGACCAGGATCCGCTTTGGATGCTTCCCATTAAGTTAGGATTGACATAAGCCGTGTTCCACGAAACCAGGATTTGCTCTGGGCGCTTCCCACGGGGTCAGGATTGACATAAGCCGTGTTCCACAAGGACCAGGATCCGCTCTGGACGCTTCTCACGGGGGTCAGAATTGACATAAGCCGTGTTCCACGGAACCGGGAGGGGTTGCCTCTCGGTTGTCTGTGCATCGTCGAGTCATAGAACTCGGAACTTTGCCGCAGCTCCGATTTATTGATGTTGCGTCTGTTGTAATGAGACGAATGTTGAGAAGATCTCCAGACTGTCTATGAACCATCGAGATGTGGCTTCTTTTTCTGATGGAGCCTGGTGGGAAGGTATGGTTCTCTCTTTGTTTGTGCCCCTGGATTGTATACAGGGATCAATGTGATCTCACTTGTAGGGCAAAAGTTTCATTTTACATTTCTCTTTCCGCGATGCTCTATCATTTCAGCTTTTATATCGCGAAAGTTGCGATTGCCCAATCATTTCGGCTATTTCTTGCGGTGCCTAATCATTTCGGCTATTTGTTTTTATTTACTCGCTGCTTTTTATTGCGAGTTGCCCAATCATTTCAGCTATTTTTGTATGCATACATTTTTACTTGCTGATTTGCAAGTTGCCCAATCATTTCGGCTATTTCATATGCATTTGTGGCTCGCTGGCTTTTCACTGTGAGTTTGAGATTTGATACCGATCTAGGCATCAGCATCGCTGCTACTGGGATATTGCCGGGAGCGAATCATCATTTGCCTTTGTCGATATTGAACAAAGGTGGCTTAGCAAACTGGGTTAAGATCCTGTCGACTAAGGCTTTTAACTTCATGAGCCGTAAGGGTCTTATAAAGGTATTTCTCCCTATGAGTCGTGAGGATCTCATATGTGCATTTTCTCCTAAGGAATCGTGAGGATTCCTAAGTGTATGGCTTCTTGTAATTCGTAAGGATCTTACAAGAATGTTTTCTCTTTATAAATCGAGAGGACTTACAAGGGTTGTTCATCGTGTAAACATATCCCTAGTCGCGGGTAGGACTTTGTTAGGGAAATATTTATTCGCGCCCGTGGATTGTATACAAGGGTCAATACTGAACAACTTGTAGGGCAAAATTGGAGGTTGTGATGGCTTAAGAATAGGTTCAGATCCCTGTAACTTAAGGATTTTGAACCCTGTGAGCCGTGAGAATGTCAACGGGGAATTCTCCTTACGAATCGTGAGGATCTCGTAAGTGTAATTTCTCCTTAGGAATCGTGGGGATCCTTAAGTGTGTTGCTCCCTTGTGAGTCGTAAAGATCTCACACAGGTATTTTCTCCTCACAAGATCGAGAGGACTTTGTAAGTGTCTTTTAACGAGATTGCGCCCTTTCGGGTTTTCACAAAACTCGCCGGTAGCCTTGCTGTTTTTACTCACGGAGCCCTTTCGGGTTTTCATCTGTGCCCATTTTGCCTATCGACATACCGTTTTCTTTTTTTTTTCCTTCTTTTTATTTTTTTTATTATTTTTTTGTGTCAGCCTTAGGATGCTGCGGTCCGTGGTAGTTTATCGACGTTTCGGTCAACAGCAAGTTTTATGACATAGTGGTCCATCATTAGATTAAGGACGTTTCGGTCCGCAGCCAGTTTTAGGACATAGTGATCCATCATTAGTTTAAGGACATTTCGGTCCAATAGCCGCCTACTACTTATAGAGTTTGGGCTTAGGAAGATAGCGAGCGGACATAGGCGTCCTCATCTATCGTTGACCTAGGCCGTGACTCGTCAGGCGTAGTATTTTTTTAGGAAGCGACCGTTTATTGGCCTAAAAGGTCTTTCACCATGCATGTCCATAAGTAGATAGGCTCCACCATGTAAACTTTGTCTATGATATATGGGTCTTCATAGTTCGGCTCGAATTTCCCCTGTTTGGCATGATTGGGGATCATAGGTCTTTTGACCACTAGCACGAGTTCGCCTTGGCGGAATATCCTCGGCCTAATTAATCTCTCGTATGAGCGCGTCATCTTCGCTTTATAAGCCTCCAAGTTTTGCTGCTCTATGAGCCGGGTTTCATCAAGGACATTGAGCTCCTCAAGCCGAAGGTGAGCATTCTCTTCGTCCGTTAGCTCGTAATGAACTGGCACCCTTAGAGAGGGTAACTCTATCTCGAGGGGGAGTACCGTTTCTGTGCCGAATACCAATGCATACGGCGTTGTGTTCGTGGCTGTTTTGAACGTAGTTCGATACGCCCAGAGAGCTTCATGCAGTCTCTCCTGCCAGTCCCTCTTATTTCGAGACACCGTCTTTTTCACGATCTTTGTCAAGGTCTTGTTGAAAGCCTCAGCTAGACCGTTAGCTCCAGAGTTATAGACCGAAGAGTATCTCCAGTCTATGTTATGCTGTTGTGCGAAGCGGCTGATTTTGTGGCTTTTATAGGCTGGCCCGTTATCGGAGATAATCCGCCGCGGAGTGACGAACCGATAAATGACGTATGTCTTGAAGAAATGGAGGATATTCTACTTCTTCACTTCTCTTAGTGGTACTGCTTCTACCCACTTAGAGAAGTAATTGGTTGTTGCCAGTATGAACCGATGTCCTCTGGACGATGCTGGTTCGATGGGCCCGATTATGTCGGTTCCCCATATTTCGAACGGCCAGCTGGCCACCGTTGGGTGTAGCGGATTTGGATACTGGTGGATAAAGTCCCCATGAATATGGCACAAGTGGCATTACTTTGCGTATTCGAGGCAGTCTTGGATCATTGTGGGCCAATAGTAGCCCATCTTTTTGATCTTTAGTTTCATCTTTGGCCCGGCTTGGTGAGAACCGCTGAGTCTGTAAGTCCATGCTACCTCTCCCGGTACTTTCGGGCATGCGGAATTTGATAAAAAATGATTTTTATAGAGGTGGTAACATGGACTTAAAACCCGGATCTTTGTTAAACTACTAACTAACATCCTAACAAGAGTTTACCTACTCGGTTAGGGGGCTATACCTTTCTTGAACTCCTTCGTCTTCAACTCCGATGGTGGTCCGGATCGGCTTCTTCCCGTCGTCTCCTTACGCCGAAGATAGATCCACCTGAAAGCTCCAACCTTTGGCTCCTTCTTCGAACTTTGAAGAAACTAGTTCACTCGGTTTGCTAAACCTTATGAACTAGAGTGAGTAGAGAAGAGTTTGTATGAGATTTTATCTATGGTTCTTGGTTCTCAACTCATGAGACAAGTGAACCATAGAATCAAGAGAGGGAGCAAGAGGAAGAGGGTGAGAGCAAGAGTATGAGAGCTCAAGAACAAGAGAGAGAATGAGCAAGTGAGAAATGAGCCTCTCTTTTGTCTTTCACCCTCTCATAATCCAAAACAATGATAACAAAAACACCAATCAAGTGTTATGTGATGGTTTAAGCAACCATAGCCATATCATTTCATGCACTCATTTTGCACAAAGGAGCAAGCAAGCAAAAGTCTTTGCCATGAAATGATAGCTATGGTTATCATGATGGTCAACTAGTCAAGCTTAGTCAACCGGTCAACAAAGTCAACAAGTCAACAAAAGTCAACAAGTCAACAACCATGTCACCATAATACTTAATTAATATAATTGTTAATCTCATATCATATTCTCATTAGGGTTGAGCAAAAAGTCAATAGTCAACGGTCAACTGTCAACAACCCTAATGAGAATCCTCTGCCTCTAACTCTCCATCAACTGTGCATACACACCCGCATCCGCGTTCCGAGGAACATGAATGCCTACTGGATAAATCCAATCCCAAAAGGTACACTAGGATCTGGCTTAAACCAAAGCCCGCTAGTGTGAATTGTCCGGACACTGTACGTGCACAAGTGCACGGATGTGACCGAACCCTGTCGCAAAACCATGCGACCTGTCGCAAAACCATGCGACCTCTACTCTTTTGCCTAAAGGCGAAAAGCTTTCTGTGTGGGACTCTAAAGACTCGACACTACGCTGGCAGTGGGTTTAACCACAGACCGCAAGCGGCACTAGCTGTGCGTAACG
Organism: Agapanthus africanus; assembly: GCA_030015575.1. Classification (NCBI taxonomy): domain Eukaryota; kingdom Viridiplantae; phylum Streptophyta; class Magnoliopsida; order Asparagales; family Amaryllidaceae; genus Agapanthus; species Agapanthus africanus. The sequence continues at coordinate 355,630,949 of JASDDO010000016.1, read as the reverse complement.
GTCCCCAGGTAGTGCCGACAAGAAGACCGACGAGGCGAAACCCATCTGAACTCCTACTGAGCCTGAATGTGACATTCTCCGTACAGTCCGGTCTGTTCGTCTGATACATCGCATGGCGGGCCTAGGGGGCGGTAAACGTCAGTCCCCCAATAGCGGTACAAGTCATGTCGGAGCGAAGCCCAAAACACCCTGAGATAACACTGGAAGCTTACCAGTATATCTCGTTTGCCCTGGCTAGGGACTACTCGTGTAATGGCTCTCCTAGACACAGCGCGATGTCAACCCCCAATACCGGGAGAGACGAATCCTGTCTAACCGTCACTGTCTCCAAGTGCTTCGGGACTGCATCCAACCACCACCTGTTTGCACGACTCCTTTGAGCCGTGGTAGGGTAGTGATCAAAGTACAGTGGGAACACACTCGAGGCGAAGTGACAGTGTCAAGTCAGCGGACTAAGCAGTACTCATGTCACCTGGGAACTGATAACTGATGATAGGCATAATACCAACTAGTCAGTTCCCGACGAGTCCTGTCCAGTGTACTCGTAACCCAACGAGCACCCGCATACTATCTCAAGTACGACGTACAGACGGCTGTGGGACAGACCATCTCCTACACTGGGATGAGAAGCGCATGCGCTAGTCTACTCCGGAGTATCGATGCCCTGTCTCGATAGTCCTGCGACCAGGGACCGGCATAAGGATGTGCTTATAGATTACCCAGCCCCACTAGTGTGACAGCCATCACAATGCTGGTAATCAAGCAAAGATCTTAAGGGCTCCACTAATGTGCATAAGTGATACACGAAAATAAACACATGTACACATTGAAGCAGAAACAAACCAAGTAGCATACTACTATTTTGAGCAAGATTGTATATACAAGGTGAATATCCCAAGCTTCCATTAAGTAATATACAAACTAGTATGATACAGTAATGGCCTCAAGGGCATATACACTAACAATCTCCCACTTGCACTAAGGCCATGTACTGGCGTATCGAAGACCTATCATCTCGATCAGCCGCTCGAATTGAGTCTGGGGCAAGGCCTTGGTGAATGGATCTGCAGTGTTATCTTCTGAAGCAACTCTCCGAACCTCGATCTCCTGGCGATCCACGATCTCCCTGATCAGGTGATACCGCCTTAAGATGTGTCTGGATTTCTGATGGGACCTGGGTTCCTTCGCTAAAGCTATAGCCCCGTTGTTGTCGCAATACAGAGGTATTGGATCAACAATGGACGGAACCACCTGAAGTTCTTTCAAGAACTTCCTCATCCAGACGGCTTCTTTTGCGGCATCAGATGCAGCGATGTATTCCGCTTCCATCATCGAGTCTGCAACGGTTTCTTGTTTGGAACTCTTCCAACACACCGCCCCTCCATTGAGGGTAAAGACAAACCCCGACATGGACTTGGAATCATCCTTGTCACTCTGGAAGCTGGAGTCACCAAAGGCCTCGATCTGGAGGTCTTTTCCGCCATACACCAAGAACATCTCCTTAGTCCTTCTCAGGTAATTGAGAATGTTCTTTACCGCTATCCAATGTTTCTCCCCTGGGTTTGACTGATACTGGCTTACCACACTCAGTGCATAAGCTACATCCGGTCTGGTACACAACATCGCATACATTATAGAGCCTACCGCAGAAGCGTAGGGTATAATAGACATGCGATCCCTCTCCAAATCAGTCTTGGGAGACATCTCTTTAGAGAGGGTGATCCCGTGACAAGCCGGCAGGTTACCGCGCTTGGAATCTTCCATACTGAATCTCTTCAGTATAGTGTCGATGTACCTGGACTGTGAAAGTCCCAATATCCTCTTGGATCTATCACGATGGATCCGGATCCCCAGGATGTATGAGGCATCACCCGGGTCTTTCATGGAGAACCTGTGCGACAAGAACCCCTTGACAGATTGTAGCATAGGAATGTCATTTCCTATTAAGAGAATGTCGTCCACGTATAAAACGAGGAATACTACAGTTCTCGCTACAAATCTACTATAGATGCATGGTTCATCTGGATTTTTGATAAAGCCAAATTCTTTGACCGTCTCATCAAAGCAGATGTTCCAACTCCGCGATGCCTGCTTTAGTCCATAGATGGACTTAAGCAACTTGCACACCTTTCCGCTGCTCCCACTCTGAATGAAACCCTCTGGCTGGTCCATATAGACACACTCCTCTAAATTTCCATTTAAAAAAGCGGTCTTTACGTCCATTTGCCAGATCTCATAGTCGTGGAAGGCAGCAATGGCAAGAAGGATCCGAATGGATTTCAGCATAGCCAATGGTGAAAAGGTTTCTTCATAGTCCAAGCCAGGTCTTTGACGGAAACCCTTTGCAACAAGTCTAGCTTTATAGGTCTCAACCTGTCCATCTACACCAATCTTCCTTTTGAATATCCACTTGCATCCTACGGGTTTTACCCCGTCTGGAGCAATGTCCAACGTCCATACTTTGTTGGTGTACATGGACTCCATTTCGGTCCGCATTGCATCCAGCCATTTCACTGAGACAACGCTCTGAACGGCCTGCTGGAAGCTAGTAGGCTCATCATAATCTATGATGCAATCCTCTCTATCCCCGTCTATGAGAAAACCGTAGTATCTCTTGGGCGGATGAGACTGCCTACTACTCCTGCCGAGCGGTGTAGGAATGTCCCGTTCTTTTGAACCCTCTGGTTCCACTAAGCTTTCAGTAATAGTCTGTGGTTCTGGAATTTCTTCCAGTTCTATTGTGCTCCCACTTATCTGGGTTTCCAAAAACTCAGTTTCTAAGAAGCGGGCATGCTGAGAAACAAAAACCTTTTGTTCCTCAGCGAAATAGAAAAGATACCCCCTGGAGTTCCTTGGGTATCCCACAAACTTACACTGTACTGAGTGTGCCTCGAGCTTGTCCGCATGCTGCTTTTTTACAAAAGCTGGACATGCCCATACCTTAAGATACTTAAGACAAGGTTTCTTCCCAGTCCACATCTGATATGGGGTGGTAGGCATAGTCTTGGTGGGAGCCTTGTTCAAGAGATACGCAGCTGCTTCTAGTGCATATCCTCAGAATGATTGCGGTAACTCAGCGTTACTCATCATGGACCATACCATATCCAATAGGGTTCGGTTCCGTCTCTCCGATACACCATTATGTTGCGGAGTGTATGGAGGAGTAAGCTGAGAGAGAATTCCGTTCTCTTTTAAATAGTCCAGGAACTCGGCACTTAAGTATTCTCCACCTCGATCCGATCTTAGAATCTTGATACTTTTGCCGGTCTGGTTTTCTACTTCACTCTTATATTCCTGGAACTTTCCAAAGGCTTCGGACTTATGTTTCATTAAGAAGACATAACCGTACCTTGAAAAGTCATCCGTAAAAGTGATGAAGTAAGAATAACCGCTTCGCGCATGTGTAGACATTGGACCGCACACATCGCTGTGTACGAGTCCCAAGAGCTCGCTCGCTCTTACTCCGTGTCCAGTAAACGGAGGCTTTGTCATCTTTCCTTTGAGACGGGATTGACAAGTGGCATATGATTGATATTCGAACACATTCAAATATCCTTCTGTATGTAACTTCGTCAACCTTCTCTCATTGATGTGACCCAGTCTACAATGCCACAAGAAAGTCTGATTGATTTCTGGAGACTTTCTTTTGTGTGTATTCTGGACATTGAAAATCTATGGTTGGTTTAATACGTATATACCATTACTCAATGTACCTGACCCAATCAAAACTTGATTAAGGTGAATATTTATAACATTACTTACAAACGCAAATTCATAACCTTCTTTAGAAACTAAAGATATAGAAATGATATTACAAGTTGCGTTGGGTACAAAAAAGCAATTACGCAAAACCAAAACATGTCTATCTGACATTCCCAGGTGATAGTCCCCCATGGCTTTAGCATCCATGCTAGCTCCGTTCGCAACTCTGAGGGTCATGTCACCTGCCTTCAAAACCCTACGGTTTCTCAACGTCTGCAAAGAATTACAGATATGAGATCCTGATCCGGTATCCAATACCCAGGAAGTAGAGTTTATTGAAAGACAGTTTTCAATAACATATACACCTGAAGCTGAAGCTGCAACCTGCTTCAATTCCTGTGTTCTGGCCTTCCAGGCCCTGCAATCATTCTTCCAGTGTCCTTTCTTATGACAATAGAAGCATTCTTCCTTATCCACAAGCTTCCCCGCTTTCTTTGTTGCTTTAGCTTTTCCTTTCGTATCCACTTTACTAACACCGCCTCTTGGTTTGGCGGGGGCTTTCTTCTTCTTTCCCTTGGCTTTCGCCTTGGACCTAGAAGAAGATGATCCTCCTACAAACAAAGTGGATGTTTCCCTACTTTTCTGTAGGGTGCCCTCTGTGCTCCTCAGCATGTTGAGGAGCTCTGAAAGTTCAACCTCTTTTTCTTGTAAGTTGAAGTTCAGTATAAACTGGGCGTAAGTAGAAGGAAGGGACTGGAGAACTAAGTCCGTATAGAGCTCACTCTCCAATGTGGTCCCTAGGTCCGCGAGCTCCTCAATGTAGCCGATCATCTTTAGCACGTGCTCTGCTACTGATGATCCGACGGCCATCTTTGCCGAAAATAACTTTTTCGACGCTTCGTATCTTGCGATACGAGATTGCTCTCCATACAGTTCTTTTGTATGAAGAAATATGGATTCCAAGTCCATATTCTTGTGCCTCCTCTGATGTTCATTGTCCATAGAGGCAAGTACGAGGCACTTGGCCTTCGCGCTATCAATCTCCCAAGTCTTACGGATTTCCTTATCCGCGACGCTGGAAGTGGGACCAGGGACAGGGGGAGCTTTGGTGGTAAGAAGATACCCCAGCTTGTCGTAAGTGATTGCCATCTTGACATTCCTGAGCCAATCTTTGTAGTTTGGCCCTGTCAGTATGTTTTTATCTAGAAGTAACTTAAGTCCAGTCATGTCGAATGGTCCCTGCAATTAGGAGAGAGAAGAAACACTCAGCATGATGCTCTTGCAAGTTTAGAGTGGTTTTTAGTTTGTCTAAACAGGACGGCTCCCACTGTTTCTCGAATCCCTCCTCAAACCATAAAGGAAGAATTAGTCGGAATCAATCCCACCGCACAATACTTGCTTAACCGTTCAGCCAGGCCAGTGTCGGTACTTCGAGGGAGGTTTTCCAACGCTTTCGCGAAGTTCCTTAATTAAATAACCTCTTTTCCCTGGGGGCGTAGCCCCGCTAACACCTTTCTAGGCACCTACTAGGTTTATAGCATTGATCGATTAGAGAGAAATTTCCCGAGGAGTAGCATATACTCACAGTAGGATCGGGATCCAAATATCATCGCGTGACGAAACTGAAGGAATCCTACCAGAATCATCACACTCCAAATGGTATGCAAATCTAGCAAGTTTCAGTACTTATGGAACTCCCGATGTGGATTTTTGCCCTATGCTCTTATGACCTTGACGAAGGTCAACAAATCATAAGTCACATGTCAAGTTCTTCCCGTCAAATTATCCAGGTTAATTTGAATCCACCCGTATATACCCTTGACGAAGGTCAACAAGGTAATGCGAATGTCCCAAACCAACGCATCTATCTATGCTACATATGAACACCCAACAGCTACCAATCACTATGCCTTGACGAAGGTCAACAAACATAGCTTGAATACTATTGAATATTCATACGAAACGACGGAGGGCTACGAATGGTTTTGGCTAAACCGTGAACGTAGTGAACTTGATATAGTCGATGGAACGAGATAGCTTTTAAAAGGAGTGGCTCAAGCTCCGCATTTAAAAGTTGGTTTTGAAAAGAACCGAGTGGTTTTTCGAAACTGTTCAAATGACTTTAGCTTGGTTTATTATCTTGCATTAGTTCTTTTAATGCGTGATATTCTTGCATTAGTTCTTTTAATGCATCCCATCATTTAATCCTACCATTGCAGAAAACAACCAAAATATGACGTACGCTTATGCCATTCGCATTCGCCACGGGGCCCCGTCATTACCCGTTAGGTTACTTAACTAACGACAGAGCGGGGGCTGGGCTAGCGCGTCTGAAAAACATAAGCAACGCCTAAATAATATCATATATAGATATATACTGCAATGAAAACCATTTCAGATCACAGATGAATACATTGGATATACTAGGAACCTGCAATTCGTACGAGCCTGTAACGAAAAGCAGATTACACGGTCGCGGTGAATAGCCAATACCCCACCCAAGACCCCTACGGGTGCGGCAAACTACCCGCCAAATATCCGAAGCGGAGCAACCTCCCTCAACGACGTGAGTAGGCCACTCGGCACTTTGAGATACCCGGTAGTTTGTGCACCCCCTCCATGGGTCTATCCTAGGAGCAAAAACAGTAAAAAGAAATTATACAATGACGGCTACAACCCCGACCCGGTTGTGCGGCCATACAAATAATTATTACATCAATTTACAAATTTACATGAATTGAAAGAAAAGAAATACTCTCGTCTCACAACCCCCCGGCTATTCACCCGCGACAATCCAACATATTCATATCCACATTCCAGCAACATTACAGATCACAGATTTGTATAACCCCCACTAATCGACATATAGCGATTAGTAGACGTTCAATACAAATATCACATCACAGAAAAACCCGTTAGCTTAAGTCTTTTAGAAGTTCGATAAAAAAATACGGATTTTCGGGACCCCAAAAATAAAATTTTCGTTCTGGAAAATCTGGGCAGAAAATATATATTCCAAAAATCCCAAAAAACCCCCAGAAATACACTGCACCAAAGATGGTCCTCGGCCGAGTCAACTCGGCCGCGGAACCGCGGCAGGAGCGTGCTCCCGCCGCGTTTCCGCGGCGCTTTGACTCGATCGTTGGACCAAATTTGGTGGGTGTTCACACAAAAGCCTGAGCCGATTTTTAAGATGAAAATTATCAACTTTTGAACAGAATAAAAATCGGCAGAAACTTGAAAATCTCGGGTTCGTTTTCGCGACTTTTTCTTTGATCGATCTTCTAGTTACTTGCTAACATGTTAGATAGAGTTTAACTAGTCTCTGATACCACTGTAAGTCCATGCTACCTCTCCCGGTACTTTCGAGCATGCGGAATTTGATAAAAAACGATTTTTATAGAGGTGGTAACATGGACTTAAAACCCGGATCTTTGTTAAACTACTAACTAACATCCTAACAAGAGTTTACCTACTCGATTAGGGGGCTATACCTTTCTTGAACTCCTTCGTCTTCAACTCCGATGGTGGTCCGGATCGGCTTCTTCCCTTCGTCTCCTTACGCCGAAGATAGATCCACCTGAAAGCTCCAACCTTTGGCTCCTTCTTCGAACTTTGAAGAAACTAGTTCACTCGGTTTGCTAAACCTTGTGAACTAGAGTGAGTAGAGAAGAGTTTGTATGGGATTTTATCTATGGTTCTTGGTTCTCAACTCATGAGACAAGTGAACCATAGAATCAAGAGAGGGAGCAAGAGGAAGAGGGTGAGAGCAAGAGTATGAGAGCTCAAGAACAAGAGAGAGAATGAGCAAGTGAGAAATGAGCCTCTCTTTTGTCTTTCACCCTCTCATAATCCAAAACAATGATAACAAAAATACCAATCAAGTGTTATGTGATGATTTAAGCAACCATAACCATATCATTTCATCCACTCATTTTGCACAAAGGAGCAAGCAAGCAAAAGTCTTTGCCATGAAATGATAGCTATGGTTATCATGATGGTCAACTAGTCAAGCCTAGTCAACCGGTCAACAAAGTCAACAAGTCAACAAAAGTCAACAAGTCAACAACCATGTCACCATAATACTTAATTAATATAATTGTTAATCTCATATCATATTCTCATTAGGGTTGAGCAAAAAGTCAATAGTCAACGGTCAACTGTCAACAACCCTAATGAGAATCCTCTGCCTCTGACTCTCCGTCAACTGTGCATACACACTCATATTCTCATTAGGGTTGAGCAAAAAGTCAACGGTCAACGGTCAACTGTCAACAACCCTAATGAGAATCCTCTGCCTCTGACTCTCCGTCAACTGTGCATACACACCCGCATCCGCGTTCCGAGGAACACGAATGCCTACTGGATAAATCCAATCCCAAAAGGTACACTAGGATCTGGCTTAAACCAAAGCCCGCTAGTGTGAACTGTCCGGACACTGTACGTGCACAAGTGCACGGATGTGACCGAACCCTGTCGCAAAACCATGCGACCTGTCGCAAAACCATGCGACCTCTACTCTTTTGCCTAAAGACGAAAAGCTTTCTGTGTGGGACTCTAAACACTCGACACTACACTGGCAGTGGGTTTAACCACAGACCGCAAGCGGCACTAGCTGTGCGTAACGGTCCCCAGGTAGTGCCGACAAGAAGACCGACGAGGCGAAACCCATCTGAACTCCTACTGATCCTGAATGTGACATTCTCCGTACAGTCCGGTCTGTTCGTCTGATACATCGCATGGCGGGCCTAGGGGGTGGTAAACGTCAGTCCCCCAATAGCGGTACAAGTCGTGTCGGAGCGAAGCCCAAAACACCCTGAGATAACACTGGAAGCCTACCAGTATATCTCGTTTGCCCTGGCCAGGGACTACTCGTGTAATGGCTCTCCTAGACACAGCGCGATGTCAACCCCCAATACCGGGAGAGACGAATCCTGTCTAACCGTCACTGCCTTCAACTGCTTCGGGACTGCACCCAACCACCACCTGTTTGCACGACTCTTTTGAGCCGTGGTAGGGTAGTGATCAAAGTACAGTGGGAACACACTCGAGGCGAAGTGACAGTGTCAAGTCAGCGGACTAAGCTGTACTCATGTCACCTGGGAACTGATAACTGACGATAGGCATAATACCAACTAGTCAGTTCCCGACGAGTCCCGTCCAGTGTACTCGTAACCCAACGAGCACCCGCATACTATCTCATGTACGACGTACTGACGGCTGTGGGACAGACCGTCTCCCACACTGGGATGAGAAGCGCATGCGCTAGTCTACTCCGGAGTATCGATGCCCTGTCTCGATAGTCCTGCGACCAGGGACCGGCATAAGGATGTGCTTATAGATTACCCAGCCCCACTAGTGTGACAGCCATCACAATGCTGGTAATCAAGCAAAGATCCTAAGGGCTCCACTAATGTGCATAAGTGATACACGAAAATAAACACATGTACACATTGAAGCAGAAACAAACTAAGTAGCATACTACTATTTTGAGCAAGATTGTATATACAAGGTGAATATCCCAAGCTTCCATTAAATAATATACAAACTAGTATGATACAGTAATGGCCTCTAGGGCATATACACTAACAGAGTCCGCCGTGAGTTTCTTGGACGACTTTCCTTGCCTCTTCAGATCCCAGGCATGTTAGCCACAGAGAATCAAATGATCTATTATACAGAGCATCATTGACAAAGGCAAAAGATAGAGCTCGTTTCATGAGCTGATATCTTGAGGACGCATCTTCAGGTGTTCGATGGGATTTGAAGTAGTCTATAAAAACTTCTCTCTAATCCATAGCCTTTTCCTGGTCTTTTATTTGCAGGGCCATTTGCTCGGTAGCTCCCTTTTATTTGGACGACTCCAGAGATATTTCTGTCGGTGCGAGAACTCGGCGGCTTTGCACAACTATCCTTACGTCATCGAGGTTCTCGTCGGCCAGTTCTTTAGCGAGCTTGGCTAATGCATCCGCCTTTCTATTTTCCGCGCGCGGTATGCTTTTCAGGGCATAGGAAGGAATTTGAGTTGCTGCACTCTCTCGCCGTACTTCACCACTTCAGGCTTGCATGTTTGTTAGCCGTCGTTTACTTGACTAACGATCAGCTGGGAGTCTCTGTATATGAGGAAGCTTTCAATTCCTATATCGACAACAATCTCAAGACCTACTATTAAAGCTTCATATTCGGCTTCATTATTCGTCCTCGGTTCTGTTAGGGAGAAGGCAAAGCGCATCATCCCACCTTCTGGAGTCACGAAGATGAGGCTTACCCCTGATTTGATTATGGGGGTCCTTTGTTTGCGCTTCTTCATAGAAGATGCTCCATCGAAGTAGAGTTCCCACTGGGTATCATTCTTTCTTCTCTCTGTTAGTTATATGTATGCCCTAGAGGCCATTACTGTACATAGGATGTATATTGTAGTGGATGCTGGGACATATATAGGTAGGACTTTCTTGCTCGACATGATAGTACGCTATCTGGTTGCTCTTTATCTTAACATGTATACTTTCAGTCTCTCTGTTACATGTTGATAAAGCCCTTAGGATGTGTACTCGACTTTCAGGACTATAATGTAGATCATACTAGTGGGGCCTAGGTAGTCAATGAGTACATCCTTCAATGTTCCTAGTCGTGGGAATATCGAGACGGGGCATCGATATTCCAGAGTAGACTAGCGTATATCTTCTCGACCCATGTGATGGGCGATGGATGATCCCATATCCATTGGTGTTTGACATCAGAGATGGTATGCGGGTGCTCAGTGAAGACTGGGTACACTGAACGGACTCGCCGAGAACTCCCAGATGGTATTATACCTCACGTCAGATGGCAGTTCTCTGGTGACACTGGTACAGCTTAGTCTGTTGACCCGAGATCGTCATAGAGTCTTGTGTGTCTCCTACTGTGCTTTGATTTCCACCCTACCACGGCTCTATTGAGTCGTGCAAACAGGTGGTTTTTGGGTACAGTCCCGATTCACATGGAGGCAATGAGCGATAGGAGGGGATTCGTCTCTCCCGGTATTGGGGGTTGATGTTGCGCTATGCTCGACTGGCCATAACTGGAAATCCCTGGCCAGGGTTGCAGTGATTTACTGGTAAGTGTTATCAGTAGTTTCACGCTTGTTGTGGACCTTACGTCGGCATGAATTATCAAGCTACTGGGGTCTGACGTTTACCACCCCTGGGCGAGATATGCGACATATCAGACGAACATACCGGACTGTACGGTAAGTGTTGCTGGTTGGATTCACACGAGTGTGAGCGGTCTTGCTCGTTGATCTTCTGATCGCTCAATACCCGGGTGGCCGTTACGTTTAGCAGACCGCTTGCGGCTTGTGGGTGCTTGATATGATCATCACCTGCTGCCGGCATATTGACGAGTCTTTAGAGTCCTACACAGAGGTTTCTTGGCTCAAGTGAAACGAAATAGGAGCGCATATGAGATATGTGCGGGACCGAGAATAATACCAGTCTGTGATACTGTATTCTATTCTCGCGATTTGTATTATTGGACGGTTATATGAGATATAGCCGGGTTACCGAATCAAGTGTTGATTCGATACATTGATACACTTGATATTAGTCGGTTATATGCGTCATGATCGGATCATTAAATCAAGTGTTGATTTAATGATTTAATGTATAATTATATATATGATATATTACTTTACATTAACTAGTATTTGTTCACTTAAGATTGATTTTCTCACTTGATGTGCACAAGTAGTATATGTGATATATTTTTGTGCATCTGATTGTATCATGTTTGATGATACATGCAAACTTAGGTGTGTGTATGCTATACACCATGTTTAGTAAGTGGTTAGGGTTTTATTTACCTTATTTATTTTTGGTTAAAAAGAAAAAACTAAATGGTTGCTTTTGTTTTATGCAAGAAGCTTCTTGATGCTTCATGCATCTTTGACAAAGTAACCATTTTGTTTTTATTCCTTAACCCAACCATTAGCCTAAACCCTAGTTTACTCTCTACATGAGTTTACTCACCCATGGTTGCTAAATGATAGACATCACTTGATTTTCTTTTTGGTGATAATTCATTATTCATTTTCTTTTCTTCTTCTTCTTCTTCTTCTTCATGAAGAGAAGAAAGCTCTCTTGAAAATTCCAAGTGATGATTCCAAGTGAGAAATCCAAATCCAAAGTGAACCCACTTCCTATTTCTTCATCCTCTACCACTTGCCATGTAGTAGAGTGTGTTATCTTCACAAGTTTCATGACCTAGTGAAGATGGAGCTTGAGTTTGAGTTGCCTCGACGTAGATCATCTTCGGCATCGAAGTCAACGACCTAGCCCGATCATTTCTCCGACGAAACCATCGCTAGAGTCCGGGATCCGATGATCGCAGCGGAGGGACGTCATCATGGAGCTAAAGAGGTGGAGGACCGGATCTACAAAGGTTGTAGTCACTTTCACTTAAAAGCAAAGTAGTTTGCTTGCTTAGCTTCGCCTTACCTCTAGTTAATGATCTAGCATTAGGGTTTCTCGGCATATGAAAAATTTGATTTTGGCATGGTCGATCAGTTGTAGAACCTCATGTGTGTGCCTAGGAACCCTACAGTGGTATCAGAGCCTAGCTAGAGCTTTAGGCGAAGTGTAGACGAAGTTAGAGATCCGATCGAACCCTGAAACCCCGATCAAAACCCTTCTCTGTACATTTTTTCAAACTATGGATTTTTGTGAATTAAAAATGCTCAGAAAATTAAGCAGGAAAATCTAAGAATTACTGTGAAGTACGGACCCCTAACTCAAAAATTTGACGGCGGAACCGCGGCCCAAATTGTTAATTAGTCCCTCAAACTTCACATATTTATTCGTAGGTCCTTTCTTGTCATTTTTTTCTGGGAATTTTTTAATTCCACTCAAGTGTTGAGTTTTCTAGGGTTTTATTGAGGACTCGTTAATTCGATCGGATAATTTAACTTCGTTTATGTTTTTCCGGATATTTTAGAAACTGTTAAAAAGTTCGACCGGATATAAAAATACCCATTTTTTCCCCTGCCGGGAAATTTCCAAGTGTTGGATTTTTCCGTAGTTTAAGAACGTTCTAAGTAGTGCAAGTAACGCGATGGAATCTCTAGAAGACAACAAACCTTAACTCGATTATGTGACCGTTTTGAACTGCCCTTTGAACCTTAGGGTTTGGGGCAATACGGCGTGCCACATGTAAGGCGTTGGCTTGACCCTTCTACGGCTGGACCGTTGGTACTGTGGCATGAAGTGGATGTTTTTAAACTTATTTCATGTGTTGAGCTTTTCGGGAAAACTTGGGTGTTTGATTGTTCGATCGGAAAGTTTAACATTTTCTATTTATCTGGAATGTGATACAATATTTGGAATCCACAAGTAGTTATGAGATAACTAATTTGAATGTTATAAATCTAGCGGTTTAGTCTCACTTGATCGGTTGCCACGGGATTTTGATGTGATCAAAAGTCCGTCGCAATCACGTATCGTACGCGGATACTTGCCGGTAAACTTAATATATAGCCACACCCCATAGCCCCGACCAAGTGACTGTAGGAGAACCCCGTCCCCGAAAGCATCCGTTCGGGTGCTCGCGGCAGCGGTGTTCCGCCTTAGTGCACTTCGTCGACGGTATCGGGGGTGCGGCCGTTTACTAAAGTTTGCGACGAGCATTCGTTCAGAATGTCGGGAATCTTGTTGAATTGCCCGACTTGATATTGAAAACAGTTTTCGATTTTGAGACTAAAATGCGGGGCTTATAATTGTTAGGCATGCGATGTGTAAGGAATTCATTTGGTTAGGCATGCGATGTCTATGCAGGTTGCGGATTCCAACTGTTGTAGTTTTACACTTTCTTTTCTGCGACCGTAAGTGTAATATGTGATATCGCCGGTTTCGTTACTATATGTCAACGACAATTGGGATGGGCATATTTACATACGTTGATGACATGTGATGTTATGTGTTGCTGGATATGTTATATTGAATCGTCGTGTTTGAATAGCCGGGTTTTTTTTATGTGAGATGAGTGTTTTTCCATTTTCATTCATGTAAAAAACTTGTATGTAATATTCTTTTATTGGGGCACTTCCAGGTTGCGGATGATGTCACCATTTGTATATTATTTACTTTTCCGCATTAGGATAGACCCAAGGCGGGGAGCACAAGTAACCGGGTTCTAGGGTCCAGTGGGAGACCATCTCGAGGAGTCGAGTCCGGGTCTCCTAACTCTAGAATTGGTAGGGTTACTTGCCACTCTCGTAGGGGTCTAGGGGTGTGGGATTGGCTATTCATCGCGACCGTGGAATCCGTGTTTTATACTGGCTCGTATTAAAAACACGGACGTCCTAGTATATCCAATATTTCATATGATATTTTCTGCTGCGTTATCTGTGATGTGATCATGTGATATGTTCATATAGATATTGTATATAGTATATATGATATATTATATAGACGTTGCTTATGTTTTACACCCGCGCTAGCCTTGCCTCGCTCTGGCATTAGTTACCTAACCTAACGGTGCAGACGGGACATCGAGGCGAATGCGGATGGCATACGCGTACGTTATATTTATCTGTGATGTTTAGGTGGACTTAAATGATGGGACTTCATTAATGTGATTAATGAAAGAAAATAAACCTAAAAGTTGTTGTGGAATCGAATTTCAAAAATAAAACAGGTAGCTACAGTTCTTTCTTTGCATCGCGGTGTTCCTTGTAGAATATCCTGCACCTTATTCGATAAGGAAAGGGCCGAGATCCCTTCACCGGGAGTGACCCCTTTAGCAATAACTGGCAGATGCTACAACCCTCGGTTTTTCTTTTGATTGCTTCTATAGTTTTTTCTTTGCACAGCGGTATATGTGATATATCCTGCACCTTATTCGATGAGGAAAGGGCCGACGATCCCTTCACCGGGAGTGACCCCTTTAGCAAAACTAGAAAAGCCTAAAAAACACTCCATTTAAAAACCATTTGATTCCGCAACGAGATCAAGTTCAAAGCGTTAAAGGTTTTATTAAAAACCATCCGCAACCCTCCGTCATTTTAGGAAGTAGAGTACTTAGTATTCGTGCTGTGTTTGTTGACCATAGTCAAGGCACAATGTACGGTAGCTAAGTGATGTCTTCCTACACTGCATATGATGCGATTAGTTAGGAAAGTCGCGTGACTTTGTTGACCTTAGTTAAGGGTCATGTGGGTGGGTCTAATTAATCACGAAATGACGGGTAGAACTTGACCAGTGCTTATGATTTGTTGACCATAGTTAAGGTCATAAGTGCTAGGGGTAAAAACCATTATCGGGAGTTTCAAGTGTTGAAATTTGCAATGAGATTGCATACCTTCTATATGATAGTTGGATCCTGATACCCACTGCGAGTAATTGTTACTCCTGGGAGAGTTTTGCACTTTACAATTAGCCGATCAAGTAGGTGTCTAGAAAAGTGTCAACGGGGTTACGCCCCTGGGAAAACGAGGTTTATTGTAATTAGGTCCGTGCGAAAGCACGGGGAACCTCCCTCAAAGTACTGACACTGGCCTGGCTGAAAAATTGGCAAACTTGTAGAGTGTAATTAATCCCGGCTAGTCTTTCCTTTTAGGGTTTGAAGGAAGATTTGATAAAAACAGTGGGAGCCATCCTGATTAGATAAAATAAATAACCAATCTAATCTTGCAAGAGCGCACGCAGAGTGTTTTCTTCTCTCTCTCTCCAGGTAGCGACCATATCACGCCTTAATCAAGATAATACTATGGATGTATTGACCGAACCCGCTTGTTATACTGAGCTGGGGAACGTTGGTCCCGCTCCAACTTATAATTGTTATAAGACAGAGCAGGAAATAGGGGAATACCAAAATTCCTATGCCGCCCAAACGAAGAAAGTGCATATGATGCATCCCCTTCGGGTGTGTTCATTATAAAGAACTGTTTCTCAGTGTCGTCTACGTTCTAGGTATTAGATACCGGATTAGGATCCCGCAAATGTAATCCGTTACATAGGGCTACAGAAAGGTAGAGAACTGAGTACGGGTGATAAGTTTCATGAGACAGAAAACGGGACAAGTGTTGCAGCCAAGTCTGTTGGTCACTGTCACCCTGTATTACCAATACATTGATTCTGAAAAAATGCTATTAGATACCGAACCTGATATACAAAATCATATCAGTCTCTTTATTTATTAAAGAAGAATACAATTTTGTATTGTTGGATAATATTTTGGACATTTCCTATATCAATAGTTGATCGGTTCATGCACGTTATCTCAAAGCATTGACATTCTAAATCAAACTATAGTTCCTAGTATACAGAACACACACAAGAGGAAGAGTTCGGAAATGAACGAATCCTTCTTGAGGCATTGTAGACTAGGTCATATCAATGCGACCCGACTGGCTGAAGTTACATTAAGATGCATATTTAAATCGGTTTGAATATACATCTTGTGAAACTTGGCAGTCATGTCACAAAGATTAGATGACCATAGCTCTGTTTATTGGAAACAGAGAAAGAGTTAGTGAACTCTTATGACTGATACATAGTGATGTATGCAAGGTCCCTTGTCTACACATGCCAGGACCGGTTCTTTGTACTTCATTACATTCTCTGATGATCTCTCAAGATTCAGCCATATGTTCCTGTTGAAACTTAAGTCCGAAGTTTTTGAGATATTCACAGAATATAAGTTAGAAGTAGAGAACCAAAAACCGGGTATAAGTATTATGTCCTATGATAAGATCAGGGAGGAGAATACTTGTGCATGGAATTCTTGGACTATTCTAAAGAAGAATGAGATTCTCTCTCGGTGTTACTCCTCTGAATACACCACAGCACAACGGTGTATCGGGGCGGAGCAATCGCACCATATTAGATATGGTGTGCTCTATGATGAGTACTACTGAGTTACCTATTTCCTTTTGGGGTTGTGCACTTGAGAAGTTGCATACCTATTGAATTGGATTCGAATCAAATCAGTGCCTACCACTCCATATAAGATATGGTATGGGAAGAGCCTATCTCTTAAGTAAGTTAAGATTTGGGATTGTCCGGCCTATGTCAAAAGCAAAATCCGGACAAGATCGAGGCAAGGTCAGTTCTGTAGAACTGGAAAAGTTCCAGCTATACAAACTACAGCTAATGATTTGACAGAACCAAAGGATTCAATAGTCCCCGACGAACCTCAGCCTCTCCGCCGATCTGGTAAGGGTTCCTCATCCGCCTGAGAGACACTTCGGTTTCTCGATGACAATGGGAGCGAGGATTGCATCATGAGATGATGACCTAACTAGTTTCGAGCTGGCCATCGAGAGTAGGGACTCTGTAAGAATGGCTGGATGCTTAGAGATCTGAGATGGAATCCATGTACACCAACAAAGTATGGACTTTGGTTGCTGTATCTGAAGGGTTAAATCTCCATCAGGAGCAAGTATATCTTGAGAAGATTACTTGGTGTGGATGGAAAAAGTTGAGACTTTCAAAGCTAGACTTGTTGAAGGTTTTCTTCATCAACCAGGCGTGGATAATGATGAAACCTTTTCCAAGTGGCTATGCTTAAGTCCATCCGGATCCTACTTGCCACGGCTACATACCATGACTACGATATCTGGAGGTTGGGTGCCATGACTACTTTTCTAAATAACGATTTAGAAGAGAACGTCTATAAGAACACAGCCAGAGGGCTTCGTAAACAATGGGAGCAGCGGAAACGTAAGCAAGCTGCTTTACAAGATAAAGCAGGCATCGCGGAGTTGGAACGTCTGTTTTGATGTAGTAGTCAAATAGTTTGACTTCATCAAAATAGTAGATGAACCTTGTATATACAAAACGGTAGTAGAGAGTAAGGTAATCATCCTCGTATTGTACGTGGACAACATACTCTTGATAGGAAAAGAGTTTCTTATACTACACACGGTCATTCTCCTCTTATCATAAGGATTCTCCAATAGGATAAAGGTGATACCTCCAAAATCCTGAGATTTGGATCTATGAGATAGATCTAAATGGATGTTAGGATTCTCGCTAGTTGTAGTGAAATGGTATCAGTTGATCCTGGGAAGAATCACTGGAAAGGTTCCAGACTGATAAGCATGACTGAATGTCAGTCGCAGGCATTGTCTTTACCCTCAGTAGAGGGACGGTATGTTGGAAGAGTTCCAAGCTAGATATCATGGCAAACCAGACGATAAAGGCTGGTAACATCACTATTAAAGATACTACCAAAGAGGCAGTTTGGTTGTATATTGGTTCATGAGATGAACTAGGTTCCTACCATTGTGTGACAATGGAAGTGTGGCTTTGGATCAAGAACCCCGGTCCCATCAGTGACCCAGACATATTCTGAGGCAGCGTCACCTGATCATGGAGATAGTTGATCTCCAGGGTGATCGAGATTAGGAGAGTAGACTCAGAGGACAACACGGCGGATCCACTCACAAAGGCTTTTTCCCAGAGAGAGACTTATATGGGATGGTTGAGTATTTGATACTGCAACCACTTCTACAGATGGCCCTAGTGCAAGTGGGAGATTGTTAGTTATATGTATGCCCTAGAGGCCATTACTGTAGATAGGATGTATATTGTAGTGGATGCTGGGACATATATAGGTAGGACTTTCTTGCTCGACATGATAGTACTCTATCTGGTTGCTCTTTATCTTAACATGTATACTTTCAGTCTCTCTGTTACATGTTGATAAAGTCCTTAGGATGTGTACTCGACTTCCAGGACTATGATGTAGATCATACTAGTGGGGCCTGGGTAGTCAATGAGTACATCCTTCAATGTTCCTAGTCGTGGGAATATCGAGACGGGGCATCGATATTCCAGAGTAGACTAGCGTATATCTTCTCGACCCATGTGATGGGCGATGGATGATCCCATATCCATTGGTGTTTGACATCAGAGATGGTATGCGGGTGCTCAGTGGAGACTGGGTACACTGAACGGACTCGCCGAGAACTCCCAGATGGTATTATACCTCACGTCAGATGGCAGTTCTCTGGTGACACTGATACAACTTAGTCTGTTGACCCGAGATCGTCATAGAGTCTTGTGTGTCTCCCACTGTGCTTTAATTTCCACCCTACCACGGCTCTATTGAGTCGTGCAAACAGGTGGTTTTTGGGTACAGTCCCGATTCACATGGAGGCAATGAGCGATAGGAGGGGATTCGTCTCTCCCGGTATTGGGGGTTGATGTTGCGCTATGCTCGACTGGCCATAACTGGAAATCCCTGGCCAGGGTTGCAGTGATTTACTGGTAAGTGTTATCAGTAGTTTCACGCTTGTTGTGGACCTTACGTCGGCATGACTTATCAAGCTACTGGGGTCTGACGTTTACCACCCCTAGACGAGATATGCGACATATCAGATGAACATACCGGACTGTACGGTAAGTGTTGCTGGTTGGATTCACAGGAGTGTGAGCGGGCTTGCTCGTTGATCTTCTGATTGGTCAATACCCGGGTGGCCGTTACGTTTAGCAGACCGCTTGCGGCTTGTGGGTGCTTGATATGATCATCACCTGCTGCCGGCGTATTGACGAGTCTTTAGAGTCCTACACAGAGGTTTCCTGGCTCAAGCGAAACGAAATAGGAGCGCATATGAGATTAGTGCGGGACCGAGAATAATACCAGTATGTGATACTGTATTCTATTCTCGCGATTTTTATCATTGGACGGTTATATGAGATATAGCCGGGTTACCGAATCAAGTGTTGATTCGATACATTGATACACTTGATATTAGTCGGTTATATGCGTCATGACCGGATCATTAAATCAAGTGTTGATTTAATGATTTAATGTATAATTATATATATGATATATTACTTTACATTAACTAGTATTTGTTCACTTAAGATTGATTTTCTCACTTGATGTGCACAAGTAGTATATGTGATATATTTTTGTGCATCTGATTGTATCATGTTTGATGATACATGCAAACTTAGGTGTGTGTATGCTATACACCATGTTTAGTAAGTGGTTAGGGTTTTATTTACCTTATTTATTTTTGGTTAAAAAGAAAAAACTAAATGGTTGCTTTTGTTTTATGCAAGAAGCTTCTTGATGCTTCATGCATCTTTGACAAAGTAACCATTTTGTTTTTATTCCTTAACCCAACCATTAGCCTAAACCCTAGTTTACTCTCTACATGAGTTTACTCACCCATGGTTGCTAAATGATAGACATCTCTTGATTTTCTTTTTGGTGATAATTCATTCTTCTTCTTCTTCTTCTTCATGAAGAGAAGAAAGCTCTCTTGAAAATTCCAAGTGATGATTCCAAGTGAGAAATCCAAATCCAAAGTGAACCCACTTCCTATTTCTTCATCCTCTACCACTTGCCATGTAGTAGAGTGTGTTATCTTCACAAGTTTCATGACCTATTGAAGATGGAGCTTGAGTTTGAGTTGCCTCGACGTAGATCATCTTCGGCATCGAAGTCAACGACCTAGCCCGATTATTTCTCCGACGAAACCATCGCTAGAGTCCGGGATCCGATGATCGCAGCGGAGGGATGTCATCATGGAGCTAAAGAGGTGGAGGACCGGATCTACAAAGGTTGTAGTCACTTTTACTTAGGAGCAAAGTAGTTTGCTTGCTTAGTTTCTCCTTACCTCTAATTAACGATCTAGCATTACGGTTTCTCAGCACATGAAAAATTTTATTTTGGCATGGTTGATCAGTTGTAGAACCTCATGTGTGTGCCTAGGAACCCTACACTCTCCCCGTCGATCGTGTCAAACGCGTGTTCGTCTGGCAGTTCGTAGTTCAAGGGAGAGTCGGCAGGTATCGGATTCTCAGCGAGGAAGTTGGCGATGGCCTGGCCTTTCACTGCCTTGAGAGGACGATACGTTATCGAGAACTCCATCAAGAGCATGGCCTATTTAGCGAGCCTTCCCGTTAGTATGGATTTCGACATCAAATATTTGAGAGGATCCACCTTTGATATGAGATGGACCTCATGTGCCAACGCATAGTGTCTGAGCTTCATTGTCGCAAAGATCGACGCCAGGCGCGTTTTTCAATGGGGGAGTAGTTGTTTTCTGCCCTCAGGAAAACTCGACTCAAATAATAGAGGGCTCTCTCCTTCCCTTGGTCGTTCTCTTGTGCCCACAGCGCACCTAAAGAACCCTCAAGGGCGGTTGTATACAGAATGAGAGGCTTTCCCTTGACCGGAGCAGTCAACACCGGCGGATTCTGCAGGTATTGCTTAATTTCGTCCAGTGCGCTTTGGAATTTGCGATCCCAGACGAACGGGGTTCCTTTCTTCATTAGGCGACTGTAAGGACGGCACTTGCCTGAGAGATTGGCTATAAATTGCCGGATATACGCGAGCATCCCTTGGAGAGACCGCAGTTGCTTGAGACTTCTTGGCGGAGGCATTTCCATGATTGCCTTGATCTTTGACGGGTCTATCTCGATGCCTCGGTGCCGGACGATGAATCCTAGGAATTTGCCCGAGGAAACTCCGAACGCGCACTTGAGAGGGTTCATATTCAAGTTGTATTTCCGAAAGCGCTGAAATATGATCTTCAGATGCTCTAAATGTTCCTCGTATGATTTGCTTTTAACTACAAGGTCGTCGATATAGCATTCGACGATTTCATGTATGAGGTCATCAAAGATATTCGTCATGGCCCTCTGATAGGTGGCACCGGCGTTCTTTAGACCGAAAGGCATCACCTTGTAGCAGAATATGCCCAAAGGGCTCCGGAAAGCGGTATGCTTCTGGTCCTCGGGATGCATCTTTATCTGATTGTACCCTGATGATCCATCCATGAAGGAGAAGACTTCGTGAGTGAACGTGTTATCTATCATCAGCTTGGTAACCGGTACTGGAAAGTCGTCCTTCGGGCAAGCTTTGTTGAGATCCCGAAAGTCCACATATATGCGCACTGTCCCATTTTTCTTCATCACCGGAACGATGTTGGCGATCCAGTCAGGATACTGAACCTCTTGGATGAAGTCGTTGTCGATTAGCTTCTTGACTTCAGCGTTGATGCTCATTTCAAGCTCGAGCCGCATTCTTCTCGGTGCTTGTTTGATTGGTTTGACGTCTGGAGAAATCGCTAATTTGTGGACAGCAATCTTTGGATCGAGTCCCGGCATCTCTGAATAGTTCCATGCGAAGCAATCTTTATACCGCATGAGCACGTCTTTAAGTGTAGCCTCCTTTTCTTCAGACAACAGTTCACTGACGAACGTCGGCCGTGGGTCGTTTGTCGTTCCCTAGTCGATTTTTCTTAGGACATCTGCAGCAGTATGTATCCCATCTTCCAGCTCTTTTGGTGCAGGTGGAAATTCTGAGATCAACTCATCTTCATTGTTTTCGAAGCACCAAGAAAGGTCATCCATATTCTCGGGTTCTTCTTCTGACAGCGTTATCGAGTGACAGGTACGAGATCGTTTCCAAGACCGATGCTGATCTGGTTCTACTCTCATCGCATAAGTGGCTTTTGATTCATGCTTCCGTGGCGGACTTACCCTCCAACTGTCAGATAGAGCGAACCTTCCTTGTTGACCCAGTTCTTGAAGGTGAAACAGTCTTCGAGGGGATGTCCTATTGCTCGATGATAGGAGCAATAGTCTGGGTGAAAGACCTTGTCTGCTTGCTCGGGGTGCTTGGACTCTGGGAGTGTCATCATCTGATGTTTTATAACAAGATCGAATATCTTCTTTGTCCTGTCTTGGGGAAAAGAATATGCTCGACCCATCTTCTTTATAGGAGACGGATCCCGGCTGCTCGATTCTTGATCACATGGCTTCTTAAATTCGCTTGGCCGCTGTCAAACGTTTTTTTTCCGTTCTTTGGTTTATTTTTGCCTCTACGCCGGGTCTTTTGTATGACAGGTTGGCGACGAAGAGCATTGTCATTCTCCGCGGCCTGCTGAAAGAGGCGATGCGTCCTGGCTTTCTCGTAAATGGCCATTTCGCGGCTATGGTCATCCCGTACCTTTTGACTCGCTTCCCTTATTAGCTTGTCCATCTATTCTTCAAACGACGGACTTAGAATGTTCATGGCGGGACCTCGTTTTGGTTCAGGGTTGGCGTCTTCTAACAGAGCATTTCTTTCTTCGTCAAAGTCATGTACAACGTGGCAGTCATGGAATTGTTCCCGTCTCTTGGATTGAACATATCCAAGCCCGATCATTTCCATTCTCCCGTTGGGTAATTTTCGCTGAGTTCCAGGGACACCCCAGATCCTGTTGTAGAATTGAGCTTGTCGAGCAGTCTGTATAAAGGGTATGCCTTGGCGCCTCAACAGCCTTTTAATCCTTCCGTGTAGTATCTGGGCAGATGGATGGGCTGGAGCCTGTCAAGTGTAGAATCGACACCATGCCAAATTTCTTTTTCCACTTTGGTCTCTGTTGATCGATAAAAGAGGATCGCCTTTTCATCTTTTTGCCTGGGAGGGACGTAGAATGTCTGCAGTTCTTGCACACTGTAAGTACCAAGCGCGTCGAGCTCTTTGTAATGCTCTCGCGGAACCATGGCGATTTGCAAAATCCGACCATCATCAGCGAAGGCTTGAATTGATGGACGGACAGAAAATACGGCATTGACTTCATCTTCCGAGTCGCTGCCGAAGATCAATATAGGGGTGGACGGTCCCGACTTATTGCATTGGGGTGGCCCTGAATAAACTATTTCTTCTTCTTCCTCGGTATCACTCCCGAAGACCGAAATAGTAGTGATAGCTTTGTTCTTGTCCTCCGGTTTGCGACATCTTTCTGTGTCTTCGAAATCTGGTAGGAAGTACTTGGCATCCTCATATTTGCGGACTTCGTTCATGGAGAATGGGTTTAGTTCCCCTGTTACAGTGTACTCGAGACTATCTTTGAAGTACTTCATACACTGATGTTGTATAGAAGGGATAATGTTGTACTCGTGTGACCAAGGCCGGCCGAGCAAAACGTTGTAGCATGTCTTGACGTCAATGATGTGAAATTTAATGTCTGTGATGAGCAACCCAAAGCGCAACGTTAGTATCACAGACCCTAGCGTCCGTGATGACTGGGAGTCAAACCCGGAGATAGTGATCTTATCCCGAGCGAGGTGTTGAACGCTCATACAGATTTCCTTCAACACTCTTAAATTGAGGAGGTTAATGGAGGACCCATTATCAACCAGGATTTTGCCTATCTTCATGACAGTATCCGGAGACATAAAGGGGACGGTTATGCTCGCACGTCCCGAGGAGGAGATCTTCATTTCCGAAGGTGATATCGGCTGTGTGCACTTCTTCCAACTCATACTTCATCTTTTCTTCGGCGAGGAAAGCTTGGAATTGTTCAGGCTCTTGTAACGCCTTGATCAGCAAATCTCTCGCCTCTCTAGATAGCAGAAGGGTGTTGAGAATGCTGAGCTGCGAGGGTATCTTGCTCAGGTGTGCCAGAACGTTGTAATCCACCTTACTTTTCTTGGGCAGGTCCTTGGCTGCCAGCTCTTCGACGACTCGATCATCGAGGGCGATATCTTTAGGGTTCTTTTCTTTCCCCTTATCCATTTTATTCGATCCCTTGTTCGCAGGTCCAAGATTCTTTTCAGGTAATGTGCGATTGCGCAGCTGAATGTTCTCGCAGCTCTTCGTTTCTTTTTCTTTTCCTGAGGTGGATTCTTTGAAGAGAGGGCCGAGAGTCATTTCTTCTTCAGAATCGCTCCCGAAGGTGAGAAATTGCAATCCCTTGCTATCAACCATGTGACAGTTGCCGGTAGTTCTTTTGCGCTCCTCGGTCGTATTTCTTTGCTCCCGACGAGTTTTGCGTTTCATCCGCTTGAAATGTTGTCGGTGAGCAACATATCCCTGCCACCAGATTTTAAAAGCGTTGCACTCTTCGGTGGGGTGCGCAATCTTTCGATGATATAAGCAGTAGCTAGGATGTATATCCGCTTCATCAGGTGTGTTTACTTCAGAGTGTGGCAGCTTCATTCCCATCGATATGGCTTTGGCGAACCTTTTCCTCGTCTCGAACCTGCTTTTATTTGCGGCAGATGTACTTTGATCTGGTGGGAGTGTTTCGACCCTTTCGTCCAGTCGCCGGCGTTTGGCCTTTTCAGATATGGCTATCTCGCGCTCTCGATTAGCTTTGCTTTTAGAAGAGCTTCGTTCAGGAATGCATCAATCATTTCGTCTAATGGTCCTAGAAGTTCCGGCTCAGGATCTGCCCCCAGTTTCTCTGCATAAGGAGCTTCTTCATCATTTATCGACGAGTGAAAGATCACATGGCAGCTTGCCACATAATTATCGAGTCTTCTCCATTGTCATCATCTCCGTCCTCAAGGACGTGGCTGAGAAATTCTTGGAGTGTGACTGGGGTCCGCGCCTTCTGGTTATATTCTTCTAGTACGTCGATATATTTTTGCAGGTCTGTGCGCTCGTCACTAAGCTTCACTGGCTTTTTGTTCTTTTTCTTCTTCTTCGAAGACTTTGATGGCTGGGTATGAGCGCTTTGACTATCACTACCAACTTTTGGAGTTGGGCATGGTTTTAGCATTCCCTCGATGATCTCGGGTTCCAATGGATTTTTCCATCTGATTGCCGCGCATGTTTGGAGATCCTTCAGCATTGTTTTCGTCTTGGCTGAAAGAGCGATCTTCCATGGAGCTTCTTCGATCAACGAGCACGATGCCCTCGGTGTGTCCCCCCTTTTAAGAGCATGCGGCTGCGGCGGGCTTACTTTCCAATTCTCGGACAGTGCGAACTTGCCCTGTTGGTATTAATCTTCGATCCGGCCTTTAAATACGAAGCAATCTTCGATTGGATGGCCCGTCGTTTGGTGATAGGGGCAATAATTGGGATTATTAGCCTCACCGGGTTGCAATGGGCATTTTGGACTCGGTAAATTGATGAGCCTGTTGCGCACCGCCAGCTCGAACAATCTCCTCGTTTTGTCCCGGGGAAACAAATAAGGACGCTTTATTTTCTCATTATAGAATTGCTGTCTCTCGTCTAGGCGATCAGTTAATTTTGGACCACTAGGCTGCTGTTGAGCATTGGCGACGAAATTTGCTTTCCCTTTCCCTTTTTCATTCCACGGCTCCGGCTTTGAAGGGGAAGGCCTGTGGCCCATCTGGTCCATTTGGGCCAGCTTGTCAATCAAGGCCTGGAAAGTGGTCGGCTTGAAAAACATCATAAATTGGGAAATAGTCGCTTGAGGATCGAGAGTACCCACGAACATGCCTACCGCAGGCGCTTCTTCGATGCGCTGCTCGCATTTTGACCATAAATTCCGCCACCGTATTGCGTACTGGACTCAAGTTTCGCCTGGCTTCACTCTGGCGTTAATTAGTGCGGTAATCGGAGTACGCTCGCTAGCGCTTGCGATCCTTTGTGTGAACAGCAGCTCCATTTCTGCAAACGTCTTGACAGAGTCGTTTGGGAGTTCAGAGTACCATTCGAACGTTGTCTCCGACAAGCTGCCGATGAACTGGCGGAGTAGCAGTTTATCGCCACCTCCAGTGTTGCCGCATAGAGCCCTGAACTGGGTGACATGCTGGCGGGGATTGCCCGTCCCTTTATATACATGGAATTTAGGGATCATATATCCCGGCGGGTATCTTATTTGGTCATACCGGCCCGGATAGGATCGTCCAGTCTTAACAATCTGCCCGGCCGTTTCGCTCGCATGATGAGCTCGTATTTGATGAGCGATGTAATCATCCAGAGCGGCCTTGAAGATGGTCTCCTCTTTGGCTGCTGAAAGAGCCGGAGGAGGGTTCGATGTCTCCCCTCTGTCGTCTTCAATGATAATCGGGGGGTCTTCAGCTGGAGGTTCCGGCTGTAAGATCATCCCGGCCATGTCTTAGAACAAAAGAACCATTCGCTTTATGTTGGTCGCTTGTTCCGCGGCCTCCTTTTCTTTCCTTTCGAGCATTCTTCGAAGGAATTCAGCATCAGTTTCTTGTTCCTGACGCTGCTCTGAGGTCTCTGGATTTTCTTTCGGCCCCATGAGTGCGGCCATTGCAGTCAGCATCTCCTGAAGTTTTTGCTGCTGTTGCTCCTGAGCCTTTGTTATCGATCGGGTAAGCAGTCGATGACCCGTAGAAGCACATCTTTTCTCTTTTCTGGAAGCCATATAAACGGTATGTGTCACCATACCCCCAGACTTTGGGCGTTTAGATTCAGCGTCCTTGCGGTTCGCCGTGGTCACAGGGACTTTCTCCGGCCTCCTTCTCTTATGAGCGGTTGAAGTTGAGGGAGCCGTTGCAGCGGGCACCCAGACAGATGACATCTTCTGTGATACTCCGGGATGACTCTTTTCTTGCCGAGCTTTAATCTTCTTTGGTCGGCGAGAGTAATCTTGGTCAATCAACGATTCCTGGACCTGTCGCCAGACTTTGTAAATTTTGGAGGACAACTACTGAGGGGGCTGCTCTGGCTTCTTTTCTGTAGCATTCTCCATAGGTGGAGGAGATCTCTTCAGCACGGCATTGGAGCGTTCTTGTGCACCCTCCTTAGCGGTTCAAAGCTTTCCCAGTTGGAATAGCAGCATCGATTTCCACCGTTGGAGCCGGCGGAGTCAGTCCAAAAGGGGAGCTGCCCCCAGCCTTCCTTACTCGACGTCAGTAACGACGGCGAGCATGTCGTGCAGATGGAGTTGGTTCAGCTATGGGGATGGCTTCATCATGCCCCCTGTTTTGGTGAAGGGTTGTCGCCGGCGTCAGTCTCTTGAAGACCGATGTTCGTTGAGAAGCAATGTCCAATCTGTCAAAGACAGACCTTTGGGAAGGGGAAGCAGCTTTGAGGACTTCGCCTGGAGCGGGAGCCAGAATGGCCATCCTTGTGAAGACTGACTTCTTGGCAGAAGAAGCCTCTCTGATGATTTCGTCTGCTTGAGCAGGGATGGCTATCCGCTTTAGGATGGCTTCTTCAGGTATCGCGTGTTTGTTGGCGTTCTGGCCCAGTCTATTGAAAACTGAGGCATTGAATTTGGGCGACCCGTTGAGAGGGGACGCAGCAGTGGTAAGTCGATCAAAGACCGACTTCTTTGGGGCTTCTTGCGACAACAGCGGGGCATTTAAACTCATCGGTAGGATCATAGTTCTAAAGAATAGCCCAGTGGTAGCCTGAGTTACTTGCTCCACTGGCATCTTGAAAAGGAAGGCTGCTTGGGGCCCATAGGTTACACCTCCAGATGAGGCGGAACGGGAATTGCCGTTGTAGCTAAAGCAGTTAGAGGCCATTGATATCCTTTTTTCTGCACGAGAGCAAAACCAAATCTTAGTACCTCGAACCCAAGGGCAACCATGTTAAATCGCGATTCGTTCGCGAGCACGACACACGATGTGTGGAGTGGAAAGATGAAAAGGTCCTACCGGGCGTGGCAGAATCTGTTCTCCTCCGAAACACAGAGACGCGACCGCGTAGGTCCGTCTTTCCTGAATTTGGGGGCAGATGCTAATTAATGCTATCCGTCCATCTCTCTGAAGATGCCAAGTTAATTTATGACACCATGTATCGAAGGTTTAAACGGATGCTGCCGATATAGCAGACTTCGTCAGATTTCCCCTCATTGAGGGGTTTTTGATTATGGGGACGCTCTTCCCTGCAGGCGCAAGCCCTTGTAGTTAATTACGCTACCGCATCACGGTAACAACTTTCTCTTTCTCCAGATAGTCACTTTGTCTCGTGGGTGTTTGTTTTGTTTTTGGTTTCCCGTGGATTGTATACGGAGTCTAATTTATATTGTCGCCCGTAGGGCGTGGATTAGTCTAAATCCGTATTCTTCTTAGATTTGGTTTTGGGGTTGGGTTTAAGGATACGCTAGTCTCATTTGAGACTAAGATCAACTTAAACGTTTGTTAAGGATACGTTAGTCTAATTTTCGACTAAAATCAACTTAACGGGATCGTTTAGATCCAACAAAAGAGCATTTGGGCTCTAGTGTTTAGTTTAGGGACATTGCGGTCGATTACCAGTTTAAGGACATGGTGGTCCAATGTTAGTTTAAGGACATCTCGGTCCAGTTTAAAGACATCATAGTCTGTAAAGGTTAAGGACATCATAGTCTATGGGCTTAAGGACCCCATAGTCCGAGGTTAAGGACGTCATAGTCCATGGGTTTAAAGGGACCCCACAGTCCGAGGAATGATTGGCTATCGGGACCCGTCACCTCTCTGAAGACGTTGAAGGATTACAACGACAAATATCAATGGAGTGAAGAGATGTACCCTTAAACCAAAGTTGATTTGGGAAATCTGTAGTCTAATTTGGGACTAAGATCAATTAATTAGATTATGAGCACATGGGCTCAGTTAAATCTGAGTTGAGGACTTATGGCTAACTTGGGCTAAGTCCAATTAGGTTCAAAATGTTGGCCCTTTGTTGGACTGTTGAACATTTGTCTGGGTTCAGCCCCCCATTATTTAGCAATGCTAAACAGGGGTTTGGGGTTCTGACAACATTTTGTTTTTGGCTGAGCACTAAACATTCATTATAGCTCTGGACTTTACTTTGCATATCATATGAACTGATCAATTTTGAGGTTCAGTTGAAGGGGAGATTTGCCTCTGGAAACTTAGCCAATTTAGGCTAAGCTTGGTTTTAAAATAGTGTTAAACACTAGAGAATATTTGGCGATCACGTGTTCCCACGTGATGCATTAAAAAATAGTGTTAAACACTAAAAGAATGAAGTGCTTAAAATAGTGTTAAACACTAGAGAGAAAACACTCAAAATAGTGTTAAACACTAAAAATGAGGTGGTCATGTGGGGTCACGTGTGGCGCCAGAGAATTAGGCCAGACTTCCTTTATTTTGCTCTCAAAAGCTGCCAATAAGTGTAAAACACTTAATCTTTGTAATCATCACGTGTGGGCACGTGATAGTGCCCGTGTATTGGGTACTAATTCCTCTGTTTTCCCTCATTTGCCCTTTCTTAAAAAAGGTGTTATTCGGGGGTCACGTGGGGACACGTGAGGCGCCCTAAATCAGTATTGCCTTTGGCTTTAATCCCTTTAGTTTTGAGGGTCACGTATGAGCACGTGAGGCATTGCATCCAAGCTTTATCTTTCTCATTTTGAGGAGTCTGTTTGAGGGTCGCATGGGGGCACATGACCTAGTCTTGATCGTTCTTTTCTACTCATTGAGGATGAGGGTCACGTGTTACCACGTGACCAGGTTGGGTACTGATCTCTTTGCGTGCATGGAGAGTTTTAAGTCCCTTGTTTTATGAATTAAATTCTTTTGTAGGGTTAAACCCTAATTTTGTTTAGAGGAATTAAATTCCTATATATTTGGAAGAATTAAATTCTTTAAACTCGATTCTCCCTCTAAGTTTTGGATCTGCATGGCAGGATCTCCCCGATGAGAATTAAATTCTCAACTTATAGGGAGATTTACTTCTATAGATCTTCAACCAAAGGAAGAACTAAGTTCTTGTATTAAGGGTTAAACCCTATTTTGTTTGAAGGAATTAAATTCCTGATTGCTTTGATGTGAGAATTGAATTCTCTAAACTTAGATCTTCCCATAAGTTTTAGATCTGCATGGCAGAATCTCCCTGATGAGAATTAAATTCTCAACTTATGGGAAGATCTGCTTCTGCAGACCTTCAACCAAAAGAAGAACTAAGTTCTTATTCAGAAGAGTTAAACTCTTAGTTTGAGAATTAAATTTTCTTTTATTTTGTGAGAGCTTGTAGAATGAACTTTTGCGTTTTCTTCTCACCTAGAGTTTTTTTCCTAAAGAGATCTTCTTTTCTCTCTTGAGAATTAAATTCTCCTCTCTTTTTTCTCTGTGTTGTTTTTCTTTCTCTCCAAAAAAAAATCTCCCCCTCTTCTCTTCTTGGCTCCTATTTATAGGAGAAAAAAAAGAATCAGTTTGTTTAGTCAATCTTTCATTGAAAGATTTTAATTGATTTTGTAACGAACAAGATCTTTTAGATTACTCAGTGAATTTTATTCACCATTGGATTTTTAATCCAAAAGATATTCTGTTTGTTATTCTTGGTGAATTTTAGGGAAATTTTTCCTTGTATAGAATCTTTCTATAAATTGGTAATTTTTTAAATCACCATTGGATTTTTTAATCCAACGGTGCTCCACCTTACAGAGCACAATCTTTTTTGTTTCGAAAGATTTAGAGAAATATTTTTCCAGTTAGGGTTTTCGATTCCCTCTTAATTAGAATTTAATTCTATTATTTCAGAGATCTTAGGATCCCATCACGTGTTGACACGTGACCCCCCCGATTTAACCAGAATTTAATTCTGTTGTTTTAAAGAACTCAGGAATTATCACGTGTTAGCACGTGACCCTTGGTCACGTGTGAGCACGTGATGCCCCATTGGGGTTTTTCCTTGCTGTTTTATTGTATCTTTTAATCTCTTTCAGTGGGTTTAAAGGCCCATCACGTGTGGGCACGTGACTCCTATTGATTAGAATTCAATTCTATTATAACAGAGTTCCCAGGAAACCATCACGTGTCAGTACGTGACCCTTGGTCACGTGTGAGCACGTGATGCCCCATTGGGGTTTTTCCTGACATTTTATGAGGGAACAGTAGAGAACTGGGAATATGTGATCATTCTCTAAAAGTAGGGAATGGTGCAAGTGTTGCAGCCAAAGCAGTCGGTGAATATCACCTTGTATTACCAAATGGTAATACTTTGATCTTGAACGACTGTTATTACGTACCCTCTATGATATGAAATTTAATATCAATTTCTTTATTAGATAACGAAGGATATAACTTTGTAGTAGAGAATAATGTTATGAACATTTACCTAAATCAAGTGTTGATTGGGTTTGGTGTATTATGTAACGGTTTATACGTTCTGAATCAAAACACAGTTCTTAACGTACAGAACACACACAAGAGGAAGAGTTCAGAAATGAACGAATCCTTCTTATGGCATTGTAGACTAGGTTATATCAATGTGACACGACTAGCTAAGTTACATAAGGATGTAAATTTGAATTCATTCAAATTATCATCTTATGAAACTTGCCAGTCATGTCTCAAAGGAAAAATGACCAAAACTCTGTTTACTGGACACGGAGAAAGAGTTACGGAACTCTTAGGACTGATACATAGTGATGTATGCGGTCCCATGTCTACACATGCTAGGAATTGTTCCTCGTACTTTATTACATTCACTGACGATCTCTCAAGATACGAACATGTGTTCCTGTTGAAACACAAGTCTGAAGCTTTTAAGAAATTCAAAGAATATAAGCATGAAGTCGAGAACCAGACGGGTAAAAGTATTAAAATCATTCGATCTGATCGGGAAGGAGAATACTTAAGCACGGAATTCCGTGACTATCTAAAAGAGAATGGGATTCTCTCTCAGCTTACTCCTTTGTATACACCATTGCACAACGATGTATCGGAGCGGAGGAATCACACCTTATTGGATATGGTGCGCTCTATGATGAGCACCGCTGAGTTACCTATTTCCTTTTGGAGTTATGCGCTTGAGACAGCTGCATACCTATTGAATCAAGTTCCATCTAAATCTATACCTACCACACCATATGAGATATGGAGTGGGAAGAGACAATGTCTTAAACGAGTTAAGATATGGGGTTGTCCGGCCTATGTTAAAAGGCAAAATCTGGACAAACTCGAGACACGGTCAGTTCTTTGTAAGTTTGTGGGATATCCTAAACATTCACATGGATATCTTTTCTACCACAGCGAGGAACAAAAGGTGTTTGTTTCTCGACATGCCACCTTTTTAGAAAATGAATTTCTTACAAAAGAAATTCGTGGCGAAGAGGTAAAGCTGGAAGAAGTTCCAGCAGCACAAACCACAACTGAAGATTTAGTAGAACCAGAGGATTCGATAGTCCCCAATGAACCTAGCCTCTCCGCCGATCTAGTAGGGTTCCTCATCCACCTGAGAGATACTACGGTTTTCTCATTGATGGTGAGAGCGAGGATTGCATCATGGAAGATGATGACCTAACTAGTTTTGAGGAGGCCATCACGAGTGGGGACTCTGTGAAATGGCTGGATGTAATGCGATCTGAGATGGAATCCATGTACACCAACAAAGTATGGACTTTGGAAGATACTCCTGAAGGGGTAAAACCCATCGGAAGCAAGTGGATCTTCAAGAAAAAATTTAGTGTAGATGGAAAAGTTGAGACTTTCAAAGCTAGACTTGTTGCAAAAAGTTTTCCTCAACGACCAGGTGTGGATTATGATGAAACCTTTTCTCCAGTGGTTATGCTTAAGTCCATCCGGATCCTACTTGCCATAGCTGCATACCATGACTACGAAATCTGGAAAATGGATGTTAAGACCGCCTTTCTAAATGCTGATTTAGAAGAGAGCGTGTACATGACTCAGCCAGAGGGCTTCCTAGATAGTAGGAGCAGCGAAAAGGTGTGCAAGCTGCTTAAATCCATCTACGGGTTGAAGCAGGCATCACAGAGTTAGAACATCTGTTTTGATGTGGTAGTCAAAGAGTTTGACTTCATCAAAAATGTAGATGAACCTTGTATATACAAGAAGGTGGCAGAGAGTAAGGTCGTCTTGCTCGTATTGTAGGTGGATGGCATACTCTTGATAGGAAATGATGTTCCTATGCTGCACTCGGTCAAGCTCTTCTTATCACAAAGATTCTCAATAAAAGATCTAGTGATGCCTCCTACATCTTGGGGATTAAGATCTATAGAGATAGATCTAAACGGATACTGGGATTGTCCCAGTCCAGGTACATCAACACCATACTAAAGAGGTTTAGTATGGAAGATTCCAAGCGTGGGAATTTACCCACGATCTCAGGACTCACTCTCTCCAAAGAGATGTCTCCCAAGACAGATTTGGAGAGAGCTTGCATGCAAGGGATACCCTATGCTTCGGCAGTAGGCTCTATCATGTACGCGATGTTATGTACCAGACCCGATGTAGCATACTCACTAAGTGTAGTGAGTAGGTATCAAGCAGATCTAGGAGAGAATCACCGGACAGCTGTAAAGAACATTCTCAAGTACTTGAGAATGACTAAAGAGATATTCTTGGTGTATGGTAACGGTGAACTCCAAGTACAGTCCTTTACTGATTCGAGCTTCCAGAGTGATAAGGATGACTCTATGTCGGTATCGGGATTTGTCTTTACCCTCAATGGAGGGGCGGTTTGTTGGAAGAGTTCCAACCAAGAAACCGTGGCAGACTCGACGATGGAGGTTGAATACATCGCTGCCAACGATGCTTCCAAAGAGGCTATCTGGATGAAGAAGTTCATAATCGAACTTGGTGTGGTTCCGTACATCGAGCATCCAATGCCTTTGTATTGTGATAACAATGGAGCAGTGGTTTCGGCCAAGGAACCCAGGTCCTATCAGCGATCCAGGCATATTCTGAGGCGGTAACACCTGATCCGGGAGATAGTTGATCGCCGGGAGATCGAGGTCAGGAGAGTTGGCATGAAGAACAAGACGGCGGATCCACTCATGAAGGCTATACCCCAGATACAATTTGAGAGGCTCTTCGGGATGTTGGGTATGAGATACTACAACAACTGGCCTTAGTGCAAGTGGGAGATTGTTAGTTATATGTATGCCCTAGAGGCCATTATTGTACATATGATGTATATTATAGTGGATGCTTGGACATATAGAGAGAAGACTTTCTTGCTCGACATGATAGTATGCTATCTGGTTGCTCTTTGTCTTAACGTGTAGACTTGTATTGTGATACTGTCTAGCTCTTACATGTTGATAAAGCCCTTAGGATGAGTACTTGACTACCGGGACTATGATGGAGATCATACGAGTGGGGCCAGGGTAGTCCACAAGTACATCCTTTAATTGATCCTTGTCGAGGGTGTATCGAGACAGGGCATCGATATTCCAGAGTAGACTAGCGTATACGCTTCTTGACCCATATGATGGGCGATGGATGATCCCACATCCATTGGTGTTTGATATCAAAGATGGTATACGGGTGCTCAGTGGAGACTAGGTACCCTGAACAGGACTCGCCGAGAACTCCTAGTTGGTATTATACCTATCGTCAGATAGCAGTTCTCTGGTGACACTGGTACAGGTTAGTCTATAGACCTGAGATCGTCATAGAGTCTTGTGTGATTCCCATCCTATTAATCAACATCTGGCCCGGTTGATTTCCACCTTACAACGTTCAAGAGAACGTGCAAAACGGTGGCTTTTGGGTACAGTCCCGAATCACATGGAGGCAATGAGCGATAGGAGGGGATTCATCTCTCTCGGTATTGGGGGTTGATGTTGCGCTGTACTCGATTGGCCATAACAGGAAGTCCCTGGCCAGGGCTGATACGGAGATTTACTGGTAAGTGTTATCTGTAGTTTCTCGACCCATTATGAGCCTCACATCGGCATGACTTATCGGTTACTGGGGTTTGACGTTTACCACCCCTAGACTAGATATGCGACATATCAGAAAAAGCGACCGGACTGTACGGTAGTGTTACTGACAGGCTTTGCGGTAGTTTAGACAAGCTTGCTTGTTGATCTTCTGATCGCTTAATACCCGGGTAGCCGTTACATTCAGGTAGTACCGCTGACGGCTTATGGGTGACTGATATGATCATCACCTACTGCCGGCGTATTGACGAGTCTTTAGAGTCCTATGCAGAGGTTTTCTAGCTTATGGGAAATGAAGTAGGAGCACATATGTGATATGTGCGGGACCGCGATTAATACGTGTATATGATACCGTATTCTATTCTCGTGATAAATAATATTAGTCGGTTGTATGAGATATAACCCGATTATTAAATCATGTGTTGATTTAATATTTAATGTATAATTATATATTTGATATATTAATTTACATTAACTAATATTAGCTCACTTAAGCATTTCTTTTTCTCACATGTGTACACTTAATATATGTGTGATATATATTATTGTGTCATGCTTGTTACTGCATGCTACATAGGTGTATGAGACTCACACCATACTTATGATAATGATGGGTTTATTTATTTAAAGTAAATCAAAATTAGTTGGAAATTAGCACATGGGTGAAGCTTGTGGAAGCTTGTGGAACCATTGACTTGGTCCACTAGTTTTGTCTTACCTTAGATATTTATTAACCTAACCATTATCTAAACCCATGGTCAATTCTCTACATAAGTTATATGAGATATTTCTCACCCATGGTTGCCATAACATTATTGGCTTCATCTTCTTCTTCATCAAGAGAGAGCTCTCTAGCTTTTGAGGAGGTGAGGAAAATTAGTGAGAAAAATATTTCTAAAGTGAGCAAAATTCCTACTTCATCCTCCTCTACTAGACTAGCAATTTAGTTTAGGGTGTTAGCTTCACTAATCCTTAATTAGTGAACAGGTAGCTTGGGTTGGTGTCTCCTCGACATAGATCATCTTCGGCCTCGAAGACTTCGTGCAAGCTTGTTCCTTTTATCTTGTGGAGCCATTCTAGAGTCCGGAAGATCACTACTTGGAGTGAAGGGACTATTACACGGAACATGTGAAGTGAAGGGCCGGTCTACAAAGGTTGTATTCCTTGTTTACTTAGATGTAAAGTTGTTTACATGCATGTATTGTCTAATTCTCTAGTTAAGATTCTAGGGTTAAAGTTAGTTAGCGCGGCAAATTTTTGAAAACGGCATAGATGATGCCTCCCGAAACCTTGCTGTCGTGCTAGGTAAACCTACAAAAACCGTGACTTCAAAATACTCCGTATTGCCATAACAGAAAGATAACAGTATAAGCAATTTTGGCACAATCAAACATAACCTGAAACCCTAATTCCAAGAGACTACAACACAGAACAAAACACGACACAAAAATCCCCTATGGGGCCGGCCAGGCCAGGAAAATGGTACTTTGGCCGGCCAAAACTTGGATTCAGAGTCTCTTGTTCTGGTGGTGTTCAAGATACAAGTAATAGAGCACTCTGCAATTGTTTAAAAAAATTTGTAGAGTCTTTGAAAATTTCGACAGAAACTTGGAATCATGGTTTCGTATTTCGGAGTTATTTCGGTTTCGTAGTTTTACACATCATCTAAACTATTAATTAAGGTTCAGTAGGCTCTGATACCACTGTAAGTCGATGTTGTGCACCCCACACACTTGTTGGGAGGCGGAATATGCAACAAAATTTTTTTTATGCTTCGTAACACCGACTAAACTCATCTATATATACATATCGACGATGGAGGTTGAATACATCGCTGCCAACGATGCTGCCAAAGAAGCTGTCTGGATGAAGAAGTTCATAATCGAACTTGGTGTGGTTCCGTACATCGAGCATCCAATGCCTTTGTATTGTGATAACAATGGAGCAGTGGTTTCGGCCAAGGAACCCAGGTCCTATCAGCGATCCAGGCATATTCTGAGGCGGTAACACCTGATCCGGGAGATAGTTGATCGCCGGGAGATCGAGGTCAGGAGAGTTGGCACGAAGAACAATACGGCGGATCCACTCATGAAGGCTATACCCCAGATACAATTTGAGAGGCTCTTCGGGATGTTGGGTATGAGATACTACAACAACTGGCCTTATTGCAAGTGGGAGATTGTTAGTTATATGTATGCCCTAGAGGCCATTATTGTACATATGATGTATATTATAGTGGATGCTTGGACATATAGAGAGAAGACTTTCTTGCTCGACATGATAGTATGCTATCTGTTTGCTCTTTGTCTTAACGTGTAGACTTGTATTGTGATACTGTCTGGCTCTTACATGTTGATAAAGCCCTTAGAATGAGTACTTGACTACCGGGACTATGATGGAGATCATACGAGTGGGGCCAGGGTAGTCCACAAGTACATCCTTTAATTGATCCTTGTCGAGGGTGTATCGAGACAGGGCATCGATATTCCAGAGCAGACTAGCGTATACGCTTCTTGACCCATATGATGGGCGATGGATGATCCCACATCCATTGGTGTTTGATATCAAAGATGGTATATGGGTGCTCAGTGGAGACTAGGTACACTGAACATGACTTGCCGAGAACTCCTTGTTGGTATTATACCTATCGTCAGATAGCAGTTCTCTGGTGACACTGGTACAGGTTAGTCTGTAGACCTGAGATCGTCATAGAGTCTTGTGTGATTCCCATCCTATTAATCAACATCTGGCCCGATTGATTTCCACCTTACAACGTTCAAGAGAACGTGCAAAACGGTGGCTTTTGGGTACAGTCCCGAATCACATGGAGGCAATGAGCGATAGGAGGGGATTCATCTCTCCCGGTATTTGGGGTTGATGTTGCGCTGTACTCGATTGGCCATAACAGGAAGTCCCTGGCCAGGGCTGAAACGGAGATTTACTGGTAAGTGTTATCTGTAGTTTTTCGACCCGTTATGAGCCTCACATCGGCATGACTTATCGGTTACTGGGGTTTGACGTTTACCACCCCTAGACTAGATATGCGACATATCAGAAAAAGCGACCGGACTGTACGGTAGTGTTACTGACAGGCTTTGCGGTAGTTTAGACAAGCTTGCTTGTTGATCTTCTGATCACTTAATACCCGGGTAGCCGTTACATTCAGGTAGTACCGCTGACGGCTTATGGGTGACTGATATGATCATCACCTACTGCCGGCGTATTGACGAGTCTTTCGAGTCCTATGCAGAGGTTTTCTAGCTTATGCGAAATGAAGTAGGAGCACATATGTGATATGTGCGGGACCGCGATTAATACGTGTATATGATACCGTATTCTATTCTCGTGATAAATAATATTAGTCGGTTGTATGAGATATAACCCGATTATTAAATCATGTGTTGATTTAATATTTAATGTATAATTATATATTTGATATATTAATTTACATTAACTAATATTAGCTCACTTAAGCATTTCTTTTTCTCACATGTGTACACTTAATATATATGTGATATATATTATTGTGTCATGCTTGTTACTGCATGCTATATGGGTGTATGAGACTCACACCATACTTATGATAATGATGGGTTTATTTATTTAAAGTAAATCAAAATTAGTTGGAAATTAGCACATGGGTGAAGCTTGTGGAAGCTTGTGGAACCATTGACTTAGTCCACTAGTTTTGTCTTACCTTAGATATTTATTAACCTAACCATTATCTAAACCCATGGTCAATTCTCTACATAAGTTATATAAGATATTTCTCACCCATGATTGCCATAACATTATTGGCTTCATCTTCTTCTTCATCAAGAGAGAGCTCTCTAGCTTTTGAGGAAGTGAGGAAAATTAGTGAGAAAAATATTTCTAAAGTGAGCAAAATTCCTACTTCATCCTCCTCTACTAGACTAGCAATTTAGTTTAGGGTGTTAGCTTCACTAATCCTTAATAAGTGAACAGGTAGCTTGGGTTGGTGTCTCCTCGACATAGATCATCTTCGGCCTCGAAGACTTCGTGCAAGCTTGTTCCTTTTATCTTATGGAGCCATTCTAGAGTCCGGAAGATCACTACTTGGAGTGAAGGGACTATTACATGGAGCATGTGAAGTGAAGGACCGGTCTACAAAGGTTGTATTCCTTGTTTACTTAGATGTAAAGTTGTTTACATGCATGTATTGTCTAATTCTCTAGTTAAGATTCTAGGGTTAAAGTTAGTTAGCGCGGTAAATTTTTGAAAACGGCATAGATGATGCCTCCCGAAACCTTGCTGTCGTGCTAGGTAAACCTACAAAAACCGTGACTTCAAAATACTCCGTATTGCCATAACAGAAAGATAACTGTATAAGCAATTTTGGCACAATCAAACATAACCTGAAACCCTAATTCCAAGAGACTACAACACAGAACAAAACACGACACAAAAATCCCCCATGGGGCCGGCCAGGCCAGGAAAATGGTACTTTGGCCGGCCAAAACTTGGATTCAGAGTCTCGTGTTCTGGTGGTGTTCAAGATACAAGTAATAGAGCACTCTGCAATTGTTTAAAAAAATTTGTAGAGTCTTTGAAAATTTCGACAGAAACTTGGAATCATGGTTTCGTATTTCGGAGTTATTTCGGTTTCGTAGTTTTACACATCATCTAAACTATTAATTAAGGTTCAGTAGGCTCTGATACCACTGTAAGTCGATGTTGTGCACCCCACACACTTGTTGGGAGGCGGAATATGCAACAACAATTTTTTTATGCTTCGTAACATCGACTAAACTCATCTATATATACATATCGACGATGGAGGTTGAATACATCGCTGCCAACGATGCTGCCAAAGAAGCTGTCTGGATGAAGAAGTTCATAATCGAACTTGGTGTGGTTCCGTACATCGAGCATCCAATGCCTTTGTATTGTGATAACAATGGAGCAGTGGTTTCGGCCAAGGAACCCAGGTCCTATCAGCGATCCAGGCATATTCTGAGGCGGTAACACCTGATCCGGGAGATAGTTGATCGCCGGGAGATCGAGGTCAGGAGAGTTGGCACGAAGAACAATACGGCGGATCCACTCATGAAGGCTATACCCCAGATACAATTTGAGAGGCTCTTCGGGATGTTGGGTATGAGATACTACAACAGCTGGCCTTATTGCAAGTGGGAGATTGTTAGTTATATGTATGCCCTAGAGGCCATTATTGTACATATGATGTATATTATAGTGGATGCTTGGACATATAGAGAGAAGACTTTCTTGCTCGACATGATAGTATGCTATCTGTTTGCTCTTTGTCTTAACGTGTAGACTTGTATTGTGATACTGTCTGGCTCTTACATGTTGATAAAGCCCTTAGAATGAGTACTTGACTACCGGGACTATGATGGAGATCATACGAGTGGGGCCAGGGTAGTCCACAAGTACATCCTTTAATTGATCCTTGTCGAGGGTGTATCGAGACAGGGCATCGATATTCCAGAGCAGACTAGCGTATACGCTTCTTGACCCATATGATGGGCGATGGATGATCCCACATCCATTGGTGTTTGATATCAAAGATGGTATATGGGTGCTCAGTGGAGACTAGGTACACTGAACATGACTCGCCGAGAACTCCTTGTTGGTATTATACCTATCGTCAGATAGCAGTTCTCTGGTGACACTGGTACAGGTTAGTCTGTAGACCTGAGATCGTCATAGAGTCTTGTGTGATTCCCATCCTATTAATCAACATCTGGCCCGGTTGATTTCCACCTTACAACGTTCAAGAGAACGTGCAAAACGGTGGCTTTTGGGTACAGTCCCGAATCACATGGAGGCAATGAGCGATAGGAGGGGATTCATCTCTCCCGGTATTTGGGGTTGATGTTGCGCTGTACTCGATTGGCCATAACAGGAAGTCCCTGGCCAGGGCTGAAACGGAGATTTACTGGTAAGTGTTATCTGTAGTTTTTCGACCCGTTATGAGCCTCACATCGGCATGACTTATCGGTTACTGGGGTTTGACGTTTACCACCCCTAGACTAGATATGCGACATATCAGAAAAAGCGACCGGACTGTACGGTAGTGTTACTGACAGGCTTTGCGGTAGTTTAGACAAGCTTGCTTGTTGATCTTCTGATCACTTAATACCCGGGTAGCCGTTACATTCAGGTAGTACCGCTGACGGCTTATGGGTGACTGATATGATCATCACCTACTGCCGGCGTATTGACGAGTCTTTCGAGTCATATGCAGAGGTTTTCTAGCTTATGCGAAATGAAGTAGGAGCACATATGTGATATGTGCGGGACCGCGATTAATACGTGTATATGATACCGTATTCTATTCTCGTGATAAATAATATTAGTCGGTTGTATGAGATATAACCCGATTATTAAATCATGTGTTGATTTAATATTTAATGTATAATTATATATTTGATATATTAATTTACATTAACTAATATTAGCTCACTTAAGCATTTCTTTTTCTCACATGTGTACACTTAATATATATGTGATATATATTATTGTGTCATGCTTGTTACTGCATGCTATATGGGTGTATGAGACTCACACCATACTTATGATAATGATGGGTTTATTTATTTAAAGTAAATCAAAATTAGTTGGAAATTAGCACATGGGTGAAGCTTGTGGAAGCTTGTGGAACCATTGACTTAGTCCACTAGTTTTGTCTTACCTTAGATATTTATTAACCTAACCATTATCTAAACCCATGGTCAATTCTCTACATAAGTTATATAAGATATTTCTCACCCATGATTGCCATAACATTATTGGCTTCATCTTCTTCTTCATCAAGAGAGAGCTCTCTAGCTTTTGAGGAGGTGAGGAAAATTAGTGAGAAAAATATTTCTAAAGTGAGCAAAATTCCTACTTCATCCTCCTCTACTAGACTAGCAATTTAGTTTAGGGTGTTAGCTTCACTAATCCTTAATTAGTGAACAGGTAGCTTGGGTTGGTGTCTCCTCGACATAGATCATCTTCGGCCTCGAAGACTTCGTGCAAGCTTGTTCCTTTTATCTTGTGGAGCCATTCTAGAGTCCGGAAGATCACTACTTGGAGTGAAGGGACTATTACATGGAGCATGTGAAGTGAAGGACCGGTCTACAAAGGTTTTATTCCTTGTTTACTTAGATGTAAAGTTATTTACATGCATGTATTGTCTAATTCTCTAGTTAAGATTCTAGGGTTAAAGTTAGTTAGCGCGGCAAATTTTTGAAAACGGCATAGATGATGCCTCCCGAAACCTTGCTGTCGTGCTAGGTAAACCTACAAAAACCGTGACTTCAAAATACTCCGTATTGCCATAACAGAAAGATAACAGTATAAGCAATTTTGGCACAATCAAAAATAACCTGAAACCCTAATTCCAAGAGACTACAACACAGAACAAAACACGACACAAAAATCCCCCATGGGGCCGGCCAGGCCAGGAAAATGGTACTTTGGCCGGCCAAAACTTGGATTCAGAGTCTCGTGTTCTGGTGGTGTTCAAGATACAAGTAATAGAGCACTCTGCAATTGTTTAAAAAAATTTGTAGAGTCTTTGAAAATTTCGACAGAAACTTGGAATCATGGTTTCGTATTTCGGAGTTATTTCGGTTTCGTAGTTTTACAGATCATCTAAACTATTAATTAAGGTTCAATAGGCTCTAATACCACTGTAAGTCGATGTTGTGCACCCCACACACTTGTTGGGAGGCGGAATATGCAACAACAATTTTTTTATGCTTCGTAACACCGACTAAACTCCAGGATCGATACTAAACCCTAACTAGAAAAACTGTATGAGGTTAACTATTCGGAAAGAATGTTATACCTCACAGTATCATGTCCTTCAGGTCTTCTTGCTATCCTCCTCCTCGTCATAAGCTCCTCGGATCATATACGGATTGGGTCTCTTCGTTAGTCTCCTCAAGTCAAAGATGATCCACCCGAGAGTCTATAGTCCAAGCTCCA
Organism: Agapanthus africanus; assembly: GCA_030015575.1. Taxonomy (NCBI): domain Eukaryota; kingdom Viridiplantae; phylum Streptophyta; class Magnoliopsida; order Asparagales; family Amaryllidaceae; genus Agapanthus; species Agapanthus africanus. The sequence goes on along the minus strand of JASDDO010000016.1, from coordinate 355,588,000 downwards.
ACCTCAAATCCAAGGTAACTAAGGCACCTAATTCACTAAACTAGATGTCCTAGATGATATAGAGAGTGAAGATGGATTAGTTTGTCTTTAAATACCCTAGGTTTCTCAACACATGAGACATTTAGGGTTAGAGGAAGAAGAAGGGGAGTTTGAGGAAGTGAGAGTGAAGATAGACCTTAGAATGAAGAAGGCTCTCATTTGTGATGAATAATAATAATGAAGCATACAATAATGCAATCCCCAAAATATCAAGCATGCTTGCAAAATATCTAGCATGCTTCAATTATCACTTAGTGAGTCACCCCCATGAGCCACCTAAGAGCTATGCTTCATTTAATGTAAATCTCCACCTCATTTCCTCCACCTCACTAATCTTTTAATCAAAAGATTAAAACCCAAATGAGGTGTTTTCTTCTAGAAGCAATCTTGAGTAAATTACAAGAATGCCCATCATCCATATATACATATCCGTATCCGTATTCCGAAAAATACGAATACAAAGAGACGAAAATAATCCATCAATATAATACTAGGATCCGGCTTAAACCAAAGACCACTAGTGTTATCCATCCAAATATGATATGTGCACAAGTACACGTATATGTTCGAACCCTGTCGTAAAACCATATGACCACTATATCTTTTGCCGGATGCAGGGAAACCCTCTGTGTGGGACTCTAAAGACTCGACAGTACGCTGGCAGTGGTTTTAACCACAAGCACGTCAGTGGTACTAGCTGCACGTAATGGCTACCCAGGTATCTGTCGATAAGAAGGCCGATGAGCAAACTCATCCGAACCCTGCCGAGCCTATCTATGACAATCTCCGTACAGTCCGGTTTGTTTGTTTAAGAGTATCGCATATCGGGCCTAGGGGCGGTAATCTTCAGACCCCTAATAGTGCAATAAGTCATGCCAGAGTGTAGCCCAAAACACCCTGAGAAACTACTGGAGTACCTACCAGTAAATCTCTCTTGTCCTGGCCAGAGAATTTGTGTAAATGGATTTTCGAACACGGCACGATATCAACCCCCAATACCAGGAGAGATGAATCCTATCTAACCGCCACTTCCTTCAAGTGCTTTGAGACTGCACCCAACTACTACCTATCTGCACGACTCCTTTGAGCCGTGATAGGGTAGTAATCTAAGAATAGTGGGAACACACTCGAGGCGAAGTAGCAGTGTCAAGTCGATGAACTAAGCTATACTCATGTCACCTGGGAATTTCTACCAGATGATAGATATAACACCTATCAGCAGCTCCCTATGAGTCCTGTCCAGTGTACTCATAACCCAATGAGCACCTGCATACTATCTCCAGTACAACGTACTAATGGCTGTGGGACAGACTATCTCCCCTGCTGGGATGAGAAGCATATACACTAGTCTACTCTAGAGTATCGATACCCCCATCTTGATAATCCTATGACTAGGGACCTGTATAAGGATGTGCTTATAGACTACTGATTTATCTCAAAGAATATCTATAACCGCAATCAAGAATAGCGTCGCTTGGTAGCTAGCCAGTGAGTACGGGTCAGTCCACAGAGATTTTGTGTATTCTCTAATCATTCTAACGAGATTGTTGTCGGATTGATTAAATTTAAAAACTAAGTTGATCTAAACTAAAATCTTGCTAGGATTAGGTTTAGGTTAGGTTTGAAAAGTCAATATTCCTCACCGCTTTCTATGCCCAAATTAAGATCTATTAGGTATTATGGTAATAATTAATAAAGTGGATTAGTACCATCGGGAAGAAACGGTGTTTCTTCCTCTAGGTTCTTATCCTTCCTTTCTTAATTCTTACCCTAACCTCCATGGAAAACACGCTCAACCGGTCCTTTATACTACGGTATCACCGCTACCTCATGGGATAGGGTGCCGTAGGGAGCGGTGTGTGCATGTATGCATGGAGTCCTATAAAAACGTGTGATGGGCAAGAAAGGGGTGAGAGATCTTCATCTCTCAAGCCTTCCCCAAATCTAACCCTAACAAGCGAGGAGACTAGTCACTCATTAGGGAATTGAAAGACATGATATAACTATCTAACTAGGGCAGACAATGAAAGATCTATGCTAGGGCAGGAAAATAAATCTATACTAAGGCGGGAAAATAAATTTAACTAGGGCAAGAATTGAAAACTTACTATAATTTGATGCACTCTTCATACTTTTCAAGAATTGAATTCTGAATTTTGAGATTTACAATGAGGCACAAGAAGAGGCATAACCTAAAAATGGTTTTAGGGTTTCTATTTATAGAACATAGAAACCCCAGGGTTACAATCGAGTCATATCTGCAATTACAAGTATACCCCTAAGAAGACTAGTCAACGTGCGCCGTACCATGAAAATTTCCACCTTCATGTGTCCTTCATGGCCGCGGATCCGCGGCCAAAACCCATGTTTGGCCGCGGTTCCGCGGCCAAATAGAAGGCTTATGGGCTCAAATTTCTATGGCATTTGTCTGTTTCTGTTGTCTTCTGTTTTCTTCAGTTGGTTCTTCAGAATGTCTTCTATTTCTCTTCCAGATTTCTACAGTGAATAATGTCGTGGACTTTACCGTTTGCTTCGTGTCGAAGTCTTGAACATTGTGCTACCTTTGTACTTTGTGAACTTGTTCGTTGATCTTCGTTTAGTCTTCAAATTGTAGGCATGATCAAGATCTTTCCATTTGTTGGTCGTAGTCTCAATTTTGTATCGTCTTTTCATCGTTTTCACTGTTTTTGTTCCGAGAACCTGTAACCTGCAACTATATAGCAGACATGGGTCAAAAGCACCTGTTTATTTGTAAAATGAATAAGAATGAGGAATATAATAATGCAATATTATGATATGAACAAATACCCCCAAACTTATCTCTTGCTCGTCCTCGAGCAAACCTAGTTTTATTCTCGAAAAAAACCTAGCTTCACTTTCGCAGGGAAACGCGATTGCACTGAGCTCGTGCAACAAGTCATTAAACCTCTAGGTGTCCCTAGTAGGAGGAGTGTTGTGTCCTGAGGGTTTTCAGCGGATTCTACCCACAAAATCCTATCAATTCGGCTTATCGACTTTTATTCTCCAATTAGGTTTTCCAACAAGGAATTCTATTATCTTCGACTCATAAATTATCCACCCGTATTTTTCATGCCTCCTTATCATTTAACTTAAGATTATATATATTCTTGTGAATTTACTTAGCTTTTGGGATCTTTTAAGTTTTCCTTTTAGGGTTCTATCTCAACTTAGGAATTTTTATCATCTCTATTAAATATATAAGTCTTATTCTTCATTCCTATCTCTTATCTAAACCCCAATCACATACCCCTACGTGTGTGTATATATCACCCCTACACTTGGAAATTCAAATCAAGTTATTATACTCTTGTCCATCGTCCAAAGTACTTTTCAATTGGTGAATTTTTAGATGAAATTGCTCACACATTTTTCATGCGACCGTTAATACTTCTTGAGGTACCAACGACTGATTACAAAATGTGCTTGCACATTAATGCGTAATTCCTAGTCTTGTAATACCTAAGGCTTATAGCAGTGACTCCCAAACCAGTTGGTCTAAGGCACTAGGTGATGAAGCACCCTCGCTAAATATTTTTTATTAATGCAGCCTTAAATAATCACAACAACCAGTATTCATTTTTTTTATTATCTCTTTATTCACACTTGTATTTTTTTTAATTTTATTTTCCTTCATATTAAGGACTTTAGACAAGAGCATTTCAAGGTCTCTTCTACTATTCCAAGTTTTAAGGTTCGTGTTTGTGCAATTTGTAGTGTATATATTTTCAGAATCTAGATTTAAGCTTAAGAATTATTTTTCAGACTTATACTTTAATAAAAATATCAATACTTTTCCTTTTTTTAACTTAGCCCAAGAAGTCAACTCAAAATTTGTCTATTTCTAAATAGACTACAAAGACATATACTTTCTACCGTTAAATTTTAAGAAAGGTTATTTTTAGGGTTTTTAATTCACTAAATCTAAGATCTAGTTGTTCCTAGCTAGTTAACCTATCTGTCAAACTCAAGTTAATTAAGGCCAAAATTGAATGTTTTAATTTTTATAATTTTCAAAATTTTCAATTTTTATGGGCTTTTAAAATAAGTATGCAAATGCAAAAATATACTTATGAATGCGAAGGAAGAAAACTTACCGAGCATACCCCCAAACTTAAACTTGACAGTGTCCTCACACTCAGGCTACACCAAGAGGGTCAAAATTGTCGGTACTTCCCTGTTTATTTATTTATAATTTTTTTATTGTTAAAACAAAAACAAAATATATATACAAAAGGGCCCCCCCAACTTAAGTGAAATAGTGTTTCCATTGTTTTAAGCATTAAAGTTCAGAGTTAGGGAGGAGAAAAATCAAACTATACAAGGCCTTACACAGGCCAAAGGTTAGCACCAACCACTCAAAATTTTTATCATTATAATAGTAGGGTTGGTGGAAGAATGGAGTGTAGAGAAAGGAGTTGAGAAACACATGAGACCGTATGGGAAGAAGGGTGGAATATGGTCTCGGTATATTCGGAGAAGAATGGCGAAAGAGAGAAAGAAGTGTAGTACGAACTTAAGGGTGTAAATCGAGTAAATAAATTAGCACAAATTGTGATGACCGATGTGTTAAAAGTGATTGTGCTAATTTATCAACCCGTCGAGAAATGGGGTCAAATCCCTCAAGATTTGTAAGAAAACATGGGTACGTTGAACTTGGTAAACCATCCATTGAAAATGGAAGCGCGACGGATTCTTGCGTGGTCGAAACGATGGAAAGGACGAAGGGGAGTGATTTAGGGATAGTCTTATTCTCACCGAAGTAAACTGTCTCGAACTCGAAGGATTCCATCAATGCTTCGAAATGACTGTAAGCAACCGAGTCTGATGGTTCAACTAACTCATCTGAAAATTCAAAGGACTCAAACTCGGGCGGTGAGTCTTCAAAATCGTCCGAAAAAGTGAAACACTCGTAATCATTATCGTCTGTGAGAACTGTGTTAGATTCAAGGAGGAACGCACTAGTGGCGTCCAAACTGCTGTGATCGAACAGAAATTTTTCAAGCTCACAGTCCTCAAGCATGATCTTTTGCGTGGTCGGAACGATGGAAAAGAGGGGGGTGATTTAGGAAGTATAACAGTTAAAGGTTTAGGAGGATGAATTGGAAAATCCGACACATCAAACAAAAATGGTTCATCCTCAATACTATCCTCGATACTCTCCTCAATACTCTCCTCATAATTCTCCTCAATGGTTTTCTCATCCATGCAATTATCATCAAAATCAAGACGCATATGAAGTTCGGGAGAAAAATTTAATGACTCGGGATGATGAATTGGAGAGAAAATTTCAGTCAAATCCACGGGTTCATCATCCAAAATATTCCCTGTGTCAATATCTTCAATCAAGTGAAAATCAATTTTTTCGGACACCTCATCAAAAGCATGGATATTTATCAATTCAGGTTCTAGATTGGAGGTGTAGAGATCAAAAGGATTGGTGACGGTTTCACTCGAATGGGGCTCTTAACAATCTGGCAAATCAAGCACTACAAAGTCGTACAACTTATTACACGTTTTATCTTTAACTGGTGAATCATTTGGGACACTTGTTTGAATACCGGAGTTGTGGGATTCAATTGGGTATGGGTAGATTTGATTTGGAAGTGTGTAGAACTCACTCTCACCACTCAAATTCTCACTCTGTCCAACCGCCTCATCATACATTGGAAAATTTGGAGCTAGTTGAAAACTAGCTACCGGTTCACTAGGTTGTCTTGATGCATTAAGGGCGGCAATGGACGCATCCAAATTCCTCATCTGTTGGTTTGTCGCTACAATATAAGCTTCCAACGACTTTTCTAGACTAGACATGGATTGTGAAGGGGTTTCAGTAAAAGATTCAAAGTTGCTTGGATTTTGGAAACTCCCAAATGGCTGTGTAGAAGCAATGTCTAGGGAAGGTGCGAAAGTCGGGTAGGACTGGTAGGAATTGAATGGTTGGATAGGAATAGGATAAACATTTAGATAAAAAGGTGAATGGACTTGTTGATCCCAAGAACTGGAAGTATTGAAAGGAGCGAAAGATCGGTTACGAGAATGTTCAATATTGTAACACCTGAGTCTGTGTTTAGTAGTAATTGTGTGTTAATGTGGGGTTTTTTGGTAAAAAGTTTACCAAAACGGGTTTCTAGTAATTTATCTGGTTTTATGGTTATTTTTGTAGAATTTTATCTCGACCACACACACTTGTGCATGATAACTAGGGTTAAGCCTAGGGTTACCAAGTTTGGGTGTGCATGGTGGGTTAACCATATTTAGCCAACCATGGTGGTCTAACACACTTGGTTAAGCTAATTGGGATAATTATGAGTTCTAGATTTGGTTAAGGGTGATTAGGGTTTAAGGTTGACTTGTGATGAGAAGGAGAGATTGTGATGGGTGTCATGCAAGCATTTAATGAAGGAAGAGAGAATGGTGGCTATGGTTATGTCACACCCCATTTCATTTCAAAACTTTTGCATGTCTCTCTCACACTCTCATTTCACTCTCATCTCTCCCTCTCACTCACATACACACACATCAGCCCCAAACATCAGCACATAGCCACCAAAACAACACCATCAGCCCAAAAACATCAGCCATACATCAGAACATCAGCAGCAGCACCATCAGCCTCAGCTTCAGCCTTTTACATCAGCATCAGCAGCTGCACAACAGCCTCCCCAACTCCATAAACAACACATACACACTATCACCTTATACACAACCCTTCCATCAACAATACCTAAACCGCTGCAACTGCTACAACAGCAACAACATCTTCAGCCAGTTAACAGCAACAATAAGCTTCAGCAAAACAGTGAAGCAGATCAGCACTTTTTCAGCCATGGAATTACAGCTCTTGGGACAGTAGGAGCAGCACTCCAGCAGCACACACACTTTCTCCTTCCTCTGTTCTCCTTCATCTAGGATCTCTAGAGGTATAACCCCCTTAACCCGACTCTATTTGCTAAAGTTATGGTTATCTAGCTTATATTAGTGTTTATTATATGTTTTAGTGGTAGTTTTGGGTAAATTAGGGGAATTTTGATAAAGTAATGGTTGTGATGGTTAGAATAACCTAATTAGGTACTGTTGAGACCAGTTAACCAGAGATTTGCCCCAGATTTTATAAAAATACCCGATTTATCCGACTTGGCGTAATTTAGCAGTTTTAGTGACTTTTTAGTCTCTGTTAGATCTGCTGTTGACCCGAGCCTTTCAAAATAAAATTGTGAAGACTGTAGCATGGTGAGACTAGCAGGGACACACACACAAAGCACGGGGACCCACCTCACCTTGGAGGCCGCCGGTTTATTCATTCTGGCCGCAAATTGCGGCCAGAGTAGGGGGTGGGGTGTTGGGTTTTTGGGTGTAGAGTCCTGCTTGGTAGCTTAGTCTGTTGGTATCTGTAACTTTTTAAGTTGGGCCCAGAGGCAAAATCTGGAGCTATAAACGTGTTTTCGATGTTTTAAACTTGTGCGACACGCGCGTAATACGCGTGGTTCTGTGGCGCGCTGCGCGACACAGCGTGTCAGAATAGGTTCTGGTGGGTTTGTGCGCGTCGCAACGTGTCGTGTGCACGCGCGTTTAGTTTCACGCACGCATATCCTTTTTATCGATATATCGTGTTTTTGCGGGATTTTCCTGATGTATGTGACTTTTGAAAATTCTAGGTTCGCCGGCGGGGACTTCGAGCGCAGCGGAGAAAGAAAAGCAGGTGGTCGGACACACCTAGCGCGGGATCACGGGTGAGTAGATTTCACATCTACGGGGGACGATCGTTTGGATGGCGCAAGTCGCCCGATAGATTTAGTAAACTTGAAAATAATAAACTTTAACATTTGCTTGTGACATTAGAAATAATAATACTTGCATGATAATTGCTGCAGTTAGGATCTATATGTTGTACCCATATGCGCAAACTCATTCTGTAGGACACATGCACCATTACCAGGTTTTTATATGCAGCACGAGCACTATTCATGTGTACACCCACACCCTGGTAATTTCCATGTCACGACACTAGATAACTATAAATCCGAACATGTTAATTGCTTAGACTTGTGCTATTGCAATAAATATTTAAAATGAAATCATAAGAATTGCTATTCTCGTGCATATATATCATTACATCACTTGCTCATGCCTAGTATAAATCATAAATTGCAACTTGAACATTGATACCATTTGCATTCATTATCATTGACATCTGCACCCATGATGATTTCATGAGATTTATGATATTTCTGGATTTCGGGGAAAAGCCGCAAGATTTGAAACTTATGATCTTTTAAAAATATAAAAGTTGCGGTTTTCTAGTGATGTAAAGTGTCATCCACCATGAGTTTGCTGTGTTCTCGTGACCCGTTTCGAGGAGGTGGATGAACCGTCTCAGGTACATGGTGGGCCCGGTAAGGTACCCCGGGGCAAGAAGATGGCAGGAGATGGCGTTGAGCCTGGCAGGGGACGGTCTACCTACCGGTGACTTTATTTGGCACGGCGGATATCCAGAGGATACCGACCGTGGCCACTAGATTGAGATATGGATATTTGGGATGGATCGGCCGGATGGCTGAGACCAGAGATACTTGACATGGATATATGAGATTGAGACAGTTTTGAGGTGTCGTTGCTAGACACGGATTTTGTTGATTTCATGGATATTATACTGATATTGAAAAGAGTTTCAAAAACAAAGAAAGAATAGTTCTTGTACTTACATGTTGAGATCTTGAGTTGACTCATATAGCATACATACATGTTAGTACATTCATGTGACATACATACCTGTTAGTACATCCATGCGACATTCATACTTGTTAGCACACTGATGATGCATATATACCAGCTAGTGCCTATAGCCATACCTGTTTAGAGATGCTAGGATACTTGTGTGCATACATGCGATAGCCTTTGTAGATGTTATTTATTACTTACGAGCTGGCAACTCACCCCCGTTGTGCCGCAGCTTTTCTGCAGGTCCGTTCCGTCAGCACTGTAGCGGCGGACACTTTTGCCTCTTTTGCTCTCTTTGCCTGGACTCGAGGCTTTTGCTCATAGGTGGGTTGTTATCATTTTGTACCATGTTATATATGTTCATTATATCTAGAGTACTCCATCTACTACTATTTCAGCTGTACCAGTTTATTTGGATTACTGTATATTGACCTAGAGACGAGGTTGTGAGACTTGTGGATTTATGTTATTTGGGGGTCGAGCTCACTTGAGTCGACATGTTGTTTTACTTGTGCTTCAGGCTTATTTATGCACATTGTTATCTTACATTGCGTGGGATTTGTAACCGCCTTGAGGCGAAGAGCTAGCTCCCGCTTGGGGATGCCATATTCATGTTTTTCATTTATATTCCTGTTTTGTAACCGTTTGGGGCTTGTTTTTACAAAGGAGGTTCTGCCGGAATTTTTGGAAAAAGGGAAAGTTGTTTTAAAAAGGAAACTTGATGTGGTTTAATGGAGTAAAATGCTTTAAATAAATTGGTTTCCTTCACTCTAATTCTTAATTGGGTTTTGTATTCTGGGCTTCGGCTTACTTATTTTACGGACGCCTTGAGACGTTTCGTAACTTAAGTGCCGGTCGCGTTCTGTACCTTGGGGGTCATGACAAAGTTGGTATCAGAGCGATAGGTTTCACCTTTCTGACTGTAGGATGACCCTTAGTAGATGGAGTAAGTGACTTAAGCAGGGTGATGTAGCGTACGTATGTCCGCGGCATACTTGCAATACGGTACTCCGCCTAAGTGACTTTAGGATATACTTGCTTGAAATTCCTTCTTCAATTCCGTATATCCTATGATTCTATTGCACCGTTCTTAATGTCCTGTTTCCTGTACCAGTCACTATGCCGCAGAGGGCTACCAGAGCGCAGAGGGCTGCCGCCCGAGATGAGATTCGAGCTGGCTCGTCCGAGACTAGGACTGAGCAGGGTGGTATGCCTACACCGCAGGGAAAGACTGATCCTCCTTCCCCAGGCCGTGTGGATAGGCTTGAGACTGGTATGGAGGAGCTGCGACAGATGATGGGGAGTATGCAGGAGCTACGTCAGATGGTGGGATCCTTAGTTGCAGCCAATCGTGCACCGAGGCCGGAGGACGTACCCACTACATCCCAGACTACTATGATACCTGATCCTACTACTACCACCGTGGCTATCCCAGTTTCGCCACAGGAGTTCATGAGGCTGAGACCTCCAGTTTTCACGGGTACCGATGCAGCAGAGGACCCGCAGACGTTCCTTGACAGTTTGGCCAGGATCTGCCGCTCGCTGAGGTGTTCTGATGACCGATGGGTAGAGCTGGCGAGTTTCCGACTAGAGGGCCTCGCACAGATATGGTGGGAGTCAGTTCTGAGAGGTCGAGCTGCAGGTCTACCACCCATGACCTGGACCGAGTTTACAGCAGTCTTTCTAGCTTGTTTCCTTCTGGAGAGCATTCGTGACGCCAGAGCTCGTAGTTTTGAGGCCTTGATCAAGACCCCAGGGATGACAGTGTCTGAGTATGACGTCCAGTTTACACAGTTGTCCCGATATGCTCCGTATCTGGTGGATACCGAAGCGAAGAGGGTGAAGAGGTTCATACAGGGACTGGATGCCCAGCTATTTCTTGCCATTGGCGCCCAGCACTTCGATACCTATTCAGCAGCTATGGATACAGCGTTGCGGATGGAGGCACATATTTCAGTGACTTCGGCCGTTCCCGCACCGAAGAGGATTCGTACCGGCAAGCCAGATCAGAGGCAGCATGCTAGATTCCTTCCGAGAGATAGGGCCGGCAGAGGGTTTGGACAAGGTCAGCTGTATGGTTCATATCCACAGGGACAGCAGGCGTCGACAGGATGCTTGGGTGCGGGAGTCTGCACCATCGTGTTAGAGATTGTCCAGCGAGACGACAGGGAGTGGCCACAGCTCCATATGTGACCCTACCACCATCACCGCCCCCTCCTCAGAGAGCTCTACTTCCTGCCACAAGCGATGCTCCATACCAGTTAGGTGCACCCAGAGGCCATGGAAGCGGCGGACCTATCCAGAGAGGACGAGACCGAGGTCAGCCTGCTATTGGTGGAGGTCAGGCCCGAGTTTTTGCGTTGACACCCCAGGATGCACAGGCATCCAATGCTGTCGTGACAGGTACCCTATCTATATGCTCCGTTGATGCACACGTGTTGTTTGATCCCGGATCCACGCACTCATACGTTTCCACACACTTCGTGCCGAGTTTAGGTAGAGAGTCCGGTTTGCTTGATCAGCCGCTTGTTGTGACCACTCCTGTGGGAGAGTCATTTGTTGCTAGGCACGAGTTCCGATCCTGTACCGTCCGTATTGGCGAGCGAGAGCTGCCTGTCGACTTGATCCTTCTTGAGATATTGGACTTCGATGTTCTTTTGGGCATGGATTGGTTAGCCACGTGCTATGCGTCTGTGGAATACCGCGAGAAGACAGTTAGATTTTGTTTTCCCGGTGAGTCGGCTTTTGTTGTGCAGGGGGACCGTGGTGCCGCCCCTCACATGTTGATTTCTTCTCTTCGCGCTGATCAGCTATTGAGAAAGGGATGTCGGGGATTTCTAGCCTATGTATGCGATACTAGAGCTACAGATATTCCATTGGACCAGGTTCCGATTGTATGCGAGTTCCCTGATGAGCTGCCAGGATTGCCGCCTGAGAGCGACATTGAGTTCTGTATTGATTTGATTCCCGGCTCGGGGCCTATTTCTATACCGCCTTATCGGATGGCCCCGACGGAACTTAGAGAATTGAAGGTTCAGCTGCAAGATCTGTTAGATAAGGGACTTATTCGACCCAGTGTTTCTCCATGGGGTGCTCTGGTCCTGTTTGTCAAGAAGAAGGACGGAAGCTTGCGCTTATGTATCGACTACCGCCAGCTGAACAAGGTTACCGTACGAAACAGGTATCCGTTGCCGCGCATTGATGATTTGTTCGACCAGCTTCAGGGTGCGGGATATTTTTCGAGGATCGACTTGCGATCAGGATACCATCAGCTGCGAGTCCGACAGGAGGATATATCGAAGACAACTTTCCGTACACGCTATGGCCACTATGAGTTTTTGGTGATGTCGTTCGGACTCACCAATACCCCAGTTGCATTCATGGACTTGATGAACCGTGCATTCAGGCCGTATCTCGACTTGTTCATCATAGTGTTCATTGACGATATTTTGGTATATTCCCGGAGCCGAGAGGAGCACGAGCAACACTTGCGGATTACGATGCAGACTCTGAGGGAGCACCGGCTCTTCGCAAAATTTTCCAAATGTGCATTCTGGTTGGACAACGTTGGTTTCTTGGGTCACGTGATTACGAGAGATGGCATATGTGTGGACCCGAAGAAGATTGAGGCCGTTCAGCAGTGGCCCAGACCGACATCGGTTACGGAGATCCGCAGTTTTCTAGGCATGGCAGGCTACTACAGGCGATCCGTTCAGGATTTCTCCCGTATTGCTGCACCTTTGATCGGTTTGACCCAGAAGGGAGTTCCTTTCGTTTGGACGGAGGAGTGCGAGCACAGTTTTCAGCAGCTACGGACTTGTTTGACTACGGCGCCAGTATTATGATTGCCTTCAGGATCAGGCGGATTCATGGTTTATTGTGACGCTTCACAGGTAGGGCTAGGATGCGTATTGATGCAGCATGACAGGGTGACCGCGTATGCTTCGCGGCAATTGAAGAAACATGAACAGAACTACCCCACTCATGATTTGGAGATGGGTGCAATGGTCTTTGAACTTAAGATATGGCGACATTACCTATACGGCGAGTCGTGCCAAATATTCACTGACCACAAGAGCTTAAAGTATATATTTCAGCAGCGAGACCTGAATCTGAGACAGCGTCGTTGAATGGAGCTGGTGAAGGACTACGACTGTGAGATCTTGTACCACCCGGGCAAGGAGAATATAGTGGCGGATGATTTGAGCAGGAGGCCCGGGGGTAGTCTATCTTGTTTGCGCGCAGTGCAGAGGCAGTCGTCAGCAGATTGGCAGATTTTATGCGACAGCCGAGTTGAGTTCGAGTTCACTCCGACAGGGGGACAGCTTGCGTATGTTCGTGCACGTCCGCAGTTACTTGACCGCATTCGTGAGGCATAGCCCAGTGATGACCGACTTTCAGAGATTATGGAGCAGATTAGGCAGGGCAGAGATTCCGAGTTCATGATCGACAATCAGGGAGTACTGCGATTTGGGACTCGATTATGCGTACCAGATTCGGAGGGACTGCGACATGAGATTCTTGAGGAGGCGCATAGATCTACGTACAACGTTCATCCAGGTTCCACCAAGATGTACCGCGACTTGAGAGATGTCTATTGGTGGGATGGGATGAAGAGGGATGTCACAGACTTCTTATCGAGATGCCTGACTTGTCAGCAAGTCAAGGCCGAGCACCAGAGGCCGGCAGGAGAGTTGCAGCCTTTGCCCATTCTGGAGTGGAAATGGGAGCAGATTTCGATGGACTTCGTTGTGGATCTACCCAGGACCAGTCGAGGGTACGACTCCATTTGGGTGATCATGGATCGATTGACGAAAGCGGCTCACTTCCTGCCAGTGAAGACCACTTTCAGTTTTGCTCAGTATGCCCAGATCTACATCGAAGAGATCGTGCGGTTGCATGGCGTACCGACTTGTATCGTATCAGACCGAGGCACCCAGTTTACCAGCCGACTATGGCAGAGACTTCAGGAGGCATTAGGCACCCGTTTGAGCTTCAGCACAGCATTTCATCCGCAGACCGACGGACGGTCAGAGCGGACTATTCAGACTCTCGAGGACATGCTCAAAGCGTGCGTTTTGGACTTTAGCGGTAGCGGGGATCGTCATTTACCTTTAGTGGAGTTCTCCTACAACAACAGCTTCCAGGATACTATTCAGATGGCACCTTTCGAGGCCTTGTATGGGAGGAGATATAGATCGCCCATCTGTTGGACTGAGCTGAGTGAGAGCAGTATTTTTGGGCCGTAGGTCGTGCAGGAGACGACCGAGAAAGTGCAGTTGATTCGAGACCGGATGAGAGCAGCTCAGAGCAGGCAGAAATCGTATGAAGACAGGCGCCGTCGCAGATTAGAGTTCGCGGTTGGCGATCATGTTTTTCTGAGGGTCTCTCCGATGAAGGGCGTGATGTGATTTGGGCGAAAGGGAAAGCTTAGCCCTAGATTCGTAGGTCCCTTCAAGATCCTCGAGCGCATCGGCGCTGTTGCATATCGTTTGGCTCTTCCACCCAGCTTTTCAGATGTTCACCCCGTTTTCCACGTGTCGATGCTACGCAGATATCTTCATGACCCTTCCCACACGATTCATCATCAGACCGTTCAGCTTGAGCCCGACCTTTCATTCACCGTGCAGCCAGTTGAGATATTAGATTGGCAGGTGAAGAGACTTCGATCAAAGGTCCTGCCGTCGGTGAAGGTTCTTTGGCGCAGCCCGAATGGTGAGGAGATCACTTGGGAGGCCGAGGGAGAGATGCGGAAGAAATTCCCTCATCTTTTTGAAGGTACGCGTAGTTGCATATTTTAAAATTCGGGGACGAATTTTCTTAAGGGGGAAGACTGTAACACCTGAGTTTGTGTTTAGTAGTAATTGTGTGTTAATGTGGGGTTTTTTTGGTAAAAAGTTTACCAAAACGGGTTTCTAGTAATATATCTGGTTTTATGGTTATTTTTGTAGAATTTTATCTCGACCACACACACTTGTACATGATAACTAGGGTTAAGCCTAGGGTTACCAAGTTTGGGTGTGCATGGTGGGTTAACCATATTTAGCCAACCATGGTGGTCTAACACACTTGGTTAAGCTAATTGGGATAATTATGAGTTCTAGATTTGGTTAAGGGTGATTAGGGTTTAAGGTTGACTTGTGATGAGAAGGAGAGATTGTGATGGGTGTCATGCAAGCATTTAATGAAGGAAGAGAGAATGGTGGCTATGGTTATGTCACACCCCATTTCATTTCAAAACTTTTACAAAGGAGGTTCTGCCGGAATTTTTGGAAAAAGGGAATGTTGTTTTAAAAAGGAAACTTGATGTGGTTTAATGGAGTAATATGCTTTAAATAAATTGGTTTCCTTCACTCTAAATCTTAATTGGGTTTTGTATTCTCGGCTTCGGCTTACTTATTTTACGGACGCCTTGAGACGTTTCGTAACTTAAGTGCCGGTCGCGTTCCGTACCTTGCGGGTCGTGACAAATATGTTCAGCGATAGACATGGGTTTCGAAGTTACAATAGGACTCGAAAAAGGGGTATCAACGAAAGAAGGTGGTGAAGGTTGAAACGGTTGATACAAAGTGGATTGCGGATTCGAACTGTTTCTCCTAGACGCTTCTATTCGATCTTTCAAAGAAATTTTGGGCATGGAGGGGTCGTCCGTAATTCGACCAAAACAATTCGTGTAGGAAGCAAAGTTTGGTTCAGGGTACCAAAGTTTGGTAAGAGATTTGTGAGTTGGGGTACCCATGATGTAAGAAAGGCGAAGGAAAAGAATGTGGGGTGCACGGATTTCTTAGCGATAAGTTGCAAGTTTTTAGAAAAAAAAATTTCTTTTGTGTTTTTTTATTATTTTTTATGGAGCTTTTTGCAAAAAGATTTTCGATAAAAGGCTTAGACATACGTTCAATCAACCACAAATGCACAATCAGATCTAGATCTAGGGTCACCTAGGTCATCTAGACAGCTCCTAACTGTTCCAAAAAGCAAGAAGTAGGACCTCAAACCGCCTCTTCACCGTCCATTGTGGTCAGGTAAGTGCCAGGTAAGTGGGAGGTTCTCCACCACGTAAGTAGTGGGCCTAATTAAGTAACCACTTGTCTTAGACACACTTGCCTAGACACTACAAAGTCAGGTTAGGATCAACGGTCCATGCCTACAACTATTCCTCTGTCCTATTAAGAACGAAGTTCTTAGGGCTGAGTCTAATCTTTTTTAATTAAATGATGGTCAATGTAATATGCCTTATGTGATTTCTGGGGTCCTGGGAAGGGTAATGAAATCCCCACCCAATCTTATTGGTGTAAAAGCCCCTTAAAGTCGTTTTAAAATATGTAAAGCAGTAAACACAATCACTTGCAAACAATTTTTTAGCGCGGCGCAAAGAATCCTGCACAAGATCAATTATTGGAAAGGAGAGAGATTTTTAGCGCAAAGAATCCTGCAGGAAATTTTTACAGAGGAGATATCAGGGGGTTCAGAGGAGGAGAGAGAAAACTTACAGTGATTTTTCCACGCGATGACGTCACCAGAGCGCCGCGGTTCCGCCGCCGAAATGCACCTTTGACCGCGGTTCCGCGGTTGACTTGTTGACTCGGTCCTCCAAATTTCTTCTGTTGTCTTTTGTGTTATTCGTCTGTTTGTTCAGATTTGATATTTGCTGTTTTGATCTCTGGATTTTTCCAGATCCGAACTCATTCACTGATCCTGCAAAATTCACACGAAAATACTCTTCACAAAATAAAAGATGATAATTTTTTTTATATTTTTTATTTTTCAGTTTTTATGATTTTTCAATTTTATATTAATCCGAAATTACAAAAATAAAATAACAA
Source organism: Agapanthus africanus (assembly GCA_030015575.1). Taxonomy (NCBI): domain Eukaryota; kingdom Viridiplantae; phylum Streptophyta; class Magnoliopsida; order Asparagales; family Amaryllidaceae; genus Agapanthus; species Agapanthus africanus. The sequence continues at coordinate 355,571,399 of JASDDO010000016.1, read as the reverse complement.
CGCCATCCCCGGAAACGACGCCATTTGATTTGTCTCAAAGAATATTTATAACCACAATCAAGAACGGCGTCGCTTGGTAGCTAGCCGATGAGTACGGGTCGATCCACAGAGATTTTGTGTATTCTCTAATCGTTCTAACGAGTTAATTCCGATTGTTGTCGGATTGATTAAATCTAAAAACTAAGTTGATCTAAACTAAAATCTTGCTAGGGTTAGGTTTAGGTTAGGTTTGGAAAGTCAATATTCCTCACCGCTTTCTATGCCCAAATTAAGATCTATTAGATGTTATGGTAATAATTAATAATGTGGATTAGTACCATCGGGAAGAAACGGTGTTTCTTCCTCTAGGTTCTTATCCTTCCTTTCTTAATTCTTATCCTAACCTCCATGGAAAATATCCTCAACCAGTCTTTTATACTACGGTATCACCGCTACCTCGTGGGATCGGGTGCCGTAGGGAGCGGTGTGTGCATGTATGCATGGAGTCCTATAAAAACGTGTGATGGGCAAGAAAGGGGTGAGAGATCTTCATCTCTCAAGCCTTCCCCAAATCTAACCCTAACAAGCAAGGAGACTACTCACTCATTAGGGAATTGAAAGATATGATTTAACTATCTAACTAGGGCAGAGAATGAAAGATCTATGCTAGGGCAGGAAAATAAATTTAACTACGGCAAGAATTGAAAACTTACTCTAATTTGATGCACTCTTCATACTTTTCAAGAATTAATTCTGAATTTTGAGATTTACAATGAGGCACAAGAAGAGGCATAACCTAAAAATGGTTTTAGGGTTTCTATTTATAGAACGTAGAAACCCTAGGGTATAATCGAGTCATATCTGCAATTACAAGTATACCCCTAAGAAGACTAGTCAACGCGCACCGTACCATGAAAATTTCCACCGACACGTGTCCTTCATGGCCGCGGATCCGCGGCCAAAACCCATGTTTGGCCGCGGTTCCGCGGCCAAATAGAAGAGTTATGGGCTCAAATTTCTATGGCATTTGTCTGTTTCTGTTGTCTTCTGTTTTCTTCAGTTGGTTCATCAGAATGTCTTCTAGTTCTCTTCCAGATTTCCACAGTGAATAATGTCGTGGACTTTACCGTTTGCTTCGTGTCGAAGTCTTGAACATTGTGCTGCCTTTGTACTTTGTGAACTTTGTTCATTGATCTCCGTTTAGTCTTCAAATTGTAGGCATGATCAAGATCTTTCCATTTTTTGGTCGTAGTCTCACTTTTGTATCGTCTTTTCATCGTTTTCACTATTTTTGTTCCGTGAACCTGTAACCTGCAACTATGTAGCAGACATGGGTCAAAAGCACCTGTTTATTTGTAAAATGAATAAGAATGGGAAATATAATAATGCAATATTATGATATGAACAACTACCTAGCCCCCACTAGTGTGACTGCTATCACAATACTGGTAATTAAGTAAAGATCCTAAGGGCTCTACCAATATGTATAAGCGATATGCTAAAAAAAACACATGCACATATTGAGGTAGAAACAAACCATGTAGCATACTACCATTTCGAGCAAGACTGTTACTATATCCGTGTATATCCCAAGCTTCTAATATGTAATATACAAACCAGTATGATACAATAATCGCCTCTAGGCCATATATCACTAACAGAACGAAAGTAAGGTTGACAAGCAAGCTCATTCGTACTCTGCAGAGCCTATCAGTGACAGTCACCGTACTGTCCGATCTCTTCGTCTAAGAGTACTGCATATCAAGCCTTGGGGCGGTAATCGTCTGACCTCCAATAACCCGATAAGTCATGCCGATGTCTAGCTCATAACCAACCAAGAAACTAGTGATAATACTTATCACTAAATCTCATCAGCCCTGGCCAAGGACTTATGGTTATAGCCAATCATGTAAAGCACGATATCAACTCCCTATAGCAGGAGAGACAAATCCCTTCCAATCGCTCACTGCCTCTATATGGCTCGAGACTGTACTCAACTAAAACCTATTTGCAAAGCTCTTCAAATCCGTGGTAGGGTAGTAATCAAAGGACAATAGGAACCATACAAGACACTATGACGATCTCAGGGCTACAAACTAGCCTATACTTATGTCACCAGAGAACTTCTATCTTATGATAGATATAATACCATCTAAGAGTTCTCGGGGAGTCCATCTTGTGTAACTCATATCCTAATGAACACTTGTATACAATCTTCGGTGTCATACACCAATGGCTATGGGATCAACCATCGCCCCATATAGGATCAAGAAAAACATACATTAGTCTAAACCGGAGTACCAATGCCCAGTCTCGATACTCCTACGAGTTGGAACATTTAAGGATGTTCTTATGGACTACCCAGTCCCCACTAATATGATCCTTATCATAATCCTCGTAGTTAAGAAAAAATCCTATTGGGTTTATCATGATGTATTAGCAATACGTTATAACGAGTAAAACACATTCACATGAAAGATAAAGGCGAACCAGATAACATACTATCATAACGAGCAAGATTTTTCTATCCTTATAGGTCCTCCTTCAATTATAGCAATTCCATCCTGCAATTAAAATAATTGCCTTGAGGGAACTATATCCAACAATCTCCCACTTGCAGTTAAGGCCAACTATTGCGGTATCGCATATCCACATCTTATGTGCTATCGCATACCTAACTTCTTTATTAACAGTTTCACAAACCGTGTTCGAGAAATAACCTCAGTGAGTGGATCCACTACAATGTTTCTAACTTTATCTCTCTAAATCTCGATCTTGTGGAGATCAACTATCTCCCAAATCAAACGATACCTGCCTTAGAATTTTTCTGGACAGATGATGGGACTAAGTTCATAAATGAACAATTTTATCCAACAACTTCATAGGTTGTATACTCTACTGAGTCATAATCAGCATCCAGCGCCTTGACTACCTCAGTATCATACTTGAAACTCTTTTCGATATATTGCTCCTCAGAAGAGGGTAAGCTTATAACTCGCGGCATACACTTTGTCATCCATGTCACCTTGGAAGCTGGAATCGGTAACCGCCTCCTGTAGGAGGCTGCCATTACCATACACCAAGAACATCCTCATATGTTCTTCAATGCTATCCTATATTTTTCCAGGATTGGAATAATATCTGCTTACTACAACAAGTGTATAAGCCACATTTGGTATGGTACGTGACATCATACGATTGACGTCACTGTCATATGTGCGAGCCCCTTTCCTCACCAGTCTAGAAGACATCTCTTTAGAGAGGGTGACTCTACCTCATGCGGGTACTCTACCGTGCTAGGAGCCGTACAGTCTAAACCCCTTTAGAATGGTATCATAGCACCCGGATTTGAACACTCCCTAAATCCATATAGATCTATCTTTATAGATTTAATCTCCAGATTGATTGATATATATTGCCCAAATCCTATATGGAGAAACATCTGTGACAACCATAGTTTGATCGATTGTAGAATAGGAACATCACTTCCTATCAGGAGTATGTCATCCACATACCATATGAGGAATACGACAGTACTCCCTACAACCTTCTTACAAATACCAGGTTCATCTTTTATTTTGATGAAGTCAATCACTTTGACCATAACATCAAAATAGATGATCAATTTCCGCTATGCCTGCTTTAGTCTATAAATAGACTTAAGCAACTTGCACACGTTTCACTGCCCTCACTAACTACGATAACAATCTGCAGAGTCTTATACATGTACACTTCTAAATCCCTATTTAGAAGGACATTACAGTCATCCATCTGCCAGATATCATAGTCATGAAAAATAACAGTGGCAAGTTATATCCGTATGGACTTTAGAACAAACACTGAAGTAAAGCTTTCATCACAATCTGCACCGGGTATTTGATGAAAACCTTTTACTACAAGTCTAACCTTATTATCTTACTACCTTTCCATTTGCACCGATCTTGAAAATCTACTTGCTCCTTCAGGAGCACCCAACAAAGTCCATACTTTGTTGTAGTATATGGAGTCCAACTTGGATAACTTGGCATCCGTCCATCAGTCGAAAGTCATCGACTTCCTATGGTTTGCTGATAACTAGTAGAGGTATCATCACATGACGCAAACCTTCTTGTCATCATCTATGAGGAAACTAAAGTATCTCTCGAATGACAGAGGTCACCTACTAAATTTGTGGAGCGGCTGGGTTTGTTAGAGACAAATAAATCATCCCTAAATGAAAATGCCAATCAACATTACTCATCATGGAGCTCACCCTTGGAGGAGTAACTGAGAGAGAATCAAATTCTTGGTTATTTAACTACGGAATATATAGGATAAGTATCTACATCTTTGAACAGTTTGAAGAATCTTGATACTTCCAATGTTTGGTTCTCTACTTTATTCTTGTATCGTATGAACTTCTCAAAATCTTTGTATTTTGCATTTCAATAAGAACGCGCGTCCAAAACCAGAGAAATCATAGTTTAATGGAATGAAGTAAGAGTACCAACCCCTTGTTCATATGGATATCGAACAACATACATCACTATGTATAAGTCATATGAGTTCACTAACTCATACTCTGTGTGTTGTAATTTATAAACTTTAAGAATGTTTACACCGTTATCTTTATGCATCTTACCCAATCAACAGATTGATATAAGTAAATGTTTAGAACATATTTTTCAAAATTTATATCCCACTTTATGAAATAAAGTGACAGATATATCAGCTTTTAAAACTTGGTGCATAATAACGGTTATTCAAAACCAAACATTTGCCGATAGGCAAAATCAAGTGATTTTCCCCAATAGCAACACTTGTTCCGATTTCCGACATTGAAGATCAAATCACCCATTCCTAATATTCTACTCCATCTTAGTATCTGTAACAGCTTACAGATGTGGGATCTAATTTGGTATCTATATACTCACGAGTCAGAATTAATTGAGAAATAATTTTTAATTATAACCACACAGGAAAACTGAAACATAAAAAATGTTTTAAATGGGTGGCCGAGTATTCCTACTAATGTCTCTTCCACTTCCCAGGCTCATGACAATAATTGCAATTTCCTTTGCCTCATTTCAACCACTTTTGATGTCTCTCCATCTTACTTTCTGTATACCGAAATTATGTTAGTTGGTTTTCTTCTTACCCTTCGTTTCAGCTCCAGCCTCGGGATTGGAAGAAGACTATCCAATAAGCGTAACTGGTATATACAACTTATTTAAGGAGATCTCAACAACTTATTTAAGGATAATGATGCATGGTACATTTAATGACGATAATGAGGCATGGTGCATTTAATGAGGAGAGAGAGGGTGCCATAGTTGAACTCTCTCTCACTCTTTAGATTTTTTTCTTTACCTCATTCTCATGTCTTCTTCTCTTCTTCTTCTTCTTCTTCTTCCTTCTCTTCAACCTAAAACCTTTCTCTATCTCACTAAAATCTTACCCAAATCAACACAAATCTTTCACTAATCCTATCCAAAATCTCATTTTAGACCTCTCCAAGAGTTTCCTTGAAGCAAGTTTTCTTCTTTTGGTGGCAATCATATCAAGTTAGGGCCTTCTTCATCTCATGGTAAGATATGAGTTAAGTTATAACATGTTTTGCTAATCTTGTGCCTTAATTCTCCTTAACATAGACTTAGGGAAGTGTTTAATGCAAATCTAAAGTTTTTAAGTGAGGGTTAGGTCAAGTTTAGGGTTGTAATGACTTCTAGGATAATCATGACTTTAATTAGGGTAGTTAAGAGTAGTTTAGTGTCTAATAACCTTATTAAACTACCAAGTTTGCACTAAAACACCTTAATATTTCAAATTAGTGTTAAATATCGTTTTTAGTTAAAGATTAGGGTTTTTACAAAATCTGCTGTTAACCCAGTGGATGTAGAGAAAAGTTGCAATTACTGTAAGCTAGTTTTAGGACTAGGATTTCATCCTCGAAACCTGAGCCCTCCCCTCCATTCCAAGGCCGCAATTTTATTAGTTCTGGCCGCAATTTGCGGCCAGGTTAGGGAGTCAGTGGTGGGTCTTGGTCGAGGGCTCTCTGTTGCTCTATTTAGGTCTCTGATGTGTGCAACTTTTTCTAGTTGTACCCCTATCAAAATCTGGGACCATTTTACCTTAAATTAGGCATTTTGTTAATATATGATATGAACGTTTCGGTTCTTGTTTTGACGTTTCCCTTGGATAACAGCCCTTAGAGGTAGTCCAAGATGTTGCTGCACACGTTTAACGCACCAAGTTCACACGTGCAAACTTGTGACAGTTAGATCGCTTGTATAGTATTTGATTTCGTGTTATATCGGATTTCTAGCCTCATGTGCTAAGTTTTGTGCGATTCTAGGATCGGTTGCGGAGACGTCGGACGCGGCTAGGAAAGGAAAGGCGGTGGTCGGATTCGATTAGCCGAGACGTTCCGGTGAGTAGATTTAGCATCTATGGAGGAATCGTTCGGATGGCGTAAAGTGCCCGATATTTAGTACTAAGTACAATTCTTGTATTCCTATGCTTATACACATGTCCATATTGCATACGCATTTTCATGCACATTGATATTATCACACTAGGACACTTGGACCATTACCAATGGTTCATGCCGCATGTGCACTATCCTATATGTACACACACGCTATTGGTAATTGCTATGTCGCGTACACTATAGAACTTGATAACTTGCATTTTTGCATTTGCATCATCATTGACATGTAATCTTCAAGTTATTCATCTAGCTTGCATCATATCAATATCATGTACATTCACCATCATACATATATTCACATATTATGATTTTCTTGGAGATTTCCGTTTTCATTAGATTTCTAGATTTGGGAAACCGCATGTGAATTTTGAAAACTTATGATCATTTTAAAAGAAAAATGCAGTTTTCTTGTGATATAATATGTGGCGTCCACCATGAGTTTCCTTGGTTCTGAGCTATGTATATATACCTTATTCGAGGAGAGAAGAGGCACCGTCTCCAAGTACATGGTGGACCCGGTGAGGTACCCCTGGGCAAGAAGGTCGTATAGAGAGACGTTGAACTCGGCAGGGGAACAATACCTACCGGTGATTGTTGGCCCGACAGATATCCTGAGGATACCGACCAGAGTCGTGTAATTTAGATGGATTTAAGGGCCGATCTGAGTGACAGCACCCGAGATATCGAGATATTTGAGTGTCGATGCTTGACACGGGATTATGTTGTTTCTATTGATGATACTTTGGTTTTACCATACCAAAATATATTAAGATAAAACTCAGTTTTCTCGTAGCAGATATACCAAGATTTCATACTTCATCACTTATTCATGTCGCATTTATACTAGTACATTGCATCATAATTCATACTTAGGATCTAACGTCTTTACGTGCATGCTTGCGATTGTCTCATACGATGTTACTTACTACTCACGAGTTGGCAACTCACCCCCGTTGTACCACAGTGTCTTGCAGGACCGACCCGTCAGCATAGACGTGATGGATACACTACTACCACTTCTGCTACTTCTTCAGCTATCGTTATTTTGGACGTGATATTTTGTAAGTGGATTATGTGGTTATTATTTTGTCTTCCACCTTGTATTTTTACTTTTGTATCTAGTATACTCCATCTACCACTTGTATATTTGACCTAGAGACGAGACTGTGAGACTTGTATTATATTGATATCTGGTGTCGAGCTCGTGTGAGCCGACTTTTATGTTTTCTTTGTGGGCGATGCTTTCTTTTCTTGCTTCTTTATCGTTTTGCTCTATAATGATATAATCTTGCTTGAGTTATGTTCCGCCGGTTTGGCGAAGAGCTAGCTCCCGCTTGGGGATGCCTTTTATCATTGCCTATATGTATTCATGTTATGTATCAGTTTTGGGATCAGTTTTTACAAAAAGATGCTGCCGAAATTTTCATAAAACTTGAGTCTTTAAAAGATTTTTGATGTAACTCTTGCATGTTTAAATTAACCCTTTTAAACAAGTATTTTATCACTCTATTTTTATTTCACGGTTTAGATTATGGGATTTTGGCTTCTTGAATTACATTACGCCTTTAGACGTGTTGTGATTTAAGTTCCAGTCACGTTCCACCTTCGGGTCGTGACAAAGTTGGTATCAGAGTGTTAGGTTTTACCTTTCTGAGTGTAGGATAACCCTTGGTATGATGGAGTGGGTGACTTAAGTAGAGTGACATAGCATGTGTATGTTCCGCGGCATACTCACGATACGATACTCCGCCTAAGTGACCTTAGGATATGTATTTGCTTGTAATTCCTTCTTTGATTCCATGTATCCTTTTGTTCCGATTGCAATGTTCTTATTGAATCCTGTTTCTTGTTCCATCCACTATGCCGCCGAAGAGTACGAGGCCCAGAGGGCTGCCTCCAGAGATGAGGTTAGGGCGGACTTATATGAGACGATGACCGACCAGGGCGGTACGCCTACCCCTCAGGGACAGATTGATCCCCCTTCTCCAGGACGGATTGCTAGGATGCAGGCGAGTATTCATGATTTGCGCCAAATGGTTGGATCTTTGGTCGAGGTCAGCCGAGCATTGAGATCTGATGATGTTCCTCCTACTACGGGGACAGTGATAGTACCTACTGTCCAGACAGCCGTACTTTCCGCTACTGAGACTATCATAGTGTCACTACAGGAGTTTATGAGGTTGAAGCCTCCAGTTTTCACTGGCACTGATGTAGGAGAGGATCCACAGACGTTCCTTGACAGGATGGACAGGATTTGTCGTTCCTTGAGATTTTATGATGCAAGATCGGTTGAGTTTTCTAGCATTCGTCTGGAGGGTCTTAGCCAGACTTGGTGTGAGTCCGTTGAGAGAGGCCGAGCTACAGGTCTTCCTCCTATGACCTTGGATGAGTTCACGATGGTGTTTCTTGCTCGTTTCCTTCTGCAGAGCGTCAGGGATGCTCGTTCTTATAGTTTTGAGTCTTTGCAAAAGACTCCTGGTATGATCGTGGCCGATTATGATGTCCAGTTTACTCAGCTATCCAGATATGTTCCTTATTTGGCGGACACTGAAGAGAAGCGCATTAAGAGGTTCGTACGAGGTCTTGACACACAGTTGTTTCTTTCTATTGGTGCCCAGCACTTTGACACCTATGCAGCAGCGATGGACGCAGCCATATTAGTGGAGGGGAGTATTACCGAGACTATGATTGTTCCAAGACCGAAGTGGATTCGTACTGGTGTATCATCTCCCGGGCAGTTTGGCAGAGATATGGCAGGCAGAGGTCGCGGCAGAATCTTTCTAGGCCGTGGTGGTGGCCGAGGCATGATACGGGGCCGGTTATTTGGCTCTTACTTACCGGGTCAGCAGTCGTCGCCAGGATGTTTTCAGAGTGGGAGTCCGCATCACCGTGTCAGATATTGTACCGTGAGGCACCAGTGCGAGGCGGCAATTCCACAGATTAATTTACTACCTTCACCCCCTCTTCCGAGAGCTTTACCTCCTATGCCCGTTGTCACTCCACTCTAGACCGACGCTTTGAGAGGCCGTGGTCGTGGCGGTTCTGTTCACAGAGGACGAGGTAGCAGAGGAAGAGGACAGCCGGGTACCGGTAGAGGACAGGCCCAAGTTTTTGGTTTGACTCATTGAGATGCGCAGGCATCGAATGCAGTTGTGACAGGTACTCTTTCAGCGTGTTCTTTGAAGCGCGCATATTGTTCGACCTAGTTTCCATGCATTCTTATGTATCCACACACTTCGTACCGAGGTTGGGCCGAGATTCGTCTTTGTTAGATTAGCCACTAGTTGTGATTACTCCCGTTGGATAGTCTTTTATCGCTCGACATGTGTTTCGATCGTGTTCCATTCGTATTGGGGATAAAGATACTTCCGTCGATTTGATCCTCCTCGACATGTTAGACTTCAACGTTCTTCTCAGCATGGACTGGTTAGCCACTTGTTATGCATCCGTGGACTGTTGTGAGAAGGCGGTCAGATTTAGTTTTCTGGGTGAGCCAGTTCTTGTGGTTCAGGAGGACCGTAGTGCCACCTTTCCCAGTTTGATTTCTGCCCTTTGCGCTAGTCGGCTCTTGAAGAAAGGATGTCATGGATTCTTGGCATATATTTGTGATGCTGGAGCCGTAGAGGTCCCGTTGGACCGGGTTCCGATTGTGAGAGAGTTTCCCGATGTATTTCCCGATGAGTTAGCTGGATTGCCGCCATAGCGCGATATCGAGTTCTACATCAACTTGATCCCCGGCATGGGGCTTATTTCTATACTGCCTTATCGGATGGCCTCGGCGGAACTTAAAGAGCTTAAGGATTAGTTTTAAGATTTGCTTGACAAGGGACTTATTTTTTCGAGTGTGTCGCCTTGGGGAGCTTCTGTCCTATTCGTTAAGAAAAAGGACGGCAGCATGAGATTGTGCATTGATTATCGTCAATTGAACCGAGTTAAGGTGCGAAATAGGTATCCTTTACCTCACATTGACGATTTGTTTGATCAATTCCAGGGTGCGGGACATTTTTTGAAGATTGACTTGTGATCGGGTTATCATCAGTTGCGGGTTCGGAATGATGACATTCCGAAAACTGCTTTTCGGACGCGCTACGGGCATTACGAGTTCTTGGTAATGTCGTTTGGGCTCACCAATGCCCCAGCAGCGTTCATGGATTTGATGAACTGGATCTTCAGGCCGTTTCTTGACCAGTTTATTATCGTATTCATAGACGACATTCTAGTATACTCCAAGAGTTGAGAGGAGAACGAGCAACATTTGAGGATTACATTGCAGACATTGAGAGAGCACCAGCTGTTTGCTAAATTCTCGAAGTGCGCTTTCTGGCTCGATAATGTTGATTTCTTGGGTCATGTGGTTATGAGAGATGGTATACGAGTGGACCCGAGGAAGATCGAGGCCGTACAGTATTGGCCCAGACCTGTTTTAGTGACCGAGGTTCGCAGCTTCTTAGGCTTAGCCGGTTATTACCGACGTTTCGTGCAGGATTTCTCTCATATTGCTGCACCGCTGACCGGACTGACTCGGAAGGGAGTTCCATTTCTTTGGACCGAGCATGTGAGCAGAGTTTTTAGTAGTTGAAGACTCGTTTGATGACTGCACCAATCTTATCTTTGCCTTCAGGGTCAGGCGACTATGTTGTTTATTGTGATGCTTCTCGAGTGGGTCTAGGTTGCGTGTTGATGCAGCATGTCAGAGTCATCGCTTATGCTTCTCCGCAGTTGAAGAAGCATGAGCAGAACCATCCCACTCACGATTTAGAGATGGCCGTGGTGGTCTTTGCGCTCAAGATTTGGAGACCACAAAAGCTTTAAGTACATCTTCCAGCAGCGGGATCTGAATTTGAGGCAGCGCCGTTGGATGGAGCTTATAAATGACTATGATTATGAAATCCTTTATCACCCGGGCAAGGCGAATGTTATAGCTGATGCTTTGAGTTGGAGGCCCGGTGGAAGCTTGTCCTATTTGAGCGTAGTTCAGAGACAGTTTTCTACAGATTGGCAGATCTTATGTGACAGCAGAGTACAGTTTGAGTTCACTTCCACCGGAGGACAGTTTACTCATGTCCGTACCCGTCCACTATTACTTGATCGTATCTGGGAGGCCGACAATGCTCGTTTGTCTGAGATTATGGAGCAGGTTCGACAGGGGAGAGATTCGAAGTTTGTGATTGACGGCCAGGGAGTGCTATGATTTGGGATTCGTCTATGTGTACCAGATTCTAAGGGGCTGAGATGCGAGAACTTGGAGGAGGCACATCAGTCGGCATACAGCATTCATCCGGGTTCTACCAAGATGTATCGTGATTTGAGAGATATCTACATGTGGGAAGGAATGAAGAAAGATGTTGCAGATTTCATTTCGAGATGCCTGACTTGCCAACAGGTCAAGGCCGAGCATCAGAGGCCGGCAAGAGAGTTACAGCCTTTGCCCATTGCAGAGTGGAAATGGGAGAAGATCTCTATGGATTTCATTGTGGGTCTACCTAGGTCTAGTTGAGGGTATGACTCCATTTGGATGATTGTAGACCGGTTGACGAAAGCGGCTCACTTCCTCCCAGTGAAGACCACTATCGAATTTTCTCAATATGCTCAGTTATATGTTGATGAGATTGTGCGACTACACGGCATTCCGACTTGCATTGTTTCCGACAGAGGCACCCAGTTTACCAGTCGTCTTTGGCAAAAACTTCAGGAGGCTTAGGCACCCGTTTGAGTTTTAGTACAGCTTTCCATCCGCAGACCGATGGTCAGTCAGAGTGGACTATACAGACTCTCGAGAATATGCTCCGAGCGTGCGTACTAGATTTTGGTGGTAGTTGGGATTGTCACTTGCCCTTGATAGAGTTCTCCAACAATAACAGTTTTCAGGAGACGATTCAGATGGCACCTTTCGAGGCTTTGTATGGGAGAAAGTGTCGATCACCAGTATGTTAGACCGAGCTCAGCGAGAGTAGAATTTTAGGGCCGCAGTTAGTCTAGAAGACTACAGAGAAGATCAAGTTGATCCAGGATAGGATGAGAGCAGCCCAGAGCAGGCAGAAGTCTTATGCCGATCGTCGTCGTCGCAGACTTGAGTTCACAGTGGGTGATCATGTTTTCTTGCGGGTATCGCCGATTAAGGGTGTGATGAGGTTTGGAAAGAAGGGGAAGCTTAGTCCCAGATAAGTGGGTCCTCTTGAGATTCTTGAACGAGTCGGTACCGTTGCTTATCGTTTGGCACTTCCACCCAGTTTTTCGGATCTACACCCCGTATTTCATGTATCGATACTTCGCAAGTACCTTCATGACCCTTCTCGCGCGATTCAACATCAAACGTGTTAGTTGTATGTATGCCCTAGAGGTCATTATTTTACATGATTGTATATTATAGTGGATGCTTGGACATATATAGAGAGAATTTTCTTGCTCGACATGATAGTATGCTATCTGGTTACTCTTTATCTTAACATGTATACTTGTATCTTTATACTGTCTCTCTGTTACATGTTGATAAAGCCCTTAGGATGTGTACTTGACTACCAGGACTATGATGGAGATCATACTAGTGGGGCTAGGGTAGTCCATAAGTACATCCTTTAATTGTTCCTAGTCGAGGGAGTATCGAAACGGGGCATCGATATTCCAGAGTAGACTAGTGTGTACGTTTCTTGACCCTGTATGAGGTGATGGTTGATCCCACACCCATTGGTGTTTGACATCAAAGATTGTACACAGGTGCTTATTGGAGAATGGGTACACCGAACAGGACTCGCCGAGAACTCCTAGATGGTATTATATCTATTGTCAGATAGCAGTTCTTTGGTGACACTGGCACAGGTTAGTCTGTAGACCCAAGATCGTCATAGAGTCTTGTGTGATTCCAACTGTGCTTTGATTTTCTCCCTACCATGCTCAAGAGAGCGTGCAAACAGGTGGATTTTGGGTACAATCCCGAGTCACATGGAGGCAATGAGTGATAGGAGGGGTTTCGTCTCTCCCGATATTGGGAGTTGATGTTGCGCTATGCTCGATTGGCTATAACAGGAAGTCCCTGTCCAGGGCTGATGATGAGATTTACCGGTAAGTGTTATCAGTAGTTTCTCGACCCGTTATGAGCCTCACATCGGCATGACTTATCAAGTTTACCACCCCCAGACTCGATATGCGACATATCAGACGAAGAGACCGGACTGTACGATAGTGTTACTTACTGGATTCACGGAAGTTTGGACAAGCTTGCTTGTTGATCTTCTGATCGCTCAATACCTGGGTAGTCGTTACGTCCAGCTAGTACCGCTGACGGATTGTGGGTGACTGATATTATCATTGCCTATTGCTGGCGTATTGACGAGTCTTTAGAGTCGTATACAGAGGTTTCCTAGCTCAAGCGAAACGAAATAGCGCACATATGTGATATGTGCGGGACCGAGATTAATACGTGTATGTGATACCGTATTCTAATCTCGCGATATATGATATCAGTCGGTTATATGAGATATAGCCGGGTTATTGAATCAAGTGTTGATTTGATAAGTTGATATGAATGATATTAGGCGGTTATATGTGATATAGCCGGATTATTAAATCAAGTGTTGATTTAATAATTTAATATATAATTATATATTTGATATATTAATATATATTAACTAATATTAGCTCACTTAAGAATTTGTTTTCTACAAATACATATAAATATATATGAGATGTATATTAATGTATTTATTTATGTGTTATGCTAGATGATACATTGGATATGAGTGTATGAGACTCATACCAAACTAAAGATTATTTGGGTGATTAATAATTAAGGGATAAATCAAAATAAGGTGGAAAATGCCATGGCTTAAGATACTTGTGGAAGCATGTAGAAGCCTTGACTTAGTCCACTAATTTTGTTTTACTCTAGATATTTATTAACCGAACCATTATCTTTAGCCATGGTTAAGTCCCTACAAATATGATTTGAGATATTTTCTCACCCAAGGGTTTACACTTGATCATTTTCTTCATCTCCTTCTTTGCTCTCTAGCTTTAAGTGAGGTGAAAAAGAAAAGGAGATAATTAATTCTAAAGTGAGCAAAATTCCTACTTCATCAATCTATACTAAACTAGCCATTTATTATAAATTGTTTACTTCACTAATTCCTCAGTTAGTGAAAAGGTAGCTTGAGTTAGAGATTCTTCGACGTAGATCATCTTTAGCCTCGAAGATCCTTAAGCAAGCTCGTTCCTTTCGCCTAGTGGAGCCTAAGAAGAGTTCGGGGACCACTACTTGGAGCTAAGGGAATACTACATGGAGCCTAAGTGCACTTCGTCGACGGCATCGGGGGTGCGGCCGCCTACTAATGTTTCCGACGAGCTTTTGATCAGTTGTCGGAAATCTTGTTGAATTGCCCGACTGGTTATTGAAAAGTGTTTTCAATTTGAGACTAAAATGCCGGGTTTATAACGTTAGGCATGCAATTTGGAATATGTGATATTCCGAGTTTATGATGTCTAAGGAATTTATATGGTTAGGCATGAAATCGGATGTATATGATATTTCCGGTTTATGATGTCTAAGGATGTTACGGATTCCAATTATTGTAGTTTCATTTCTTTTCTGCGACCGTAAGTGTAATATGTGGTGTATCGCCGATTTCGTTGCTATACGTCAACGACAATTGGGATACACATATTTACTTACGTTGATGACATGTGATGTTATGTGTTGCTGGGATATGTTAAATTGGATCGTCGTGTTTTAATAGCCGGGTTTTTTTTTGCGTGAGATGAAAGTTTTTCCATTTTCATTCATGTAAAAATTTGTATGTAATATTCATTTATTGGGACACTTCCGGGTTGAGGAGGATGTCACTATTGATGTATATTATTTACTTTTCCGCATTAGGATAGACCCAAGGCAGGGATCACAAGTAACCGGATTCTAGAGTCCAGTGGGAGACCATCTCGAGAAGTCGAGATCGGGTCTCCTAACTCTAGAATTGGTAAAGTTACTTGCCGCTCTCGTAGGGGTCTAGGGATGTGGTTTTGGCTATTCATCACGACCGTGGAATCCGTGTTTTTTTATTGGCTTAATTTAAAACACGGACCTCCTAGTATATCCAATATTTCATATGTTGACTTCTGTTGCAATGTTCTGTGATGAGATCATATAACTGCGTAAGAAGAATGCTTTATATTATATATATGATATATAATAAACGTTGCTTATGTTTTGCATCCGCGCTAGTCCTGCCCCTGCTCTGTCGTTAGTTAACTAACCTAATGGTGCATGACGGGACCCCGTGACGAATATGGATGGCATAAGTGTACGTTGTATTTTTGTTTCTTTATCTGTGATGCTTAGGAAGCATAAATGATGGGACTTCATTAATGAGATTAATGAAAAAAAAATAAACCTAAAGATGTTATAGAATCAAATTTTCAAAAAGGTAGCTCTAGTTATTACTTTGCATAGCGGTATTTTTATGAATATCCAGCACCCCATTCGATGAGGAAAGAGCCGAGATCCCTTCACCGAGAATGATCTCTTTAGCAAAAGATAGTAAATGCTATAACCCACTCGGTTTGTTTTGAAAACTATTCGATTTTAAAAAGCGGAGCTTAAACCACTCCTTTTCGAATCACTCGATTCAACAACGATATCAAGTTCAAAGTGTTAAAGGTTTTCATAAAAACCATTCGCAACCTTCTGTTATTTTAGGAAGTAGAGTACTTAGTATTCGTGCTACATTTGTTGACCATAGTTAAGGCGTAGTGTATGGTAGATATGTGATGTCTTCCTACACAACATATGATGCGATTAATTAGGACATTTATATGACTTTATTGACCATAGTTAAGGGTCATATGAGTTGGTTTAATTAATCACGAAATGACGGGTAGAACTTGACCAGTGCTTATGATTTGTTGACCATAGTTAAGGTCATAAGCTGTTAGGGGTAAAAATTATATTGGGAATTTCAAGTGTTGAAATTTGCAATGAGATTGCATACCTTCTATGAGATAGTTGGATCCCGATATCCACTGCGAGTAAGAGTTACTCCTGGGAGAGTTTTGCACTTTACAATTAGCTAATCCAGTAGGTGTCTAGAAAGGTGTCAACGGGGTTATGCCTATGGGAAAATGATGTTTATTTTAATTAGGTCCGCGCGTAAGCACAAGAAACCTCCCTCAAAGTACCGACACTGGCATGGCTGACCGGTTAGCGAACTTGTAGAATGTAATTAATCCCGGCTAGTCTTACCTTTTAGGGTTTGAAAGAAGATTTGATAAAAACAGTGGGATCCATCCTGATTAGATAAGATAATAACCAATCTAATCTTGCAATAGCATACGCTAAAGTGTTTTTTCCTTTCTCTCCAGGTAGCGACCATGACACGCCTTAATTAAGATAATAATATTGATGTATTGACTGAACCCGCTTGTTATACTGAGCTGGGGAACGTTGGTTCCGCTCTATCTTATAATTGTTATAAGTCCGAGCAGAAAATAGGGGATATCCGGATTCCTACGTGACCCGAACGAGGAATGAGCATGTTGATGCATCTTCTTCGGGTAAGTTCGTTATCGAGAATTGTTTCTCAGTTTGTTCTACGTCCTGGATATTGGATACCGGAACAGGATCCTACATTTGTAATATGTTACATGGGCTAAAGAAAGGTAGACAACTGGGAATAGGTGATCATTCTCTCCAAGTAAGGAATTGTGCAAGGGTTGCAGCCAAAGCAGTTGGCGAATATCACCTAGTATTACCAGAAGGTAATACATTGATTCTGAACAACTGTTATTACGTACCCAAAATGTTATGCAATTTAATATCAGTTTCTTTATTAGATAAAGAAGGATATAACTTTGTAGTAGAGAAAAATGTTATGAACATTTTTATAAATCAAGTGTTGATTGGGTTTGGTACGTTATGTAACGGTTTATACGTTCTGAATCAAAATACAGTTCTTAACGTACATAACACACACAAGAGGAAAAGTTCAGAAATGAACGAATCCTTCTTGTGGTATTATAGACTAGGTTATATCAATGCGACACGACTAGCTAAGTTACATAAGAATGGATATTTGAATCCGTTCAAAGTTACATCTTATGAAACATGCCAGTCATGTCTCAAAGGCAAAATGACCAAAACTCCGTGTACTAGACACGGAGAAAGAAATACTGGACTCTTGGGACTGATACATAGTGATGTATGCGGTCCTATGTCTACATATGCCAGGAATGGTTCCTCGTACTTCATTACATTCACCGACGATCTCTCAAGATTCGGACATGTGTTCCTGTTGAAACACAAATCTGAAGCTTTTAAGAAATTCAAGGAATATAAGTGCGAAGTAGAGAACCAAATGGGTAAAAGTATTAAAATCCTTCGATCTGATCGGGGAGGAGAATACTTAAGCACGGAGTTGCTGAATTATTTAAAAGAGAATGGGATTCTCTCTCAGCTTACTCCTCCGTATACACCACAGCACAACGGTGTATCGGAGCGGAGGAATCACACCATATTAGATATGGTGCGCTCTATGGTGAGTATTGCTGAGTTACATGTTTTCTTTTGGGGTTATGTTCTTAAGGCAACTGCATACCTATTGAATAGAGTTCCAACCAAATCAGTGCCTACCACTCCATATGGGATATGGAATGGGAAGAGACCATCTTTTAAACGAGTTAAGATATGGAGTTGTCCGTGTTAGGTCCATGTTACCCACCCTGGTTCTTTCGGGGAGACGGAATAGGTAAAAATCAAATTTTTTCTCAAAAGGTAACATGGACCATCCATGAAGGATCTTTGCTAAACAAAAACTAACTAAAAAAACTACAAGTTCTAGCTACTATGTAGAATGGTTATACCTAGGTCTTGAAATCCTTCTCTTCTTTTGGTGGTTCTCCTCCTTGCTTGCTCCTTGTAGTGGCTTGAACGGCTCCTCCTCGTCGTCTCCTCTTTGCCGTAGATGGATCCACCCGAGGGCCTCGAACTTGAGCTCCTATCTCTACCTAGAGGTAACTAAGGTGCTTGGTTTGCTAAACCTAGAACCTTAGAATGAGTAGAGAAGAGTTATGGTGGTTTTCTCTCAAAGGTTCATGATTTCCAACTCATGGAACACTTGAACCTTGAAAGAGGAAGAGGGAGTGCTTTCTTTCTAAGAGAGAGAAAGAATATGATAGAATGAGCTCTCATAATGCAACCATGCTCACAAAAGCAAGAATAATGATGATGATAATAATAATTAAGAATTATGATGGTTAGTTTCAATGACCATTATCATTTCATGCATTTAATGCATTTTGTAAAGAACAACAAGTAAACAAAAGTCATATGAAATGATGATGGTCAACAAGTCCATAATGGTCAACCGGTCAACAAAGTCAACAAGTGAACAAAAGTCAAATGTTCAACTCAACCATGACACAATAATTCTTAATTAATATTATTAATCATATTTCTCATTCTCATTAGGGTTTAGAAAAAGTCAACGGTCAACTAGTCAACCAAAGTCAAATGGTCAACAACCCTAATGAGAATCCTCTGCCTTTGCCTCTGTCAACTGTGCATACACACCCGCATTCGTGTTCCGAGGAACACGAATACACTGAGACAAAACCAATCCCAAAACGAATACTAGGATCTGGCTTAAACCAAAGCCCGCTAGTAATACCTTCCCGGACACCAAACGTGCACAAGTGCGCGGATGTGAACGAACCCCGTCGCAAAACCATGCGACCTCTACTCTGTTTTGCCCAAAGGCGAGTAACCCTCTGTGTAGGACTCTAAAGGCTCGACACTACGCTGGCAGCGGATTTAACCACAGGCCGCAAGCGGTACTAGCTGTACGTAACGGTCCCCAGGTAGATGCCGACAAGAAGACTGATGAGGTGAACCCATCCGAACTCCTACTGAGCCTGAATGTGACAATCTCCGTACAGTCTGGCCTGTTCGTCTGAGAGTATCGCATGTCGGGCCTAGGGAGCGGTAAACGTCAGTCCCCTAATAGCGGTACAAGTCGTGTCGGAGTGTAGCCCAGAACACCCTGAGAAACTACTGGTAACACTACCAGCAAATCTCGCTTACCCTGGCCAGGGACGACTATATGTAATGGCTCTCCTAGATACAACACGATATCAACTCCCAATACCGGGAGAGATGAATCATGTCTAACCGTCACTGCCTCCAAGTGCTTCGGGACTGCACCCAACTACTACCTGTTTGCACGACTCAATAGAGCCGTGGTAAGGTAGTAATCTAAGTACAGTGGGAACACACTCGAGGCGAAGTGATAGTGTCAAGTCAACGGACTAAGCTGTACTTATGTCACCTGGGAACTGTTAACTAACGATAGGTATAATACTAACCAACAGTTCCCGAAGAGTCTTGTCCAGTGTACTCGTAACCTAACGAGCACCTGCATACTATCTCCAGTACAACGTACTGATGGTTGTGGGACAGACCATCTCCCCTGCTGGGATGAGAAGTGTATGCACCAGTCTACTCTGGAGTATCGATGCCCTGTCTCGATAATCCTATGACCAGGGACCAAAATAAGGATGTGCTTATATACTACCCAGCCCCCACTAGTGTGATCGCCATCACAACACCGGTAGTCAAGCAAAGATCCTAAGGGCTCCATCAATATGTTTTTAGCGATATGTTAAAATAAACATATACACATATTAAGATAGATACAAACCAAGTAGTATACTACTATATCGAGCAAGACTGTCGTAAACCCGTATATATATATATATATATATATATATATATCCCAAGCCTCCAAAATGTATTATACAAACTAGTACTATATAATAGTGGGCTCTAGGGAATACATATTCAATAATCTCCCACTTGCACTAAATGCCAGTAATTGGTGTACCGCATACCGAACGACTGCACTAAGGCCAGCTGCTGGCGTACCGCATACCCAATAGCTCAAAAAATCGCTTGAACTGTGTTTGAGGAAGGGCCTTTGTGAATGGATCTGCCGTATTTTCTTTTGTGTCCACTCTCCGTACCTCGATCTCCTGGCGATCAATGATCTCCCTGATCAGGTGATACCGCCTTAAGATGTGTTTGGATTTCTGATGGGACCTTGGTTCCTTCGCTAAAGCTATAGCCCTATTGTTATCGCAATACAAAGGTATTGGGTCAACAATGGACGGAACCACCTGAAGTTCACTAATGAACTTCTTCATCCAGACCGCCTCTTTTGCGGCATCGCTTGCAGCAATGTATTCAGCCTCCATCGTCGAGCCTGCGACGGTATCCTGTTTGGAACTCTTCCAACACACCGCCCCTCCGTTGAGGGTAAACACAAAACCCGAGATAGACTTGCTGTCATCTTTGTCACTCTGGAAGCTTGAATCGGTAAAGGACTCGACCCTGAGGTCTCCATTACCGTAAACCAGGAACATCTCCTTAGTCCTTCTCAGGTACTTGAGAATGTTCTTCACTGCCGTCCAGTGGTCCTCACCTGGGTTTGACTGATACCGGCTCACCATGCTCAGCGCGTAAGCTACATCTGGTCTTGTACATAGCATCGCATACATTATAGATCATACCGCCAAAGCGTAGGGTATAGTGCTCATGCGAACCCTCTCCTCGTCAGTCTTAGGAGACATCTTCTTGGAGAGAGTGATTCCATGCAATGCGGGTATATTACCGCGCTTGGAATCTTCCATACTAAATCACTTTAGTACGGTCACTATGTACCTGAACTGCGAAGTCCCAGTATGCTCTTGGATCTATCTCTGTAGATCTTGATCCCCAGAATGTATGGGGCATCACCCAGGTCCTTCATGGAGAACCGTTGTGACAAAAATAGCTTGACCGATTGTAGCATAGGAATGTCATTTCCTATAAAAAGAATGTCGTCCACGTACAAGACTAGGAACACGACAGTTCGTCCTACAATCTTCTTATAAACACAAGGTTCATCTTCGTTCTTGATGAAATCAAATTCCTTGATTGCCTCATCAAAACAGATGTTCCAGCTCCGCGACGCCTGCTTCAATCCATAAATAGATTTAAGCAACTTGCACACCTTCCCGCTGCTCCCACTGTCTACCAAACCCTCTGGCTGATCCATGTAAACGCACTCATCTAAACAACCGTTTAGAAAAGCCGTTTTAACGTCCATCTGCCAGATTTCATAGTCATGGAAGGCAGCAATGGCAAGTAGGATCCGAATGGATTTGAGCATAGCCACTGGAGAAAAGGTTTCGTCATAGTCCACATCAGGTCTTTGACGAAAACCTTTTGCAACGAGTCTAGCCTTATAGGTTTCCACCTGCCCATCTACACCAAGTTTCCTTTTGTAGATCCATTTGCATCCAACGGGTTTTACCCCAGGTGGAGCAATATCCAAGGTCCACATTTTATTGGTGTACATGGACTCCATTTCGGATTGCATTGCTACCAGCCACTTATCAGAGTCCCTACTGATAATGGCCTGCCTGAAACTGGTAGGGTCATCTTCTTCCAAGATGCAATCCTCTCGATCCCCGTCTAGGAGAAAACCATAGTATCTCTCCGGTGGATGAGAAATCCTACCAGATCTGCGGAGTGGCTGAGGTTCGTCTGGGACTATTGAATTTTCTGGTTCTGCTAAATCCTCAGTTTGAGTTTGTGGATCAGATATTTCATCCAGTTCTACCGTGCTCCCACTTATTTCTTTTGCAAGAAATTGCCACTCTAAAAAAGTGGCGCGACGAGCAACGAACACCTTATGTTCCTCGGTATGGTAGAACAGATATCCCAGAGAATTTCTAGGATATCTCACAAACTTGCACAAAACTGACTGTGCCTTAAGCTTGTCCGGATTTTGTACTTTTACATAGGCCGGACAACCCCATATCTTAATACGTTCAAGATACGGTTTTTTACCACTCCATATTTCATATGGAGTCTTAGGCACAGATTTAGACGGAACCTGATTCAGTAAGTATGCCGCTGTTTCTAGCGCAAGTCCCCAGAATGAAAGAGGTAACTCAGCATTACTCATCATGGATCGAACCATATCCAATAGGGTACGATTCCTTCTCTCCGATACACCGTTGTGCTGTGGTGTATAAATAGGAGTAAGCTGAGAGAGAATACCATTCTCTTTTAAGTAATCTCAGAATTCCGTGCTTAAGTACTCCCCTCCTCTATCAGACCGGAGGGTCTTGATACTTTTGCCAGTCTGGTTCTCTACTTCGTTTCTGAATTCCTTGAATTTCTCAAAAGTTTCAGATTTGTGTTTCATCAGATACACATATCCGAACCTAGAGAGATCGTCAGTGAATGTGATGAAGTACGAGAACCCACCCCTTGCATGTATAGACATTGGACCACATACATCACTGTGTATGAGCCCCAAGAGCTCTGCTGCCCTTTCTTCATGTCCGGTGAACGGAGATTTGGCCATCTTTCTTTTGAGACAAGACTGACAAGTTTCATAAGATGAAAACTCGAACGTGTTCAAAAGTCCATCTTTATGCAACTTACTTAGTCTTTTCTCTCCGATATGACTAAGTCTACAATGCCACAAGTAGGAGTCATTCGTATCTGAATTCTTCTTCTTGCGTGTGTTTTGTATATTGGGAACTGTATTCTGATTTAGAACGTAGATACCATTACACAGTATACCTTCTGCAACCAGTACCTTATGAAGGTAAATGTTCATGATATTTCTATCAAGAACAAAGTTATATCCATCTTTATCGAGTAAAGAAACTTATATGATGTTGCAAACCATGGAAGGTATATAGTAGCAATCGTTCAAAATCATAGTATTGCCATTTGGAAACACTAGGTGATATTCACCGACGGCTGCAGCATTAACTTGTGCTCCGTTCGCTACCCTGAGCGACATATCACCAGGTGCAACTCTCCTACTTTTTCTCAGTCCCTACAATAAATTACAGATATAAGATCCTGATCCGGTATCAAGTACCCAGGAGGTAGGGCTGACCGTAAAGCAGTTCTCAATTACAAGAACACCTGAAGTAGATGCAAAACTATGTTTCTTCTTCAACTGGGTATCCTTGGAATCCATATAATCATCTTTCCCTTGCTCATACTTATGACTGTTGTCACAAGTTAGAGTCGAACCGACGTTCCCCAGCCTCGAATAAGAATTCGGATCGGTCAAGCGATACATTTTATTATCTTGATTAGGGCGTGAAATGGTTGCTACCTGGAGAGAGAGAGAAAAGAAACACTTAGCGTGCGCTCTTGCAAGATTAGATTTGGTTTATTAATTTATCTAATCAGGATGGCTCCCACTGTTTTCTCAAATTCT
The DNA here is from genome assembly GCA_030015575.1 of Agapanthus africanus. NCBI lineage: Eukaryota > Viridiplantae > Streptophyta > Magnoliopsida > Asparagales > Amaryllidaceae > Agapanthus > Agapanthus africanus. The sequence goes on along the minus strand of JASDDO010000016.1, from coordinate 355,547,681 downwards.
TCTTCAAACCCTAAAAGAAGAACTAGTCAGGATTAATCGCACGTCACAATACTTGCTTAACCTTTCAGCCAGGCTAGTGTGGGTACTTCGAGGGAGGTTTTCCAACGCTTTCACGAAGTTCCTTAATTAAATAACCTCTTTTCCCTGGAGGCGTAACCCCGCTAACACCGTTCTAAACACCTACTTGGTTTATAGCATTGATTGTTAAGTGAAATAATCTCCCGAGAGTAATCCAACTCATCAGTGGGATCGGGATCCAACTATCATTGTGTGATAGCAGTTCTCAGGTGTTATAGAGTCTCATGTGTTCTCCCACTGTGCTTTGATTTCCACCCTACCACGGCTCTACTGAGTCGTGCAAATAGGTGGCTTTTGGGTACAGTCCCGAGACTTGTGGAGGCAATGAGCGATAGGAGGGGTTTCGTCTCTCCTGGTATTGGGGGTTGATGTTGCGCTTTGCGCGATTGGCTATATCAGTAAGTACCTGGTCAGGGCTGTTGAGATTTACTGATAAGTGTTATCAGTAGTTTCTCGATCTGTTATAGACCATTTATCGGCACGACTTATTGAGTTATTGGGGTCGACGTTGCCATCCCTAGACTCGATATGCAGCATATCTGATGAAGAGACCGGACTGTATGGTAAGTGTTACCGGTTGGCTCGACAGGATTTTTTGCAGGTTCGCTTGTTTTTCTTCTTATCGCTTAATACCTGGGAGCCGTTACGCACTGCTGGTGCCGCTGACAGTTTGTGGGTATGTGATATGATCACTGCCTATTGCTAGCGTATTGACGAGTCTTAGAGTCCCAAAATGGGGTTACCTAGCTCAGGCGAAACGATGTGGGGTGCATATGGGGATATGCGCGGGTGCTTGATTAAATGCGTGTATATGATACAGCATTGTAATATGGCGTTTTCTATTGGACGGGTCGTATGTGATATGAATGGGTTATTAAATCAAGTGTTGGTTTAATAATGACCATTAGCCTTTTCATTTAAAACCTTTTCTATATGCATGCATGCATGAATGAGTGTATGTGCACATGTTGAGGTGTATGCACACATATATGCATACATACTTATCATGGTTGTTGATATAGTGGAGATGGGAATGCAAGACTCATATGGTATAAAATATCTATGTATTTTATTATTTGAGAAAAAGAAATTAGATTAATTCATGGTTGATATTTGTTTAGACTTGACCGCACTTCACCTACTAATTAACCATGGATTAATTTACATTTGGGTTTTAACTCAATGATAAAATATCTAGATATTTGTTTACCACGGTTAGATGAGAGAGAGACTCTCATATATATTATCTCTTCTCATTTTCATTTATCTTTATCAAAAAGAAAAGAGCTCTAGCATTTCCATTTCCTCCTTCTTCTTCCTCAAAGCTCATTACCTTTTCTTGAGTGAGTGAAAGAGATAAAAAGGAAAGGTTTTTAAGTGATCATACAACCCACATCACCATTCTACTTTAGTATAGCCCACTAGATTAGAGTGTTAGCTTCATCTTCTTCCTGTAAGTGCACGGCGGCGGCCCGGCCGTCGACCCGACGGCCAAACGCGGAAACGGTGGTAAACTTAAAATTTTTGCGGACTTGGCAAACCGGCACCACCGCGCACTAAACCCCGGATCGTGCCATTAAACTTATTCTAGCAACTAAAGAGAATGGGTTAGAGATGTACCGACGATCCAAGTCCTCCGGTCTTCATCTCCACTCCGATCTCCTCGCGGGATCTCCGTCCGTCTCCTCCTCGTCGAAAAGGGCACCACGAAGCCGGGTACTTTTACGGGCTCCCACCTCAATACCGAGGCAACTCGCGCATGAAGCCGGCTACTCGACATGCTCAAGATATGCTGTAGGGAGTGTAATGTAGAATGTATGTCTCACTTTGGGGTTGGTTGCCATTGAAGATGATGGAGGAATCAAGACTAGAAAAATGGTGCTTGCATTTTTCTAGCATGGAAAGAAGATCAAGAATGAAACTCTCATGGTGAAGCTCTCATCTTTTTCTTTCTCTCTTTTCTTTTCTTCTTCTCTTTCTTTTCTTTTCTTCAACCATGAATAAACTTCTTGCATCAAGTGAGTAACAAAATGGTGGAGGAATATGAATATGAAGGGAGGTGATGGTAGTAAAAGGTGGAGGGTAACCATATCCAAAACATAATCATGATCACAAATCAAATCCATTTCAAATCCTCTCTTATCACCATAAGTGTATGAAAAGCAAAGATGCTTATCATATCAAACCTTATGCAATAAAACCCTCCACAAAGTGTTATTTGCAAACTTGCAAATAACACCCTCCATCGGAAAAGTCCGACCGGGAAAGAACAAAGAAAAACCGGCCGGAACGGAAAGCAAACTGGCAACCCCAGAAAAAATGGTCCCGTAATAAATTACAGGAAAACCCCATACTGTGCATACGCACCCGCATCTGTATTCCGTCCGGATACAAATGCAATGAGACAAAATCTACACTGTACTAAACTAGGACCGGCTTAAACCAAAGCCGGCTAGCAAAATCCGTCCGATCCTGATCCGTGCAATACCGCACGTATCTGATCGAACGCTGCCATATAACCATACGGCCACTAGTACAAACCGTCCGATCCTGATCCGTGCAATACCGCACGTATCTGATCGGACCCTGCCATATCTCCATACGGCCTCTACAGCGTTTCGCCCGAAAGCTTGAGTAACTGAAAGTGTGGTGGACTCTAAAGACTCGTCAATACTATGGCTGTGAATTTAACCACTAGCTCGTCAGAGGTATAAGCCAATACGTGACGGGCCACCAGCTATTGACTAAAAGGGACGTCGATGAGGAAGCTCACCCCGACACCCAACTGAGCCTGTCAGTGACAATATCCGTGCAGTCCGGTCCGTTCGTCTATGAGTATCGCATGGCGGGCCTAGGGGGTTGGTAAAAGTCAGACCCCCAAAAGCGGTACAAGTCGTGTCGGAGTGTAGCCCAGAACACCCTGAGATACTACTGGAATACCTACCAGTAAATCTCCTGCCTTGGCCAAGGTCTTTGTGTAATGGCTCTCCTAGACACAGCGCGACCTCACCCCCAATACCGGGAGAGACGAACCCCCGAAGATCCGCTCACTGCCTCCATGTGGCTCGGGACTGTACCCAACTAAAACCTGTTTGCACGACTCCTTTGAGCCGTGGTAGGGTAGTAATCAAAGTACAGTGGGAACTCACACGAGACAAATGACGATCCCCAGGTCGATGAACTAACCTGCACACATGTCACCAGGGAACTGCCATCTGACGTCTGGTATATGACCAACTAGCATGTTCCCGGCGAGTCCTGTCCGGTGTACTCATAACCCAATGAGCACCTGTATACATCTTAGGTGATCCAACTGACACCAGTGGCTTGTGAGACCGGCCACCGCCCCTCGTCGGGGTCTCGACTGTATACACTAGTCTACTAATGGAGTATCGATGCCCAGTCTCGAAACTCCCACGACTAGGGACCTTTTAAGGATAAGCTTATAGACCCCCAGCTCCCACTTATATGATCGCCCTCATACTGCTGGTGGTCAAGCAAGAATCCTAGGGGCTCTATCAACGTGCAATAGCGACCTGTCAGGTCACCTAAAGCAGTACACGATGATAAAGGTAAACCAAATAGCATACTATCATCTCGAGTAAGACTGTCCTACCGGGATAGGTCCTCCCTCAATCATTGCAATCACGTGCCTGTGATCCAATAATTAACTCTGAGGGCACCATCTCCAACAATCTCCCACTTGCACTCAAGGCTAATTATTGCGATGTCGCATACTCACAGCCCGTGTGATACCGAACACCCAACTCCTCTACTTGTCAGTCTCACAAAGCTCGTTTGCGAAACTATTGCGTTCGAGGAATAGCCTCAGTGAGTGGATCCGCCTTAATGTTTCTTTCTATGTCTCTCTATATCTCAAGTTCGCGGAGAAAGCCATCTCCCGAAATGAGCAATACCTGTCTTAGAGTGTCTGGATGTCTGATGGGACCTAGCTCATAAATGAACTCCAAATCCAAACTTCTTAGACTGTATCTTCAACTGAACTTAATCAGTATCCTGCGCCATGCCACCCTCAGTATTGCCTTGGATCACCTGTCCAAAATACTGCCCCTCGTCAGAAGGAAAACTATAACTCTGACAACCTCCTTGTCGTCCAGGTCACCTTGGAAGCCTGGAATGATAACTGTTTCCCGAATGGGGCTTTCGTTATCATATCCCTAGAACAGCCACTTATGTTCTAAAACTGCCTCCGACTGTTTCTCCAGGATTGGATCAATATTAACTTATTGCATGTAGTGCAAGAACAACATCTGGTGTGGTACTTGACATCTCATGATCGACTCAATAGCCTAAGCAAATGATCTACCAATCATGAATATCCCTCTCCCCTTTAGTCTGTAAGACACCTTTAGAGAGGGCGACTCCATTACTTGCAGGTACACTACCGTGCCAGGAGTCGTCCATTCTAAATACTCATAGAATGCTGTCAAGGTACCCAGATTAGGAAACCACCCAAATCTAGATCTAAAACCATAGATCTAGTAACCAGTATGTCTGATATAATGTCCAATTCCTTTGTGGAGAAACCACTGTGTGACGACCAAAGTATAACCGACTGTAGTATAGGAGTTTCTTTTCCTACTCTGTGTATGTCATCCAAATACCAGGATATCACACCCTACTACCTTCTCAACAGATCCATCCCCTATTCTGATGACGTCAAACCTATGACTGTCACGTCAGAAATAGATGATCTATCTCCGCTACATCTGCTTTAGTCTATAAATAGACATAAGCTCCCTGTCCACCAATGCTTCCGCTGCTCCCACTGACTACGACAACCCTCTGGCAGAGTCATACAGACGTGCACTTCTAAAGCAAGTTTAGAACGACGCTACACTCATCCTCCTGCCGGGTCTCGCAGCCTGGAACAACAACAATGGCAAGTGTGGGTATACAAGAACTTCCCTGTCACCGTCCTTGAGGCTACCGAAGTACCTCTCGGGTGCCTGAAGTTACCCACCTTATCTGCGGAGTGGCCAATGGAATGTCAAATCAGATTGAATCTTTAGGTTCCTTATCAAATCTTCAGTAATCGTTTGCGGTTCTGGAATCACTTCCAGTTCTACCATACTCCCACTACTGTTTTCTGAAAAAATCCATTTTTAATTAAACCTGTGGCGAGTCTAGAACAATATTGCTATTGTTCATCCAGATGGTAGAAAGTCAACCCGCGTCATAGCCTGGGTCAACCCACAAACAGCCATTACAGAAACGTGCCTTGAGTTGTCCAGTGTCTGGTTTTAAGCATAAGCCGGACAACTCCCCGTACCTTAACAACGTTAAGATATGAACTGTTCTACATCCAATATAGAACCAGAGGCACTGATTTAATTGAACCAGATTCAAATCATGCAGCTATCTCCAGTGCATGTCAACTAAATGGAAGGAGGTCGATCAGCGTTACTCAACTTAGGAATACTTCCAATTATGAGTAACCTGAAAGAGAAGTAATTTCTCTTTATCATTACTATTAACTGAATACCATACACAAGTATCTACATCTTCGATCACTTTGAAGAATCCCGATACTTGCTATACCTGGTTCTCTACTCTATTCAAATACCTATAACTCCTCAAAACTTAGACCCTGTGTTTCTACGAAACACATGTCTAAGAACTAGAGAAGTCAAAAGTAAACTGAATATAGTATGAGGACCAACCCCTCTGTCCTAATGGACACTGGACAACATACAATACTCTGTATAAGTCCGCTGAGTCTAACAACTCTTTCACTGTGTGTTGTAGGTTGAAAACTGTATTTATGGTTAAGAAGAATTACACCGCTGTTTAATGCTCCTTACCTAACCATCCACTGATATAGGTAAATGTCATCGACATAATATCAAAAGGTATATCTCACTCTATGAAAATAGACGTACAGATATATCAATTTGAAATTGGTGCACAACAGCAGATATTCAAAACCAAATATTTGCCGACCGGCAAACAACCCAGGTGGCATCCTCAAATATCACCAATTTCAACGAATTCCGATATAATGAGGATGATCACCCAATTCCCAATAACTTACTCCCACTCATCATCTGTAAAACCATACAGATGTGAGAATCATACCTGGTAAGTACATACCCTGGAGTAAGTGTCTAATCGGGAAATCAGTTTTCCATTAACAGTACACAGTGAAACTGAAACATTGAAATGTTTCGTTGGGGTATCCTGGTATTCCTAGTAATGCCTCATCCATTATCCAGATTCACAACTATAACCGTATAATTCTTTGCCACCTCTCCAAATCCCTTCATATGTCTTTAGTCATTACCTTCTGTACACCCCTTTAGGCCAAATGGTTTTCTTCCTTCCCTACCGTTCGGCACCAGCCTATGGTTTGGAAGAAGACTATCCAAAAAGCATAAAGGGTGTACTGTCCTAATCCTAGGAACACTCGCATCGCGAGAGAAGGTGAAGATAAAAGACACCTGAATGTACTTTATTCCTATTTCTCCTGAACCAGGATCCATCCCCGAACTGGAACAAGTTCCTTTCGAGTTCGTATATAACCATACGATGGATTATCCAATAAAATGGGATCTTCGTAGTAATACGGAGTGTCCTGGAGAGATACAAAGGTGATTTAGGATTGGCGAAGAAATACTTGGTTTGGTCGTGAATAGCAGTCGCAATTTACTTTGCCCTCTTACTAATCCCTTACTTTGTCTTAACTTAATACCTTCTGTACACCGTTTAGGCTAATTGGCTTTCTTCCTTCCCTACCGGTCGGCACCAGCCTATGGTTTGGAAGAAGACTATCCAATTTGCGTAATAGGTGTACTACTCCTAAACCAAGGAGTACTCGCAACCTGAGAGAGGGTGAAAAGAAAAGACAACTGAATAGTCCTATCCGTTTTCTCCAGAACCGGAAACCATCCTCGAATAAATCCCTTCGAGTTCGTATCTAACCATACGATGGTTTTGTCCAATGGAAGTGGACGTTCGTAGTAAAACGGGGTGTCCTGGAGAAAATGGTAAAAGCAGGAGTGGCAATGAGGTTTGCAACTCTGACAATCCAAAAGCCAGTGTTAAGTAGGTTCGGTCAACTTGGTCACTGAGTCATAATCTTAGGGCCGGGTCAATGGTCGCTGCCAGAGAGAGAGAGAAAAGAAACACTCAGCGTGCACTCTATCCTAGATCAGAATGGTTACCAATTTATCCAATCTGGAAACCTCCCACTGTACCTCAAATTCTCCTCCAAACCTGAAAGAAGAATTAGTCGGGGTGACCCGAGGAGTAAACCAACTCATCAGTGGGAATCGGGATCCAACTATCATCGCATGATAACGTGACGGAATCCGCTCACGGTATTACACTCCAGAAGGTATGAGCATATCTGGCAAGTTTCAGTTCTTTTGAAACTCCCGATGAGATTTCTGCCCCATGCTCTTATGACCTTGGCGTGAGGTCAAAATATCATAAGTCACATGTCAAGTTCTACCCATCATTATCCAGGTTAATTTGAATCCACCCGTACATACCCTTGACGTAGGCCAAAATAGTAGTACGACTGTCCCAAACCAACGCATCTATCTATGCAACAGATAAATACCCGGCAGCTACCAATCACTATGCCTTGGCGTGAGGTCAAAATACATAGCTTGAATACTACCGAATATTTAACTGAAATGATGGAGGGCTACGAATGGTTTCTGGCGAAAACCTTTAACGTAAAGAACTTGATATCGTCGAAGGAACGGATAGCTTTTTTAAAAATATAGTGACGAAAACTGTTGCTAAAGAGGTCACTCCCGGTGAAGGGATCTCGGCTCTTTCCCCGTAGAATGGGGTGCAGGATATTCCAAATGAATACCGCGATGCAAAGCAAAAGTAATCGGCTATAGTGAAGTTAATGCCCTGACGCAAACTTCTGTCCAAGGGGTCACTCCCGGTGAAGGGATCTCGGCCCTTGCCTCGTCGACTGAGGAGCAGGATATTCCAAATGAATACCACGATGCAAAACAAAAGTGAACGTCCTTGCAATAACAGCTTTTTGAAAAGTGTTCCAACAACATCAGATTAGGTTTGTTTAACTTGCATTGATCCGAATCAATGCAGTCCCATCAATTGATCACACCAATAAAGAACGAAAATATACTGACGTACGTATATGCCATCCGCATTCGCCACTGGGTCCCGTCATTACTCGTTAGGTTAGCTTACTAACGACAGAGCGGGGACTGGACTAGCGCGGATGAAAAACATATACAACATCTACTAATATATATACCAATATATTATATTTCGCTCAAGGCGTGAAAAGAAATGCAACATCACAGAAATGTACAGCATCACAGAACAATACAGATATCTGGGATCCCCGGGTTTCACAGAGCCACTACTGAAACCCGACGTTCCCCTGGTCGTGTGGATAGCCTGTGCAATGAAATCCTAGACCCCTACGGGCGCGGCAAGTCACCCGCCAAAACCTGAAGCGAGGCAGCCCCCTTCAGCGCCGTGAATGGACCACCCAGCACTTCACGGAATCCGGTAACTTGGGCACCCCTCCTGGGTCAACCTGTACCCCCTACGAGTGCGGCGAATAGCCCGCCAATCCTAGAGTGAAGCCCCCTCCGTCTCAATGCCATGAGATGCGGGCTTGTTGCCCTCTAGAACCCGGCTATCCGTGCACCCCACCGCGGGGTAATCCTAGTACAGAAAGTAAAATATACATACAACGGGTACATCGACCGCAACCAGGTCGTGCCCCAAAAGAATAATACAATCAGGCAGTGACGGCAGTCCACATGTCGGACGCTCGCCCCGCAATAACAAATGTACATAATACAACATCACAGTACTAGCATTGCATCCAGGCTATCCCCCACGACCGATCCGCAACATCACAGCATAAACATAGAACATCAACGTGAAAGTCACGTTCGCAAATCCGTCTAACCGGGCTATAGCAGTTAGACAGGATTTACCGATCGAGTGACATTCACGGTCGCAGATATAATGTAAATACTGTGAAAAATGTGTTTTAAAATATTCCGATCGATCAAAAATTAACAAGTGGGCCCTCAATCAAAACTGTAGCACTCACAGAAATCTTGGGCCCAATTTTAATATTCCAAAACCCATATTTTAAGCCCAGAAGGCCTCTGAAAAAATTTGGTGATGTGATGTGAATAGTGCGCGGCGGAAGGGCCGCACGAGGGGGGGTTTCGCGGCGGATCCGCGCTCCAACTGTGGAGTTACATCGTCAAATTTTTACAGAACTCTTAGATTTTCCAGTACATCAATATTTTACAACCTGAAAAATTTTTCGAGACCAAAAATTTTCAACAGAAACTGATTCGAACTATAATGCAGTTTTGGAACATTCGATCGATCGAAACAGAAAAACACATTACACCAAGCTAGACTATGTTAATGGCGAGGCTTTGATACCACTGTAAGTGCACGGCGGCGCCCCGGCCGTCGACCCGACGGCCAAACGCGGAAATGGTGGTAAACTTAAAATTTTTGCGGACTTGGCAAACCGGCACCACCGCGCACTAAACCCCGGATCGTGCCATTAAACTTATTCTAGCAACTAAAGAGAATGGGTTAAAGATGTACCGACGATCCAAGTCCTCCGGTCTTCATCTCCACTCCGATCTCCTCGCGGGATCTCCGTCCGTCTCCTCCTCGTCGAAAAGGGCACCACGAAGCCGGGTACTTTTACGGGCTCCCACCTCAATACCGAGGCAACTCGCGCATGAAGCCGGCTACTCGACATGCTCAAGATATGCTGTAGGGAGTGTAATGTAGAATGTATGTCTCACTTTGGGGTTGGTTGCCATTGAAGATGATGGAGGAATCAAGACTAGAAAAATGGTGCTTGCATTTTTCTAGCATGGAAAGAAGATCAAGAATGAAACTCTCATGGTGAAGCTCTCATCTTTTTCTTTCTCTCTTTTCTTTTCTTCTTCTCTTTCTTTTCTTTTCTTCAACCATGAATAAACTTCTTGCATCAAGTGAGTAACAAAATGGTGGAGGAATATGAATATGAAGGGAGGTGATGGTAGTAAAAGGTGGAGGGTAACCATATCCAAAACATAATCATGATCACAAATCAAATCCATTTCAAATCCTCTCTTATCACCATAAGTGTATGAAAAGCAAAGATGCTTATCATATCAAACCTTATGCAATAAAACCCTCCACAAAGTGTTATTTGCAAACTTGCAAATAACACCCTCCATCGGAAAAGTCCGGCCGGGAAAGAACAAAGAAAAACCGGCCGGAACGGAAAGCAAACTGGCAACCCCAGAAAAAATGGTCCCGTAATAAATTACAGGAAAACCCCATACTGTGCATACGCACCCGCATCTGTATTCCGTCCGGATACAAATGCAATGAGACAAAATCTACACTGTACTAAACTAGGACCGGCTTAAACCAAAGCCGGCTAGCAAAATCCGTCCGATCCTGATCCGTGCAATACCGCACGTATCTGATCGAACGCTGCCATATAACCATACGGCCACTAGTACAAACCGTCCGATCCTGATCCGTGCAATACCGCACGTATCTGATCGGACCCTGCCATATCTCCATACGGCCTCTACAGCGTTTCGCCCGAAAGCTTGAGTAACTGAAAGTGTGGTGGACTCTAAAGACTCGTCAATACTATGGCTGTGAATTTAACCACTAGCTCGTCAGAGGTATAAGCCAATACGTGACGGGCCACCAGCTATTGACTAAAAGGGACGTCGATGAGGAAGCTCACCCCGACACCCAACTGAGCCTGTCAGTGACAATATCCGTGCAGTCCGGTCCGTTCGTCTATGAGTATCGCATGGCGGGCCTAGGGGGTTGGTAAAAGTCAGACCCCCAAAAGCGGTACAAGTCGTGTCGGAGTGTAGCCCAGAACACCCTGAGATACTACTGGAATACCTACCAGTAAATCTCCTGCCTTGGCCAAGGTCTTTGTGTAATGGCTCTCCTAGACACAGCGCGACCTCACCCCCAATACCGGGAGAGACGAACCCCCGAAGATCCGCTCACTGCCTCCATGTGGCTCGGGACTGTACCCAACTAAAACCTGTTTGCACGACTCCTTTGAGCCATGGTAGGGTAGTAATCAAAGTACAGTGGGAACTCACACGAGACAAATGACGATCCCCAGGTCGATGAACTAACCTGCACACATGTCACCAGGGAACTGCCATCTGACGTCTGGTATATGACCAACTAGCATGTTCCCGGCGAGTCCTGTCCGGTGTACTCATAACCCAATGAGCACCTGTATACATCTTAGGTGATCCAACTGACACCAGTGGCTTGTGAGACCGGCCACCGCCCCTCGTCGGGGTCTCGACTGTATACACTAGTCTACTAATGGAGTATCGATGCCCAGTCTCGAAACTCCCACGACTAGGGACCTTTTAAGGATAAGCTTATAGACCCCCAGCTCCCACTTATATGATCGCCCTCATACTGCTGGTGGTCAAGCAAGAATCCTAGGGGCTCTATCAACGTGCAATAGCGACCTGTCAGGTCACCTAAAGCAGTACACGATGATAAAGGTAAACCAGATAGCATACTATCATCTCGAGTAAGACTGTCCTACCGGGATAGGTCCTCCCTCAATCATTGCAATCACGTGCCTGTGATCCAATAATTGACTCTGAGGGCACCATCTCCAACACTTCCTAGATCAAGTGAAGCTTGAAACTTGTGAAAAGGAGCCCCGAGTGGATCATCGTGGACAAGGAAGATCTCAAGCAAGCCGGTGCAAACTCAAAACAATCCAAGGAGTCTAGCAAGGAGGTATACAAAGGTTGTATTCACTTTCACTTAGTGTTAGACACTTGATTTTGTAAGTGATACTTCTATGTTACCCAAAACTTCTAGTTTGATCCTAGGTTAAAGATTACTTAGCACCCTAAAAATTTTATTATGGCATGTGTGTTGCTTGCAAACACTAGTTGAGGTGTTAAGGAATCCCAACATGGTATCAGAGCCAAGCTAGAATTTTAATGATGATGTTAAAACAATTACAGAAACGAAACCAACTCCGAATTTACAAAACTTGAAACCCTAATTTGTTCTCTGTAAATTTTTTTAAAAGTCGTTTAAAAATTATTTTAACAGTTGCAGAAGCTTGCATTTGATGTTATTAGAACACAGTGTGAAGACGAGCCCCCCTGCTCGGAAATGACCCGAGCACATGCCCTGTATGGCCGGCGACCTTGACCAATTTTCCCCCCTCTGTCTCGTTTTCACAATGTTCTCTACTCTGTGTATTTTGGGGTTTCAGGTATTGTTTGTTTAGTCCATAAATTTCATGAGATGTTAATTTGCAGTGGGACTAAATCGGAGCTATTCATAGTCATAGTTTTAGCATTGTATTGGTAACCTAGACGACATTAAACAGGTCGAACGAATATCAAACACTCGTATTTTCCAGGTTAAATGTACTCAATGTATCATGCAGGTATTCCTATGGACCCTCTAGAAGAATGAAACCCTAACTCGATCTGTGACCACGGAACCGCGGCTAAACCTTATAGTTTACCGTAGTTAGTGGTGCCACAAATGAGGCTTGAGTTTTCCCTTCTACGGCTGGTCCATAAAGTAACGTGGCATAATTTTTGGGTATTGTTTAACGGTGCTCAAGTGTTGAGCTTGCTGGGAAATATGGGTGTTCGTTAATTCGATCGAAGGGTTTAACATCGCCTAGATTTATATGATACTTATTTCTGCGACCGTAAGTGTAGTATATGTATCGCTGGTTTCGTTGCTATATGTCAACGGCAATTGGGGTACGCATACTTGCTTACGTTGATGACATGTGATGTTATGTGTTGCTGTGCTATGATGTATAGGATCATCGTGATCGAATAGACGGGGGGTTTTATGTGAGATGAGAGTTTTTCTTTTCATCCATGTAAAATTCATTTGTATGTAATATTCTTTTATTTGGGGCACATCCGGGTTGAGGGTGATGTCACCATTGATGTATATTATTCACTTTTCCACATTAGGATAGACCCAAGGTGGAGAGCACAAGTGACCGGGTTCTAGAGTCCAGTGGGAGACCATCTCGAGGAGTCGGGACCGGGTCTCCTAACTCTAGAATTGGTAGGGTCGCTTGCCGCTCTCGTAGGGGTCTTGGGTGTGGGATTGGCTATTCATCACGACCGTGGAATCCGTATTTTCTATCGTTAGCTAAATACAAAATACGAAAATCCTAGTATATCTATGTGTTTCTGCTGCCTATATTTTGTGATGTGATCGCTTGATATATCTGAGACGAATGCAATATTATATATGAGATATATAGTAGGCGTTGCTTATGTTTTGCACCTGCGCTAGTCCCGTCCCGGTATACCGTTAGTTAAGTAACCAAACGGTGCATAATGGAACATTGTGGCGAATGCGGATGGCATAAGCATACATTGTATTTTCGTTTCTTTTCTGTGTTTGGCTTAAGGACTTAAATGATGGGACTATATTAATATGATTAATGTAAGGAAAAATAAACCTAAAAGATGTTGTAGAATCGAATTTGAAACCCACTCGGCTTTTTACGAAAAAGCTACATTTCAAAATTACGGAGCTTAAACCACTCCTTTTGAAAAACCATTTGATTCTACAACGATATCAAGTTCAAAGCGTTAAAGGTTTTCTTAAAAACCATCCGCAACCCTCCGTCATTTTAAGAAGTTGAGTACTTAGTATTCGTGCTACGTTTGTTGATTATAGTTATGGCGTAGTGTACGGTAGCTAAGTGTTGTTTTCCTACACTGCATATGATTTAGATTAATTAGGACATTCATATGACTTTGTTAACCATAGTTAAGGGTCATGTGGGTGGGTCTAATTAATCAAGAAATGACGGGTTGAGCTTGACTAGTGCTTGTGATTTTTTGACCATAGTTAAGGTCATGAGTACTAGGGGTAAAAACCATATCAGGAGTTTCAAGAGTTGAAATTTGCAATGAGATTGCATACCTTCCATATAATGGTTGGATCTTGTTCAGTTGAAAATATTGCACTTTGGTATAAGTATTTTCCTTACATTTCTTAAATAATAAAAGGTGTTTATTATAAATATTAAACATATTTGGATTTATCTGCAAAATACTATTTTCCATATGTTTATATATTATAATTAATATTATGAAGGAAAATATAGGCATTTTATATTTATATAATATTTTGGTAATTGAAAATATGCATATCATATCAAATATTCTAATCACAATTCTTAAAAAAATATAATATCATACAAATGGTTAGAATAATATTTCAAAATATATGCATAATATTTTATTAATTAAAAGATGCATAGCATATCAAATATTCTTAATCATGTTTGTTAAAAATTTATTACCATATAAAGTGCATAGCATATTAAATATTCTTAATCAAGTTTCTTAAAAATTTATTACCATATATAGTGATTAAGACACTCTCTCTAATTTAATAAATAGTACTAACATTATTCATAAAGATATTGTGCAAGATTTAGCTCGGGTCAAAAGATCAAGATGTTCAAGATGTCAGGATCAAAAATCTGCCAAAATCATAAAATCAATACTGACAGGGACTCAGAATCCATATATGGAAAGTCACCATATTAGGAAGTCACCATATATGGTAACTAGTTTTTCTTCTTTGAGGGCTATATAAAGGACCAAGGGCTAAAGTTAGAAGGCATCAAGCCGAAGAGATCACGAAGTCCAAGACGGCTCACGCATCCAGGCTGATCATCAACGGTTCATCTACCTCCTTAGAAGAGATCGAGAAGCAAACTAGGTTTTTGTAATCATTTTCTAAGGAATCAAAGTGTACTTGATATTGTTGATTAATAAAGGTAGCTTTCTTCTTCTTATTCTATTTTTTCGTAGTTTAATGGTGCAATTTCTTTCCATCTCTTTTTCTCCCAACATGCGCGAGTAATTCTCCGCTTGTTAGGGTTCGTAGGATTAGGGTAGGCTAATGGATGATGAACATCTCTAAACCATTTTTAAGTCCTATAAAGTTTATGAACTTTATCAAAAGAATTATTAACATCCTAATCGGGCGCGCTAACAATTCTTTGCTAGTTCCGACCGCGATTAGAGATTAGATTAATGATTGTTTTGGTAAAGGCTAGATATGAACGGAGTTCCGTGTCGAGATAAGGGTTAAGAGTGGGATTCCTTTTCCCTCCAGAAACCCTAATCTACAT
This sequence comes from Agapanthus africanus, assembly GCA_030015575.1. NCBI lineage: Eukaryota > Viridiplantae > Streptophyta > Magnoliopsida > Asparagales > Amaryllidaceae > Agapanthus > Agapanthus africanus. Next base: position 355,532,401 of record JASDDO010000016.1, on the reverse strand, counting down.
GCATCACCATCGTTCTAGTTTTAAATCTATTAATGAATAAAAAGGGTAACTTTTAATTAATCATCCATGACTACTAAATCCTAACGAACCCTATAAGCCCTCTTATTATATTAATTACATATTTAAAATAATCTAGATCTATATTTTACATTCTTGTTTAACGTAGATCTAGAAACCATTCTATAAAATTCTTTATTCCTCCTCTCTTTCTCAACAAATCTAAAGTAAAAGTAAAAGGTTCCACGTTTCCCAGAGGACGACCCGTACTCATCTCGGTCTAGCTACGTGCGACACCGTTATTGATTGCGGTTAACTACAAACATACACTTTTTCGTATCAATCAAATGGCGCCGTTGCCGGGGAAACGTGCATAATTTTTTATTCTTACTATTTGTGTTGAATTCTTAGACGATTCATATCATTACTAAAACAAAACTGAAAATTGCATATTTAACGATTTGTGTGTTAATTTTGCGAGGGAATCTGGAGTCACGGACTTGAGGGAACAGGAGATCTAGGGTTTCACACTTCTCAGGTATCTTTCTCAACTCCTTCTCTCTCCCCTCAAATCCAATAAAATCTATTTTCTGCAGGATTCTTTGCAAAATCGCGCCGCTCAAAAATCTTTTTGCAAAAGTTTTGTGATTGGTTTTGTTTTGCATATTTAATACGGACTTTAAGGGGCAAAGACCAAATCAAGATTAGGTGGGGATTTCATCACCCTTCCTAAGCCCCACAAATCACAAACCGAGCATATAGATCAACCCTCCATTAATTTAAAAAATATCTAGACCAGACTCTAAGGACTGTCGCGCTCAATAAGGTCAGAGGAAGGTCGTGGGTAATCTATCGTTTATCCGCATTACTTTTGTAGTGCCTAGGCAAGTGTGACAAAGGCTAGTGATTTTTAATTAGACCCACGACGTGGTTCCTTCCCACTTACCTGGCACTTATCTGGCTACAAGGATAGTACGGAGGCGGTAGAGGATTGATCCTGCGGCTTGTCCTTTGGAAGTCTAGGAGCGGTCTAGAGACTAGACCTAGGTGACCTTAGTTCTAGGGTTGCTTGTGCATCTTAGGGTGATTTGTCTTGAGTCCCACTTTTTCAAAACAAGCCAATTTTAAATCACACACGCTGCCACTTGCACTAAACCCGCTTAGTGCATGCTCAGCTGGACACGAGATCCTAGTGCCCGTCTTGTCCGCGTTCCTGCTATCGACGCCGAAGTCGGTACTTCTTCATCTTCTTTTCCTCCACTACACACCACATCGACCGAGATGGACGGCACTCCATCAGAATTTAACACCAAGCTGCCACCGCCCGTAGGTGCGCAGAATCCACCGCGCATCTCTCTCCAAGAGAGATGCTATCCTATCCGTGGTCCCCTTCCTACTTGTCTATCTCTTCCACCACCTAACGGGGATAATTTCGAAATTAAACCCTACTACATCAACCTGCTGCCCAAATTTCACGGGCTTGATTCGGAAGACGCGTATGTTTTCATCACCAAATTCAAAAACGTATGCGCAATGATGGGTACTTCACAATTGACTTTAGATGCTATGCGCTTACGTCTTCTCCCATTCACACTGTGCGACTTGGCAGAAAAATGGCTTTATAATACCGCTGCACACTCTATCACTAATTGGTATGAATTTGTCATAGCATTTCTTAAGAAGTTTTACCCAAACCATAAGACTGCCCACATTAGGAGCGAGATCAACCAGTTCACCCAGCTTCCCAATGAACCATTTTGGAAGTGCTTTGAACGTTTCAAGGATCTGCTTGTCCAATGCCCCCATCACGGAATACAAAGATGGGATTTATGTCGGATTATATATAAGGGCATTAATCCAGCGACAAAGCAGATGCTTGAAACAATGTGTCAATGCAATTTCATGTCTAAAGATGACGGTGAAGCATGGAAATATCTGGAAGACCTTGCTGAACACACGTTGCAGTGGGAAAGCGTAAGACCACCTTCAACTAAGGGAGGTATTCACCAACTCGATGTTTCTATCGCAGTAAAAGCCGAAATGGCAGCGATACAGAAGAAACTCGATGCTATTGAGAACAAATTTTCATCATTCTCCCTAAATCAGGTCACGCTTCCTAAGACCGTCTGTGGTTGCTGTTCGGATCCTTCACACTTAACGGAAGAATGTCCTATGAATGTTTCATTTCAAGCTAATGCTGCTTTTCAGCAGCGACCTAGAAACGACCCTTATTCTTCCACGTACAATCAAGGATGGAGGAATCATCCTAACTTTGCTTGGAATCAAAACCAACAAAGCAATTATCAAAGACCTCCTCCACAGCAACCACAACCACAGAATCAGCCCCCCTTTTAGTCACAAAATTACCAAAATCCGGCCAACATTTCTACACCACAAGTGGACGGTACTGACAACTCACTTGCACAAACTTTGGATATGTTCATGAAACAATCCATGCAAATTTCGGCTGAGATGAAGTCTTCTATTGATACCCTAACGAAAAACTCCACATCCCATGGTGAGAGTATCAAATCAATAGAAAACCAAATCGCACAGTTAAATGCCGCAATGAGTGCGAGAGAGAAAGGGAAACTCCCATCTCAACCCCTACCGAATCCTGGCCATTCACAAAGTCATAATGTGAATGCCATTACTATGTTGAGATCGGGAAGAGTGCTGAATAACCGAGTGGGTGAGCAATTTGATGATAGTGACACATTTGATACCCCTTCTTCTTCTTCTTCCCCTAATTCGTCTAGTCCCCCACCTTCATCCGAGCCTATTCTACGTTTTCCCCAAGGCTCGAACATTTCGCCTAAGTCGATGCCCACTCCAATTTTGGGATCGAATCCGTCGCCACAGTCTTCTCAACAAACATTGGACCCAAAACTTATTGATCGAGCTCCATTTCCAAACCGATTAAGGGCCAACAAACCTAACCCGTAAATGGAGAAGATTGTGGAAATGTTTAAGCAAGTTAGCATGAATATTCCTCTCCTAGATGTTATTCAACAAGTCCCATCTTATGCAAGAATCCTTAAAGACTTGTGCACTAGGAAGAAAAAACTCAAGTGCCTAAAAAGGTTTTCATGACGAGTAATGTTAGCACAGATTTTACCCAACAAATACCAAAGAAACGTAAGGACCCCGGCTGTCCTACAATCTCTATTTCTATTGGGGGTAAAAATATAAATTGTGCTTTACTCGATCTAGGCGCTAGCGTCAACTTGCTTCCTTATTCAGTATACGAGCAGTTAGGAATTGGAGAGTTAAAACCCGCCCATTGTACTCTCCAAATGGCAGACCGATCTATCACCAAACCTCGGGGCGAACTAGAGGATGTGTTAATTAAAGTCGGGGAATTCATATTCCCTGTGGACTTTATCACTATAGATACATAACCTGTGGCAAACCCACGCAATCAAATCCCGGTGATACTCGGTCGACCCTTTTTGGCCACTTCCAACACAGTAATCAATTGTAGAAACGGCTTTATTACCCTATCCTTTGGAAAGAAGTCAATAGAGCTTAACATCTACAAGTTGGGAAGTGAACCCTCCGAACCCTATGCTCATGTGTGTTCTGTCGAATTAATGGATGTCGACAGCAGCGAATTTGATCAACCTCATGATACTGACTCTTTTCATATGTTGTTGCTTGACACGGACTCTTCCACCGAGTTGTCCGGGTCAACATCTAACACTGATGAGGAACTTTTTATAGAGTCTGACGATCCCCCATTTTTTCTGATGACATTATTCTTCGGGATATCGATGAAAGCTTTGAGGAAATTTTCGCTGATGAACTCGCATTTTTACAAGACACGGGTGTTGAGATGAATCAACTCCAAGATAAAGAAATTGAACCTCCACCCCTTTTTTTGGACAATCATGATAATGCGAGTAATCCATCATTACTATCACTGTGTCATCTCTCCAAATTGAGACGCAATCCTTTTCCATCACACCTATTATCACCTCCCCACTTCTTCACGTCGAAAGGTGACATATTCTTCCACCAACCTTGGTGCTTCATCGATAAAATATTTGAATGGTTGGTGTTAACTTTTGGTCTTTGTAAGGCTTTACTTTGACCAATAACTTTACCCCCCGATGATTTTAAAAGATTAACATTGTTTAACTCAAGTTTGGGGGGTGGTATATTTTGGCTCTTGAAAGAAAATGATTTTTACAAAATTGTGAGCCTAAAATAAGTTTGGGGGAGGATTTTCACTTCCATATATTCTTTCCCCCATTAATAATTTCCTCCCAAGTCTACAGGTTTTTGAGCTTAACGGATGACATCAGTGAGGACACTGCTGTAAACAGGTTTGGGGGAGGTTTGTGCTTATTTACACATCAATTTGCATCATATTTTGCATAAGCACAATATTTTCAAAAAAAAAAATAAAAATTCTTTTACAATAAAAGAGTAGAAAGTGAAAAATTACATCCAAAAGATTGGAATAGCTTAAGAAAACCAAGAAAATTAGAAGTTTTCTTAAACGAACTAGTAATAAGTAGTTATGAGCTGTTGTCCCAAGGGTTAGTAAAATGAAGGAAGTCGCTAATCTGAGGATAAAAATAAGTCTGAAAAATAGTTTCTATCCTGGAAGCCAAACATTTGAATGTTGATACCCTACTATATGCACTTACACACGTCTTGAAACTCGGGATAGTAGAGCATACCTTGAAATGCTCTTGTCTAAAAGCCAAAGTATGAAGGAAATGAAAAAAATGAAGAAAATACAAAAATGGTGAAAAGAAAAAAATGAACACTGGTTTTGTATCGCCAAGGCAGCAATAAAAAAAATATAGCGAGGGTGCCTCTTCACCTAGTGCCCTAAGGCCAACTGGTCTGGGAGTCACTGCTAAGCCTTAGGTGGTGCAAGACGAGGAAAATATTATCACCTAATCAGCAAGCACATAAGTAATCGGTCGGTTAGTACCTCAAGAAGTATTAATGGTCGCATGAAAATGTGTGAGCAAATCTAAATATTCATCAAGTTAAAAAGTACCGAGGTAGATGGACAAGAGTATGATAGCTTGAATTGAATTATCCGAGTGTAGGGATGTTCATTACACACACGTAGGGTTATATGATCAATGTTTGGACGAAAGGTAGGAATGAAGAATAAAGACGATGTTTTATTGAGGGATAATGTGATTTCAAACATCTTTTCATTACTATTAAGATATGGCTCATGACAACTGAAAAACTAGTATAGTTGGAAACTCTTATTTTCAAAGTCTTTCTTTTTTGGTTCTTATCTTTATATGTAAATTTCACCATCTCTCTTTTATTATAGGATTTTGTGGGTGTAATCCGCTGAAAACCCTCAGGAGACAACACTCCTCCTACTAGGGACACCTAGAGGTTTAACGGCTTGTTGCACGTGCTCAGTGCAATCGTGTTTGCCTACGAAAGTGTGCTTAGTTTTTTCCTTTCTTTATTCTTCTTCTCTTGAATAAACTAGTTTGCTCGGGACGATCAAAGATAAGTTTGGGGGTATTTGTTCAGTTGAAAATATTGCACTTTGGTATAAGTATTTTCCTTACATTTCTTAAATAATAAAAGGTGTTTATTATAAATATTAAACATATTTGGATTTATCTGCAAAATACTATTTTCCATATGTTTATATATTATAATTAATATTATGAAGGAAAATATAGGCATTTTATATTTATATAATATTTTGGTAATTGAAAATATGCATATCATATCAAATATTCTAATCACAATTCTTAAAAAGATATAATATCATACAAATGGTTAGAATAATATTTCAAAATATATGCATAATATTTTATTAATTAAAAGATGCATAGCATATCAAATATTCTTAATCATGTTTGTTAAAGATTTATTACCATATAAAGTGCATAGCATATTAAATATTCTTAATCAAGTTTCTTAAAGATTTATTACCATATATAGTGATTAAGACACTCTCTCTAATTTAATAAATAGTACTAACATTATTCATAAAGATATTGTGCAAGATTTAGCTCGGGTCAAGAGATCAAGATGTTCAAGATGTCAGGATCAAAAATCTGCCAAAATCATAAAATCAATACTGACAGGGACTCAGAATCCATATATGGAAAGTCACCATATTAGGAAGTCACCATATATGGTAACTAGTTTTTCTTCTTTGAGGGCTATATAAAGGACCAAGGGCTAAAGTTAGAAGGCATCAAGCCGAAGAGATCACGAAGTCCAAGACGGCTCACGCATCCAGGCTGATCATCAACGGTTCATCTACCTCCTTAGAAGAGATCGAGAAGCAAACTAGGTTTTTGTAATCATTTTCTAAGGAATCAAAGTGTACTTGATATTGTTGATTAATAAAGGTAGCTTTCTTCTTCTTATTCTATTTTTTCGTAGTTTAATGATGCAATTTCTTTCCATCTCTTTTTCTCCCAACATGCGCGAGTAATTCTCCGCTTGTTAGGGTTCGTAGGATTAGGGTAGGCTAATGGATGATGAACATCTCTAAACCATTTTTAAGTCCTATAAAGTTTATGAACTTTATCAAAAGAATTATTAACATCCTAATCGGGCACGCTAACAATTCTTTGCTAGTTCCGACCGCGATTAGTGATTAGATTAATGATTGTTTTGGTAAAGGCTAGATATGAAAGGAGTTCCGTGTCGAGATAAGGGTTAAGAGTGGGATTCCTTTTCCCTCCAGAAACCCTAATCTACATGCATCACCGTCGTTCTAGTTTTAAATCTATTAATGGATAAAAAGGGTAATTTTTAATTAATCATCCATGACTACTAAATCCTAACGAACCCTACAAGCCCTCTTATTATATTAATTACATCTTTAAAATAATCTAGATCTATATTTTACATTCTTGTTTAACGTAGATCTAGAAACCATTCTATAAAATTCTTTATTCCTCCTCTCTTTCTCAACACATCTAAAGTAAAAGTAAAAGGTTCCACGTTTCCCAGAGGACGACCCGTACTCATCTCGGTCTAGCTATGTGCGACACCGTTATTGATTGCGGTTAACTACAAACATACACTTTTTCGTATCAATCAGATCTCGATCCCATTGTGAGCAAGAGTTGCTCCTAGAAGAGTTTTGCACTTTACAATTAGCTAACCCATTAGGTGTCTAGAAAGGTGTTAACGGGGCTACGCCTCTGGGAAAATGAGGTTTACTTTAATTAGGTCCGTGCGAAAGCATAGGGAACCTCCCTTAAGTACCGACACTGGCCTGGCTGAACGGTTTATGAAGTTGTAGAATGCAATTAATCCTGGCTAGTTTTCCTTTTAAGGTTTGAAGGAAAATTTGATAAAAGCAGTGGGAGACATCGATTAGATAACATAAATAACCAATCTGATCTTTACAAGAGCTTTCGCCGAGTGTGTTCGTTTCTCTCTTTTAATGGCAGATACGAATGACAGGACTCAAGCTTCTACTAGATAAAAATAAACTGAATGGGACCAATTATAAATACTGGCTGAGGAACATCAACACAGTCTTAACTTATGATAAGGTATCATATGCCCTCACGGCTCCAGCCTCGCCCATCTCAGGTCCTAAATCTTCGGTTGCGGATAAGGAAGTCCGTAAGACATGGGATGCTGACTGTGCCACGGCCAAATGCCTCGCGCTTGCATTAATGGATAACACACATCAAAAATAGCACGAGAAGATGGACATTCAATCCATCTTTTTCCATACAAAAGAGTTGTATGGGGAGAAATCTCGTGTATTACGATACGAAGCGTCACGAAAGCCGTTTCAAACGCGGATGGCTCTTGGCACACCAGTAGGTGACCATGTTTTGAAGATGATAGCCCTTATAGAAGAGCTTGAGGACCTCGGATTGACAATGGACAACGAACAATATATTGATATCATTCTGCAGTCTCCCCTCCCCCCCCCCACATTTGCTTAGTTTGTAATTAACTTCAACATGCACAACATGGAGAAGTTACTACCTGAACTTCTCAATATGTTGAGGAGTGCAGAAAGCACGCTGAAGTCAGTGAAGACTCCCACTTTGACTGTTGGACCATCTTCCTCCTCTCTCCCGATGGCTAAGGCCAAGGGAAAGATGAAGAGGAAACCCACCAAACCTAGAGGTGGAGTTAAAAATGTCAAGGGGAAAGACAAGTCCACGGCTGGGGAATCGGGAAAAAGGGAATGTTATCACTACCACAAAGCGGGACACTGGAAGCGCAACTGCACTGAGTACTTGGATCTCAAAAGGAAGAAGCATGGTGATGTTTCCGCTTCAGGTGTGTTTGTGACCAAAAATTGTTTTTCTATAAACTCTGCTTCCTGGGTATTAGATATCGGTTCAGGTTTTCACATTTGCAATTCCATGCAGGGGTTGAGAAATAGCAAAGTTTTGAAGATAGGTGACCATACTCTCCGGGTTGGAAATGGTTCCAATGTACATGCGGTTTCGGTGGGAGAGTATCACCTGGGGTTGCCCTGAGGGTGTATATTGGTTTTGAACCCATATTATTATGTACCTAGTATGCTTTGTAATATTGTATCCGTTTCTTTATTAGACAATGAAGGATATAATTTTGTATTGCAGAATAATGTTATGAACATTAACCTGAATCAAATGTTGGTTGGGTATGGCACACTTAATAACGGGATATACGTCCTAAATCAACACATAGTTTTCAGCATACAACACACTAATAAATGAAAACTTTCAGAAATAAATGAAGCTTTTCTTTGGCACTGTAGACTTGGTCATATTAACGAAACAAGACTAAACAAGCTACATAAAGATGGATATTTAAACCCTTTTGAATATAAATCTTATGCGACTTGCCAGTCTTGTATCAAGGGTAAAATGACCAAATCTCCGTTTACAGGACACGGAGAAAGAGCTACTCAGCTCTTAGCACTCATACATAGTGATGTATGCGGGCCAATGTCTACATAGGTGTTCATATCAGATTTTTGCATTTTATACCGCCCAATTCTTATCACATTGCATATCGGTAGGTACTCTTGAGCCGTGTTTGCTAATCAATTGCAGGAAACAGGTTCTCGGCTCTAAACGGTGAAATCGATGGAAAAATACGACAAAATCCGAGTTCCTGCCAACCACAGATAAAACACGGGTCTCCGCTCTTTATCCGTCTGTTGCCACATACCAGTTTAGGAGACAAAATGGCAAATCAATTGTCACCTTCATGCACAAAGCACAATGGCAACACCAAGTCCAAGAAATCTACGCGGAGCTCAAGAAAATCATGACAAAATATCCATGTCCAATCACCTTTTGATCCACTAGAATTCTGGAAGAAATGTGGAAAGATTATCAGAAAATACATATACCAGACAAAAGGGGACAGCAGACCAGGGCAGCACACAAGAGCCGACAGCCCAACTCACCTATAGTGCGGCGGAACCGCGGCCAATTAGGGGTATAGGCCGTGGTTCCGCGGCCGTATGGTGGCATCAGCCGACCAATTTTCAGGGGCAGATTTGTATTTTCATACTTGTTCTGATTGTTGCCCTAGATTTCTTTTTCCCTGCCTATAAATAGCCCAGAACCTTGTGAAGCCAAGGGTGCATAATCTTGTATTTATTTTCTAGGTTTTTAGTTGTTGTTCTTCTTCCTCCTTTCATCTCTTCTCCATTAAAAATCTTGTAGTGAGCTTTTGTGAGAGAAAGAATGAATAAAGGAGTTCTTTTTGCTTATCATGCTTGTCTTGTTCTTTAGTTAAATTGTTAATTGCTTGTAATTTTCATTTGTTAACTTAGTTGTTGTTATTTCTTGTTGTTTCTTTCTTTTCTCTTTTCCTTTATCCTTAAAACAACCATGATGCTTATGCTTGATCCTTGCCAAGGTGAGGTCGCAAATAGCTAGTTGTTATCTTCTGATCTCCTTCTTTCTATCTTCTTCTTTTGTTTTGTTTTCTTTTCATTATGATGTGTGAGTAGTTTCATACTTGTTAGGGTAGGATAAGGGAAGTTTGAGAGAAGGAAATCTCTCTCACTCTTTCCTTGCCCAACATCTTAAATCGACTCCCGTTAATTGAACCACAATCCGCTCCTTACGGCACCCTATCCTACATGATAGCGGTGATTCCGTAGTGAGACCGGTTGTGGTTGAATTAACCGGAGGTTATGGCTAAGAGCCAAGAACGGACGGACAAGCACCAAAAGGAAGAACTTATGCGTTGGAAAGCCTAGCTTATACTCGCAAGTTCCTTCCTAGTCGTGCTAATCCCCGTTGTTGCCGATTACCGTAACACCGATATTAAGAGTGGCAACGAAAGAGGTGAGCGACTCCTAACTCAAACTAACCTAATCCTAACCCTAACAAGCTCTCTTTACATATCATTTTAACACTTAATTAATCACAACAAAATCTGGAAAACTGGACTTAACTCGTTAAAGCATATAGAAAAAGATTCCCATCTCCCTGCGGACGACCCGTACTCAACCGGCTAGCTACAAGCGAAACCGTCTTGATTGTGGTAATTAACTAAACTTGAACACGCAAAATCTCTAACAATCAAATGGCGCCGTTGCCGGGGAGACGGTAGTTTATTTCTTTGTGTAATTTCGGGTTAACTTGTGAATATAAATATAACCGAAAAACAAAACAAAAAAATATACTTTGTAAAAAAAAATTATCTTGTTATTTTTTATTAGTTTTTGTGCAAGTGTGCAGGATTATACTGAGTTCAAGTTCAGTGCCAAAGACGTGGGAAGATAGACCCACATTTCGCGGCTACACCGCGACGGATCAAAACGAAGCAAACGGTCTACTGTAAAAATCTGGAGCATATACAGTAAGCAAATCAAGATTCAGCAAATCCAGACAAGCAGAGGACAATCACAAAAGCTCACTACAAGATTTTTAATGCACACAAAAGAAAAATGATGTCCCAATCCCACCATATTGCCGCGGTTCCGCGGCATAAGCTACCTTAGGCCGCGGTTCCGCGGCCGCTTGGTGGCCTTAGGGTTCCAAAATCTCTGTAAGTCTCTCTCTTCTCTCTCCCACTCCTCTGGACTCCAATAAATTGTGTTTTCTGCAGCATTCTTTACGCAAACTCTCTTCCCCCTTCCAATAAACTGTTCTTGTGCAGGATTCTTTGCGCCGCGCTAAAAATAAAAATTGTTTGCAGTTGATTTGTTATCGCTTTGCATTCATTAATACGGACTTAAGGGGCTTGAAACCAATTCAGATTGGGTGGGGATTTCTTCACCCTTCCCAGGACCCCAAAAATCATAAAAAGCATATGCATTGACTATTGTTAAATTAAAAAATACTAGACTCAGCCCTAAGGACTTCGCGCTCAATAGGACAGAGGACTAGTTACAGGCATCGGCCGTTTATCCTATCTGACTTTTGCGGTGCCTAGGCAAGTGTGACGAAGGCAAGTGGTTATTTAATTAAGGAACTTCGCGAAAGCGTTGGATAACCTCCCACTTACCTGGCACTTATCTGGCCGCATTAGACGGAGAAGAGGCGGTTTGAGGTCCTTTTTCTAGCCTTCTGGAACAGTTAGGAGCTGTCTAGCAGACCTAGGTGACCCTAGATCTATGTGAGATTGTGCATATCTTATTTGTGATTGCTTAAAGCCGTAAGTCCGTACATATTTCTGTAAAGCTCTTTATAAAAAAAAAGGAAAAAATCAAAAACTTTTATAAAAACTTGCCCTTTGTCATCAAATCCATTTTTCACCCACCACCCATCGTTTTCTCCATTGACATTTTCTTACCCTCACCTTCTCCGCTTTGACTATACTAAACTCGTTTAGTGTATGCCCGCTTGGACTCGGGACACTAGCGCCCGTCTAGTCCGCGTTACGTTAGTCGCTACCGACTACGCGATCGACTCAGACGTCGAAACTCCGTCCACGCCTCTTTCACCCCTTCCTTTGCCGGCCAACTCCGACGTTGACCGGAATTCTGTTCATACATCTTCACCTTCACCATCACCAACCTCTTCTTCCGCGATGTCGGGATTTAATCCGAACATCTCTTTGACTACACCTGGATTGGCTCCACCTCCTACGGAGACCAATAACCCACAACCACCGCCTGTTGTAGCGCCGCAGCGAATCGCGCTCCAGGATCGTTTCTATCCCACCCGTTCTGCACTTCCCACCTGCCTTTCTCTTCCACCGGCCAATGGGAATAACTTTGAAATTAAGCCCCACTTCATCAACATGCTCCCACGATTTCATGGGCTTGAATCTGAAGATGCCTATATCTTCATCAATAAATTTCAAAACGTTTGTGCCATGATGAAAACTACCCAACTGTCGGACGATGCTTTACGTCTACGGGTCATTCCGTTCACTTTATGCGATCTTGCTGAAAAATGGCTGTATAGCACCGCTTCCCACTCCATAACCAGTTGGGACGAGTTTGTAAAAGCGTTTCTAAAGAAATTTTATCCGAATCATAAAACCGTAAGGATTCGAAATGAAATCAACCAATTCTCTCAGCTTCCTTCTGAACCCTTCTGGAAGTGCTTTGACCGGTACAAAGACCTTCTTGTTCAGTGTCCTCACCACGGTATAGATAAATGGCAACTTTGCCAAACCTTATACGAGGGCCTGAACCCAGCAACGAAGCAGTTGTTGGAAACCATCTGTCAAGGCCACTTCCTATCGAAATCTGACGAGGAAGCGTGGCAGTTCTTTGACGACCTTGCGGAGCAAACTCTACAATGGGAGAGCACCAGACCGACTTCTTCTTCTTCTACCTCCACTTCTACCGGTCAGTCTAGGGTAGGAATTCACCAACTTGATGTCTCTATTGCGATGAGAGCTGAAATGGCTGCAATAACAAGAAAGCTTGAAGCGATAGAGAGCAAATTTTCTTCTCCTGCTCCTGCCCCTGTTCTTCCCCTTCGTACCATCTGCGCTTGTTGTTCCGATCCTTCTTACTTAACCGAAGAGTGTCCTTACAATCCGCCCTTGCAAGGAAAGGATCAGGTTAATGCTGCATTTCAGCAAAGACCGAGGAATGATCCATACTCTTCCACCTACAATCCCGGTTGGAGGAACCACCCCAATTTCGCCTGGAATCAGAATCAATTCCAATGCAACAATTTCCAAAGGGCCCCTCCGCCGCAACAACAAGCACAACAACAAACTCAGTATCAGCAGCCCTTCCAACCCCAACCTTTCCAAAATCAGACGAACATCTTTGCACCCAACAATTCTTTTCCACCAAACAACTTTGTTCCGTCAAACAACGATAAGGTTTCCTCGCTCGAACGAAGTCTGGAGGCGTTCGTTAAACAATCGACTCAGTCCACCGCCAACATCTAGTCTTCCATTCAGTCCTTAGTGCAACACACTGCCGCTCACGGGCAAAGCATCAAAACCATCGAGGCCCAGATTGCACAGCTGAATGTGGCCTTAAGCGAGCGAGAAAAGGGGAAGCTCCCGTCCCAGCCACTCCCAAATCCCGGTCACCCACATAATGTACATGTTGCTCTTGAACAACAGAACCATAATATGAGTGCCGTGACCACATTGAGATCGGGAAGGATGCTGCAAAACAACATTGGCACACGGATCAACGATGACACCCCAGCCGCTTCTTCTTCTACTTCTTCATCTTCTCCTACTTCTTCGTCTTCTGAGCCTATTCTCCGTTCTTCACAAGGCTCTCCTTCCTCTTCTTCTGCTCTGAACGGACCCACTTCTCACTCCACGAAAACACCTGTTCTAGGATCCGTTCCAACTCCACAATCTCCTCCTCCAACATTAGACTCAACCAATTTTAAAAATGTTCCATTTCCAAACCGGTTGAGGTCTAATAAACAAAATCCTCAGATGGAGAAGATTCTGGAGTTATTCAAGCAGGTTAACATTAACATTCCTCTTTTAGATGCTGTCCAACAAGTCTCGTCCTACACGAAAATCTTAAAGGACTTATGCACGAAAAAGAGGAAGTCTCAGGTACCCAAGAAAGTTTTCTTGGCTAGTGCTGTGAGTGATGCCCTTACCCAATCTTTACCATAAAAACGGAAGGACCCTGGCTGTCCTACGATTTCTATTACCATTGGGGATAAGAACATCAACCGCGCACTATTAGATCTTGGTGCCAGTGTTAACCTGCTTCCGTATTCAGTATACGAGTAATTAGGCGTAGGAGAGCTGAAACCCATGCACTGCACTCTCCAAATGGCCGACCGATCGATCACCCATCCTAGGGGTGAGCTAGAGGATGTGTTAATAAAAGTCGGGGACTTCATATTCCCCGTTGACTTCATTGTATTAGACACACATCCTGTAGCTAACCCCCGGAATCAAATTCCGGTGATACTCGGTCGCCCATTCCTTGCAACCTCAAATGCTGTGATCAATTGTCGCAATGGTTCGATGAACCTCTCTTTTGGAAACATGACGATTGAACTCAACATTTTTAGGTTGGGGAATCAGCCCGCCGAACCTAATGCTCATATACTGGACGTCTGCTCGATCCAGGAGATCACCCCAGAAGAATGTGAATTCGAGGAGTTTCTGTTTGATCTCGATAATCTTAACGCCACTAGTGCGTTCCTCCTCGAACCTGCTGCTGTTTCTGCGCCCGACAACGACTACGAGTGTTTCACGTTCTCGAACGATCTTAGCCGCGCACAACCCGAGTTTGAATCATTCGAATTTCCGGATGAGTTACCTGAACCATCCAACTCGGTCGCGTACACTCGTTTTGAACCTTTGCTGGAGTCCTTTGAGTTCGAGACCTCTGCACCAATCTTGCCTTCCATCGTTTCACCTCCAACGCTCGAACTCAAGCCTTTGCCGTCTCACCTTAAGTATGCTTACTTAGGTGAGAACGAGACCCTCCCTGTCATCATTTTAGCTTCTCTATCTCCAGAGCAAGAGAAAGCCCTTCTCGCGGTCTTGCACAGCAACAGGCAAGCTTTTGGCTGGTCCATGGCGGACATCAAGGGGATTAGTCCCCTGATCGTTGAGCATCACATTCATCTGATGGATGATGCCAAACCAGCCCGGGATCCACAGAGACGTCTCAATCCAGTCATGAAAGAGGCTGTAAAGAAGGAGATCGTGAAATGTCTAGATAGTGGTATCATTTACCCTATCTCTGATAGCCAGTGGGTTAGCCACATTCACGTTGTCCCCAAGAAATCAGGTATAACGGTCATAACCAACTAGGCGAACGAGTTAATCCCTACTCGCACCCAAACTGGATGGCGAGTATGCATCGATTACAGAAAACTCAACGCCGCAACGCGGAAAGACCACGTTCCGCTACCTTTCATTGACCAGATGCTTGAACGATTGGCCGGACACGAGTACTACTGCTTTCTTGATGGCTACTCCGGCTATAATCAGATTCCCATCGCCGAAAAAGACCAGGACAAGACCACATTCACTTGTCCTTTCGGCACGTTTGCATATCGACGCATGCCCTTTGGGTTATGCAATGCGCCCGCTACCTTCCAGCGGTGTATGATGGGAATCTTCTCAGACATGGTGGAAAAATTTCTGGAGATTTTCATGGATGATTTCTCCATCTTCGACGATTCCTTCAACGAGTGTTTTCTCCATCTTGACGCTGTCCTTACCCGATGTAAGGACAAGAATCTCACTTTGAATTGGGAGAAGTGCCACTTCATGGTGCGCGAAGGTATTGTCTTAGGACATATCATCTCGCAAAATGGCATAGAGGTTGACAAAGCAAAGATTGAGGTCATTTCCAATCTTCCTCCTCCCCGATGCGTCAGAGATATCCGAGCCTTCCTTGGCCATGCCGGTTTTTTCAGACGGTTCATCAAGGACTTTAGCAAGATTGCTAGGCCCTTGACTCTTTTGCTGGCCAAGGATACGCCATTCGACTTCAACTCGAGCTGTGTGACTGCATTCGAGTCATTGAAACGCTCACTCACTTCTGCTCCCGTTCTTTCTTCACCTGACTGGACGCACCCATTTGAGATTATGTGCGATGCATCCGACTTTGCCATTGGTGCTGTCCTTGGACAACACATCAACAAGATGCCGCACGTAATCTATTATGCGAGCCGAACCCTGAACGACGCCCAACTCAATTATACAACAACTGAGAAGGAATTCTTAGCTGTTGTATTTGCTTTAGAAAAGTTCAGGCCCTACCTCATCGGCTCTCCAGTCATTGTCTACACTGACCATTCTGCTCTGCGCCATCTTTTTGCGAAGAAAGATGCGAAATCTCGGTTAATACGTTGGATCCTCTTGCTTCAAGAGTTTGACCTTGTCATTAAGGACAAACGAGGATGTGAAAACGTAGTTACCGACCATCTCTCACGACTTCCTTCTTCGCCTTCACTTCCAATTCCGATCAACGACATTTTCCCGGATGAACAGCTCTTGACAGTATCTTGCGAACCCTGGTTCGCAGATATTGTGAACTATTTGGCCACGGGATTACTACCGACTGAATGGTCAAGTCAGGACAGACTTCGCTTCTTATCCCAAGTAAAACACTTTTACTGGGACGAACCCTATTTGTTCAAGTACTGTCCGGACCAGATTATTCGTCGGTTTGTCCCTGACGATGAATTCAAGAGTGTGCTGTCGTTTTGCCACGATCAAGCATGTGGCGGGCATTTTGGCCCCAGAAAGACAGCTGAGAAGATCTTGCAATGTGGTTTCTACTGGCTACAACTCTTCAAAGACGCTCATGACTATTGCAAGACTTGCTCCCGGTGCCAACACATGGGCCGGATATCCCGGAGGAACGAGATGCCGCTCCAACCGATCTTGGTTGTGGAGATTTTCGATGTTTGGGGGATAGATTTCATGGGGCCGTTTCCCAGCTCTTTTGGGAACTTGTACATCCTTCTCTCTGTTAATTATGTCTCTAAATGGGTCGAGGCTGTGCCCAGCCGGACTAACGACAACAAGGTTGTCGTTAGGTTCCTTAAAGAAAACATTTTCTCCCGTTTTGGGCACTCCCGAGCGATCATTAGCGACAATGGAAGTCATTTCTGCAACAAGACTTTCGAGGCCTTGATGCGGAAATATTCCATTAATCATAAGCTATCCACGCCCTACCACCCCCAAACCTGCGGGCAGGCCGAAGTTTCAAATCGACAAATCAAGCAGATACTAGAGAAAGACGGTTTCAAAGAACCGTAAGGATTGGTCGCTGAAACTCACTGATGCCCTTTGGGCATTTCGAACCGCTTATAAGACCGACCTTGGCATGTCTCCCTATCGGCTTGTGGACGGAAAATCCTGCCACCTACCTGTCAAAATAGAGCATCACGCATTTTGGGCGATAAAGGAGTTGAATCTGTCTCTCGAAGATGCGGGCAGCCATTGGAAACTGCAGTTGAACGAATTGAGCGAGCTTAGGGATGAGGCTTACGATAACGCTGTTGTCGTTAAGAATCGAACGAAGGTGTTTCACGATAAACACCTTTTGCGCAAAACCTTCGTACCTGGCCAGCAGGTACTGCTTTACGACACCCGACTTCACTTCCATCCAAGAAAGCTTAGATCTCGCTGGAAAGGGCCGTATTTTGTGCGGAATGTGTATCCGCAGGGCGCTGTGGATTTGGAAAATCCAGAGGACGGTTCATTTTTCAAAGTGAATGGAAACCGACTCAAACCGTACCTTAGCGCCGAACCAACAGAGGAGCTCCTGTTCTTACAGGAGCCGGTTTACCCTGCATAATCTTCCTCTGCCTACCTCCAAACTTTGGTTATCCAGCCAAGAACAGTGGACACTATTCCAAATAAGTTTGGGGGTATGTATAAACCATTTTGTATATATTTGTGGATATTCTTTTCCATTCTTTTTCTTTTTCTTTTCTTTAAAAACAAAAAAAAAATTGTGTATCGCTAACCGACAATTTTGACCCTTCAAATGATCTCTTCATGCGATGACAGTGAGGACACTGTCCAGTTTAAGTTTGGGGGTACGCTCGGTACACATTTCTTACCTTCGTATTCATATGTATATTTTGCATCTGCATATTTAAATCCATAAAATCTATAAAAATCTGAAAATTTTCTAAAAACATAAAAACTTTTCTGTCAAGTTAGCTAGTGGGAGGACTTTGATTCAACATTTCGACGGTTTTGTTTGATAAAATAAGAATAACTAAATTTTATGTTTAGATTTTGAAAACCTGAAAGATAACTCTCCTTTGAAGATAACTATAGCTGATATACGTCTTTACATCACACTACACGTGTCGTGAGTTTTTGGAAATTAGATGACAAGTCTTTTATGTTTAAAAACTTTTAAACAGATAAATGATTTTCTGAGGATCAAATAGGTTTGTTCTGAAATAAGTAATGTCAAGAATAGTTTATGAAGTAAAGCGAATATGAAGGAATGTTATTGATGCTGTAATTGGAACTAAGTCTGAAAAATATCCCATCTGGAACTTGATTGGAATGATTACATACCAAACCCACTAAACACGTCTTTTATCCCAAAAAATAACTGAACTGCCGGTTATATCTCCGTTCGTATTAAATCATCTGATTTTCATGCCAAACTGACTTTTGTTTTTGGACCTAGGTAACTTGAGTAATTAAGTCCGCTGGGGTGTTTCTACACCTAATGCCCTAAAACCAACTGGTTTGGGAGCATTGGCCCAAAGCTCGCTAAGAAGCCTAGAAAGTCCAGATTAAAACAAAATCAAGCAAGTGTTCTCTCCGAGTTAAAATTCCTAACGGTTCTTTATGTGAGAATAATCCTGATAAAAGACAGGCTTTTATAAAAAAATTTAGCGGAGATATGAAGGTTTTATTCTATGATAAAGACTATTGCACGTTCACAGAGGTGTGTATGAAATGAAAACAAGAAAAAGGTGGAGTGAAAAATAAGACCTAGTTTCCTGTTAAGGAAGATAGAAATTCTGATGTTGAAACCTTACTGGAAAACGAAGCTTGAAAAATGCTTAACTCTTTATAAAACTTATGTGATCCTTTCAAAATTCTTATCTGGGCTTTATTGTGCGACATGAAGACTTTATTCGACCTTTCTGGAGCTTAACGACACTATTTGCACTGCACGTAAAGACATATAAAATCTGTAGTTAAATAAGAAGCGAGGTGTGAAAAATAAAGGTTCGATAGTCTAGACTTAGGATAATAGAATTGTTATTTTCTGAAACAAAACTTTAGGGTTTGAATCTTAGTTATTTTACAAAACTAGCTTGACCGGATTTTGTGGGTAGTATCCGCTGAAAACCCTCAGGAGACACCACTCCTCCTACTAGGGACACCTAGAGGTTTAACGGCTTGTTGCACATGCTCAGTGCAATCGCGTTCCCTGCAAAAGTGAGGTTAGAAAATTTTTTGTGAATAAATTGGCTTTGCTCGGGACGAGCAAATGATAAGTTTGGGGGTATTTGTTCATATCAGATTTTTGCATTTTTATACCGCCCAATTCTTATCACATTGCATATCGGTAGGTACTCTTGAGCCGAGTTTGCTAGTCAATTGCAGGATACAGGTTCTCGGCTCTAAACGGTGAAATCGATGGAAAAATACGACAAAATCCGAGTTCCTGCCAGCCACAGATAAAACACGGGTCTCCGGTCTTTATCCATCTGTTGCCACACACCAGTTTAGCAGACAAAATGGCAAATCGATTTTCACCTTCATGCACAAAGCAAAATGGCAACACCAAGTCCAAGAAATCTACGCGGAGCTCAAGAAAATCATGACAAAAGATCCATGTCGAATCACCTTTTGATCCACTAGAATTCTGGAAGAAATGTAGAAAGATTATCAGAAAATACATGTACCAGACAAAAGGGGACAGCAGACCAGGGCAGCACACACGAGCCGACAGCCCAACTCACCTATAGTGCGGCGGAACCGCGGCCAATAGGGGGTATAGGTCGCGGTTCCGCGGCCGTATGGTGGCATCAGCCGACCAATTTTCAGGGGCAGATTTGTATTTTCATACTTGTTCTGATTGTTGCCCTAGATTTCTTTTTCCCTGCCTATAAATAGCCCAGAACCTTGTGATGCCAAGGGTGCATAATCTTGTATTTATTTTCTAGGTTTTTAGTTGTTGTTCTTCTTCCTCCTCTCATCTCTTCTCCATTAAAAATCTTGTAGTGAGCTTTTGTGAGAGAAAGAATGAATAAAGGAGTTCTTTTTGCTTATCATGCTTGTCTTGTTCTTTAGTTAAATTGTTAATTGCTTGTAATTTTCATTTGTTAACTTAGTTGTTGTTATTTCTTGTTGTTTCTTTCTTTTCTCTTTTCCTTTATCCTTAAAACAACCATGATGCTTACGCTTGATCCTTGCCAAGGTGAGGTCGCAAATAGCTAGTTGTTATCTTCTGATCTCCTTCTTTCTATCTTCTTCTTTTGTTTTGTTTTCTTTTCATTATGATGTGTGAGTAGTTTCATACTTGTTAGGGTAGGATAAGGGAAGTTTGAGAGAAGGAAATCTCTCTCACTCTTTCCTTGCCCAACATCTTAAATCGACTCCCGTTAATTGAACCACAATCCGCTCCTTACGGCACCCTATCCTACATGATAGCGGTGATTCCGTAGTGAGACCGGTTGTGGTTGAATTAACCGGAGGTTATGGCTAAGAGCCAAGAACGGACGGACAAGCACCAAAAGGAAGAACTTATGCGTTGGAAAGCCTAGCTTATACTCGCAAGTTCCTTCCTAGTCGTGCTAATCCCCGTTGTTGCCGATTACCGTAACACCGATATTAAGAGTGGCAACGAAAGAGGTGAGCGACTCCTAACTCAAACTAACCTAATCCTAACCCTAACAAGCTCTCTTTACATATCATTTTAACACTTAATTAATCACAACAAAATCTGGAAAACCGGACTTAACTCGTTAAAGCATATAGAAAAAGATTCCCATCTCCCTGCGGACGACCCGTACTCAACCGGCTACCTACAAGCGAAACCATCTTGATTGCGGTAATTAACTAAACTTGAACACACAAAATCTCTAACAATCAATAGGCTAGAGGCGGTTTTTCTTACTTCATAACCTTTACTGATGATTTCTCAAGGTTCGGTCATGTGTTTTTACTAAAGCATAAGTCTGAAGCTTTCGAGAAATTCACTAAGTACAAACTTGAAGTAGAAAAACAAACCGGATTGAGTATCAAGATGCTTCGATCAGATCGAGGTGGGGAGTATCTCAATACAGAGTTTGCGGACTTTCTAAAAGAGAATGGAATTCTCTCTCAGCTCACTCCTCCTTACACACCACAGCACAACAGTGTGTCAAAACGTCAGAATCGGACCCTATTAGATATGGTCCGTTCCATGATGAGTGATGCAGAGTTACCTGTCTCATTTTGGAGGCATGCATTGGAGACTACGGTGTTTCTATTGAACATGGTTCCAACCAAAACCTTTTCTACCACGCCATATGAGATATGGCATGGGAAGAGACCATCTCTTAAATGAGTTAAGATTTGGGGTTGTCCGGCCTATGTTAAAAAGCAAAATCCGGACAAGTTCGACACGGTCAGTCATGTGTAATTTTTTGGGGTATCTAAAGAATTCCTATGGATATCTATTCTACCACAAGGAGGAACAAAAGGTGTTTGTTTCTCAGTATGCCAAATTTTTAGAAAAAGAATTTTTTACAAATGATACAGATGGCAATGTGGTAGATCTAGAAGAGGTTCTAGAGGCATAAGTTACAAATGACGACTTGGTTGAAGCAGTTGTTGCAACAGAAACTAATGAACTTCGGCCACTCCATAGATCTGGTAGGATTTCTCGCCCACCGGATAGATAATACGGTTTTCTCATTGATGGTAATAGAGAAGATTGCATCATAGAGGATGATGATCCTACCAGTTTTCAGCAAGCTATCACGAGTAGAGACTCAGTGAAGTGGCTGAATGCCATGAGATCTGAAATGGAGTCTATGTACACCAACAAAGTATGGACTTTGGACGTTGTGCCCTCTGGAGTAAAACCCATAGGGTGCAAATGGATCTTTAAAAGAAAGATTGGTGTAGATGGGCAGGTGGAGACCTATAAGGCAAGACTTGTGGCGAAGGGTTTTCGTCAAATACCAGGTCTGGAAAATGATGACACTTTTCTCCCATAGCCATGCTTAAATACATTCGGATCCTACTTGCTATTGCTGCTCACTACGACTATGAAATCTGGCAGATGGACGTTAAAACTGCATTACTAAATGGTGATTTAGAAGAATGCGTTTATATGGATCAGCCAGAGGGCTTCATTGACAGTGGAGCAGCGGGAAAGCATGTAGATTGCTTAAATCCATTTATGGATTGAAGCAGGCATCACGGAGTTGGAACATCTGCTTTGATGATGTTATCAAAGAGTTTGATTTCATCAAAAACCTAGATGAACCTTGTGTTTATAAGAAGGCTGTAGGGAGAGCTGTCACATTCTTCGTATTGTACGTGGATGACATTCTTCTGATAGGAAATGATATTCCTATACTACAGTCGGTCAAATCTTTCTTATTACAAAGGTTCTCCATGAAGGACCTGGGTGATGCTACGTACATACTGGGCATTCGGATCTATAGGGATAGATCCAAAAGGTTATTGGGATTGTCCCAAACCAGGTACATCAACACCATCCTAAAGAGGTTTAGTATGGAAGACTCCAAGCGGGGTGCCTTACCCGCTTGCCATGGAGTCACTCTCTCCAAGGACTTTTACCTAAAGACCAATGAAGAGAGAGCTCTCATGAGCATTATACCCTATGCTTCAGCCGTAGGATCTATAATGTATGCGATGTTATGTACACGCCCTGATGTAGCTTATGCACTTGGTGTAGTAAGCAGGTATCAGTCCAACCCAGAGGAGAATCACTGGGTAGCTGTGAAGAACATTCTTAAGTACTTGCGAAGGACTAAAGAATTTTTCTTGGTATATGGTAACGGAGATCTCCAAATGGAGGCCTTTACAGATTCGAGCTTCCAAAGTGATAAGGACGACAGCAAATCTATCTCTGGGTTTGTATTTACCCTCAACGGAGGAGCGGTGAGTTAGAAGAGTTCCAAACAAGATACCGTTGCAGACTCTACGATGAAAGCTGAGTACATTGCTGCAAATGATGCCGCCAAGGAAGCCGTCTGGATGAGGAAGTTCGTCTCGGAGCTAGGAGTAGTTCCAACCATTATTGATCCAATACCATTGTATTGTGATAATAATGGGGCTATGGCGTTAACCAAAGAGCCCAGGTCCCATCAGCGGTCCAGACACATCCTGAGGCGTTTTCATCTAATCCGGGAGATAGTTGATCGCCGTGAGATCGAGATTAGGAGAGTAGACACAAAGAATAACACCGTGGATCCACTCACCAAGGCCCTCCCTCAGCCGCAGCATGAGCGACTTTTTGAGATGTTGGGTATGAGATACGCCAATAACTGGCCTTAGTGCAAGTGGGAGATTGTTGGACATATGTATGCCCTAGAGGCCATTATATGATAGTGGATGTATTTATATATATATATATACACACACACACACACACAGAGGACATTCTTGCTCGACATGATAGTATGCTATCTGGTTACTCTTTATTTGACATGTTCACTTGATCATGCTTTTATTCATTGGCACATGTTGATAAAGCCCTGAGGATATTTGCTTGACTACTGTGATTATGATGCAGATCAAACTAGTGGGACATGTGTAGTTTATAAGCATATCCTGAAATTTCCCTAGTCGTGGGTATATCGAGACGGGGCATCGATATTCCAGAGTAGACTAGCGTATACGACACTAGACACATATGATGGGCGATGGATGTTCCTATATCCATTGATGTTTGACATCGAGATCGTATGCGGGTGCTCAGTGGAGACTGGGTACACTAGACGGACTCACCGAGAACTCCTATATGGTATTATATCTATCGTTGGATAGCAGTTCTCAGGTGACACTGGTACAGGTTTTTCTGTAGACCCGAGATTGTCATAGAGTCTCATGTGTTCTCCCACTGTGCTTTGATTTCCATCCTACCACGGCTCTACTGAGTCATGCAAACAGGTGGCTTTTGGGTACAGTCCCGAGACATGTTGAGGCAATGAGTGATAGGAGGGGTTTCATCTATCCCGGTATTGGGGGTTGATGTTGTGATGTGCGCGATTGGCTATATCAGTAAGTTCCTAGCCAGGGCTGTTGAGATTTACTGATAAGTGTTATCAGTAGTTTCTCGATTTGTTACAGACCATTTATCGGCACGACTTATTGAGTTATTGGGGTCGACGTTGCCATCCCTAGACTTGATATGCAGCATATCTAACGAAGAGACCGGACTGTACGGTAAGTGTTACCGGTTGGCTCGACAAGAGTTTTTGCAGGTTCGCTTTTTTTCTTCTGATCGCTCAATACCTGGGAGCCGTTATGCACTGTTGGTGCCGCTGACGGTTTGTGGGTATGTGATATGATCACTGCCTACTGCTAGCGTATTGACGAGTCTTAGAGTCCCACAATGGGGTTACCTAGCTCAGACGAAACGATGTGGGGTGCATATGGGGATATGCGTGGGTGCTTGATTAAATGCGTGTATATGATACAACATTGTAATATGGCGTTTTCTATTGGTCGGGTCGTATGTGATATGACCGGGTTATTAAATTAAGTGTTGGTTTAATAATGACCATTAGCTTTTTCATTTAAAACCTTTTCTATATGCATGCATGCATGAATGAGTGTATGTGCACATGTTGATGTGTATGCACACATACATGCATACATACTTATCATGGTTGTTGATATAGTGGAGATGGGAATGCAAGACTCACATGGTATAAAATATCTATGTATTTTATTATTTGAGAAAAAGAAATTAGATTAATTCATGGTTGATATTTGTTTAAACTTGACCACTCTTCGCCTACTAATTAACCATGGATTAATTTACATTTGGGTTTTAACTCAATGATAAAATATCTAGATATTTGTTTACCATGGTTAGATGAGAGAGAGACTCTCATATATATTATCTCTTCTCATTTTCATTTATCTTTACCAAAAAGAAAAGAGCTCTAGCATTTCCATTTCCTCCTTCTTCTTCCTCAAAGCTCAGTACCTTTTCTTCAGTAAGTGAAAGAGATAAAAAGGAATGGTTTTTAAGTGATCATACAACCCACATCACCATTCTACTTTAGTATAGCCCACTAGATTAGAGTGTTAGCTTCATCATCTTCCTAGATCAAGTGAAGCTTGAAGCTTGTGAAAAGGAGTCCCGGATGGATCATCGTGGATAAGAAAGATCTTAAGCAAGCCGGTGCAAACTCAAAACGATTCAAGGAGTCTAGCAAGGAGGTATACAAAGGTTGTATTCACTTTCACTTAGTGTTAGACACTTGATTTTGTATGCGATACTTCTATGTTACCCTAAACTTCTAGTTTGATCCTAGGTTAAAAATTACTTAGCACCCTAAAATTTTTATTGTGGCATATGTGTTGCTTGCAAACCCTAGTTGAGGTGCTAAGAAATCCAACAGTTCTAGCTACACAAACTATAACTGATGATTTGGTGGAACCGAAGCATTTGATAGTCTCCAAAGAACCTCAGCCACTTCACAGGTCTTAGTAGGGTTTCTCATCCACATGAGAGATACAACAGTTTTCTCGTTGATGGTGGGAGCGAGGATTGCATCATGAAATATGATGACCCAACTAGTTTTGAGCAATCCATCACGAGTGGGGACTCTATGAAATGGCTGGATGCAATGCGATCTGAGATGGAATCCATGTACACCAACAAAGTATGGACTTTGAAAGGTTCTCCTGAAGGGGTAAAACCCATTGGGAGCAAGTGGATCTTTAAGAAAAAACTTGGTGTAGATGGATAAGTTGAGACTTTCAAAGCTAGACTTGTAGCAAAAGGTTTTTGTCAACGACCAGGTGTGGATTATGATGAAACCTTTTCTCCAGTGGCTATGTTTAAGTTCATCTGGATCCTACTTGCCATCGCTGCATACCATGACTACGAAGTCTGGCAAATGGATTTGAAGACCGCTTTTCTAAATGGTGATTTAGAAGAGAGCGTGTACATGACATAGCGAGAGGGCTTTATAGATAGTGGGAGCAGCGGAAAGATGTGCCAGCTGCTTAAATCAATCTATGGATTAAAGCAGGAATCGCGGAGCTGGAACATCTGTTTTGATGTGGTAGTCAAAGAGTTTGACTTCATCAAAAACGTAGACAAACCTTGTATATACAAGAAGATTGTAGATAGTAAGATTGTCTTCCTCGTATTGTATGTGGATGACATACTCTTGATAGCAAATGATGTTCCTATGCTACACCCGGTCAAGCTCTTTGTCTTGACCCGAAAATATTGTGCGTGACCGGCATTTAAACCACGGAACGTCTAAAGGCATAACGTAATTCAAGTAAGCCGAAGCCCAAAAATCTAAACCTTTTTAAGAAAATAAAAGATGTGAAGCTTTGAAATAAAGGTATGATGAAATCAAATGTTTTCTTAAATGCATAGATAAAGGAACATGAAAAATGCAAGTGGATTTTACTAGTTGAAAAACATGTTTCGTCTTTTAGAAATTTGGGCAGCACCTCCTTTGTATATTTTGA
Source organism: Agapanthus africanus (assembly GCA_030015575.1). NCBI lineage: Eukaryota > Viridiplantae > Streptophyta > Magnoliopsida > Asparagales > Amaryllidaceae > Agapanthus > Agapanthus africanus. Next base: position 355,505,881 of record JASDDO010000016.1, on the reverse strand, counting down.
TCCAAAACCACATATACATGATAATATAAAAGGCATCCCCAAGCAGGAGCTAGCTCTTCGCCAATCGGCGGAATCACAACCACACAAGACAGAAGTATATGTATACGACGCCTAACGGCGAAGATCAACACAAAAGGAAAAGTAAAGCAAGACATCAAACCATAAGTAGCGAACATAAACCCTCGCTCTAAGTCTCACAACCACAAGTCTGTCTAGGTTTATCTACTTATACAATTAGTAGTTTCTGATTGATGGAGTTAACTAGATACAACATGAATAATAAATACAAGAGTGGCACGATCCAACAGGTACCACCCAACAAAGCAAATCACCCGAATGCAAGCTGTGTGCCAACGATGCCGCTACTGATCCATACGGTCAAATCTACAAGAACTGTGGTACAACCGGGGTGAGTTGTCAACTCGTGAGTAAAAAACATCATCAGGTAGAAATCGAATAAAACAATGATTTCCTACGTCAACTATATCATAAAGGTAATACTATGATATCTAGGGTGACCGTATCTGCATATGTGCCAACAATATAATCAATGCTGATCAGCATGTGGATAACATCTACGTGTCCATCAATGACACAACAACAACATGCATATAAATATCATGAAAGCATATGCATGTAAATATGAGGATATCAATCAACGTGTGTCCATCAACGACACATCAAAATCATGGAACCTGAGTGTCCAACACCGACACTCGAAACATCATGAAACCCGTGTCCAACATCGATACGTAAATCCTCATATCTCGGGCTCCGTCAGTCCGGATCGTCCCATGGGCTCCGTCAGTCCGGATCGGCCTATATCCTCTCATGACTCCGGTCGGTATCCTCTGGATAACCGCCGAGTCCAAATGCTATCACCGGTAGGTAGTACTCCTCTGCCAGGCTCACTGTCTAACTATAAGAGTCTTCTTGCCCCGAGGTACCTCACCGGGTCCACCATATACCCTCAGACGGTGCCTATCGCTCCTCGAATCGGGTTTCACATGCCAATCTTAGAACCGAGAAAACACATGGTGGACGTCTCGAAATATCATATTAAGAGAAACAGGGTTTTTAAAACAATGCATAATTTCCTTTGAAATTTAACCACGGTTCTCAAATCCAGAATCTCATGAAAACAACAAATCTCAATGCGTATAATCATAAAGCATGATGTATGCAAATATATAACAGAAATGCGAGCATATCAAGTATATCATGCGACATAGCATAATGATGTGAACATAGAAATATATCATAGCATGATATAGCAATTCTACCGTGTAAGTGGCATAGAAATTATCGATGATGAAGGTGTGTGAGCTGGCAAATCTGTATAAGTGTAACATACGCATCATCGATAATGGTGTAGGTGTACTATTACAGGTATATGTAATGCAATGAGAATGGCATGAACGTAGCATAGAGTATATCGTACGCAAAAAGCTATCAAGTATACGTATCTACGATATGTCCGAGTCGGTGAATCTACCAATCGGCATCCATCCTCACAACATCACGTATGGTATAATTCATCGTACGACATCCTCTAGTCAAGAGTATGGATCAACCATCAAGTAAAACTCATCACGTACGGTATCCATCGTACGACGGCATTAAACAAATTTGGGGATCCTATCAACCTATATGACAATGAGGGTATGGACCTAACGTCTCGTATGGCATATCACTCCTTACTCACATCATTATCCATATATATATACCTATCTCTCAGGCCACATCCGTATCAATCTCAGATCATGGGACCGGCAAAGGTATCAATTATCACATATCAACTCGCATCTGTATAACGACATATCCAACCTAATCATCATATCTCATCGTATACTCTTTTCATCACATCAATATCTCACATCAAGTCATTTTACATATACTTCCTATCTAATAAATCTAATGTCACGCTACTCTAAATCTCATACTTAATCTCGTGCAACTACATATCTATATATATCATGATTCACATTCGCTTTTCATATCCTTATATATCAATTCGATACATCATTTCTATTATATCATGTCAAAGAGTCGCATCCCTATAGATTTCATCTCATATCTTGATATATATATATATATATATATATATATATATATATATATATTCAATCATTCATATCATCTCTAACTATCTTTTTAACCGTATCCATAGTTTTCTGATATAGGTTTCCTTAACCATATTCTATATATCGGTTTCCATCAAAACTTGCGGGAGTACTATACGCCATCCACCCGACTTCCCCCGTAGATATAAATCTACTCACCTTGATCCTTGCTTGGTGAAGTTGATGAAGCCATGCTCCTCCTCGTTATTCGAAGTCCATGTGAGGGTGCCTACATATATAAACATACAGTATCATAAACAGAATCACTCACGAAAACCAAAACAACACACGAATCGCACATAGGTTAAAACCTATGGCCTACGCATGCAAGAATAACCAAACCACACCCGATATCAACGTACAAACGTCAAGTGGCCGAGACAAAACGAAATATCCAAAGTTTCAAGTCATGCAAAAGCTACAATTCAAAACAGCAACTAAAGAAACTGGTCCCAAATTTTGGTTCATGTAAAATCAGGCCAAACCAGCAGTACAGTGGGGTTGTATGGGGGGTATGTGAGATACAGACCAAACCTTGACACTAATGCCCACAATGAGGCCGGACACACTCATGAAAAATCCGGCCAGATCGGCTAAAGGGAGGAGTTGGGGTCTCGTATTCTTAGGGTAGTCTCCTATTGGTCTAACTAGGTCTCTAGAGTTGCTAGATTTTCTCGTAAAGGCCTCAGGTCATCCCAGATTCCCTGTAGACACACAATACCTCACAAAACCGACGCGGGACTATATATAAGTTCATATTTTGGTTTCTATTCTCATTTCCAGGTTAGGGAATCAATCTCTAAGGCCTTAGAACAACCACTAAATAACCCAAGTCCACACAAACATCCAAATCCTTCTCTTGAATTTTCCAAACATCACATACCCTAACCAAATCACATTCTAAATTAAACTAGGGTGTAAGAAACTAAAACTAAGCTAAATGAAAGGAATTATACCTCATGAATGCAACTTAAGAAAAAACCCTAGCTTCCCAAAGTTTCCAAAATCCAAACTTGAAAGGTCCAATGCGTTGAGGATGAAGTGGGGATCATTTTTAATGAAGAGGGTGTAGGGTTTTGGTGAAGAAATGGAGATGATTCTTGGAGGTGGAAGTGGAGGGAGATGAGGAGGAAGAAGATGAAGCAAACAATGGGGGATGAAGGAAATGGCAGCCCCCATCTCTCTCTCTTATTCTCACCCTCACTCTCTCTCATGCCAAGTCACACTCTCTCCAATAATTCTCTCTTTTACCCTTTTCTATTTTTCTTTTCTCTAAAAGCCAAATATCAACAAATAACAATGAAACAACATGCAACCAAATGCAATATGTCATGGTGCACTAACTATGGAAAAATGTAGAAACACGGATTTGGTTTAATCGCGATTAGTAGTGCACCGATCAAGTTTTATTTAAACTGCATATAACTAATTATAAAAAGCCAAATCCAATAATATATATTCAAATGAATAAATTATTTTAATCTCCAATTATTTCATAATTATTGGTATATATTTACACCATTTTACAAAAACCTCAAATTCGCAAATCGGATAGTTTTCGCGAAATATATTATTTTAATATTAAATTCCAAAAATAATATTTTATATTTTCTAAAATGTTACACTCTTCTATCACAAAGATTCTCTATGAAGGATCTGATGATGCCTCCTACATCCTGGGGTTTAAAATCTATAGAGATAGATCTAAATGGATGTTGGGATTCTTCCAATCCAGGTACATTGACACCATACTAAAGAGGTTTAGTATGGAAGATTCCAAGCGTGGAAATTTATCCACGATCTCAGGAATCACTCTCTTTAAAGAGATGTCCCCCAAGACTGATTTAGAGAGGGCTCGCATGCAAGGGATACCCTATGCTTCGGCAGTCGGGTCTATCATGTATGCGATGTTATGTACCAGACCGGATGTAGCGTACGCACTTAGTGTTGTAAGCAGGTATCAATCGGATCCTGGGGTGAATCACTGGACAACTGTGAAGAACATTCTTAAGTACTTGAGAAGGACTAAATAAATGTTCTTGGTGTATGGTAACGGTGAGCTCCAAGTGGAGTCCTTTACTGATTCGAGCTTTCAGAGTGATAAGGACAACAATAAGTCGGTCTCGGGTTTTGTCTTCACCCTCAATGGAGGGGAGGTATGTTGGAAGAGTTCCAAGCAAGATACCGTGGCAGACTCGATGATGGAGGCTTAATACATCGCTGCCAACGATGCCACCAAAGAGGCTGTCTGGATGAAGAAGTTCACAACTGAACTTGGTGTGGTTCCATCCATTGAGCATCCAATACCTTTGTATTGTGATAACAATGGAGCTGTGGCTTTAGCCAAGGAATCCAGGTCCCATCAGCGATCCAGACATATTCTGAGGCAGTATCACCTAATCTGGGAGATAGTTGATCGCCGGGAGATTGAGTTCAGGAGAGTTGACACGAAATATAACACGGAGGATCCATTCACGAAATCCATTCCCCAGATACAATTTGAGAGACTCTTCGGGATGTTGGGTATAGGATACTACAAAAACTGGCCTTAGTGCAAGTGGGAGATTGTTAGTTGTATGTATGGCCTAGAGGCCATTATTGTACATGATTGTATATTATAGTAGATGCTTGGACATATGTAGAGAGGACTTTCTTGCTCGACATGATAGTATGCTATCTGGTTACTCTTTATCTTAACATGTATATGTGTATCTTTCTGTTACATGTTGATAAAGCCCTTAGGATGTGTACTTGACTACCAGGACTATGATGGAGATCATACTGGTAGGGTCAGGGTAGTCCATAAGTACATCCTTTAATTGTTTCTAGTCGAGGGAGTATCTAGACGGGGCATCGATATTCCAGAGTAGACTAGTGTGTACGTTTCTTGACCCTGTATGGGGCGATGGTTGATCTCATAGCCATTGGTGTTTCACATCAAAGATTGTACACAGGTTCTCATTAGAGAATGGGTACACCGAACAGGACTCGCCGAGAATTCCTAGATAGTATTATACCTATCGTCAGAATGCAGTTCTCTGGTGACACTGGTACAGATTAGTTTGTAGATCTGAGATCATCATAGAGTCTTGTGTGATTCCCAATGTCTTTGATTTCCTCCCTACCACGCTCAAGAGAGCGTGCAAACAGGTGGATTTTGGGTACAGTCCCGAGTTACATGCAGGCAATGAGCAATAGGAGGGGTTTCGTCTCTCCCGGTATTGGGAGTTGATGTTGCACTATGTTCGATTGGCTATAACAGGAATTCTCTGGCCTTGGTTGGTGATGAGATTTACTGGTATGTGTTATCAGTAGTTTCTCGACCCGTTATGAGCCTCACATCGGCATGACTTATCAAATTATTGGGGTCTGACGTTTACCACCCCCAGACTCAATATGCGACATATCGGACGAAAAGACCGGACTGTACGGTAGTGTTACTTACTGGATTCACGGGAGTTTGGACAAGCTTTCTTATTGATTTTCTGATCGTTCAATACCTGGGTAGCCGTTACGTCCAGCTAGTACCACTGACGGCTTGTGGGTGACCGATATGATCATTGCCTACTGCTGGCGTATTGACGAGTCTTTAGAGTCCTACACTAAGGTTTCCTAGCTCAAGCGAAATGAAGTAGGGCGCATATGCGAGATGTGTGGAACCGATATTAATACGTGTATGTGATACCATATTCTAATCTCACGATATATGATATCAGTCGGTTATATGAGATATAGCCGGGTTATTGAATCAAGTGTTGATTTGATAAGTTGATATAAATGGTATTAGTCGGTTATATGTGATATAGCCGGATTATTAAATCAAGTGTTGATTTAATAATTTAATATATAATTATATATTCGATATATTAATATATATTAACTAATATTAGCTCACTTAAGAATTTGTTTTCTACAAATACATATAAATATATATGAGATACATATTAATGTATTTATTTATGTGTCATGCAAGATGATTAATTGGACATGGGTGTATGAGACTCATACCAAACTAAAGATTATTTGGGTGATTAATAATTAAGGGATAAATCAAAATTAGGTGGAAAATGCCATGGCTAAGATGCTTATGGAAGCATGTAGAAGCCTTGACTTGGTCCGCTAATTTTGTTTTACTCTAGATATTTATTAACCGAACCATTATCTTTAGCCATGGTTAAGTCTCTATAAATATGATTTGAGAGATTTTCTTACCCAAGGGTTCACACTTGATCATCTTCTTCATCCCCTTCTTTTCTCTCTAGCTTTAAGTGAGGTGAAAAAGAAAATGAGAAAATTAATTCTAAAGTGAGCAAAATTCCTAGTTCATCAATCTATAACAAACTAGCTATTTAGTATAGGTTTTTTACTTCGCTAATTCCTCAATTAGTGAAGAGGTAGTTTGAGTTAGATATTCTTCGATGTAGATCATCTTCGGCCTCGAAAATCCTTAAGCAAGCTCCATCCTTTCACCTAGTGAAGCCTAAGAAGAGTTCGGGGACCACTACTTAGAGCTAAGGGACTACTACATGGAGCTTTAGAAGTGAAAGACCGGTCTACAAAGGTTGTATTCTTATTTCACTTAGTGTAAAATTTGCTTACATGCACATAAAACCCTAATTCTCTAGATCGATTCTTGGATGGTGTTTCTTAGCACTCTAGATTTTCTAGAATTGCATACTCGATGCTTGTCGAAACCTAGCGAGGGTGCTAAGCGAACCCAACAAAACGATCCAGCTGGAGCGCGATGTTTCTTTCATCGAGCAGCCGGTAGTTATTCTGGATCGGCATATGAAGAAACTACGGTCAAAGGTTTTACCGTCCGTGAAGGTTCTATGGTGTTGCCTGAACAGCGAAGAGGTCACATGGGAAGCTGAGAATGAGATGCAGAAGAAATTTCCCCGTCTCTTCGTAGGTACGCGCAATTAGATTTTAAATCCGGGAACCGAATTTCTTTTAGGGGAAGATTGTAACATTTTAAAAATCGTTTAGAATAATTATAGATTAATTAGCGGTATAACATGCGATTTGGCTTATGATGAGGACCAAATACTTGGAGTCGAGTAGTCCCGACGTAGCTATTTTTAGTCCCAACGAATAGTGCTGTGCGTTATGAAGATGAGCGGACGATTAGAGAGTGGTCCGTGGAGCTGTGATGTAAGCCGGCATGCTCAACAGTGGTGCTGAACTTCTCCAGGTGAAGGGTGCTGAGACCATAGAGCGCTTTGCGAAGCCGGCAAACAAGTGAAGAGGAGCGGGAAGCAGGAAGGAATAAAAAACTACTAATAATGTAATGCATTAGAAATTGCTTCTGTTGAGTAAACGGGCTCCGGCTTATTATATTTCACCCTTTCTCTCTCCTGCTCGTGATCACCTGGACGAGGGATCTTGTATGCTCCTCATGGACACTTACGCATTTCAGCCTACTCAGATGCGAATTGGGCTGGTTCTCCTAGTGACAGACAATCTACTTCCAGCTATTGCACCCTCGTTGGAGGGAATCTTGTTACTTTGAAGAATCAGAAGCATTGTGGAAAGTATGATTTCCAATGCCTTTCCGCTAGATGGACTATTCTAGCTGAGAGCTCTGGTTGAACAGACACTGAAAGCTAGACTGATTACCCTTTCGTGTGCTTGCTTCCCTCTTCCGAGGGTGAAGATCGACGGTCTGGTCGAACACAACGATCTCGCTCTCCTCTATTGATCGAGACCAGCTTCAACCACTATTGCTAGGACGGGATTCGAGCTATCGATTTCAAGATTTCAATCAGAATTGGAAAAAGCAACAAAGAAAACTTCACTGTTTCAGGATCAGAGCGGAACATTTGATTGATTAGCCTTCCCTTCGCCACTTGATGAGTAAGCACCTTCCACCGGGCCCACCAGACAAGCAACAGGAGCCGTCCGTGCTTGCCTATTGGGCAACCACTCACTGGTTTAGGCTCACTGGCCGGACATGAAAGTTTTAAAAGATAGAGGAGCCCCCCTCAATCGTCGGGAGCTCACATCCACCTGTTCCGCTCGACTGAAGCCGATCGGCACCCTCAACGCCGGATGTGGCTTGAAAAGAATAGCCTTTCGAGTCTTCGGACTTCCTCTGCCCTAGTCCGAAACGAGTTCGGTTCAATGACCGCCCCCCTTAAGACGTCTCCGCAAAGTCGTAAGACCATGTATGGGGGCTGACGCCTGCCTAGTGCCGGAAGGTCAAGGAAGTTGGTGACCTGATGATAGGGGAGCCGGCGATTGAAGCCCCGGTGAACGGCGGCCGTAACCATAACGGTCCTAAGGTAGCGAAATTCCTTGCAATAAAACTAGTTAATAATTATTTTCCACATAGACATAAATATACCTAATTGCTTATGTAATTATTTATTAGGTTGTGTATTTATTTATTTATTTATTAAAAATTATATTTTAAATGCACTTATACACTAATGTAGTGTTAACAATAGGTTAGTATAGGTTAAAACAAGTTTATGCAAGCATGACACATTAAGACACATTTTAAAATTGGCTAATGCATTTTAAATGTTGGATGGTTCTAGATTTTTAGAAAAAACAATGAATAGGATAATGAGGCATGATGCATTTAATTAGGAGAGAGAGGGTTGGTGCATTTAATGAGGAGAGCGAGGGTGCCATAGTTGAACTCTCTCTCACTCTTTAGATTTTTTTCTTCACCTCATTCTCATCTCTTCTTCTTCTTCCTTCTCTTCAACCTAGAACCCTTCTCTACCTCCCTAAAACCTTACCCAAATCAACACAAATCCTTCACTAATCTTATCCAAAATCTCATTTTAGACCCCTTCAGGAATTTCTTTGAAGAAAGTTTTCTTCTTTTGGTGGCAATCTTATCAAGTTAGGGCCTTCTTCATCTCTTGGTAAGGTATGGGTTAAGTTATAACATGTTATGCTAATATTGTGCCTTAATTCTCCTTAACTTAGACTTAAGGAAGTGTTTAATGCAAATCTAAAGTTTTTAAGTGAGGGTTATGTCAAGTTTGTTGGCTATAGTGCCCTCAAGTCAACTATTCGATCATAGGCACGTGATTGCAATAACTGAGAGATGACCTATACCGGTAGCTACTGGCTGTACGTACGCCATAGTGTTTGGTAGCTATTGGGTATTCATTTTGTTGCATAGATAGATGAGTTAGTTTGGGACAGTCGTATTATCATTTAGCCAACGTCAGGGATATGTACGGATGGGTTCAAATTAACAAGGATAATTATGGGTAGAACTTGACATGTGACTTATGACATTTTGACCAACGCCAAGGTCATAAGAGCATGGGGCAAAAATTTATATCGGAAATTTCTAAAGAAACTGAAATTTGCAAAGAGATGCATACCATTTGGAGTTTGATGAATGTTGGTAAATTTCTAAAGAAACTGAAATTTGCAAAGAGATGCATACCATTTGGAGTTTGATGAATGTTGGTAGGATTCCTTCAACATTATCATACGATGATATTTGGATCCCGATCCTACTGTGAGTACATGCTACTTATCAGGAGATTCGTCACTTAAGGATCAATGCTATAAACCAAGTAGGTGTCTAGAAAGGTGTCAGCGGGGCTACGCCCCTAGAGAAAAGAGGTTATTTAATTAAGGAACTTTACGAAAGCGTTGGAAAACCTCCCTCGAAGTATCGACACTGGCCTGGCTGAACGGTTAAGCAAGTATTGTACGGTGAGAATAGTCCTGGCTAATTCTTCTTTTATGGTTTGAGGAAGGATTCGAGTAACAGTGGGAGCCATCCAGTTTAGATAAACTAAAAACCAATCTAAACTTGCAAGAGCATCATGCTAAAATGTTTTCTTCTCTTTCTCTCACTGCAGCGACCTTGTGACCACGACTAGGTTACATCTAGATAACAAATTAACTGAATCTGACTTATATGACTGGCAAAGGTCTGTCCAGATGTCCATTGCCTATGACAAACTGGACCACCCTATTACTACTCAAGATCCCGCCGTCCCAGGTCCAGTTTCCATCGTCACGGATATGGATATCCGTCAGACAAGGGAAAAGGATAAAGCGAAAGCCAAGTGCCTCGTATTGGCTTCAGTTGATGGTGTATACCAGAAGCAGCACGAGAAGATGGACTCGGTTTCAATCTTTCTCCATAACAAAGATTTATATGGAGAGCAATCTCGTATCGCAAGATATGAGACCTCGAACGAATTATTTCAAGCAAGGTTGGCTGTCGGGTCATCTGTAGGAGACAACGTCCTTACAATGACTAGCTATATTGATGAGCTCCAGGACCTGGAGACTACGTTGGGAAACATGTCATATGTTGACTTATTTCTACAGTCTCTACCCTCTACTTACACCAGTAAAGTAGGAGGAAAGGGAAGATCAAAAGTTTTGGGACTTGGTGTAGCTAAAGAGGGATGTTTCTATTGTTATGAGATCGGGCATTGGCAGAAAGATTGCAGGGCTTTGGAAGCCAGTAGCCAGGATAGGAAGCATGTTGTGGCTTCGGCCTCAATTGTGTTTGTTATTGAGAATTGTTTATCAATTAACTCTACTTCCTAGGTACTAGATACCGAAGCAGGATATCATATCTGTAATTCATTACATGTTTTAAGAAACCGTAGAGTTATAAAGGTAGGTGATTTGTCTCTCAGAGTTGCAAACGGAATGAGCGTGGACGCTGAATCAGTGGGAGAATATCGCCTAGGTTTGACAAGTGAGCAGATATTGATTCTACTTAACTGTTTGTATGTACCTAGTTTGACTTGTAATATCATATCAGTGTCCTCACTTTCAAGAGAGGGATGTGATTTTACATTCATAAGCGATGTAGTTCACATCCACCTAAATCAAGTTCTGATTGGGTCCGGTACATTAGATGACGGTATATACATTATGAGTCAAGCTCAGGTTTTCAATGTCCAGAACACACTTAAAAGAAAGTCTCCAGAAATAAATCAGGCTTTCTTATGGTATTGTAGACTTGGTCACATCAATGAAACACGATTAACTAAGTTACATAGAGAAGGATATTTGAATCCGTTCGAATATCAATCTTATGCTAATTATGAATCTTGTCTCATGGAAAAGATGACAAAGACTCCGTTTACTGGACACGGAGAAAGGGCGAGCAAGCTCTTGGGACTCGTACACAGTGACGTGTGTGGTCCAATGTCTACACATGCGAGAGGTGGTTTTTCCTATTTCATTACTTTTAAGGATAATTACTCTAGGTACAGATTCGTTTTCTTAATGAAACATAAATCCGAGGCTTTTGAGAAATTCCAAAAGTATAAGAATGAAGTAGAAAACCAAACCGGCAAAAGTATCAAGACACTGAGATCTGATCGAGGTGGTAAATACTTAAGTGCCGAGTTCCTAGGTTACCTAAAAGAAAAAAGAATTCTCTCTCAGCTTACTCCTCCGTACACTCCACAGTATAACGGTGTATCGGAGAGATGGAATCGAACCCTATTAGATATGGTACGTTCCATGATGAGTAATGCTGAGTTACCGCGATCTTTCTGGGGTTATGCGCTAGAATCAGCGGCATATCTTCTGAACAGGGTTCCTACCAAGACAGTTCCTACCACCCCATATCAGATGTGGAGTGGGATGAAACCCTATCTTCAGTATCTGAAGATTTGGGGATGTCCAGCTTTTGTTAAAAAGCAGCATGCGGACAAACTCGAGGCACGATCAGTACAGTGTAAGTTTGTGGGATATCCAAAGAACTCCAAGGGGTATCTATTCTATTACTCAGAGGAACAAAAGGTTTTTGTTTCTCGTAATGCCCATTTTCTAGAACAGCAGGTTTTTGAAAAGGATACAAGTGGGAGCGAAATAGAACTGGAAGAAATTCCAGAACCACAAACTACAACTGAAAGTTTGGTAGAACCAGTAGTTCAAGAAGAACAGGACATTCCCGCACCCCTCCGCAGGAGTAGTAGGCCGTCTCATCCGCCTGAGAGATACTACGGTTTTCTCATAGATGGGGATAGAGAGGATTGCGTCATTGATGATGATGACCCTACTAGCTTTCAGCAAGCCATTCATAGCGGTGACTCGGTAAAATGGCTGGATACAATGCGGACCGAAATGGAGTCCATGTACACTAACAAAGTATGGACTTTGGACTTTGCTACAGATGGGGTAAAACCCGTAGGATGCAAATGGATCTTCAAAAAAAATATTGGTGTAGATAGACAGGTTGAAACCTCTAAGGCTAGACTTGTTGCAAAGGGTTTCCGTCAAAGACCTGGTTTGGACTATGAAGAAACTTTTCTCCAGTGGCTATACTCAAATCCATTCAGGTCCGTATTGCTATTGCTGCCTTCCAAGATTATGAGATCTGGCAGATGGACGTAAAGACGGCCTTTCTAAATGGTAATTTGGAAGAGTGCGTCTATATGGATCAGCCATAGGGATTCATTCAGAGTGAGAGCAGCGGTAAAGTGTGCAAGTTGCTTAAGTCCATTTATGGACTAAAGCAGGCATCGCGGAGTTGGAACATCTGTTTTGATGATACTGTCAAAGAATTCGACTTTATCAAAAATCCAGATGAACCATGCATATACAGTAAGATTATAGGGAGAGTTGTTGTATTCCCCGTCTTGTACGTGGATGATATTCTCCTAATAGGAAATGACATTCCTATGCTACAGTCAGTCAAAAGATTCTTGTCACAGAAGTTCTCCATGAAGGACTTGGGTGATGCCACCTACATTCTGGGGATCCAGATCTATCGTGATAGATCAAAGAGGATGTTGGGACTTTTGCAGTCCAGGTACATAGACATCATATTGAAAAGATTCAGTATGGAAGATTCTAAGCGCGGTAACCTACCGGCTTGTCACGGAATCACCCTCTCCATAGAGATGTCTCCCAAGACTGATTTGGAAAGGGATTGCATGTCGATTATACCCTACGCTTCTGCGGTAGGCTCTATAATGTATGCGATGTTATGTACCAGACCAGATGTAGTATACGCATTGAGCGTTGTAAGCCAGTATACGGAAAACCCAGGGGAGAAGCACTGGATAATAGTAAAGAACATTCTCAAGTAACTGAGGAGGACTAAGGAGATGTTCTTGGTATATGGCGGAAAAGACCTCCAGATTGAGGCCTTTGCCGACTCCAGCTTCCAGAGTGACAAGGATGACTCCAAGTCCATGTCGGGTTATGTCTTTACCCTCAATGGAGGGACGGTCTGTTAGTAGAGTTCCAAGCAAGAGACCGTTGCTGACTCAACGATGGAAGCGGAGTACATAGCTGCTTGCGATGCCGCAAAAGAAGCTGTCTGGATGAAGAAGTTCCTCACAGAACTTTAGGTGGTTCCTACCAGTGTTGGTCCAATACCTCTGTATTGTGACAACAACGGCGCTATAGCTTTAGCGAAGGAACCCAGGTCCCATCAGAAGTCCAGACACATCTTAAGACGGTATCACCTGATCAGGGAGATCGTAGATCGCCGGGAGATCGAGGTAAAGAGAGTAGATACAGAGAATACCACTGCTGATCCATTCACAAAGGTCATTCCTCAGACGCAGTTCGAGAGGCTATTCGAGATGATAGGTCTGCGATATGCCAGCACATGGCCTTAGTGCAAGTGGGAGATTGTTAGTGTATATGCTCTAGGGGCCATTATTGTATCATACTAGCTTGTATATTACTTAATGGAAGCTTGGGATATTCACAGTTATATATCAGTCTTGCTAAAAATGGTAGTATGCTACTTGGTTTGTTTCTACTTTAATATGTGCATATGTTTCTTGTAACGTATCATTTATACATATTAGTAGAGCCCATAGGATCTTTGCTTGATTACCAGCGTTGTGATGGCAGTCACACTAGTGGGGGCTGGGTAGTCTATAAGCAACATCCTATACAGGTCCCTGATCGTTGGATTATCGAGACAGGGCATCGATATTCCGGAGTAGACTAGTGTGTACGCTTCTCATCCCAGTTGGGGAGATGGTCTGTCCCACAGACATCAGTACGTCGTACTGGAGATAGTATACAGGTGCTTGTTAGGTTACGGATACACCGGACAGGACTCCCAGGGGAACTGTTGGTTGGTATTATACCCGTCGTCAGTTAACAGTTCCCAGGTGACATGAGTATAGCATAGTCCGCAGACTTGACACTGCTACTTCACCTCGAGTGTGTCCCACTGTTCTTAGATTGCTACCCTACCACGTCTCAAAGGAGTCATACAAACATGTAGCAGTTGGGTGCAGTCCCAAGCACTTGGAGGCAATGGCGGTGATTGAATACGATTTCGGATTGTGTAGTATGAAAATTGTAAAGAAATCACAACCAAAAATTATTTGACCGCAATCAACTACGGTGTCGGATGTTGATCGTTAGCGAGTGCGGATCGTCCACAGGGAAAGTGTAATCGTTCGTGTTTCGAATTAGATGAATTGAAACTTTAAAGAAAAGAAAACAAACAATTCATGATTTGTAATTGAATTTCAAGCAAGAGAAAAATCTAGATCTAAGAAAGCATTAAAATCAAGAAGTGGTAATTTGTGATGATTTTTCCAACCAAATATCAAGAATCGAAATGAGGCTCGTAGGAATCGATCAGATCTATAGATGTGATGTAATCTTACGATGACGTATTCTTATCCTTCGATGAATTGATACTAGATCGATGATGATCGACGAGAATTAGGGATTTCTAGTGAAACTAGGGTTTCATCATTTATCCCTTGTTCCTTCGTCGATATCATTCGTATTCTAGCCTCTAGTAAATTCAAGAAACGATCGTAGATCCCTAATTTCGAGCGATCACAATCAAGAAAGCATCGCAACGAAACTAGGTCATCGATTCTTAAACTTGCTAGGGTTTACAAAACTCATAGGACTTAAGAATCATTTTAGGATTTATTACATCATTCTATTGATCTTCTCGACTCCTTTAGGAGTGAAGTTTTACTCAAACATCACAACAAGAACTACAATTACAAATTGAGATCGAATCATGATGCAAAAATTTAAAGAAAGAAAGATTAAAGAATTTCACCTTTTATTTATATCAACAATTTCATTACAATCACTCAAGAACTACAAGAGGAAGAACTCGATCGTCGATTTGGCTTCGCTCGGCTCCTTGAGCCGCGGATCGGCTTGGATCACTTGCTCGATTGGAGATCGGCTTCGCTCCTAAAAGGTTGAAGGGCTTCTCGCGCTATTGGTACTCGGGATCTTGAATTTGGATTGGAATTAGGGTTAGGGTTTCACACAAGTCTTGTCACTAGACTTGTGGAAGAAGATGGAGAGATGAAGAATTAAAGAACAAGGAAGAATTTGGAGAAGACTAAAGATTAAGGAACCATCTTTTAACCCTAGATCTAGGCTCCTATTTATAGACCATCAAAACCCTAGATCTAGGATTTCAAATTTGAATTTCCCTCCAAAACTTTGTTGAGGAGATTTGAATTTCCCTCCAAAAGTTTGTTGAGGAGAAGTTTCTAGATGAAGTTTGTTAAGCCGAGCCTTCTAGATGTGCCACGTGGAGTTTCTACAATGTTTTGGAAGCTTGGGCCGTTAGTGTAAGCACGTGCAGGAATTTTGAGCCAATGATGACGTCATCACGCCGCGGTTCCGCGGCGCAAGCAGGCTCCCGCCGCGGAATCGCGGCGCTTTGGAGGCCTTAGAGCTTGGAAATTCTGGGCTTTTCTGATGCTGATATTTGGGCCTTTTTGTGATATGTTGATTTTCCAATTGAGCCCTGATCTCTGCCAGATCTCCAGCCTTTGAGTTGGCGTATTTTATCAGCACTATTTGGCTTTGTTCCTGCAATTTCCTGCACAATTTCTCGAGACAAGTGTTGCGCAAAATAGGAATGATGCGATGCCATGATAAACACACAATTTCCCTCATAAATGTCGGTTTTAGAGTCTAACACATGCAATCTGATATTTTATGACTGATTTGTTAATATGTGTAATATGAATGCCGAACACTTCTAGATGAGTGCAAATGATAGGAAAATTGCCGTGTTAAAAATACAGTATTTACGACTGATCAGGCGGTTAGACAGGATTCGTCTGTCCCGGTATTGGGTGTTGATATCGCGCTGTGTTAGAGAGCCATTACGCAAAGTCCCTGGCCAGGGCAAGCGAGATTTACTGGTAGGTTCCAGTAGTTTCTCAGGGTGTAATGGGCTACGCTCCGACACGAATTATACCGCTATTAGGGGACTGACGTTTGCCGCCCCCTAGGCCCGATATGCGATAGTCTTAAAAGAACCGACCGGACTGTACGAAGATTTTCACATTAGGCTCAGTAGGAGTTCGGATGGGTTTCCTCATTGGCCTTCTTATCGACATCTACCTGGGGACCATTACGTACAGCTAGTGCCGCTTGCGATCTGTGGTTAAACCCATTGCCAGCGTAGTGTCAAGTCTTTAGAGTCCCACACAGAGAGTTTCCCTGCTCCAGGAGAAACGATATAGAGGTCGTATGGTTTTACGACAAGGGTTCGGACGCATACGTGTGTTTACGCACGTACGACATTCGGATAGTTTTTACTAGCCGGCTTTGGTTTAAGCCAGATTCTAGTATCGGATTATTGGATTTATACTGTCTAAATTTTTTCCGTGTTTTCACGGATAGGAGGGGAGTTCTCATAATTTGGCGGGAAGCTTCTAGAAGCTTGGTGACTTTAGGGTTTAGGTGACATTTACATTAAATGCATTTGTGACTCATTTAGATGAATCATTCAAGTGAGTTAATGAAGCATTTATTGCTTAATGACTCACTTGATGATTCATTGCATATATTTAATGAAGCATGATGATAAATCATTTAGATTTATTTATTTTCTTTTCTTTATGCTTCATAATATATTAGAAGTGAGAAGCTTTTATATCACTATTCATGCTCATCTTCTCTCTCCTCAAGCTCACTCTCTCCTCAAACCCTAATCCTACCCCTCATGTGTTGAGATCAAGGATTAGATAGACTAATTAATCCATAACCTCACTCTATATCACCTAGATGACTTTGATTAGCAACTAAAGAAACCTAGTTATCTCAAGTTAGAGATCAAGCTTTGAGTAGGAGCTCTCGGATGGATCGTCTTTGACTCGAGGAAGCCGTTGAGGTGCCGACGTTCCAAAGATCCTACGAGGAGTGGAGGACAGTGATGAAGACCCAAAGAACAAGTAACGTGAGGTATAACTTCGAATCCGAGTAGTTAAACCTTTCGTAGTTTGCTAGTAATGGTTTAGATACGATCCGTGTGCTCAAGTCCGTGTTACGAAGCTTTGATAATAGTTTTCCAATATATTCCGCCTCCCCGCAAGCTCGTGGGGTGAGTGACATGGACTTACACTAAGATGTATACATGTGCTCATTGGGTTATGAGTACACCGGACGGACTCACCGGGAACATGCTAGTTGGTATTATACCTATTGTCAGACAGCGGTTCCCTGGTGACATGTGTACAGGTTAGTCTATCGACCTAAGATCATCATTTGTTTCGTGTGAGTTCCCACTGTCCTTTGATTACCACCCTACCACGGCTCAAAGGAGTCGTGCAAACAGGTTTTAGTTGGGTACAGTCCCGAGCCACATAGAGGCAGTGAGCGGATCGTCAGAGGATTCGTCTCTTTCGGTATTGGGGGTTGATGTCGCGGTGTGCACGGATGGCCATCACCAAAAATCCTTGGCCAAGGAAGTCAAGAATTACTGATCTAGGATCGGTAGTTTCTCAGGTGGTGATAGGTTTCATACCGACACTAAATGTCGCGTTATTAGAGGTCTGACTTTATCCACCTTCTAGACTCGATATGCGATACTCATAGATGAACGGACCGGACTGCACGGATATTGTCACTGTCAGGCTCATTAAGGTTTCCGGATGAGTTTGCTCGTTGGCCTCCCTTTCGCTCAATACCTGGGTAGCCGTTACGTACAGCTAGTGCCACTGACGTGCTTGTGGTTAAACCCATTGCCAGCGTATTGACGAGTCTTTAGAGTCTCACACAGAGGGTTTCACTGCTTCAGTCGAAGCGTTGTAGAGGCCGTATGATTTTATTGTAGGGTTCGATCAGATACGTGCACTTGTGCATGGATCATGATCGGACGGATAATACTAATGGGCTTTGGTTTAAGCCGAATCCTAGTATTATATTGTTGGATCATTTTCGTCTAGTTGTATTCGTATTCAGTCGGAATACGGATGCATGTATGTATATACGGATGAAGGGTATTCTTGTAATTCGTTACAAGATTACTTTAGATAATGCCATTTCTTTTCTATTAAACATTTAAGTTTTTAAATATTTATTAGTGTGGGAAGTGTGACTCATGACTTGGCATGAATTCATGCATGTGCACTTGTGACTCATGGTGCCGAGTCATGGTGGCATGATGGGTTTTGGTTTTGTGTAAGATATTTGTTGTGAGATATTTATTCTTGAGTTGTTTATTTAGTTGGTAGCATGATATAAGCTCACAACAAATACTCCACACAACATAAGAAAAAGGCAGCCAACTCATTTTCTTCACCTGCTCTTTTCTTGAGCTCACACTCCTTCACTCCAATGGCATCTTCTTCAACCTCTACCCAAACCTTGTCATGAGTTGAGAATTCTTGGGTGTATTGAGAAAAAGTAATCACACACACTCTCTACTTCATCTTGGCTATCTAGGTTAGCAAACTAGATACCCGAGTTGCTTTGGTTTTTAGGTCGGAGCCCGTATTACTAACTCTCGATGTGGATCTTCTTCGATATGGGGAGACCGGAGATCAAACTTGATCAAGGAAGCTGTGAGGAGCTTGGGACAGAGGTTGAAGATTGAAGGACATGGATCGTTTGGTATAACCTCTCTAAACTCCTTTGTTTGTTTTGTTATCAAGGGCTTATGGGTCGATCCGTAGACTTGGGTTCCGTTATTGCCGGTTTATTAAATTTTTGTTCCGCATTTGGCCACAGATTGATGACCGGGGCACTGTCGTAACCCAACATGGTATCAGAGACACTCCATAAGTCTTAATTAACTCTTTGCGACATTAGAAATCCGCCGTTTTTGTCGCGCAAAAACTGCCGACAAAAACAGTTCCAAAAACTGAAAGTTTGAGATGTTTGCACACCCTGCGGGCTCACGGTTTGAACTGAGAAGCCATGGGGTAGTGCATGTGTATCCCAGGGAACCCCTGGAGGGGACCGAATGACTGGGCCCACTCCCCAAGACCACCACAAGGTGGTCTTGACTGTGGGGACCTGAAACTGTCCTACCTTGGGCAGTTTCGGGTCTGCCTCACCCCCTAGCCACCTCGTGGTGGACTCGGGGGTAGGGTATCCCTTCTAGACCCCCAACTCAAAAATAATTTCATGCTCTAACTCCCTGTGAAGGTTCGAACGCGTTTCGTTTTGATTCTGACTTCCGAATTGGCTTTAAACGGTCGGTTTTTGGAACTTTAGCTCACTGTTTTTTCCATGGTTTTGGAAATTAGTTTAGTTTGCTAATTGCGTGCGGAATTATAATGTCGTAGTTTTCAGTATATACATTATTATTTGCGACCGTGAATGTCATTAGAGCGGTACAACATGTCTAATTGCTATAGTTCTTTTAGACGGGTTTGCGAATGTGACATTCACGTTGATGTTCTGTGTTGTGCTGTGGTTATTGCGGAATCGTCGTGGTGGATAGATTGGGTGCAATGTTAGTACAATTTAGTTTCATTTGTACATTTGATATCGCAGGGCGAGCATCCGACATGTGGACTGCTGTCACTGCCTGCTTGTATATTATTTGTTTGGGGCACGACCGGGTTGAGGTCGATGTCACCATTGTACATATTTTCTTTTCTGTACTATGATTACCCCGCGATGGAGTGCACGGATAGACGGATTCTATAGGGCAATAGGTTCGCATCTCATGGCGTTGAGACGGAGGGGGCCTCACTCTAGAATTGGCGGGCTATTCGCCGCACTCGTAGGGGGTACAGGTTGACCCAAGGATGGGTGCTCAAGTTACCTGATTCTGTGAAGTGCCAGGTAGCCCATTCACTTTGATGAAGGGGGTTGCCTCACTTCTGGTTTTGGCAGGTAACTTTCCGCGCTCCTAGGGGTCTAGGTTTTCATTGCACAGGCTATCCATACGGACCAGGAGAACGTCGGGTTTCACTTGCGGCTCAAAGGAAACCCGGGGCTCCCAGATTATCTGTATTGTTCTGTGATGCTTATCGCTTATCTGTGATGTTGCATTTATCATGTCTGGAGCGATTATTATATATTATTATATATATATATATACTAGTAGATGTTGTATATGTTTTACACCTGCGCTAGTCCAGCCCCCGCTCTGTCGTTAGTTAAGTAACCTAACGGGTGATGACGGGGACCAGTGGTGAATGCGGATGGCATATACGTACATCATATTTTCGTTCTTTTCTGGTGTGATTAATTGATGGGAATGTGTTGATTCTAATCAATGCAAGGAAAACAGACCTATATGATGTTGTTGGAATAATTTTCAAAAGCTGTTATTACAAGGACATTTTCTTTTATTTTACACAGCGGTATTCGGTTATGAATATCCAGCACCTCATTCGAGAAGGCAAGAGCCGAGATCCCTTCACTGGGAATGACCTCTTGGGAAGAAGTTTGCGTCAGGGTAATAACTTCACTATAGTCAATTATTTTTTGCTTTGCATCGAGGTATTCAGTTGGAATATCCTGCACCTCATTCCACGAGAAAAGAGCCGAGATCCCTTCACTGGGAGTGACCTCTTAAGCAAAGGTTTTCGCCACTATATATTTGTAAAAAGCTATCCGGTTCCTTCAACAATATCAAGTTCATTACGTAAAAGGTTTTTTGCCAAAACCATTTGTATCCCTCCGTCATTTCAAACGGGTAGCACTTAGTATTCATGCTATGTTTATTGTCCTTAGTCAAGGCAGAGCGTGTAGTGTATATGCCCTAGAGGCCATTACTGTATCATACTAGTTTGTATATTACTTAATGGAAGCTTGGGATATTCACAGTTGTATATACAATCTTGCTCGAAATGGTAGTATGCTACTTGGTTTGTCTCTGCTTTAATATACACATGTGTTTCTTTTAGCATATTACTGATATACATATTAGTAGAGCCCTTAGGATCTTTGCTTGATTACCAGCGTTGTGATGGCGCTCACACTCGTGGGAGATGGATAATCTATAAGCACATCCTTATACAGGTCCCTAGTCGTTGGACCATCAAGACAGGGCATCGATACTCCGGAGTAGACTAGCGTATGCGCTTCTCATCCCAGTGTGGGAGACGGTCTGTCCCACAGCCGTCAGTACGTCGTACTTGAGATAGTATACGGGTGCTCGTTAGGTTACGAGTACAATGGACAGGACTCGTCGGGGACTGTTGGTTGGTATTATACCCATCGTCAGTTATCAGTTCCCAGGTGACATGAGTACAGCTTAGTCCGCTGACTTGACACTGTCACTTCGCCTCGAGTGTGTTCCCACTGCACTTTGATTACTACCCTACCACGGCTCAAAGGAGTCGTGCAAACAGGTAGTTTTTGGGTGCAGTCCCGAAGCACTTGGAGGTAGTGACGGTTAGAAAGGATTCGTCTCTCCCGGTATTGGGGGTTGACATCGCGCTGTGTCCAGGAGAGCCATTACACGAGTAGTCCCTGGCCAGGGCAAGCGAGATATACTGGTAGGTTTCCAGTGTTATCTCAGGGTGTTCTGGGCTACACTCCGACACGACTTGTACCGCTATTAGGGGACTGACGTTCACCGCCCCCCTAGGCCCGCCATGCGATGTATCAGACAAACAGACCGGACTGTACGGAGATTGTCACATACAGGCTCAGTAGGAGTTCAGATGGGGTTCACCTCGTCAGTCTTCTTATCGACATCTACCTGGGGACCGTTATGTACAGCTAGTGCCGCTTGCGGTCTGTGGTTAAACCCACTACCAGCGTAGTGTTGAGTCTTTAGTGTCCCACACAGAGAGCTATTCGCCTTTAGGCAAAATGAGTAGAGATCGCATGGTTTTGCGACAGGGTTCGTTCACATCCGCGCACTTGTGCACGTTTGCTGTCCGGACAGTTTTTACTAGCGGGCTTTGGTTTAAGCCGGATCCTAGTATATGATTTGGGATTGTTTTTATCTCATTGTATTCGTGTTCCTCAGATCACGAATACGGGTGCGTATGCACAGTTGCTTGAGACAGAGGGAGAGGACTTTGATTAGGGTTAATAACTATTGTCATTTTATTAACCCTAATGCTCATGTGTGTATTGTTGTTAATTGATATTAGTTTTATAATTGTGCATGGTTATGGTTGTTGACCATTTGACCTCCTTGACTTGTTGACTATGGTTGACACTTCGACCATTATCATTTCATTTGGAAGATGCTTTTTGATCCTTGCAATTTGCATTTAAAATGAAATGATAATGGTCATGTCTTGATTAAGCCATGACAATTATCTCACTAATTTTCTAATTACAATAATTCACATATATGAGAGAACGACCGTGTAATCCGCTTTTCGTTGCAGGCTCGAACGGATTGCGGATTCCTAGTATATCCAATGTATTCATCTGTGATCTGTAATGTCTATCATTGCTATATATTTATATATGATAACTATTTAGGTGTTGCTTATGTTTTGCATCCGCGCTAGTCCTGCCCCCGCTCTGTCGTTAGTTAAGTAACCTAACGGGTTCTGACGGGACCCCGTGGCGAATGCGGATGGCATAAGCGTACACCATATTTTGGTTGTTTTCTGCAATGGTAAGATTAAATGATGGGACGCATTAAAAGAACTAATGCAAGAAAATAAACCAAGTAAAAGTCGATTGGAACACTTTGAAAACCACTCGGTTCTTTTCAAAACTAAACTTT
Organism: Agapanthus africanus; assembly: GCA_030015575.1. NCBI lineage: Eukaryota > Viridiplantae > Streptophyta > Magnoliopsida > Asparagales > Amaryllidaceae > Agapanthus > Agapanthus africanus. Next base: position 355,482,901 of record JASDDO010000016.1, on the reverse strand, counting down.
TAAACGCGGAGCTTGAACCACTCCTCTTAAAAGCTATCTCGTTCCATCGATTATATCAAGTTCACTACGTTCACGGTTTCGCCAAAACCATCCGTAGCCCTCCGTCGTTTCATATGAGTATTCAACAGTATTCAAGCTGTGGTTGGCCTTAGTCAAGGCACAGTGTTTGGTAGCTGGTGGGTATTCATATGTTGCATAGATAGAATGCGTTGGTTTGGGACAGTCGTATTGCTTTGTTGGCCTTAGTCAAGGGTATATACGGGTGGGTTCAAATTAACCTGGATAACGATGGGTAGAACTTGACATATGACTTATGATTTGTTGGCCTTAGTCAAGGTCATAAGAGCATGGGGCAAAAATCCACATCGGGAGTTTTAAAAGTACTGAAACTTGCTAGCGCTGCATACCATTTGGAGTGTGATGATTCTGGTAGGATTCCTTCGGTTATATCACGCGATGATATTTGGATCCCGATCCTACTGTGAGTATATGCTACTCCTCGGGAACTTTCTCACTTAACGATCAATGCTATAAACCAAGTAGGTGTCTAGAAAGGTGTTAGCGGGGCTACGCCCCCAGGGAAAAGAGGTTCTTAAATTAAGGAACTTCGCGAAAGCGTTGGAAAACCTCCCTCGAAGTACCGACACTGGGCTGGCTGAACGGTTAAGCAAGTATTGTACGGTAAGAAAGATCCCGACTAATTCTTCCTTTATGGTTTGAGGAGGGATTCGAGAGACAGTGGGAGCCATCCTGTTTAGATAAATTAAAAACCAATCTAAACTTGCAAAAGCATCATGCTAAGTGTTTTCTTCTCTCTCTCTTAATTGCAGCGACCCTGTGACCACACCTAGGTTACATCTAGATAATAAAATGACTGAATCTGACTGTTATAACTGGCAAAGGTCTGTCCAGATGTCCATTGCCCAGGACAAGCTGGGACACCTCTTGACTGATCCAACCCCTGCCGTCTCAGGTCCAGTTTCCCCTGTCACGGATATTGATATTCGTAGGACATCGGAAAAAGAATGTGCGAAAGCTAAGTGCCTCGTGTTTGCCTCAGTTGATGGTGTATACCAGAGGCAGCACGAGAAGATGGACTCAGCTTCTATCTTCCTCCATAACAAAGTTTTATATGGAGAGCAATCTCATATCGCAAGATATGAGACCTCGAACGAATTGCTTCCAGCGATGTTGGCTATCGGGTCATCTGTAGGAGCAACGTCCTTACAGAGACCAGCTCTTTTGAGCTCTTGGACCTGCAGACCACGTTGAAGAACGGGTCAGATGCTGACTCAGTTCAACTGTCTCTACCTACTACCCTAAAGGTAACTAGGGAAGTAGAAAGAAAGGGAAGGGCAGAAGTTTCAGGAACAGATGTAGTAAAAGAGGGATGTTCCTATTGTTACGGGAATGAACATGGGCAGAAGGATTGCAGGGCTTGTAAAGCCAGTAGCCAGAATTCGAAGCATGTTGTGGCTTCGGCTTCGGGTGTGTTTGTGATAGAGAACTGTATGTCAGTTAACCCTACTTCCTGGGTATTGGATACCGGATCAGGATCTCATATCTGTAATTCGTTACAGGCTTTGAGAAACCGTAGGGTTATCAGGAAAGGTGATATGACTCTCAGGGTTGCTAACGGAATGAGCATGTATGCTGAATCCGTAGGGGAATATCATCTAGGACTGACAACTGGGAAGATATTGATTCTGCTTGACTGTTTTTATGTACCAGGTGCCACTTGTAATATCATATCTATATCCTTACTTTCTAAGGAAGGATATGATTTTACTTTTGTAAGCGATGTAGTAAACATCCACCTAAATCAAGTACTGATTGGGTCAGGTACATTGAAATACGGTATATACGTTTTGAATCAAGCTCAGGTCTTCAGTGTCCAGAACACACTTAAAAGAAAGTCTCTGGAAACAAATCAGGCTTTCTTATGGCATTGTAGACTGGGTCACATCAATGAGACACGGTTGACAAAGTTACATAAAGAAGGATACTTGGATCCGTTCGAGTACCAATCTTATGCCACTTGTGAATCTTGTCTCATGGAAAAGATGACAAAGACTCCGTTCACTGGACACGGAGAAAGAGCGAGCGAGCTCTTGGGACTCATACACAGTGATGTGTGTGGTCCAATGTCTACACATGCACGAAGTGGTTATTCATACTTCATTACTTTCACAAATGATTTCTCTAGGTATGGGCATGTCTTCTTGATGAAGCACAAATCCGAGGCCTTTGAGAAATTTCAGGAATACAAGAATGAAGTTGAATAACAAACAGGCAAAAGTATCAAGACACTAAGATCTGATCGAGGTGGTGAATACTTGAGTGCCGAGTTTCTGGGCTTCTTAAAAGAGAATGGAATTCTCTCTCAGCTTACTCCTCCATACACACCACAACACAACGGTGTATCGGAAAGGAGGAATCGAACCCTATTGGATATGGTTCGTTCCATGATGAGTAAGGCTGAGTTGCCGCGATCCTTCTGGAGTTATGCACTAGAAACAGCTGCATATCTTTTAAACCAAGTTCCTACTAAGTCAGTGCCTATCACACCATATCAGATGTGGAGTGGGAAGAAACCCAGTCTTAAACACTTTAAGACATGGGGGTGTCCAGCTTTTGTAAAAAAGTAGCATGCGGACAGGCTCGAGGCACGTTCGGTACAGTGTAAGTTTGTGGGATACCCAGAAAACTCCAAGGGGTATCTTTTCTATTATGCAGAGGAACAAAAGGTTTTTGTTTCTCGTCATGCCCGCTTCTTGGAAACTGAGTTTTTGGAAAATCAGATAAGTGGGAGCGCAATAGAACTGGAATAAATTCCAGAACCATAAGCTATTACCGAAAGCTTGGTAGAACCAGAGGGTTCGAAAGAACAGGACATCCCAGCACCACTCCGCAGGAGTAGTAGACAGTCTCATCCGCCCGAGAGATACTACGGTTTTCTCATTGACGGGGATAGAGAGGATTGCACTATGGATTATGGTGAGCCTACTAGCTTCCAGCAAGCCATTCAGAGCGGCGACTCGGTAAAATGGCTGGATGAAATGCGGGCTGAGATAGAGTCCATGTACACCAACAAAGTTTGGACTTTGGACTTTGCTCCAGAAGGGGTAAAACCCGTAGGCTACAAATGGATCTTCAGAAAGAAGATTGGTGTAGATGGGCAGGTTGAGACCTATAAAGCTAGACTTGTTGCAAAGGGTTTTCGTCAAAGACCTGGTTTGGACTATGACGAAACCTTTTCTCCAGTGGCTATGCTGAAATCCATTCGGGTCCTTCTTGCCATTGCTGCCTTCCACGATTATGAAATCTGGCAGATGGACGTAAAGACGGCTTTTCTAAATGGAAATTTGGAAGAGTGCGTCTATATGGATCAGCCAGAGGGATTCATTCAGAGTGGGAGCAGCGGTAGAGTGTGCAAGTTGCTAAAGTCCATCTATGGACATAAGCAGGCATCGCGGAGTTGGAACATCTGCTTTGATGATACTGTCAAAGAATTCGACTTTATCAAAAACCCAGATGAACCATGCATTTACAGTATGATTGTAGGAAGAACTGTAGTATTCCTCGTCTTGTACGTGGATGACATTCTCCTAACAGGAAATGATATTCCTATGCTACAGTCAGTCAAAGGATTCTTATCGCAGAGGTTCTCCATGAAGGACCTGGGCGATGCCAACTACATTCTGGGGATCCAGATCTATCGTGATAGATCTAAGAGGATGTTGGGACTTTCACAGTCTAGGTACATCGACACCATACTGAAAAGGTTCAGTATGGAAGATTCCAAGCGCGGTAATTTACCGGCTTGTCACGGGATCACCCTCTCCAAAGAGATGTCTCCCAAGACTAATTTGGAAAGGGATCGCATGTCTATTATACCCTACGCTTCTACGGTAGGCTCTATAATGTATGCGATGTTGTATACCAGACCAGATGTAGCATACGCATTGAGCGTTGTAAGCCGGTATCAGTCAAACCCAGGGGAGAAACACTGGATAGCGGTAAAGAACATTCTCAAGTACCTGAGAAGGACTAAGGAGATGTTCTTGGTGTATGGCGGAAAAGACCTCCAGCTCGAGGCCTTTGCTAACTCCAGCTTCCAGAATGACAAGGATGACTCCAAGTCCATGTCGGGTTATGTCTTTACCCTCAATGGAGGGGCGGTTTGCTGGAAGAGTTCCAAGCAGGAGACCGTTGCAGACTCAACTATGGAAGCGGAGTACATAGCTGCTTGCGATGCTGCAAAGGAAGCTGTCTGGATGAAGAAGTTCCTCACAGAACTTCAGGTGGTTCCGTCCATTGTTGACCCAATACCTCTGTATTGCGACAACAACGGGGCTATAGCTTTAGCGAAGGAACCCAGGTCCCATCAGAAATCCAGACACATCTTGAGGTGGTATCACCTGATCAGGGAGATTGTGGATCGCCAGGAGATCGAGGTTCGGAGGGTTACTTCAGAAGATAACACAGCAGATCCATTCACCAAGGCCTTGCCCCAGACTCAGTTCGAGCGGCTGATCGAGATGATAGGTCTTCGATACGCCAGTACATGGCCTTAGTGCAAGTGGGAGATTGTTAGTGTATATGCCCTAGAGGCCATTACTGTATCATACTAGTTTGTATATTACTTAATGGAAGCTTGGGATATTCACAGTTGTATATACAATCTTGCTCGAAATGGTAGTATGCTACTTGGTTTGTCTCTGCTTTAATATGTACATGTGTTTCTTTTAGCATATTGCTGATATACATATTAGTAGAGCCCTTAGGATCTTTGCTTGATTACCAGCGTTGTGATGGCGCTCACACTCGTGGGAGCTGGGTGATCTATAAGCACATCCTTATACAGGTCCTAGTCGTTGGACTATCGAGACAGGGCATCGATACTCCGGAGTAGACTAGCATATGCGCTTCTCATCCCAGTGTGGGAGACGGTCTGTCCCACAGCCGTCAGTACGTCGTACTTGAGATAGTATACGGGTGCTCGTTAGGTTATGAGTACACTGGACAGGACTCGTCGGGGACTGTTGGTTGGTATTATACCTTGAGAGAGGAAGAGGAAGAGGGAGAGCTTTCTTTCTAGGAGAGAGAAAGAGAATGATAGAATGAGCTCTCATAATCCAACCCCTTCTCACAAAAGTGAGAATAATGATAATAATAATAATAATTAAGTATATGGTGATGGTTAGTTTCAATGACCATTATCATTTCATGCTATTATTGCATTTTGCAAACAACAAGCAAGCAAAAGTCATACCCATGAAATGATAGCCATGAAATGATGATGGTCAACAAGTCCAAAATGGTTAACCGGTCAACAAAGTCAACAAGTCAACAAAAGTCAAACTTTCAACTCAACCATGGCACAATAATACTTAATTAATATTATTAATCATATATCATATTCTCATTAGGGTTTAAAGAAAAGTCAACGGTCAACAAATCAACCAAAGTCAAATGATCAACAACCCTAATGAGAATCCTCTGTCTCTGCCTCTGTCAACTGTGCATACACACCCGCATCCGTGCTCCAAGGAACACGAATATACTGAGACAAAACCAATCTCAAAACAATTACTAGGATCTGGCTTAAACCAAAGCCCGCTAGTAACTACTGTCCGGACACCAAATGTGCACAAGAGCGCGGATGTGAACGAACCCCTTCGCAAAACCATGCAACCTCTACTCTGTTTTGCCCAAAGGCGAGTAACCCTCTGTGTGGGACTCTAAAGGCTCGACACTACGCTGGCAGTGGGTTTAACCACAGGCCGCAAGCGGTACTAGCTGTACGTAACATTCCCCAGGTAGATGCCGATAAGAAGACTGATGAGGTGAACCCATCGAACTCCTACTGAGCCTGAATGTGATAATCTCCGTACATTCCGGTCTGTTCGTCTGAGAATATCGCATGGCGGGCCTAGGGGGCGGTAAACGTCAGTCCCCTAATAGCGGTACAAGTCGTGTCGGAGTGTAGCCCAGAACACCCAGAGATAACACTGGAAACCTACCAGTATATCTCGCTTGCCTTGGCCAGGGACATTGTGTAATGGGTCTCCTAGACACGGCGCGATATCAACCCCCAATACCGGGAGAGACGAATCCTGTCTAACCGTCACTGCCTCCAAGTGCTTCGGGACTGCACCCAACTACTACCTGTTTGCACGACTCAGTAGAGCCATGGTAGGGTAGTAATCTAAGAACAGTGGGAACATACTCGAGGCGAAGTGACAGTGTCAAGTCAATGGACTAAGCTGTACTCATGTCACCTGGGAACTGTTAACTGACGATAGGTATAATACCAACCAACAGTTCCCGACGAGTCCTGTCTAGTGTACTCGTAACCTAACGAGCACCTGCATACTATCTCCAGTACGACGTACTGATGGCTGTAGGACAGACCATCTCCCCTTCTGGGAAGAGAAGCGTATGCACCAGTGTACTCTGGTGTATCGATGCCCTGTCTCGATAATTCTACGACTAGGGACCAAAATAAGGATGTGCTTATAGACTACCCAGCCCCCACTAGTGTGATCGCCATCACAACACCGGTAGTCAAGCAAAAATCCTAAGGGCTCTACCAATATGTTTTTAGCGATATGTTAAAAGAAACATAAACACATATTAAGATAGAAACAAACCAAGTAGCATACTACTATATCGAGCAAGATTGTTGTAAATCCATATATATATCTCAAGCCTCCAAAATGTATTATACAAACTAGTACTATACAATAATGGCCTCTAGGGCATACATATCTAACAATCTCCCACTTGCACTAAAGGCCAGCAATTGGTGCCGCATACCCAACGTCTGCACTAAGGCCAGCTGCCGGCGTACCGCATACCCAATAGCTCAAAAAGTCGCTCGAACTGTGTTTGAGGGAGGGCCTTCGTGAATGGATCCGCTGTGTTGTCTTTTGTGTCCACTCTCCGTACCTCGATCTCCTGGCGATCAATGATCTCCCTGATCAGGTGATACCGCCTTAAGATGTGTCTGGATTTCTGATGGGACCTTGGATTCTTCGCTAAAGCTATAGCCCCATTGTTATCGCAATACAAAGGTATTGGGTCAACAATGGATGGAACCACCTGAAGTTCACTATTGAACTTCTTCATCCAGACCGCCTCTTTTGCGGTATCGCTTGCAGCAATGTATTCAGCCTCCATCGTCGAGTCTGCGACGGTATCCTGTTTGGAACTCCTCCAACACACCGCCCTCCGTTGAGGGTAAACACAAAACCTGAGACAGACTTGCTGTCATCTTTGTCACTCTGGAAGCTTGAATCGGTAAAGGACTCGACCCTGAGGTCTCCATTACCGTAAACCAAGAACATCTCCTTAGTCCTTCTCAGGTACTTGAGAATGTTCTTCACTGCCGTCCAGTGGTCCTCACCCGGGTCTGACTGAAACCGGCTCACCACGCTCAGCGCGTAAGCTACATCTGGTCTTGTACATAGCATCGCATACATTATAGATCCTACCGCCGAAGCGTAGGGTATAGTGCTCATGCGAACCCTCTCCTCGTCAGTCTTAGGAGACATCTTCTTGGAGAGGGTAATTCCGTGCAATGCGGGTATGTTATCGTGCTTGGAATCATCCATACTAAATCTCTTTAGTACGGTCTCTATGTACCTGGACTGCGAAAGTTCGAGTAGTCTCTTGGATCTATCTCTGTAGATCTTGATCCCCAGAATGTATGAGGCATCACCCAGGTCCTTCATGGAGAACCGTTGTGACAAAAATAGCTTGACCGATTGTAGCATAGGAATGTCATTTCCTATCAAAAGAATGTCTTCCACGTACAAGACTAGGAACACGACAGTTCGTCCTACAATCTTCTTATAGACACAAGGTTCATCTTCGTTCTTGATGAAATCAAATTCCTTGATTGCCTCATCAGAACAGATGTTCCAGCTCCGCGATGCCTGCTTTAATCCATAAATGGATTTAAGAAACTTGCATACCTTCCCGCTGCTCCCACTGTCTACGAAACCTTCTGGCTGATCCATGTAAACGCACTCTTCCAAACAGCCGTTCAGAAAAGCCGTTTTAACGTCCAACTTCCAGATTTCATAGTCATGGAAGGCAGCAATGGCAAGTAGGACCCGAATGGATTTAAGCATAGCCACTGGAGAAAAAGTTTCGTCATAGTCCACACCACGTCTTTGACGAAAACCTTTTGCAACGAGTCTAGCTTTATAGGTTTCCACCTGCCCATCTACACCAAGTTTCCTTTTATAGATCCATTTGCATCCAACGGGTTTTACCCCAGGTGGAGTAATATCCAAGGTCCACACTTTATTGGTGTACATGGACTCCATTTTGGATTGCATTGCTTCCAGCCACTTATCAGTGTCCCTACTGATAATGGCCTGCCTGAAACTGGTAGGGTCATCTTCTTCCAAGATGCAATCCTCTCGATCCCCGTCTAAGAGAAAACCGTAGTATCTCTCGGGCGGATGAGAAATCCTACCAGATCTGCGGAGTGGCTGAGGTTCGTCTGGGGTTATTGAATCCAGTGTTCCCTCTAAATTATCAGTTATATTTTATGGTCGCTCAATTTCTTCCAGTTCTACCGAACTCTCACTAGTTTCTTTTGCAAGAAACTCCCTTTCTAAAATGGTAGCGTGACGAGATACAAACACCTTCTGTTCTTCAGTGTGGTAGAACAGATATCCTAGTGAGTCTTTAGGATATCCCACAAATTTACATAGAACTGACCGTACCTCTAGCTTGTCCGGTTTCTATGTTTTCACATAGGCCGGACAACCCCATATCTTAATAAATTTAAGACATGGCTTCTTACTGCTCTATATTTCATATGGAGTTTTAGGCACAGATTTGGACGGAACTTGATTCAAAAGGTATGCCGCTGTCTGAAGCGCATTGTTCCCCCAATCAGAGCAAGGCTCTGTTTGAATTTTGAAAATTCAAAATTGAGAAGCAACGCTTCAGATCCCGTGCGCTGCGCGCAATTTGCCACGTGTCAGAAGTTGACTCGGCAGCACAACGCCCAGGACAGTGCGTCCAATCAGAGCAAGGCTCTTTAAAAAGCAAAAGCAACGCTCAACTGCGCAAGTGCACCGTTGCGCGACACGTGTTTGCGCAGTTGCGCAAACGCTGTTGCGCAAGTGCACCACAGCACGACACGTGTCTGCGCAATAGCGCAAACACTGTTGCGCAAGTGCACCTCAGCGCGCCACGTGTCTGCGCAGTTGCGTAAAAGCACAACTGCGCAAGCGCACCGCTGCGCGACACGTGTCTGCGCAGTTGCGCAAACACTGTTGCGCAAGTGCACTGCAGCGTGACACGTGTCTGCGCAGTTGCGCAAGCACGACTGCGCAAACGCACCTCTGCGCGACACGTGTCTGTGCAGTTGCGCAAACACTGTTGCGCAAGTGCACCGTTGAGTGACACGTGTCTGCGCAGTTGCGCAGGCTCAGTTGCGCAAGCGCTTCACTGCGCGTCACGTGTCTGCGCAGTTGCGCAAGCACAGCTGCGAAAGCGACTTACTGCGCGACACGTGTCACGCGCTGGTGAGTTGCGCAACAACAGAATGAAAATTTAAGGAAATCTTTTCTGTTCTTGTTAAAACAAGAAAATTTCTTCTGTAAAACAGAGGGCCTTTGGATCAAAGATCCAACGGTGGGAAAAATTCCCCAAATCACTCAGGAAAAGATTTATTGAACAAATTTAACTAATTTTTGAGCACTATAAAAAGGACCCCAAAACTCATTTCAAGGGATCATCTGGTTTTTAAAAAAAAAGAAGAAAGAAGAGAACTCTTGAGAATTTCTGGAGAACACAAAAAGAAGGTAAAAACCTTTGAGATAAGAGAAGATTCTCTTGAAGAAAAGATCATTGATCTAGAAAACAAGATCAGTGATCTTCAATAAATAGATAAATAAATAAATAAATAAATAAAAATAATAAAAATAGTGCCTTGCACTTGCTATGAACCTCTGGTTCTCTGAAACAGAAAGAAAGAAAAGAAAGAAAAGATTTCTTTCTTTTCTTTGATCTAAATTTGGATCAAGAAATTAAAAAGTGCTCTGCACTTCTTTTCCTGAATCTAAAAGATTTTTGGTGCTTTGCACAAATGCAATGCATTATTCGAAGGGCTAGGCCCAAGTCAAAAAGACCTAGCAGGTCAGAATAAATTGCAAAGCAATAAAAGGGCTGGGCCCAAATAAAATTGATGCTCTGCATCCCTTTTGGGCAAAGCCCAAATAAAAGAAAAAGAAATGTAAAAGCAATGGACTTAGCCCAATCGTGGCCATAAGTCCTTAAATTAAATTGACTGAGCAAAATGGCTCTCCTAAATCAATGTACGTCCGGTTCGAGGGTACATCTCCGAACTCCTTTGACGTCTATCGTTGTAATTCCTCAACGACGTCAAAGAGGTGACGGGTCCCAACGACCACACACCCATATGGACTGCGGGGTCCTTAAACTCGCGGACCGAAACGTCCCTAAACTAATATCAGACCGAAACGTCCCTAAACTAATATCGGATCGAAATGTCCCTAAACTAATAATGGACCACCACGTCCCTAAACTGGCGATGGACCACCACGTCCTTAAACTGGCGCAATAGAGCCCGAATGCTCTTTTGCCGGATCTAAACGGTCCCGTTTAAGTCGATCTTAGCCCCAAACACGGCTAACGTATCCTTAAACATTCACATGGATTATAAAACTCCCAATCAACTCTGGTTCGAGGGTACATCTCCGAGCTCCTCTGATACATGTCGTTGTAATCCTTCAACGACGTCAGAGAGGTGACGAGTCCCGATGGCCATACATTAAATTAATCACTACGTTAAGTGGATCTTAGTCTAAAACAGGACTAACGTATCCTTAACGAACGTTTAAGTTGATCTTAGCCGCAACGCGACTAATGCATCCTTAAACTAAAAATATCAAACCCAAATCTAAGTAAATACGGATTTGGACTAATCCACGTCCTACGGGCGACGGCATTACTCAGTCTCCGTATACAATCCACGGGCAACCACAAACAAAACAAACACACACGACACGAAGTGAAATTCTGGAGAAGGAGAAAGTTGTTACCGCGATGCGGTAGCGTAATTAACTGCAGGGGCTTGCGCCTGCAGGGAAGAGCGTCCCCACAATCAAAAACCCCTCACCCTGAGGGGGAATCTGACGAAGTTTGCTACATCGGCCGCATCCGTCTAAACCTCCGATCCACGGTGCCATAAATCAACTTTGCATCTTCGGAGAGGTAGACGGATAAAACCACATAGCATCTGCCCCGAATCTCGGGCACGGACGTCCTAACGTCTCGGCCGACGTTCGGAGGGGAACAGATTCTGGCACACCCGGTGGGACCTTTTCCTCTTTCCACTCCACACTTCGTGTGTCGTCTTCGCGAACCAATCACGGTTTGTTAAATGGTTGCCTTTGGATTTCAAGTTGCTAAGATTTGGTCTTTTGTCTGGTGCAGAACTCAAGCATCCATGGATTCTAACTGCACCAAATGCGCGAAGCACCACTGCAACGGACGCTCCACCTCACCGAGAGGTGTAACATATGGGCCCCAAGCGGCCTCTTTCCTCGCTCTGCCGGTAGAACAGGTGACCCAGGCCACCACCGGCCTGTTTTTCGGGACCATGGTCCCACCTACAAGCTTCTCTATGCCGATATCCGCACCGGAAGCGAACAAGAAGTCGGTGTTCGACCGGCTCACTACTACCACGACCCCTGTCAACGGGTCGCCCGCTACTAAACCGACAGCCTCCGTTTTCACCAGGCTAGGTCAGAACTATAAAGTGGTCGTCCCAAAGAGGGCAACGGCCGTTGCTTTGGAAGTCGTTAAAGCAGCTTCTCCCATCAGAGAGTCGGTCTTCACAAGATTGACGGTTCCCACTCCTCCCCCAGCTGGTCAAAAAGCATCAGTCTTCGATAGGCTGACATCGGCAGTTACCCCACACTTAAACAGGGGGCAACAAGAAACCATCTCGATTTTCGAGCCAGTCCCAACGGATCGTCGTGCGCGACGTTGCCATTGGCAACGAGTAAGGAAAGCAGGGGGCAACTCCCCCTCAGGGCTAACCCCACCTGCTCCAGTGGTGGAGGTCAACGCTGCTGTTCCAACTGGGAACAGCTTTGAATTGCTGAGGAAGGTGAGAAAGAACTCTCCAATTGCTACATTGAAAAGATCTCCTCCGCCTATGGAAAAAGCTCCGGAGACAAAGCAGGAACAGCCCTCTCAACGGCTGTCGTCAAAAATTTATAAAGTTTGGCAGAGGGTTCAAGACTCCGTGATTGACTCAGACCACTTTCGTCGCCAGAAAAAGGCAAAGGTGGAAAAGGACAAAAACCGCCCCATTAAACAGCAGGGGGCAACAAATGCTAGGATGCTCACTTCAACGGCTCCTTCAACCTCAATGGTCCACAAAAGAAAAAGGCCAGAGAAAGCTCCTGTGACACTGACAAAGTTTAAAAGCGGTGAACCTAAACGCCCCAAGTCAGGGGGCATAACAGTTCATACGGTTTATATGGCTTCTGGAAAGGAAGAAAGTCGTACTTCTACGGGTCACCGACCACTTACCCGATCAGTGACCAAGGCTCAGGAGCAGCAACAAAAGCTCCAGGAGATGATGACTACAATGGCTGCACTCACGGAGCCAAAAGAGAATCCTGAGACGTCCTTAGATGAACGCCAAGAGGAAGAGACCGACGCTGAGTTCCTCCGCCGAGTACTGGAAAAGAGAGACAAAGAGGCTGCTGAACAAGCAGCCAATATACAGCGTATGGGCCTCCTCTTCCAGGACATGATAGGGATGATGATACAACAAGATCCCCCGACTGAAGAACCCCCGATTGTCCTTGGGGATGATAGGGGAGAGACATCAAACCCTCAACCCGTTCTATCAACGGCTAAAGAGGATACAATCTCTAAAACTGATCTGGACGAATATATAGCCCAGCAAATAAAGGTTCATCACGCGGCCGAAGCAGCCGGCCACGTCGTAAAAACGGGGCGACCGTATCCAGGCTGGTATGACCAAATCAAATACCCACCGGGTTACACAATTCCCAAGTTTCATGTCTACAAAGGGACCGACAATCCCCATCAACATGTTGCCCAGTTCAGGGCGCTTTGCGGTAACACCGGCGGCGACGACAAGCTTTTGCTTCGCCAGTTCGTTGGAAGCCTATCAGATACGGCGTTCGAATGGTATTCTGAGCTCCCCAACGACTCTATTAAAACCTTTGCGGAGATGGAGCTGCTCTTCACCCAACGTTTTGCAAGTGCCAGTGAGCGTACCCCGATGACGGCGCTGATTAACGCCAGGGTAAAACCCGGCGAGACATGGGTTCAGTACGCTATACGGTGGCGTAATCTATGGTCTAAGTGTGAACAGCGCATAGAAGAAGCCCCTGCGGTGGGAATGTTTGTTGGAACCCTTGATCCACAAGCAACCATTTCACAGTTTATGATGTTCTTCAAGCCGACTACCTTCCAGGCTTTGATCGACAAATTAGCGCAGATGGACCAGATGGGCCATAAACCCCCTCTCCCGAAGCCGGACTCCCGAAACGATAAAGGAAAGGGAAAAGCGATCATTGTCGCTAATGCCCAACAACAACCGAGCGACTCAAAGCCGGTTGCTCGTCCAAATAATACACGCCTATACGTACCCCTTGAGGACAGGATGGGACGTCCTTACTCCTTCCCCCGCGATAAAACAAGGAGGCTATTCGAGCTGGCGTTGCGCAACAGACTCATAAGTTTGCCAGATCCAAAACGTCCGTTGCAACCTAACGACGTCAACGAGCCCAACTACTGCCCTTACCATCGAGTGCTAGGCCATCCCATCGAGGATTGCTACGTTTTCAAGAATTGGCTTGAGAATCAGTACCGTCAGGGCAAATTTGCGCTATCTGACAAATGGAAGGTGAATCCCCCGCAGCCCCACACCTCTAAGGGGACGAATACGCCGGGGGCAACATGCTCCGTCATTGAAGAAGCTCCCTGGGAGGTTGTATTATCAGCCAAAACGAGGAGAATGCTAAATGATCTTCAGACCTGTCCAGCGGTCAAGTAGAAGAACCCCTTGGAACCGCAGGTTATTGAGGGGATGTTGAAGCCACGACCGACTCCGAAGACCGATGGTGGTAGTTCAAGCGTTCATAGCCGGCCGTCAAAATCTTCGAAAAAGAAGAAGAAGAAATCTAAGAAGCCCGTGAAGCCTGGCGACAAGCGCACGGACTTACAAAAGCAAATCGACGCACTGGATGAGTACAACCAAAAGGCGCGGACTCCCATTATGCTCCAAGATTTCCTTGATCACGTCTTTCAAAAAGAAGATGAGGGGGAAGTTCATCGGATGAATCCGAGGAATATGTGGCGAGCTGTCATATGATCTGCCATTCGACCACGAACAATGATGGGACTTCCGGCACTAAAACGCTGGGGGCAAATACTGAGTCAAGGGTTCCGGAGTTATCAATCGAAATGATTGACGCGTTTCTTAGTGAAGCTCGATTGAAAAGTAAAGCTGATCGAGGACGCGAGACGGATATATTCGAAAGGGCCAAGCGCCAGCGACTTGAGGAAAGAGCTGAGATGATCCCGCTGGAGCAAAATGCCTCCACCGCTGACAAAAGCCAATTCAAGATAAAAAAGAGGTTTGCTAAGGCCATATCGATGGGCATGAAGCTACCATCCTCTGAAGGAAAAATGACGGGTGTGATGGAAATGCACCCCTCTTATTGCTTATATCATCAGAAGGTCTCGCATCCCACTCAAGAGTGCAAGGCTTTCGATAGATGGTGGCAAGGGTACGTCGCTAATCAACAACGCTTTAAACGGGAAAAGCGTAAAATTCGTCGGGAGCAAAGAAACACGACCAAAGAGCTTGAAAGAACTGCCAGCAATTGTCACATGGTTAACACTGCCGGGTCACAAGTGCCTACATTTGGGAGCGATTCCGATGAGGAGCTAGAGCTTGGCCCCCTCTTCAAAGAATCCACTTCGGGAAAAGAAGAAGAACCGAAGGCTTGCGAAAATATACAGCTACGCAATCGAACATTACCCGAAAAGAATCTCGGACCCTTAAACAAGAAAGACAAAGGGAAAGAGAAGGTCTCTGAAGACATCGCTTTGGATGACCAAGTTGCGGAAGAGTTAACCGCCAAGAACCCGCCGAAGAGGAGTAAAGTGGATTACAATGTCTTGGCGCATCTGAGAAAGCTACCCTCACAACTCAGCATTCTCGATGCCCTATTACTATCAAAAGAGGCGAGGGATTCTTTGATTAAGGCCCTACAAGATCCGGACCAATTCCAAGCTTTCCTGGCCGAACAAAAGATGAAGGATGAATTGGAAGAAGTGCACACGGCCGACGTTACTTTCGGCGATGAAGACCTTCTCCTTGGGACGTGCGAACACAATCGTCCCCTTTATGTCTCAGGATACTGCCATGACATAAAGATAGGCAAAATCCTGGTCGATAACGGATCATCTGTCAATCTACTTAATGTGCGGGTGTTAAAAGAAATTTGCATGAGCGTCCAACACCTCGCCCGGGACAAGATCACTATCTCCGGTTTCGACTCTCAATCCTCAAAGACTCTTGACGCTACGCTTCGGGTTGCTCGCCACAGACATCAAATTCCATGTTATAGACGCCAAGACGTGCTACAATGCTCTGCTCGGCCTACCATGGCTACACGAGTACAATATCATCCCTTCTACACAGCATCAGTGCATGAAGTATTCTAGGGATGGCCTCGAGTACACAGTGGCGGGAGAATTGAATCCGTTTTCCGTAAATGAAGTTCGCAAGTATGAAGATGCCAAATACTTCTTACCGAGTTTCGAAGACACGGAAAGGTGTCACAAACCGGAGAACAAAACTAACGTCACCATCCCTGTCTTCGGCAGTGACACCGAGGAGGAGGAGGATATAATTTATTCAGGTCCATCCCAATCCACCAGGCCAGGACCATCCGTTTCTTCATTGATCTTCGGTAGTGATTCAAAGGATGAAGTTCATGCTGTATTCCCTGCTCGGCCTTCAATACGGGTTTCCGCTGATGAAGAGCGAAGTCTGCAGATAACCATGGTGTCGCTTGAACATTACAAAGAACTGGATGCACTCGACACCAACAGCGTAGAAGAATTGCAGACATTCTATATCCCTCCCGGACGAAAAGGCGAGAAGGCAATCCTATTCTACCGTTCTGAAGAAAACAAGGTGGAAAAAGAAATTTGGCATGGCGCGGATCCCATGCTCGACAAGCTTCAGCCTATCCGTCTTCCCAGATATTATACCGAAGGTTTGAAGAAACTGTTGAAACGCCAGAGGATATCCTTCACACAGACCGTTAGAAAAGCCAAATTCCATGACAAGGTCTGGAACATTCCCGGGACTCAATGCAAACTGCCTAACGGGAGAATAGAAACAAAAGGGCTTGGGTACATCCGGTCAAAGAAACGGGAGCTAGTAAACAGCTGTTATGTCATGTATGACTTCGATGAAGAGGCGGACGCTCAATGGGAGGACGCTAATCCTGAGCCAGCAAAAGTTCCTGATGCAAAACCGCCCAGTCCATCATTTGAAGACCAGATGGGCAAACTTATAAGGAATGCGGGTCAAAAAGCCCGAGATGATCACAATCGTGAAATGGCAATCTATGAGAAAGCCAAGACACAGCGCCTCCTTCAACAGGCGGTGAAGGATGAAAATGCCGCTCCTTGTTAACCTACTACAAAAAAGGTTCGACGCGGAAGCAAAAACAAGTCGAAAGGCAAGAAAGGCGCTCGACAACCACAAAGCAGAGCTAAGAAGCCACGCATCCGAGAGTCGAGCGTTATTGACCTAGCCCTCATGAAGAAAATGGGTCGAGCATACTCATTTCCTCGGAACAAAATAAGGAAAATACTTGATCTTGCTCTAAAACATCAAATGCTTACACTGCCAGAGTCTAAACACCCTGAGCAAGCGGGCGAAGTCTCCAACCCAAATTATTGCTCTTACCATCGAGTAGTAGGGCATCCGCTTGAAGATTGCTTCACCTTTAAGAATTGGGTTGAGGACCAATATCAGCTTGGCAAATTCGCGTTGTCTGAAACTGGAGGGTAGCGCCGCCGCAAAAGCACGAACCCGAAAACACAAGGATAGAACCAACTCCGCATTGGGATTGGCAGAAAATTCGCACTTGCCACGTGGTAACAATATTAAAAGAAGAGTCCGAGGACATGAACAGCCTTCCTTGGTGCTTTGAAAACAGCAGCGATGAGGTAATCTCAGAATTTCCCCCAGCTCCGAAAGAACTGGAGGATGGAATCCATACCACTGCAGATAATCTCAAGAAAATTGAGTTGGGGACTTTAAATGATCCGCGACCGACATTCGTCAGCGAGCTGCTGTCTGAAGAGAGGGTGGCTGCGTTAAAAGACGTCCTTGTGCAGCATAAAGATTGCTTCGCATGGAACTATTCCGAGATGCCAGGACTAGATCCAGAAGTCGCTGTACATAGACTAGCAATATGCCCAAACGTCAAACCAGTCAAACAGGCGCCGAGAAGAATGCGACTCGAGCTTGAGATGAGCATAAATACCGAAGTCAAAAAGTTAATCGACTCTGGCTTCATTCAAGAAGTTCAGTACCCTGAATAGATCGCCAACATTGTCCCAGTGATGAAGAAAAATGGGACAGTGCGCGTATGCGTAGACTTCCGGGATCTTAATAAAGCTTGCCCGAAGGATGATTTCCCAGTGCCAGTCACTGAACTGATGATAGACAATACATCCACTCATGAGGTTTTCTCCTTCATGGACGGCTCGTCAGGGTATAATCAAATAAAAATGCATCCAGAAGACCAGAAGCACACAGCCTTCAGGACTCCTCTTGGTATATTTTGTTATAAAGTGATGCCCTTCGGTTTGAAGAACGCCGGTGCTACTTATCAGAGGGCCATGACAAAGATCTTCGACGACCTTATACACGAAATCGTTGAATGCTATATCGACGATCTCGTGGTTAAAAGCAAATCATACGAGGAACATCTCGAGCATCTGAAGACTGTATTTCAACGCCTTCGGCAATACAACTTGAAGATGAATCCTCTTAAATGTGCGTTCGGGGTTTCCTCGGGCAAATTCCTGGGATTCGTTGTTCGACACCGAGGTATTGAAATAGATCCGTCAAAGATTAAAGCGATCATGGAAATGCCTCCGTCGAGGACTCTCAAACAGCTGCGGTCTCTCCAAGGGAAACTCGCATACATACGGCGATTTATAGCCAACCTTTCAGGAAAGTGCCATCCTTATAGTCACCTGATGAAGAAGGGAACCCCATTCGTTTGGGATCAAAAATGCCAAGGCGCACTGGATGAGATCAAGCAATACCTGCAGAACCCGCCGGTGTTGGCTGCTCCGGTTAAGGGGAAGCCTCTCATTCTTTATACAACCGCCCTCGAAGGTTCCTTAGGCGCATTATGGGCACAAGAGAACGAGCAAGGGAAAGAAAGAGCACTCTACTACTTAAGTCGAGTTCTGCTGGGGGCAGAAAGCAACTACTCTCCCATTGAAAAACACTGCCTGGCGTTGATCTTCGCAATAACAAAGCTTAGGCACTATGCGTTGGCGCACGAGGTCCGTCTTATTTCAAAAGTGGACCCTCTCAAATATCTAATTTTAAAAGCCATATTGACAGGGCGACTCGCTAAATGGGCCCTGCTCTTGATGGAATTTTCGATAACATATCAACCTCTCAGGGCAGTAAAAGGCCAGGCCATCGCCGACTTCCTCGCTGAGCATCCCATACCTGCCGATTCTCCTTTAAATTGCGATTTGCCAGACAGACATGCGTTTGACGCAATCGACAGTGGTGATACCCGTTGGGAGCTTTATTTCGATGGAGCATCTTCCATGAAAAAGCACAAACAAAGTACGCCAATGATCAAATCGGGGGTAGGACTCATCTTTGTGACTCCACAAGGAGGAATAATGCGCTTTGCCTTCTCCTTAACAGAGACGAGAACGAATAATGAAGCTGAATATGAAGCTTTGATAGCAGGCCTCGAGATCGCCATTGATATGGGAATTGAAAGCCTCCTCATATATGGGGACTCCCAACTGGTCGTCAGTCAAGTGAACGGCGATTACCAGACATGCAAACCAGAATTGGTAAAATACGGTGAAAAAGTGCAGCAACTGCTAACCCAAATTCCCTCCTACACGTTGGAAAGTATACCGCGCGCGGAAAACAGCAAAGCGGACGCACTGGCCAAACTTGCTAAAGAATTGGCTGACGAGAACCTCGATGACGTTAGAATCGTGATACAAAGCCGTCGAGTGCTCGCCCCAGCAGAAATACCTCCAGAATCATATAAAGAAAAGGGAGCAACTGAGCAGGCGACCCTACAAATAAAAGACCATGAGAAGACCGAAGACTGGAGAGAAGTCTTCATAGATTACTTTAAGTTCCACCGAATGCCTGAAGAAGCGTCCATAAGACACCAGCTCGTAAAACGAGCTCTGTCTTTCGCCTTCGTCAACGATACTCTATACAAGAGGTCATTCGATTCTCTGTGGCTAAGATGCCTAGGACCTGACGAAGCGAGAAGGGCCGTCCAAGAGGTTCACGACGGACTCTGCGGTTCCCACCAAGCAGGCCCTAAGATGAAGTTGAAGATAAAACGGATGGGCTACTACTGGCCCACGATGATGCAGGATTGCTTGGAATACGCGAGGCAATGTCATTCATGCCAAATTCATGGGGACTTCATCCATCAGCATCCCAATCCACTGCATCCAACAGTAGCTAGTTGGCCATTCGAAATGTGGGGAACTGACATAGTCGGCCCCATCGAACCAGCATCGTCAAAGGGCCATCGTTTCATCTTGGCGACGACTGATTACTTCTCCAAATGGGCAGAGGCGGTACCGTTGAGGGAAGTGAAGACGGAGAACATCCTTCATTTCTTCAAAACGCATGTCATATACCGGTTTGGAACCCCAAGAAGGATCATCTCTGATAATGGGCCAGCCAACCGAAGTCATAAAATTAGCCGCTTCGCACAGCAGCACAATATAGACTGGAGATATTCCTCAGTTTATAATCCGCGAGCTAACGGTCTAGCTGAGGCCTTCAACAAGACCTTGACGAAGATCATGAAGAAAACAGTGTCACGAAATAAGAAAGATTGGCATGAAAGATTGCAAGAAGCTCTTTGGGCGTATCGAACTACATTTAAAACGGCCACAACCACAACACCGTACGCGTTGGTATTTGGGACGGAAGCAGTACTCCCTCTCGAGATAGAATTACCCTCTCTACGAGTGGCAGTCCACTACGAGCTGACAGACGAAGAAAATGCTCACCTTCGGTTTGAAGAGCTTGACGCCCTTGATGAAATCCGGCTTCTAGCACAACAAAATCTGGAAGCTTATAAAGCAAAGATGACGCGCTCATACGAAAGATTGACCCGACCGAGGACATTTCGTCAAGGCGAACTCGTGCTAGTGGTCAAAAGGCCTATGATCCCCAATCGCGCCAAGCGCGGAAAATTCGAGCCAAACTATGAAGGCCCGTACGTCATAGATAAAGTTTACCAGGGTGGGGCCTATCTACTCATGGACATGCACGGTGAAAGGCCTTTCAGGCCGATAAACGGTCGCTTCCTAAAGAAATATTACGCTTAATGAGCCACAGCCTAGGTCAATGATGGATGACGACGACTAAGTCCGCTCTCTATCTTCCTAAGCTCAAGCTTCATAAAGAATAGCCAACCTTCTCGACAATGGACCGAAATGTCCTTAAACTAATAGCAGACCGAAACGTCTTTAAACTACTACCGCAGCATCCTTAGGCTGACGAGATGAATAAAAAATAATAATATATAAAAAAAAGGAAAAAACAATATATATAATAAATAAAAACGGTATGTCCATAAGCAAAAAAGGGCACGGATGAAAACCCGAAAGGGCACCGTGAGTAAAAACAGCAGGGCTACCGGCGAGTGTTCATGAAAACCTGGAAGGGCGCGACCTCGTAAAAAAAAAAGAAGAAGAAAGATTTCCATGTATTATCAAACATGATACAATCAAGTGCACAAAAGTATGTGGGGTATGGGATTCGAACTCTGGTGGCTTAGTTCAGCAATGCAAAGTATTACCAATGAGTATGCTGCTAACACCATATGATATATGGAGTGGGATTTGGTAAAACCATATATACTTGTTATAAATATCGTAATTATTATTAATATGGGGAGTTGAAAAGTCAGGATCTCAATAACAAAGGGTAAAAAAAACGGTATGTCCATAAGCAAAAAAGGGCACGGATGAAAACCTAAAAGGGCTCCGTGAGTAAAAACAGCAGGACTACCGTCGAGTGTTTGTGAAAACCCAAAAGGGCGCAACCTCGTTAAAAGACACTTATAGGGTCCTCTCGACCTTATAAGGAGAAACCACCCGCGTGAGATCCTTACGACTCACAAGGGAGCAACACACTTAGGAATCCCCACGATTCCTAAGGAGAAAATACACTTGCGAGATCCTCATGACTCGTAAGAATGACTCTCTTATGGGACCCTCACGGCTCATAAGATTTGAAAGTCTTAAGTTACAAAGATCTAAACCTGTGCTTAAGCAACCCCCACAACTTTCGACATTGCCCTACAAGTGGTCCAATATTGGCCCTTGTATACAATCCACGGGCGCGAATAAACATTTCCCTAACTTAGTCCCATCCGAGGCTAGGGATATGTTTGTATGGTGAACAACCCTTGTAAATCCTCTCGATTTATGAGGAGGAAACCCTCCTGTAGGATCCTTACGACTTACAGAGGAACAAAACACTTAGGAACCCTCACGATTCCTAAGGAAAAAATACACCTACAAGATCCTCACGACTTGTAGGGAGAAATACCTTTATAAGACCCTTACGGCTCATGAAATCAAACGCCTTAGTCGACAGGACCCTAACCATGGTCGCTAAGCCTCCTTTGTTCGACAACGACAGAGGCAAATGATGATTCGCTCCTGGCAATATCCCGGTTGCAGCGGTGCTGATGCCAAAATCGGTGTCCAATTTCAGGTTTACGGCGAAAAGCCAGTAGGCCGCACATGCATGCTAAATAGCCGAAATGATGGGGCAACTTGCAATAAAAAGCAGCAAGTAAAAATTTATGCATGCTAAATAGCCGAAATGATTGGACAACTCATAATAAAAAGCAACGAGTAAAAAAAAAAAAACAAATAGCCGAAATGATTGGGCACCGCGAAAAATAGCCGAAATGATCGGGCAATCGCGACCTTCGCGATATAAAAGCTGAAATGATAGAGCATCGCGGAAATAAAATAAAATAAAAAGAAGAAATGATAAAAGCTTGGCCCTACAGTTAAGATCACATCGATCCCTGTATACAATCCAAGGGCGTAAACAAAGAATGGACCATACTTTCCCAGCGGATTCCGTCAGAAGACGAACCCCAAATCTCACCGGTTCATTTCAACCGAAGAAGCCAGTGACTTTAGCAAAATTCCTCGACTCACGGATACAAACACTCCTTGACGAGAGCCTTCTGATCCGCGTCGACCCGCAGAGCCACCAGTGCCTCCGTAGGAACCCTCGACTCGTTTCAAACCCCAAGGAAACAAATAATCCTTGGCGCTTGGGAAACAAATAATCCCAGCAAACTCCTCGACTCACGGATACAAACACTCCTTGACGAGAGCTTCCTGATCCGCGTCGACCCGCAGAGCTACCAGAGCCCCCGTGGGAACCCTCGACTCGTTTCGAACCCCAAGGAAACAAATAATCCTTGGCGCTTGGGAAACAAATAATCCCAGCAAACTCCTCGACTCACGGATACAAACACTCCTTGACGAGAGCTTCCTGATCCGCGTCGACCCGCAGAGCTACCAGAGCCCCCGTGGGAACCCTCGACTCGTTTCAAACCCTAAGGAAACAAATAATCCTTGGCGCTTGGGAAACAAATAATCCCAGCAAACTCCTCGACTCACGGATACAAACACTCCTTGACGAGAGCTTCCTGATCCGCGTCGACCCGCAGAGCTACCAGAGCCCCTGTGGGAACCCTCGACTCGTTTCAAACCCCAAGGAAACAAATAATCTTTGGCGCTTGGGAAACAAATAATCCCAGCAAACTCTTCGACTCACGGATACAAACACTCCTTGACGAGAGCTTCCTGATCCGCGTCGACCCGCAGAGCCACCAGAGCCCCCGTGGGAACCCTCGACTCGTTTCAAACCCCAAGGAAACAAATAATCCTTGGCGCTTGGGAAACAAATAATCCCAGCAAACTCCTCGACTCACGGATACAAACACTCCTTGACGAGAGCTTCCTGATCCGCGTCGACCCGCAGAGCCACCAGAGCCCCCGTGGGAACCCTCGACTCGTTTCAAACCCCAAGGAAACAAATAATCCTTGGCGCTTGGGAAACAAATAATCCCGGCAAACTCCTCGACTCATGGATACAAACACTCCTTGACGAGAGCTTCCTGATCCGCGTCGACCCGCAGAGCCACCAGAGCCCCCGTGGGAACCCTCGACTCGTTTCAAACCCCAAGGAAACAAATAATCCTTGGCGCTTGGGAAACAAATAATCCCAGCAAACTCCTCGACTCACGGATACAAACACTCCTTGACGAGAGCTTCCTGATCCGCGTCGACCCGCAGAGCCACCAGAGCCCCCGTGGGAACCCTCGACTCGTTTCAAACCCCAAGGAAACAAATAATCCTTGGCGCTTGGGAAACAAATAATCCCAGCAAACTCCTAGACTCACGGATACAAACACTCCTTGACGAGAGCTTCCTGATCCGCGTCGACCCGCAGAGCCACCAGAGCCCCCGTAGGAACCCTCGACTCGTTTCAAACCCCAAGGAAACAAATAATCCTTGGCGCTTGGGAAAAAAATAATCCCAGCAAACTCCTCGACTCACAGATACAAACACTCCTTGACGAGAGCTTCCTGATCCGCGTCGACCCGCAGAGCTACCAGAGCCCCCGTGGGAACCCTCGACTCGTTTCAAACCCCAAGGAAACAAATAATCCTTGGCGCTTGGGAAACAAATAATCCCTGGCGCTTGGGAAACAAATAATCCCTAGCAAACTCTTCGACTCACGGATACAAACACTCCGTGACGAGAGCTTCCTAACTCATGTCAACTGTTCCGCTACAACTGCAAACAGATCCCCAATTCGTCTCAATTTGTGAGAAGAGGTCTTAGACAACAAGGATTGAAAAGCTTGCTTTTTGAGCAATGGGGCCCGGCAAGTCAATCCAAACTGGTCTCTTGCATACTATTCACGGGTCTCACTCTCCGAAGTCGAATTTCGACAAGGAGGGAAACAACCACTTATGAATCCTCTCGACTCGTAAGAAGGAAAATTCTCTTATAGGATCCTTACGACTTAGAAGAGAAAACCGCACTTAGGAATCCTCACGATTCCTAAGGAGAAAATCCACCTATGAGATCCTCTCGATCCGTAGGGAGAAAAGCTTCTATGAGACCCTCACGGCTCATAGAATTGAAAAGTCTTAGGCGGCAGATCTGAACTTGCGGCCTAAGCCATTGCTATTTCCTAAGGAAGTCAGAATACTTGTTTTGGATATCCACCAACCATGGTTATTAATACAGCCTGCTGACAATAAAAAAAAAGAAGATGACAGAAAGAATATCTAATCTACATTTGATCGGGACTTCGTATCGCATTCATTTATGCACAAGCAGGAGACTCAAGACAAGGAATAAGACAAGCCGAAATACAAAAAAGGAAGGGTTTCCATTCATACCGCTAAGAATTTTTACAAACATAAGAATAATGAATAAGAAACATTATTCAAATTATTACAACGGTATAACCTCAGATCCGGGGCACGGATTGAGGAAATCAAAAGTAAGGCCATCCAGAGTTCTTCTGGCCTTTCTAATTATTCTTATGCGCAGTCTTTCACGCTCCTCTGTGTCAATATCATCGGCAAGCCCCCCCTGGCCTTCGATAAGCGGCAATGATCGTCGTCTGCTGGAAGACTTGGTGTAGGATGTCGACGAAGCTGTTCCGCCGTGTCTTTGAGATCAGCCCTGTCAGGTGCACCGAATGCACCTTGTCTTCGGCATCATCCAGTGCGTTAAGCGGTAAGGCCTCATGAAGATCCGGAAGTGCTCTCCATATGGCTCCCAACACGACTTTCAAAAGGGCCGAACGACGAGGCAACAGCCAACCACCGCTTGCGTTCAGACGACCCATGACTTCTGCACATTCAGCGTCCGTAAACTCCTGGTTCTGTTGACGACCCTGAGCGCGGATATCGTCATAAGTAATGAACTCGTGCAAACTGTATAGGTGTACCGCCGCCATTATACCTGGAGGAATTATTACACAAAGATCAGCAATAGAAAAGCGATAACATACATAAAGGACTAAATTCCTGAGGAGCAAGACTATGTTCAAGGATGAAATCCCCCAAACGAAAGCTCCGCTGGTTAATCAATTCTACCTAAAGAAGTTGTTTTCTAAAAACTTTGAAAAAAGGGGAAGCAAAGCAACGGAGTTCTTAAAGGCAAGGGGAAAGCTCCGAAGTCTTCGAAGATGGAAATCTGGAAGATGATAAGTATATGGAGGGGACCAAAGGTCCTATTTATAGGCATCAAATGCCTCCATGTCTTCCAAAAGTCGTCACGGCGGTTCACCCTAATCGGAGCGAACTTTTGTTCAAATCCCGAAGCGGGAGACGAAGCAACGCTTCGTCTTCCCCCAGTCAGAGCAAAGCTCTGTCTTAAAAATTAATTCAATGAAGCAACGCTTCAGATTGTTTGCGCTGCGCAACAGGCCACGTGTCGGACGCAGACGCATTAGCGCAACGCCCAAAGCAGCGCACCCAATTAGAGCGAGGCTCCTTTTCAAAATTAAAGGAAGCAACGCATCAGCTGCACTGCGCCATACGCTACACGACATAGCGCAGAGGCGCTAACACAGTTGCGCTGCACTGTGCGCTGTGCGACACGTGTCATACCCTAAAGCATTTGCGCTAAACAAAATTAAAAATTCTGGAGAAATCATTCCTACTCTTTTTTTAAAAACAAAAAACAAAAACAAAAAGATTTGCTTTTGTGAAACAGAAGCTTCTTGATCAAAGATCCGACGGTGAGGGGAAATTCCCCCAGATCATTCAGAAAAGGATTTCTCTAGTAAATCGAATTTGCTTCTCAATTTGCAAGATGACGCCTAAGGCAGCAGAGGTGGGAAAACTTACTTCCTGAGCGATGAGGCCCTGCAAGTCAATCCAAACTGGTCTCTTGCATATTATTCACGGGTTTCACTCTCCGAAGTCGAATTTCGACGAAGAGGGAAACAACCACTTACGAATCCTCTCGACCCGTAAGAGGGAAAATTCTCTTATAAGATCCTTACGACTTATAAGAGAAAACCACGCTTAGGAATCCTCACGATTCCTAAGGAGAAAATCCACCTGCGAGATCCTCTCGATCCGTAGGGAGAAAAGTCTCTATGAGACCCTCACGGCTTATAGAGTTGAAAAGTCTTAGGCAGCAGATCTGAACCTGCGGCTTAAGCCATCGTTATTTCTTAAGAAGGTCTGGATACTCGTCCTAATCATCCGTCAATCATGGTTACTAAGGTGGCATACTGATAATAAAAAAAGGAAAAGACGAAGAAATGACACAAGAAATTACAAAAATGTGCATCTTTTATTCATAAATATTGATCGAGTACAGGATACATTGTGCTAAAGAATAAAAAAATATATACATATACTTTACAAAGACAAATGATACAAGGAGAATTATTGGGAAGGAAGCGTCTTGCATAGGTGTAACAATTGCTCGCATATGTCCTTCCATGCCTTCTCTTGGTCAACTACCACCGCCAGCTCTGCCTCCACTTGGGCTCGTTGCTGCAAGATCGACGCAAGATGCTCCCTGATGACCTGATAGGCAGCTTCCAGACTTGGGATATTGCGCTCAGCTACGTCAAGCTTCCGCTTCAAATTTAGCCCGTGGGAGATGCGCTCCAAGAGACCCTCAAAGATAGTCTTCACTTGGGCAGCATTTGCCTTAACCTCAGCGCGCAGATGGGCCGTTTCGTTCGAGGTCTTTTGGCATTCCCTTAGTCTTAAAGCTGCTTCTTGCTCCAAGTGGCGGGAGTGTGAAGTGCTTTGCTCGAGCCAAGCTGTACGTTGGGTGCTCAGGGCTAAAACTTCGGAAGAAGGGCACGTCGACTCCAGCCGGTATAGACAGGCCTCGATCTCCCTGCAGTGATTAACCCAAGATCCGACGACGCCTTCGTTATGAAAATTTACGAGCGCCGCCAACATTGGATTAACCTCCACAGCGAAATCTACGGCAGAAGGGAGAGCGTCCATGTTGAGCTCTTCGATGTACCCGCTCAGCATGTCCAAACTCATCACAGCACCCTTTGAAAACGGGCGTTTCTAGAAAGGGCCTGCCGGTGGAAGGACGCGAGACTCAAAAGAGACCGGAGCCGGAACAATAGCTGCAAAACAAAACATGGTTAAACAATGGTTCAAGTGATGTTTAAGGGTTACCAAAAAAGGAATTTGCTATACCAGCAGCAACAGACGGCAAAGCCGGAAGGGCCGGTAGTGCGGCAGGTCTTGCATCCCCTCCTTCGATTTGTGGCACTGCGATAAAGAAAGGGAAAAGTCAGAAATCATTCAATTACTAGAAAAAAGGGGATGAACAAAGATATTGTAGTGAACGTACACTCACCAGCGCCACTAGAGGGAGAAGCAAGTTCGGATGGGAAGGAGAAGTGTGGGAGCAACACTTGATATAGATGATCAAAGAGCACTCCTGAAAAGATGCGGTGGTATGGCGTTAGTTCATGAACTACACGTTTAAAAGATTAACTTGTGAGTTGCAAATCCATACCTTCCAACATCCGCGATGGCACGAGGGAAGACGGGGAAGTGACCACCGCCAAAGCAGTAGTTGACGGTGCTCCCTCAAGCAATGGAGCGTCGGCACTGGCCGCACCTGCAAAGACAAGCTTGTTAGAAGAGATCACAAGATATATAAAAAAGGGGGGAAACGATAGTAACCCGAAACTTACCCGACGAACTGCCAGCCGAGACTGAGGCAATTCCTTCCTCCATTGACATCAGGCCACCACCCGTAGCCTCGTCACCCGACTCGATGGGAACCGTTGTTGTGCTCGCAAGCCCGGGAGACGGCAAGGAACCATACGCGGGGAGGGCTATGATTGGAGTATTGCCAGATTCCAGAGAAGGAGCGGCTGGCTTGTCCTCAGGAATCGTGGCCACCTCACCCGCTACTCCTTCGGGTCCTGCGGTCACAGTTGTCTCGTCCACCGTCGCCGTGAGGTCTCCAACCTCAAGCGCCTCCCCCTCTACCGCCTTCGGCTCGGTTAACACAATCATCTTATCTGTCTCCACTTCAGGTGCGGCATCAATGACCCTCTCGGTGGCAGACCCTTCAACTTCTGTTTCAGGTACCATAGCCCTGACGACGGTGCTCATTGTCGGCTCGGGTTCGGCAAGTGCCGTTTCCTCCATTCCCCTGGGTTCGACGGTCTCCGCCTCCCCCTCAGTCGGACTAGGCCCTGTCAGATGAAACGCATATGAGCCAATGGCTTTATAATTCTTACAACAAAACTCTGAAAGAAGTACTACCTGAAGAAGATTTATCATTTGCACTTCGGGCCGCGCGCGCCGCTCGCCTATAAGCAGTAGATAGGGCGACAGGGGCCTCTTCAGAAGGAGTGTCAGCGCGAGGAATGGTACTAGGACCCGCTCCCGCAGCCAAAGCAGCTCTATGCGCCTTTGCTGCACGTCTCAACCACTTCCGCTCCTCCCGAGCCGTTGAGACGGATGCCACTAGAGCTTCCCTAATTGAGGTGTCCTCGTCCGTGAATAGGGAGGCCTCTAGGTTTTTCAGGGCATCCCTCGTCGTTTTGTCAAGCTGAGGCTCTTGCGGCAACTTCGACGAAGCTGGGACTTCGGTAACAGGCTCAGGAAGGATCCCCGCGTCAACTGATATAACCTCTGCAAAGAAACAAAAGAAGGTTAGGTTGACCATCAGAGAAGATGACAAACTTTCATTATGAAAGGAAAAAGGGTAGGACATACCAACGCCTGCTGGGACACGCTTCTTCTCCTCCTCCTGGAAGGTCTTCAAAGAGGCAGCAATGGCCTCTTCAGTAGAAATGCCTGTTGAGAACGAAGCAAATATTAGCTAAAAGATAATAATGAAAATGCAGTAAAATGACAAATAAAGCGTCTGATGATTACCGGACTCAGCGAGTTTGCTTAACATCGCTTCAAGCCTCGCCGATCGCTCCGAAGATGCAATGGCGACAGCTAAATTGGTGTCCTCAGGGTCCACCACAAAGCCCTCATTGCTGCCATACTCACATATGGCCTCGGCAGGAGAAGCCGCAGGCTTTGAGCTGAGGATCGCATCGAGGGAAAGGGCGGACTTCTTCTTTTTCTGCTGTCCACCAGCTTTAGATCCACCCGGAGCGGATTTGCGCTTGGCAGCCACTTTGGGGCGGCGAGTCCCGATCTCTGCCCCTCCGCCAGATCCTGGCGATACCACATTAACCGTCTTCGTGGGAGCATGGGGCGCCGGCGGTGCATCCACCGTAGTGGGCAATGGCAATCCACGCGGGGGGCTCAACACGCGCGGTCGGTCGACTCTGGCATCTTTTATCGGGGGGATGACCTGGATCCTTGGCTGCAAGGGAGCCTTGCGATCACCGCCAGGAGGCGCAGCCCTACGGTCGACCAGCAGGCGTTTCTCCATTAAGATAATTGGGCCCATAGCATGCGCATACCAGGCTACATACGGATGGATTATTTTAGGGACACAGCTAGGCTCACTGATAAAAAAATAGGAGCCTGTATTGAGCCGGGTGAAATGATGCATCGCATTCCTTACCCCCTCTGGGCCGACTGCGGGTGTTTCCAGAAAGGCTTCCAACGGGATCCCTTGATTGTAGCTCGATTGTCGGGCAAATCGATGCGGGTTATACCTCATAAAGAGAGCCGTCCCATTCTGCCTAAATACTAGGTAACCCGGCCGAATGGAGTAAAGATGGAGGATTTCCCGAGCCTTCAGTACAGAAGCCCCGCCTTTAAAGTCATCACGCAGAGGCACCACTGATTTGGTGGTCTCTGAGCCTATGGTTATGACCTTATCCACAAAGGAAACCTTCGCTCCGACCAGATGTGGACGAAGGAGCAA
The DNA here is from genome assembly GCA_030015575.1 of Agapanthus africanus. Taxonomy (NCBI): domain Eukaryota; kingdom Viridiplantae; phylum Streptophyta; class Magnoliopsida; order Asparagales; family Amaryllidaceae; genus Agapanthus; species Agapanthus africanus. The sequence continues at coordinate 355,452,625 of JASDDO010000016.1, read as the reverse complement.
CCCTCTAGACTCCCGCGGGGCTGGAACCACAATTGAAGCCCCAACCAACCGCATGACTCTCGGGAGTCTGTATTTCTCGAAGAGCGGAGGAGTCTTGTGGGCACCAAACACTCCTCGCACGTGCATCTCCATCCAAGAAATAAAATAGTGCATCGGGAAGTTGGCAGGCTGTACCCCAGGCTCACTAGCGTCCGCCGCTACGCTAAGTCCATTGTAAAGGTAAGCCAATCCGGCGATCCCTACCGATAACTGCAAACCGGCCACCATTCGATGCGCCGGGTAAAAGACGGAGGACCGCATGAGGCGTGGGTGCATGGGAAGCGTGAAGCTGCATAGCCATAGACCCAAGAACCCTATGAAAAAAGTCTCCTCGTCCATGCCAGGAATGGCGATCTCTGAGAAAGGGACACTGGCAGTGCCGGGGAGATAAAAATCCCGCTGCTCATTTTCCGATGAAGGTCGGCGGTCCAAGCCGAAACCAAAGGGGTCAGCAAGCTGAGCAAACTTCTCGCCCTGCTCTGATAGGAACTCTGGGCGGATAAAACGAGCAATGAAATCTGCGAAACTGACGCCCCGGTCGCCCGATTCCAAATGGAGTTCCTCATAAATCTCCAACACCTTCACCAAGCCCGGGTGTTGATGCTGAATGGCATTTTCCGGAGTTAAGTCAAATACAACCTGCTTGGTGGCAAAGACGTACTCATCAGGAGGAAGCAACTCTTCGTAGTGCTCCCCCCTCACTGGTAGACCTGAAATCTCAACAAATTCTTCCAAAGAGATGGAGACTTCTCTATCCGCTGTCAAGAAGGTGTGGGTGGGGATATTCCATTGTTCAATAAAGGCCTTTATCCACCACGTTGGAGGAGAGGGATACTCGAAAAGCGAAACGTAAACGGTCGAGTATAAACCAATCTTCGTCAGATGAGTCCTTTTCGCCGCTAAGATGTAACGGGCCCAGGGCAAATATCCAGCAAGCGGTCGCGGGTTCAGTCCAATGTTATAAGCCTGTCCCCAAGGGCGTGCTTCACCCTGACAGATTCGCCTCCCCAAAATATCTATAGCCGGCGGCGGCTGCACCGGAATGGCGCCAATGGCAGGCTGGAGGAGATCGTCAGAATTCCAATTTTTAACCTCCACGGCATACTCCACCAGGGGCTTGTCCGCATAAGGGATCGTAACTGTAGGCTCAGAGGGCGAAGCGGAGCTGAAGCTGCGGCGGCCTTGGATGATTTGGCTGTACCACCTTCCCCACAGGTGAAGTCTCTTGCACTCAGGATCGTGATCTCTAATCAAGGCGAACACCACCCGGTCCACTGGTGCATGTGGGAACCCTCCTTCTGAGCGAACAAAAGGGAAAGACAAATCTTCAGACATGTTTCCTGTAGACAAAAAAAAACATAGCCGTTAGTGTTCCAATGCTTCACATTTCAAAGGCCTACGTCACACTACAATGCAGTGGGTAGGAGACCAAAGGGGGACCCATAAAATCAAGATGACGGCGCATCATTTGATCAGACGGTCCTATCATTGGATGAGACTGTCAGTCAACAAAAAAGACCCCCAAGAGAATATCCTCATTGGGGGGGAATCCCTAGAGACAAGGAGAAAATCTCCTCTTTTTAGAGCAAAGCTCTGTCACAGAGTGACATTTGTCAAACTCTGGTCTCAAAGGAATAAAACTTCTTAAAAAAAGAGCCTAGCTCTGTAGTAGTAATGAAAAATTATAACTCCTAAGAATTAAAATTTTTGGGATCTTAAAGATCCATGAAAACTTTTAAAAGTTTTCTAGTTGATCTATGAGCAGGGCTCTGTTCATGGGTTAAAACCCAGGAACAAGATCTCTGTAAATTTTTGAGAGCAAGGCTCTGTGGATGAAACCCCAAAGGGGTTTTCTTTAGATCAAAGATCTATGAGAGCAAGGCTCTGTTGAAGAAACCCCAAAGGGGTTTTTCTTAGATCAAAGATCTGTAAGAGCAAGGCTCTGTTAATTTAATTTAATTTAATTTAATTTAATTTTTACCTAGAATGATTCTAAGTTCCGAACTTTAAAGTTCTTGGGAAGAAGCAAGAGCAAGGCTCTAAAGGTTTTTAAGCAAGAGCAAGGCTCTGAATCAAAGTTCTTGAAAACGGTAAAAAAAATTTTAAGGACCAAGGGTCCCATTTATAGACGCCTGCGTCTCTTCACCTGACCTCTATGATCCAATGGTTGGGATCTTGCCACCGCTGCACTCACGTGCGCGCCACGTGAGCGCAACGGTGGGGGGGCATTTGTTCCCCCAATCAGAGCAAGGCTCTGTTTGAATTTTGAAAATTCAAAATTGAGAAGCAACGCTTCAGATCCCATGCGCTGCGTGCAATTTGCCACGTGTCAGAAGTTGACTCGGCAGCACAACGCCCAGGGCAGTGCGTCCAATCAGAGCAAGGCTCTTTAAAAAGCAAAAGCAACGCTCAACTGCGCAAGTGCACCGTTGCGCGACACGTGTTTGCGCAGTTGCGCAAACGCTGTTGCGCAAGTGCACCACAGCACGACACGTGTCTGCGCAATAGCGCAAACACTGTCGCGCAAGTGCACCTCAGCGCGCCACGTGTCTGCGCAGTTGCGCAAAAGCACAACTGCGCAAGCGCACCGCTGCGCGACACGTGTCTGCGCAGTTGCGCAAACACTGTTGCGCAAGTGCACTGCAGCGTGACACGTGTCTGCGCAGTTGCGCAAGCACGACTGCGCAAACGCACCTCTGCGCGACACGTGTCTGCGCAGTTGCGCAAACACTGTTGCGCAAGTACACCGTTGAGTGACACGTGTCTGCGCAGTTGCGCAGGCTCAGTTGCGCAAGCGCTTCACTGCGCGTCACGTGTCTGCGCAGTTGCGCAAGCACAGCTGCGAAAGCGCCTTACTGCGCGACACGTGTCACGCGCTGTTGAGTTGCGCAACAACAAAATGAAAATTTAAGGAAATCTTTTCTGTTCTTGTTAAAACAAGAAGATTTCTTCTGTAAAACAGAGGGCCTTTGGATCAAAGATCCAACGGTGGGAAAAATTCCCCAAATCACTCAGGAAAAGATTTATTGAACAAATTTAACTAATTTTTGAGCACTATAAAAAGGACCCCAAAACGCATTTCAAGGGATCATCTGGTTTTAAAAAAAAAGAAGAAAGAAGAGAACTCTTGAGAATTTCTGGAGAACACAAAAAGAAGGTAAAAACCTTTGAGATAAGAGAAGATTCTCTTGAAGAATAGATCATTGATCTAGAAAACAAGATCAGTGATCTTCAATAAATAGATAAATAAATAAATAAATAAATAAAAATAATAAAAATAGTGCCTTGCACTTGCTATGAACCTCTGGTTCTCTGAAACAGAAAGAAAGAAAAGATTTCTTTCTTTTCTTTGATCTAAATTTGGATCAAGAAATTAAAAAGTGCTCTGCACTTCTTTTCCTGAATCTAAAAGATTCTTGGTGCTTTGCACAAATGCAATGCATTATTTGAAGGGCTAGGCCCAAGTCAAAAAGACCTAGCAGGTCAGAATAAATTGCAAAGCAATAAAAGGGCTGGGCCCAAATAAAATTGATGCTCTGCATCCCTTTTGGGCAAAGCCCAAATAAAAGCAAAAGAAATGCAAAAGCAATGGACTTAGCCCAATCGTGGCCATAAGTCCTTAAATTAAATTGACTGAGCAAAATGGCTCTCCTAAATCAATGTACGTCCGGTTCGAGGGTACATCTCCGAACTCCTTTGACGTCTATCGTTGTAATTCCTCAACGACGTCAAAGAGGTGACGGGTCCCAACGACCACACACCCATATGGACTGCGGGGTCCTTAAACTCACGGACCGAAACGTCCCTAAACTAATATCGGACCGAAATGTCCCTAAACTAATAATGGACCACCACGTCCCTAAACTGGCGATGGACCACCACGTCCTTAAACTGGCGTAATAGAGCCCGAATGCTCTTTTGCCGGATCTAAACGGTCCCGTTTAAGTCGATCTTAGCCCCAAACACGGCTAACGTATCCTTAAACATTCACATGGATTATAAAACTCCCAATCAACTCTGGTTCGAGGGTACATCTCCGAGCTCCTCTGATACATGTCGTTGTAATCCTTCAACGACGTCAGAGAGGTGACGAGTCCCGATGGCCATACATTAAATTAATCACTACGTTAAGTGGATCTTAGTCTAAAACAGGACTAACGTATCCTTAACGAACGTTTAAGTTGATCTTAGCCGCAACGCGACTAATGCATCCTTAAACTAAAAATACCAAACCCAAATCTAAGTAAATACGGATTTGGACTAATCCACGTCCTACGGGCGACGGCATTACTCAGTCTCCGTATACAATCCACGGGCAACCACAAACAAAACAAACACACACGACACGAAGTGAAATTCTGGAGAAGGAGAAAGTTGTTACCGCGATGCGGTAGCGTAATTAACTGCAGGGGCTTGCGCCTGCAGGGAAGAGCGTCCCCACAATCAAAAACTCCTCACCCTGAGGGGGAATCTGACGAAGTCTGCTACATCGGCCGCATCCGTCTAAACCTCCGATCCACGGTGCCATAAATCAACTTGGCATCTTCGGAGAGGTAGACGGATAAAACCACATAGCATCTGCCCCGAATCTCGGGCACGGACGTCCTAACGTCTCGGCCGCCGTTCGGAGGGGAACACGCATGTCCCCAAAATGAAAGAGGCAACTCGGCATTACTCATCATGGAGTGAACCATATCCAGTAGGGTACGATTCCTCTGCTCCGATACACCGGTGTGCTGTGGTGTATAAGGAGGAGTAAGCTGAGAGAGAATACCTTTCTCTTTTAAGTAATCTAGGAATTCCGTGCTTAAGAACTCCCCTCCTCTATCAGACCGGAGGATCTTGATACTTTTACCAGTCTGGTTCTCTACTTCGTTTCTGAATTCCTTGAATTTCTCAAAAGCTTCATATTTGTGTTTCATCAGATACACATATCCGAACCTAGAGAGATCGTCAGTGAATGTGATGAAGTACAAGAACCCACCCCTTGCATGTATAGACATCGAACCACATACATCACTATGTATGAGTCCCAAGAGCTCTGATGCCCTTTCTCCATGTCCGGTGAACGGAGATTTGGTCATCTTTCCTTTGAGACAAGACTGACAAGTTTCATAAGATGAAAACTCGAACGTATCCAAGAGTCCATCTTTATACAACTTACTTAGTCTTTTCTCTCCGATATGACCAAGTCTACAATGCCACAAGTAGGATTCGTTCGTATCTCAACTCTTCCTCTTGCGTGTGTTTTGTGCATTGAGAACTATATTCTGATTTAGAACGTAGATACCATTACACAGTGTACCTTCTGCAACCAGTACCTTATGAAGGTAGATGTTCATGATATTTCTATCAAGAACAAAGTTATATCCATCTTTATCGAGTAAAGAAATGGACATGATGTTGCAAACCATGGAAGGTACATAGTAGCAATCGTTCAAAATCATAGTATTGCTATTTGGCAACACTATGTGATATTCACCGACTGCTGCAGCATTAACTTGTGCTCCGTTCACTACTCTGAGAGATATATCACCAGGTACAACTCTCCTACTTTTTCTCAGTCCCCGCAATAGATTACAGATATGAGATCCTGATCCGGTATCAAGTACCCAGAAGGTAGGGCTGACCGTAAAGCTGTTCTCAATTACAAGAACACCTAAAGTAGATGCAAAACCATACTTCTTCTTCAACTGGGCATCCTTGGAATTCATACAATCCTCTTTCCCTTGCTCATACTTATGACTATTGTCGTAAGTTAGAGCCGAACCAACGTTCTCCATCCCCGAATAAGAATTCGGATCGGTCAAGCGATACATTTTATTATCTTGATTAGGGTATGAAATGGTTGCTACCTGAAGAGAGAGAAAAGAAACACTCAGCGTGCGCTCTTGCAAGATTAGATTGGTTTTTTGATTTATCTAATCAGGATGGCTCCCACTGTTTTCTCAAATTCTTCTTCAAACCCTAAAAAAAGAACTAGTCAGGATTAATCGCACGTCATAATACTTGCTTAACCTTTCAGCCAGGCTAGTGTTGGTACTTCGAGGGAGGTTTTCCAACGCTTTCGCGAAGATCCTTAATTAAATAACCTCTTTTCCCTGGAGGCGTAGCCCCGCTAACACCGTTCTAGACACCTACTTAGTTTATAGCATTGATTGTTAAGTGAAAAAAATCTCCCGAGAGTTATCCAACTCATCAGTACGATCGGGATCCAACTATTTTTGTGCGATGACCTAGATGGAATCCACTCTAGTCACCACACTCTAGAAGGTATGCTGAATCTGCAAGTTTCAGTTTCTTTAGAAACTCCCGATGTGGATTTTTGTCCCTAGGACCCAAGTGACCTTGACGAATAATCAACAAATCAAAAGGTCCTAGTCAAGTTCAACCCGTCATTATTCAGGATTGCATTAGACCCGCCCATATGATCCTTGACGAATAATCAACAAAATCATGCGACCGTCCTAACCAATCGCATCTATCAGTGCAACAGAGAATTATTACTTAGCTACCATTCACTGTGCCTTAACGAATAATCAACAAACGCAGCACGAATACTAAGTATTAATTTTCTGAAACGACGGAGGGCTACGGCTGGGTTTTTGGCGAAAAACTCGTTAACGTAATGAACTTGATGTAGTTGAAGGAACATGATAGCCTTTTTGAAAATATAGTGGCGAAAAACTCTTGCTAAAGAGGTCACTCCCTGTGAAGGGATCTCGGCTCTTTCCTCGTCGAATGAGGTGTAGGATATTCCAAACTGAATACCTCGATGCAAAGCAAGAATAATCGACTATAGTGAAGTTATTACCCTGACGTAAACTTTTTTTTCCAAGGGGTCACTCCCGATGAAGGGATCTCGGCCCTTGTCTCGTCGATTGAGGTGTTGGGTATTCATAACTGAATACCTCTATGCAAAACAAAAGAGAGCGTCCTTGCAATAACAGCTTTTTGAAAAATTGTTCCAACAACGTTCTTTTTAGGTTCGTTTTCTTGCATTAATTTAATGCGTCCCATCAGTTAATCCTACCATTGCAGAAAACAACAAAAATATGACGTACGCTTATGCCATACGCATTCGCCACGGGGCCCCATCATTACCCGTTAGGTTACTTAACTAACAATAGAGCGGGGGCTGGACTAGCGCGGATGCAAAACATAAGCAACGTCTAAATAGATATCATATAGATATATACACATTCGTCAGATGCAATGATAGCCATTCCAGATCACAGATGAACACATTGGATATACTAGGAATCCGCATTCCGTATGAGCCTGTAACGAAGAGCGGATTACACGGTCGCGATGAATAGCCAAGACCCCACCCTAGACCCCTACGGGTGCGGCAAACTACCCGCCAAGTACCCGAAGCGAAGCAACCTCCTTCAACGCCGTGAGTAGGCCACTCGGCACTTCGAGGTACCCTGTAGTTTGTGCACTCCACCTTAGGTCTATCCTAGGAGCAAAAACAGTAAAAGAAATTATACAATGACGGCTACAACCCCATCCCGGTTGTGCGGCCATATAAATAATATTACATCAATTTACATATTACATGAATTGAAAGATAAAGAAAACTCTCATCTCACAACCCCCGGCTATTCATCCGCAACAGTCCAATGAATTCATATACACATACCATCAACATTACAGATCACAGATATGTATAACCCCCACTAATCGACGTATAGCGATTAACAGACGTTCAATACATATATCACATCACAGATATAACCAGTTAGCTAAAGTCTTTAGAAGTTCGATCAAAATACGGATTTTAAACCACCCCAAAAACAAGTTTTGCTTTCTGTAAAATCTGGACAGAAAAAACATATTGTAAAAATCCCAAAACACCCCACTGAACATACTGCAGGAAACATTTCCCGCTACCGAGTCAACTCGGCCGCGGATCCGCGGCGGGAGCACGCTCCTGCCGCGGTTCCACGGCGCTTTGACCGAGTTAGTGGACCATTTTTCTTGCTTGTTCTTTAAAAACGCTAAGCCGATTTTTAGTACATGATTTATTATTTTTTGAACAGAAAACAAAATTGGCAGAAAGTTGATATTTCGGGCATGTTTTGTGATTTTTTCTCCGATCGAACTTCTAGTTACTTTGCTAACATGTTAGATAGTGTTTAGCTAGGCTCTGATACCAATGTTAGGTCCACGTTACCCACCCCAGTCCTTTAGGGGAGGCGGAATAGGTAAAACAAAAAAATTTCCTAACTAGGTAACATGGACCGTACAATAAGGATCGTTGCTAAACAAGAACTAACAAAAATTCTACAAGTTCTAACTACTATGTAGAATGGTTATACCTTGGTCTTGAACTCCTTCTCTTCTTGTTGTTGTTCTTCCTCTTGCTTGCTCCTTGTAGTTGCTTGAACGGATCCTCCTTGTCATCTCCTCTTTGCCATATATGGATCCACCCGAGGGTCTCGAAATTGAGCTCCAATCTCAAACTAGAGATGACTAAGGTGTTTGGTTTGCTAAACCTAATACCTTAGATTGAGTAGAGAAGAGTGATGGTGGTTTTGTCTCAAAAGTTCATGATTTTCAACTCATGGAACACTTGAACCTTGAGAGAGGAAGAGGAAGAGGGGGAGCTTTCTTTCTAGGAGAGAGAAAGAGAATGATAGAATGAGCTCTCATAATCCAACCCCTTCTCACAAAAGTTAGAATAATGATAATAATAATAATAATTAAGTATATGGTGATGGTTAGTTTCAATGGCCATTATCATTTCATGCTATTATTGCATTTTGCAAACAACAAGTAAGCAAAAGTCATACCCATGAAATGATAGCCATGAAATGATGATAACCAACAAGTCCAAAATGGTCAACCGGTCAACAAAGTCAACAAGTCAACAAAAGTCAAACTTTCAACTCAACCATGGCACAATAATACTTAATTAATATTATTAATCATATATCATATTCTTATTAGGGTTTAAAGAAAAGTCAACGGTCAACAAATCAACCAAAGTCAAATGGTCAACAACCCTAATGAGAATCCTCTGCCTCTGCCTCTGCCTCTGTTAACTGTGCATACACACCCGCATCCGTGCTCCAAGGAACACGAATATACTGAGACAAAACCAATCTCAAAACAATTACTAGGAGCTGGCTTAAACCAAAGCCCGCTAGTAACTACTGTCCGGACACCAAACGTGCACAAGTGTGCGGATGTGAATGAACCCCGTCGCAAAACCATGCAACCTCTACTCTATTTTGCCCAAAGGCGAGTAACCCTCTGTGTGGGACTCTAAAGGCTCGACACTACGCTGGCAGTGGGTTTAACTACAGGCCGCAAGCGGTACTAGCTGTACGTAACGGTCCCCAGGTAGATGCCGATAAGAAGACTGATGAGGTGAACCCATCGAACTCCTACTGAGCCTGAATGTGACAATCTCCGTACAGTACAGTCTGTTCGTCTGAGAATATCGCATGGCGGGCCTAGGGGGCAGTAAACGTCAGTCCCCTAATAGCGGTACAAGTCGTGTCGGACTATAGTCCAGAACACCCTGAGATAACACTGGAAACCTACCAGTATATCTCGCTTGCCCTGGCCAAGGACTTTGTGTAATGGCTCTCCTAGACACAGCGCGATATCAACCCCCAATACCGGGAGAGACAAATCCTGTCTAACCGTCACTGCCTCCAAGTGCTTCAGGACTGCACCCAACTACTACCTGTTTGCACGACTCAGTAGAGCCGTGGTAAGGTAGTAATCTAAGAACAGTGGGAACACACTCGAGGCGAAGTGACAGTGTCAAGTCAGCGGACTAAGCTGTATTCATGTCACCTGGGAACTGTTAACTGACGATAGGTATAATACCAACCAACAGTTCCCGACGAGTCATGTCCAGTGTACTCGTAACCTAACGAGCACCTGCATACTATCTCCAGTACGACGTACTGATGGCTGTGGGACAGACCATCTCCCCTGCTGGGAAGAGAAGCGTATGCACCAGTCTACTCTGGAGTATCGATGCCCTGTCTCGATAATCCTACGACTAGGGACCAAAATAAGGATGTGCTAATAGACTACCCATCCCCCACTAGTGTGATCACCATCACAACGCCGGTAGTCAAGCAAAAATCCTAAGGGCTCTACCAATATGTTCTTAGCGATATGTTAAAAGAAACATATACACATATTAAGATAGAAACAAACCAAGTAGCATACTACTATATCGAGCAAGATTGTCGTAAAACCATATATATATCCCAAGCCTCCAAAATGTATTATACAAACTAGTACTATACAATAATGGCCTCTAGGGCATACATATCTAACAATATTGATATATGTGATATATAGTATATATAAATAAATGCTTATATATGTTTTGCATCCGTGCTAGTCCTGCCTCTGCCCTGCTGTAAATTAAGTAACCTTACGGTGAAGTCCCAAGGTCCCGTGGTGAATGCAGATGGCATATATGGCATTTTATTTTTCTTTTCATATCATGCTTTTCTGTGATGGTGTGAGAAGATGCTAGATAATATGTGATTATCTAAATGATGAGAATGCGTTAATTGGATTAATGCAAAGGAAGACGAACCTAAAACATGTTGTACGAACCAATTTTTTCAAAAGAAATTATAGTTGTATTCTTTTGATTTGCATAGAGGTATTCGGTTAGGAATATCTTGCACTTAAGCAAAAGTCTATCTAACTATAAATTTGCAAAACCACTCGGTTCCTTCAATGAGATCAAGTTCATTACGTTAATGGTTTTCTTCAAAACCAGTCATATCCCTCTTTCATTTCCGGAAGTAGAGTACTTAGTATTCATGTTGCGCTTGTTGGCATCAGTCAAGACATAATGCACGGTAGCTAAGTGATGTCTTTCTATTTGCATGTGATGCGATTAGCCGGGATAGTCGCACAGCTTTGTTAGCATCCGTCAAGGGCTAGTGCGGGTGGATTCAAGTTAATCATGAAGTGAAGGGTAGAACTTGATTAGCGGCCTATGGTTTATTGGCATTCGTCAAGTCATAGGTCGTTTGGGGTAAAAATCAAATCGGGAATTTCAAATGTTGAAATTTGCAATGAGATTACATACCTTCTATGGAGTGGGGTGAATTTTTGGAAACCTTCAAAGTTACCATGCCATGATAGCTTGGGTCTCAATTCCCACTGTCAGTAATAGTTACTTTCAGAAGATTTTTTATAAATGATCCCGGCTAGTTCTCTATTTTGGGTTTGAAGGAGGATTTGAAAAAATAGTGGGAGTCATTCTGATTAGATAAATTCATAAACCAATCTAATCTTGGTAGAGTGCACGCTGAGTGTTTCTTTTCTCTATCTCTGGCAGCGACCATGACCGACCTTAAACTAAAACTCGTAAACTAAGTTAAACGAACCTTTTTACAATCATTGGCTTTGGAATGTCATGATTGCCCTAATTCACAACGAAGTCGCATATGTCCTTACCGATCCTACTTCCCCTTTACATCCTTCATAACTCTCTGTATCAGATACAGAGATCCATATTGCTTGGAAGGTCATCTCGTATAGTTACATAAGAACTCGAAGAAAGTGTTTCAGTCGAGGATGGCCACAGGTTCTGGAGAAAGTGAATTGTATATTGATAGAATTCATTTGTTTCTTCTCTCCACCTTATCTCAAGTTTGAGATCTCCTATAACAAGGAGAATACACCAATTATACTTGTTGGATAGTTTTCTTCCAATTCTAAAGCTCTGCTGATAGAAAGGGAAAGAAGAAAACCAACCAAGCCTAAGTTCGGTGTACACAAGGTAAGAGATAGAGACATCTTGAGGGGTTGCAGTTGAAGAGAAAGGATATTGCAATTACTATCATGAGCCTGAGCGGTGGAAAAATCATTACTGGGAATACCTGGCTACCCTCTTGATGCATATGATGCTTCATCTTATTGAAAACCATTTCTCAATTAACTTTGCTTCCTAGGTATGCGATACTGGATCAGGATCCCACATCTGTAAGATATTACAGATACCGAGAAGAAGTAGAGTATTGAGAAATGGTGATTTAATCCTCAATATCGGATATCGAAGCAATTGCTGCTATTGAGGGAAATCACCTAATTTTACCTAGCGACAAGCTTTTAGTTTCAAATATCCGTTATTATGCACCATTTTTTAAAACTGATATATGTTTCTCTTTATTTGATAAAGTGGGATATAAATTTTGAAAAATAATTTTCTGAACATTTACCTTCATCAATTGTTGATTGGTTAAGGTGCATAAAGACAACGGTGTTGACATTCTTAACCGAAATAAAATTTTCGATTTACAACACACGGAGTTTGAGTTAGTGAACTCTTGAGACTTATACATGTAATGTATGTTGTCTGGTGTCCCTCAGGACATGGGGTTGGTACTCATACTTCATTCCGTTTACCTATGAGTCCTCTGCTTTTAGACATACATTCTTGTTGAATGCAAAGTCCAAAGATTTTGAGAAGTTCATAGAGTATGAGAATAAAGTAAAGAATCATACATTGAAAGTATTATGATTCTTCGAAGTGTTTGAAGATGTGGATACTTGAGTTCGGTATTCTGTATTGAGAATTTGATTCTCTCTCAGAAATACTCCTCCGAGGGTGCGCTCCATGATGAGTAATGTTGAGTGGCCTTTTTCATTTAGAGGATATACACTGGAAACAGATGCATATCAATTGATAATGTTCCATCTAAATAAGTGACTCCTATTCTATATGCGATATAGAATGGGTTCTCATCTTAAGGTTATTAAGATGATGAGTTATCTGGTTTGTGCTTAAAACCATAATCCGGACAAACTCGCGGCATATTTTGGTAATAGCAGTTTGAGGGTTATCCCAAGTTTTCGCAAGGAATAATTTCTACCATTTTCAAAATCAAAAGTTGTTTTGTTATTAACTCTCCACCTTTTAAAAAAAGAAATTTCTTGCAAAAGAAATTAGTAGGAGTATAGTAGAACTGGAAGTAATTCCAGAACCATAAACGGTTACTAAAAATTTAGTAGAACATGAAAATTCAATTAAACCTAACAAACCTTAGCCACTCCGCAAATTTAGTAGGTTACCTCAGCCACCTGAGAGGTACTTCATTTTCCTCGTAGACGGTGACAGAGAAGCTTGAATCATGTAATAATGGCCCTACTAGTAATCAGCAGGCCATAGAAAGTGATGATTCTGACTGATGGCTAGATGCAGATATATCTAAATTGGACTCCATGCACTGCAATAAAATATAGATTTTGTTGTGTGCTCCTGAAGAGGTAAAACCCATTAGGAGCAAGTTGATCATCCTAGTTCAGTGCAGATTAAAAGGTATAAAGCTTATAAGGCAAGATTTGTAGTAAAAGGTTTTCATCAAATACCTGGTAAGCATTGTGATGAAAATTTATTTTTTTTGTCTGAGCTGAAGTCTATACGGATATTGAGCTTTCTATCTTTGCATTCATATTTACTTTCCGCATTCATTTACACGTTTATTTCCGTTTGCAAACTTCCTTTTCTTTTGCATGTTTAATTTCCGTATTGCATCATGTTTAAATTCCGCATTGCATATATGATAAAACCTATAAAAATTTGAAATTTTTCAAAAACATAAAAATTTTGACGTCAAGTTAGCTAGTAGAAAAACTTATATTCAAATACCGACGGTTTAGATTGATAAGTTAGATACAACTAGATCCTAGGATTAGAAATTGAGAACCTGAAAATAACCTTCTTTTGAGTTTAACTGTAGCAAATATACGTTTTTGCATTACACTATACGTGTCGCGAGTTTTAAAAATGAGATGATGAGTTTGAAATGTCTCCAAAATAAAAGATGTACATAGTAGGTAGTCTAAACTACTGAAGGGCACCACACAGAAAAAAGAAAAAAAATCGCAAAAAGATACACATGGTTTCCAAAAAACAAACATACAAAAATATGCGAATAAGTCTTGCTTGTGTGAACATGAAGCCTGCAGGGTGTTTTCTCAGCTGGTGTCCTAAAATCGTCTGGTTTGGGAGTCATCAGCCTAATGTTTGTTACGAAGTGACCTAAGCATTTTAATAAGTAAATGAAATAATTGGAGACATGAAAACTTTAAATAGAAATTTTTGAGACAAAAACGACGCTATTGCACGGGCACGTAAAGACATATAGGAGTTTAAATTAAGTAAAGAGTGAGGTGTGAAAAATAAGGGTTGGATATTTCTAATTTAGGGAAATAGAATTTCTAGCTTAGATACCGAACCTTAGGATTAGAGTCGACAGTTAACTTACGAAACTAGCTTGACGGAATTTTATGGGTGTAATCCGCTGAAAACCCTTATAAGACAACACTCGTCCTCTAAGATAATCTGGGGGTTTGACGACTTTTTGCACATACTAAGTGCAAAAATGACGCCTACAAAAGCGAGCTAGGACTTTTTCTTTTTCTTTGAAAATAAAATAATTTTGCCCGGGACGAGCAAAAGATAAGTTTTAAGGTATTTGTTTATATCATAATATTGCATCTTTATACCACACATCCTTAATCATATTGCAAATAAATAGATGCTTTTGATCCGTATTTTCTACGTAAGTACAGGAAAACAGGTAATAGAGCGGATGACGGGCTTTTCAAGTGTAAACCGGACCAATTAGGATCCAGTCAAAGTCAACGGTCAACATGTCAAGAACTACATAATTCGAATTAGCAAAATCAAGTTATGACATGCCAAAAGACCCTCTAAAATATCAATAAGAAAACATAAAAATTCCCGAGACCCAAATCATTAATAAAGTCGCGGATTCTCGGCCTAGTTAGTTCATTTCATAGCGGAATAGTGTCCTCAATGGCTCCGCATGAGTTAGGGTTTTGGGGGCAGTTTCAACTTTTCATTTGCGTCCAGAAGAGCCCTAGGGTTTCGTCCTTCAGCACCCATAAATACCATGGTTTTGCAGCTAAGGAGAGGCATCTAGGGTTTTTTTAGGTTTAAAAATAATTAGAACTTTGTATCTCTTTCTTTTTTATTAGCCATTAAAATTTCTGTAGAAGCTTCAAGTATTAATAAAAGGTTTGTCATTTTAATTCTTGTCTCTTTAATACCATCTTGTCATTTTATTTTGATGTCTTGCTGTTTAATTTCATTAGATCATTATTCTAGATTGCGATGAATGATTGTAATAGTTAGATGATGGTTTTTCATTGATTATTTTTCTTCCTTTTCTCCTCTTCTTATTTTTTAAAGCGATGATACTCGATGGTGCTTCTTGCTTTCATGAGGCCCTAGCAGTTAGCTTTAATCATCATTTTCAATATTTTGTTCTCTCTTCTTTTTGTTTTAATGGGTGAGTAATTTCTTTCGCTCGTTAGGATTTAGGAAAGAGTGGTTTGAAGGATGGAAAAACCCTATATAATTTCTCTTTGCCCAACATGTTAAATTGAACTTTTGCCAAGTTAGTCATATCCCTCTCTCCTTTTGGACGCTCTATCCCTATATGAAAGTTACAACCCAAATTCGAGATAAACTATGTTTGTTGGATATAGATGCCCTCAGGGAAATTATCGTAATTGCATATTGGATGGACACGCTATAAAGGTTGTAGCCTCCCTAAAACTCACTAGCTCTCTTGCTTTTCATATTTAGCAATTTGATTAGTAAATGAAATGATCTTGAGTAGTATATTGATGCTAAGTCATGTAAAATTATGATTTTTTATTCCACCACGGTCCGCAAGTGTTGCGACCCTAGCATCGATAAACTTACAGTGTTTATTTTGCCGAAGGCTTGAGATAAGAACAAATAATGGAAAAACAAAGGTCAATAGAAGGAACTTCCTAGTACCCCTTTAAGAACCCTAAACCACATTGTTTGCTATTATCTTAGCATCAATTCAATAAGATGCTAAAAGGAAAAGAATTTTAAATACATCGCTCAAACTATCTAATCCTAAAATCCTAATGAGTTGCTTTCTTAATATTTTTCAAATCACCTAGTTAGAACAAACAACATCAATCTTTTCATTTAACTCGTCTAAAACTCAATTTGTAACTTACCTTCTCTCCGTGGACGACCCTTATTCACCTAGGATAGCTTCAATTGACACCGTTTTGATTGCAGTTTCTAGGACTTTAAAACACAAACATTCACATCAATCAGTGTTTGACACTGAAGATTGTATACAGGTGCTCATTAGATTATGAGTTATACAGGACAGACTCACCGAGAACTCCTAAATGATATTATACCAATTGTCAGATAGCAGTTCTCTGGTGACGATAATACAGGGTTGTCTTTTGACTTGAGATCGCCATAGTGTCTTATATGTGTTCCCACTATAATTTGATTACTACCCTACTACGGGTCTACTGAGTCGTGCAAATAGGTTTAGTTAGGTATAGTCCCGAAGCACATGGAGGCAGTGAGCGGTCGAAGGGATTCGTTTCTCCCGGTATATGGAGTCGATATTGCGCAGTGCAAGACATGAATATAACCATAAGTCTGTGGCCACAGCAAGTGAGATAAACTAATAAGTGTTATCAGTTGTATCTCTATTGGTTATGAGTTCGATATCTGCATGACTTATTTGGTTATTGGAGGTCCAATAGTTCCACTCCGAGACCTGATATGCGATACACTTTGACGAAGAGACCAGATTATATGGTATTCGTCGCTTATAGACTTTGTCGGGTCCGAATGAGTTTGCTCGTCAACCTGCCTTTATCTTGATCATACCTGGGCAGCCGTTACGTGCAGCTAGTATCGCTGACGAGCTTGTGGGTTAACCCATGAGGAAATTGATCTGAAAGTGTTTCGGATTCAATCGAATATGATCATGTTTAATCTACTGCCAACGTATTGGCAGGTCTTTGGAGTCCCGCAAAGAAAGTGTCTGCCTAGGAAAAATGATGATGTGGCGTGTGTATGGGGATACGTGCGGAGTCTGATTAAATACTTGTATATGATACGCGTTATTTAATCGGACGGTTGATATACTAGTCTGCTTATTTCTAAACCGGAATATTAAATCAAGTGTTGACTTAATAACCATATATAAATAATATGGTTTCTAGTATTGTGTATATGATATGCACACTCTTACTCTCTTATTAGTATGTGATACTAATGTTGGTATATGTATGAGAAACATGTATTCTCTCTTTTATACTGTGTATATGATACACAATATGGATATGTATATAGATACATGCATACCCATTCTCTTTCTTAGTTTTTCATGTATATGATGATACTGAAATGCTATATATATTATGATACATATAGTTTTGTTAAATGTTAACAAATATTGTGCATGTGAAGGGTGGGTGTGACTCCTTCTCTTTGTTTGACACATCATAAGAGAGAGAGAAAGGATGGTTAAAGAGAAATACTCTCTCATTTTCTTCACACTAGATTATTCTTTGGAGAAAAGAAAATGAGAGTAGCCATAGCATTCTTCTTCTTCCTCCTCCTCTTCAATTTTCAAGGGTGAGTAAACGTAAAGCCAAAGAGACAAAAGGAGGTTTTTTAATCCACTATCATCACTTCCTCTTTAGCCTATCAAGTTCAAAGAGAAAGTTTCTCCACTTATTGATGGAGATAGAGCCTTAGGCAGATTCCTTTCACCGTGGATCATCTACGGCGAGACGATCGGCATCCACACTCACCTAGGAGCTCACAAGTGTAGCTTAGGTCTTCCGATAGACGATCGATGTCAGGACCCGATTCTTGCTCACGGAACAAAGTGCCATGCCAATTGTCATGTCAAGGGGGCGGGGGCCACCTCTTGAATCCGTAGGGGCCACCACTTAAGTCCATGGGACCCATTGTAGAACAACGGGAATTTTCGGAACACATTTCGAAAGAGGACCGAACTGCATTATAAATGTAATGATGCCACCTTTAATTACAGAGGTGCCCTTAAATTTTAAGTGAACTAGCACTACGGAAGCTTGAGAACTCCGTAGTTAAGCGTGCTCAGGCCAGGAAAGTCTTGGGATGGGTGACTTCCTGGGAAGTATCCCCTGGTCGGATCCGGTTCGCTCTAAAGGACAAAACCGTGCGGTTCGGCCAGAGTGAACAATACCATCTGTATTTCTTCAGTAAGCCGCATGTTTAGACACTTTCTTTTTATGTTCAGACTTCTTGTATCAATTAAACTCTTTAAAGTTAAGAATGTAAATATATAAAGAGGTTGGATTTTATTTTCACTTGTCTTTTCTTGTCATTATTATACTGCTTATATTACGCGTAGCGTATTTGTTTTGAGAAATGGCCTTCTCTACATAAATACGCCGTGGGGTTGTCACGTGCCGTTACTTCTCTTTTGGTAAGCGAGGCATGACAGGTTTTATTGGTGGCCCATGTAGGTCCCTCGGTAGCAGGTCTGTGGTTCGAGGACGAATCATTGTTCAAAGGTGGGAAGGATGTTGGGACCCGGTTCTTGCTCACGGAACAAAATGCCATAAGGAACAAAGTGCCATGCCAATTGTCATTCCAAGGGGGCGGGGGCAACCTCTTGAGTCCGTGGGACCCACCTCTTGAGTCCGTGGGACCCACTGTAGAACAATGGGGAATTTTCGGAACATATTCCGAAAGAGGACCGAACTGCATTATAAATGTAATGATGCTATCCTCAATTACAGAGACGTATTTTAAGTGAACTGTCACTACAGGAGCTTGAGAACTCCGTAGTTAAGCGTGCTCGGGCCAGGGAAGTCTTGGTATGGGTGACCTCCTAAGAAGTGGCCCCTGGTCGGGACCGGTTTGCTCTAAAGGACAAAACCGTGCAGTTTCGGCCAGAGCAGACAATACCATCTGTATTGGGGCACGGGGCGTTACAATCGGACATACTACAAAGGTTGTAGCCCCTTCTTAAGATCTCTTGTGTTTTCTTTTGTTGCAATTAGCAAGTAAATGTTGATCTTGGTTGTTGAGATTGGTTGCAATTGCTTGTAAAATTTTTGTTGTACGCTTCCGTCGGTTCCGCGATCGTCGCGATCCTTGAGCCGATCCCTACATATAGATGACTTAATCACATGTTGAGAACTTTTTTCTCCATTGATCTTTAGATCATAACGAAGGTTAAGCATCAAAACTTAGCCATTTTGCTAAGTATGGGATCTGTTTGGCGCTCTTCTACACTTGGCATTAGCACTGGTCTAGCGCACGTGCATTTGCATGTGGAGCTGGCGTTGGCACTTTTTATTTGCACATGGAGCTTGGTGGGACATGGTGAAACTTTGACATTAGAGCTGGCGCTCGTACCTTGCACGTGAGTGCAGCGCAACATTGAGAGCTTAAGCTCCAGCACAACCTAGCAGAAATGTTATTGGTGCATCTTAGTAAAGACAGCATTGGCGTTGGCACCACGTACATTACATGTTTGGCGCTTAGCTAAAGTTTTAGGCGCTTAAGCTCCAATATTCTCGTTGGAAACAGAAACGTTAACCTTTCTAAGGTTTCAAGACTTGGTTTTCATGAAGCTTAAGTTTCGGTAAAATGATCTTTTGATCATGAAAAAATTGGTAAAAGATCAGAGTTTTCATGATCTTCAATCTTTGGTGATCTTGATGATTTTTCTCATCTTCTGATGGAAGGGGTAATAAAGTTTCCCTTCGAGATCTTTGATCTTAAGATCAAACCCTTCATGAGAGCTTAAGCTCTCGGCCAGAGGGAGTTTAATCATGGATCTTTGATCCAAAGGAAGGACTTTAGGTTCTTGAGAAGCTTAAATTTCGCTGATGGGGAAGGGAAGGTAAAGAATAAATTTTTCTCTTTCCTTTACCTAGGGTTTGAAGGAGATGAAGAATTTTTCTAAAACAGAGACTTTTGTCTCCTTTTTAAACCTTGTGGGGGGTCTGTGCATCTCGAGATTAATCTCTAGGCTCCTATTTATAGGAAAGAAGAATGGTTGAGAAACTTGAGAGAATCTCTCATTTGAGAGATCTCAATTGATCCTATGATCAATTGGTGTGTTTAAGCACTGTTGGATACTTGATCCAAGAAATTTTATGATTTTAACAGATTATCTTTCTGGTTTAGAAAGATAAAGAAAAATATTTTCCCAAAATAGAACTTAAGCTTTGATTGAAGCATCACTTCACCATATAAATGTGCCTGCGCTACGTGCATTGCATGTTTGGTGCTGGTGCTGGTGCTTATGTCTATCCATTGGCGCTTTCACCACGTACATTGCACGAGACGCACTTGCGCCCATGCATTGCACATTTAGCACTGCGCAACAAAGGTTGGCACTTGCGCCCATGCATTGCACCTGCGCCCGTGCATTACACGTTTGGTGTTGCGCAACAAAGATTGGTGCTTGCGCCCGTGCATTGCACATGGTGTACTTGCGCTTTTGTGAAATTTGCAGTCCTGGACGCTAAATTTTGGCAGGAACACATATTTTCTTTGACAAAGATATATGCTTTTTGGTGAGCAAGCAACTTCAATACCCAAAAATATTTAAGAGAGCAAAGATATTTGATATGGAATAGTTGGTGCAACATGTTTTTGACTTTTTGAATGAGAAAATTATTAGTTCTTATAACAATTATATCATCAACATAAATAAGAACGAAAATTGAGGCGCCATTTTGATGCATGAAAAATAAAGAATGATCGGCTTGAGATTGTTGAAAACCAAAACCGAAAAGATAAATAGAGAACTTTGCAAACTGATTTCCAATGGCTAATTTTGAATTGCGTCAATGGTGAGAAGAACTCGAACTGCGACCAACTTCGCAACGGGCACAAATGTCTCGTGATAATCAATCTCCTCAATCTGTGTATAACTTTTAGCAACAAGACATGCCTTATATCTTTCAATTGTGTCATTGGAATGTCGTTTAATTTTTAATACTCATCGAGAGCCTATTGGTTTCTTTCCGCATGGAAGAGGAATAATAGACCATGTTTTATTTTTGGTAAAGGCATCCATCTCAGTCTTCATTGCTTCTCGCCATTCTGGAAATTTAACAGCTTGAGAAAAATTAGTAGGTTCAATAGTAGTTAATAAAGAGGCGAGAAATGTTTGGTGTGGTGAAGAGAATTTTGTATATGTAACCAAATTGGATAAAGGATATGAAGTACCTGAACCTGTAGATAAATTGTGTGTTGGAACAAGGTAGCCATAATCTTTAAGATATGAAGGAATTTTATGTGTTCTAGATCTTCTTAGGGGTGGATATAAAGTAGAATTTGTGTCGATCGATGTTGGTAAAGAATCAATTGGTTTCGAAGATGATTGATTTTCTATTGGTTGATTTTGTTGGGGAAAGAATTCGATCCACGGAACAGTGCTCACGACAAAACCAAATCACGCAATCACAATACAGAATTAACAACAAAAGACAACAATAATTAAGTACGAGAACAAGATAAGAAATCACAAACACAAACCAGAGAGGGATTTGTTAACGAGGTTCACCCACCGTATGGTTAGTCTCCGGCAGAGCGGAATCTGCAAAGTCTATTATAATCTTGAATCAAGTACACCCACAAGCAATCCTAAGCAATCCTAGGAGATTTCTCTCAAATCTCTCTAGATCTAAACTTTCACCCTCTCAATACAATAGTCTCTCTTTTCTTTTTAATTAGGCAATAAATAATACATATGAGAGGTCCCTACATATAGACAAACCCTAATCCTACAGAATAAAGGAGATAAACCTGAATTTACCAAACATGTATTCGCATAGATTTACCATCAACAGACGTCTGAATCACACTTAGTCAGACGTCTGCCTCGACTCTATAAGTCTTCATCTCCTTTGGTCATACGTCTGGACTATTGCCACCAGACGTCTGCCGATACTCTGGACTAGGCTTCAAGCTTTTCCAGATGTCTGTCTCAAACATCTGGCCACACACTTTTGTTTGGCTTAGTTCTTCTGCAGACATCTACCTTGTTGGCCTTTAGACGTCTGCCTTTGCTCTATTGTTCTGACATGGCCTTCATGCATATCCAGCCATCTGTCTTCTCTTTAGCAGATGTCTGTAATAAATTTCTCCACAATTTTAACAATCTCCCACTTGGAGATACTTTCGCCTTGATTCCCAAACGCTAGTAGATTTCACACGAATCCGCTCTACTCTCTCCTCATCAGATTTTCATGGAGAGTTTCACTAACATGCAACAAAGATTTAGCTTATCTCTGTCTATGACCTTGGTGAACATATCCGCCGGATTCTTTTCTCCCGCGATCTTCTGCAGTGTCAACCCGCTATCTTCTATTGCTATACATATGAAGTGATATCGCACCTTGATGTTCTTTGTCCAAGAGTGATATGCCACATTCTTCGCCAAATGTATCGCACTTTGGCTGTCACTCTATAAGGTATTGAAGTCTTGTTTCTTCCCTAATTTTTCAAGAAACCCTTGCAATCATATCATCTTCTTACTAGATTCCATGATGGCCACGTACGCAGCCTCCGTAGTTGACAATGCGATAACTTTTTGCAATTGAGAGACCCAACTCCCCGTTGTTCCCCCAACAGTGAATACGTACCCCGTTGTGCTCTTCCTACTATTTCAATCATCCGAGTAGTCCGCATCAACGTAACCTTGCACCTTTAGAGAATCACCCCCGAAGCATAAACAATGACTAGATTGTTAGTGATATATGCCCTAAAGGCCATTATTGTATCATATTGGATTGTATATTATTTAATGGGAGCTTGGGATATACACAGATATAGTAACAGTCTTGCTCAAAATGGTAGTATGCTACCTGGTTTGTTTCTACCTCAATAAGTGCATGTGTTTCTTTTAGCATATTGCTTATACATATTGGTAGAGCCCTTAGGATCTTTTCTTGATTACCAGCGTTGTGATGACAGTCACACTAGTGAGGGCTGGGTAATCTATAAGCACATCCTATACAGGTTTCTAGTCGTAGGATTATCGAGACGGAGCATCGGCACTCCACAGTAGACTAGTGTATACGCTTCTCATCCCAGCAAGGGAGATGGTTTGTCACACAACCATTAGTATGTCGTACTGGAGATAGTATGCAGGTGCTCATTAGGTTATGAGTACACTGGACAGGACTCATCGGGAACTGTTGGTGGGTATTATACCTGTCGTCGGGTAGCAGTTCCCATGTGACATGAGTACAGCTTAGTCCGTCGACTTGACACTATTATTTCGCCTCGAGTGTGTTCCCACTGTACTTTGATTACTACCCCACCAGGCTCAAAAGAGTCATGCAAACAGGTAGTAGTTGGGTGCAGTCCCGAAGCACTTGGAGGCAGTGGCGGTTAGATAGGATTCGTCTCTTCCGGTATTGGGGGTTGATATCGCGCTGTGTTCGGAAGGCCATTACACAAAGTCCTTGGCCAAGACAAGCGAGATTTACTGGTAGGTATTTCAGTAGTTTCGCAGGGTGTATTTGGCTACTCTCCGACACGACTTATTGCGCTATTAGAGGTCTGACAATTACCGCCCCCTAAGGCCCGATATGCGATACTCTTAGACGAACAGACCGGACTGTACAGAGATTGTCACATTCAGGCTCAGTAGGAGTTCGGATGGGTTTTCCTCATCGGCCTTCTTATCGACATCTACCTGGGAACCGTTACGTGCAGCTAGTACCGCTTGCGGCCTATGGTTAAACCCACTGCCAGCGTAGTGTCGAGTCTTTAGAGTCCCACATAGAGAGTTTCTCTGTACCGAGAAAAAGGTGTAGAGGCCGTATGGTTTTACGGCAGGGCTTCGATCACTTACGTGCACTTGTGCACGTATGATATTCGGACGGATAATACTAGTGGGTTTTGCTTTAAGCCGGATCCTCGTATTATATTGATGGATCAGTTTCGTCTCTTTGTATTCGTGTTTCTCGGAACACGAATGCGGGTATGTATATACGGATGAGAGGGGCATAGAAGGAGACACCTCATTAGGGTTTTGACCATTTACTTGATTAAAACAATTATGAGGTCGAGGAAAGTATTTGTTATTTTTGTAAATGATAATTGAGGCATGGCTACTTGTTTTGACTACTTGACTTGGTTTGACCACTTGACTTGGTTTGACTAGATATTTCTTGTGAGATATTTTGTGGCACTAGATATTTTGGGTGAGATATTTTTTTTCCATGCTTGTATTCAAGTCAAGGGAGCCGTCTCATTTTATCATTATCATTATCAAAAACCATTTCTCTTTCCTCAAGCTAGCTCTCTTCTTCTTCCTCACATCAAAAACCCTTAAGGTCTTATGACTTGAGTAAACTAGGGTTCCAAAAAATAAATAAATCCATCTTCATTTTCTACATCACCTAGGTCATCTAGTTTAGCAAGCTAGTTGCCCTACTTACCTCGGATTTGAGATTGGAGCTCAGACTATAGACTCTCGGGTGGATCGATGAGGAAGCAACGATCCGGATCGATCCTTGGAGCCTATGATGAGGAGGAGGACAACGGAGAAGACCCGAAGGAATTGATCATGAGGTATAACATTCTTTCTGAGTACTTAAATCTCATGTTGTTTGCTAACTAGGGTTTATGGACGATCCTTGGTTCTAGTCAGTGTTACGAAGCCCGTAAAAATCATTTTTTGCAAATTTCGTCTCCCCGTGAACACGTGGAGTGCGCGACATCGACTTACAGTGGTATCAGAGCCTCTCATAAATCTTAGATAGCTTGTAACGATGTTAGAATTCCGCCGTTTTTTGTTGCGCAAAAACTGTCGAAAAAACAGTTTTCAAAAATGAAGTTTTGAGTTGTTTGCACACCGCGCGGGCTCACGGTTTGAACCGAGAAGCCACGGGGTGGAGCGTGTGCACCCCTAGGACCCTCCGGGGTGCCCGAACGGATGGGCCCACTCTCCAAGACCACCACAAGGTGGTCTTGGCGGTAGGGACCTGAAACTGCTCCACCTTTGGCAGTTTCGGGTCTGCCTCACCCGCTAGCCACCTCGTGGTGGACTCAAGGGTGGGATACCCCCTCTAGGCCCCCTGACTCGAATTTAATTTCATGCTCTAACTTCCCGCGAAGGTTCGGGCGGGTTTCGAGTTCGTTTCGACTCCCGGATTGGCTTAAAACGATCGTTTTTAGAACTTTAGCTCACTGGATTTCCAAGTTTTGGAAAATTCGTTAAGTTTGCTAATTGCCTGCGGAATTCTAATGTCGTAGTTACTTTACAAGATTTGTGATGTATATATGTGTTTGGAAATGTCGACTAATTGCTATACGTCGATTAGTCGGGGTTGCATATATCTGTAATGTTGCTATATTGGTTTGTGTATATAAACTTGTTGGATCATCGTGGATGAATAGCCGGGGATGTGACATGAGGGTTTTCATTCTTTCATTCGATGTAAATTTATAAAGTGATATAATATTATTTTGCGGGGCACATCCGGGTTGAGGTTGTATCCACCGTTGTATTATTTCTTTTACTGTTTTTTGCTCCTAGGATAAACCCAAGGTGAGGTGCACAAACTACCGGGTACTTTGAAGTGCCGAATGGCATACTCACTTTTTTGAGGGAGGTTGCTTCACTTCAGGTATTTGGCGGGTATTTTGTCGCACCCGTAGGGATCTAGGATGGGGTTTGGATATTCATCACGACCGTGGAATCCGTCTTTCATTACAGGCTCAAACGAAAAGCGGAATTCCTAGTATATCCAATGTGTTCATCTGTGATCTGGTATGCCTATCATTGCGTCTGACGAATGGATATTATTATTATATATATTATATAATAGACGTTGCTTATGTTTTGCATCCACGCTAGTCCAGCCCCCGCTCTGTCGTTAGTTAAGTAACCTAACGGGTGATGACGGGCCCCATGGCGAATGCGGGTGGCATAAGCATACGTTGTATTTTCATTGTTTTCTGCAATGGTAGGTTAATTGATGGGACTGCATTAAATTAATGCAAAGAAAACAAACCAAAGCTGAATCGTTAGAACAAATTTTAAAACCACTCTGTTATTTTAAAACAGCAGACTTTTAAATGCGGAGCTTAAACCACTCATTTTAAAAGCTATCAGTTTCCTTCGATTATATCAAGTTCACTACGTTCACGATTTCGCCAAAACCATTCGTAGCTCTCCATCATTTCATATGAATAGTCAGTAGTATTCAAGCTATGTTTTTTGGCCTTCGTCAAGGCATAGTGATTGGTAGCTGCCGGGTGTTCATATGTAGCATAGATAGATGCGTTGGTTTGGGACAGTCGTATTACTTTGTTGGCCTGCGTCAAGGGTATATACGGGTGGGTTCAAATTAATCTGGACAATGATGGGTAGAACTTGACATGTGACTTATGATTTGTGGGCCTTCGTCAAGGTCATAAGAGCATGGGGCAAAAATCCACATCGGGAGTTTCTAAAGAATCTGAAACTTGCTGGTGATGTATACCATTTAGAGTTTGATAATGTTGGTAGGATTCCTTCAGTATTATTACATAATGTTATTTGGGTCCCGATCCTACTGTGAGTATCCGTTACTCCTCGGGAGATTCTTCGCTTAACGATCAATGCTATAAACCAAGTAGGTGTCTAGAACGGTGTTAGCGGGGCTACGCCTCCAGGGAAAAGAGGTTATTTAATTAAGGAATTTTGCGAAAGCGTCGTAAAACCTCCTTCGAAGTACCGACACTAGCCTGGACAAACGTTTAAGCAAGTATTGTACGGTGAGATCAATCCTGACTAATTCTTCTTTTATGGTTTGAGGAAGGATTCGAGAAACAGTGGGAGCCATCCTATTTAGATAAATTAAAAACCAATCTAAACTTGCAAGAGCATCATGCTGAGTGTATACTTCTCTCTCTCCTAAATTGCAGCAACCAGGTGAACAGATTAGCTTACAGATAGATAATAAAATGACTGAGTTATACTATAATGACTGGAAAAGGTTTGTCCAGATGTCCATTACCTATGACAAGCTGGACCACCTCATTACTACTCAAGCCCCCGCCGTCCCAAGCCCAGTTTCCACCGTCGCGGATGTTGATATCCGTAAGACAAAGGAAAAGGAAAATACAAATGCCAAGTGCCTCGTGTTGGCCTCGGTTGATGGTGTATACCAGAGGCAGTACGAGAAGATGGACTTAGTTTCCATCTTCCTCCATAACAATGTTTTATATGGATAGCAATCTCGTATCACATGATATGAGACCTCAAAAGAATTGCTTCAAGCGAGGTTGGCTGTCGGATCATCTGTAGGGGACCACGTACCTACAATGATTAGATGTATTAAAAAGCTCATGGACCTGGAGACCACGTTGGAGAACGAGTCATATGCTGACTTGATTCTACAGTCTCTACCTTCTACTTACGCCCAGGGGAAGAAAGTTATACTTCCAGTTGAGGTCTCCCTGAAGGAAACCAGGGAGGCACCCGCTCTTCTTATTGGAGAATCTTCCTCTTCTGAATCTAAGGCAGATGCCAAGGGTGAAAAGAAGAAGACCTCCACAAAGCCGATAGGCGGTGTCGGTAAGGTAGAAGAAAAGGGAAGGTCAAAAGTTTCGGGGTTAACAGTAGGGAAGGATGGATGTTCCTATTGTTACGGAAAGGGCATTGGCAGAAGGAATGCAGGGCTTGGTAAGCCAGAATCCAGGATCCGAAGCATGTTGTGGTTTCGACTTTGGGTGTGTTTATGATTAAAAATGGTCTGTCAATTAACTCTACTTCTTGGGTACTAGATACCGGATCAGGATCTCATATCTGCAATTCATTATAGGCTTTAAGAAACCGTAGAGTTATCAGGCAGGTGATATGACTCTCAGGGTTACTAACGGAATGAGCGTGGACGCTGTATCCGTAGGGTATATCATTTAGAATTGATAAGTGGGCAGATATTGATTCTACGTAACTGTTTGTGTATACCAAGTCTAGTTTGTAAGCGATGCGGTTCACATCCACCTAAATCAAAGTTTGATTGGGTCAGGTACACTAGAGGACAGTATATATTGAATCAATCTCAGGTTTTCAAACGTCCAGAATACACTTAAAAGAAATTCTTCAGAATTAAATAAAACTTTCTTATGGTATTGTAGATAGGGTCACATCAATGAAACACGATTATCGAAGTTACATAGAGAGGGATATTTGGATATATTCGAATATCAGTCTTATGCAACTTGTCAATCTTGTCTCATAGGAAAGATGACAAAGACTCCGTTCACTACACACGGAGTAAGAGCGAGCAAGCTCTTGGAACTCATACACAGCGACGTGTGTAGTCCAATATCTACAGATGCACGAAGTGATTATTCCTATTTCATTACTTTTACGGATAATTTCTCTAGGTTAGGACATGTCTTCTTGTGAAAGCATAAATCCGAACCCTTTAAAAATCCTGGGAATATAAAAATGAAGTGGAAAAACAAACGGGCAAAAGTATCAAGACACTGAGATCTGATCGACGTGGTGAATACTTAAATTGCCGAGTTCCTGGATTCCCTAAAAAAGAATAGAATTCTCTCTCACCTTACTCCTCCATACACACCACAACACAACGGTGTATAGGAACAGAACTCTATTAGATATTGTTCGTTTCATGATGAGTAATGCTGAGTTGCCACGATCCTTCTGAAATTATGCACTAGAATAAGCCGCATATCTTTTGAATAAGGTTCCTACCAAGACTGTGCCTACCATACCATATCAGATGTGGAGTGGGAAGAAACCCTATATTCAGTATCTGAAGATATAGGGATGTCCAGCTTTTGTTGAAAAGCATTATGCGGACAAGCTCGAGGCACGCTCAGTACTTTGTGGGATACCCAAAGAACTCCAGGAGGTATCTTTCCTATTACGCAGAGGAACAAAAGGTTTTGTTCTTCGTCATGCCCATTTTTTTGGGAAAATCATTTTTTTAAAAGGAAATAGTGGGAGCGCAATAGAACTGGAAGAAATTCCAGAACCACAAACTATTACTGAAAGTATGGTAGAACCAGAGGTTTCAAAAGAATCGGGCATCCCTACGCCAATCCGCAGGACTAGTAGGCAGTCTCATCCGTCCGAGAGATACTACGGTTTTTTTATAGACGGGGATCGAGAGGATTGCATCATTGACAATAATTAGCCAGCCAGCTTCCAGTAAGCTATTCGGAGCGGTGACTCGGTAAAATGGCTGGATGCAATGCGGACCGAAATGGAGTTCATGTACACCAACAAAGTATGCACTTTGAACATTGCTCCAGAAGGGGTAAAACCCGTAGGATGCAAATGGATCTTCAGAAAGAAGATTGGTGTAGATAGATAGGTTGAAACCTATAAGGCTAGACTTGTTGGAAAAGGTTTTCATCAAAGACCTGGTTTGGACCATGATGAAACCTTTTCTCCACTGTCTATGCTCAAATCCATTCGGATCCTTCTTGCCATTGCTGCTATCCAAGATTTTGAGATCCGGCAGATGGACTTAGAGACGGCTTTTCTAAATGGTGATTTGGAAGAGTGCATCTATATGGATCAGCCAGAGGGTTTCAATCAGAGTGGAAGCAGCGGGACAGCATGCAAGTTGCTTAAGTCCATTATGGACTAAAGTAGGCATCACGGAATTGGAACATTTGTTTTATTGATACAGTCAAAGAATTCGACTTTATCAAAAATCCAGATGAATCATGCATTTATAATAAGATTATAGCAAGAACTGTGGAATTCCTCGTTGAGTACGTGGATGACATTCTCTTGATAGAAAATGGCATCCCTATGCTACAATCGGTCAAAGGATTCTTATCACAGAGGTTCTTCATGAAAGACCTGCGTGATACTAACTACATTCTGTGGATCCAGATCTATCGTGATAGATCAAAGAGGATGGTGGGACTTTCACAGTCAAGGTAAAACAACACCATACTGAAAATATTTAGTATGGACGATTCTAAGCGCGGTAATCTACAGGCTTGTCACGGAATCACCCTCTCCAAAGAGTTGTCTTCCAAGACTGATTTGGAAAGAGCTCGCATGTCGATTATACCCTACGCTTCTGCGGTAGGCTCTATAATGTATGTGATGTTGTGTACCAGACCAAATGCAGTTTACGCACTTAGTGTGATAAGCCGGTATCAGTCAAACCCAGGGGAGAAGCACTGGGAAATAGAAAAGAACATTCTCATGTATCTAAGAATGACTAAGGAGATGTTCTTGGTGTATGGCGGAAAAGGACCTCCAGATCGAGGCCTTTGCTAACTCCAGGTTCCAAAGTGATAAGAAATGACTCCAAGTCCATGTCAGGTTATGGATTTACCCTCAATGCAGGGGCGGTCTCTTAGAAGAGCTCCAAGCAGGACACCGTTGCAGACTCGACGATAGAAACAGAGTGGTTCGCTGCATGAGACGCCGCAAAAGAGGCAGTCTGGACGAAGAAGTTCTTAATTGAACTTCAGGTGGTTCCTTCCATTGTTGATCCAATACTTTAGTATTGTGACAACAACAGCGCTATAGCTTTAGGGAAGGAACCCAGGTCCCATCAAAGATCCATACATATCTTGAGACGGTACCACCTGATCAGGGAGATCGTTGATCCCTAGGAGATCGAGGTGAGGAGAGTGGATATGGAGAACAACACTGCCGATCTACTCACAGAGGCCATCCCTCAGAAAGTGTTCGAGAAGGCTATTCGAGATCTTCGGTCTGCGATATGCCAGTATATGGCCTTAGTGCAAGTGGGAGATTGTTAGTGATATATGCACTAGAGGCCATTATTGTATCATACTGGATTGTATATTACTTAATGGGAGCTTGGGATATACACAGATATAGTAACGGTCTTGCTCAAAATGGTAGTATGCTACCTGGTTTGTTTCTACCTCAATATATGCACGTGTTTCTTTTAGCATATCGCTTATACATATTGGTAGAGCCCTAAGGATCTTTTCTTGATTACCAGCGTTGTGATGGCAGCCACACTAGTAGGGGCTGGGTAATCTATAAGCACATCCTATACAGGTCCCTAGTCATAGGATTATTAAGACGGGGCATCGGTACTCCACAGTAGACTAGTGTATACGCTTCTCATCCCAGCAGGGGAGATGGTCTGTCCCACAGCCATTAGTACATCGTACTGGAGATAGTATGCAGGTGCTCATTAGGTTATGAGTACATTGGACAGGATTCATCGGGAACTGTTGGTGGGTATTATACTTGTCGTTGGATAGCAGTTCCCAAGTGACATGAGTACAGCCTAGTCCGTCGACTTGACACTGCTATTTCGCCTCGAGTGTGTTCCCACTGTACTTTGATTACTACCCTACCACGGCTGAAAGGAGTCGTGAAAACATGTAGTAGTTGAGTGCAGTCCATAAGCACTTGGAGGCAGCGGCGGTTAGATAGGATTCGTCTCTCCCGGTATTGGGGGTTGATATCGCGATGTGTTCGGAAGGCCATTACACAAAGTCCTTGGCCAAGACAAGCGAGATTTACTGGTAGGTATTCCACTGGGAAAAATATCTCTTGATAGTCAATTCCTTACTTTTGTGCGTATCCCTTGACTACCAAGAGAGCCTTATACCGCTTCACACCATCAGCCTCATCTTTTATCATGTACACACACCTATTCAGCAAAACTTTTCGACCCTTAGATAGCTTCACTAGATCCCACGAACAGTTCTTCTTCAAAGAATCTATCTCCTCGTGCATAGCTTGCCCCCACTGCTTGCTAGCACCGTCACTTGTTTCTTTTGTGAGGGATTTAGGCTCTCCCGAATCTGTGTACAAAATAAAGTCTGTAACAAGTCTATCAGGTAGCCTCCTATCTCGTGTAGATCTCATTAGAACCGGTATATCTAGTTGCTGAACTTGAACACCAACTTGTTCTTGAACCTGATCCTGCACTGCATTCTCCTCCAAATTCAGATATGTAGGCACCTGATTACTCTCTTGAGTTCCGTCTAATTCGACGAACTCATGTACTGCAGCATCCTTGGCTTACTTCTCTTCTTTGTATAAGTGTTGCTCATCAAAGACGATGTTCCAGCTTTGTATTACCTTCTTGCTTGAGTAATCCCACAACCGATATCCAAACTTGTTTCCACTATACCCGATGAAAGCACACTTCCTAGACTTAGTGTCAAGCTTACTCCTTTCCGCCTTGTCAATCAAAGAATACGTAATGCAACCAAATACTTTTAAGTGAGAATAATTAACCTGTTTACCTGACCAATTTTCATTTGGAATGCCTCCATCGAGTGCACTTGTCAGGTTTCTGTTGATTAGATACACAGCAGCATCGACCACTGCTGCCCATAAGAATTTCGGCACATCCGCATTCAAGGTTATGCTCCACACTCGCTCTAGGATCTTCTTGTTCATCCTTTCAGCGATGTCATTCTGCTATGGCGTCCCTGGTACCATCTTCAACTAATGAATACTTTTTTGCGAGCAAAACGTCTCGAATTCCTGTGTGCAATATTTCCCTCCATTATCGGACTTAAAGCATTTTACCTTAGCCCCCGTTTGATTTTCAATCTGCGCAATCCAGTGTTTGAAAATACCAAACACATCAAACTTCTTATTCATCGCATGCATCCATATTTTCCAGCTTGCATTGTTGATGAACGTCATGAAGTACCGATTTCCTTCATAAGACTCCACTGAGGCCGGACCTAATATGTTCGTATGCACCATCTCCAGCTTCTTGGTCTTTTTAGCTATGCCTCCAATCTGAAATATTTGCACGCTTTGCTTCCCATAAACGCAGCTCTCACAAAGCCCCAACTCCACCTTTTTCATCCCCGAAAGAAGCCCCCTACCCTGAAGAATTTTCTTGTTTTTCTCGCCGAGATGCCCCGGTCGTTTGTGCCAAAACGAAGTCTCTAAATCTATATCCGAACCCATTGCTAATGCAATCGAATCTTCACTGCTCCCACTGAATGCGTAGAATGAACCGCTCAACTTACCCTTTGCGACCACCAACAATCCTTTGAAAATCTTCCACTGAGAATTCCCAAACAACTTCATGTAACCCTCGTTGTCTAGCTGACTTTTAGAAATTAGGCTTTTTTCACATCTGGAATGTGTCTCGCGTTCTTTAGCTTGATCTGACCTCTTCCTGACAGTTGTAAAATAATCGTCCATTTTCCAACGATCTTGCATGGCTAACCATTTCCCACCGTCGCATGTCTAAAGTCCTCTTGAACATACTCGCTAAAATGGTGCCGACCTGAAGTGCAGTGAAAAGAAGCTCCCGAATCTAGAAATCAGGTATCCGCAGTTGTACTGTTGATTGTCGATAGACAAAGCCCATATTACCCATGTTCATGTGTAGACACCACATTGGCTTCCTTTTCATCTGCCTTCTCATCTGAGTTTTTCTTCAAGAGTCTACATTCGCTTTATCTGTGACCCTTCTTTCCGTTGTTCTAACAGCCTCCTTCCCTTTCGATTTTCCTCAGCTCTTTGACTTGCCCATCTTCCCCTTTCCCCTTTCCATAGTCCTGTTGCAGTTCTCCATTGAAAGTGCAGAAGTTCTCAAACTCCCACTTGCAGCCTTTCTCCTCATCTCATCGTTTAATATGCAACTCACCGCATCATTAAACGTGAGAGTCCCTGAGATAGAGTTGCTTACCACCATCAGATATTTTCCCAACTCTCTGGAAACGAACAAAGAAATAAAAGAGCTTGAATCTCTTCTTCAAACATGATTAAAACGGATTCTAGTTGCTAGTCATGCTGTTGAACTCGTTCAGATGCTCTGGTACTGAACCGTTCTTTACCATCTTCATGTTGAAAATCTTCTTCATCAAGAATATTTTGTTTGATATTGAAGGTTTCTCATACAACTTCACAAACATCATCATTAGCGTCATAGTTGTCTTATCCTTTGAGATGTTAAAGGCCACCTGTGGAGTCAACTATAGTATTATCATCGTTAGGGCTTTCCTATCCAAAAGATTCCACACCTCATTGGTCATCTTCTCGAGATTTTCGCTTAGTAATGGAAGATACAAATCCTTTTGGTATATGTAGCCCTCCATATGCATACGCCACTGTAACATTTTGAAGATTATAAATATTATTTTATAATTTAAATATAATATTATGAGTTTTATGGAAATAATACCGAGTGTAGATTTGGGTTTTTATATATTGGTATAATTACATATACCTTCATTTTTGGGATTAATTGGAACTAAAGGGTATTATTAATTATGAGGACAATTATTTAAATGGGTTTTATTAAATTGGTTTAAAGTATTGATCTATACTAGTTACTACACTAAACCAAGTTTTACTTTATTTAACCATGTTTAAGATGCCATGGCCTGTTAATGAGATGTTAACATTTTTCATTGTGTTTTGTTTTCTTTATTTGAATTTTTGCGAGTGAGAATGGACAAAGAGGCATGGTGAGAGGATAGGGGGAAATTTAATATTGAGGATGGAGGGAGAAAGTGGGACATGGCTAAGTCCTACCAATTCACCCATCTTCATTTCTTCTTTTTCTTCTTCTTCTTCTTCTTCTCCTTTACCCTCTTCAAATCACCATCACATATACAACCATGCACCAAAATCATATATTTCTTGGTGCAACCCTCTTCTTTTGTCAAGCTCTTCAAGCTTGATCCATTGGTAGCCTCTAAAGCTTGGAGCTCCTCCCCTTTTCAATTTCATGGAGAGGTAAAATCTTTTTTTTTTTATGTTTTAAAGATATTTTCCATGTGAATTATATGTCTTTGCTAAAATTCATGTTTTATGATCTTGAGTTTTCAAAAGTGAAGTTTTTATATTAAAATTAGGATTTTTGGATTGGGTTATTTGATGTGATGGATGTAGTAGTGGGCTACTTGGTGATTTCAACTTGTAGGGTATAATTAAGGGTATTTAGATGCAAGTATTGCTGATTTCAAAATGTTAAGTTTTAAAAACATGGTTTTCATGGAGTTTTGAAGTTTAATTTAAATCTGGAGCAACTTAAAAGCTCTGAAAAATTAAAGAAAATTTCTGAAAGATGTTAGGACCAGTAGAAGACCACCGTAGAATCCTGAGCCCTTACTTCCTCTTCTGGGCCACAAATAAATCCCTTTTGACCGTAATTTGCGGCCATTAATTTGAGTTAGGGCTTGGGGTTGGATCTATGGCTCAAACACTTGATAATTAAACCATTGTATTTTTCTTTTTGTCCCAGATTTCCTGTGTCAAAATTCTGAAGCATTTTTATTTGTTTTTGACGATGTTTAGCGAGCTTTTGAAACTTGGTTTTTGGATTTTTATGTCTTGACTTGGTCGTTCAATGTTCGTACGTCGACATCGGGGGCATTTGGTTGCATTTAGCACGTGTTGACCATAAGTTCTAACCTATGTGCGCTTCACTCGTTGTTTCGATTTCGATGTGGACTTTTTTATGCGATTTCGTTATGGTTTCGATTGTAGGTTTGATCGCGGGGACTTCCGAGACGGTGAGGACAGGCGAAGCGGTCGTAGGTTTCAACTAGTTCGAGACGTCGGCGAGTAGATTTATATCTACAGGGAAAGTTGGGTGGATGGCGTATAGAACCCCCGCAACCGTAGTAATTATAATACTATATATTAGAACTGTATACCTAGCCTATAGGGTCATGCTAGAACACCATATGCGTATATTCTCATACTTAGTGTTTATTTCATAGCTATTAGGCTATATATATATATATATATATATATATATATATATGATCATAGTTATGTGTTGTACGTGACTAGATGTCTATATTTTATATGATATGAGTTGGCACACGCAACTATAAATCCGTATGGTATTGATTGGATGACATCATACGATAGAGGTTTAGTACATAATGTGATGAGGATAGATTGCCGAATACTGCTGATATTCTTTTGACTTGGGGAGTCTTGTTAATCCTAAAATGGGAATTTATGATATGTTTAATGCTATACTTATTTTTAAAAACTAATGACTCGTTACGTACTTTTAAATGATAATGTCAAGCGTGCGCTGCGAATATTTAAATAATATCTATTTCAAAACATCGTAGTGCTTTATTTCCAAAACAACATTTTGTTCTATTTTAAACCATGACTATATAGCTCATACGTAGTTAAATATTTTAACGCTTGTCCACGTTATGATTACCTTATTCTGTATACGCTCATGCTTCGATTACTTATGCTACGTTTATACCTTTACCTCTACTTAGCTTCGTTTGCTAAAACACTCGCACCATTACCGATGATTTCATGTTACACTTGCACATACCCGCTTGCTACACCTACACCTCATCAGTAATTAACATGACATGTACACACATAGAACTTGCCATGTCACTCGTATCATACCATATCCTGTTAGTATCGTAGATTACTGCTTATTACCTAGCATCGCGTACTGTTCCATATATTATACTTTCTTTCCATTGCTTATATGAACACACTTGTAAAACACTGTACAATTGCCAATGATTTACATGTTGCATGAACACAGACTCGTATGTTACACGCACACATCATTGGTAATTTCCATGCTACGTACACATATAGAACTTGCCACGCACACATATAGAACTTGCCATGTTATATCGCATCATACAATATTTCTGCCAGTACCTTAGATCACTGCTCATCACATATCTGCATGCATTATACCACTTTTCTATACTTTTTAATTTGTTCCATTATTTCCATGTTCTTATGCGATGGTGTTTCATGGGATTCCTTTTTTATGAGATTTGAGAAACCGCGAATATGATTTTATAAAACTTGGATTCATTTTCAAAATGCGGTTTCCTCTTAATATGATGATTTGGCGTCCACCATAAGTTTTGGTTTTCATGGTAAGATATCCAAATCGAGGGAGGGGTTAACTGATTACGGATACATGGTGGACTCGATACGACACCGAGGGGCATGAAGTCCGTAGGAAGGTATGGGGAGACTAACGAGGCGGATCGATACCGGAGATAGATTAGAGCACGGAGGATATCCGAGAGATACCAACCAGTCTGACGAGACGATGCCTACGATATTTGGGTTTTACGTGCTGCTGTTGGACACAGAATTTATGATGATTTCGAGTGTCAATGCTAGACACTCAGTTGATACGATGATTTTGAGTGTCGATGATAGGCACTCACTTGATGATATATATGTTATGGATGGAATATTTCCATATATTGATTGATCATGCGGATCCTGTGCGTTGTGTGCGATCTGATATGACGCGCTTATAGATATTGATGTGATATCTATGCATATACATATTTATGTTCGTTACCATATAGTATGATAGTATTATACTGTATGAGCTAGGTAGATCATTATGCATTTCGATTTCTACCTTATAATATCTTCTACTCACGAGTTGGCAACTCATCATCGTTGTACCTTAGTTTCTTACAGGACCGACCGCTCGGATCAGTAGCGGCTTGTGTCATTCCTCGCTTCCCAGTGTACAGAAACGATGACATGGCGAGTCGCAACATATTTACTAAGAAATAAATACGTTAAACGTAATTAAGCAATATATTTAATGGACAAGAAATGACAAGAGCTATAAAATAAACAGCACATTTTATTAACATTCATCTTTACAATACAACTGCTTTGAGAAGGAAAGATACAATGATATAAAACAATACCTAAATAGTGGCATACAAACTGAAAAGTAAGTACAAGAAAAGCTAATAGTCCTGCTGGGTAGTGAGCTGGTCCACGTCCTCCTGGCTAGGCTCGATCTTGAGAGATTCCGGTCCTCCTGACGAAAATTCCAAAGAAAGAAAAGACAGGAATGTCGTCAGCGAACTAGCGCTCGGTAAGTCCCAAAAGAAGGAAAGGAACAAGTAATGTGGAAAAGGAACTGGTAAGTTAATACGGTATATACTTGATATCTTAACATAGTTGTTTGTAGTTTGGTACAGAAGATATCATTGTATACAAAAGAGTTTAACTTTCCCCGTAGACTATGGTAACATGTAGTACAAGGTCTCGTCAAAACCCACGAGACAACGACACGAGAGTTCATGTAGGTGTCTTTTAAGTGACCATCTCGTGCCACTCTTAATATATTCCGTACCAATCTATCTCGTTAATCCCATGTAATGTTTTGTATAGATTATAATTATCAGACTTACCGAGACCATGGATACAAGTTGTTCAAGTAGTCAAGTTCTTGATGTATCATGTAGTCATGTCAAGTTATAACCATGGTTCGGTCAAGTCAAGTCTTGTATGTTGATATTCATGTTCATGTTCAAGTATACATGTTAGAGTTTTGGATTCATGTTTGAATTGGATTCTGGTTTGAGTTTGGATTCAAGTTTGATTTAGACTCAGACTTGAGTCAGACACTTATAACTGATTTAGATCCTGAATTAGGTCAGGAGTTATCGGTAACTGCTGCATATGGAAAGCAGTATTTGTGTCTTTTTCCAAGAAAATTACCATTGATAACACCGTTAAGTTTTCTACCTTAAATAGGCAAGCACTCATTTTCTCCGGCTCCCTGGGGCTCAAGAGAATTGATCCCGCTTAAACCTATATTTACTAAAGTCCTTAAATATATTTTTATATAACTCGAGGGGGTTTTATGAAAAATATTTTTTATATA
This sequence comes from Agapanthus africanus, assembly GCA_030015575.1. Classification (NCBI taxonomy): domain Eukaryota; kingdom Viridiplantae; phylum Streptophyta; class Magnoliopsida; order Asparagales; family Amaryllidaceae; genus Agapanthus; species Agapanthus africanus. The sequence goes on along the minus strand of JASDDO010000016.1, from coordinate 355,414,126 downwards.
GTTTCAAAATAACCTTGAGAAATTATTTATATTATTTAGGGTTTCCATGAATGTGCATTTTAAGGATTTGAGGTATTTTAGTGATAATAGCTTAGCTTGGAAAGTTCATGATATTTACTGTAAAACTTGACTTTTGTTGGTATCTTAATAGTATTTAGATGAAACTTGTAATTCTTTCATTTAAAAAAATATAAATATTTTGAAAATATATGGATTTTATAATATTTATATAATTATTTAAAATTAAATTTTTATTTAAGTAGAAATTTACGTTTTTCTTAAAAACCGTATTAAAAACCTTTCGAGACCGAATGCTCCGGAAGGAGGTCTGCATCTCGCTCTACTAGCCAAAGGATGTGCGATAATCAGCATCATCCAATAGCGGGTCCCCTAAAAAGGGTGGTAGAGGCTTATTTGCAAAGGAATTGAAAATACAATTTAAAAGAAAACCGTTTTTATAGTAAATGGTATTTTAATGAAATCTTGTATTCGTAACAAAAATATGTTCGAAGAGTATCGTGCTATGGAAACCATGTGTATATGTGAGAGGTAATTCGTTACTGTTCCCCTCCGAAAGACGGCGCACAGGACCGCGATGTCCTGACGCTGAGGTTCGGGGCAGATGCTATTTGGTTTTATCCGTCCACCTCTCCGAAGATGCCAAGTTGATTTATGGCACAGTGTATCGGAGGTTTAGACGGATGCGGCCGATGTAGCAAACTTCGTCAGATTCTCCCTCGCTTTAGGGGTTTTTGATTGTGGGGACGCTCTTCCCTGCAGGCGCAAGCCCCTGCAGTTAATTACGCTACCGCATCGCGGTAACAACTTTCTCCTTCTCTAGAATTTCACTTCGTGTCGTGTGTGTTTGTTTTGTTTGTGGTTGCCCGTGGATTGTATACGGAGACTGAGTAATGCCGTCGCCCGTAGGACGTGGATTAGTCCAAATCCGTATTTACTTAGATTTGGGTTTGGTGTTTTTAGTTTAAGGATGCATTAGTCGCGTTGCGGCTAAGATCAACTTAAACGTTCGTCAAGGATACGTTAGTCCTGTTTTGGACTAAGATCAACTTGACGTGATGATCGATTTAATATCTGGCCGTCAGGACTCGTCACCTCTCTGACGTCGTTGAAGGATTACAACGACAGGTGTCAGAGGAGTTCAGAGATGTACCCTTGAACCAAAGTTGATTTGGGGTTTTATCATTCATTTAAATATCTAAGGATACGTTAGCCGTATCTGGGGCTAAGCTCAACTTAAACGGGACCGTTTAGATCCGGCAAAAGAGCATTTGGAGGCTCTATTGTTCCAGTTTAGGGACGTAGTGGTCCATTTTCCAGTTTAGGGACGTGGTGGTCCATCGCCAGTTTAGGGACGTGGTGGTCCATATTCCAGTTTAGGGATGTCTTGGTCCGATATTAGTTTAAGGACGTCTCTGTCCGATATTAGTTTAGGAACGTCTCGGTCCGATATTAGTTTAGGGACGTTTCGGTCCGTTATTAGTTTAAGGACGTCTCGGACCGTTATTAGTTTAGGGACGTTTCGGTCCAATATTAGTTTAGGGACGTCTCGGTCCACGAGTTTAAGGACCCCGCAGTCCATGTTGATGTGTGATCATCGGGACCCGTCACCTCTCTAACGTCGTTGAAGGATTACAACGATAGGTGTTTGGGGAGCTCAGAGATGTACCCTCGAACCGGATATAAATTAATTTAAAAGAGCAGTCGTGCTCAGTCAATTTAATTTAAAGACTTATGGCCATGACTGGGCTAAGTCCAGTTGGATGTTCAACATTTTTATTGGTCTTTGGCCTATTAGACCTGAGTTAGGGCTTTGTCCCTTTTTAAATAATGCACTGCATTATTTTTGTTTTGTTTGGGCTCTGCCCTTTTATAAATGATACAGAGCATCTATTTTGTTTGGGCTCTGCCCCTTTTATTGCACTGCAATTTAATTAGGCCTACTAGGTCTTTTGATTTGGGCCTGGCCCTTTTAGGAAATGCATTGCATTTGTGCAAAGCACTAAAAATCTTTTTAGATTCAAAACAGAAGTGCAAAGCACTTTTTGATCCCTTGATCTAAACAAGTTTTTCCTTGTTTCAGAGAACCAAAGATTCATAACAAGTGCAAGGCACTATTTTTATTTTTTATTTTATTTGTTTATTTATTTATTGAAGATCCATGATCTTGTTCATAAGAGAAATTTCTCTTCTTTCAAAGGTTTTACCTTTTTTTTATTCTTGAGGAGTTCTTCAGAGTCTTCTTTCTCTCTTTTTTTTAGCAAGATGTTGATTCCATTTGAAATGAGGTCTGGGGTCCTTTTTATAGTGCTCACAAATTAGTTAAATTTGTTACAGAGATCTTTTTCTGAGTGATTTGGGGAATTTTCCCCACCGTTGGATCTTTGATCCAAAGGCCCCTGCTTTACAGAAGAAAATCTTCTTGTTTTAACAAGAACAGAAAAGATTTATTCTGTTTTGCGCAACTCTCCCAGCGTGTGACACGTGTCGCGCAGCGCAGCGCTTGCGCAGCTGTGCTTGCGCAGCTGCGCAGACACGTGTCGCGCAGCGCAGCGCTTGCGCAGCTGAAAGTTGTTTCTTTTACTTTTAGTTTTTAAAAGAGCCCTGCTCTGATTGGACGCACCGTCTTGGGCGTTGCGCAGTCGTATCAACTTCTGACACATGGCGCGTTGCGCGCAGCGCACAGAATCTGAAGCGTTGCTTCAAAATTTGAATTTTTGAAATTCAAACAGAGCCTTGCTCTGATTGGGGAAACAAATGCCCCCCCACCGTTGCGCTCACGTGGCGCGCACGTGAGTGCAGCGGTGGTAAGATCCTGGCCGTTGGATCAAACGGGGTAAGTTGAAGGGGCGCAGGCGCCTATAAATATGACCCTTGGTCTTTTAATTTCTTTACCACTTCAAGAATTTTGACTCAGAGCCTTGCTTTTGCTTAAGAACTCTCAGAGCCTTGCTCTTGCTTCTTCCCAAGAATTTTAAAGTTCAAAACTTAGAATCACTCTAGGTAAGAAAATTAAATTAATTTAAATTAAATTTTAATTCACAGAGCCTTGCTCTTATAGATCTTTGATCTAAAGAAAACCACTTTGGGGTTTCTTCAACAGAGCCTTGCTCTCAAGAACTCACAGATTTACAGAGATCTGGTCCATGGGTTTTCACCCATGAACAGACCTTTGCTCTTGGATCAAATGTAGATCTTTTTAGATCTGAAAAATGAAGAAAATTTTTAATTCTTTTAAGTGTTAACAAAAAAATTGATGGACCTTTCCATTATTACCACAGAGCTATGCTCTTTTGAGGAATCTGGTTCCCCTGAGACCAAAGTTTGACAAATGTCACTTTGTGACAGAGCTTTGCTCTAAAAGAGGAGATTTTCTCCTTGTCTCTAGGGATTTCCCATCAATGAGGATATTCTCTGTGGATCTTTTTCCATGAATTGACAGTCTCATCTAATGATGGGATTGTCTTATTAAATGATGCACCGTCATCCAGATTTTGTGGGTCCCCCTTTGGTCCCCTACCCACTGCATCACAGTGTGGAGTAAGATTTTAAAATGCCAAGAGTTAGAACACTAAACGGTTATATTTGTCTTTCCACAGGAAACATGTCTGACGACTCGTCTTTCCCCTTTGTTCGCTCGGAAGGAGGGTTCCCTCATTCGCCAGTGGACCGGGTGGCGCTCGCTCTTATTAAGGATCATGACCCCGAGTGCAAAAAACTCCACCTGTGGGGGAGGTGGTACAGCCAGATCATCCAGGGTCGTCGCAGTTTCAGTTTTGCCACGCCATCTGAACCCATAACTCCAATCCCCTATGCGGACGAACCCCCGGTGAAGTATGCCGTGGAGATTAAAAATTGGAATTCGGATGACCTCCTCCAACCCGCAATTGGTGCTATTCCCGTGCAGCCGCCGCCGGCAATAGATATTTTAGGAAGGCGAATCTGTCAGGGTGAAGCACGCCCTTGGGGACAGGCCTATAATATTGGATTGGTGCCGCGACCGCCCACCAGATACTTGCAGTGGGCCCGATACATCTTATCGGTGAAAAGGACTCATCTAATGAAGATTGGGTTGTATTCAGCCATCTACGTCTCTCTCTTTGAGTAACCCTCTCCTCCAACGTGGTGGATCAAAGCCTTCATTGAACAATGGAATATCCCTACCCACACTTTCCTGATGGCGGATAGGGAGGTCTCAATTTCCTTTGAGGAGTTTGCCGAGCTCTCAGGTTTACCGATGAGAGGGGAGCATTACGAGGAGTTGCTACCTCCTGACGAATACGTCTTTGTCACCAAGCCGCTGGTGTTTGACCTAACTCCGGAAAACGCCGTCCAGCATCAGTATCCGGGCCTGGTGAAGATGTTGGAGATCTACGAAGGACTCCATCTGGAATTGGACGACCGGGGCGTCAGTTTCGCAGATTTTATTGCCCGCTTCATTCGCCCGGAGCTCCTATCAGAGCGGAGTGAGAAGTTTGCTCAGCTCGATGACCCTTTCGGCTTCAGCTTAGACCGCCGACCTGTATCGGAGAATGATCAAAGGGATTTTTATCTCCCCGGCGCTGCCGTCGTCCCTTTCTCAGAAATTGCCATCCTGGACATGGATGAGGAGACCTTTTTTATTGGGTTCTTGGGTTTGTGGCTATGCAGCTTTGCGCTCCCCATGCACCCGCGTCACATGCGGCCCTCCGTCTTTTACCCAGCGCATCGGATGGTGGCTGGTTTACAGTTATCGGTAGGAGTCGCCGGGCTGGCCTACCTTTATAAAAGACTTAGCATAGCGGCGGACGCTAGTTAGCCGGGGATACAGCCCGCTAACTTCCCGACGCATTATTTCACCTCCTGGATGGAAATGCATGTGCAAGGGGTGTTCGGTGTCCATAAGATTCCTCCGTTCTTCGAGAAATGCAGACTCCCGAGAGTCATGCGGTTGGTCGGTGCTTCAATTGTGTTTGCATCCCCGCGGGAGTCTAGGGGGCTGCTCCTTCGTCCACATCTGGTCGGAGCGAAGATTTCCTTTGTGGATAAGGTTATAACCATAGGCTCAGAGACTGCCAAGTCAGTAGTTCCACTGCGCGATGATTTCAAGGACGGGGCTTCCGTATTGAAGGCTCAGGAAATCCTCCACCTCTACTCCATTCGGCCGGGCTATCTAGTGTTTAGGCAGAATGAGACCGCACTTTTCATGAGGTACAACCCGCACCAGTTTGCTCAGCAATCGAGCTATAACCAAGGGATCCCGATGGAAAATTTCTTGGAAAAGCATGTGGTTAGCCGAGAGGGGATGAAGAACGCAATGCACCATTTCACACGGCTTAACACGGGTTCCTATTTCTTCATTAGTGAACCCAGCTGTGTCCCTAAGATGCTTAACACGTACGTGGCTTGGTATGCGCATGCGATGGGCCCAATTATCTTAACGGAGAAGCGTATACTGGTTGACCGTAGGGGTGCGCCTCTTGGCGGTGATCGCAAGGCCCCCTTGCAACCAAGGATCCCGGTCATTCCTCCGTTGAAAGATGCCGGAGTCGACCGACCACGCGTGTTGAGCCCCCCGCGTGGATTGCCGCTGTCTGCTACGGTGAATGTACCACAGGCGCCCCGTGTTCCCACGAAGACGGTTGATGTAACATCGCCAGAATCCGGTGCAGGAGCGGATATCGGGACCCGCCGCCCTAAGGTGACTGCCAAGCGCAAAACAATTCCAGATGCATCTAAAGCTGGCGGGCAAAAGAAGAAGAAGTTGATCCTTTCTCTCGACGCAATCCTCAATTTAGAGTCTGAGGCCCCTCTTACCAAAGGAATAAATGAATATGGCAGCAATAAGGGCTTCTTGATAGACCCTGCAGACACCAATTTGGCGGCCGCTATTGCAGCTTCTGAGCAATCAGCAAGGCTCGAAGCGATGTTAAGAAAACTCACGGAGTCAGGTGATCATTAGCCGCTTTCCTCATCAGTTCATCGCATTTTTTTATCATTATTCTTGACTAATACTTTTCCCATTTTCAACAGGTGTCTCTACTGAAGAAGCTATTACTGCCTTTTTGAAAACTTTCCAAGAGGAGGAGGAGAAACGTGCTCTGGCAGGCGTTGGTGCGTCCCACCCCCTTTTCTTCTATAAAAAAATAAAAAACAAACATTATCCCTTCTGATGGTCAACCTAACCTTCTTCCTTTGTTTCTTTGTAGGAGCTATATCAGTTGATGCAGGGATCCTCCCCGAGTCTGTTACTGAAGTCCCGGTCTCATCGGGGCTGCTGCAAGAGCCTCGACTTGACAAAACGACGAGGGATGCCGTGAAAAACTTGGAGGCATCCCTACTCACGGACGAAGACACCTCGATGAGAGAGGCTCTGGTGAGGTCCATCTCAACGGCCCAAGAGGAGAGAAAGCGGCTGAGGCGCGAGGCGAAGGCGCGCCGGACTGCTTTGGCTATGGGAGCGGGCCCAAGCACCGTCCCTCGGGCAGATACTCCTTCTGGAGAGGCCCCTGTCGCCCTATCCACTGCTCGCAGACAAGTGGCGCGCGCCGTTCGAAGCGCAAATGATAAGTCCACTTCAGGTAACATTTCTTTCAGAATTTTTATTGTGAGAGTTATAATGCCGACGGTTCTTATATCTATTATTTTGCAGGGCCAAGTCCGACTGAGGGTGAGGCGGAGACCGTTGAACCCAGGGGAATAGAGGAGGCGGTGCCTGCCGAACTCGAGCCGACAGTGGGCAATATCGTTGAGGCCATGGAGCCTGGTGCGGAGGTTGAGGGGCCTATAGCCGAGAAGGTCGTTGATGCCGAGCCTGAAGTGGCGGCAGATGAAACGATTATTACAACTGAGTCCGGGGTGATGGCGGATGAGGCACTTGAGGCTGGCGACCTCGTGATGACGGCAGATGAGCCGATGGAGACAGCGGAGCCCGAGGAAGTAGCGGGTGAGATGGGCACGACTCTTGGGGAAGAGTCAGCCGCTTCTTTCCAAGAGTCCGGCAACGCTCCCATCATTGTCCTCCCCGTCTACAATCTTCTGCCGTCTCCTGGTCGCGCGAGCACGACGACGGTCCCTATCGAGTCGGGTGATTTGGTTACGGGTGGTGGCCTCATGTCGATGGAGGAGGGGATTGCCTCAGTTTCGGCTGGCAGCTCGTCGGGTACTCTTCGAGTTACCATCATTCCCTCTTTTTTACATATCTTGCGATCTTTTCTAACAATTCTGTCTTCGTTTTTAACGCAGGCGCGGCCAACGCCGATGCTCCATTGCTCGAAGGAGCACCGTCAATTACTGCCTTGGCGGTGGTCACCTCCCAGCCTTCCCTTGTGCCATCACGGATGTTGGAAGGTATGGATTTGCGGTTCATTAGTTTATCTTTTAACCGCATAACTTATGTACTAACGCCGTACCACTGTGTCTTTTCAGGAGTGCTCTTTGATCATCTATATCAAGTGTTGCTTCCACACTTCTCCTTCCCATCCGAACTCGCTTCTTCCTCTAGTGGTGCCGGTGAGTATACTTCCACTTTGATGTCTTTATTTCCCCCCTTTTTTAGCAATGGGATGATTTCTGAACCTTCCTCTTCCTTATTGTAGTGCCACGAATTGAAGGAGGGGGCACAAGACCCGCCACGCCACCGGCCCTTCCAGCTTTACCATCTGTTGCAGCTGGTATAGTAAATTTCCTTTTTGATGATTCTTTAACATCTCTTGAACCATCGTTTAACCATGTTTTGTTTTGCAGCTATCGTTCCGGCTCCGATCCCTCTTGAGTCTCGTATCCTTTCACCGGCAGGCCCTTTCTTGAAACGTCCATCTTCAAAGGGTGCCGTAATGAGTTTGGGCATGTTGAGCGGGTATATCGAAGAGCTTAACGCGGACGCTCTCCCTTCTGACGTAGATTTCGCTGTGGAAGTTAACCCAATGTTGGCGGCGCTCGTAAACTTTCACAATGAAGGCGTCGTCGAATCTTGGGTTAACCACTGCAGGGAGGTCGAGGCCTGCCTACATCGGCTGGAGTCGACGCGTCCTTCTCCTGAAGTTTTGGCCATAAGCACCCAACGGACAGCTTGGTTCGAGCAAAGCACTTCTTATTTCCGTCATTTGGAGCAAGAAGCAGCTTTACGGTTGAAGGAACGTCAGGAATCTTCAAGCGCAGCTGCTCGCCTACGCGCTGAAGTTAGGGCGAATGCTGCTGAGGTGAAAGTCGTCTTTGAAGGACTTCTGGAGCGTATTTCTAATGGGCTAGCATTGAAGCGGAAGCTTGATGCCGCCGAGCGTGATGCCCGAGGCCGTGAAGAAGCTCAGCAGTTTGTTGGGGAACAGCTTGCCTCCATCAAGCAGCAGCGGGCTCAAGTAGAGGCCGAACTAGCGATGGCGGCTAATCAAGAGAAGGCGTGGAAGGAAGTACGCGAGCAATTGATAGAGCTATTCAGGAGGCTTCCTTCTCAGCAACTCTCCTTGTATCGTTTGTAAAATAAAAAAAAATGTATATGCATATTTTTTATTCTTTAGCACAATGTATCTTGTACTCAATCAAGTCTATGAATAAAAGATACACATTTTTGTCGTAACGTCTTGTGTCATTTCTCCGCCCTTTTCTTTCTTTTGTTATCAGCATATTATCTTAGCGAACATGGTTGACGGATAGTAGGGCACGCATCTTGACTTTCCTAATAATCAGCGATGGCTTAGGCCGCAGGTTCAGATCTGCTGCCTAAGACTTTTCAACTCCATAAGCCGTGAGGGTCTCATAGAGACTTTTCTCCCTACGGATCGAGAGGATCTCGTAGGTGGGTTTTCTCCTTAGGAATCGTGAGGATTCCTAAGTGTGGTTTTCTCTTATAAGTCGTAAGGATCCTATAAGAGAATTCTTCCCTCTTATGAGTCGAGAGGACCCACAAGCGGTTGTTTCCCTCCTCGTCGAAATTCGACTTTGGAGAGTGAGACCCGTGAATAGTATGCAAGAGACCATTTTGGATTGACTTGCAGGGTCCCATTGTTTCAAGAAGCAAGTTTTTTGGTCCGTGCTGCCTGAGGCTTTATTTGCAAGTTGAGACGAATCGGGAGTTTCCCGCGGAGACAATGGTTTCTCTGCGAGCCGACGCGAATCAGGAGGCTCTCGTCAAGGAGTGTTTGTATCCGTGAGTCGAGGAGTTTGCTAGGGATTATTTGTTTCCGAAGCGCCAAGGATTATTTGTTTCCTTGGGGTTTGAAACGAGTCGAAGGTTCCCACGGAGGCACTGGTGGCTCTGCGAGTCGACGCGGATCAGGAGGCTCTCGTCAAGGAGTGTTTGTATCCGTGAGTCGAGGAGTTTGCTAAGGATTATTTGTTTCCCAAGCGCCAAGGATTATTTATTTCCTTGGGGTTTGAAACGAGTCGAAGGTTCCCACGGAGGCACTGGTGGCTCTGCGAGTCGACGCGGATCAGAAGGCTCTCGTCAAGGAGTGTTTGTATCCGTGAGTCGAAGAGTTTGCTAGGGATTATTTGCTTCTCAAGCGCCAAGGATTATTTGTTTCCTTGGGGTTTGAAACGAGTCGAAGGTTCCCACGGAGGCACTGGTGGCTCTGCGAGTCGACGCGGATCAGGAGGCTCTCGTCAAGGAGTGTTTGTATCCGTGAGTCGAGGAGTTTGCTAGGGATTATTTGTTTCCCAAGCGCCAAGGATTATTTGTTTCCTTGGGGTTTGAAACGAGTCGAGGATTCCCACGGGGGCACTGGTGGCTCTGCGAGTCGACGCGGATCAGGAGGCTCTCGTCAAGGAGTGTTTGTATCCGTGAGTCGAGGAGTTTGCTAGGGATTATTTGTTTCCCAAGCGCCAAGGATTATTTGCTTCCTTGGGGTTTGAAACGAGTCGAGGATTCCCACGGAGGCACTGGTGGCTCTGCGAGTCGACGCGGATCAGGAGGCTCTCGTCAAGGAGTGTTTGTATCGGTGAGTCGAGGAATTTGATGAAGATACTGGTTTCTTCGGAGTTGGACTGAACCGTCAAGATTTAGCTTCGTCTTTTGGCGGAGCCTGCTGGGAAAGTATGGTTCCCTCTTTGTTTACGCCCTTGGATTGTATACAGGGATTGATGTGATCTTAACTGTAGGGCCAAAGTTTTATCATCTCTTCTTTTTATTTTATTTTATTTCCGCGATGCTCTATCATTTCAGCTTTTATATCGCGAAGGTCGCGATTGCCCAATCATTTCGGCTATTTTTCGCGGTGCCCAATCATTTCGGTTATTTATTTTATTTTTACTCGCTGCTTTTTATTGCGAGTTGCCCAATCATTTCGACTATTTTCCATGCATAAATTTTTTTTTACTTTCTGTTTTTTTATTGCAAGTTGCCCTATCATTTCGGCTATTTCGTATGCATGTGTGGCCTACCGGCTTTTCACCATAAACCTGAAATTAGACGTTGATTTCGGCATCAGCACCGCTACGACTGGGATATTGCCAGGAGCGAATCATCATCTGCCTCTGTTGATGTCGACCAAAGATGGCTTAGCGACCAGGGTTAAGGTTCTGTCGACTAAGGCTTTTGACTTCATGAGCCATAAGGGTCTCACAAAGGTATTTCTCCCTACAAGTCTTGAGGATCTTGTAGGTGTATTTTCTCCTTAGGACTCGTGAGGATTCCTAAGTGTTCGTTTCCTCTGTAAGTCGTAAGGATCCTACAGGAGGGTTTTCTCCTTATAAATCGAGAGGATTTACAAGGGTTGTTTACCATGCGAACATATCCCCAGTCACGGATGAGACTTGGTTAGGGAAATGTTTATTCGTGCCCGTGGATTGTATACAAGGACCAATATAGGACCACTTGTAGGGCAGTATTGGAAGTTTGTGGGGGTTTGCTTAAGCACAGGTTTAGGTCTCTGTAACTTAAGACTTTCAAATCTTATGAGCCGTGAGGGTCCCATAAGAGAGTTCTCCTCACGAGTCGTGAGGATCTCGCGAGTGTATTTTCTTCTAGGAATCGTGAGGATCTCTAAGTGTGTTGCTCCCTTGTGAGTCGTAAGGATCTCACGCGGGTGGTTTCTCCTTACAAGGTCGAGGGGACCCTGTAAGTGCCTTTTTAACGAGGTTGCGCCCTTTCAGGTTTTCACAAACACTCGCCGGTAGTCCTGCTGTTTTTACTCACGGAGCCCTTTCGGGTTTTCATCCGTGCCCATTTTGCTTATGGACCTACCTTTTTTCTTATTCTTTTTATTTTTATATATTTTTTTATGAGGTCGCGCCCTTTCGGGTTTTCACGAATACTCGCCGGTAGCCCTGCTGTTTTTACTCACAGAGCCCTTTCGGGTTTTTCATCCGTGCCCATTTTGCTTATGGACATACCGTTTTATTTTATTTTATTATTTTTATATGTTTTATTTTTTATATCTCATCAGCCTAAAGGTGCTGCGGTAGTAGTTTAAAGACGTTTCGGTCTGCTATTAGTTTAAGGACATTTCGGTCCGTCGTTAGTTTAAGGATGTTTCGGTCCGCCGTTAGTTTAAGGACATTTCGGTCCGTCGTGGAGAAGGCCGGCTACTTTTTATAAAGCTTGAGCTTAGGAAGATAGCGAGCGGACATAGTCGTCGTCATTTATCATTGACCTAGGCTGTGGCTTATTAAGCATAATATTTCTTTAGAAAGCGGCCATTTATTGGCCTGAAAGGCCTTTCACCATGCATGTCCATGAGTAGATAGGCCCCACCCTGGTAAACTTTATCTATGATGTACGGGCCTTCATAGTTTGGCTCGAATTTTCCCCGCTTAGCGCGATTGGGGATCATAGGCCTTTTGACCACTAGCACGAGTTCGCCTTGGCGGAATGTCCTCAGTCGGGTCAATCTTTCATATGAGCGTGTCATCTTTGCTTTATAAGCTTCCAGATTTTGCTGTGCTATGAGCCGGGTTTCATCAAGGGCGTCAAGCTCCTCAAGCCGAAGGTGAGCATTTTCTTCATCCGTTAGCTCGTGGTGAACTGCCACTCGTAGAGAGGGTAACTCTATCTCGAGGGGGAGTACTGCTTCCGTCCCAAATACTAACGCATACGGTGTTGTGTTTGTGGCCGTCTTGAACGTAGTTCGATACGCCCAGAGAGCTTCTTGCAGTCTTTCGTGCCAGTCCTTCTTATTTCGGGATACCGTTTTCTTTATGATCTTTGTTAAGGTCTTGTTGAAGGCCTCAGCTAGACCGTTAGCTCGCGGATTATAAATCGAGGAATACCTCCAGTCTATATTGTGTTATTGCACAAAGCGACTGATTTTGTGACTTCTGTACGCTGGCCCGTTATCGGAGATGATTCGCCTTGGCGTTCCAAACCGATATATGACATGCGTCTTGAAGAAGTGGAGGATATTTTCCGTCTTCACTTCTCTTAACGGTACTGCTTTTGCCCATTTAGAGAAGTAGTCAGTCGTTGCTAGGATGAAATGATGTCCTCTAGATGATGCTGGTTCGATGGGGCCGACTATATCAGTCCCCCACATTTCGAATGGCCAGCTAGGCACAGTTGGATGTAGTGGATTTGGGTGCTGGTGGTTGAAGTCCCCATGGATTTGACATGAGTGACACTGCTTCGCATATTCGAGGCAGTCTTGAATCATCGTGGGCCAATAGTAGCCCATCCGTTTTATCTTCAACTTCATCTTTGGGCCCGCTTGGTGGGAACCGCAGAGTCCGTCGTGAACTTCTTGGACGACCCTTTTCGCTTCGTCGGGTCCTAAGCATCTCAGCCACAGAGAATCAAATGACCTCTTGTATAGAGTATCGTTGACGAAGGCGAAAGACAGAGCTCGTTTCACGAGCTGATGTCTTGTGGACGCTTCTTCAGGCATTCGGTGGAACTTGAAGTAATCTATGAAGACTTCCCTCTAATCCTCGGCCTCTTCCGGGTCTTTTATTTGTAGAGCCATTCGCTTAGTCATTTCTTTTTCTTCGTATGATTCCGGAGATATTTCTGCTGGGGCAAGCACTCGACGGTTTTGTACCACGATTCTAACGTCATCGAGGTTCTCGTCAGCCAGTTCTTTAGCAAGTTTGGCCAACGCGTCTGCTTTGCTGTTTTCCACGCACGGTATGTTCTCCAAAGTATAGGAGGGAATTTGGGTCAACAGTTGTTGTACCTTTTCACCGTATTTCACTAACTCCGGTTTGCACGTTTGGTAGTCGCCGTTTACTTGACTAACGACCAGTTGAGAATCCCCGTATATGATGAGGTTTTCAATTCCCATGTCAATGGCGATCTCGAGGCCTGCTATCAGAGCTTCGTATTCGGCTTCGTTGTTTGTCCTTGGCTCCGTCAGGGAGAAAGCAAAGCGCATTATTCCTCCTTGTGGTGTTACAAAGATGAGTCCTACCCCCGATTTGATTATAGGGGTACTTTGTTTGCGCTTTTTCATGGAAGATGCTCCATCGAAATAAAGTTCCCATTGGGTATCACCACCGTCGATCGCATCGAACGCATGTTCGTCTGGCAAATCGCAATTTAGAGGAGAATCGGCGGGTATGGGATGCTCAGCGAGGAAGTCGGCGATGGCCTGGCCTTTCACTGCCTTGAGAGGTTGATACGTTATCGAAAACTCCATCAAGAGTAGGGCCCATTTAGCGAGTCGTCCCGTCAATATGGCCTTTGACATCAAATATTTAAGGGGGTCCACCTTTGAAATGAGACGGACCTCATGCGCCAACGCATAGTGCCTGAGCTTTGTTATCGCGAAGATCAACGCCAGGCAGTGTTTTTCAATGGGGGAGTAGTTGCTTTCTGCCCCCAGTAGAACTCGACTTAAGTAGTAGAGTGCTCTTTCTTTCCCTTGGTCGTTCTCTTGTGCCCATAATGCGCCTAAAGAACCTTCGAGGGCGGTTGTATAAAGAATAAGGGGTTTTCCTTTGACCGGAGCAGCCAACACCGGCGGGTTCTGCAAGTATTGCTTGATCTCGTCTAGTGCGCCTTGGCATTTGTGATCCCAGACAAACGGGGTTCCCTTCTTCATCAGGTGGTTGTAGGGACGGCACTTTCCTGAAAGGTTGGCTATAAATCGCCGTATGTATGCGAGTTTCCCTTGGAGAGACCGCAGCTGTTTGAGAGTTCTCGGCGGAGGCATTTCCATGATCGCTTTGATCTTTGACGGATCTATTTCAATACCTCGATGTCGAACAATGAATCCCAGGAATTTGCCTGAGGAAACTCCGAATGCACACTTAAGAGGGTTCATCTTCAAGTTGTATTGTCGAAGGCGTTAAAATACGGTCTTCAGATGCTCGAGATGTTCCTCGTATGATTTTCTTTTAACCACGAGATCATCGATATAGCATTCGACGATTTCGTGTATAAGGTCGTCGAAGATCTTCGTCATGGCCCTCTGATAAGTGGCACCGGCATTCTTTAAACCGAAGGGCATTACTTTATAACAGAATATTCCTAAAGGGGTCCTGAAGGCTGTGTGCTTCTGGTCTTCTGGATGCATTTTTATCTGGTTATACCCCGATGAGCCGTCCATGAAGGAGAAAACCTCATGAGTGGATGTATTGTCTATCATCAATTCGGTGACTGGCACTAGGAAATAATCCTTCGGGCAAGCTTTATTGAGATCCCGAAAGTCCACGCATATACGCACTGTCCCATTTTTCTTCATCACCGGGACGATGTTGGCGATCCACTCTGGATATTGAACCTCGTGGATGAAACCAGAGTCGATCAGCTTTTTGACTTCAGCATTGATACTCATTTCAAGCTCGAGTCGCATTCTCCTCGGCGCCTGTTTGACTGGTTTGATGTCCGGGGATATCGCCAATTTGTGTACAGCAATTTCTAGATCTAGTCCCGGCATTTCGGAATAGTTCCATGCGAAGCAATCTTTATGCTGTAGAAGCACATCCTTTAACGCAACCACCCTTTCTTCAGATAGCAGCTCGCTGATGAATGTTGGTCGCAGGTCATTTGCCGTCCCCAACTCAATTTTCTTGAGACTATCTGCAGTGGTATGGATTCCATCTTCCAGCTCTTTTAGCACTGGTGGGAATTCTGAGATTATCTCGTCGCTGCTGTTTTCGAAGCACCAAGGGAGCTCATCTATGTCCTTGGGCTCTTCTTTTAATATTGTGATCATGTGACAGGTGCGAATTAGCTTCCAATCCCAATGTGGAACTGGTTTTTCTTCTGTGGCCTTGGGCTCGTGCTTTTGTGGTGGTGTTACCCTCCAGTTGTCGGACAGAGCGAATTTGCCAAGCTGGTACTGATCTTCGACCCAATTCTTGAAGGTGAAGCAATTTTCGAGAGGATGCCCTATTACTCGGTGATAAGAGCAATAGTCTGGGTGTGAGACTTCGCCTGTTCGTTCGGGGTGTTTGGACTCCGGCAGTGTAAGCATCTGATGTTTTAGAGCGAGGTCAAGTATCTTCTTCGTTTTGTCCCGAGGAAACGAGTACGCTCGACCCATTTTCTTCATAAGGGATAGATCAATAGCGGTCGACTCCCGTTTGCATGGCTTCTTAGCCCTGCTTTGTTGTTGTTGAGCGCCTTTTTGGCCTTTCGACTTATTTCTGCTTTTACGCTGAGCCTTCTTTATAACAGGTTGACAGGGAGCAGCCTTTTCATCTTTCACGGCTTGTTGGAGAAGGCGTTGCGTTCTGGCTTTCTCGTAGATGACCATTTCGCGGTTATGGTCATCTCGGACCTTTTGACCCGCTTCTCTTATAAGCTTGTCCATTTGTTCTTCGAACGATGGACTGGGTTCCTTTGCATCTGGCACTTTTATTGGCTCAGGATTAGCGTCCTCCCATTGAGCATCCGCTTCTTCATCGAAGTCATATATGACATAGCAGCTATTTAATAGCTGTCGTTTCTTTGAACGGATGTATCCGAGCCCGATCGTCTCCATCCTCCCATTAGGTAGCTTGTGTTGAGTTCCGGGGACGTTCCAAACCCTGTCATAGAATTTGGCCTTCCTAACAGTCTGTTCGAAGGGTATCCCTTGGTGCTTCAGCAGCTTTTTCAAACCTTCCGTATAATATCTGGGTAGACGAATGGGTTGAAGCCTGTCCAGTATTGGATCTGCTCCGTACCAGATCTTTTTCTCCACTTTATTTTCTTCAGAGCGGTAAAGCAAAATTTCTTTCTCTCTCTTTCTCCTGGGAGGGATATAGAATGTCCGCAACTCTCCTACACTGTAGATATTAAGTGCATCCAGTTCTTTATGGTGTTTAGGCGGCACCATGGCTATTTGTAAACTTCGCTCTTCATCAGCAGAAGTTCGGATTGACAGCCGAGCAGGGAATACAGCATGAACTTCATCCTCCGAATCACTACCGAAGATCAATGAAGGAACGGATGGTCCCGGCTTGGTGTATTGGGGCGGACCCGAATAAGTTATATCCTCTTCTTCCTCGAAATCGCTGCCGAAGACAGGGATGGTGGCATTAGTTTTGTTCTCAGGCTTGTGACACCTTTCCGTGTCTTCGAAACTCTGCAAGAAGTATTTGGCATCTTCATACTTACGAACTTCATTCACGGAAAACGGATTCAATTATCCTGCCACAGTGTACTCGAGACCATCCTTACAATATTTCATACACTGATGCTGTGTAGAAGGGATAATATTGTACTCGTGTAACCATGGTCGTCCGAGCAGAGCATTGTAGCATGTCTTGGCGTCTATGACATGGAATTTAATATCTGTGACGAGCAACCCGAAGCGTAACGTCAATATCACAGATCCAAGAGTCTTTGACGATTGGGAGTCGAACCCGGAGATGGTGATCTTGTCCCGCGCAAGGTGCTGGAAGCTCATGCAGATTTTCTTCAACACTCGCACGTTGAGGAGATTAACAGACGATCCATTATCGATCAGGATTTTGCCTATCTTTATATCATGGCAGTATCCTGAGACATAGAGAGGGCGATTGTGTTCGCACGTCCCAAGGAGAAGGTCTTCATCGCCAAAAGCCACGTCGGCCGTGTGCACCTCTTCCAACTCATTCTTCATCTTTTCTTCGGCCAGGAAGGCTTGGAACTGGTCCTGATCTTGTAGCGCTTTAATCAAAGAATCCCTCGCCTCTTTTGATAGTTCAGGGCATCAAGAATGCTGAGTTGTGAGGGCAGCTTCCTCAGAGGCGCCAAGACATTGTAATCCACCTTATTTCTTTTCGGCAGATTCTTGGCGGTTAGCTCTTCCGCAACTTGGTCATCTAGAGTAATATCCTCAGAGACCTTTTCTTTCCCTTTATCTTTCTTGTTTAAGGGTCCGAGATTCTTTTCAGGTAGTGTCCGATTGCGTAGCTGGATATTTTTGCAAACCTTTGGCTCTTCTTCTTTTCCCGAAGTTGACTCTTTAAAGAGAGGGGCAAGTTCCAGCTCCTCATCAGAATCGCTCCCGAATGTAGGCACTTGTGGCCCGCCAGTGTTAACCATGCGACAATCGCCGGTAGTTCTTTCAAGCCCTTCGGTCGTATTTCTTTGCTCTCGACGAGTTTTACGCTTTTCCCGCTTGAAGCGTTGTCGACGAGCAACATATCCTTGCCACCATTTATCGAAAGCTTTGCATTCTTGAGTAGGGTGCGAAACCTTCTGATGATATAAGCAATAGGAGGGGTGCATTTCTATTTCACCAGTAATTTTTCCTTCTGAGGATGGTAGCTTCATGCCCATTGATGTGGCCTTAGCAAACCTTTTCTTTATCTTGAATTGGCTTTTGTCGGTAGCGAAGGTGTTTTGCTCCAGTGGGATCGCCTCAGCTCTTTCATCAAGTCGCTGGCGCTTGGCCCTTTCAAATATAGCCATCTCACGTTCTCGATCAGCTTTAATTTTCAGTCGAGCTTCATTAAGGAACGCGTTAATCATTTCGACTGATAGCTCCGGAATTTTTGATTCAGTATCTGCCCCCAGCGTTTTAGTGCCAGAAGTCTCTTCATCGTTCGTGATCGAATGGGAGATCATATGACAGCTCGCTACATATTCCTCGGATTCATCTGATGAACTTTCTCCCTCACCTTCTTCTTGAAAGACGTGATTGAGGAACTCTTGGAGCGTAATGGGAGTCCGTGCCTTTTGGTTGTATTCATCCAGAGCGTTAATTTGCTTTTGTAAGTCCGTGCGCTTGTCGCCAGGCTTCACGGGCTTCTTAGATTTCTTCTTCTTCTTTTTCGAAGATTTTGACGGCTGGCTGCAAGTGCTTGAACCACCACCATCGGTCTTTAGAGTTGTACGCAGTTTCAACATCCCTTCAATGACCTGCAGTTCAAACGGGTTCTTCCACTTGATTGCTGGACATGCCTGAAGATCGTTTAGCATTCTCTTTGTCTTGGATGATAATACAACCTCCCAAGGAGCTTCTTCAATGACGGAGCATGTTGCCCCCGGCGTATTCGTCCCCTTAGAGGTGTGAGGATGTGGGGGATTCACCTTCCATTTGTCAGATAACGCGAACTTGCCTTGTCGGTACTGGTTTTCAAGCCAATTCTTGAAAACGTAGCAATCTTCGATCGGATGGCCTAGTACTCGATGATAAGGACAGTAGTTGGGCTCGTTGACGTCACTTGGTTGCAACGGACGTTTTGGATCCGGAAGATTTATGAGTCTGTTGCGCAACGCCAGCTCGAATAACCTCTTCGTTTTATCGCGGGGAAAGGAATAAGGACGTCCCATCCTATCCTCAAGGGATACGTACGGGCGCATATTATTTTGACGAGCAACTGGCTTCGAGTCGCTTGGTTGTTGTTGAGCATTAGCGACGACGATCGCTTTTCCCTTCCCTTTGTCATTTCGGGAGTCCGGCCTTGGAAGAGGGTGTTTATGGCCCATTTGATCCATTTGCGCTAGTTTGTCAATCAATGCCTGGAAGGTAGTTGGCTTGAAAAACATCATAAATTGTAAGATGGTTGCTTGCGGATCAAGGGTTCCCACAAACATACCCACCGCGGGAGCTTCTTCAATGCGCTGCTCGCACTTCGACCATAAGTTCCGCCATCGTATAGCGTACTGAACCCACGTCTCGCCGGGTTTTACCCTGGCGTTAATCAGTGCCGTCATCGGGGTACGTTCACTGGCACTTGCAAAACGTTGAGTAAACAGCAGCTCCATCTCCGCGAAGGTTTTAATAGAGTCGTTCGGGAGCTCAGAGTACCATTCGAACGCCGTATCTGATAAGCTTCCAACAAACTGGCGAAGCAACAGCTTGTCGTCACCGCCGGTGTTGCCGCAGAGTGCCCTGAACTGGGCAACATGTTGGTGAGGATTGCCCGTCCCCTTGTAGACATGGAACTTGGGAATTGTATAACCTGGCGGGTACTTGATTTGATCGTACCAACTTGGGTATGGCCGCCCCATTTTTACGACCTGACCGGCCGCTTCAGTCGCATGATGCTCCCGTATTTGCTGGGCGTTGTATTCATCCAAATCAGCTTTTGAGATGGTATCCTCTTTAGCTGTGGATAGAGCCGGTGGAGGATTCGACGTCTCTCCCCTATCGTCTTCAAGAATGATCGGGGGATCTTCAGCAGGTGGATCTTGTTGAATCATCATACCCACCATATCCTGGAACAGGAGGGCCATTTTCTTTATGTTGGATGCCTGCTCCGCAGCTTCTTTGTCTTTCTTCTCTAGTACGCGCCGAAGGAATTCGGCGTCCGTTTCTTGTTCTTGACGCTCGTCTGAGGATGTTTCCGGGATTTCTTTTGGCCCCGTAAGTGCGGTCATAGCGTTCATCATTTCTTGGAGCTTCTGCAGCTGCTCCTGAGCCTTGGTCACTGACCTCGTGTGCGGTCTATGACCTATTGAAATGCGGCTATCTTCTTTTCCCGATGCCATGTAAACCGTATGAACTGTTATGCCCCCTGACTTAGGGCGTTTAGGTTCATCACCTCTGGTGTTTGTCGCCGGTGCGGGGGTTTTCTCCGGCCTTCTTCTTTTGTGGGTCGTTGAAGTGGAAGGGGCGATTGCAGTGGGCACCCTAGCGATCGTTGTCCCTTGCTGTTTAATAGGGCGGTCTTTTTCTTTCTGCACCTTCACCTTCTTTCATTGACGGGAGTGATCCGTGTCGATCACGGAGTCTTGAACCCTCCTCAAAACTTTATAAATTGTTGAGGACAGCCGTTGAGGGGGCTGTTCTTGCTTTGTTTCGGAAACTCTCTCCGCAGGCGGAGGAGATCTTTTCAATGTAGCGGTTGGAGAGTTCTTTCGTACCCTCCTCAGCAGTTCAAAGCTGTTCCCGGTTGGAACAGCAGCGTTAACTTCCACCACTGGAGCCGGTGGAGTTAGCCCTGAGGGGGAGTTGCCCCCTGCCTTCCTCACTCGTCGCCAATGGCGACGTCGAGCACGACGAGCCGTTGGGACTGGCTCAGAGATAGAGATAGCTTCTTTTTGCCCCCTGTCTAAATGAAGCACCGCCGGTGTTAACCTTTTAAAAACTGAGGTTGTTCCTTGCGGGGTAATATCCAATCTGTTAAAGACAGATCTTCGTGTAGGGGCAAGAACGGGAATCGTCAGTCTTGAAAAGACTGACTCTTTGACGGGAGAAGCCGCCTTAACGTCTTCCGGAGCAGCGGCCGTTATCCTCCTTGGGACAGCCATTTTAGAGTTCCTGGGCTTCTTAGCGGGCCCTTCAGAGTTTTGATCCAGTCTCGCAAAGACAGAGGCTGTTGGCTTGGTGGTGGGCGACCCGTTGGCAGGGGTCGTGGTAGCAGTGAGCCGGTCGAACACCGACTTCTTGTCCACTTCCGGTGCAGGTATCGGCATAGAGAAGCTTGTAGGTGGGACCATGGTCCCGAAAAACAGGCCAGTGGTGGCTTGGGTCACCTGGTCTACCGGCAGAGTGAGGAAGGAGGCCGCTTGGGGCCCATATGCTACATCTCCTGGTGAGGTGGAGCGTCCGTTGCAGTGGCATTTCGAGCAGTTGGTGAAGTTAAAGGCCATTGAATCTTGAGTTCTGTGCCAGGAAAAAGACCAAATCTTAGTAACTTGAAATCCGAAGGCAACCATTTAACAAACCGCGATTGGTTCGCGAGGACGACACACGAAGTGTGGAGTGGAAAGAGGAAGAGGTCCCACCGGGCGTGCCAGAATCTGTTCCCCTCCGAAAGACAGCGCACAGGACCGTGATGTCCTGACGCTGAGGTTCGGGGCAGATGCTATTTGGTTTTATCCGTCCACCTCTCCGAAGATGCCAAGTTGATTTATGGCACCGTGTATCGGAGGTTTAGACGGATGCGGCCGATGTAGCAGACTTCGTCAGATTCCCCCTCGCTTGAGGGAGTTTTGATTGTGGGGACGCTATCCCTGCAGGCGTAAGCCCGTACAGTTAATTACGCTACCGCATCGCGGTAACAACTTTCTCCTTCTCCAGAATTTCACTTCGTGTCGTGTGTGTTTGTTTTGTTTGTGGTTGCCCGTGGATTATATACGGAGACTGAGTAATGCCGTTGCCCGTAGGACGTGGATTAGTCCAAATCCGTATTTACTTAGATTTGGGTTAGGTGTTTTTAGTTTAAGGATGCATTAGTCGCGTTGCAGCTAAGATCAACTTAAACGTTCGTCTAGGATACGTTAGTCCTGTTTTGGACTAAGATCAACTTGACGTGATGATCGATTTAATATCTGGCCGTCAGGACTCGTCACCTCTCTGACGTCGTTGAAGGATTACAACGACAGGTGTCAGAGGAGTTCAGAGATGTACCCTTGAACCAAAGTTGATTTGGGGTTTTATCATTCATTTAAATGTCTAAGGATACGTTAGCCGTATCCGAGGCTAAGCTCAACTTAAACGGGACCGTTTAGATCCGGCAAAAGAGCATTTGGAGGCTCTATTGTTCCAGTTTAGGGACGTAGTGGTCCATTTTCCAGTTTAGGGACGTGGTGGTCCATCGCCAGTTTAGGGACGTGGTGGTCCATATTCCAGTTTAGGGACGTGGTGGTCCGATATTAGTTTAAGGACGTCTCGGTCCGATATTAGTTTAGGGACGTCTCGGTCCGTTATTAGTTTAGGGACGTCTCGGTCCACGAGTTTAAGGACCCCGCAGTCCATGTTGATGTGTGATCGTCGGGACCCGTCACCTCTCTAACGTCGCTGAAGGATTACAACGATAGGTGTTTGGGGAGCTCAGAGATATACCCTCGAACCGGATATAAATTAATTTAAAAGAGCAGTCGTGCTCAGTCAATTTAATTTAAGGACTTATGGCCATGACTGGGCTAAGTCCAGTTGGATGTTCAACATTTTTATTGGTCTTTGGCCTATTAGACCTGAGTTAGGGCTTTGTCCCTTTTTAAATAATGCACTGCATTATTTTTGTTTTGTTTGGGCTCTGCCCTTTTATAAATGATGCAGAGCATCTATTTTGTTTGGGCTCTGCCCCTTTTATTGCACTGCAATTTAATTAGGCCTACTAGGTCTTTTGATTTGGGCCTGGCCCTTTTAGGAAATGCATTGCATTTGTGCAAAGCACTAAAAATCTTTTTAGATTCAAAACAGAAGTGCAAAGCACTTTTTGATCCCTTGATCTAAACAAGTGTTTCCTTGTTTCAGAGAACCAAAGGTTCATAACAAGTGCAAGGCACTATTTTTATTTTTTATTTTATTTGTTTATTTATTTATTGAAGATCCATGATCTTGTTCATAAGAGAAATTTCTCTTCTTTCAAAGGTTTTTACCCTTTTTTTATTCTTAAGGAGTTCTTCAGAGTCCTCTTTCTCTCTTTGTTTTTTAGCAAGATATTGATTCCATTAGAAATGAGGTCTGGGGTCCTTTTTATAGTGCTCACAAATTAGTTAAATTTGTTACAGAGATCTTTTTCTGAGTGATTTGGGGAATTTTCCCCACCGTTGGATCTTTGATCCAAAGGCCCCTGCTTTACAGAAGAAAATCTTCTTGTTTTAAAAAGAACAGAAAAGATTTATTCTGTTTTGCGCAACTCCCCCAGCGAGTGACACGTGTCTCGCAGCGCAGCGCTTGCGCAGCTGTGCTTGCGCAAATGCGCAGACACGTGTCGCGCAGTGCAGCGCTTGCGCAGCTGTGCTTGCACAGTTATGCTTGCGCAGCGCGCAGACACGTGTCGCGCAGCGCAGCGCTTGCGCAGCTGTGCGTGCGCAGCTGCGCAGACACATGTCGCGCAGCGCAAAAGCGCAACGCAGCGCTTGCGCAGCTGTGCGTGCGCAGCTGCGCAGACACGTGTCGCGCAGCGCTTGCGCAGCTGAGCTTGCGCAGCTGCGCAGACACGTGTCGCGCAGCGCATCGCGTGCGCAGCAGCGCTTGCGCAGCTGTGCTTACGCATCTGCGCAGACACGTGTCGCGCAGCACAGCGCTTGCACAGCTGAAAGTTGTTTCTTTTACTTTTAGTTTTTAAAAGAGCCCTGCTCTGATTTGACGCACCGCCTTGGGCGTTGCGCTGTCGTATCAATTTTTGACACATGACGCGTTGCGCGCAGCGCACAGAATCTGAAGCGTTGCTTCAAAATTTGAATTTTTGAAATTCAAACAGAGCCTTGCTCTGATTGGGAAAACAATTAACTCGTGAAGTTTCCTAAAGGTATGTTTTAAGCAAGCAATATAAGATGGCATATATAATGTTTATGGTATTTTAATATAAAAGTTAAGTTAAAGTTATGTTACATGACATTTTTTGAGTGAAAGTTGGTTCTAAACTTTAGTTTTATGATTACAAACTTTGTGTAAAGATATGGATGCCAAACATGTAAGAAAAAGTGGATTTTATATAGTATAGAAGAAGATGTCGGTATTAACTCCACTTCCGACATATGTTTTGAAAAAGAATTTTAGAGAAGAAGAATGAGGATTGGAAGGGACTTATAAGTGAAGTGGATTAAAGAAAGGTGTAGGAAGAGAAGGTTTTCGTCCTGACGTCACGGGGTCACCGGAATATTTTTCGATCCTCGTCGTAACTTGGTCGCTTGCTAACTCCTCTTCTACTCCACTTGTACTTAAGAAATTTTGAGAATTTTGGCTATAATTTTCAGAATGATGAAGGGATAGGGCATGGAGTAGTATTTATAGTGTGGAATTAGGGTTTTGGAATTAAAAGGATGAATTAACATGCATTAAAAAGATGATAAATGGGGAATTGAGGGGTCTCTATTTGATTGCAGAGCAATCAAACAGTGCAGGGGAGTTAGGGGTAGGGAAAAAGACTTGTGTGCAAAGCACTTGCACCTTTGGCTACGGTTCACCCGTTCCCACCGGCCTTAAAGGGCATCTCTTCGGTCGATTGTAGGAGTGGGGCCGGTGGATTCTTGCCACGTGTTCCTCTCTTTATTTAAATCATTGTGCACATGTTTGATTTTTTGTCTTTTTGTTTTTATGTGCATTGCACGTTTAAACTTTTGGGCTTCCAAAAAATTTAAAAAGAAAATCAGAAAAATAATGTGTCTGATGGGATTCGAACACAGGGGCTATGTCACAGCAGTGCAAGGGCTTTACCGGTGAGCTACAAGTTGTTTTTTGCTGTTCTTAAACAAAATATACTTATAACTTGTACTCAAGCTTGTAAACTCCTTTCTGTACTTTAAACTGAAAAATTTTGTACAGTAAATTCAGAGTCGTTACAGCTTTCCGGCATGCTTCTTCTTCTTCGGGTGATTGCCTTGGTAGGTGGGTTACATTTCAGATCGCTTTGCAGAAAGGAGTCCCACCGAGTCATCAAGGCGAAGTTGATGGAACTGGTCGATCGCTTTGCAGCCATGAAGAGGGTGAGGGATGCCAGCAGGCGGGATGCCGAGGCGGCGCCTCAGGCGGCGGAGGTTGCCGAGATTCGAGCTAGAAAGGCAGTGACTGATTACAAGGGGTCGGACCAGTTTTACGTCGACCTCGGCGAGGCCTCCGCCATTGCATGGAACAAAGCTCTTGATACCGTCAAGGATCAGTTTCCAGAGTTTGCCAATGGTGAGCTCCGTGCTCGGGTCCCACTTTCGGTGGTCATGCCTCCGGCCGATAGTGATGAGGGAGGTGAGGTCTAGGCGGGGCTTGGGGCCCGAACTTTTTGGCTTTTCCTCCTCTCTCTTTTGTAAGCCTTCGGGTAATTTGATAAGGCTAGGGAGCCCACAATACCCTTGTAAAGACTTTTGGCTTTGCGAATAAAGCTTTTTGTAGTAGTATTTGCGCGCGTATTTTCCTTTGTCGGTAAACACTTGTATTTGCACAGTACTGCTTTCGTGTTAGGCCTGTTTTCGTCTAGCAATCACACGTGGAGTTGGATCTGTTCATTTGCCAAGTGTGCAAAGACCGATGGGGAGACGGTATCTCCATGGCCCCGAAGTCGAGGTGGAGATCGCTCATACGTAGATAGACCGAATGCCTCTCGGTGAGGGCTTTGTTCCTTAATCGCAGGAGGCACGGTGAGGTATGCTAAGGACGGGTCGAGTAGGGTAGCTGCCCGGTGCCTCATGGTGAGGGCTTAAATCCCTGGCGTTGTGGGGTAGGGAGCTACCAGCAAGGGATAACCGAGCATGGGCGGGCCCGGTTGCCTCTTGGAGAGGGCTTTGATCCCTGGTGTTGTGGGGTAGGGAGCTACCAGCCATGGAAAACGAGCAAGGGCGGGACCGGTTGCCTCTTAGGGAGGGCTTTTGATCCTTAGCACGGAAGGGGCCGTAAGAGGCCTAATAAGGACGGGCCGAGCAGGGTTACTGACCGGTGCCTCTTGGCGAGGACTTTGATTCTTAAGGACGGGCCGAGCAGGGTTACTGCCCGGTGCCTCTTGACGAGGACTTTGATCCCTGGCGTTGTGGGGTAGGAAACTACCAGCCAGGGATAACCGAGCAAGGGCAGGCCCGGTTTCCTCTTGATGAGGTCTTTTGATCTTTAGCGCAGAAGGGGCCGTAAGAGGCCTACTAAGGACGGGCCGAGCAGGTTTACTGCCCAGTGCCTCTTGGCGAGGGCTTTGATCCTTAAGGACGGGCCGAGCAGGGTAGCCGCTCGGCTGCCTCTTGGTGAGGGCTTTGATCCTTGGCGTCATAACATAGGGAACTACCAGCCAGGGATAGCCGAGTAGGGTAGCCGCTCGGCTGTCTCTTGGTGAGGGCTTTGATCCCTGGCGTCGTAGGGTAGGGAACTACCAGCCAGGGATAGCCGAGTAGGGTAGTCGCTCGGCTGCCTCTTGGTGAGGGCTTTGATCCCTGGCGTCGTGGGGTAGTGAACGACATCCATCATAACCGAGCATGGTAGCTGCTCGGATGCCTCTTGGTGAGGGCTTCGATCCTTAGCGCTGGAAGGGCCGTAAGAGGTGGCTAAGGATGGACCGAGCAGGGTAGCTGCCCGGTGCCTCATGGTGAGGGCTTAGATCCCTGGCGTTGTGGGGTAGGGAGCTACCAGCCAGGGATAACCGATCAATAGTGGGCTTGGTTGCCTCTTGGCGAGGGCTTTTGATCACTGATGTTGTGGGGTAGGGAACTACCAGCTGGGGATTGCCGAGCAGGGTAGCCGCTCGGATGCTTCTTGATGAGGGCTTCTATCCTTAGCGCGGGAGGGGCCGTAAGAGGCCTGCTAAGGATGGTCCGAGCAGTGAAGTTGCCGGTGTCTCTTGGCAAGGGTTTTGATCCCTGGCGCTGTGTGGCAGTGAACTACTAGCCGGGGATAGCCGAGCTGGGTAGCCACTCGGCTGCCTCTTGATGAAGGCTTTGATCCCTGGCGTTGTGGGGTAGGGAGCTACCAGCCAGGGATAACCGAGCAAGGTAGTCGCTCGGCTGCCTCTTGTGAGGGCTTCGATCCTTAGCGCTGGAAGGGCCGTAGGAGGACTTCTAAGGATGGTTCGGGCAGTGAAGCTGCTCAGTGGCCTCTTGGCGAGGGCTTCGATCCCTGGCGTTGTGGGGTAAGAAACTACCAGCCAGGGATAACCGAGAAAGGACGGGCTCGGTTGCCTCTTGGCGAGGGATTTTGATCCTTAGCGCGGGAGGGGCCATAAGAGGCCTACTAAGGACGGGCCTAGTAGGGTTGCTGCCCTATGCCTCTTGGTGAGGGCTTTGATCCTTAAGGACGGGCCGAGCAGGGTTACTGCCCGGTGCCTCTTAGCGAGGGATTTGATCTCTGTCGTTGTGGGGTAGGAAACTACCAGCCAGGGATAATCGAGCAAGGGAGGGCCCGGTTGCCTCTTGATGAGGTCTTTTGATCCTTAGCGCGGGAGTGGACGTAAGAGGCCTACTAAGGACGGGCCGAGCAAGGTTACTGCCTGGTGCCTCTTGGCGAGGGCTTTGATCCTTAAGGACGGGCCGAGCAGGGTTACTGCCCGGTGCCTCTTGGCGAGGGATTTTGATCCCTAGCATTATGGGGTAGGGAACTACCAGCCCAGGGTAGCCGCTCGGCTGCCTCTTGGTGAGGGCTTTGATCCCTGGCGTCGTGGGGTTGGGAACTACCAGTCAGGGATAATTGAGCAGGGTAGCCGCTCGGCTACCTCTTGGTGAGGGCTTTGATCCCTTGCGTTGTGGGGTAGGGAGCTACCGGCCAGGGATAGCCAAGAAGAGTAGCCGCTCGGCTGCCTCTTGATGAGGGCTTCGATCCTTAGCGCGGGAGGGGCCGTAAGAGGCCTGCTAAGGATGGTCCAAGCAGTGAAGCTTCTCGGTTGCCTCTTGACGAGAGCTTCGGTCCCTGGCGCTGTGGGTAAGGAACTACCAGCCGGGGATAGCCGAGCATGGTAGCCGCTCAGCTACCTCTTGGTGAGGGCTTCGATCCCTGGCGTCGTAGGGCAGGGAACTACCAGCCAGGGATAGCCGAGCAGGGTAGCCGCTCAGCTGCCTCTTGGTGAGGTGCTTCCGTGGCATCCCGGGTCCGCGTGCAGCGTCGACAGGAGCGGGCTGCAACGGCTAGGGCCCGGCTGACTAAAATCTACTCTGTGTATCACCAGGAGTACTTCCTTGATCCCGTTCCACCTCTGTTGTAACCTCTTTTTTTTTGTAAGGCTAAGGAGCCCATAGTATCTTTTTGAATGAATAGAATTCTTCTTTTCGCAACGTCCTAGCATTCCCTTCGTATTATTAAATAGAAAGGACTTTAGAAGAGTTTACATTGTTCTTGTGAAAGAAGAAATACACACTCGTGGATATTCCCTTCACTGGTATAGCTTGAGTTTCTCAGCGTTGTAAGGCCATGGAAACTTGCGCCCATCCGCATCTTGAAATCGGTAGGCTCCGCCGGGAAGGACCTCGGAGACAAGGAAGGGGTCGTCCCATATAGGAGAAAACTTATGCATCCTGCCTTGATCGACGAACTCGTTTCGCCTCAGGACTAGGTCTCCGGTCTTGAAGAAGCGGTGCTTGACTCGCGCGTTGTAATATCGGGAGGTTTGCTGCTGATAAGCGGCAGCTCTGATCTGAGCCTGGTCTCATTTCTCTAACAAGATATCTAGGTTGGTCCGGAGGGACGTGGTGTTGGCTTCGTTGTCGAAGTGTTAGACCCGGTGACTGGGTAGCCCGATCTCCGCTGGGACCATTGCCTCAGTCCTGTAGCAGAGGCTGAAAGAGGTTTCCCCGGTGGGGGTCTTCTTTGACGTGCACAGGGCCCATAAGACCCAGGGTAATTTCTCCACCCAACTGCTTTAGCGTCCTTCTAGGCGGGTCCGGAGACCATGGAGGACGTCCCGATTAGCTGCTTCGGCTTTCCCGTTGCATTGGGGATGCGCAACCGTGGCGAACTTCATGAGGATGTGATACTCATTGCAGATTTCCTTCACTTTCTCGTTCTCGAAGTTTATTCCGTAGTCGGTGATGATACACCTCGGGATACCGAACCGGAGTATCATGTTGTTTTGCAGGAACTTAATGGTCGTGGTGGCATCCGGATTCTTGATGGGGACGGCCTCAATCCATTTCGTGAAGTAATCCACCGCGACCAGGACATACTTGCGCCCGCCCATACCGATAGGGAACTGATCTATCATGTTCAATCCCTACTGGTCGAACGGCCACGGGGAGGTAAGGGCAGCCAGCTCGGTGGCCGA
The DNA here is from genome assembly GCA_030015575.1 of Agapanthus africanus. Taxonomy (NCBI): domain Eukaryota; kingdom Viridiplantae; phylum Streptophyta; class Magnoliopsida; order Asparagales; family Amaryllidaceae; genus Agapanthus; species Agapanthus africanus. Next base: position 355,385,224 of record JASDDO010000016.1, on the reverse strand, counting down.
AAGGCGAGGTATGCTTCGGTGGAGTTGGCAAATTTTGTATCTTCTGACGAGCTTCTGGGCATCTTGGTGAATAGTTGGCCAGTAGTACCCCTGGAGCAATGCCTTCTAGATCAAGGTGCGGGCCCCTTGGTATGCGCCGCCAACCCCTTCGTGGATTTCACAGAGGACGTAGTCGGCTTCACGGGGTTCGACGCACCGGAGCAGGGGTTGAGTGAAAGACTTCTTGTAAAGGTTCCCATTTGCTCCAGACGAAATGACGGGCTTTGGCTCGGAGACGGAAGGCTGCTTTCCGATCTTCTGGGAGCGTGCCTTCCCTTAGGAATTCCACGAGGGCCTTCCTCCAGTCTCGGTCCCCTTCCTGGGCTATGTACACATGAAGCATTGTCGTCCCGTCTTCCACGCTGGGCCGTGGCAGGGTCTCGAAAAGGATAGATCGCTTGTTGTTGGCCGAGTAGGATGAAGCCAGCTTACTCAGGGCGTCGGCTTGGGCATTGAGCTGTCTGGGTATTTGCTCTACCTGGACCTCGTCGAAGTTCATCCGAAGTCTTCTTACCTCGGCGAGATACTTCACCATTAGAGATTCCCTGGTTTTGAAATGGCCGGTCACTTGGCCAACGACGAGGGCTGAGTCACTGCGGATCCGAATTGTTTTCAGCCCCAGCCTGGAGGCTATGCGAAGTCCAGCCAGCAGTGCCTCGTATTCTTCCGCGTTGTTTGAGGCCTTGAACCCGAGCTTCAGAGAATACACCATTTCTGCCTCGTTCGGGCCTCGAATGATGAGGTCGGCTCCACATCCTTCCTCGGTCGAGGACCCGTCGACGTAAATAATCCACTCAGGGACTGAGTCAGGCCCCCCTTCGATCGAGGGTTGAGCCGCGAGGGTCAGCGTGGACTCCGGCTCCTTACTGGGGATGGTGCATTCAACGATAAAATCAACCAGGGCCTGTGCTTTGATGGCCTTCCTCGGACGGTATTTTACATCAAATTGGGACAGTTCCAACCTCCACTTCTCTAAGCGGCCCGAGGATTCGGGTGACGCAAGGATTGGCCCCAGCGGGCGCTCGGTAAGAACGAGGATGGTGTGCGCCTTGAAATAGTGTCGTAGCTTCCTTGAGGCCAGAACGATCTTCTCTATGTCTGGGTACCTCGTTTCAGCGTCTTTGAAGACGTGGCTCATGTAGTACACCGGCTTCTGCACTCCGTCGACCTCTCAAACGAGAACTGAGCCTGCTGCTTGGTTGGATACCGCCAGATACAGTGATAGCTCGTCTCCTTCAACTGGTCGGGTGAGCAGCGGCGGCGTCACAAGGTGCCTCTTTAATTGGTCAAAGGCGGTCTAGCACTTCTCTGACCACTCGAACCTCGGGATCTTCCTTAGAGCTTTGAAGAATGGGAGGCACTTCTCCCCAGACCTCGACATGAAACGGCCCAGAGTGGCTACCCGCCCTGTTAGTCGCATGATCTCGACGTTGGTCCTGGGTGCGGTCATGTTGAGGATGGCGTCGATTTTTTCTAGGTTAACTTTGATTCCACGGTGGGTGACCATGAAACCGAGGAACTTCCCCCAATGACCCCGAATGCGCACTTTACGGGGTTCAGCTTCATCTTGAACTTGCAGAGTACTCCGAAGGCCTCGTCCAGGTCCTAGGCATGGTTGGTCGACGAGACTGATTTGACGAGCATATCGTAGACGTAAACTTCCATGTTCCTGCCGATCTGTGGTTTGAACATGCGGTTAACCAATCGTTGGTACGTAGCTCCGGCGTTCTTGAGGCCGAAGGGCATCACCTTGTAGCAGTATACCCCCGGTCCGTTGTGAATGCGGTAAGATCTTCGTCTGCTGGATTCATACGGATCTGATTATAGCCGGAGAAGGCATCCATGAAGCTCAATAGCTCATGGACAGCCGAGCTATCGACGAGCTGATCTATCCGAGGGAGGGGATAGTTGTCTTTGGGGCAGGCCTTATTGAGGTCGGTGAAGTCGACGCACATGCGCCACTTCCCGCTTGACTTCTTGACCAGAACTACATTCGCCAGCCACTCCGAATAGGGTACATTCCGAATGAAGTTGGCAACGAGGAACCGATCCACCTCGTCTTCGATAGCCTTCTGTTTGACCGGGGTGAAGCTTCGCTTTTTCTGCCTGACGGGTCGGGCCGTAGGATCAACTCCGAGCTTGTGAGATATGATTTTAAGGTCGATCCCAGGCATGTCAGCAGGCGCCCAGGCTAAAACGTCAGAGTTGTTCCTGAGGAAATTAACCAGGTCATCTCGCTGAGTTCCTGTCAGAAGCGATCCGATCTGGACGATCTTTTCGCCGTCCCCTTCTATCAGGGGGTATCAGGGGGACCTCTATCAGTGGTTTGACCGGGGTTCCTCGGACTTCTTTTTGCTCATCTCGAGTGTCCAGAGAACCCCTGATGTCTCCTTCACCCTCGACATCGTCGGCTGGCTGCTCAGACGAAGATGTTGCGGTGAAGCATACCTTTGCAATCCGCTGGTCTCCATAGACCCGACCTATCCCGTCCTGATCGAGAGGGAACTTCATCGCCGGGTGGTAGGTCGATATCTTGGCCCGAAGGGAGTTCAGCGTTGGGCGGCCGGTGAGGATGTTGTAGGCCGATGGGATCTTTGCTACGATGAATTCCACGGGAAACGTTCGCGTGCGGCCGGCTTCCCCGACGTTAAACTGCAGAGTGACTTCCCCTTCCGCTCGGATGGAGTGGTTGGTAAACCCTGAAAAGACGTGGGAGGTCGGCCTTAGATCTGCTGGGGTGAGCCCCATGCGCAGAAAGCAGTCGTAGAAGAGAATGTCCTCCGAGCTACCCGAGTCGACCAGTATCCTGTGCACCTCGTATTGGTGGACTCGAGTCGTGATCACCAGAGGGTCATTGTGGGGCAGGGATATACCGTGGAAGTCCCCGTCGTAAAAAATGATCGGCTCGTTATCCCTGGCCTTCTTCCTCGTGCGACTGTCGGCCTCCACTGCCGGCGCGGGGTGCTGAGTCTCGTAGGTGCTCGACGGACCCCCTGCTGACATGACCATGATTTTTGATGAGCCTCGGTTCCTTTCGGCGAGGTCCCTTAGGTCTCCTGGCGAGGTCGTTTTTGAGCTTCCTTGGCGAGTCTCGCGTGCGTGACCCCATCGAGGGAAGGGGGTGTCGGTCATACCTGGGAGCAGGCGAGCTGACCGCTACCGCCTCGGGAGGGACAGGGGTGCAACGAGACTCAGGGCGAAGCTCTCTGATGTGAGACCTCGAAGTCAAATAGGTCGGCCCAAGGGACCTGCAACTGTTGGAGACTGTGAGGCGATGACTGGTCCTGCCGACGCGAGCAGAGTCTTCTCTCCCTCTGTAGAGGTCCCGGTCCTAAGGTAGGGGAGCGGCGACCGGGGAGCTTGCCCTAGCGTTTGGGCATGGACGAGCGCGTCCACGACGATGCGAGTTGATCTATCCGGGAAGCTAGGGCGTTGATGGCGTTCGGGGGATGAGATTATTCCGCGCCTCCATTGTGGGGGGAGGCGGCGGCTAGTGCTTGGATCGTCGTGGTGACCGCTCGCCATTGGGTTGAGATCGGAATATGAACTTTGTCTTAGTGGAATCAAAGGTTCCCGCAGACGGCGCTAGCTGACGCGTGTCGAATCGCGTCAAGATGTTTCCTTCCGTTGATCTACTATTGGCGATGATGGACGGCCGAGATTTGAGTTGGAGGATAGCTCTTAAAGTGTGTGGATCTCAATGGGTTTGAGGTTGTTGGGGCCGAGCTACCTGCAAGAAAGTCCCGGGATGGTTGTACCACCGAGGACCCTCCAACGATCAAGTTAGACGGGAAATCCGAGCAGAATAATGGCCTAGTGAGTGGAAAATGACTTACTTGAACCATCTGAAGGAGGGGTTTATATAGCGGTAGCAGCAGGCAAGCAGGTGTGAAAATCACGCCAGCCGTTACCCCCCTCCCCCCGACGTCACGCCCGCATGATGGGCGGGATCTTCCATTAATGGAGAGACAGGCTCATTAATAGGGATCGTGATGGCGTGGAACGCGGGATCATGGGCAGCAGATATCTCACACATGGCAAGATTCGCGGGGGCGAGACGGAAGCACCTGCGAATGATGTCGTTGGTCGGTCGAAGGGACTGCGGAAGATGAGCTCGGCGGGGGATCGGGACCGAGCGGAAGGCCAAGCTATCTTGGTTCTATGGTAGCCCGGAGGTGAGCTAAGAGGGCCGAGGAGGCCAAATGTGCAGGAGGCTCGGAGGCGAGCCAACGGTTGTTTGCAAGGCGGGCATAAGAGTGGTGTGGACGGCCCAGAAGGTCGGCCACATCCATGGGTCGCAGACCTGTGGTTTCCTCCGACATGCGGTCCTTGGTCCTTCCTTGCGGGCTTCGGGACACGTCATCAGCTACATGTCACGAACTGGGAGATCACCGATATCGAGCATCATCAAGACCAGATCAATAGATGTTGTATTTATGAATATCTATACTCCATTAATGTCCATTACTGATGAGGCTCGATATCGGTGACTCTCCAGATGCTGACACATCGCAGATGACGTGTCCCAGAACCTACAAGAAGGGGTCAAGAACTTCAGTTGGGATCACACATCGGGCCTCCGGCCCGAGGACTCTCCCGACCTTCGGTGACCTTCCAGACCTCCCCTGGCTCTCCTCCAAGCTATCACGGAACCATGATGCTTCGGCCTCCCGCTCGTGCCCGAGCCTCCCGCCGAGCTCATCTTCCTCGGTCTCACCCAGACCGACCCGGAGCTGATCACAGGCGCCTACGCCACGGCTCTGCGAATCTCGCCATGCATGAGATATCCGCCACCCACGATCCCGCGTTCCACGCCATCACGATCCCCCATTAAAGAGCCTGTCTCGTCATTAATGCGAGATCCCGCCTATCACGCGGGCATGACGGCCAGCGTGATTCTCGCGCCTGCCTGCCCATTGCTGCCGCTATATAAACCCCTCCCTCAGACGATCGAGGTAAGAAATTCTGACTCCACTAGGCCGTTACTCTGCCAAAATACCCCGTCTAACTTAATCGTCGGAGGGTCCTTGGTGACACAACCACCCCGGGACTTCTTTACAGGTAGCTCGGACACAACCACTCAAAACCCATTGAGATCCACACGCTTCAGGAAACAACCCTCCAACTCAATCTCAGCAGTCCATCAGCACTCCCAGCAGATCAACGGAAGATAACATCTGAAGGAGATCCAGAGATCCATCAGTTGGCACCGTCTGTGGGAAGATTAGTTCCACTCAACCAAAAGTTCATCTTCCGATCTCAACTACAATGGCAAGCGGTCACCGCGACGATCCAAGCACCAGCCGTCGGCCTCCCCACGGTGGAGACGAGGGAGAATCCCCTCCTCCACCGAACGCCATTCACGCCCTATCCATTCGGATAGACCGACTTACGTCCGTCGTGGATGTGCCCATCCGTGTCCAAGCAGCAGGGCAAGCTCCCCAGGTCGCTGCTCCCCCTCCTCGGGACCAGGAACCCTACAGAGGGAGAGAAGATTCTACCCGTGTTGGCGCGTCCGATCACCGCCTCGCAGTCTCCGGCAGCCGCAGATCTTCCGGGCCGACATATTCAATGACCCGGTGGGCACCACACAGCTTAACTCCAAGGTTTTACGCCAGAGCGCCTCGCCCCGAGCCCCATCGTGCCTCTGTCCCTCCCGAGGAGGTGTCAGTCAGCTTGCCTGCGCCCAGGCATGACCTACATCTCTGTTTCGCCCAATCAGAGCAAAGCTCTGTTAAAATTCAAAATTCAAAATTTTGAAGCAACGCTTCAAATCTCGGGCGCAACGTGCCACATGTCAAGCGCTGATATGTCAGCGCAGCGCCCAAGAAGGCGCGTCCAATCAGAGCAAAGCTCTATTTTTCTGAAGCAACGCTTCAGTTGCGTTGCGCTCCACGCTGCGCGTCACGTGTCAGCGCAAATGCGCTAGTGCAGTTGCGCTGCGCGACACGTGTCACGCGCTGGGGCATCTACGCCAAACAGAATTAAATTTCCAAGAAATCTTCTCTGTTCTTGTTAAAACAAGAAGATTTTCTTCTGCAAAGCAGAAGCCCTTGGATCAAAGATCCAACGGTGGAGAAAATTCCCCAAATCACTCAGAGAAAGATCTCTTTAACAAATTTAACTAATTTATGGACACTATAAAAAGGACCCTAGGCCTCAATTAAAAGGAAGGAACATCTTGCAAAAAAGAAAAAGAGAAGAGAAACTCTTGAAGAATTCCTCAAGAACAACAAAAGGTAAAAAACCTTTAGGAAAAAGAGAAAATTCTCTTATGGACAGATTATGGATCTAAGAACAAGATCAATAATTTTTAAATAAAAAGAAAAATAAGTAATAATAGTGCTTTGCACTTTTTTATGAACCTCTTGTTCCTAAAACAAAAAAGAAAAATTTATTTTCTTTGATCTAAATTAGATCAAGAAATTAAATAGTGCTCTGCACTCCTGTTCTTGAATCTAAAAGATTCTTAGTGCTTTGCACTTCCAAACTGCGCTGTTGCGCTCTTGAGAGAGCGCTATGTGTCAGCTGTAAAACAACTTGCGCTCTTGAAATAGATCTTTGCTCTCTGGAATTGGCGCAACTCACCAGAGCGCGCCACGTGTCAGCAGCGCAACAGCGCAGCGCACTGCGCTGTTGCGCTTGCGCTCACCAGAGTATGACACGTGTCATCATCATATGAGCTTGCGCTCATTACTTAGCGCAAAGCGCCAAACAAATGCACTGTGTTGCTTACAAAAGGGCCAAGCCCAATTAAAGAAGGCCTAACGGGCCTAATAAAATGTAACGCATTACTTTAAAAAAAGGGGGGGCAGAGCCCAAACTAAAACAGATGCGTTGCATCATAAAGAAAAGGGACAGAGCCCAATTAAAAGGCCTAACAGGCTCAATCAAATATGCTATGCATTTTAAAAAGGGCAGAGCCTAAACAAAATAGATGCTCTGCATCATTTATAAAGGGCAGAGCCCAATCAAAACAAGAATAATGCAGTGCATTACCAAAAAGGGGTAAAGCCCTAGAACAGGCCGAAGACAAAAAAATATTGAAGCTGGACTTAGCCCAATTTTGGCCATAAGTCTTTAAATTAAATTGACTGAGCATGACTGCTCTTTTAAATTAATTTATATCCGGTTCGAGGGTACATCTCCGAGCTCCTCTGACACTTATCGTTGTAATCCTTCAACGACGTCAGAGAGGGGACGGGTCCCGACGACCACATATCGGACCGAGACGTCCTTAAACTAATGTCGGACCGAAACGTCCTTAAACTAATATCGGACCGAAACGTCCTTAAACTAATATCGGACCGAAACGTCCTTAAACTAATGTTGGACTGAAACGTCCTTAAACTAATGTCGGACCACCACGTCCCTAAACTGGAATATGGACTACCACGTCCCTAAACTGGAACATGGACCACCACGTCCCTAAACTGGAGCATGGACCGCAACGTCCCTAAACCATCTATGGACCACTACGTCCCTAAACTGGAACAATAGAGCCTCCAAATGCTCTTTTGCCGGATCTAGACGATCTCGTTTAAGTTGATCTTAGCCCCCCAAACACGGCTAACGTATCCTTAAACATTCAAACGGACTATAAAACTCCAAATCAACCTTGGTTCAAGAGTACATCTCTGAACTCCTCTGACATCTGCCGTTGTAATCTTTCAACGACGTTAGAGAGGTGACGAGTCCCGATGGCCAGATATTAAATGGATTATCACGTTAAGTTGATCTTAGTCTCAAACAGGACTAACGTATCCTTAACGAACGTTTAAGTCGATCTTAGCCGCAACGCGACTAATGCATCCTTAAACTAAAAACACCGAACCCAAATCTAAGTAAATACGGATTTGGACTAGTCCACGTCCTATGGGCGACGGCATTACTCAGTCTCCGTATACAATCCACGGGCAATCATAAACAAAACAAACACACATGACACGAAGTGAAATTCTGGAGAAGGAGAAAGTGGTTACCGCGATGCGGTAGCGTAATTAACTGCAGGGGCTTGCGCCTGCAGGGAAGAGCGTCCCCACAATCAAAAACCCCTCAATCGAGGGGGAATCTGACGAAGTCTGCTACATCGGCCGCATCCGTCTAAACCTCCGATACATGGTGCCATAAATCAACTTGGCATCTTCGGAGAGGTAGACGGATAAAACCAAATAGCATCTGCCCCGAATCTCAGTGCCAGGACCCAGCGGTCCTGTGCGCCGCCGTTCGGAGGGGAACAGATTCCGGCACGCCCGGTGGGACCTTTTCCTCTTTCCACTCCACGCTTCGTGTGTCGTCTTCGCGAACCAATCGCGGTTTGTTAATGGTTGCCTTTGGATTTCAAGTTACTAAGATTTAGTCTTTTGCCTGGCGCAAAACTCAAGATTCAATGGCATTTAACTGCACCAACTGCTCGAAATGCCACTGCAACGGACGCTCCACCTCACCGGGAAGTGTAGCGTATGGGCCCCAGGTGGCTTCCTTCCTCACTCTGCCGGTAGATCAGGTGACCCAAGCCACCACTGGTCTGTTCTTTAGGACCATGATCCCACCTACAAGCTTCCCTATGCCAATACCTGCACCGGAAGTGAACAAGAAGTCGGTCTTCGACCGGCTCACTGCTACGATGACCCCTATCAACGGATCGCCCACTACCAAACCGACAGCCTCTGTTTTCACCAGGCTAAATCAGAACTCTAAATTGGCTGTCCCGAGGAAGACAATAACTGTTGCTCCAGAAGTCGTCAAGGCGGCTTCCCCTGTCAAAGAGTCAGTCTTTTTAAGACTGACGATTCCTGCTCCTGCCCCCGCTCCAGGATCCGTCTTCGACAGGTTGAATATCACCCCTCAAAAGACAACCTCAGTCTTTAAGAGGTTAACACCGGCGGCGTCTCATTCAGACAGGGGGCAAAAAGAAGATGTCTCAATCTCCGAGCCAGTCCCAATGGCTCGTCATGCTCAACATCGCCATTGGCAACGAGTGAGGAAGGTAGGGGGCAACTCCCCCTCAGGGCTAACTCCACCGGCTCCAGTGGTGGAAGTCGACGCTGCTGTTCCAACCGAGAACAGCTTTGAACTGCTGAGAAGGGTACAAAAGAACTCTCCAACCGCTACATTGAAAAGATCTCCTCCGTCTATAGACAAAGCTCCAGAGACAAAGCAGGAACAGCCCCCTCAACGGCTGTCGTCAAAAATATACAAGGTTTGGCGTAGAGTTCAAGACTCCGTGGTTGACCCGGACCACTTTCATCACCAGAAAAAGGCAAAGGTGGAAAAAGAAAAAAACCGCCCCATTAAACAACAGGGGGCAACAATTGCTAAGATGCCCACTTCAACGGTCCACAAAAGAAGGAGGCCAGAGAAAGCTCCCGTGACAATCGCAAAGTCTAAAAGCGGTGAACTTAAACGCCCCAAGTCAGGGGGCATAACGGTTCATACGGTTTATATGGCTTCTGGAAAGGAGGAAAGCCGCACTTCTACGGGTCACCGACCGCTCACCCGATCAGTGACCAAGGCTCAGGAGCAGCAACAAAAGCTCCAGGAGATGATGAATGCTATGGCCGTGCTTACAGAGCCAAAAGAAAACCCTGAAGCGTCCTTAGATGAGCGCCGAGACGAAGAGACCGACGCCGAGTTCCTTCGCCGAATATTGGAAAAGAAGGACAAAGAGGCTGCTGAACAAGCGGCCAACATACAGCGTATGGGCCTCCTCTTCCAGGACATGATAGGGATGATGATACAACAAGATCCCCCGAATGAAGAACCTCCGATCGTCCTTGGAGACGATAGGGGAGAGACATCGAATCCTCAGCCCATTCTATCAACGGCTAAAGAGGATGCAATCTCTAAAACTGATCTGGACGAATACATAGCCCAGCAAATAAGGGTTCATCGTGCGGCCGAAGCAGCCGGCCACGTCGTAAAAACGGGGCGGCCATATCCAGGCTGGTATGACCAAATCAAGTACCCGCCGGGTTACACAATTCCCAAGTTCCATATCTACAAGGGGACCGGCAATCCCCATCAGCATGTTGCCCAGTTCAGGGCGCTTTGCGGTAACACCGGCGGCGATGACAAGCTTTTGCTCCGCCAATTCGTTGGAAGTCTATCAGATACGGCGTTCGAGTGGTACTCTGAACTCCCTAATGATTCTATTAAAACCTTCGCGGAAATGGAGCTGCTGTTTACCCAACGCTTTGCAAGTGCCAGTGAACATACCCCGATGACGACACTGATTAACGCTAGGGTAAAACCCGGCGAGACATGGCTTCAGTACGCTATACGGTGGCGTAATCTATGGTCGAAGTGTGAGCAGCGCATAGAAGAAGCCCCTGCGGTGGGAATGTTTGTTGGAACCCTTGATCCACAAGCAACCATCTCACAGTTTATGATGTTCTTCAAGCCGACTACCTTCCAGGATTTGATTGACAAACTAGCGCAGATGGACCAGATGGGCCATAAACCCCCTCTCCCAAAGACGGATTCCCGAAATGACAAAGGAAAGGGAAAAGCGATCGTTGTCGCTAATGCTCAACAACAACCGAACGACTCGAAGCCGGTTGCTCGTCCAAACAATACGCGCCCGTACGTACCCCTTGAGGATAGGATGGGACGTCCTTATTCCTTCCCCCGCGATAAAACGAGGAGGTTATTCGAGCTGGCGTTGCGCAACAGACTCATAAATCTGCCGGATCCAAAACGTCTGTTGCAACCAAGTGACGTCAACGAGCCTAATTACTGCCCTTATCATCGAGTGCTAGGACATCCGATCGAAGACTATTACGTTTTCAAAAATTGGCTTGAAAACCAGTACCGACAGGGTAAATTTGCATTATCTGACAAATGGAAGGTGAATCCCCCGCAGCCCCACACCTCTAAAGGGACGAATACGCCGGGGGCAACATGTTCTGTCATTGAAGAAACTCCGTGGGAGGTTGTACTATCATCTAAAACGAGGAAAATGCTAAATGATCTTCGGACATGTCCAGCGATCAAGTGGAAGAACCCATTGGAACCACAGGTCGTTGAGGGGATGTTGAAACCACGTCCGACTTCAAGGACCAATGATGGGGGTTCAAGCACTTGCAGCCAGTCGTCAAAGTCTTCGAAAAAGAAGAAGAAGTCTAAGAAGCCTGTAAAGCCTAGCGACAAGCTCACAGACTTGCAAAAGCAAATTGACGCCCTGGAAGAGTACAACCAGGAGGCGCGGACTCCCATCACATTGCAAGAGTTCCTCAACCATGTCTTCCAAGAAGAAGATGAGGGAGGTAGTTTGTCGAATGAATCTGAAGAACATGTGGCAAGTTGCCATGTGATTTCTCATTCGTCCATAAACGATGAGGAGACTCCTCGTGCTGAAAAGCTGGGGGCAGAGCCTGCACTAAAAATTCTGGAGCCGTCGGATGAAGTGATTGATGCGTTCCTAAATCAGGCGTTCTTAAATAGCAAAGCTGATCGGGATAACGAAGCGGTTATATTCGAAAGGGCCAAATGCCAGCGCCTTGACGAAAGAATTGCGGTACTCCCGCTAGAACAAAATACACCCACCTCGGATAAAATCAAATTCAAGATAAAGAAGAGATTTGCTAAAGCTGTGTCGATGGGTATAAAGCTACCACCCTCCGAGAAAAACATTACTGGTGAAATGGAAAACCACCCCTCCTATTGCTTGTACCATCGGAAGGTATCGCATCCCACTAAAGAGTGCAAAGATTTCGATAAGTGGTGGCAAGGATATGTTACTCACCGGCAACAGTTTAAGCGGGAAAAGCGCAAAGCCCGCCGAGAACAGAGCGGAACGATCAAAGTGCTTGATAAAACTAGCGGTGATTGTTGCATGATTGACGTCGGAGGAGCACAAGTACCTATATTTGGAAGAGATTCTGAGGAGGAGTTAAAGCTTGGCCCCCTCTTTAAAGAATCCACTTCGGGAAAAGAAGAAGGACCGAAGGTTTGCGAGAATATCCAGCTGCGTAGTCGGACACTACCTGAGAAGAATCTCGGACCTCTAAACAAGAAAGACAAAGGGAAAGAGAAAATCTCCGAAGATATCGCCTTGGATGACCAAGTTGCGGAAGAGTTAACCGCTAAGAACCCACCAAAGAAGAATAAGGTGGATTACAACGTTTTGGCGCATCTGAGAAAACTACCCTCTCAGCTCAGCATTCTTGACCCCCTTTTGCTATCAAAAGAGGCGAGAGATTCGTTGATTAAGGCACTCCAAGACCCGGAACAATTCCAAGCATGCCTGGCCGAGGAAAAGATGAAGGATGAATTAGAGGAAGTACACACGGATGATATTACTTTTGGTGATGAAGACCTTCTACTTGGGATGTGCGAACACAATCGCCCTCTCTATGTCTCGGGATACTGCCATGATATAAGGATAGGCAAAATCCTGATCGATAACGGGTCTTCTGTTAACCTACTCAACGTGCGGGTGTTGAAAGAAATCTGCATGAGCGTTTAGCACCTTGCTCGGGACAAGATCACCATCTCCGGGTTCGACTCCCAATCGTCAAAGACTCTTGGATCTGTGATACTGACGCTATGCTTCGGGCTACTCGTCACGGACATTAAGTTCCACGTCATAGACGCCAAGACATGCTACAACTCTTTGCTCGGCCGACCATGGTTACACGAGTACAACATCATCCCTTCTACACAACATCAGTGTATGAAGTATTTTAAGGATGGTTTCGAGTATACCGTGACGGGAGAACTGAATCCGTTCTCTGTGAACGAGGTCCGCAAATACGAAGATGCCAAATACTTCTTGCCGGATTTCGAAGACACGGAGAAGTGTCACAAGACGGAAAATAAAACTAACACCACCATCCCTGTCTTCGGCAGTGATACCGAGGAGGAAGAGGAGATCGTTTACTCGGGTCCGCCCCAACATAACAAGCCAGGACCGTCCACTCCTACATTGGTCTTTGATAGTGACTCGGAGGATGAGGTCCATGTCGTATTCTCTGCTCGACCTTCAATACAAGCTTCCGCTGACGAAGAGCAAAGTCTGCAAGTCGCCATGGTGCCGCCTAAACATCATAAAGAACTGGACGCACTTAATATCTACAGTGTAGAAGAGCTGCGGACATTCTATATCCCTCCCATGCGAGAAAACGAGAAGGCAATCCTATTCTACCATTCTGAAGAAAACAAGGTGGAAAAAGAAGTCTGGCATGGCGGGGATCCCACGCTCGACAGGCTTCAGCCTATCCGTCTTTCCAGATATTATACAGAAGGTTTGAAGAAGCTGCTGAAACGCCAGGGGATATCCTTCAAACAGACCGTTAGAGAGGCCAAATTCTATGACAGGGTCTGGAACATTCCCGGGATCCAACGCAAACTGCCTAACGGGAGAATGGAAACAAGAGGGCTTGGATACATCCGTTCAAAGAAACGAGAGTTACTACCCGGCTGCTACGTCGTATATGACCTTGATGAAGAAGCGGATGCTCAATGGGAGGACGCTAATCCTAAGCCAGTGAAAGTTCCAGATGCAAAAGAACCCGGTCCGTCGTTCGAGGAACAAATGGACAGTCTTATAAAGAAAGCTGGTCAAAAGGTCCGAGATGATCACAACCGTGAGACGGCCATCTACGAGAAAGCCAAGACGCGACGCCTTCTCCGACAGGCTGTAAAGGATGAAAATGCCGCTCCTTGTCAACCTGTTATAAAGAAGGCTCCGCTCAAAAGCAGAAATAAGTCGGAAGGCCAAAAAGGCACTCAACAACAACGAAGCAGGGCTAAGAAGCCACGCAAACGGGAGTCGAGCGTTATTGATCTATCCCTTATGAAGAAAATGGGGCGAGCATACTCGTTTCCTCAGGACAAGACGAAGAAAATACTTGATCTCGCCCTGAAACATCAAATGCTTACATTGCCGGAGTCTAAACACCCTGAACAAGCAGGCGAAGCCTCACACCCGGACTATTGCTCTTACCATCGAGTAGTAGGTCATCCTCTTGAAGATTGCTTCACCTTCAAGAATTGGGTCGAAAATCAATATCAGCTTGGTAAATTCGCTCTGTCCAACAACTGGAGGGTAGCACCACCACAAAAGCACGAGCCTAAGGCCATGAAAGAAAAACCAGTCCCACATTGGGATTGGAAGCGAATTCGCACCTGTCACATTATAACAATACGGCAAGAAGAATCCGAGAACATGGACAGCCTTCCCTGGTGCCTCGAAAACAGTACTGATGAGGTGATCTCAGAATTTCCCCCAGCTCCGAAAGAACTGGAGGATGGAATACATACCACTGCAGATAATCTCAAGAAAATTGAGTTGGGGACGATAAACAATCCGCGACCGACATTCGTCAGCGAGCTGCTGTCTGAAGAGAGGGTGGCTGCGTTAAAAGACGTCCTTGTACAGCATAAAGATTGCTTCGCATGGAACTATTCCGAGATGCCGGGACTAGATCCAGAAGTTGCTGTACATAGGCTGGCAATATCCTCGGGTGTCAAGCCAGTCAAACAAGCGCCGAGAAGAATGCGGCTCGAGCTCGAGATGAGCATCAACGCTGAAGTCAAAAAGCTGATAGACTCCGGCTTCATCCAGGAGGTTCAATACCTTGAATGGATTGCTAATATCGCCCCAGTGATGAAGAAAAATAGGACGGTGCGCATATGCGTGGACTTTCGGGATCTCAACAAAGCCTGCCCGAAGGATGATTTCCCAGTACCAGTCACCGAACTGATGATAGACAATACGTCAACGCATGAGATTTTCTCATTCATGGACGGCTCATCAGGATATAATCAAATAAAAATGCATCCTGGAGACCAGAAACATACGTCTTTCCGGACTCCTTTGGGAATATTCTGTTACAAGGTGATGCCCTTCAGTTTAAAGAACGCCGGTGCCACCTACCAAAGGGCCATGACGAAGATCTTCGATGACCTTATACACGAAATCGTCGAATGCTATATCGACGACCTCGTTGTTAAAAGCAAATCATATGAGGAACATCTCGAGCATCTGAAGACCGTATTTCAACGTCTTCGGCAATACAACTTGAAGATGAATCCGCTTAAGTGTGCATTCGGAGTTTCCTCAGGGAAATTCCTGGGATTCATTGTTCGACACCGGGGTATCGAAATAGATCCGTCCAAGATCAAGGCAATCATGGAAATGCCTCCGCCGAGAACTTTCAAACAGCTGCAGTCTCTCCAAGGGAAGTTCGTGTACATACGGCGATTTATAACCAACCTCTCAGGAAAGTGCCGTCCTTACAGCCACCTGATGAAGAAGGGAACCCCGTTCGTCTGGGATCAAAAGTGCCAAAGCGCACTAGACGAGATCAAACAGTACCTGCAAAACCCTCCAGTGTTGGCTGCTCCAGTTAAGGGAAAGCCTCTCATTCTTTATACAGCCGCCCTCGAAGGTTCTTTAGGCGCATTATGGGCACAAGAGAACGATCAAGGGAAAGAAAGAGCACTCTACTACTTAAGTCGAGTTCTACTGGGGGCAGAAAGCAACTACTCCCCCATTGAAAAACATTGCTTAGTGTTGATCTTCGCGATAACGAAGCTCAGGCACTATGCGTTGGTGCATGAAGTCCGCCTCATTTCGAAGGTGGACCCTCTTAAATACCTAATGTCAAAGGTCATATTGACGGGACGACTCGCTAAATGGGCCCTGCTCTTAATGGAGTTCTCGATAACGTACCGACCTCTCAAGGCAGTGAAAGGCCAGGCCATCGCTGACTTCCTTGCTGAGCACCCGGTACCCGCCGATTCTCCTCTAAATTACGATCTTCCAGATGAACATGCGTTTGATGCAATCGACGGTGGTGATACCCGATGGGAACTCTATTTCGATGGTGCATCTTCCATGAAGAAGCGCAAACAAAGCACCCCTATAATCAAATCGGGGGTAGGCCTCATCTTTGTAACTCCACAAGGAGGGATAATGCGCTTCACATTCTCCTTAACAGAGCCGAGAACGAATAATGAAACTGAATATGAAGCTCTGATAGCAGGCCTCGAGATCGCCATTGACATGGGAATTGAAAACCTCCGCATATACGGGGATTCTCAACTGGTCGTTAGTCAAGTAAACGGCGACTACCAAACGTGCAAACCGGAGTTGGTAAAGTACGGGGAAAAGGTGCAACAACTGTTGACCCAAATTCCTTCCTATACTTTGGAAAGCATACCGCGCGCGGAAAACAGCAAAGCGGACGCACTGGCCAAACTTGCTAAAGAATTGGTTGACGAGAACCTCGATAACGTTAGAATCGTAGTACAAAGCCGTCGAGTGCTTGCCCCAGCAGAAATATCTCCAGAATCATCCGAAGAAAAAGGAGCGAACGAGCAGACTGCCCTGCAAGTAAAAGATTGGGAAAATACTGAGGATTGGAGAGAAGTCTTTATAGACTACTTTAAATCCCACCGAATGCCCGAAGAAGCGTCCACAAGACATCAGCTCATGAAACAAGCTCTATCTTTCGCCTTCGTCAATGATACTCTATACAAGAGGTCATTTGATTCTCTGTGGCTGAGATGCCTAGGACCTGACGAAGCGAGAAGGGTCGTCCAGGAAGTTCACGACGGACTATGCAGTTCTTACCAAGCGGGCCCAAAGATGAAGTTGAAGATCAAACGGATGGGCTACTA
Source organism: Agapanthus africanus (assembly GCA_030015575.1). NCBI lineage: Eukaryota > Viridiplantae > Streptophyta > Magnoliopsida > Asparagales > Amaryllidaceae > Agapanthus > Agapanthus africanus. The sequence continues at coordinate 355,368,556 of JASDDO010000016.1, read as the reverse complement.
CTGGCCCACGATGATTCAGGATTGCATCGACTATGCGAAGCAATGCCACTCATGTCAAATTCATGGGGATTTCATCCACCAGCATCCAAATCCATTACATCCAACAGTGGCTAGCTGGCCATTCGAAATGTGGGGGACTGACACAGTTGGCCCTATCGAACCAGCATCGTCTAGGGGACATCGTTTCATCCAGGCGACGACTGACTACTTCTCTAAATGGGCAGAAGCAGTACCGTTAAGAGAAGTGAAGACGGAAAATATCCTCCACTTCTTCAAGACGCATGTCATATATCGGTTTGGAACTCCGCGACGGATCATCTCCGATAACGGGCCAGCTTACAGAAGCCACAAGATCAGTCGCTTCGCGCAACAGCATAATATAGACTGGAGATATTCTTCGGTTTATAACCCGCGAGCCAATGGACTAGCTGAAGCCTTCAACAAGACATTGACAAAAATCATAAAGAAAACGGTGTCCCGTAATAAGAAAGATTGGCACGAAAGACTGCAAGAAGCTCTTTGGGCATATCGAACTACATTCAAGACGGCCACGAACACAACGCCGTACGCGTTGGTGTTCGGTACGAAAGCGGTACTCCCTCTCGAGATAGAGTTACCCTCTCTACGAGTGGCAGTTCACCACGAGCTAACGGATGAAGAAAATGCTCACCTTCGGCTTGAGGAGCTTGACGCCCTTGATGAAACTAGGCTCATAACGCAACAAAATCTGGAAGCTTATAAAGCAAAGATAACGCGCTCATACGAAAGATTGACCCGACCGAGGACATTCCACCAAGGCGAACTCGTGCTAGTGGTCAAAAGGCCTATGATTCCCAATCGCGCCAAGCGGGGAAAATTCGAGCCAAACTATGAAGGCCCGTACATCATAGATAAAGTTTACCAAGGTGGGGCCTATCTACTCATGGACATGCACGGTGAAAGGCCTTTCAGGCCGATAAACGGTCGCTTCCTGAAGAAATACTACGCTTAATGAGCCACAGCCTAGGTCAATGATAGATGACGACGACCATGTCCGCTCGCTATCTTCCTAAGCTCAAGTTTTATAAGCAGTAGCCAACCTCTCAATGTCGGACCGAAATGTCCTTAAACTAATAGCGGACCGAAATGTCCTTAAACTAATAGCGGACCGAAATGTCCTTAAACGTCTTTAAACTACTACCGCAGCATCTTTTAGGCTGACGAGATAAAAAAAAACATATAAAAATAAAATAAAATAAAACGATATGTCCATAAGCAAAAAGGGCACGGATGAAAACCCGAAAGGGCTCCGTGAGTAAAAAACAGCAGGACTACCGGCGAGTGTTTGTGAAAACCCGAAAGGGCGCAAACTCGCTAAGAAACACTTGTAGGGTCCTCTCGACCCTATAAGGAGAAACCACCCGCGTGAGATCCTTACGATTCACAAGGGAACAACACACTTAGGAATCCCCACGATTCCTAAGGAGAAAATACACTTGCGAGATCCTCACGACTCGTAAGGAGAACGCTCTTATGGGACCCTCACGGCTTGTAAGATTTGAAAGTCTTAAGTTACAGAGATCTAAACCTGTGCTTAAGCAACCCCCACAACTTTCGATATTGCCCTACAGGTGGCTCAGCACTGACCCTTGTATACAATCCACGGGCGCGAATAAACATTTCCCTAACTAAGTCCTATCTGAGACTAGGGATATGTCCACACGGTAAACAACCCTTGTAAATCCTCTCGACTTACAAGGAGAAAACCCTCCTGTAGGATCCTTACGACTTACAGAGGAACAAAACACTTAGGAACCCTCACGATTCCTAAGGAGAAAATACACCTACAAGATCCTCACGACTTGTATGGAGAAATACCTTTGTGAGATCCTTACGGCTCATGAAGTCAAAAGCCTTAGTCGACAGGACCTAAACCCTGGTCGCTAAGCCTCCTTTGTTCGACAACAACAGAAGCAAATGATGATTCGCTCCTGGCAATATCCCAGTTGTAGCGGTGCTGATGCCAAAATCAGTGTCCAAGTTCAGGTTTACGGCGAAAAGCCAGTAAGCCGCACATGCATACGAAATAGTCGAAATAATAGGGCAACTTGCAATAAAAAGCAGCAAGTAAAATGTATGCATGCGAAATAGCCGAAATGATTGGGCAACTCGCAATAAAAAGCAACGAGTAAAAATAAAATAAACAGCCGAAATGATTGGGCACCGCGAAAAAATAGCCGAAATGATTGGGCAATCGCGACCTTCGCGATATAAAAGCTGAAATGATAGAGCATCGCGGAAAGAATAAAAAAAATGAAAGAATGAAACTTTTTGCCCTACAGTTAAGATCACATCGATCCCTGTATACAATCCAAGGGCATAAACAAAGAGGGAACCATACCCTCCCAACAAATTCCTCGACTCACGGATACAAACACTCCTTGACGAGAGCCTCCTGATCCGCGTCGATCCGCAGAGCCACCAGCGCCTCCGTGGAAATCCTCGACTCGTTTCAAACCCCAAGGAAACAAATAATCCTTGGCGCTTGGGAAACAAATAATCCCTAGCAAACTCCTCGACTCACGGATACAAACACTCCTTGACGAGAGCCTCCTGATCCACGTCGACCCGCAGAGCCACCAGTGCCTCCGTGGAAATCCTCGACTCGTTTCAAACCCCAAGGAAACAAATAATCCTTGGCGCTTGGTAAACAAATAATCCCTAGCAAACTCCTCGACTCACGGATACAAACACTCCTTGACGAGAGCCTCCTGATCCGCGTCGACCCGCAGAGCCACCAGTGCCCCCGTGGGAATTCTCGACTCGTTTCAAACCCCAAGGAAACAAATAATCCTTGGCGCTTGGGAAACAAATAATCCCTAGCAAACTCCTCGACTCACGGATACAAACACTCCTTGACGAGAGCCTCCTGATCCGCGTCGACCCGCAGAGCCACCAATGCCCCTGTAGGAACTCTCGACTCGTTTCAAACCCCAAGGAAACAAATAATCCTTGGCGCTTGGGAAACAAATAATCCCTAGCAAACTCCTCGACTCACGGATACAAACACTCCGTGACGAGAGCTTCTTAACTCATGTCAACTCGCAGAGCCACCACCCTCTCCGCAAGCAAATCCCCGATTCGTCTCAATTTGTAAGAAGAAGTCTCAGACAACAAGGATTGAAAAGCTTGCTTCTTGAGCAATGGGGCCCTGCAAATCAATCCAAACTGGTCTCTTGCATACTATTCACGGGTCTCACTCTCCGAAGTCGAATTTCGACGAGGAGGGAAACAACCGCTTATGAATCCTCTCGACTCGTAAGAGGGAAAATTCTCTTATAGGATCCTTACGACTTATAAGAGAAAACCACATTTAGGAATCCTCACGATTCCTAAGGAGAAAATCAGCCTATGAGATCCTCTCGATCCGTAGGGAGAAAAACCTCTGTGAGACCCTCACGGCTCATAGAGTTGAAAAATCTTAGGCAGCAGACCAGAACCTGCGGCCTAAGCCATCGCTATTTCCTAAGGAAGTCGGAATACTCGTTTTAGACATCCATCAACCATGGTTATTAAGACAGCCTGCTGACAAAAAAAAAAAGAAGATGACAGAAAGAATATCCGATCTACATTTGATCTGGCATGCGTGACGCATTCATTTATGCATGGGCAGAAGACTCAGGACGAGAAATAAGACAAGCTGAAAAGGGAAGGGTTCCCATTCATACGGCTAAAAAAAAAATTCTTTTACAAGCACAAGAATAATGAATTATTACAACGGTATAACCTCAGATCCGGGGCACGGATTGAGGAAATCAAAAGTAAGGCCATCCAGAGTTCTTCTGGCCTTTCTAATTATTCTTATGCGCGGTCTTTCTCGCTCCTCTGTATCGAGATCATCGGCGAGACCTCCTGGCCTTTGATAAGCAGCAACTATCGCCGTCTGCTGGAAGACTTGGTGTAGGATGTCAATAAGGCTGTTCCGTCGTTTCTTTGAAATCAGCCCTGTCAGGTACACTGAATGCACCTTGTCATCAGCATCATCCAGCGCGTTGAGCGGTATGGCCTCATGAAGACCCGGAAGTGCTCTCCATATGGCTCCCAACACTACTTTCAAAAGGGCCGAACGACGAGGCAACAGCCAACCACCGCTTGCGTTCAGACGACCCATGACTTCTGCATATTCAGCGTCTGTAAACTCCTGGTTTTGTTGACGACCCTGAGCGCGGATATCGTCGTAGGTAATAAACTCGTGCAAACTGTATAGATGCACCGCCGCCATTATGCCTGGAGGAAATATTACAGGAAGATCAGCGATAGAAAAGCAATAATATACATAGAGGACTAAATTCCTAGAGAGCAAAACTATGTTCAAGGATAAAGTCCCCTGGATGAAAGCTCTGCTGGTTAAGGTTAATCTAAGAATCGATTTTACCTAAAGTTTTCCTTAAAACTTTCGAAAAAAAAAGGGAGGAGCAAGGCACCGGAGTTCTTGAAGGCAAGAACAAAGCTCTGAGGTCTTCGAAAATAGAAATCTGAAAGATGATAAATATCTGGGAGGGACGAAAGGTCCTATTTATAGGCATCAAGTGCCTCTTCGACTTCCAAGAGTTGTCACGACAGTTTACCCTAATCGGAGCGAACTTCTGTTCAAATTCCGAGGCGGGAGATGAAGCAACGCTTCTTCTTCCCCGTGCTCTGACTTGAAAATTAATTTAATAAAACGACGCATCAGATTATTTGCGCTGCGCAATACGCCACGTGTCTGACGCAGACGCATCAGCGCAACGCCCAAAGCAGCGCACCCAATCAGAGCAAAGCTCTATTTCAAGCAAAATTAAAGAAAGCAACGCTTCAGCGGCGTATGCGCCGTGCGCTGCGTGACACGTGTTGGCACAGATGCGCTAGCGCAGTTGCGCTGCGCTATGCGCTGTGCGACACGTGTCATACCCTGGAGCATTTGCGCTAAACAAAATTAAGGTTCTGAAGAAATCTTTTCTGTTCTTGTTAAAACAAGAAGATTTTCTTCTGTAAAACAGAAGCCCTTGGATCAAAGATCCGACGGTGGGGGAAATTCCGCCAAATCATTCAGAAAAGGGGATTTCTTCAATAAATTGGACTTGCTTCTTAATTTGCAAGATGAAGCCTCAGGCAGCAGAGGTGGGAAAACTTGCTTCCTGAACGATGGGACCCTACAAGTCGATCTAAAATGGTCTCTTGCATACTATACACGGGTCTCACTCTCCAAAGTCGAGTTTCGATAAGGAGGGAAACAGCCGCTTACGGGTCCTCTCGACTCGTACGAGGGAAAATTCTATTATAGGATCCTTACGACTTATAAGAGAAAACCACCCTTAGGAATCCTCACGATTCCTAAGGAGAAAAACCACCTACGAGATCCTCTCGACCCGTAGGGAGAAAAGTTTCTATGAGACCCTCACGGCTCATAGAGTTGAAAAGTCCTAGGCGGCAGATCTGAACCTGCAGTCTAGGCCATTGTTATCTCTGGGAGAAATGAAGTTATCTGCCAATAAGCTGCATTAAAGATGTCATGCTAGTAATGAAAGAAAGAAAAGACGGAGAAAATGACACATTACAAAAAAAAGGGGGAGTGTATCTTTTATTCATAAACTTGATTGGGTACAGGATACATTATGTCAAGGAATGAAAAAGTATATATATACATTCTTTTGTCTACAATTACAAATGATACAAAGAAGGATATCTACTGAGGAGGAAGTGTCTTTAGTAAATCCACAAGTTGCTCTCGCACTTCCTTCAGCACCTCCTCCTTAGCGGCTGCCACGGCCACCTCCGCTTCCACCCGGGCTCGCTGCTGCAAGAAAGATGAAAGTTGCTCCTCCGCCGCCTTCTGGGCTGCTTCCTGGCTGGGTGCGGCTCGCTCGACAACATCAAGGTGTTGCCTCAATGATAACCCTTCAGAAAGACATTGCAGAAGGCCCTCAAAGACAACCTTCAGCCGTGCGGCATTGGCCTCCATCCGAGCATGCAGTTGGGCAGACCTGCTCGAAGTCTCACCTCACTCCTTACGTCTTGAAATGACTTCTTGTTCGAGGTGATGGAAGTAAGGAGCACTCTGCTCGATCCACGCTTTTCTTTGATTACTGGCAGCCAAGGCCTCGGGAGCGGGACGCAGCGACTCTAACCGATGCAGGCGGGCCTCGATCTCCCTGCAATGGTTAACCCAAGATGCGATGATACCCTCATCATGAAAGTTCACGAGTATCACCAGCATCGGGTTAACCGCTATAGCAAATCCGCAGCGAGGGTAGGGGTCTCGACGTCAAGCTCCTCAATATAATCACTCAGCATACGTAAGCTGTTTGCGGCGCCTTTCGAAGATGGACGTCTCAGGTAAGGACCTGCTGGCATTATGATGCGAGATTCAAAGGGCACCGAGACCGGAACGACAGCTGAAGAGAAACAGGATGTGATCAGATAACAGTTCTGAAAATAAAAAAGGAAGACTTTATCAATGTGATAGTCGCTGTACCAGCTGAGGCAGGTGGCAGAGCCGGAAGAGTCGGCAACGCAGCTGATCTCTTATCCCCTCCTTCAATCTGTAGCACTGCAGTTGAGATGAGAAAAAGAGGTTAGAGGTAATTCCATCAATAAAAAAAGGAGGAAGGATGTCAACGGAAATCATACTCACCAACGCCACCAGACGAAGAAGACACAACAGCACGACTTTAGTACATGCACTATAGATCTGAAAGATAAGACTAATAAGTTGCAAACCCATACCTTCCAACATCTTAGACGGTATGAGAGAGGGTTGGGAGGTAACCACCGCCAAGGCAGTCGTTGAAGGCGCTCCTTCGAGCAGTGCGGCATCGGCGCTGGCTGCACCTGCATTACAAGAAAAATGAACTTGTCAGAAAGGATTGTAAAATAAGAAAGACAGTAACCTAAGGTTTACCTGAGGAGCTCCCGGCCGAAACAGAAGCGACTCCCTCCTCTATCGACATAAGGCCACCGCCCGTAGCCTCATCACCCGACTCGATGGGGACCATCGTCGTGCTAGAGCGACCAGGAGACGGCAGGAGATCGCAAGTAGGGAGCGCAATAATTGGAACGTTGCCGGATTCTTGGAAGGAAGCGGCTGACTCTTCCCCAAGAGTCATACCCATCTCGCCCGCAACTTCTTCGAGCTCCGCCGTCTCCATCGGCTCATCCACTATCACCACGAGGTTGCCGGCCTCAAGCGCCTCGTCCGCCACCAGCCTCGGTTCGGTTATAATGATCATATCATCTGCCACCACTTCAGGTTCGGCATCAATGACCTTCTCGGCGATAGGCCCCTCGACCTCCACTTCAGGCTCCAAAGCCACAGCGACATTGCCAACCGTCGGCTCGAGTTCGGCAGGTACCGCCTCCTCTGCTTCTTTGGGATCAACGGTTTCCGCCTCCCCCTCGATCGGACTCGGCCCTGCAAGATGAGGGATATAAGGACCAATGACATTAAAAACCCTTATAATAAAAACTCTGAGAGAAATATTACCTGAAGCGGATTTACCGTTTCCGCTCCGAACTGCGCGCGCCACCTCTCTGCGGGCAGTGGATAGGGCGACAGGGGCCTCTTCGGATGGAGTATCAGCTCGAGGGATGGTGCTGGGGCCCGCTCCCGCAGCCAAGGCAGCCCGGCGCGCCTTCACCTCACGCCTTTGCCGCTTCCTCTCTTCCCGGGCTGTCACGATGGACCTTAGTGACGCCTCCTTCAAGGCGTCGTCATCCTCGTTCAGGGATGCCTCAAGAGCCTTTAAGGCATCCTTCATCGGCTCTTCAAGACGAACCTCCTGCGGTGGCCCAGAGGAAGCGGGAACATCGGCAGCTGGTAAAACATCTGCGTCGCTTGGTGGGAACAGCATTGAGGTTTCTGCAATAAAAAGAGAAAGGTTAGATCGACCATAACACGAGGAAGATGGAAACTTGATGGATTAAAACTTACTAAGGCCCATAGACGCTCTGAGACGTTCCTCCTCCTGGAAAGTCTTCAGAGAAGCGGCAATGGCTTCTTCATCACTGATGCCTGTTAAAAGAAAGGAAAGAAAAGCGTTAGTCAAAGGCAATGGAGAATACATATTGCAATAAAGAAAGGCGATTAGTAGTTACCTGACTGCGCAAGCTTAGCTAACCACGTGTCACGCCTCGCCAACCATGCTGAAGCTTTGAGAGCAGCCTCCAAGTCTGTATCGTCCGGCGGCGGCATCACTAATCCTGCGTTAGTCCCATATTCGAGCAGACCCTCGGCATAAGGAGCATGGGGTTCCTAACCGAACACGACGTCCGCAGCGAAGAGCGACTTCTTTTTCTTTTGCCCCCCGACCCTAGGCTCACGGGGGATCGACTTCCGCTTAGCAGCCACTTTGGGACGACGGGTCCCGATGTCCGCACCCACGCCAGACTCCGGTAAGGGTACAACCACTGTCTCCACTGGAGCGCTGGGTGCGGGAGGTTCATCTGTGATATCAGGGAGCAGCAGCTTACGTGGAGGACTTTGTGCACGTGATGGTCTGCCCCCGGCATCTTTTAGAGGAGGAGCCACCGGGATCCTTGGCACTAAGGGAGCGTTACGGTTGGTGCCGGGGGGTACTTCTTTACGGTCGATCAACACTCGCCTCTCTTCCTTTATAACAGCCCCCATCGCATGATTGTACCACTCTTTATATACATTAAGGAGTCGTGGAGCGCAGGCCGGCGTGCTGATAAAAAAACGAGAACCCGTGTTCAGGCGCATGAAGTGATGTAACGCGTTCTCCATCCCTTCTTCATTGACAGCAGGTTCCAGTAAGAAAGCTTCCAAGGGTACTCCTTGATCGTAACCCAGTTGTTGGGCAAAACGATGCGGGTTATATCTCATAAAGACTGCTGCACCGCCCTGCCTGAAGACTAGGAAACCCGGTCTAATAGAATACAAATGGAGGATCTCCCGGGCCGTTAACACTGAAGCTCCATCCTTGAAGGAGTCCTGTAATGGTCGCACCGCAGTGGTGGACGCTTTCCCAATGGTTAATACCTTATCAATAAAGGACATCCCGACTCCAACGGTGTGAGGGCGAAGCAGTAAACCCCTGGCGTCCCGTGGTGAAGGGGTCACGATTGATGAGCCAATCAGCTGTAAAATGCGAGGAAAACCGCACTTGTCAAAGAATGAAGGCCTTTTATGCATACCGAAGACACCCGCTGTGTGTAGCTCGAGCCACGATGCAAAGTAGTGCATCGGGAAGACCACGTGCAGTACCCCGGGCTCGTTGGCATCCACTGCTCGGTTGAGGCCATGATATAGGTGCGCCAGGCCAGCGATCCCCACAGCCACCTTTACCCCGATGACCATTCGGTGGGCTGGGTAAAAGATAGAAGGCCGCATGCGATGAGAGTGCGTTGGGATCGCGAACCAACTCAGCCACAGTCCGAGAAATCCTAAGAAAAAGGCCTCCTCATCCATTCCGGGGGCCGCAATTTCTGCAAAGGACGTAGTTGGGGAGTTAGGAAGAAAGAAGTCCTTTTGGTCTATATCTCTGGCTGGCAGGTTATCCAAACCTAAACCGAAAGGGTCCTCAAGGGTGGCAAACTTGGTAGCTTCTGCCGAGAGGACGTTTGGATGAAGAAACTGAGCAATGAAATCCTCAAAATTAACTCCGCGACTCCCGCGTTCGATAAAGAGAGATTCATAGATGTTCAACACCTTAATCAAGCTCGGGAATTGATGTTGAACGGCATTCTCCGGCGTGACCCCCCTGACCACTGGCCTAGCACCAAAGACGTACACATCTGTTGGGAGCAGCTCCTCGTAATGTTCTCCCATGACCGGTAGGCCGGATAGCTCCGCGAATTCCTCCAAAGAGATGGACACTTCCCGATCCATGGCAAGGAAAGTGTGGGTGGGAATATTCCATTGCTCCAAGAAAGCCTTGAACCACCAGGTGGGGAGCGTAGGATATTGGAAGAGAGAGACGTAGACCGCGGTGTACAGTCCTAGTCTTATCAACTGCGACTTCTTCGTCGACAGGATGTACCGGGCCCACGGCAGATAGCCAATCGGGTGACGGGGAATCAAACCAAGGTTATATGATTGCCCCCAGGGTCGTGCTTCTCCCTGACAAATACGGCGTCCTAGAATATCCAAGACCATAGGACGCTGAACCGGAACCGCATCCATAGCCGGATGAAGAAAGCTGTTCGCGGTCCAGTCTATCATCTCCACAGTATACTGCACTAAAGGTGGGGTAGCGTAGTGAATTGCCGTGATGGGTTCTGACGGTACCGCGCAGGTGAAGCTCCGTCGGCCCATAATAATCTGGTTATACCAAGACCCCCAAAGGTGGAGTTTCTTGTACTCCGGTTCATATTCTCTAATCATGGTCAGGACTTCACGGTCCAAGGGTGCCTCAGGAAATCCCCCCTCCGAGCGAACGAACGGGAATGAAGTGTCTAGAGACATGATCGCTGCAAAAAGAACAATTTAGCCGTTAGTATTGTAATTCCAACGTTTGGCGTCTAAAAAAAAAAGGAAGAGAAAATGCATTAGTCAAATTAAAATTAATTAATTACGCCGCACCACAGTGCAGTGAGTAGGAGACCAAAGAGGGACCCACAAAATCTAAATGACAATACGTCAGTTAATAAGACAATCTCATCATTGGATGAGATTGTCAGTTGGCCCCAGGAAAACATGCCCATAAAAAAAGGGGGGAAGAATCCCTAGAGACAAGGAGAAAATCTCCTCTTTCAGAGCAAAGCTCTGTCACAGAATGACACTTGTCAAACTCTGGTCTCAAAGGAATAAAATTTCTTAAAAAGAGCATAGCTCTGTGATAATAATGGAAAAGATCCATCAGAAGATCTTAATACTTAAAAATTTTCTTTTAAAAATTTTTGGGACCTTTAAAAATAAAAAAAAACCATGAAAACTTATGATAAGTTCTTCATTTGGCAGATTTAAAAGTTCCACACTTGATCTATGAGCAAAGCTCTGTTCATGGGTTAAAACCCATGAATAAGATCCCTGTAGATCTATAAGTTTTGAGAGCAAAGCTCTGTTCATGAAACCCCAATGGGGATCACTTTAGATCAAAAGATCTGTCAGAGCAAAGCTCTTTGGTTAAGATTAATTTAAATTAATTTTTACCTAAAAATTTTCTAACTTTGGAAATGAGCAAAGCTCAGAAGTTCTTAAGCAAGAGCAAAGCACTGGAAATCAAAAATCTTAAAAACGGTAAGATTTTCTAAGGACCAAAGGTCCTATTTATAAGGCGCCTGCGCCTCTTCAGCTCGCCTCTTGATCCAACGGTCAAGGGTTTGCCACCGCTGCACTCACGTGTGCGCCACGTGAGCGCAACGATGGGGGGGGCATTTGTTTCGCCCAATCAGAGCAAAGCTCTGTTAAAATTCAAAATTCAAAATTTTGAAGCAACGCTTCAAATCTCGGACGCAACGCGCCACATGTCAAGCGCTGATATGTCAGCGCAGCGCCCAAGAAGGCATGCCCAATCAGAGCAAAGCTCTATTTTTCTGAAGCAACGCTTCAGTTGCGCTGCGCTCCGCGCTGCGCGACACGTGTCAGCGCAGATGCGCTAGCGCGGTTGCTCTGCGCTCCGCGCTACGCGACACGTGTCACGCGCTGGGGCATCTACGCCAAACAGAATTAAATTTCCAAGAAATCTTCTCTGTTCTTGTTAAAACAAGAAGATTTTCTTCTGCAAAGCAGAAGCACTTGGATCAAAGATCCAACGGTGGAGAAAATTTCCCAAATCACTCAGAGAAAGATCTCTTTAACAAATTTAACTAATTTATAGGCACTATAAAAAGGACCCTAGGCCTCAATTAAAAGGAAGGAACATCTTGCAAAAAAGAAAAAGAGAAGAGAAACTCTTGAAGAATTCCTCAAGAACAACAAAAGGTAAAAAACCTTTAGGAAAAAGAGAAAATTCTCTTATGGACAGATTATGGATCTAAGAACAAGATCAATAATTTTTAAATAAAAAGAAAAATAAGTAATAATAGTGCTTTGCACTTTTTTATGAACCTCTGGTTCCTAAAACAAAAAAGAAAAATTTATTTTCTTTGATCTAAATTAGATCAAGAAATTAAATAGTGCTCTGCACTCCTGTTCTTGAATCTAAAAGATTCTTAGTGCTTTGCACTTCCAAACTGCGTTGTTGCGCTCTTGAGAGAGCGCCATGTGTCAGCTGTAAAACAACTTGCGCTCTTGAAATAGATCTTTACTCTCTGGAATTGGCGCACCTCACCAGAGCGCGCCACGTGTCAGCAACGCAACAGCGCAGCGCACTAGCGCAGCGCACTGCGCTGTTGTGCTTGCGCTCACCAGAGCATGACACGTGTCATCATCATATGAGCTTGCGCTCATTACTTAGCGCAAAGCGCCAAACAAATGCACTGTGTTGCTTACAAAAGGGCCAAGCCCAATTAAAGAAGGCCTAACGGGCCTAATAAAATGTAACGCATTACTTTAAAAAAAAGGGGGGGCAGAGACCAAACTAAAACAGATGCGTTGCATCATAAAGAAAAGGGACAGAGCCCAATTAAAAGGCCTAACAGGCTCAATCAAATATGCTATGCATTTTAAAAAGGGCAGAGCCCAGACAAAATAGATGCTCTGCATCATTTATAAAGGGCAGAGCCCAATCAAAACAAGAATAATGCAGTGCATTACCAAAAAGGGGTAAAGCCCTAGAACAGGCCGAAGACAAAAAAATATTGAAGCTGGACTTAGCCCAATTTTGGCCATAAGTCCTTAAATTAAATTGACTGAGCATGACTGCTCTTTTAAATTAATTTTTATCCGGTTCGAGGGTACATCTCCAAGCTACTCTGACACTTATCGTTGTAATCCTTCAACGACGTCAGAGAGGTGACGGGTCCCGACGACCACATATCGGACCGAGACGTCCTTAAACTAATGTCGGACCGAAACGTCCTTAAACTAATGTCGGACCGAAACTTCCTTAAACTAATGTCGGACCACCACGTCCCTAAACTGGAATATGGACTACCACGTCCCTAAACTGGAACATGGACCACCACGTCCCTAAACTGGAGCATGGACCGCAACGTCCCTAAACCATCTATGGACCACTACGTCCCTAAACTGGAACAATAGAGCCTCCAAATGCTCTTTTGCTGGATCTAGACGATCTCGTTTAAGTTGATCTTAGCCCCCCAAACACGGCTAACGTATCCTTAAACATTCAAACGGACTATAAAACTCCAAATCAATCTTGGTTCAAGGGTACATCTCTGAACTCCTCTGACATCTACCGTTGTAATCCTTCAACGACGTTAGAGAGGTGACGAGTCCCGATGGCCAGATATTAAATGGATTATCACGTTAAGTTGATCTTAGTCTCAAACAGGACTAACGTATCCTTAAGGAACGTTTAAGTCGATCTTAGCCGCAACGCGACTAATGCATCCTTAAACTAAAAACAGCGAACCCAAATCTAAGTAAATACGGATTTGGACTAGTCCACGTCCTACGGGCGACGGCATTACTCAGTCTCTGTATACAATCCACGGGCAATCATAAACAAAACAAACACACATGACACGAAGTGAAATTCTGGAGAAGGAGAAAGTGGTTACCGCGATGCGGTAGCGTAATTAACTGCAGGGGCTTACGCCTGCAGGGAAGAGCGTCCCCACAATCAAAAACCCCTCAATCGAGGGGGAATCTGACGAAATCTGCTACATCGGCCGCATCCGTCTAAACCTCCGATACATGGTGCCATAAATCAACTTGGCATCTTCGGAGAGGTAGACGGATAAAACCAAATAGCATCTGCCCTGAATCTCAGTGCCAGGACCCAGCGGTCCTGTGCGCCGCCGTTCAGAGGGGAACAATTTCCTCCCTCGACGGGGTCGCGCGCACGGGACTCGCCACGGCAGCTCAAAAACGACCTCGCCAGGAGACCTGAGGAACGTCATCGAACGGAATCAGGGCCGTGGCCAGGCAGAGGTCTCTGGCAGCAGAGGCCAAAAATCGGAGTATGCCTAGTCATCGGGATACCACGGCCGACTCGACGCCCACGAAAAGAAAATTGAAGGTATGCATTGGGAATGTTGTCATTCGAGCGATGGGGCCAAATATGCCGCCGACTCGCTCATGAAGCCCTTCACCGAAGAGCTTCTCGCCGTCCATGTCTCCTCCCGGAACAAGCCCCCGAAGGTCTCACTCTTCGACAGGAAGTCCGATCCAAAGGACCGCTTGGACGCGTTCAAGGCCGGAATGAGTTTCCAAGACAGTTCCAACGCCGCCCAATGCCGCACTTTCCCGGCCACTCTTATCTGCTCAGGACGAAACTGGTTCCGAGGACTCGCGCCACGCTCAATCTCAACCTTCGATAAGTTGGCGACCCAATTCCTCGGCCACTTCGTCGGGAACAGACGGCAGAAGCAGACCGTCGACCATCTCTTCACAATAAAGAGCGGAGACAAAGAAATCTTCAAAGGGTACATCACCCGCTTCTACAACGCCCTCCTCGAATTCCCAGAACACCGGGACGAAACGGTCATTACAACCCTTAGGTCGGGTCTTAAGCACAAGGAGTGGTTACGCTCCTTTGCATTAGTGCAACCTAAGACCATGGCCGAGGTCAAGGCCTGGAACGAACGTGAGATCCAGTTGGAATCCGAGGTGAACGCCAATATTCCCCAGACAGAACAAGCTGATCATAAGAAAAGGGGCCGGGAAGATAAAAAGTGGCTTGAGCGGCCAAAGCCCTACTCCCCGAAGTTTCAAGAGTACACCCCGCTCAGCGTATCCCAGACGGTACTGCTGGAGAAGGCTAAGAGCGAGAGATTCTTCAAACTCCCCCCAGTCTTGAACAGGGCAGCAAAACGCACCCGGGGCCCCTTCTGCGGCTTCCAGGTCACAAGGCCACTCCACGGAGAACTGCAAGCAGCTCCAAGACTACATCAAGGAGCTAATCCGCTCGGGGCACCTGGCAACGTACTTACGGGACAAGCGGCAAGCTGACCGTGAGCAAGAACAACGTTCTCCTCCCGGCGAGTTGACGATCGGCTAAATCATGGCCATATCAACGGGGGGTACGGCGAATACCGATGAAGCTCATCGCCCCTCACCGACCGAGGAGACTGAGGACCTCCCGAGGAAGAAAGCCAAAGCGACCGAGCCAATCATTTTTACCGAAGAGGATCTCCACGGTATATCCCTGACCCACAACGACCCGCTGATGATCACTGCTGGGGTCCACCTCTACGAGGTGCAGAGAATACTGGTCGACTATGGAGGCTCGGCAGACATTCTATTTTATGATCACTTCCTACGTATGGGACTCGCCCCGTCGGACCTAAGGCCGACCACCCACGTCCTGTCAGGGTTCACCAACCACTCCATCCCGGCGGAAGGGGTAATCACCCTCCAATTTAACATCGGGGAGGCCGACCATACGCGCATCGTGCCCGTAGAATTCATCGTAGCGAGAATCCCGTCGGCCTACAACATCCTTCTCGGCCGCCCTACGCTGAACTCCCTCAGGGCCCAGATATCAACCTACCACCTGGCGATGAAGTTCCCGCTCGACCAAGGCGGGATAGGTCGGGCCTACGGAGACCAACGGACTGCAAAGGTTTGCTTCACCGCAACATCTTCATCTGAGTGGCCAAACAACGATGTTGAAGGCGAGGGTGACATCAGGGGTTCTCTGGACACTCGAGACGAGCAGAAAGAGGTCTGAGGGACCCCGGTGGACCCACTGACAGAGGTCCCTCTCATAGAGGGGGACGACGAACGAACAGTCCAGATCGGGTCGCTTTTACCTGAGGCTCAGCGAGACGACCTGGTTGGTTTCCTCATAAACAACTCTGACGTGTTCTCCTAGGCACCTGCTAACATGCCTGGGATCGACCCCAAAATCATATCTCACAAGCTCGGGGTAGATCCTACGGCTCGACCCGTTAGGCAGAAAAAGCAAAGCTTTTCCCCGATCAAGCAAAAGGCGATTGAAGACGATGTAGACAGGCTCCTCGCCACCAACTTCATTCGAAATGTGCCTTACTTCAAATGGCTGGCGAACGTAGACCTGGTCAAAAAGTCAACCGGGAAGTGGCGCATGTGCGTCGACTTCACCGACCTCAATAAGGCCTGCCCTAAAGACAACTATCCCCTCCCTCGGATAGATCAGCTCGTAGACAGCTCGGCATGCCATGAACTACTCAGTTTCATGGATGCTTACTCTGGATACAACCAGATCCATATGAAGCCGGCCGACGTGATCCTTTATGTGCTGAACCACTCCCCGATACGCATCCTCAGCAAGGGATTGGCCATACAAGGAGACGTCGTCAAAGGTGGTGATCTCTTCGATAGAGTACATGCGCCCGATCATCTCAAAAGAAAATGGTGCCGAAGGGGTTTCCATCTCCTTCTCTATTTATAACCCAAAGACCCAGATTCGCACGCGAATCCTGGGATCCGTCAAAGATTGTTCCAGTACCGCGACGCCACGTAGCAAGAACTGACGCAACTTCCCAAAACGCCGTGCCTCCCCCAAGAATTCCTAGCATGTGCCGCCTACGACGGTCGCCCCTCCCAAAGTTCACGAACTAAGGAAGGTCGGGCTAAACCTTAGGATCCACCGAGCAGCTACCCTGCTCAGACCATCCCTGGCTGGTAATTTCTTACCCACCGACGCCAAGAATCTAAGCCCTCATCAAGAGGCAACCGAGCGGCTGCACTGCTCAGTTATCCCTGACCGGTAATTCCTTACCCCACGACGCCAGGGATCTATGCCCTCACCAAGAGGCCACCGAGCGGCAACCCTGCCCGGTCCATCCTTAGCAGGCCTCCCAATGCCCTCCCGCGCTAAGGATCGAAGCCCTTACCAAGAGGCAACCGAGCGGTAACCCTGCTCGGTTATCCCTGACTGGTAATTCCTTACCCCACGATGCCAGGGATCTAAGCCCTCACCAAGAGGCCACCGAGCGGCAACCCCACCCGGTCCATCCTTAGCAGGCCTCCCGATGCCCTCCTGCACTAAGGATCGAAGCCCTCACCAAGAGGCAACCGAGCGGCAACCCCGCTCGGTTATCCCTGGCTAGTAATTTCTTACCCACCGATGCCAAGGATCTAAGCCCTCGCCAAGAGGCCACCGGGCGGCAACCCCGCTCGGTCCATCCTTAGCAGGCCTCCCAATGCCCTCCCACGCTAAGGATCGAAGCCCTCACCAAGAGGCAACCGACCGGCAACCCCGCTCGGTTATCCCTGGTTGGTAATTTTTTACCCACTAACGCCAAGGATCTAAGCCATCACCAAGAGGCCACCGAGCGGCAACCCCGCTCGGTCCATCCTTAGCTGGCCTCCCAATGCCCTCCCGCGCTAAGGATCGAAGCACTCACCAAGAAGCAACCGGGCAGTGACCCTGCTTAGTTATCCTTGGCTGGTAATTTCTTACCCACCGACGCCAAGGATCCAAGCCCTCACCAAGAGGCAATCGGGCAGCGACCCTGCTCGGTTATCCCTGGCTGGTAATTCCTTACCCCACGATGCCAGGGATCGAAGCCCTCACCCAGAGGCCGCCGAGCAGCTCACTGCTCGGTCCATCCTTGGCTGGTAATTTCTTACCCACCAACGCCAAGGATCCAAGTCCTCACCAAGAGGCCACCGAGTGGCTACCCTGCTTAGCCAATCCTTAGCTGGTAATACCTTACCTTACGACGTCAAAGATCAAAACCCACGTCAAGAGGCCATCCACGTCTAAGCGATCTCCACCTCGACTTCGGGGCCATGGAGATACCGACCTTACACCGGTCTTTGCACACTTGGCAAATGGTCGACTTCGACTATCAACTCGACGTGCAATCGCTAGACGAAAAACCAACCTAAAGATGAAAGCAGTACTGTGCAAATACAAATGTTTACCACAAACAAAAGAAAAATGCGCATGCAAAGAAACCGCAAAATGTATTTTCTATTCATAAAAATCAGAGGTCAGGTATGTTTGTCTCCCCAGCCTTACAAAAACGCCCGGAGGCTTACAAAATTTTGGCGCAAACAAAATCATGAGGTAGGGGAGTTTAGGCCTCGGGGCCGGGGTGAACCTCGACGAGCTGCGCGTCCACCACAACCACCGGGGCGACGTCTTCAAGGTCGGCACCTGCCACAGGAGCCTCGGCAACGACAGCCGGGGGGACCGACTTATCCCCCACGCTCCCACCGGGGGCCTCTTCACCCACGGCATTTCCAGGGACGTTCCCCGCGCATCTTCCGCATGAGGGTACTCCTCCCCGAGCTTGCTGTCGGGGAACTCCGGCATCTGGGCCTTAACAGCATCAAGGGCATCGTGCCAAATGACGCTGGCAGCTGCAGCAAGGTCAGCGTAGAACAGGTCTGACTCCTTGTAGCTCTCCACCGCCTTCGACGCCAAAAGACCATCCTTCGACGCCATAACCTCGGCACATGTCGCCCCCTCCTTCGCCGCCTCATTCTTCTTTCGGAGGGTGCTCGCCGTCTTCTTCAAGGTGGCGACGAGCACCTGGGAATCTTCCAACTGGGCCTCGACGGCTCAGGCGGACTCCCGGCACCTGGCAGGCTCCCGATTCGCGGCCGCCACCCGGTCTTCAAGGGTGGTGACCCTCTCCCTCGCCTCCTCCAGCTCCAGCCTCGAGCTCTCCTCCCGTGAGGAGAACTCACCCGCGGCCCGCATCGCCGGGGCAATCTCCCCATCCTCTATGTTGACGACGAGGGCTATGTGCTGGAGGACCTAAAGAAAAGAAAGAAGGTTAAGAGGGAAAGGAAGGCACCCAACTAAGCGAGCAAAAACGCTGAATGAAGAACCAAGTAGGGTGCGGACACTAACCTGCATGGCCTCTTAGGCTATGGCCACCATTTGGGCACGGAGAGTCCCCCGAGGGATTCTACCCCCGGCCGACCTCTCCATCTCCGAGAGCAGGCTGTCTGCGACGGAAATCCCCGAGGGCACCTCGAAGCGGATCTCCCCATCGTCCACGAGGATCGGGGAAGCCGAAGAGCGATGCTCCGTCCTGTGAAACCTTTTGAGGAGAGACGCGGGAGAGCTGGTCTCGACTCCTACCTCGGGAGCCTGGGGCTCTTGCTCCTGAGCACGCTTTCGGACCGGCGCACGGCTGGACTCGGGGGCCCGGAGCGCGTTTGGACGCCTGGATGGAGCGGCCACCGGCAGAGCCGGAACCTACGACGGGCGAGAAGGGCCAATGCCTCCGGCCTTCTTCCCCTTCTTTACATCAACCACTGTCGCCCGGAACTTGCTTAGGTCCATAGGTCCAACATAAGACAAAATACAAGGAGTTTAGCAATGCCAGGAAAAACGAAAGAATGCAAGTCTAAACAGGTCGCCTGAAAGCTCCTAACTTACCCTCGTAACAGGCGGGGTTGAGCCCGGCCCAACTGAAGGCCCGCTCAGACAGCAGCACATCATCCCGGGAAAGGGGCTCCTACTTCGACACCACCACCGTGTCGGGATCATTTGCCCGACTTACCCGCGGACAGCTGGCCCTTTACCACAGGGTGGGCACAGGCCAATCCTCACCCTCGGGCGGGGCGATAAAGAAAAACTTTTGCTTCCATTCATGAATGGAAGAAGGTACTACGATGACCCCCGACCCGGGGGCGTCCCTCCGTTGCCTTCTAAAGAAGAGGTATACCCAGCTCAGCTTTCCCCTATGAGCGCCATGGTGGTTTTTGTAACAAAGAGAAAAGAAGAGAAGGTTCAGGCTGAAAGAGATCTAACTCAATTTCAACCGGAGCAGGAACCCGAGGAGGATCCTCTAAGAGCTCGGCACTAGCTGGCCTGGGGCTAACCAAAAACAATTCAACGCCTCACTCACCTCATGGGAGAAGGGTAGACGCATCCCGGCCCAAAAGGCCCCCAGGTACAAAGCAATCTCCTTACCCCATACCTAGTTTGCCCTCTCCCCCTCCTCGGCCAGACGAAGCGAATAGCCAGGAGGAATGAGGAAACGAGTCTTAATGTTAACGAGCTCCTCCACACGCCTCAGCGAGGATCGCACGCCAAGAACACGCGCGGCCTGTACTCTGGGGACCGCCCTATCTTCCCGGGGGAACTCCAACTCAGAGGGGGAAGAGAAAGAAATAGAAGAAGAAAAAGTAGAAGAGGAAGCTTCAGAAGACTCTCTAGACTCTATCAGCACTACATCTACAGACTCCTCGGAAGAAGACATCTAACCTGATCAAAGAGAGATGTCCTCGGAAGATCAAAAGCAAGGAATCTGACCTGAGGAGAAGAGCGCCGAGCTAACACGACCAGGGACGAGGAAACTATGGAGAGGTATGACCCCTGATGGGGATCCCACCTCTATTTATAGCTGTCGGCGTGCGCATCCTACGGCTCCGATCGCCACCCGCCGAAACAACGTTTCGCAACCAACGGCCGACAACGTTCCACTTGTCACACTCATATTGGACGCATCCCTTCGAGCGTGAGAACTCCTGCGACACGTCTCGCCAGCCAACCAACGCCAGTCACGTGGGCTATCGCTTCGATGAACATACAAACGATCCGGCGCTTCCCTTTTAATGCGAGATCTCTTCCCTGATCCATTGACGTCATCAAGAAAATACTGCTCTTTGACCGGGAATGCGCGACGACGATATTTTCGAGTGAGAGCCCACCCCGGGTGATCGGTCAGACCACTCTCGACCCGACCCAGAAACGGGTCGAGACGAGAGTGGGGGGGCTAATGATGAGACTCGATATCGGTGACTCTCCAGATGCTGACACGTCGCAGATGACGTATCCCAAAACCTACAAGAAGGGATCAAGAACTTCAGTTGGGATCATACCTTGGGCCTCCGGCCCGAGGTATCTCCCGACCTTCAGTGACCTTCCAGACCTCCCCCGGCTCTCCTCCGAGCTATCACGGAACCATGATGCCTCGGCCTCCCGCCCGTGCCTGAGCCTCCCGCCGAGCTCATCTTTCTTGGTCTCACCCAGACCGACCCGCAGCGTTGATCACAGGGGCCTACGCCACGGCTCCGCGAATCTCGCCATGCATGAGATATCCGCAGCCCGCGATCCCGCGTTCCACGCCATCACGATCCCCCATTAACGAGTCTGTCTCGTCATTAATGCGGGATCCCGCCTATCACGCGGGTGTGACATCAGGGGTGTAACGGCCGGCGTGATTCTCGCGTCTGCCTGCCCATTGCTGCCGTTATATAAACCCCTCCCTCATACGATCGAGGTAAGCGATTCTGACTCCACTAGGCCGTTACTCTGCCAAAATACCCCGTCTAACTTGATCGTCGGAGGGTCCTCGGTGGCACAACCATCCTGGGACTTCTTTGCAGGTAGCTCGGCCACAACCACTCAAAACCCATTGAGATCCACACGCTTCAGGAGGCAACCCTCCAACTCAATCTCAGCCGACCATCAGCACTCCCAGCAGATCAACGGAAGATAACATCTGAAGGAGATCCAGATATCCATCAATCGCCATATGATTCACTGCTTGATTATATGGTAATATACTTACGGGAAAGGAAGTTGGCTATAAGAAATAGAAAGGAGATAGGTACTTACTAAACCATAACTATACATATTTACTAAAGCTAATGAAAACAAAAATTGATAAATTCAAAAAATATATGGCCATAACAAAATGTTTCCAATAAACTATAACACTAAAAATATACGAAATAAATCCAACAAGTTTGCTATTAACTCAATTAATAATTATCTTCACACATGCTAAAAATGGATCTAATAAGATATATAGTACAATATGTATAAACTTAATTGAATAAAAATATATGACTAATGCAAACAATATATGTTACTCCATGTAATGGAACATTAGAACTAACATAAAAACTCAACTGATGACCACTAACGAATATTTATTATCAACAAATTAAATTACATAGCATATGACTACTGTTATAAAAATCTTGTTATATATATATAACACTTTAAGTTAATAACTATTATAATTAATGGACAAAATGACTAATAAACACAATGCAAACAAATACACACAATTATTACTCTAATGGTATTAATCGACATAATAATGGATTAACAATATAATCTTTTTAAACACAAAACATATACCGATCAGCAATGAACTATCAAAATCTTTGTTACTGTTTACTTGCAAACTACTATAAAAAAACGATTACTTATTTATAAAAATCAGGGTTTCATTGTTCAAAAAAAAATAGAGAAGGGAGCAGAGAGGAAGAGAAGGAACTTACAGCCGAGTGAAGGAAGATCACGACAACGACGGGATCGACGACGATGATGGTATCGCTTGAAGACGAGGTGACTGCGATCGAGTAAGCTGTGTTGCTCGACTAGGGATCTCGGGTAGAGCTCGACCGGTTTGGAGAAGAGAAGAAGAAAAATCGGCTGTTGGAGGAGGCGGGTAGGGTTTTGATAAAACGAGAAGAAAAAAAGTATGATTGTGGCTATGTTATGGGTTATGGAATCTAGGGTTTTCTTGAGAGCAGAAAGAAGAAGATGGCGTTGACCATGCAGAGATGTGTGGGTTTGGTTTCAGCGGAGAGAGAAAAATATGGGTTTGGATTTGATTGAGATTTGTTATTTTGGTTGCATGATTAGTATGGATTTGGATGGTGGAATCCTAGCGTACCATAATTTTGTGTTTGGTTAATTAATTTGGATTTATAGGATTCTTTTGTTTTTTATGGAGCTCTCACCACAAAATAAGGATTCTTGAATACAAAATTTTTTTAAGGATTTGCACTATTCATTGTACTTTTAGATGGGACCCGTGTACTTTATTTATTTAATAATCCTCTCACTATCTATCTCTCTCTAAAATCCTTAAATCCACATCCCACTTTATTTTCACCAACCAAACAAAGATTACAAGAATCTACAAATCCAATATTAGGAATCCAAAACCAACCAAACAATAAATTATCAAATCCAAAAATTTCAGCCGTAATATTTTGGAATCCAAATTTCATAATCTTGCACCCAAAGCCCTTAGGAGAATGAAGAATTTTTTAGATGAGAGAAGATAATGATGGGTTAAAATAGAATTAGCTTGATTTCATATATTTGTTCTTAAATTAGTTTACTATAGAATATTAGTTATTATAAAATATATTCTCAATAACAATCCAATAATTATAATCATAAAATCAATATAAATACAAATATATTTAAATGTAATAAGCACTAATTTGTCTATATTGATTAAAATTGTATGTGTAAATTACAATAAGATTAAAATATATAATAATTGATCAAATATTCAAAATATAAATATAAATCACAAAAAGATTATGAATGATAAAACTCATAAAAAAACACTCAACACAAATAACCATATTATATGAAAACTACAACAATAATTAAAACAAACTGCTAACTAACGAGAATATAAACACAAAATAAAAATACAACAATAAATAAAAATATAATCATACAAAAATATAATAAACCGATAATTTAGGGAGGCTGAGTTTGAACTTGTGACCTATGGAATATCAATACAGCATCTTAATCAATATAATATAAGTAATGATCATATACGTATTCAAATAGAAATGAATATATACCGAGTTTAAAAAGAAATTATCTTATTATACAGAAAAGAGTATATGGATTTTATGGTCGTTACTAATTGGGTTTAGCTGCACCAATATGAGCCATAGGAACCGTGGTACCATTAGGTAATCAAATTGAAGAAGGGACATTTTTGGAATGTTAAGATAGTAACAAATTTGAATTTGAGACCATATGGTTTCTATCATGTCAGAATCAATAATCCAAGAAATATTAAATATTGCTGAAGAAAAACAATCGGAGTTACCTGCAAGATTTGCTACTAAATGAACATTACCTGGATTAATAAGGGTATTGATCATTTCGATTTGTTCAGTTTTAGTTGTTGTATTTGTTGTTGCTTGGAAAGACTGAGAAGTTGTTGATGCATCGTTTCGTAGTGTTGAAGTATTGATTTGCATATGATGTTCCAAACAGTGACGGTGTTGAAAAGGGCTAGAATTTGTATACGCTGATACATAATGAAAATTGGAAAATGGATATATTAAAAATTGAAAGAAGATAATTTTATTGAGTTTTTCTCAATTGATATTATCGATCATTTACTATAAATATATATATATATATATATAGAGAGAGAGAGAGAGAGAGAGAGAGAAATCCATATGGAAACATAATATCTATTTACATACGCTCGAATGGCCTCTTCTCATAATAAGAATGTACATAACCCTATTCCGGTCCGGTCCGGTATGGAATGAACTTATAATCTGATGATCGAGTCGATTCCATGATTATAAGTTCATAACCCCAGCCCATTTTGGACGGAACAGATCTACTAATTTTTTTATTCCAGTTAGTAAGAGAGATCTTGAACTAAGAAATAGGCCTAGAAGCTAAAAGAGGGTATCCTGAGCAACTGCAAGAATTGGGTTCATTGATATTCCTGGTATAGTAGATGCTATCACACATACAGTCATACTCCATTCGATGGAATTGTTTGATCTTAAAGGAGATCTTCTATAATTTCGCATGTGATGGGATATTTCTTGGTTTCGTCGAGAGCTAGGTGCATCAAGTAATCTAAAATGGAAAAAACTATAATTACAAAAAAAATCCAATTGATTGCAATGAGCTAATCATGAGTTATTTGATTTGCTAATAGTAAAAGGTAATAGTTAAGTGCAATAATCAATCATGATATATTTTGCTAATAGAACTTGAAACTTCTGGGAGAGACAGAGTATTTTTTTCATGACAAACTCGAGAGAGAAATTTTTGCGTGGGAGGAATGAGAATCAGGGTTTATTTATAGGGGGTTTGAAGAAGTGGTCGTTAGGAGGCGAGGCAAGTCGGCTCGGTCAAAGCAACATGGGAGGTCCGGAGTGAAGCGAGGCAACTACGAGGCGAATCCGATTGTTGGGCACGTTAAACGAGACGAGAAGGGTCAAAACCAGTTGTTGGGTTTTCCAACGGCTAGTTTAACGAGTCAGGACAAGTTGACTCGCGAGTCGGCGACTTGCGACCAGGCAACATTGGGAATTTGCTAAGTCTGCCCGTCTTGTCTAACTCACCTTAACGAGTGAGTCAACTCGTATGACTCGCCACATCAGCAACGCGGCAAATAAGATTTGCCTTGTTGCGAGCTCGTCTCATCTGCCAAGCCTAGTTTCGACTCTAAAGAAGTCACAAGAGGAAGGAGGAGACATTAAATCTGGATTAAATCAAGGGGTTCGGGTGTAATTATGGATTGGCTACTTTAATACCTTTCATCAGCTCTCTTTTCAGATAAACTTAAATACTTTGCAATATAATTAAAATATTTGAAAATGCCTTGACGTGAAAAAAAGTTGGGTATATTACACTAAAATGCTCTCAATTTTAAAATACCTTAAACAATTGTAATTGCAGAAAAATTCCTTATACCACCATCAATTTTTCATCAAAATAAACCGATAAGCCTTGCCCTCTGCCTTCTCTCCTCCCTCTTAATCCTCCTCTTTTGCATCCGTCCCGTCGTTCTTTTCATCCAAGCTCATCAATAACACTGGATTAATACGATCACATCTCCTGTAATTCTCCCGCATCATGGAGAGGCTATCTAAAATAGCAGCAAAACAAAACCTTGTTAATATCATCAGTATATTTTAATGTAACATTATTAGTTCAAGATATTTAGAGTAATTAAAATTGTTTAAGGTATTTTAGCAAAAATAATAACAATAGTTTAGGGTAATTTGGCGTAATTTATTCAAAAATGTTTTTGCATATGAGAATTTGTTTATAATCTTCTACCGCACCTTCCCAAACACCAATTCACTATTCATCCGAATGCATTAAGCATCACGTTATCTCAGCTTATAATTTTGAACTTTACATGTGAAAATTGCTTGTATGCTATAAAGAAACATTTTTTTGGGGGGCTAATTTCAACTTGAAATTCAATGTATCTCCTCCTACTTATTATTCTATTTTCTCTGAGACTAGGAAATAGCTTATTGTTATTATTAATAATCTTTTTCAAGTGCGATTGCTGGTGTACATTAAAGTAAAAAGTTTGGTGTTAATATCTTCATTATCTTAATTAAATGTCTTAAAATTTGATTATTCTAACTATTAATTAACTAAAGTCTTCAACGATCCAAATATTTTGCCACATGCATCGCAAACTCAACATATAAATGATGTGGATTATTTTAGATTTAAGGATTTTTCCCATTTTTCACTGAACATTTTATTCCAATTAATTGTGAGTTTTAAGATGCGCTGTGTCTTCTAGTTAATTCTAATTAATTGAAGAGAAGAAGATTATTATTATTAAGGTAAATTTCAACCAGCTTGATACCATGAATATCTAAAATAATGCAAAGATACTATGAACCATCCATGTACCAAAAAACTCTCTGGTGTGATTATAATGGGGTTAATTGAAAAATAAAATCACTACTTGAATAATATGATGGTGTAAGGTGTATAATATATATTTTTTTAAAAGAATGGTTTTTTTTTAATTAAACTAATTTATGTTGGATATTTTAGAAGTGTGTAGCAGTTTTGTAATGGCTTATTTTTTTTTGTTTTTAAATTTTTTTTTATTAAAAGCTGTATTGTAACTTAGGTGGTTTTAAGTGATGAGTTAGCTGAGGTAATGATTCTTTGTTGGATTCTTTTTGTGTTTTTTTATTGAGTTCTCTAGGAAAAATAGGAAAACTACTTCAGCTATCAAGTTGAAAATTAAAGACGCTTTGGCTTCTGCATTAAATAGCAGATAGTACTTCTACATTCGAAATGTGGAGCACGTGACAGGAGACAGTAAATCACGAGAGGCCCGTAGAGTATATGGAAGCCTAAGCACGTGTTTGGTTGCAGGATTTCTTTAGATTTGGATTGTGTAATCCTAAAATTTCATAATTTTGTGCTTAGTTAGGAGATTTGGATTTCTAGGATTGCTTTGTTTTTTATGGAGGGCCCATCACAAAACATGGATTCCTGAATCCTAAATTTTTTTAAGGATTTTCAAGGATTTTACACTATTCATTGTACTTTTAGATGGGACCCGTGTACTTTATTTATTTAATAATCCCCTCTCTATCTATCTCTCTCTAAAATACTCAAATCCAAATCCCACTTTATTTTCACCAACCAAACAAAGATTACAAGAATCTACAAATCCAATACTAGAAATCCATAACCAACCAAACAACAAATTACCAAATCCAGAAATTTTCAACCGTACAATTTTGGAATCCAAATTTCATAAGGGCCTGGTTGTTTGGTGGAGTTTATAAAATCAGGAGTTTCAACTCTTGATTTTAGTTTAGAGCCATTTTTGTGTTTGGTTTTGTTAGTAAAGTTCATGACTCCGGAGTCCTAATTTGTACGTGACATGCATGCAATCAGAAGTTCGATGTGGAGTTAGGCAGCAGTTTGCCACATCAAGTATTTTTTTCTTTTTTATAATACTTTTTCTCACTTAATTATCCTATTTCCCTGCATTTTTATTTACGAACTCCTAACATTTTTTTTAGTAACTACTCAACTCAAATTTCAAACTCTAAATTTTAAGTGTAAGTAATTCCTTCCAAACAAATATTGGAATTACAACAGCTTAACTCATGTGTGTTTATGCAAAACTTTCAACAACTTAAAATATATTCCAACAAAACAAAGGCCATTCACGGATAATCGGCCTAGGTTAAGTTTGGAAAAAAACTAGAATGCAAGGGTTTGTATCATGCAAGCTACTTGTAAGCCCTTAGATGATTTTGGATTTCGTATAAGAAAAGCTATCCAATAGCTTGTAAGTGGCTTGCACCATATAAGCCTTTGTATAGAAGTTTTTTCCAAAATCTTTTGGCTTAGGATTAAGTTCCAGTGCGTGCTTTAAGTAGTATCAAAGTTTTTGGGCTTAGGATTTGTGCGAGAGAGATATCCACACGTGGAACAAATAAAAAGAAGGTTAATTCTCCACATGCCTATATATCTTGGGAACAACCGAGGACAAAGGCCGTAGAAAGAAAACCCTCCGAGGGAGTCGATAAAAATATATCCTTGGTCATTTTTTCCGATGATGAGCACCGTCCATCTTAATTCTCATCATCTACGATGATGATACACTAAATGCATACGATACAAACACATTTTTATCGTTGATCTAGCGATGTAAATAGTTTAAAATGCTGTATTATCGGAAAACTATTAATTTTACACCCACTAAAACAACGGTGAAAACATATTGAAATCGTATGAAGTTTGGTATATATACATCTTAGTCAATGAGGTTGTGTGTGTCGATCCGCGAAAAAATACAAGAGAGTGGACTTATTTGGTCGGTACAGAAGGAAATTCGTATGGCCTTTCTCATCCGTTATTCTCAACCTTCTTATTATTACTATTATTAAAATGCATACTCAAAGGTTGCAGCTAAGGTCTTTATTTGATTTGATGGGTTTTTTCCTTTTTTAAAGATAATTCAAACTATTCTTCTTATTAAGCCATTCCGTTATCAAACTATTTAATTATTTTATTATTAAATTCAAATTTCAAACACTCTCTCTCTCTCTGTCCACACACTCATGCATCAAGATTAGGGGTGAAAGAGGGCCGGCTTGTAAGAGGCTATAACAAATTTTATATCCGATTCGAAAATTTAAACCTAAACATGAAACCCGACGGGTTTACAATGTGTTAAACCCAAACCCGCAATTTCGGGTTTCGGACGGGTTTGAGCGGGTTTCGAGTTTAGGCGGACGGATAGGTTTTTGTGGGTTTTCGGGCTTTGTCCATTATAAATAATCAAAAAAATTGAAATTATAATATTTGAAATGAATTCTACCAAAAATATATATATAAAATTTATAATTTGATAAAATTTTATAATTTATATATGATAGATTTATAAATTACACTTGAAAATTACACTTATTAGACATCATGAAATAAATAACAATATGCACATTATAGTATTTGAAGTGAAATATATAGAGTTGGATACAATATAGGAAGCAGGTTTGGTTCGGGCTGGTTTTAGGGTTCGGACAGACGGGTTTAATACTAAACTCATACCCAATCCAAAATGTTTTCATTTAATCTTCAACCCGTCCGATCGGATTCTGACAGGTATGAAATGTCTAAAACCCCTGAAAAAATCATGCCGGATTCGGTCAAACCCAACCCGACTTTCACCGTTAATCAAAATTGATACTATCCTTTTTAATTTCTAAAGTTACATTTTGAACTTTATAATTAAACACAAATATTTAAATAAAAAATATTTATCTAAACAATACAACATTAACTTTATGTTAAGGTGTCTAATGGGCCGGGCCTGCTCGGGTCGCCGGCACCCGGCCCGGGGTGGTTTGCGGTAGAGGCCGGTCAAATTTTTGGGATGGTTTTTTTTTGAAGGGGATGGGTTCTTTAATAAAGGAAGGAAATTTGAATTAAAGTAGAGTCTGTAAAATTATATAAAACTCCTTAAGTCAAAATTGTACATTTCTATACCCTTAATCTAAAACTCTATAAATATCTATCTACACTTATCATTCTTCTCAAAATTCACGACAACAAAATTTTCAACCTCTCAATCACTCTTTTTAATTTTCGAGAAGTTTACTATTAAAATTGGAATCACACAATTTTCATTTCCGCAGTCTCAATTTTCACTTCAATTTCATTAATTTGATTCTGTTATTTAGAATCAGGTTTTTTTTAATTGATTATATATATTTTTCGTATATTTTTTATCATCTCTCTTTATTTGTTACTAATATTTTTAATTAAGAATGTCAGACTTATCTTCATAAGGTAACATGGGTGCTTCATCTTCACGGAGACGTTCATTTCAAATCGATATGGATTCATAGGAGAGATAGAGTATAACCAATATACTGCAAACTAATTTTGATTTTTATTCTCTTAACTATAAATTTTCTAATTATGAAATCCCTACTGCTTCACAAAGTAATGTCCCTGAAAAAGTTCCTGCTCCTACCGTTCTTGAAGCAAGAGCTTCTGCCCCTAAAGATAAAAGAGCTAAAACTTCTGATATTTGGAAATATTTTATAGTACAAACAATTGCAAGTAAAGACGAGCGGGCAGTTTGTACTTGTTAGTTATGTATATGCCTTATAGGCCATTATTGTACATGTGATGTATATTATAGTGAATACTTGGACATATATAGAGAGGACTTTCTTGCTCGACATGATAGTATGCTATCTGATTGCTTTTTGTCTTAACATGTTGACTTGTATTGTGGTACTGTCTTGTTGACTTGTATTGTGATACTGTCTTGCTCTCACATGTTGACGAAGCCCTTAGGATGTTTACTTGATTACCGGGACTATGATGAAGGTCATACTAGTGGGGCCAGGGAAGTCCACAAGTACATCCTATAATTGTTCCTAGTCGAGGGTGTATCGAGACATGGCATCGATATTTCAGAGTAGACTAGTGTATACGCTTCTTGACCCATATGATGGGCGATGGATGATCCAACATCCATTGGTTTTTGACATCAAAGGAGGTATGAAGGTGCTCAGTAGAGACTGGGTACACTGAACAGACCCGCCGAGAACTCCTAGTGGGTATTATACCTATCGTCAGATAGCAGTTCTCTGGTGACACTGGTACAGGTTAGTCTGTAGACCCGAGATCATCATAGAGTCTTGTGTGATTCCCACTGTACTTTGATTTCCACCTTACCACGTTCAAGAGAACGTGCAAAACGGAAGCTTTTGGGTACAGTCCCGAATCATATGGAGGCAATGAGCGATAGGAGGGGTTTCGTCTCTCCCGGTATTGGGGGTTGATGCTGCGCTGTGCTCAATTGGTTATAACTGGAAGTCCCTGGCTAGGGATGCTATGGAGATCTACTGGTAAGTGTTATCAGTAGTTTCTCGACCCGTTATGAGCCTCACATCGGCACGACTTATCGGTTACTGGGGTCTGACGTTTACCACCCCTACACTTGATACAACGACATATCAGACGAAGAGACCGGACTGTACGGTAGTGTTACTGATTGGATTCGCAGGAGTATGTACAGGCTTGCTTATTGATCTTCTGATCGCTCAATACCCGGGCGGCCGTTACGTTTAGCTGACCGCTTGCGGCTTGTGGGTGTTTGATATGATCACCACCTACAGCCGGCGTATTGACGAGTCTTTAGAGTCCTACATAGAGGTTTCCCGGCTCAGGCGAAATGGAGTAGGAGCACATATGCAATATGTGCGGGACCGAGATTAATACGTGTATGTGATACCGTATTCCATTCTTGCGATATGTGATATCGGCCGGTTATATGTGATATAGGCGGGTCATCGGATCAAGTGTTGATTCGATAAAATGATATATTTTATATTAGTCCGTTATATGTGATATAGCCGAATTATTAAATTAAATGTTGATTTAATAATTTAATGTATAATTATATATTTAATATATTAAATTATATTGACTAATATATGCTCACTTAAGTATTTCTATTTCTCACTTTTGATACATTTAACATATATGTGATATATGTTTATTGTATTATTTTCTTTTGTTGCATAAATAATATATATGTGATGAATATTATTGTGACATACTAGGTTATATATGCAACATGGGTGTATGAGACTTACACCATATAAAAGATAATAATAAGGTTTTTATTTATTTAAGAAATTCAAAAATGAATGGAATTTGTCATGGTTGTTTTGGATAACCATTGATTTAGTCCACCATTTTTGTTGTACCTTAGATATTTTTAGACCTAACCATTATCTTTAACCATGGTGTATTCTCTACAAGGATTAAGTATGACATATACTCACTATGGTTGCATTTCTAACCTCACTCTCTCTCATTTTCACTTGCTTCATCTTCTTCCTCAAGCTCAATTGAGAGCTCTCTAGGTTTTTGATAAAGTGAGAAAAATAGTGAGAAAAAGAATTCTAAAGTGAGCAAAATTCCCACTTCATCATCCTCTTCTATACTAGCCATATAGTTTAGGGTGTTAGCTTCACTAGTTCCATACAAGTGAAGAGATAGTTTGGGTTTGTGTCTTCCCAAAGTAGATCATCTTGGATTTTGAACACTTCTAGCAAGCATGCACCATCCACCTTGTGGAGCCTTTCAAGAGTCCGGGAGTTCTTGGATCGCAGCGAAGGGACCACTACTTGGAGCATATGAAGTGAAGGACCGGTCTACATAGGTTGTATTCCGCAATCACTTAGTTGTAAAGTTGTTTACATATGCTTTTGTCTAAATCTTTAGTTAAGATCTAGGGTTAGGGTTAAGTAGCATAGCAAAATTTTGAAAATGGCATGGACGATGCCCCCCGAAACCTTACTGTTGTGCTAAGTAACCCTACAGTGGTATCAAAGCCAAGCTAGAGATTTAGACGGATTATGTTAGATTACGAAACCGAAATTACTCCGAAACTTGAAACCCTAGAATCCAGTTTCTGTCGATTTTGAAATGGCCTTTAAATTTTTTTTTTAAACAGCTGTAGAATGTTTTATGAGACATTAGATGAACACAGAAGAAATTTGAACCCAGATGGCCGGTTTTTGGCCGAGCACATTAGCCCAAAACCGAGGAGGCCGGCCCCAGTACATTGTTCTGGCTTCAAATTTTTTTTGTGTTATGGTCTCTGGGTTTTGGTGTTTCAGGTGTTGTTTGTTTTTGCCAAATTTGCATGAGATGTTAATTTACTATAAAGGCAATTCGGAGTGTTTCGTAGTCGTAATTCTAACAGTTTTTCGGGTAATTTAGACGGTGTTAAAAAGTTCGAATGGATATCAAATACCTACTTTGACCCTCGCTGGAAATTTATTCAAGAGTTGGATTTTTTCAAAGTTTAAGAACGTTCAAATATCGTGCAAGTGATTCGATGAACCCTCTAGAAGAACAAAACCTTAACTCGATTCTGTGACCGTCAGAACCGCCACTAAACCCTAGGGTTTGTGGTAGTTCAGCGGTGCCACAGGTGAGGCATTGGTTGGCCCTTCTACTGCTGGTTTATTGGTATTGTGGCATGTGATGGATACTTTTAAACTACGCTTAAGTGTTGAGCATTTAGGGAAATTTTGGGTGTTTATTGCTTCGATCGGAATGTTTAATATCGTCTAGCTTTTTCTGAAATGTGATACAATATTTGGAATTCATATTGTTAGGCATGAAATCCGAAGTATGCGATATTTCGGGTTTATGATGTCTAAGGTGATTGTGGATTCCAAATGTTGTAGTTTGACATTTTCTTTTCTGCGACTGTAAGTGTAATATGTGGTGTATCGCCGGTTTCATTGCTATACATCAACGACAATTGGGATACGCATATTTACTTACGTTGATGACATGTGATGTTATGTGTTGCTGTGATATGTTATATTGAATCGTCGTGTTCTGAATAACCGGGGGTTTTATGTGAGATGAGAGTTTTTATTTCCATTCATGTAAAATTCATTGTATATAATATTCTTTTATTGGGGCACTTCCGGGTTGAGGATGATGTCACCATTGTTGTATATTATTTACTTTTCCACATTAGGATAGACCCAAGATGAGGAGCATAAGTAACCGGGTTCTAGAGTCCAGTGGGAGACCATCTCGAGGAGTCGAGTTCGGGTCTTCTAACTCTAGAATTGGTAGGGTTGCTTGCCGCTCTCATAAGGGTCTAGGGATGTGGGTTTGGTTATTCATCGCGACCGTAGAATCCGTATTTTCTATTGTTGGCTAATACAAAATACGGATCTCCTAGTATATCCAATATTTCATATGTTATCTTCTGCTGCTGATATTCTGTGATGTGATCACTTTATATGCTGAGACGAATGCTTTATTATTATATATATGATATATAATAAACGTTGCTTATGTTTTGCACCCGCGCTAGTTTCGCCCCGCTATGTCGTTAGTAAAGTAATCTAACGGTGCATAACGGGACACTGTGGCGAATGCGGATAGCATAAGCGTACGTTGTATTTTTGTTTCTTCTGTGATGCTTAGGAAGCATAAATGATGGGACTTAATTAATGAGATTAATGAAAGAAAAGAAACCTAAAAGATGTTGTAGAATCAAATTTTCAAAAAAAGGGCAGCTCTAGTTTTTTCTTTGCACAGCGGAATTCTTTGTAGAATATCCAGCACCTTATTCGATAAGGAAATAGCCGAGATCCCTTCACCAGGAGTGTCCTCTTTAGCGAAACTAGCAGATGCTACAAACTCACACGGTTTAGTTTTTGATTGCTTCTATAGTTCTTGTTTTGCATAGTGGTATTTGTGAAATATCCTGCACCTTATTCGATAAGGAAAGAGCCGAGATCCCTTCACCGGAAGTGACCTCTTTAGCGGAACTAGTAAAAACCTCAAAGACACTCCTTTTCAAAAATCACTTGTTTCTATAACGATATCAAGTTCATTACGCTCATGGTTTTCTTAAAAACCTGCGTAGCCCTCCGTCATTTCAGATAAGTGTTGTTTTAGTATTCGTGCTACGGTAGTTTGGCCTCCGTCAAGACGTAGTGTACGGTAGCTGATTAGTACTTATCTGTAGCATGAGATGCGATTGTATTAGGGTATTCGTACGGCGTTGTTTGGCCTCCGTCAAGGGTCGTGTGGGTGGGTCTGATTCAATCAAGAAATGATGGGTTGAACTTGACTAGCGCCCTATGGGTAGTTTGGCCTCCGTCAAGGTCATAGGACGCTAGGGGTAAAAAGTATTATCGGGAATTTCAAGTGTTGAAATTTGCAATGAGATTGCATACCTTCTATGAGATAGTTGGATCTCGATACCCACTGCGAGTAAGAGTTACTCCTGAGAGAGTTTTACACAGGACAATTAGCCGATTAAGTAGGTGTCTAGAAAGGTGTTAACAGGATTACGCCCCTGGGAAAATGAGATTTATTTTAATTAGGTCCGTGCGAAAGCACGGGGAACTTCCCTAAAAATACCAACACTGACCTGGCTGAAAGATTGGCGAACTTGTAAGGTGAAATTAACCCCGGCTAGTCTTTCCTTTTAGGGTTTGAAGAAAGATTTGATAAAAACAGTGGGAGACATCCTGATTAGATAAGATAATAGACCAATCTAATCTTGCAAGAGCATACGCTAAGTGTTATCTTCTCTCTCCCTTTCCAGGTAGCGATCATGTCAGGCCTTAATCAAGATAATAATATGGATGTATTGACCGAACCCGCTTATTATACCGAGCAGGGGAACGTTGGTTCCGTTCTTTCTTATAAATGTTATAAGACTGAGCAAGAAATAGGAGAATATCCGGATTCCCACGCCACCCAAACGAAGAATAAGCATGTTAATGCATCTTCTTCGGGTGTGTTAGTTATTGAGAACTGTTTCTCATTTCACTCTACGTCCTGGGCATTAGATACCGGATCAAGATCCCATATATGCAATATGTTGCTTGGGCTAAGGAAAGGTAGAGAACTAGGAATGGGTGATCATTCCGTAAGTGTAGGGAATGGTGCAAATGTTGCAGCCAAAGCAGTTGGCGAATATCACCTTGTATTACCAAATGGTAATACATTGATTCTGAAAGAATGCTATTACATACCGACCTTGATATGTAATCTTATATCAGTTTCTTTATTAAGTAAAGAAGGATATAATTTTGTAGTACAGGATGATGTTATGAAAATCTTCCTAAATTAAAAGTTGATTGGATCAGGCTCGTTACATAATTGCATATGCATTCTAAATCAAAGCACAGTTCTTAATGTACAAAACACACACAAGAGGAAGAGTTCAGAAATGAACGAATCTATCTTGTTGCATTGTAGACTAGTTCATATCAATGCGCACGACTAGCTAAGTTACATAAGGATGGATATTTGAATCCATTCGAGTTTTCATCTTATGACACTTACCAGTCATGTCTCAAAGGCAAGATGACCAAAACTCCGTTTAGTGGACACGGAGAAAGAGTTACGGAACTCTTAGGATTGATACATAATGATGTATGCGGTCCCATGTCTACACATGCCAAGAATGGTTCCTCATACTTCATTACATTCACTGACGATCTCTCATGATACGGACATATGTTCCTGTTGAAACACAAGTCTGAAACTTTTGAGAAATTCAAAGAATATAAGCACGAAGTCAAGAACCAAACGGGTAAAGTATTAAGATCCTTCGATCTGATTGAGGAGGAGAATACTTGAACAATGAGTTCCTGGACTATTTAAAAGAGAATGGGATTTTCTCTCAGCTTACTCCTCCGTATACACCATAGCACAATGGTGTATTGGAATGGAGGAATCACACCTATTAGATATGGTGTGCTCGATGATGAGCACCGCTGAGTTACCTATTTCCTTTTGGGTTATGTGCTGGAGACAACGGCATACCTATTGAATAAAGTTCAAACCAAATCAGTGCCTACCACTCCATATAAGATATGGAATGGGAAGATGCCATACATTAATTTTATTCAGATATGGGGTTGTCCGGCCTATGTGAAAACAAAAAATCCGGACAAGCTCGAGGAAAGGTCTGTTCTATGCAAGTTTATTGGATATCCCAAACATTCGCGAGGGTATATCTTTTACCATTCCGAGGAACAAAAAGTGTTTGTTTCTCGACATGCCACCTTTTTAGAAAAGGGTTTTCTTATGAAAGAAATTAGTGGTAAGGAGGTAGAACTGGATGAAGTTCCAGCTACACAAACTGCAACAGAAGATTTGGTGGAACCAGAGGATTCAGTAGTTCCCGACGAACCTCAGTCGCTCCGCCGATCTAGTAGGGTCCTCATCCACCTGAGAGATACTACGGTTTTCTCATTGATAATGGGAGCGAGGATTGCATCATGGAAGATGATGACCCAACTAGCTTCGAGCAGGCCATCACGAGTGGGGACTCTGTAAAATGGCTGAATGCAATGCGATCTGAGATGGAATCCATGTACACCAACAAAGTATGGACTTTGGAAGATGATCCTGAAGGGGTAAAACCCATCAGGAGCAAGTGGATCTTCAGAAAAACTTAGTGTAGATGGAAAAGTTGAGACTTTCAAAACTAGACTTGTTGCAAAAGGTTTTCGTCAACGACCAGGTATGGATAATGATGAAACCTTTTCTCCAGTGGCTATGCTTAAGTCCAACCGGATCCTACATGCCATTGCTGCATACCATGACTACGAAATCTGGCAAATGGATGTTAAGACCACCTTTCTAAATGGTGATTAGAAGAGTGCGTGTACATGACTCAGTCAGAGGGCTTCGTAGACAGTGGGAGCAGCGGAAAGGTGTGCAAGCTGCTTAAATCCATCTACGGTTAAAGCAGGCATCGCGGAGTTGGAACATTTTTTTTGATGTCGTAGTCAAAGAGTTTGAATTCGTCAAAAATATAGATGAACCTTGTATATACAAGAAGGTGGCATAGAGTAAGGTTGTCCTTCTCATATTGTACGTGGATGACATACTCTTGATAGGAAATGATGTTCCTATACTGCACTCGGTCAAGCTCTTCTTATCACAAAGATTCTCAATGAAAGATCTAGGTGATGCCTCCTATATCTTGGGAATTAAGATCTATAGAGATAGATCTAAACGGATACTGGGATTGTCCCAATCCAAGCATATTGACACCATACTAAAGAGGTTTAGTATGGAAGAATCCAAGCGTGGGAATTTACCCACGATCTCTGGACTCACTCTCTCCAAGAGATGTCTCCCAAGACTGATTTGGAGAGAGCTCGCATGCAAGGATACCCTATGCTTCAGCAGTAGGCCCTATCATGTATGCGATGCTATGTACCAGACCCGATGTAGCATACTCACTAAGTCTAGTGAGTAGGTATCAAGCAGATCCTGGAGAGAGTCACTGGACAGCTGTGAAGAACATTCTCAAGTACATGAGAAGGACTAAAGAGATGTTCTTGGTGTATGGTAACGGAGAACTCCAAGTAGAGTCCTTTACCGATTCGAGCTTCCAGAGCGATAAGGACGACTCTAAGTCGGTCTTGGGATTTGTCTATACCCTCAATGGAGGGGCGGTATGCTGGAAGAGTTCCAAGTAGGAAACCGTGGCAGACTCGACGAAGGAGGCTGAATACATCGCTGCCAACGATGCTGCTAAAATGGCTATTTGGATGAAGAAGTTCATAAACGAACTTGGAGTGGTTCCGTCCATTGAGCATCCAATACCTTTGTATTGTGATAACAATGGAGCAGTGGCTTTGGACAAGGAACCCAGGTCCCATCAGAAATCCAGGCATATTCTGAGGTGGTATCACCTGATCCAGGAGATAGTTGATCGCCGGGAGATCGAGGTCAGGAGAGTTGACACGAAAGACAACACATCAGATCCATTCATGAAGGCTATACCCCAGATACAATTTGAGAGACTCTTCGGGATGTTGGGTATGAGATACTGCAACAACTGGCCTTAGTGAAAGTGAGAGATTGTTAGTTATGTATATGCCCTAGAGGCCATTATTGTACATGTGATGTATATTATAGTGGATGCTTGGACATATATAGAGAGGACTTTCTTGCTCGACATGATAGTATGCTATCTGGTTGCTCTTTATCTTAACATGTTGACTTGTATTGTGATACTGTCTTGTTGACTTGTATTGTGATACTGTCTTGCTCTCACATGTTGACGAAGCCCTTAGGATGTTTACTTGATTACCAGGACTATGATAAAGATCATACTAGTGGGGCCAGGGTAGTCAACAAGTACATCCTATAATTATTCCTAGTCGAGGGTGTATCGAGGACAGGGCATCGATATTCCAGAGTAGACTAGCGTATACGCTTCTTGACCCATATGATAGGCGATGGATGATCCAACATCCATTGGTGTTTGACATCAA
The DNA here is from genome assembly GCA_030015575.1 of Agapanthus africanus. NCBI lineage: Eukaryota > Viridiplantae > Streptophyta > Magnoliopsida > Asparagales > Amaryllidaceae > Agapanthus > Agapanthus africanus. The sequence goes on along the minus strand of JASDDO010000016.1, from coordinate 355,329,714 downwards.
AGAAGGTATACGGGTGCTTAGTGGAGACTAGGTTAAACGGACTCGCCGAGAACTCCTAGTTGGTATTATACCTATCGTTAGATAGCAGTTCTCTGGTGACACTGGTACATGTTAGTCTGTAGACCCGAGATCGTCATAGAGTCTTGTGTGATTCCCACTATGCTTTGATTTCCACCTTACCACGTTCAAAAGAACGTGCAAAACGGTGGCTTTTGGGTACAGTCCCGAATCACATGGAGGCAATGAGCGATAGGAGGGGTTTCGTCTCTCCCGGTATTGGGGGTTGATGTTGCGATGTGCTCGATTGGCTATAACTGGAAGTCCCTGGCCAGGGCTGCTAAGGAGATCTACTGGTAAGTGTTATCAGTAGTTTCTCGACTCGTTATGAGCCTCATATCGGCACGACTTATCGGTTAGTGGGGTCTGACGTTTACCACCCTTAGACTTGATATAGCGACATATCAGACGAAGAGACCGGACTGTACGGTACTATTACTGATTGGATTCGCAGGAGTATGTACAGGCTTACTTGTTGATCTTCTGATCGCTCAATACCCGGGTGATTACGTTTACCCGGGTGATTACGTTTAGCTGACCGCTTGTAGCTTGTGGGTGTTTGATATGATCATCACCTATTGCCGGTGTATTGACGAGTCTTTAGAGTCCTACATAGAGGTTTCCTGGCTCAGGCGAAACGGAGTAGGAGCACATATGTGATATGTGCGGGACCGAGATTAATACGTGTATGTGATACCGTATTCCATTCTCGCGATATGTGATATCGGCCGGTTATATGTGATATAGCCGGGTCATCGGATCAAGTGTTGATTCGATGAAATGATACATTTTATATTAGTCTGTTATATGTGATATAGCCGGATTATTAAATCAAGTGTTGATTTAATAATTTAATGTATAATTATATATTTGATATATTAAATTACATTGACTAATATATGCTCACTTAAGTATTTCTATTTCTCACTTTTGATACATTTAACATATATGTGATATATGTTTATTGTATTATTTTCTTTTGTTGCATAAATAATATATATGTGATGTATATTATTGTGACATGCTAGGTTATATATGCAACATGGGTGTATGAGACTTACACCATATAAAAGATAATAATAAGGTTTTTATTTATTTAAGAAATTCAAAAATGAATGGAATTTGTCATGGTTGTTTTGGATAACCATTGACTTAGTCCACCATTTTTGTTTTACCTTAGATATTTTTAGACCTAACCATTATCTTTAACCATGGTGTATTCTCTATAATGGTTAAGCATGACATATACTCACCATGGTTGAATTTCTAACCTCACTCTCTCTCATTTTCATTTGCTTCATCTTCTTCCTCAAGCTCAATTGAGAGCTCTCTAGGTTTTTGATAAAGTGAGAAAATAGCGAGAAAAAGAATTCTAAAGTGAGCAAAATTCCTAGTTCATCATCCTCTTCTATACTAGCCATATAGTTTAGGGTGTTAGCTTCACTAGTTCTATACAAGTGAAGAGATAGCTTGGGTTTGTGTCTTCTCGAAGTAGATCATCTTGGATTTTGAAGACTTCTAGCAAGCATGCACCATTCACCTTGTGGAGCCTCTCAAGAGTTCGGGAGTTCTTGGATCGCAGCGAAGGGACCACTACTTAGAGCATATGAAGTGAAGGACCGGTCTACACAGGTTGTATTCCGCAATCACTTAGTTGTAAAGTTGTTTACATATACTTTTGTCTAAATTTTTAGTTAAGATCTAGGGTTAGAGTTAAGTAGCATAGCAAAATTTTGAAAATGGCATGGACGATGCCCCCCGAAACCTTGTTGTTGTGCTAAGTAACCCTACAGTACTCATTGCCATGAAAATTTTACTTGTGCCACTTTAGGTAGAACTACCCATCTAAAAAGATATTTAATCAAACACGAAAAACCAGATTCTCGGCAGACGACTCTAAGTATGTCGTTTAACTCTTTAATTAGTTTTTCTTATTCACAAGATATTAATAGAAGAGAACTTACAAGATATGTCATACATGCTAAACAACCATTTGGTTTTGCAGAAAACGAAAAATTTGATAGATTGGTAAAAAATGTATATAATCCAGCATTTCAAAAGTAACTACTCCAATTTTAGTGTACAAAAATTTGTTTAAAAGTTAATGTATACTTGGGGTATTTGCATTTCCTATCAGTATTTTAAATATTTGTTTTGCTTTTTAATAGCAAGAAAGAGCTTGTAGCTCATTGGTAATACCTTGCACTGCTGAACCAACCCACCGGAGTTCAAATCTCATACCCCACATTATTTTTAATATTGTTTTATTTTAATATTTTTGGAATTTCAAGAGTCTACACGTGCTAAACCCGTAAAATCCCACTACACATGTTAAACTAAATGACCCAGGGGTATATGAAACGACGAGGAACCAAAAGCACCCACGACTCGGCCGGAATCGGCCGGCGACTCGGCCGACTCGGGCCGCCGCCGCGGTCCGGCAGGCCGGACTCGGCCGGACCGCCGAGTCGTCAATAGAGAATGTGCGTCTTTTAGTCTCCCCAGTACACCTGCACACTTAATTTCCGTGGATCAGTAACAGAGCCCCTTTAAAACCCTATTTACTCCATTTTAATACATTTTAATACAATTTTCAATTCACCCTTTCACCCACACTAAACACTAGCCTTACCCTATAAATACAACTCCTAGACACACCCCCTCACTCCAAAATTCTGATCAAAACTCTCAAGAAAATCTCTAGAAGTTTAGTGTGCAATTGAAGTTAGCAAAAGGCGAAAGCTTCAGCGATTTTCCGACGACGACCCTAGGAGCTCCCAGCGACGAAACGCTGCACCGGTGCCTCCTACCGTTCCCCTTTCCTCTCTTCTAATCTCTAAATCCGTAAGTCCCACCTCCCTCTTCTATTCTCTAGTCTTAAAACTTCTTTTAATAAAACCCGACGGAATCGGAGTTAATCCGATCTCCGATTCGGTTCTTCCTAAAAATTCAAGCTTTTCTTAAATACAATCATACTAAACCATTACATGTTGACTATTAAACATTAACAAGTCGTATTGAACAAGTTCCATATCAAAAGGATTTCTATTTCAATTGTTATCGTACTTTTTTCACTAAAATACCATGTAGTTTAATTCTGACATTTAAAACATCACAATCTTGCTATACCGTAGATCACGAGGCAATGACCTACCTCCTCACACTCTCATATGCGACATAGCACAATACCTTTCGGGAACATAGAATACGGGAAAACGAAACTTTACATATAAAAACCACTAGCTATTAAAACCGTTTTTTACAATATACGTATTTATTATAAATCTTTGCAAAGCGCTGCTACAACCCAGTTTGGGAAACCCGTTCGGGATGGTGTGGATTATCGCACATTCTCGGGCTTAGTAGTGCAAGATTCAGACCTCCGCAAGGAGCATTCGGTCTCGAAAATTTAAAATACGAATGTCTTAAGAAAATGAGATTTCTAGAAATATAATATATATTAAAATTATTTTTATATAAGTATATATGTATATATATGTATCATTAAAATATCTATTTTGTGATAATATAAATATTCCAACTTTTTCTAAAATCACAAGGATCACTTTACATTAAAATACCATGAATTCCATACAGGTTCAATATTACAATTAAATACCATGTATTATGAAAAATAGGTTTATTCACTAGAAATGTCATAAATATAAAATCTACAATTATTAAAACTCTAAAGACGATAAATAAATACTTGGGGTGTATTTTGAAAAGTATACAGATTATGTTTACATAAAACCTCCTCAAGTTCTATACATTACCTTAAGGACCCTAGTAAATATAGGTTTAAGCGGGACCAGTCTTTTGAGCCTCACGGAGCCGGAGATATGGGTGCTTTCCTATCTAAGGTAGACAACTTAACAACGGTGTTATCAACATGGTAACCGTCTTTGAAAAAGACATATATCCTGCCGCCCATGTGCAGCGGTTTCCGATAACATCAAAACAATCAGGACTTCAATTTCTTTTCTAATTGTTCTGACTCAGACTGAGTCTCATTAATAATCTGACTTGAATATGATTCAAGTACAATCTACAATTCAACATGAATCCTGGAATACATATATTCAATCTGTATTGACTGAACCGAACCATGGATATACTTCCATTTACATGATTCTCCAGTTACATCCATTTACTGATATCATGGTTTTAGGCAAGTCATCCATATATACAAGACAATACAATTTACAACACAACACAAATAATACAATCAATACTTCGCGGGGTTTAAGGGGTAGATTGGTACGGAAGGTGTTAGAAGTGGCACGAGACAGTAAGATTAAAGACACCTAACCTATATTCCGTTACTGTTGTACCGTGGAATAAACGGTTCCTTGTACTACACGTGCCTCTAGTCTCTGGCATATAGAGACTCCTCTCGTATACACTGGCATTCTTCTGTACCAAGCTACAAACAACAGCGTTAACCATATAATACAACTTTAAAAGCTACATTCTCTTTCTGTCTATTCTATTTCTCCCTTATCTTTGGGACTTACCGAGCGATTTTTCGCTGACGAAATTCCTTCTCTTTCTTCTTTGGATTGTTGTCAGGTGATCTGGACACTCAGGAGATCGAGCCTACTAGTAAGGACTTGGACCATCTTTCCTACGACCCAGAGCTATAGCTTCATTGTACACATTTTTATTCCAGTACTTTTTCATTTCTGTTATGCCACTATTTAGGCATTGCTTTCATTCAGTTGTATTTACTTTTCTATATATTGTACAAAGAATGTGAATAAATAAAGTTGCTGTTTTATTATATTTTGTCTCTTGTGCATTTATATTTATATTTCTTAGATACGCTTAGCGTATTTACTTCACTGTAAATACGTAGCGGCCTCGTCGCGCCTGTTCTCCGTCGAAAACCGGGAAAGACAAACGTCTTTCCTGAATTTGGGGGAAGATGCTATTTGGTGCTCTCCGTCCACCTCTCCGAAGATGCTAAGTTGATTTATGGAATCGTGTATCGAAGGTTTAGACGGATGCGGCCATTGTAGCAGACTTCGTCAGATTCCCCCTCATTTGAGGGGTTTTTTGATTGTGGGGACGCTCTTCCCTGCAGGCGCAAGCCCCTGCAGTTAATTACGCTACCACATCGCGGTAACAACTTTCTCCTTCTCCAGATGGTCACTTCATGTCGTGTGTGTTTGTTTCGTTTTTGGTTGCCCGTGGATTGTATACGGAGACTAATTTATGCTGTCGCCCGTAGGACGTGGAGTAGTCCAAATCCGTATTTTCTTAGATTTGAGTTTGGGGTTGGGTTTAAGGATGCGTTAGTCTCATTTGAGACTAAGATCAACTTAAATGTTTGTTAAGGATACGTTAGTCTAATTTTAGACTAAGATCTACTTAACGGGATCATTTAGATCCAACAAAAGAGCATTTGGGCTCTATTGTTTAGCTTAAGGACATTGCGGTCCATTGTTAGTTTAAGGACATTACTGTCCAATGTTAGTTTAAGGACATCTCGGTCCAGTTTAAAGACATCATAGTCTGTAAAGGTTAAGGACATCATAGTCCATGAGCTTAAGGACATCACAGTCCAGTTTAGAGACATCATAGTCTGTAGGTTTTAGTTTAGGGACATCACGGTCCATAAAGTTAAGGACATCATAGTCCATGAGTTTAAGGACCTCACAGTCCAGTTTAGAGACATCATAGTCTGTAAGATTTGCTGGTTGTCGGGACCCGTCACCTCTCTGAAGACGTTGAAGAATTACAACGACGCATATCAGAGGAATGAAGAGATGTACCCTTGAACCAATATTGGTTGGGGGATCTGTAGTTGGATTGATTTAAGGATCGTTAATCTCGTTTGGGATTAAGATCAACTTAAATGTTTGTTAAGGATACGTTAGTCTAATTTTAGACTAAGATCTACTTAATAGGATCATTTAGATCCAACAAAAGAGCATTTGGGCTCTGTTGTTTAGTTTGGGGACATTGCGGTCTAAGTTCATATGCCAACATGGGTTTGGAAATGCACCAGATAGTTATTGGTCATTAGGACCCACCACCTCTCTGAAGACGTTGAAGAATTACAACGACATGTATCAGAGGTGTGAAGAGATGTACCCTTGAACCAAAGTTGATTGAAAGGCTCTGGGTTTTACTTTGAATGTCATATGAGATGACCAATTTTGGAAGACAAGAGTGTATTTGAGGTTCAGTCAAAAGGGAGGGTCCTGCGTCTGGAAGACTTAGCTAATTTGGGCTAAGATTGGCTCGAATATAGTGTTAAACACTAAAGTAGACTCGTCTATCACGTTCTCCCACGTGATGCGCTTAAAATAGTGTTAAACACTAAGGATGCAGCGCACAAAATAGTGTTAAACACTAAAAAAAGAAGCGCTCACGTGGGGTCACGTGAGGCGCTTGAGTGTTGGGCCCAAACTTCCTTTATTTTATTCTCAGAATATGCAATTAAGTGTTAAACACTTTGTCTTTATGATCATCACGTGGGAACACATGATGGTGCCCATGCATTGGGTATTAACTCCTCATTTTTACCTCGTTTTCTCTTTTTTAAAGAGGTGTTTGTCAGGGGTCACGTAGGGACACGTGAGGGCGCCCAAAATCTGTTCTGACTTGGCTCTGTTCTCTTTATTTTGAGGAATTTATCCAAGGGTCACGTGGGAGCACGCGACCCTATCTCATTCATTCTTTTTTGACCATTGAGGGGAGGGTCACGTGTTGCCAAGTGATCGTGCATGAAAAGTCAAAGTCCCTTGTTTTAAGAATTAAATTCTTTTTCAGGGTTAAACCCTAATTTTATTTAGAGGAATTAAATTCCTATGTATTTGGAAGAATTAAATTCTTTAAACTCAATTCTCCCTCTAAGTTTTGGATCTGAATGGCAGAATCTGCCCGATGAGAATTAAATTCTCAACTTATGGGGAGATCTGCTTCAGCAGATCTATTACTATGAAGAAGAACTAAGTTCTTATATTAAGGGTTAAACCCTATTTATGTTGGAGGAATTAAATTCCTATATGCTTTGTGGGAGAATATAATTCTCTGAACTTAGGTCTTCTCTTAGGTTTTAGATTTGCACGGCACAATCTCCCCGATGAGAATTAAATTCTTAACTTATGGGGAGATCTGCTTTTGCAGACCTTCATCCAAAGGAAGAACTAAGTTCTTATTCAGAAGAGTTAAACTCTTAGTTTAAGAATTAAATTCTCTTTTTATTTTTTGGGAGCTTATAAGATGATCTCTTTCCCTCTCTTACCTAGGGTTTCTTTTCCTGAAGAGACCTTCTTTTCTCTCTGGAGAATTAAATTCTCTTCTTTTTATTTGTATTCTCTCTCTGTTGTTGTATATCTCTTTTTTCCTCCCCCTTGGCTCCTATTTATAGGAGAAAGAAAAGAATCAGTTTGTTTATTAAATCTTTTATTGAAAGATTTTGTAACCAACACGATCTTTTAGATCACTCGGTGAATTTTATTCACCATTGGATTTTAAATCCAAAAGATATTTTGTTTGTTGTTCCTGGAAGATTTTAGAAAAATCTTTCCTTGTATAGAATCTTTCTATAAATTGGTGATTTTTAATCACCATTGGATTTTTAATCCAACGGTGCTCCACTTTACAGAGCACAATCTTTTTGTTTGGAAAGATCTAGGGAAATATTAGGGGTTTTGATTTCCTTTAATTAGAATTTAAATCTATTAGTTCAGAAGGTTTAAGAGCCTATCACGTGTTAGCACGTGACTCCACTGATTGACCATTTAATTAGAATTTAATTCTATTAGTTCAGAGATCTTAGGAACCCATCACGTGTTGGTACGTGACCCCCTGTCACGTGTGGGCACGTGATGTCCCATTTAGGGTTTTCTTTCTTTTGACTCAAAGAGTTATAAGACCCTATCACGTGGTGGCACGTGACCCACTGATTAAGCATTTAACCAGAATTTAATTCCATTCTTTTAAAGAGCTCGGGAACTCATCACGTGTCGGCACGTGATCCCTGGTCACGTGATGCCCCATTGGGGTTTTTTCTTGCTATTTTATCATACCTTTTAATTCCTTTCAGTGGGTTTAAAGGCCCATCACGTGTGGGCACGTGACCCCTTTTGATCAGAATTCAATTCTATTAGTTCAAAGGGTTCAGGAATCCATCACGTGCTGGCCCGTGACCCTATCTCAAATTTTGTATCTCAGCGCCTATAACTTTGCTCATAGAAGGTCACGTGTCCTCATATGATGACCGATCACGTGTGGACACGTGATTCTCCTCTTGTGTATTTCCTTGCTGCTTTATTCAGTTCCCATGAGGGAACAAATGCCCCCACAGCGTCGTTCTCACGTGTTTGCACGTGAGTGCGACGCTGTAACTTTTGTGGCCATTGGATCTGCCTAGGGAACATGGAAGATGAACCGTTTCCTATCACGTCCTATAAATGCAAGGTTCTCTTCAGCAACGCTTCCATTCCTTCATCTTCTTCCTTTTTTTATGTTTACATGCGTTCTTTATTAAGCTCTATCACGCTGTTGTGGGCGCTCACGTGTTTGGCGCGTAAGGCACCGTGGAGGATTTCAATCGCTTATCAGCGCCTGCTCACGTGTTATGTACGTGGGGCTCTGCTTGATGGGCCGTTTCGTCTCCTTGCACTGATTTCAATGAGTCACCTCTTTTCATTTCCAACGCTCTCCCCTTTTTCCGGTCTTTGGGAATAGTTCCACCATGCACAACATTTTCTGTGCATGGCATTGAATGCTCCCCTTTATAAACCGAAGCCGTGCCTTTCTTTCTATCTTCAAATTAAAACCCATTTAGACCTTAAAGTGATCATCTTTGAGAAACCGAACAAGTGTTATGGCTTGCAACCGCCCTCACGCTCGTCGTTAACCATGGGAGATGCCCTTCGAGGATATGATTCCTCGTTTTGCTGCACGGCTAGTGGATCCTCTTCTCACCGATGCCGAATGTGACACGATGATGTACGAACTCCTAATTCGTAAGGGTTCTCCCCTTCCTATGGGTTCCATTTGGCTGCGGATGATCTTTTCGTCCGTACTTTCCGACATTCCTCCTCATCCGGCAAAGATGACCCTGTCAACTCTCGATACGGCGGAGGACAAGATCGAGTGTTTCTATGAGGCACGCTTGATTACTCGGGCTCTGAAGGATTGCTCAATTCATCTACTGGGTCAGATAAGATCCCGACGGTCTATCATATCCGCTTTTGCTGATGAGCATGGCGCTAATCGGTAGGGAGCAACTCCTCGCAAAAACTGTCGTTTCGACATGTTGGAGAAGGCAGAGAGGGAGCTGGAGAATTTTGTATTTTGTTTTGCTAACCCTTGTATCTCTGATTCCATATTTGGTGACCTTTTCCCTATAGAGTAGTATATTTAGATCAATGTATTTCTCTTATCATTAATCGCTGAATGCTTTCTGTTGAATTTTTCTGTTTGACGTATTTTCGCACGTGCATCCCACCTGTGTACATGAGCCTTATACTTGACCCCTGGGGATCTGTCCAACCTTCCTTTCATGACTGTAGGTAAGTAAGATCTTGACGTTGCTTTATATATTCTTTGGGCGTAAATCTCATAGCTTGTTCATGGATCTTGACAGCCTTGCCCGCTCTTGTCCCGCAGAATCTCGCATCTTTATGCCGCCTGGCCCTTATGCTCTACGTGCATCTGAACGAATGACGAAGCTAAGACTTCACTCTTTGTCGGCTCTGATCGAAGACCTTCGTGCTGGTAGCTCGCTTACAGCCGAAGAATTTGCCGCTGAAGCCAACATTTCTTTGCCCCTACTTGCCACTTACCATAATGAAGCATTGGTGCACGTTTGGGTCGAGTTTTGTCGTCGGGTGGAGACTTGCTTACATAGTCTTCAGTGCATGCGCCTTCCTTCAGAGGTTGTGGCTGAAAAGGCGAGCTTGCGGGGGTTGGTTGAACGGTGCACCGCAAATATGCAGTCATGAGAGAAGAGGCTCAACCGAAAGTTTTCGGAGAGGGAGCTGGCTTCCAAAGCGCTGGGGTAACTTCAAGCTGAACTTACAGCCAAGACCACTCGTGCGTATGAACTTTGGCGAGTGCTTCAAGAAGCTATCAGGGAGGTGGTAGCTGTTGATAAAGCCGTTGTTTTTACTCGCGAGATGGTTGAAGCTCACAAAGTTACCGAAAAGGAGCTTGAAAGTCAGCTCGCCTCGTACCAGACCCAACAGTCTCTAGCGGAGGCCCGTCTTATTGCAATAACAAAATATGAGTCCGAGACCCGGCGGAAGAAGGATGAACCGACGACTCTATTAAATCGTCTGCCGGCTTGAAGATAATGTATATGTTTTTTTTTGTACATACTTCTGAATGAGAGTATTTTTTGATTCTTTCATAAATTGTATTTTGTATCCATTTTGATTCATGAATAAAAGACATATTTTGCTTCATGGTGATGTGTCCTTTTGAGTGAATGCAATTTGTGGATAATCTATTTTGATCTCCTTATAGGACAGCAATGGCTTAGGAGTCAGGTTCAAATATGCCTCCTAAGGCTTTCCAACTTTACGAGCCGTGAGGGTCTCATAAAGACTTTTCTCCCTACGAGTCGAGAGGATCTCGTAGGTGTATTTTCTCCTTAAGAATTGTGAGGATTCCTAAGTGTATTTTCTCTTGAGAGTTGTAAGAATCTCACAAGAGAGCTTTTCTTGCTCACGAGTCGAGAGAGCTTGTTAATGGTTGTTTCCTTTCTTTTCGATGTTTGATTTAGGAGAGTGTGGCCTGTAGAAAATCTACCTTGACCTCTCTGCGAGGCAATGATGGCTTGGGAGACAGGGTTAGGATCTGCCACCTAAGACTTTTCAAATTTATGAGCCGTGAGGGTCTCATAAAGACTTTTCTCCCTACGGGTCGTGAGGATCGCGCAGGTGTATTTTCTCCTTAGGAATTGTGAGGATTCCTAAGTGCGTTTTCTCTTGAGAGTCGTAAGGATCTCACAAGAGAATTTTCCCACATACAAGTCGAAAGGACTCGTAAGTGGTTGTTTCCTTCTTTGTCGATGTTCGACTTCGGAGAGTGTGACCCATGAATAGTATGCAAGAGTCTATCTTGGACCGACTTGCAGGGCCCCAGTACTTAGGAAACAGGTTTTTTAATCCTCATTACCTAAGGCTTTGCCTTACGAGTCGAGACGAATCGAGAAGTTCTCGCAAGGATGTCCTAACGTCATAGTTAACCTCTGCTCTATACAACAGAGGTCCGTTAGGGTCTGTGGTACTAGGGTTGTATCCATCAATACCGTCGCGTTGGCTGATGTATTCCTCGATAGGCAATTTTGCTGTTCGAGTAGCCTTGCGACTGTCGTGTCTCTGATCCCTTTAGGGGTTGGACAAGATGTCTTCAAGCTATCTTCCAGGTAGTATTACCATCGAAAGAACAAGCGTTAGGGATATTCCATGTCGCTTTTTACTTGAGGTTAGGCTCAGTTTGGGATCCTCGATGAGTCATGACCACTCCACGCTGGTGTGGGATGATCTCCGATAGTCTTTCAGGTTTTATATGAGTTGCCATCAAGACCCTGAAGCTAGGAATATTGCCTTCACTTCGTTTGCTGGCATTGCGTCTGCTGTATCAAGATGAATGTCGCGGTTGTCTCTAGGTTGTTGGTGAACCGTCGAGGTTTAGAACTAGGGACTTTGCCGTGGCTCCGTTGTTTGATTGTCGCGTATGAATCCTACTGGAGGAAGAACGCTGCGGTGACATCTCGTCTGCTGTATCGAGACGAACGTCGAGGTGGTGACCACTCCGCGCTGGTGTGGGATGATCTCTGATAGTCTTTCACGTTTTATATGAGTTGCCATCAAGACCCTGAAGCTAGGAATATTGCCTTTGCTTCGTTTGCTGGCATTGCGTCTGCTATATCAAGACGAATGTCGCGGTGGTGATCATTCCGCGCTGGTGTGGGATGATCTCCGATAGTCTTTCAGGTTTTATATGAGTTGCCGTCAAGACCCTGAAGCTAAGAATATTGTCTTTGCTTCGTTTGCTGGCATTGCATCTGCTGTATCGAGACGAATGTCGCAGTGGTGATCACTCCGCGCTGGTGTGGGATGATCTCCGATAGTCTTTCAGGTTTTATATGAGTTGCCGTCAAGACCCTGAAGCTAGGAATATTGCCTTTGCTTCGTTTGCTGGCATTGCGTCTGCTGTATCGAGACGAATGTCACGGTGGTGATCACTCCGCGCTGGTGTGAGATGATATCCGATAGTCTTTCAGGTTTTATATGAGTTGCCATCAAGACCCTGAAGCTAGGAATATTGCCTTTGCTTCGTTGTTTTGGCGCGTACGAATCCTGTTGGAGGAAGAGCGCTGCGGTGACATCTCGTCTGCTGTATCGAGACGAATGTCGAGGTGGTGACCACTCCGCACTGGTGTGGGATGATCTCCGATAGTCTTTCAGGTTTTATATGAGTTGCCGTCAAGACCCTGAAGCTAGGAATATTGCCTTTGCTTCGTTTGCTGGCATTGCGTCTGCTGTATCGAGACGAATGTCGCAGTGGTGATCACTCCGCGTTGGTGTGGGATGATCTCCGATAGTCTTTCCGGTTTTATATGAGTTGTTGTCAAGACCCTATAGCAAGGAATATTGCCTTCGCTTCGTCGTTTTGGCACGTCCGAATCCTGTTGGAGGAAGAACGCTGTGGTGACATCTCGTCTGCTGTGTCGAGACGAATGTCAAGGTGGTCTCTAGATTGCTGATGAACCGTCGAGGCTTGGAACTAGGGACTTCACCGTGGCTCCGTTGTTTTAACCCTGGGGTCGATTGTTGACGTTGCGTCTGCATCCTACTAGAGTTGAGAAGAAACGTCGTTGTTGACACTGCGTCTGCTGTAACGAGACGAATGTTGAGGTGATCTCTAGGTTGTTGTGAACCGTCGAGATTTGGAACTAGGGAATTTGCAATGGCTTCGAGGTTTATTGCCGCGTTCGAGTCTTGCTGGAATGAGGAGGAACGCCGTTGTGAGTTTCCAGGCTGTAGATGTTGCCATCGAGACTTGGCTCTCTTTCCGATGGAGCATGGTGGGATGATATGCTTCCCTCTTTGTTTGTGCCCCATGGATTGTATACAGGGATCGATGTGATCTCATCTGTAGGGCAAGAGTTTCATTTTGTTATTATTTATTTTATATTTCAGCGATGCTATATCATTTCAGCATTTTATATCGCGAAAGTTGCGATTTCCCAATCATTTCGGCTATTTTTCACGGTGCCCAATCATTTTGGCTTTTATATGCATATATTTTACTTGCTGATTTTGTTGCAAGTTGCTCTATCATTTCGGCTATTTTATGCATATATGGCTCGCTGACTTTTGCCGCGAGTATGAGGCTTGGGATCTGATATCGATTTAAGCATCAGCATCGCTACAACTGGGATATTGCCAGGAGCGAATCATCATTTGCCTTCGTCGGTTTGAACAATGGTGGCTTAGCAGACAAGGCTAGGATCCTGTCGACTAAAGCTTTTAACTTCATGAGACATAAGGGTCTCATAATGGTATTTCTCCTTACGAGTCGTGGGGATCTCGTAAGTGCGTTTTTCCTTAAAAATCGTGAGGATTCTTAAGTGTATGTTCTCTTATAAGTCATAAGGATCTTACAAGAGTGTTTTCTCCTTATAAGTTGAGAGGACTTACAAGGGTCGTTCACCGTGTGAGCATATCCCTAGTCGCTGGTGGGACTTGGTTAGGGAAATGTTTATTCATGCCCGTGGATTGTATACAAAGGTCAATATTGAAGCGCTAGTAGGGCAGTCTATGAGTTGTGATGGCTTAAGAACAGGTTCAGATCCCTGTAACTTAAGGCTTTTGAATCCTATGAGCCGTGAGGGTCTCAAAGGGGAATTCTCCTCATGAGTCGTGAGGATCTCGTAAGTGTGCTATCTCCTTAGGAATCGTGGGGATTCCTAAGTATGTTGCTCCCTTGTGAGTCGTAAGGATCTTACGCAGGTATTTTCTCTTTACAGGGTCGAGAGGACCTTGCAAGTGTCTTTTAACCATATTGCGCCCTTTCGGGTTTTCACAAACTCGCCAGTAGTCCTGTTGTTTTTACTCACGGATCCCTTTCGGGTTTTCATCCGTGCCCATCTTGCTTATGGACGTACCTTTTTTTTGCGTCAGCCTTAGGATGCTGCGGTCCGTAGTAGTTTATCGACGTCTCGGTCAATTGTTAGTTTAGGGACGTTTCGGTCTATCGTTAGTTTAGGGGCATTTCGGTCCGTTGTTAGTTTAGGAACATTTCGGTCCATTATTGCAACGGTTTCATTGGCTACCACTTCTGGAGTTTGGGCCTGGGAAGATAGAGAGCGGACATAGGCGTCATCATCTATCATTAACTTAGGTCGTAACTCATCAGGTGCAATATTTCTTCAAGAAACGGCCGTTTATTGGCCTGAAGGGTCTTTTGCCATGCATATCCATGAGCAAATAAGCCCCACCATGGTAGACTTTGTCTATGATGTATGGGCCCTCATAATTCGCCTCGAATTTCCCCCGTTTGGAACGATTGGGGATCATGGGTCTCTTGACCACTAGCACGAGTTCGCCTTGGCGGAATGTTCTCGGCCTAGTCAATCTCTCATATGAGCGCGTCATCTTTGCTTTGTAAGCTTCCAAGTTTTGATGCGCCATGAGCCGAGTTTCATCGAGGGCTTCAAGCTCTTTAAGCCGAACATGAGCATTCTCTTCGTCCATTAGCTCGTAATGAACTGCCACTCGTAAGGAGGGTAACTCTATCTCTAAAGGGAGTACTGCTTCAGTGCCGAATACCAATGCATACAGCGTTGTGTTTGTAGCCATTTTGAATGTGGTTTGATACGCTCAGAGAGCTTCATGCAGTCTCTCGTGCCAGTCCTTCTTATTTTTGGACACCGTCTTTTTCACGATCTTCGTCAAGGTCTTGTTGAAAGCTTCAGCTAGACCATTAGTTGGGGGATTATAGACCGAAGAGTATCTCCAATCTATATTATGCTGTTGTGCGAAGCGGCTGATCTTGTGGCATCTGTAGGCTGGCCCGTTATCGGAGATAATCCGTCGCGGAGTGCCGAACCGATAAATGACGTGTGTATTGAAGAAATGGAGGATATTCTCCGTCTTCACTTCTCTTAGCGGTATTGCTTCTGCCCACTTAGAGAAATAATCAGTTGTCGCCAATATGAACCGATGTCCTCTGGATGATGCCGGTTCGATAGGCCCGATTATGTCAGTTCCCCACATTTCGAATGGCCAGCTAGCCACCATTGGATGTAGCGGATTTGGATGCTGGTGAATGAAGTCTCCATGAATCTGGCACGAATGTCATTGCTTCGCGTATTCAAGGCAGTCCTGAATCATCGTGGACCAATAGTAGCCCATTCCTTTAATCTTCAGCTTCATCTTTGGCCCGGCTTGATGAGAACCGTAGAGTCCATCGTGAGTTTCTTGAACGACTCTCCTTGCTTCTTCCAATCCCAGGCATCTTAGCCATAGAGAGTCGAATGATCTCTTATATAGAGTATCATTGACGAAACCGAAAGATAGAGCTCGTTTCATGAGCTGATGTCTTGAGGATGCATCTTCAGGTGTTCGATGAGATTTGAAGTAGTCTATAAAGACTTCTCTCCAATCTTTAGCCTTTTCCTGGTCTTTTATTTGTAGGGTTGTTTCTTTGGTCGCTTCTTTCTCTTCAGACGACTCCAAAGTTATTTCTGCCGGTGCAAAAACCCGACGGCTTTGCACAATGATCCTCACATCATCGAGGTTTTCGTCAGCCAGTTCTTTAGCGAGTTTGGCTAACGCATCCGCTTTTCTATTTTCCGCACGCGGTATGCTTTCCAGGGCGTAGGTGGGAATATGAGCCAGCAATTGTTGCACTTTCTCATCGTACTTTACCAGCTCTAGTTTGCATGTTTGATAGTCGTCGTTTACTTAACTAACGACCAGCTGGGAGTCTCCATAAATGAAGAGGTTTTCGATTCCCATGTCGACAACGATCTCAAGACCTGCTATCAAAGCTTCGTATTCTGCTTCGTTGTTTGTCCTCGGCTCTGTCAAAGAAAAAGCAAAGCGCGTTATCCCTCCTTGTGGAGTCACGAAGATGAGGCCTACCCCAGATTTGATTATGGGGGAGCTGTGCTTTCGCTTCTTCATGGAAGACGCTCCATCGAAGTAAAGTTCTCATCGGGTATCACACCTTTCTTTCTCCCTGTTGATTGTGTCAAACGCATGCTCTTCTGGAAATTCGCAATTTAGGGGTGAATCGGCAGGTATAGGATGCTTGGCAAGGAAGTCGGCGATGTCCTGGCCTTTCATTGCCTTGAGAGGTCGGTTGTCACCGAGAATTCCATTAAGAGTAGGGCCCATTTAGCAAGTTGTCCTGTTAGTATGGCTTTTGACATCAAATATTTGAGAGGATCCACCTTTGATATGAGGTAGACCTCATGTGCTAAAGCGTAGTGCCTGAGCTTCGTTATCGCGAAGATCAACGCCAGGCAGTGTTTTTCAATGGGAGAGTAATTGTTTTCTGCCCCCAGAAGAACTCGACTCAAATAGTAGAGGGCTCTCTCCTTCCCTTGGTCATTTTCTTGTGCCTATAATGCGCCTAGAGAACCCTCGAGTGCGGTTGTATACAGAATGAGAGGCTTTCCCTTGACCGGAGCGGTCAGCACCGACGGATTCTGCAAGTATTGCTTGATTTCGTCCAGTGCGCTTTGGCATTTGCGATCCCAAACAAACGGGGTTCCCTTCTTCATTAGGTGACTATAAGGATGGCACTTGCCGGAGAGGTTAGCTATGAACCGTCGGATATACACGAGCTTCCCTTGGAGAGACCGCAGTTGCTTCAAAGTTCGTGGGGAGGGCATTTCCATAATCGCCTTGATCTTTGACGGGTCGATTTCAATGCCTCGATGTCGTACAATAAACCCTAGGAATTTACCTGAGGAGACTCCGAATGTGCATTTTAAAGGGTTCATCTTCAGATTGGATTTCCGAAGGCGCTGGAACACTATTTTTAGATGCTCCCAATGCTCTTCGTGCGATTTGCTTTTTACCACGAGGTCGCCGATATAACATTCGACAATCTCGTGTATAAGATCATCAAAGATCTTCGTCATGGCCCTCTGATAGGTGGCACCGACGTTCTTTAGACCGAAGGGCATCACTTTGTAGCAGAATACGCCTAGCGGAGTCCGAAAAGCGGTATGCATCTGGTCTTCGGGATGCATTTTTATCTGATTGTATCTTGATGAGCCGTCCATGAAGGAGAAAACTTCATGAGTGGACGTATTATCTATCATCAGCTCGGTGATCGGTACTGGAAAGTAGTCCTTCGGCAAGCTTTGTTGAGATCCCGGAAGTCCACGCATATGCGCATCGTCCCATTTTTCTTCATCACTGGGATGATGTTGGCGATCCAGTCAGGTACTGAACCTCTTGGATGAAGCCGGAGTCGATTAGCTTCTTGACCTCGGCGTTGATGCTCATTTCAAGCTCGAGCCGCATTCTTCTCGGTGCTTATTTGATCGGCTTGACGTCCGGAGATATCGCCAATTTGTGGACGGCTATTTCTGGATCCAATCCGGGCATCTCGGAATAGTTCCATGCGAAACAGTATTTATACTGCATGAGCATGTCTTTTAGCGTAGCCACCTTTTCTTCGGACAACAACTCGCTGACGAACGTAGGCCGCGGGTTGTTTGCCGTCCCCAACTCAATTCTTCTGAGGTTATCCGCGGTAGTGTGTAACCATCTTCCAGCTCTTTTGGCGCCGGTAGAAACTCTGAGATCACTTCGTCGTCATCGTTTTCGAAGCACTAGGAGGGGTCGTCCATATTCTCGAGCACTCCTTCTTCTGTCAACGTTATTACGTGACAGGTATGAGATTGTTTCCAAGACCGATGTTGATCTGGTTCTACTCTCATCGCATAAGTGGCTTTTAATTCATGCTTCTGTGGCGGACTTACCCTCCAACTGTTGGATAGAGCGAATCCGCTGAGTTGATACTGGTATTCAACCCAGTCTTTGAAGGTGAAGCAGTCTTCAATAGGATGTCCTATCGCTCGGTGATAGGAGCAATAGTCTGAGTGATGAACCTCATTTGCTCGATCGGGGTGCTTAGACTCTAGGAGCGTAATCATCTGATATTTCATGACGAGGTCGAAGATTTTCTTTGTCTTTTCTTGGGGAAAAGAATATGCTCGACTCATCTTCTTTATAAGAGACGGATCTCGGCTGCTCGATTTTCGATCGCGTGACTTCTGGATCCGCTTCGTTGTTGTCGAACGTTTTTTCCGTTCTTCAGTTTGTTTTTGTTTTTGTGTCGGGTCTTCTATATGACAGACTGGCAACGAAGGGCATCTTCATTCTCTCTAGCCTGCTGAAGGAGGCGTTGCATCCTGGCTTTCTCGTAGATGGCCATTTCGCAGTTATGATCATCCCGGACCCTTTGACCCGCTTCCCTTATTAGCTTGTCCATATGTTCTTCAAACGACGGACTTGGCATTTTCATGGAGGGAACTCATTTTGGTTCAGGGTTAGCATCTTTTAACAGAACATCTTCTTCTTCATCGAAGTCATGTATGACGTAGCTGCCATGGACTCGCTCCCGTTTCTTGGATCGAATATATCCGAGCTCGATCGTTTCCATTCTCCCGGTGGGCAATTTTTGCTGAGTTCCGGGGACGTTCCAAATCCTATTATAGAACTGAGCTTGTCGAGCAGTCTGTTTAAAGGATACGCCTTTGTGCCTCAACAGCCTCTTCAATCCTTCTGTGTAGTATCTGGGCAGTCGGATGGGTTGAAGTCTGTCAAGTGTTGAATCGACACCATGCCAGACTTCTTTCTCCACTTTGGTTTCCGTGGATTGATAAAAGAGGATCGCCTTTTCATCTCTTTGCCGGGGAAGGACGTAGAACGTCTGCAGTTCCTGCACACTATAGGTTTCAAGTGCATCGAGCTCTTTGTAATGCTTTTGCGGAACCATGGCAATTTGCAAACTTTGATCATCGCCAGCGAAGGCTTGTATTGATGGCCAAGCAGAGAATACTGCATTGATTTCGTCTTCAGAGTCACTGCCGAAGACCAACATAGGGGTGGACGATCCCGGCTTGGTGTATTGGGGCAGCCCAGAATAGACTATCTCTTCATCCTCCTCGGTATCGCTCCCGAAGACCGTAATGGTGGTGATAGCTTTTTGTTTGCTCTCTGGTTTGCGATATCTTTCTGTGTCTTCGAAATCTGGCAGGAAGTACTAGGCATCTTCATATTTGCGGACTTCGTTCACGGAGAATGGGTTTAGTTCCCCCGTCACAGTGTACTCGAGACCATCTTTGAAGTACTTCATAGCCGATGTTGTGTAGAAGGGATAATGTTGTACTCATGTAACCAAGGCCGGCCGAGCAAAGCGTTGTAGCAAGTCTTGGCGTCAATGACATGGAACTTGATATCAGTGACGAGAAGCCCAAATCTTAACGTCAGTATCACAGACCCGAGCGTCTGTGATGACTGGGAGTCGAACCCGGAGATAGTGATCTTATCCCGAGCAAGGTGTTGAACGCTCATGCAGATCTCCTTCAACACTCATACATTGAGAAGGTTAACGGAGGATCCATTGTCGACTAGGATTTTTGTAAATCCCCATTCCCATCAATAAAATTTTTCTATTTTCCCAGTTCCCCGATGTTCCCTCTTTCCTCGTAAATTTTGTTTTGTGTGAAACTGTTGCTAGGTTTTTCAGTATTTAAATTTTTCCCAAATCCTTAAAATCTCAGCCCAACAGAACAATTTAAATTAATATATACATCCCCAGCCCAATTTCCCTCTCCCAGCCCAACATAAATTAGATTAATTAAACTTCAAACTCCTCACTCGCCCAAGCTCAATTTCTTCCGGGCCCACTTCTTTTCCTCCCTTAATAAATTAAATATTCTTCCCCTTCGGCCCAGCCCAATCCCACCAAAACCCGACCCGACCCGCTCCGTTCTCCTCTTCCCCACTCCACAAACTTTCCCGCTTCTTTTTTTTTCTCCCCCCCCGTGCGCCCACGTCTCCGCGCTCGACCCCATGTCGCCGACGCCTAGCCTTCGTTGCCCCACGACCCGACCACGTCCGCGCGCCCCATCAAACCACTCCTCGTTTCTGTAAGTGCACGGCGGCCCCCCGGCCGTCAATCCGACGGCCAAATGCGGAAGCGGTGATAAACTTTAATTTTACTTGAACTGGCAAACCGCCGCGTACTAATACCCGGATCGAACCACTAACTAGTCCTAGCTATCTACAAGAAAGGGAAGAGAGATATACCGACAGATCCGAGTCCTCCGGTCTTCTCATCGTCGTCCCGATCTCCTGCGGAATGTCCCGTCTCCTCCTCGTCGCCGGAAGTGCACCACATCACCTACTTCTTTTACGGGCTCCCACCTCAATGCCGAGGCAACTCGGGCACGAAGCTGGCTAGTCGACGTGCCCAAGGTTGGCTGTAGAATATCTAGTGAGCGAGTCTCATTTTGGGGTTGTGGAATTGCCTTTGTGGTGGAGGAAAAAGAACTTGGAATTTTGGAGGAGCTTCTTGTGTGATTTTTGGAGCATGAAGAGAACCAAAAATTGCCACACCAAAATCAATCACTCCCCCTCCAAAAGTGGCCGGCCCTCTTGGGAAAAAATGGGAGAGAGGAAAAAGTCAAGGGGGGAGGTGACCATATCAATCATGCAAGAGAGAGAGTCAAGACAAAGAGGTGGTTGAAAAGCAAGTGATGATGAGAAACAATGATCACTCCCAAAACCAATACTCAACCAACAACCATGATGGTTTACAAAGTCAAGCCATCATGACAAGAAGAAGTCAAGAAGTCAAGGTCAATGAAAAGCTATCATGACACAAGAAAATGCAAAGACCCCCTTCCACAATTGCTTATTTGCAACAATGCAAATAAGCCCTCCTCCACCAAACTTCGGTCAATGAACGATACAAAGGAAATCGGCCGAAACGAAAAGCAAACTGGCAACTCCATAAAACTGGTCCCGTAATAAATTACAGGAAAACCCCGATACTGTGCATACACACCCGCATTTGTATTCCGACCGAAATACAAATGCAATGAGACAAAATCTCCACTGTACTATACTAGAATCCGGCTTATACCAAAACCGGCTAGTAATATCTGTTCAATCCTGATCCGTGCAATACCGCACGTATCTGATCGAACCCTGCCATATACCCATACAGCCTATAGTACAAACTGTCCGATCCTGATCCGTGCAATACCGCACGTATCTGATCGGACCTTGCCATATCTCCATACGGCCTCTACAACCTTTCGTCCGAAAGCTGAGTAACTGAAAGTGGGGGACTCTAAAGACTCGTCAACACCTTGGTTGTGGATTTAACCACTAGCACGTCAGAGGTATAAGCCAATACGTAACGGGCTACCAGGCATTGACTAAAAGGGACGTCTGTGAGCGAACTCAGCCCGACAACCCTACTGAGCCTGTCAGTGACAATATCCGTACAGTCCGGTCCGTTCGTCTATGAGTATCGCATGGCGGGTCTAGGGGGTTGGTAAAAGTCAGACCCCCAAAAGCGGTACAAGTCGTGTCGGAGTGTAGCCCAGAACACCCTGAGATACTACTGGAATACCTACCAGTAAATCTCCTTGCCTCGGCCGAGGGCTTCGTGTAATGGCTCTCCTAGACACAGCGCGACCTCACCCCCAATACCGGGAGAGACGAACCCCTGAAGATACGCTCACTGCCTCCATGTGGCTCGGGACTGTACCCAACTAAAACTTGTTTGCACGACTCCTTTGAGCCGTGGTAGGGTAGTAATCAAAGTACAGTGGGAACTCACACAAGACAAATGACGATCCCCAGGTCGATGAACTAACCTGCACACATGTCACCAGGGAACTGCCATCTGACGTCTGGTATATGACCAACTGGCATGTTTCCGGCGAGTCCTGTCCGGTATACTCATAACCCAATGAGCACCTGTATACATCTTAGGTGAACAAACTGACACCAGTGGCTTGTGAGACCGGCCACCGCCCCTCGTCGGGGTCTCGACTGTATACACTAGTCTACTCTGGAGTATTGATGCCCTGTCTCGAAACTCACACGACTAGGGACTATTTAAGGATATGCTTATAGACTGCCAGCTCCCACGTATATGATCGCCCTCATACTGCTGGTGGTCAAGCAAGAATCCTAGGGGCTCTACCAACGTGTAATAGCGACTTGTCAGGTCACTTAAAGCAGTACACGATGATAAATGTAAACCAGATAGCATACTATCATCACGAGTAAGACTGTCCTATCGGGATAGGTCCTCCATCAATCATTGTAATCACGTGCCTGTGATCGAATAATTGAATCTGAGGGCACTATCTCCAACAATCTCCCACTTGCACTCAAGGCTAATTATTGTGATGTCGCATACTCACAGCACGTGTGAAACCGAACACCCAACTCCTCTACTAGTCAGTCTCACAAAGCTCGCTTGCGAAACTATTGCGTTCGAGGAATAGACTTAGTGAGTGGATCCGCCTTGATGTCTCTTTCTATGTCTTTCTATATCTCAAGTTCGCGGAGAAAGCCATCTCCCGAAATGAGCAATACCTGTCTTAGAATGTGTCTGGATGTCTGATGGGACATATCTCATAAATGAACTCCAAATCCAAACTTCTTAGACTGTATCGTCAACTGAACTTAATCAGTATCCTGCGCCATGCCTCCCTCAGTATTGCCTTGGATCACCTGTCCAAAATACTGCCCCTCGTCAGAAGGAAAAACTATAACTCTGACAACCTCCTTGTCGTCCATGTCACCTTGGAAGCCTGGAGCGATAACTGTCTCCCGAATGAGGCTGTCGTTATCATATCCCTAGAACATCCACTTATGTTCTAAAACTGCTTCCGACTGTTTCTCCAGGATTGGATCAATGTCAACTTATTGCATCTAGTGCAAGAACAACATCTGGTGTGGTACTTGACATCTCATGATTGACTCAATTGCCTAAGCAAGTGATCTGTCAATCATGCACTTCCCTCTCCAAATTAGTCTGTAGGACACCTTTAGAGAGGGTGACTCCATTACCTGCAGGTACACTACCGTGCCAGGAGTCGTCCATTCTAAATACTCTTAGAATGCTGTCTAAGTACCCTGATTGGGAAACCACCCAAATCTAGATCTAAAACCATAGATCTAGTAGCCAGTATGTCTGATATAAAATCCATTTCCTTTGTGGAGAAACCACTGTGTGACGACCAAAGTATAACCGATTCTAGTGTAGGAATATCACTTCCTACTCTGTGTATGTCATCCAAATACCATGACATCACACCCTACTACCTTCTCAACAGATCCATCCCCTATTCTGATGAAGTCAAACCTATGACTGTCACATCAGAAATTGATGATCTATCTCCGCTATATCTGCTTTAGTCTATAAATGGACATAAGCTACCTGTCCACCAATGCTTCCGCTGCTCCCACTGACTACGACAACCCTCTGGTAGAGTCATATACACGTACACTTCTAAAGCAAGTTTAGAACGACGCTATACTCATCCTCCTGCCGGGTCTCGCAGCCTGGAACAACAGCAATGGCAAGTGTGGGTAAACAAGAACCTCCCTGTCACCGTCCTTGAGGCTACCGGAGTACCTCTCGGGTGCCTGAGATTACCCACCAAATCTGCGGAGTGGCCAATGGAATGTCAATCCAGATTGAATCTTTAGGTTCCTTATCAAATCTTCAGTAATCGTTTGTGGTTCTGGAATCACTTCCAGTTCTACTATACTCCCACTGCTGTTTTCTGAAAAAATCCATTTTTAATAAAACTGTGGCGAGTCTAGAACAATATCACTATTGATCTTCCAGATGGTAGAAAGTCAACCCGCGTCATAGCCTGGGTCAACCCACAAACAGCCATTACAGAAACGTGTCTTGAGTTGTCCAGTGTCTGGTTTTAAGCATAAGCCGGACAACTCCCCGTACCTTAACAACGTTAAGATATGAAATGTTCTATATCCAATATAGAACTAGAGGCACTGATTTAATTGAACCAGATTCAAATCATGCAGCTGTCTCCAGTGCATGTCAACTAAATGGAAAGAGGCCGATCAGCGTTACTCAACTTAGGAATGCTTCCAATTATGAATAACCTGAAAGAGAAGCAAGATCTCTTAATCATTACTATCATCTGAATACCATACTCAAGTATCTACATCTTCGATCACTTTGAAGAATCCCGATACTTGCTATACCTGGTTCTCTACTCTATTCAAATACCTATAACTTCTCAAAATTCGGACCCTGTGTTTCTACGAAACACTTGTCTAAAAACTAGAGAAGTCATAAGTAAACCGAATATAGTACGAGGGCCAACCCCTCTGTCCTGATGGACCCTGGACAACATACAATGCTCTGTATAAGTCCCTTGATTCTGATAACTCATTCACTGTGTGTCGTAGGTTGAAAACTGTACTTATGGTTAAGAAGAATTACACCGCTGTTTAATGCTCCTTATCTAACCATCCACTGATATAGGTAAATGTCGCAGACATAATTTCATAAAGTTATATCTCACTCTATGAAAATAGACGTACAGATATATCAATTTGAAATTGGTGCATAACAGCGGATATTCAAAACCAAATATTTGCCGACCGGCAAACAGCCCAGGTGATTTCCTTAAATATCACTGATTACAACGAATCCCGATATAATGAGGATGATCACCCAATTCCCAATAACTTACTCCCACTCATCATCTGTAAAACCATACAGATGTGAGAATCATACTTGGTAAATGCATACCCTGGAGCAAGTGTCTAACTGGGAAATCAGTTTTCCTTTAACAGTACACAGTGAAGCTGAAACATTAAAATGTTTCGATGGGGTATCCCGGTATTCCTAGTAATGCCTCTTCCATTATCCAGATTCACAACTGTAACCGTGTAATTCCTTGCCACCTCTCCAAATCCCTTCATATGTCTTTAGTCATTACCTTCTGCACACCCCTTTAGGCCAAATGGTTTTCTTCCTTCCCTACCGTTCGGCACCAGCCTATGGTTTGGAAAAAGACTATCCAATATGCATAATGGGTGTACTGTCCTAATCCTAGGAGTACCCGCAATGCGAGAGAAGGTGAAGATAAAAGACAACCGAATAAACCTTATTCCTATTTCTCCTGAACCAGAATCCTTCCCCGAACTGGAACAAGTTCCTTTCGAGTTCGTATATAACCATACGATGGAGTATCCAATAAACTGTGGATCTTCGTAGTGATACGGAGTGTTCTGGAGAAATACAAAGGTGATTTAGGATTGGCGAAGGAATACTTGGTTTGGTCGTGAATATCTGTTGCAATTTACTTTGCCCCCCTTACTAATCCCTTGCTTTGTCTTAACTCAATACCTTCTGCACACCATCGTTATGCTAATTGGTATTCTTCATTCCCTACCGGTCGGCACCAGCCTAAGGTTTGGAAGAAGACTATCCAATTTGCGTAATAGGTGTACTACTCCTAAACCAAGGAGTACTCACAACTTGAGAGAAGGAAAAAGGAAAAGACAACTGAATAATCTTATCCGTTTTCTCCAGAACCGGAAACCATCATCGAATAAATTCCTTCGAGTTCGTATCTAACCATACGATGGTTTTGTCCAATGGAAGTGGGCGTTCGTAGTAATACAGGGTGTCCTGGAGAAAAGGGTAAAAGTAGGAGTGGCAATGAGGTTCGCAACTCTGACAATCCAAAAGCCAGTGTTTAAGAAGGTTCGGTCAACTTGGACACTGAGTCATAGTCTTAGGGTCGGGTCAATGGTCGCTGCCAAGGAGAGAGAGAAAAGAAACACTCAGCGTGCACTCTAACCTAGATCAGAATGGTTACCAATTTATCTAATCTGGAAACCTCCCACTGTACCGTCAAATTCTCCTCCAAACCTGAAAGAAGAATTAGTCGGGATCACCCGAGGAGTATACTAACTCATCAGTGGGAATCGGGATCCAACTATCATCACATGATAACGTGACGGAATCCGCTCACGGTGTCACACTCCAGAAGGTATGCGCATATCTGGCAAGTTTCAGTTCTTTTGAAACTCCCGACGTGATTTCTGCCCCATGCTCTTATGACCTTGGCGTGAGGTCAAAATATCATAAGTCACATGTCAAGTTCTGCCCATCATTATCCAGGTTAATTTGAATCCACCCGTACATACCCTTGACGTAGGCCAAAATAGTAGTACGACTGTCCCAAACCAACGCATCTATCTATGCAACAGATAAATACCCGGCAGCTACCAAACACTATGCCTTGGCATGAGGTCAAAATACATAGCTTGAATACTACCGAATATTTAACTGAAATGATGGAGGGCTACGAATGGTTTCTGGCGAAAACCTTTAACGTAATGAACTTGATATCGTCGAAGGAATGGATAGCTTTTTTAAAAATATAGTGATGAAAACCTTCGCTAAAGAGGTCACTCCCGGTGAAGGGATCTCGGCTCTTTCCCCGTAGAATGGGGTGCAGGATATTCCAAATGAATACCGCGATGCAAAGCAAAAGTAATCGGCTATAGTGAAGTTAATGCCCTGACGCAAACTTCTGTCCAAGGGGTCACTCCCGGTGAAGGGATCTCGGCCCCTGCCTCGTCGACTGAGGAGCAGGATATTCCAACTGAATACCACGATGCAAAACAAAAGTGAACGTCCTTGCAATAACAGCTTTTTGAAAAGTGTTCCAACAACATCAGATTAGGTTTGTTTTTAACTTGTATTGATCTGAATCAACGCAGTCCCATCAATTGATCACACCAAAAAGAACGAAAATATACTGATGTACGTATATGCCATCCGCACTCGCCACTGGGTCCCGTCATTACCCGTTAGGTTAGCTAACTAACGACAGAGCGGGGACTGGACTAGCGCGGATGCAAAACATATACAACATCTACTAATATATATACCAATATATTATATTTGCTCAAGGCGTGATAAAAATGCAACATCACAGAAATGTACAGCATCACAGAACAATACAGATATCTGGGATCCCCGGGTTTCACAGAGCCACTGCTGAAACCCGACGTTCCCCTGGTCGTGTGGATAGCCTGTGCAATGAAATCCTAGACCCCTACGGGCGCGGCAAGTTACCCGCCAAAACCTGAAGCGAGGCAGCCCCCTTCAGTACCGTGAATGGACCACCCAGCACTTCACGGAATCCGGCAACTTGGGCACCCCTCCTGGGTCATCCTGTACCCCCTACGAGTGCGGCGAATAGCCCGCCAATCCTAGAGTGAAGCCCCCTCCGTCTCAATGCCATGAGATGCGGGCTTGTTGCCCTCCAGAACCCGGCTATCCGTGCACCCCTCCGCGGGGTAATCCTAGTACAGAAAGTAAAATATACATACAACGGGTACATCGACCGCAACCTGGTCGTGCCCCAAAATAATAATACAATCAGGCAGTGACGGCAGTTCACATGTCGGACGCTCGCCCCGCAATATCAAATGTACATAATACAATCACAACTATACTAGCATTGCATCCAGGCTATCCCCCACGACCGATCCGCAACATCACAGCAAAAACAGAACATCAACGTGAAAATCACGTTCGCAAATCCGTCTAAACGGGCTATAGCAGTTAGACCGGATTTACCGATCAAGTGACATTCACGGTCGCAGATATAATGTAAATACTGTGAAATAATGTGTTTAAAATATCCGATCAATCAAATTTTAACAAGTGGGCCCCCAAACAATACTGTAGCACTCACAGAAATTATAGGCCCAAATTTAGTATTCCAAAACCCATATTTTAAGCCCAGAAAGCCTCTGTAAATAATTGGTGCAGGGATCCCCACAGTGTGCGGCGGAACAGCGGCGGGAAGGGGGTATTTGCGGCGGTTCCGCGCTCCCACTGTGGAGTCACTTCATCGAAATTTTACAGAGCTCTTAGATTTTCCAGTACATCAATATTTTACAACCTGAAAAATTTTTGGAGACTAAAAAATTTCAACAGAAAACTGTCACTTTGAAAAACACGGTTTTGGAACTTTTTGATCGATCGGAAATGCAAACACATTACACAAAGCTAGACTAAGTTAATGGCGAGGCTCTGATACCACTGTAAGTGCACGGCGGCGCCCCGGCCGTCAATCCGACGGCCAAATGCGGAAGCGGTGATAAACTTTAATTTTACTTGAACTGGCAAACCGCCGCGCACTAATACCCGGATCGAACCACTAACTAGTCCTAGCTATCTACAAGAAAGGGAAGAGAGATATACCGACAGATCCGAGTCCTCCGGTCTTCTCGTCGTCGTCCCGATCTCCTGCGGAATGTCCCGTCTCCTCCTCGTCGCCGGAAGTGCACCACATCGCCTACTTCTTTTACGGGCTCCCACCTGAATGCCGAGGCAACTCGGGCACGAAGCTGGCTAGTCGACGTGCCCAAGGTTGGCTGTAGAATATCTAGTGAGCGAGTCTCATTTTGGGGTTGTGGAATTGCCTTTGTGGTGGAGGAAAAAGAACTTGGAATTTTGGAGGAGCTTCTTGTGTGATTTTTGGAGCATGAAGAGAACCAAAAATTGCCACACCAAAATCAATCACTCCCCTTCCAAAAGTGGCCGGCCCTCTTGGGAAAAAATGGGAGAGAGGAAAAAGTCAAGGGGGGAGGTGACCATATCAATCATGCAAGAGAGAGAGTCAAGACAAAGAGGTGGTTGAAAAGCAAGTGATGATGAGAAACAATGATCACTCCCAAAACCAATACTCAACCAACAACCATGATGGTTTACAAAGTCAAGCCATCATGACAAGAAGAAGTCAAGAATTCAAGGTCAATGAAAAGCTATCATGACACAAGAAAATGCAAAGACCCCCTTCCACAATTGCTTATTTGCAACAATGCAAATAAGCCCTCCTCCACCAAACTTCGGCCAATGAACGATACAAAGGAAATCGGCCGAAACGAAAAGCAAACTGGCAACTCCATAAAACTGGTCCCGTAATAAATTACAGGAAAACCCCGATACTGTGCATACACACCCGCATTTGTATTCCGACCGAAATACAAATGCAATGAGACAAAATCTCCACTGTACTATACTAGAATCCGGCTTATACCAAAACCGGCTAGTAATATCTGTTCAATCCTGATCCGTGCAATACCGCACGTATCTGATCGAACCCTGCCATATACCCATACGGCCTATAGTACAAACTGTCCGATCCTGATCCGTGCAATACCGCACGTATCTGATCGGACCTTGCCATATCTCCATACGGCCTCTACAACCTTTCGCCCGAAAGCTGAGTAACTGAAAGTGGGGGACTCTAAAGACTCGTCAACACCTTGGTTGTGGATTTAACCACTAGCACGTCAGAGGTATAAGCCAATACGTAACGGGCTACCAGGCATTGACTAAAAGGGACGTCTGTGAGCGAACTCAGCCCGACAACCCTACTGAGCCTGTCAGTGACAATATCCGTACAGTCCGGTCCGTTCGTCTATGAGTATCGCATGGCGGGTCTAGGGGGTTGGTAAAAGTCAGACCCCCAAAAGCGGTACAAGTCGTGTCGGAGTGTAGCCCAGAACACCCTGAGATACTACTGGAATACCTACCAGTAAATCTCCTTGCCTCGGCCGAGGGCTTCGTGTAATGGCTCTCCTAGACACAGCGCGACCTCACCCCTAATACCGGGAGAGACGAACCCCTGAAGATACGCTCACTGCCTCCATGTGGCTCGGGACTGTACCCAACTAAAACCTGTTTGCACGACTCCTTTGAGCCGTGGTAGGGTAGTAATCAAAGTACAGTGGGAACTCACACAAGACAAATGACGATCCCCAGGTCGATGAACTAACCTGGATACATGTCACCAGGGAACTGCCATCTGACGTCTGGTATATGACCAACTGGCATGTTCCCGGCGAGTCCTGTCCGGTGTACTCATAACCCAATGAGCACCTGTATACATCTTAGGTGAACAAACTGACACCAGTGGCTTGTGAGACCGGCCACCGCCCCTCGTCGGGGTCTCGACTGTATACACTAGTCTACTCTGGAGTATCGATGCCCTGTCTCGAAACTCACACGACTAGGGACTATTTAAGGATATGCTTATAGACTGCCAGCTCCCACGTATATGATCGCCCTCATACTGCTGGTGGTCAAGCAAGAATCCTAGGGGCTCTACCAATGTGTAATAGCGACTTGTCAGGTCACTTAAAGCAGTACACGATGATAAATGTAAACCAGATAGCATACTATCATCACGAGTAAGACTGTCCTATCGGGATAGGTCCTCCATCAATCATTGTAATCACGTGTCTGTGATCGAATAATTGAATCTGAGGGCTCTATCTCCAACAGTTTCAAACTCCTCTCTCCCTCTCCAACTCACTCCTCTCCTCTCTCTCGAAAACCCCAAGCTTCAACCCCGCTCACCCCCCGACGACGACGACGAACCTCCTCCGACCTCCTCCTTCATCACCAAGCACCCTAGCCTCCTCCTAAAGCCCTCACATTCACCTCAACACCCACTGCTCTTCACCAAAACCCATCTCCCCGCCGAGCTCCCCTGCACACCCATCTCGGCTACCACCTGCACCTCGACACCGGCGAGCCCCCACTGCACCTGAACCATCTCGTTGACACCCCTACATCCTCAGCAGCATCACCATCACCTCCAAACCGAGCCCCCCACTACCTCTATCTCTTTCACAAACCCAAATCGCCACGAGCTTCGAACCTTACTGCTGCCCATCGCCGGAGCGACCATCGCCGACCATCGTCGACCCCAGCACATTCCAGGAGATCCACAGAGCATCCCACTCCGCTTCCAGCGAACACGAGCCATCTCCGGGCAACTCCGACGACGGACCCGAAACGCGAGCCGAGGCCGTGAATCCAAACCGTGCCGTTCGTCGCGCGTTCGTGCCGTTGCCGCTGCCGCTGCCGTGCGTCGCCAAAGCATCTCCAGGCAAGTTATCTACTTGCTTCATGCTAATTGTTTTACTAGAACTTGTAATACCGTTAAATTCCACTTGAACATTTAGTGCGACTTGAAATAGTGTTTGTGTTCGACGCAAAACTCGAACAAAAACCTTCCTTTAAACTGACGGAAATTGATCGTATAATTTGGCCCATGTGATAATGAACATTGTGTAGAAATTTGACTGAAAAATATGATTGTTACTGACTTAAACGATCACCCCCAATTACACCCGTAAAAACTGAGAATTTCCCGCACCTGAAACTTGTTAAAATCATAATTAATTGTGTACACATTGAAATGATGCGTTCGAGGGCTCAAATAGAAGACGACTCGACGACCTGTAACCCTATACAAGTTCTTAATTGTTTCTGTACTGAAATTATGACGAGAATTGGTTCGGAGAGCGGCTCTGGACTGCAGTCCAGAGCAGCTACGGCTGTTGGTTTCTATCTCGTAATGCTCACTACCTTGTCTCCTGAACTTGTATGTTGCGGAACCCTACACTTTATTGAAGATGAAACTGTTATCTAGATAACTCAAGTGATTTCACACTTTTTTATCGTCGTTTACTATTTAATCTGCAATTTAAAAGAACAGGACGTCTAGCAGTCCCAAACAGAAACTGAACTGATACCCTAGTGTTGAACAGTACATAACTTCCGACGTACAGACGCGATTGAGAATCCGTCTATTGAGTTGGAAACCCTATTGAAAAATCTATATTTCATTCAACTGTAGTGTCGCTAAATTCTGATCCCAACTGTGTGAAAATTGTGCCGCAAAACGGATGTTCAGTTCAGAAACTGAATTTCCTACAGCGAGCACTTAAATTGAAACGGCTGTAACTTGAATACCAGAAATCCGATTGTACTGAAACAAATTTTGTTGAACTGTCGACAGAGTATACTTGTTACCGTATGTGTATCATTTCACTAAATTCTGAGCATATGAATTACTGCAATTTTTGTAAGCTTATGACGTGCATAATAGTTCATATTACACATGACTTGTTAACGGCATAAATGTACATACCTTACCTAACTGCCATATACATAGTGATAGTGCGCGTTATTATTCAGTGGAAATTGCATTATCGTGCGTGAATGGTATTAGTTTAGGAGTGTCAAGTACGCCAATGGAAAAGTGAATGATTCGTGACAGTGATTAATACAGTGAACAGTAACAAAACCGTGCTATTGGCGCATACTTGTACACGACTAAATCATAATCATCAATAGTGTAAAACCTGGGGAAAAAGGGGAAATCGAAGTGGAAAGAGCATCGTATTTAGTGGGACCGTGTTTTTGAGGATGATCATTCGAACAGTGATTCTTATATATATTAGATAGGATCTAGCGATCCGGCTGACAGGGTTTTGTCCCGGGTGTATGGGCCGTTGTCTCGGGTATGTACGAGACTCCCGTTAAACATGATCCTCCTTTACACTATTCGATTTCAAACATGACTTAGAGACCAATAGGGACACAGATCATACTTTGCATCATTTAGTGACATAGTGATTATCCGCATTTTACTTTCACTGTTATTACCTTATTTGCCTGTTTCATGTCATTATTAAAATATTGCTATTATGTCGCTCTGACGACCTGAGTATGCATGCTTAGTGATAGAGGTGGATTCGCCTGACCTCGAGGAGCCGTGAAGATCCAGACTAGTGAACCAGTTACATCTCTACATTGATATTCCTGGTTAGTTGCCTTTTGCTTACTTCCATTGAGCTCGGCTTCCTTTATACTCGATAGTTTTCGTGACTGCAAACTCTTTACCCGTATTGCATTTTACTGATTACCATATAATGCTAGAAGCCGAAATATGACTACGACAGGATCTTTCCTTGATCGTAGGAGCATGGCTGGCCTTGTCACCATCGTATTCCATATTTTGGGAAGCGGGGCGTGACATGGTTTTGTTGGTATCAGAGCGCCAGGTTTAGAATAAAATTGCAGTTCAATTTAGGGATCCCTTGAATCATACTTGGCTTCCTTACTTTCACTTCCATACTACTTGTGCAACTACTTGTGCATCACCACTCAAGTTCATGTTTTGAATCTTATCTACTTTATCTTTCCCTCATGTCCGCATCATTAATCGTTATTTTCCTTCGTGTTTCACTATTTGATCATGACCCTTACTTTTCGGGCCATGGCCAACCGTGCACCGCTTCTTGAGGAGGACACTCGGTCCTGCGTTTCTTTCGACTGTATGTTAGCGAGTTCAGATGACGAGGTGATTTGGTCCACATGTCATATTCAACGACGGCAAATACGAGGACGAGAGAATCGATGTCGTAGCTCCATAGATCAATATGATTAATGACCCTATCGATGAAGAGGACCCAATAGGAGAGAATCTATAGGGAAATGCGGTAGAGGAGGAACCCGATGAAGATCCTGAAGAGGAAGACCCTCTGGAAGAGGATCCAGAAGAGGACTCAGAGCAGGCAGCTATGACGCAATTCTCGGGATGGATTGGATGAGTACCTTCCATTCAGTTATTGATTGCCGAGCAAGGAATGTGATCTTCCGCATTCCCAATCACCCGGAGTTTATTTTCGAAGGCGGGAGCGAATCTTTGGAGCCAGCCAAGTATAGAGCCAAGCCAAAGGAGCTGACAGCTATGGAGATTGATGAGAGCCCAGCCCCAGAGATTGTTAGGGATTTTCTGGACGTGTTTCCTGAAGATTTACCAGGTCTACCATCTCCACGCGTCTTGGAATTCTCGATCGACTTGACTCCAGGTACAGCACCAGTTTCCAAGGCCCCGTATAGAATGGCTCCGGTTGAGTTAGCAGAATTGAAGAAGCAAATTGAAGAACTCTTGGAGAAGGGATTTATCCGTCTGAGCATTTCACCGTGGGGTGCACCAATTCTGTAAGTGAAGAAGAAAGATGGATCGCTGCAGATGTGTATAAATTATCGGGAGATGAACAAAGTCATAATAAAGAACAAGTACCCAATTCAGCGCATTGACGACCTATTCGATCAGCTAAGTGGGGCCAAGGTATTTTCGAAGTTGGATCTCCGTTCTGGAAATCATCAAATCAGAGTAGCAGCCGAGGATGTATGCAAGACGACTTTCAGGACCCGATACGGACACTATGAGTTCCTCGTGATGCCGTTCGGTGTTACTAATGCTCCATCAATATTCATGGACTTGATGAACAGGGTGTTTGCAAAGTACTTGGACACGTTTGTCGTTGTATTTATCGACGACATACTTGTCTACTCGAAGACCCGGGAGGAGCATGTTGAGCATTTGCGCACGGTTCTACAAATTCTTCGGGAAGAGAAGCTGTATGAGATATTGACCAAGTGTGAATTCTGGCTCGACAAGGTTCCGTCCTTGGGATACATTGTTTCGGGCGAAGGCATCTCAGTGGACCCGACAAAGATAGAATCTGTCAGAGACTGGCCGACGCCGAAGTCTGTGGCCGAGATCAGAAGCTTTCTGGGATTGACAGGTTATTATCAGAGGTTCGTCCAAGACTTTTCAAGAATCGCTGAACCGTTAACGAGGCTGACACGAAAGGATGTACCGTTTGCATGGACAGAGGAGTGTACTCAGGCATTTGAGACACTGAAGCAGAAGTTAACCACGACGCCTATTCTTACAGTACCAGATGATTCCGGTGGTTTAGTGATACACAGTGATGCCTCAAGGAAGGGCTTAGGCTGTGTTCTGATGCAGCACGGCCGGGTGGTTGCTTACACCTCTCGACAGCTGAGAAATCACGAGAGGAACTATCCTACGCATGACTTGGAGTTAGCTGCAGTGGTTTTTGCGTTGAAAATTTGGAGGCGCTATCTATTGGGCGAGAAAGTAGAGGTGTACACGGATTATAAAAGTCTGAAGTACGTCTTCACTCAGAAGGAACTAAACATGAGGCAGCGCCGATGGCTAGAGCTGATGGCGGATTATGACTTGGACCTTCAGTATCACCTGGGGAAAGTAAATGTTGTACCGGATGCTCTCAGTCGCAAGCCAGCGGTCATGATGTTGACCAGTCAGAGGAGCATTATTGAGGACTTTCAGAGACTCGAGCTTGAAGTCGTTACACCGAGCGCACTCAGTCAATTTTGGCAACTACAGGTGCAGTCTTTCCTTGTGGATCGCATCAAGGCTGCACAAGCGGATGATCCTCGATTGCAAAAGTTCAGAGCACAAGTAGAAGCCGGGCTGAGAACGGACTTAATCATACATGAAGACGACTCTCTGAGATTCGGTAGAAGACTCTGCGTACCTAAAAGGGATGTTCGAGAAGAGGTACTGGCTGAGGCACATAGCTCAGCTTATTCTGTACATCCGGGAGGTACAAAGATGTATCGGGATCTAAAGCAGCATTTTTGGTGGAACGGGATGAAGCGAGAAATTGCGCGGTTCGTATCCAGATGCTTGATATGCCAACAGGTGAAGGCGGAACATCAGAGGACAACATGATTGTTACAACCACTTCCGATACCAGAATGGAAGTGGGAGCACATTACCATAGATTTCGTGACGGCCTTACCACGGAGCCCTAGGGGCAAAAATGCCATTTGGGTTATCGTCGACCGCCTTACGAAAGCTGCACACTTCTTACCTTTCCGAGTGGGACAGTCGACAGAGTCACTGGAAGAGAGATACATGCAGGAGATAGTGAGACTTCACGGTGTTCCAGTCAGCATTGTGTCAGATCGAGACACCAGATTCGTGTCGCACTTTTGGAGGAGCTTACAGGAGAGTTTGGGTACCCGCCTCAAGTTCAGTACAGCTTATCACCCGCAGACAGACGTACAATCCGAGCGTACGATTCAGACGCTCGAGGATATGTTGAGAGACTGCATGTTGGATTTTTGGGGTTCCTGGGAAGATCATTTGCATCTAGTCGAGTTTTCCTATAACAACAGTTACCAAGCTAGCATTCAAATGGCTCCTTTCGAAGCACTTTACAGGCGGAAGTGTCGATCCCCAGTTTGTTGGGATGATGTGGGAGAGCGAAGATTATTGGGTCCCGAGCTCATCGTTCAAACAGTCGACAAGGTCCAAATGATCAGGCAGCGAATTAAGACGGCTCAGGATCTACAAAAGAGTTGGGCAGATACCAGCAGGAGAGCACTAGAGTTTGAAGTCGGAGATCAAGTGTTCCTGAAGATTTACCCTACCCGCGGAGTTATCAGGTTTGGAGGTCGCGGGAAACTCAGTCCCCGTTTCATCGGACCTTTCGAGGTGCTAGAGCGAGTAGGAGAGGTGGCATATCGACTCGCCTTGCCTCCATCGCTAGCTGGTGTGCACAATACCTTCCATGTGTCTCAGTTGCGGCGTTATGTTCGGGATGAGAGCCATGTTCTGGACTATTCGGAGTTAGCTTTGGGTACCAACCTATCCTACGAGGAGCAGCCCACCACCATCCTCGACCGCAGAGAGAAAGTGCTGAAGAACAAGATCATTCCGTTAGTCCGAGTGTCTTGGGACGGTCGTTCTCTAGGAGAATCTACCTGGGAGTGGGAGGAAGATATCCGTGCACGTTTTCCACATCTCTTTGTTTACTACTTCTGTTTCTTTGTATCCTTGTTAAATTTCGAGGACGAAATTTTTGTAAGGGGGGATGATGTAAATTCCCGTTCCCATCAATAAATTTTTTCTATTTTCTTAGTTCCCCGATGTTCACTCTTTCCTCGTAAATTTGTTTTGTGTGAAATTGTTGCTAGGTTTTTCAGTATTTAAATTTTTCCTGAACCCTTAAAATCTCAGCCCAACAAAACTATTTAAATTAATATATACATCCCCAGCCCAATTTCCCTCTCCCAGCCCAACATAAATTAGATTAATTAAACTTCAAACTCCTCACTGGCCCAAGCTCTATTTCTTCCCGGCCCACTTCTTTTCCTCCCTTAATAAATTAATTATTCTTCCCTTTCGGCCCAGCCCATTCCCACCAAAACCCGACCCGACCAGCTTCGTTCTCCTCTTTCCCACTCCACAAACTTTCCCGCTTCTTTTGTTTTCTCCCCCCCCCCCACGCGCCCACGTCTCCGCGCTCGACCCCACGTCACCGACGCCTCGCCTTCGTTGCCCTACGACCTGACCATGTCCGCACGCCCCCTCAAACCTCTCCTCGTCTCAAACTCCTCTCTCCCTCTCACTCTCCAACTCACTCCTCTCCTCTCTCTCGAAAACCCCAAGCTTCAACCCCGCTCACCCCCCGACGACGACGACGAACCTCCTCCGACCTCCTCCTTCATCACCGAGCACCCTAGCCTCCTCCTAAATCCCTCACCTTCACCTCAACACCCACTGCTCTTCACCAAAACCCATCTCCTGGCCGAGCTCCCCTGCACACCCTTCTCGGCCACCACCTGCACCTCGACGCCGGCGAGCCCCCACTGCACCTGAACCTCCTCGTCGACACCCCTACATCCTCAGCAGCATCACCATCACCTCCAAACTGAGCCCCCCACCACCTCTCTCTCTTTCACAAACCCAAATCGCCACGAGCTTCGAACCTTACTGCTGCCCATCGCCGGAGCGACCGCCGCCGACCATCGTCGACCCCAGCACATCCCAGGAGATCCACAGAGCATCCCACTCCGCTTCCAGCGAACACGAGCCATCTCCGGGCAACTCAGACGACGAACCCGAAACGCGAGCCCAGGCCGTGAATCCAAACCGTGCCGTTCGTCGCGCGTTCGTGCTGTTGCCGCTGCCGTGCATCGCCAAAGCGTCTCCAGGCAAGTTATCTAGTTGCTTCATGCTAATTGTTTTACTAGAACTTGTAATACCGTTAAATTCCACCTGAACATTTAGTGCGACTTGAAATAGTGTTTGTGTTCGATGCAAAACTCGAACAAAAACCTTCCTTTAAACTGACGGAAATTGATCGTATAATTTGGCCCATGTGATAATGAATATTGTGTAGAAATTTGACTGAAAAATATGATTGTTACTGACTTAAACGATCACCCCCAATTACACCCGTAAAAACTGAGAATTTCCCGCACCTGAAACTTGTTAAAATCATAATTAATTGTGTACATATTGAAATGATGCGTTCGAGGGCTCAAATAGAAGCCAACTCGACGACCTGCAACCCTATACAAGTTCTTAATTGTTTCTGTACTGAAATTATGACGAGAATTGGTTCGGAGAGCGGCTCTAGACTGCAGTCCAGAGCAGCTCCGGCTGTTGGTTTCTATCTCGTAATGCTCACTACCTTGTCGCCTGAACTTGTATGTTGCGGAACCCTATACTTTATTGAAGATGACTGTTAGCTAGATAATGCAAGTGATTTCACACTTTTTTTTATCGTCGTTTATTATTTAATCTGCAATTTAAAAGAACAGGACGTCTAGCAGTCCCAAACAGAAACTGAACTGATACCCTAGTGTTGAACAGTGCATAACTTCTGACGTATAGATGCGATTGAGAATACGTCTATTGCGTTGGAAACCCTATTAAAAAACTTATATTTCATTAAACTGTAGCGTACCTAAATTCTGACCTCAACTGGGTGAAAATTATGCCGCGAAACGGACGTTCAGTTCAGAAACTGAATTTCCTGTAGCGAGCACTTAAATTGAAATGGCTGTATCTTGAATACCAGAAATCCGATTGTACTGAAACAAATTTTTCTGAACTTCCGACAGAGTATACTTGTTACCGTATTTGTATCATTTCACTAAATTCTGAGCATATGAATTACTGCAATTTTTGTAAGCTTATGACATGCATAATAGTTCATATTACACATGACTTGTTAACGGCATAAATGTGCATACCTTACCCAACTGCCATATACATAGTGATAGTGCGCATTATTATTCAGTGGACATTGCATTATCGTGCGTGAATGGTATTGGTTTAGGAGTGTCAAGTACGCCAATGGAAAAGTGAATGATTCGTGACAGTGATTAATACAGTGAACAGTGACAAACCGTGCTATTGGCGCATATTTGTACATGACTAAATCATAATCATCAATAGTGTAAAACCTGGGGAAAAGGGGGAAATCGAAATGGAAAGAGCATCGTATTTAGCGGGACCGTGTTTTAGAGGATGATCATTCGAACAATGATTTTTATATATATTAGGTAGGATCTAGCGATCCGGCTGACAGGGTTATGTCCCGGGCGTGTGGGCCGTTGTCTCGGGTATGTACGAGACTCCCATTAAACATGATCCTCCTTTTCACTATTCGATTTCAAACATGACTTAAAGACCAATAGGGACACAGATCATACTTTGCATCATTTAGTGACATAGTGATTATCCGCATTTTACTTTCACTGTTATTACCTTATTTGCCTGTTTCATATCATTATTAAAATATTTCTATTATGTCGCTCTGACGACCTGAGTATGCATGCTCAGTGATAGAGGTGGATTCGCCTGACCTCGAGGAGACCGTGAAGATCCAGACTAGTGAACCGGTTACATCTCTACATTGATATTCCTGGTTAGTTGCCTTTTGCTTACTTACATTGAGCTCAGCTTCCTTTATACTCGATCGTTTTAGTGACTGCATTCTCTTTACCCGTATTGCATTTTACTGATTACCATATAATGCTAGAAGCCGAAATATGACTACGACAGGATCTTTCCTTGATCGTAGGAGCATGGCTGGCCTTGTCACCCTCGTATTCCATATTTTGGGAAGCGGGACGTGACAATTTTTCCTATCTTGATGTCATGACAGTACCCGACGACATATATCGGATGGTTATGCTCGCACGTCCCAAGGAGGAGGTCCTCATCGCCGAAAGTGATGTCAGCAGTGTGCACTTCCTCCAACTCGTCCTTCATCTTTTCTTCGGTGAGGAAATCTTGAAACTGTTCGGGGTCTTGTAGCGCTTTGATTAGGGCATCTCGCGCCTCTTTAGATAGCAGAAGGGCATCGAGAATGCTCAACTACGAAGGAATTTTTCTCAGGTGTGCTAGAACGTTATAATCCATCTTGCATTTCTTGGGCTGGTCCTTGGCCGCCAGTTCTTTGATGACCCAATCGTCGAAGGCAATATCCTCAGGGACTTTTTCCTTCCCTTTATCCTTTTTGTTCAATCCCTTGTTTACCTGTCCGAGATGCATTTCAGGTAATCTGCGATTACACAGCTGGATGTTCTCGCAGGTCTTCATTTCTTCTGCTTCGGAGGTAGATTCCTTGAAGAGAGGGCCAAGGGACATTTCTTCATCACAATTGCTCCCGAAGGTAGGAACTTGCGATCCCTTGCTATCAACCATGTGACCGTTGCCGGCAGTTCTTCTACGCTCATCTGTCGTGCTCCTTTGTTCTCGACGAGTTTTGTGCTTCATCGGCTTGAACTGCTGTTGATGAGCAACGTATCCCTGCCACCAATTTTTAAAGGCGTTGCATTCCTCAGTAGGGTGCGTGTTCCTTCGATGGTACAAGAAGTAATTTGGATGTGCGTCCCCTTCGTCAAGGTGTATCCAATCAGGAGTGTTTCCTTCGGAGGGTGGCAGCTTCATTACTATCAATGTGGGTTTGGCAAACCGTTTCTTCGTCTTGAACCTGCTTTTGCTGGCGACAGAAGTGCTTTGATCTGGTTGGGGTATTTCATGACCCATGACTTCGTTAAATTGACGCCGACTCCTGGCCTTTTCGAATATAGCCATTTCGCGTTCTCGATCATCCTTGCTCTTCTGACGGGCTTCGTTCAACAGTAGGTCAATGATGTTGTCAGACAATTCCAAGGGTTTTGATTCCGGTTCTGGATCTGCCCCCAGTTTGTTTGCATCAGGTGCTTCTTCACCATCCATCGACGAGTGAGAGATCATGTGTCAGCTTTCCACATAGCCCTCAGTTTCATCTACCGAGTCCACTCCCCCATCATTTCTATTGTCTCTGTCCTCAAGGATGTGGTCGAGAAAGTCTTGGAGCGTGACCGGAGTTCGCACCTTCTGGTTATATTCTTCCAGCGGTCGATATATTTTTGCAGGTCCGTGCGCTTGTCAGCAGGTTTCACGGGCTTTTTGGTTTTCTTCTTTTTCTTCGAAGACTTTGACGGCTGGGCCTGAGCGTTTTGATTATCGCTACCAATTTTTGGCGTCAGGCGTGGCTTCAGCATTCCCTCGACGATCTCGGGTTCTAGCTGATTTTTCCACCTGATCACCGGGCATGTTTGAAGATCTTTCAGCATCCTTTTCATTTTGGACGAAAGAGCGACCTCCCATGGAGCTTCTTTGATAAAAGAGCACGATGCCTCCAGTGTGTCCCCCCTTTTAAGAGCGTGCGGTTGAGGCGGGTTTACTTTCCAGTTCTCGGACAGTGCGAATTTGCCTTGTTGGTATTGGTCCTCAATCCAGCCTTTAAAGACGAAGTAATCTTCAATTGGATGGCTTACTGCTCGGTGGTAAGGGTAGTAATTGGGATTGTTAGCATCGCCGGGCTGCAGCGGACGTCTTGGATCTGGAAGATTGATGAGCCTGTTGCGCACTGCCAGCTCGAACGGTCTCTTTGTTTTCTCCGGCGGAAACGAGTAGGGACGTCCCAGTCTCTCCTCGAAGGATTGGCGTGGACGCACGTTGCTTTGGCGAACAACCGATTTTAATTTTCCCGGCTGTTGTTGAGTATTGGCGACAAAGGTCGCTTTCCCTTTGCCCTTTTCATTCCACGGCTCTGTCTTTGAAAAGGAAGGCATATGACCCATCTGGTCCATTTGGGCCAGCTTATCAATCAAAGTCTGGAAGGTGGTCGACTTGAAGAACATCATGAATTGGGATATGGTCGCCTGCGGATTGAGGGTTCCCACAAACATTCCCACTGCAGGAGCCTCTTCGATGCGCTGTTCGCACTTCGACCATAGATTCCGCCAGCGTATCGCGTACTGGACCCAAGTTTCTCCTGGTTTCACCCCGGCATTGATCAACGCCGTGATTGGGGTACGTTCGCTAGCGCTCGCAAAACGTTGGGTGAATAGCAGCTCCATCTCCGCAAATGTCTTGATAGAGTCATTCGGGAGTTCCAAATACCACTCGAATGCTGTCTCCGACAAGATTCCAACAAACTGGCGGAGCAGTAGTTTATC
Organism: Agapanthus africanus; assembly: GCA_030015575.1. NCBI lineage: Eukaryota > Viridiplantae > Streptophyta > Magnoliopsida > Asparagales > Amaryllidaceae > Agapanthus > Agapanthus africanus. The sequence goes on along the minus strand of JASDDO010000016.1, from coordinate 355,287,603 downwards.
ATCACCTCTAGTATTACCGCACAAGGCTCTAAATTGAGCAAAATGTTGGTGCGGGTTTCCCGTCCCTTTATATACATGGAAATTAGGGATCGTATATCCCGGCGGGTACTTTATTTGGTTGTACCAACCCAGATAGGTTCGTCCAGTCTTAACAATCTGACCGGCCGCTTCATTCACCTGGTGAGATCGTATCTGTTGAGCGATGTAATCATCCAGGGCAGCTTTGGAGATGGTCTCCTCTTTGGCTGCTGAACAAGCCGGAAGAGGGTTCGATGTCTCCCCTCTGTCATCTTCAAGAACAACCGGAGGGTCTTCAGCCAAAGGATCCGGTTGTATCATCATCCCGACCATGTCTTGAAAGAGAAGCGTCATTCAATTTATATTGGCCGCTTGTTCCGCTGCTTCTCTGTCCTTCTTTTCGAGGATTCTGCGGAGGAAGTCAGCATCGGTTTCCTATTCATGACGCTGCTCTGATGACGCCTCCGGGCTTTCTTTTGGCCCAGTGAGTGCGGCCATTTGCGTTAGCATTTCCTGAAGCTTCTGTTGCTGCTCCTGGGCTTTTTTCACGGATCGCGTAAGCGGTCGATGACCTGTGGAGATACGGCTATCCTCTTTATCGGATGCCATATAGACGGTATGCACCACCATGCCCCCAGACTTAGGGCATTTAGGCTTAGTGCCCATGACATTTGTCGCAGACACGGGGATCTTCTCCGGCCTTCTCTTTTTGTGGACTGGTGATGTTAAGGGGGCCGTTGCAGCGGGCATCCAGGTAGACGACACTTTCTGTGTTACAACAGAGTGGTCCTTCTCTTGCCGAACCTTTACCTTCTTCGGTTGGCGGGAGTAATCTTGATCAATCACCGAGTCTTGGACTTGACGCCAGACTATGTAAATTTTAGAGGACAGCTGCTGAGGGGGCTGCTCCAGCTTCACCTTTGTAACGTTCTCCATAGGTGGAGGAGATCTTTTCAGCACAGCATTCGGAGAGTTCTTGCGGATCCTCCTTAGTGGTTCAAAGCTGTTCCTGGTTGGAACAGCAGCATCAACTTCCACAGTTGGAGCTGGCGGAGTCAGTCCAGAGGGTGAACTACCCCCAGCTTTCCTCACTCGGCGCCAGTGGCGACGTCGAGCATGTCGTGCGGCCGGAATCACCTCCGCTGTTGGATGAGCTTCTTCATGCCCCCTGTTTTGAGGAGAGGTTGTTATTGGTGCTAGCCCGCCGAAGACTAACGTCCGTTGAGAGAGGATAGTCAGTCTTCCGAAGGCCAACTTTCGAACAGGGGAAGCAACCTTCGTGACTTCGCATAGAGTAGGAGCTGAAACAGCCAGTCTTGTGAAGACCGACCCATTAGCAGGAGAAGCCGCCTTGACGATTTCAGGAGAAGGAATGGCTATCCGCTTCAAGATGGCCGCTTCAGGTGTCATGGGCTTCTTCATGGGCCCACTTGAGCTTTGGCCCAGTCTGCTGAAAACTGAGGCGCTGGACTTGGGCGACCCTTTGAGAGGGGCCACGGTAATTGTAAGCCGATTAAAGACCGACTTCTTTGGAGCTGCGTGCGACGGCATTTGAACGTTGAAGCTCGTTGGTGGGATCATGTTCCCAAAGAATAGCCCAGTGGTGGCTTGGGTCACTTGTTCCACCGGCATTATAAAAAGGGAGGCCGCTTGGGGCTCGTAGGTTACTCCAGATGAGGCGGAATGGGAGTTGTTGTTGCAGCTGGAACAGTTAGAGGCCATTGATGTTCTTTTTTCTGCACGGAAGCAAAACCAAATCTTAGTACCTCGAACCCAAGAGCAACCATATCAAACCGCGATTCTTTCGCGAATACGACATACGAAGTGTGGAGTGGAAAGAAGAAAAGGTCCCACCGGGCGTGCCAGAATCTGTTCTCCGACGAAATCCAGGAAAGACAAACGTCTTTCCTGAATTTAGGGGCAGATGATATTTTGTGCTATCCGTCCACCTCTCCAAAGATGCCAAGTTGATTTATGGCATCGTGTATCGAAGGTTTAGATGGATGCGGCCATTGTAGCAGACTTCGTCAGATTCCCCCTCATTTGAGGGATTTTTGATTGTGGGGACGCTCTTCCCTGCAGGCGCAAGCCCCTACAGTTAATTACGCTACCGCATCGCGGTAACAACTTTCTCCTTCTCCAGATGGTCACTTCATGCCGTTTGTGTTTGTTTTGTTTTTGGTTGCCCGTGGATTGTATACGGAGACTAATTTATGTTGTCGCCCGTAAGGCGTGGATTAGTCCAAATCCATATTTTCTTAGATTTGGGTTTGGGGTTGGGTTTAAGGATGCGTTAGTCTCATTTGAGACTAAGATAAACTTAAACGTTTGTTAAGGATACACCAGTCTAATTTTAGACTATGATCTACTTAACGGGATCATTTAGATCCAACAAAAGAGCATTTGGGCTCTATTGTTTAGTTTAAGGACATTGCGGTCCATTGTTAGTTTAAGGACATTACGGTCCAATGTTAGTTTAAGGACATCTCGATCCAGTTTAAAGACATCATAGTCTGTAAAGGTTAAGGTCATCATAGTCCATGAGCTTAAGGACCTCACAGTCCAGTTTAGAGACATCATAGTCTGTAGGTTTTAGTTTAGGGACACCACGGTCCATAAGGTTAAGGACATCATAGTCCATGAGTTTAAGGACCTCACGGTCCAGTTTAGAGACATCATAGTCTGTAAGATTTGCTGGTTGTCGGGACCCGTCACCTCTCTGAAGACGTTGAAGAATTACAACGACACATATCAGAGGAATGAAGAGATGTACCCTTGAACCAATATTGGTTGGGGGATCTGTAGTTGGATTGATTTAAGGATCGTTAATCTCGTTTGGGATTAAGATCAACTTAAATATTTGTTAAGGATACGTTAGTCCAATTTTAGATTAAGATCTACTTAACATGATCATTTAGATCCAACAAAAGAGCATTTGGGCTCTGTTGTTTAGTTTGTGGACATTGCGGTCCAAGTTCAGATGCCAACATGAGTTTGGAAATACACCAGATAGTTATTGGTCATTGGGACCCACCACCTCTCTGAAGACGTTGAAGAATTACAACGACATGTATCAGAGGTGTGAAGAGATGTATCCTTGAACCAAAGTTGATTGAAAGGCTCTGGGTTTTACTTTGAATGTCATATGAGATGACCAATTTTGGAAGACAAGAGTGTATTTGAGGTTCAGTCAAAAGGGAGGGTCCTGCGTATGGAAGACTTACTTAATTTGGGCTAAGATTGGCTCGAATATAGTGTGTAACACTAAAGTAGACTTGTCTATCACGTGCTCCTACGTGATGCGCTTAAAATAGTGTTAAATACTAAGGATGCAGCGCACAAAATAGTGTTAAACACTAAAAAAAGAAGCGCTCACGTAGGGTCACGTGACGCGCTTGAGTGTTAGGCCCAAACATCCTTTATTTTATTCTCAGAATATGCAAGTAAGTGTTAAACACTTTGTCTTTATGATCATCACGTGTGAACACGTGATGGTGCCCATGCATTGGGTATTAACTCCTCAGTTTTACATCGTTTTCTCTTTTTTAAAGAGGTGTTTGTCAGGGGTCACGTAGGGACACGTGAGGGCGCCCAAAATCTGTTCTGACATGGCTCTGTTCTCTTTATTTTGAGGAATTTATACAAGGGTCACGTGGGAGCACGTGACCCCATCTCATTCATTCTTTTTTGACCATTGAGGTGAGGGTCACGTGTTGCCACGTGATCGTGCATGAAAAGTCAAAGTCCTTTGTTTTAAGAATTAAATTCTTTTATAGGGTTAAATCCAAATTTTATTTAGTGGAATTAAATTCCTATGTATTTGGAAGAATAAAATTCTTTAAACTCAATTCTCCCTCTAAGTTTTGGATCTGCATGGCAGAATCTCCCCGATGAGAATTAAATTCTCAACTTATGGGGAGATCTGCTTCTGCAGATCTATTACAATGAAGAAGAACTAAGTTCTTATATTAAGGGTTAAATCCTATTTTTGTTGGAGGAATTAAATTCCTATATGCTTTGTGGGAGAATATAATTCTATGAACTTAGGTCTTCTCTTAGATTTTAGATCTGCATGGCAGAATCTCCTCGATGAGAATTAAATTCTCAACTTATGGGGAGATCTGCTTTTGCAGACCTTCAACCAAATGAAGAACTAAGTTCTTATTCAGAAGAGTTAAACTCTTAGTTTGAGAATTAAATTCTCTTTTTATTTTGTAGGAGATTATAAGATGATCTCTTTCCCTCTCTTACCTAGGGTTTCTTTTCCTGAAGAGACCTTCTTTTCTCTCTGGAGAATTAAATTCTCTTCTTTTTTTTGTATTCTCTCTCTGTTGTTGTATATCTTTTTTTTCCTTCCCCCTTTGCTCCTATTTATAGGAGAAAGAAAAGAATCAGTTTGTTTATTAAATCTTTTATTGAAAGATTTTGATTGATTTTGTAACCAACATGATCTTTTAGATCACTCGGTGAATTTTATTCACCATTGGATTTTAAATCCAAAAGATATTTTGTTTGTTGTTCCTGGCAGAGTTTAGAAAAATCTTTCCTTGTATAGAATCTTTCTATAAATTGGTGATTTTTAATCACCATTGGATTTTTAATCCAACGGCGCTCCACTTTACATAGCACAATCTTTTTGTTTGGAAAGATCTAGGAAAATATTAGGGTTTTTGATTACCCTTAATTAGAATTTAAATCTATTAGTTCAGAATGTTTAAGAGCCTATCACGTGTTAGCACGTGACCCCACTGATTGACCATTTAATTAGAATTTAATTCTATTAGTTCAGAGATCTTAGGAACCCATCATGTGTTGGCATGTGACCCCCTGTCACGTGTGGGCACGTAATGCCCCATTTAGGGTTTTCTTTCCTTTGACTCAGAGAGTTTTAAGACTCTATCACAGGGTGGCACGTGACCCACTGATTAAGTATTTAACCAGAATTTAATTCCATTCTTTTAAAGAGCTCGGGAACTAATCATGTGTCGGCACGTGACCCCTGGTCACATGGGGGCACGTGATGCCCCATTGGAGTTTTTTCTTGCTATTTTTTTTATACCTTTTAATTCTTTTCAGTGGGTTTAAAGGCCCATCACGTGTGGGCACGTGACCCCTTTTGATCAGAATTCAATTCTATTAGTTCAAAGGGTTCAGAAATCCATCGCGTGCTGGCACGTGACCCCATCTCAAATTGTGTATCTCAGCGCCTATAACTTTGCTCATAGAAGGTCACGTGTTCCCACGTGATGCCTGATCACGTGTTCCCACGTGATGCCTGATCACGTGTGGACACGCGATGCTCCTCTTGTGTATTTCTTTGTTGCTTTATTCAGTTCCCATGAGGGAACAACGCCTTCTGCCCGTACACTGGGAAGCGGGGCGTGACAGGTTTTGTTGGTGGCCCATGCTGGTCCGAGCTGTATGGAACACTACCATGCAGTTCTATTCTGCGTGAACAACCTAAGCAATATAACACAAGAACCAGCAACTAAAATATTCTTTACAATTCATACTTCTTGAATCTTATCATTTCATGTACTTTGAATCCGTCCTAACCAAAAATTTTCATTCAAGGTTATGGATTCCCCGAACAACACCAGCACCAATGTCAACAACACACCTCCACCACTTCCACTCATACCTTCCGTCCCTGCTCCGCTCAACGAGCAAACGGTTCTGCTTAAGGCAATCCGTAACCTCCTCGAGGGACAGCAGCAGCATACTGCTCTTTTAATGAACCGCCCCGAGGCAGAAGCACCTGGGGTGAAACAATTCAGGGCTTTGCACCCCAAACAGTTCTCAGGAAAGGAGATCCCACTGGATGCTGAGGAATGGGCACAAAGTATCGAAGATGATCTGGCAGCAGCACAAGTGCCAGAAATAGCTTGGGTTCGTGTTGCAAAATAACAGCTCACGGACAACGCACGGAACTGGTGGAAGGCGGAAGAAAACCGTCTTGAACAACCCATCGAATGGAAGACTTTCCGCGACATGTTCGACGCTAAGTACTTCCCTGAGACTGCCAGGTTCGACATGTAACAGCAGTTCATTCATCTGCAACAAGGTTCGATGTAGACCAAGTCGGTAGATGAATTTGACGCTGAGTTCACCATGATTAGTCGGTATGATATGTCTTAATAATTCGAATTGTTCAATATATCACATATTACATAGCTAACACAATCCTTTAACAGATTTGCGGCACACATGATACCGACGGATGAGATCAGATCCCGTCGATTTCAACAAGGATTGGATTCGGAGATCCAGGCTGCACTGGCCACAGGAGATTTTCCGACTCATGAATCGGCTCTGAAAGATGCCCACCGTTATTAAGCAGTGGTAAAGACGAGGGGCAGACCTCAGTCTGCGGGAGTTAAGCGCCCTGTCAACCAGATGGCAGGAGGAGCCTCATCAAGGCCACCTTTTGTGCCAAGGCGACCGGGAGTACCGAACAACCATCCTAGCCCAGCCTTTTGTAAGTACTGCAAGAGAAATGGACATATGTTGCAAGACTGCCGGCGAGCCAACCGTCTTTTCTTAGTCTGCGGCTCAGCTGCTCATGATATTGGGTCTTATCCTCATAGACAAAATCCAATTACTGCACCCAGGCCAGCAATCACTTACCCGCAGAGACCAGCCATCCAAGCACCTGCTCCAAGACTTGCACTACCTGCTCCACCACCTAGAGGACCACAAGCTGCACCTCCTCCTCGTCAGTCCCATCAAGCTCAAAGGAACGTTCCGAGTAATGCTCCTCAGGCCAGGAGGAATGTACCACGGCGCCAGGCTTTCACGATGACCGTGGAAGAAGCTGAGGCCACTGACCAAGTTATCACTGGTAACCCCTTTCATCTCAATCTTTTCTTTCAGTCTTAATACCTATTCACATATTTTCCATTACCTAAAACATATCCCACATACATTAGGTACAATCTTACTAGCCTCACTACCTGTACTAGCACTGTTCGATACTGGAGCATCTCACTGCTTTATGTCGCAACGGTTCGTCCGAACCCATGCGATTCCAGTCACACCGCTTGTATCTAGCTGGAATGTCAGTTCAAGGAATGACATTCTAAAGGCAACAATGGGATACAGCTTGTGTCCAGTAGTCGTCTGCAGCAGAGAATTTTATGTTGTCTTCAAAGTGCTGGACATACCGAACTTCGATGTGGTTCTAGGTATGGATTGGCTCGAAACCTTTTATGCTACCATCGACTGTCGTCAAAGGAGGGTAGTATTCAAGATTCCAGACCATCCGATCTTCTATTTCAAAATTGAAGACCGTACCTTAGAGCTAAGTATATACAAGGAGAAGCCAAGGGAAGCAGTGATTGCAACAACTCAAGCAGAGGAAGAATCAAGGGCATAAGTGGTTTGAGAGTTCGACGTGTTTCCTAACGATATATCAGGTTTTCCTCCCGATCGAGCTCTTGAATTCAGCATTGATTTAGTACCAGGAGCACAACCGGTGATCAAAGCACCTTATCGATTAAGTCCGGAAGGTTTGAAGGAAATCCGAACACAGTTGGATGAATTATTGGCGAAAGGATGGATTCGTCCCAGCACTTCAAGTTGGGGATCACCATTACTTCTTATGAAGAAGAAGGAAGGTTCATACAGAATGTGCATTGATTACAGAGCCTTGAACGAAGTCACGATTAAGAACAAGTATCCACTTCCGCGCATCGACGATTTATTCGATCAGCTAAGTGGTTCTTGTGTTTTCTTTAAATTATATTTTCGTTCAGGTTATCATCAGGTGAAGGTCAAGGAAGCTGATATTCATAAAACGGCTTTCAGAACCCGCTATGGACATTACGAATTTCTAGTGATGCCATTTGGAGTGACCAACGCACCAGCAATATTCATGAACCTAATGAATCAAGTTTTCCAGGAGTACTTAGACAGGTTTGTTGTCATCTTCATCGACGATATCCTGGTGTATTCTAAGAGTCGGAAAGAACATGCTGAGCACCTTCGAATTGTCCTGAAAACTCTACGACAACATCAATTATATGCTAAGTACAGCAAATGCGAGTTTTGGCTAAATCAAGTTGGATTTCTTGGACACATCGTATTAGGCGAAGGAATCTCTGTGGATCCAGCGAAAGTTTCAGCAGTAAGCGAATGGCCGACACCAAAGTCAGTGAAGGATATTCGGAGTTTCTTAGGTTTAGCTGGATATTACAGAAGGTTCATTAAAGGTTTTTCAAAGATAGCAACACCCCTGACCAAGCTCACACGTAAAGATGAAGAATTTGTGTGGTCAGAAGCATGCGAACAAGTTTTCGTAGAACTCAAGTCAAGGTTGACATCAGTGCCTATTCTCGTCATAGCGGACCGGTCTGGAGGTTTCGAAGTGCACTGTGATGCATCCGGTAAGGGATTAGTATGTGTTCTACATCAGCACGGTAAGGTTGTGGCTTATGCTTCAAGACAGCTGAAGACTCATGAGCGCAATTATCTGACGCATGATTTGGATTTGGCAGCCGTAATCTTTGCTCTCAAGATTTGGCGCCATTATCTACTTGGCGAATGAGTGAACATATACACAGATCATAAGAGCCTGAAATATGTATTTACTCAGAAGGAGTTGAATATGCGGCATAGACGATGGTTAGAGCTCATGGCGGACTTTGACATCAACCTGCAATATCATCCAGGAAAAGTGAATGTGGTTCCAGATGCTCTTAGTCGCCAACCATTAGCAATGCATCTCACCGCTCAGTGGAAGCTTCAACAAGACTTGCATCAGATGGAGATTGAAGTAGTCATGTCAGGTAATGCTTTAAATTTGATGAATTTACAAGTTCAATCAACAATTGTCAATCAGATCAAAGCAGCTCAAGCAAGTGATGCCAAGTTGCAAAAGATCAGAGAACAAGTGAAGAATGGACTCAGAACAGACTTCATCATCCATGAAGACGGATCTTTGAGATACGACAACAGATTATGTGTACCAAAAGGTTCTGTTCGGGAAGAGTTAATGAAAGAAGCTCACAGCTCTCCCTACTCAGTACACCCTAAAGGTAAAAAATTGTACAAAGATCCACGTCAGAATTACTGGTGGTATGGAATGAAGCGTGAAGTAGCCTGAAGCGTCGCTAAATGCTTGGTGTGTCAGCAAGTAAAGGCTGAATATCACAGGACTGCTGGATTACTTCAACTTTTACCAATTCCAGAATTGAAGTGGCAACACATCACGATGGATTTTGTGACTGCTCTTCCTCGCAGCACAAAGGATAACGATGCAGTATGGGTCAATGTGGATCGACTCACAAAGTCGGCTCACTTCATCCCATTTCGAGTTGTCCAATCAACTGAGACATTAGCAAAGAAGTACATGGTGGTAATAATCTACTTAAGATTTAAACTCTTTAAATATATACTATCTTTGATACTGTCATGACCCAAAAGGTACGGAACGCGACTGGCACTTAAATTACGAAACGTCTCAAGGCATACACAATCTAAGTAAGCCAAAGCCCAGAAATCAAAACCTATTTAAGCAATAGAGTGAAGGAAAAACCAATTTATTGAAAGCAATTTTTAATCCAATAAGTCACATCAAGCTTTTTTTTAAAAGCAACATCCATTTTTCCGAAAAAATCGGCAGAGCCTCCTTTGTAAAAACTGACCCCCCAAACGGGTACAACACAAGAATATACATATAACATAAAATAAGGCACCCCCAAGCGGGAGCTAGCTCTTCGCCGAAGCGGACTCAAATCCCACGCAATGTAAATCATCAATGTGCAAGATAAGCATAAAAGGCACAAGTAATAAACATCATGTCGGCTCAAGTGAGCTCGACCCAGAGAAATAACATAAAAGTCCACAATTCTCACTGTCTCGTCTCTAGGTCAATATACATCAATACAATAACAGGTACAGTAGATGGAGTACTCTAGATACAATGAATATACAAGGTAGAACAAAATAATATCACAACCCACCTACGAGCAAAAACCTCAAGTCCAGGCAAAAGGAGCAAGTGCGTCCGCCGCTACTGTGCTGACGGAGCGGACCTGCAAAAAGGCTGTGGCACAACGGGGGTGAGTTGCCAACTCGTGAGTAACAAATAATATCTATAAAGGCTATCGTAAGCATGCACGCAAGTGTCATAACATCAACAATACTGATATGGCATGATATACTAGCAGATATGTATGCAACATGAATCAATTTCAACTCGTGATCTGAATATGTTGATATAAGAAATCATTATTTTCTTCTTAGAAAACTCTTTTGAAATATCAGTATAATATCAATAGAATCAACAGAAATCTGTGTCCAGCATCGACACCTCGATAACTATCTCAAATCTCATATATCCATATCATAGTATCTCAGGCCCCAGCCGTCCGGCTGACTCATCTCAAAGTATCAATATCTCAACATCTCACGGCCATGGTCGGTATCCTCTGGATATCCGCCACTCCAACAATCACCGGTAGGTAGTCTACCCCTGCCAGGATCATCGTCTACACCTCGATCTTCTTGCCCCGGGGTACCTTACCGGGCCCACCATGTACCCGAGACGGTTCATCCAACTCCTCGAAACGGGTCTCGAAATCCAACAGAAAACTCATGGTGGACGACACATGTATCATATCATGAGAAAAACCGTAACTTTCAATGTTTAAAAATAATATCAGGTTTATTAAATCCTTAAGGCTTTTTCCCAAAATCTCATAAATCTCAAGTGCTGAAATCCTCAAGAAAATCATCATAAGTGCACATGCCAATGATAATGAATTTCTATAGTATCAACAAGTCGAACTGCAATATATGACTAATAGGCTAGGCATGAACGAATGATGTAATGAGGTACATGCATATGAATATCAATCCTGCATGTTCATCCTGAGGAATTTAAATGCATTAGCACAGGTTTAAGCATCATATATAGTGAAATTGTTCTAGATTTCAGGTTATACAAGTTATCTAGTATTGCGGCATAGAAATTGCCAAGACGTGTGTGTTCGCATGAATAGTGCTCGTGCTGCATAAAAACCCTGGCAAGGGTGCAAGTGTCCTATGAAATGAGTTCGCACATGTATGTGAATATATATGATGATAAATGCAGCAAGATGTTTAAGTAGACACTATACTCATAAATACTAGAACCACTAGAAGTCTTTTAAATTTTCCAAACTATCATGCGTCTTGCGCCATCCAAACGATTTCCCCCCGTAGCTGTTACATCTACTCACCCGTGATCTCGTGCTAGCCGGGTCCAACCACTGCTTTTCCTTTCCGTGCCGCGCCCGACGTCTCCGCGAGCGCCCATAGAAACACACAAACAATGCACATAAAGCTAAATCCTGCCAAAAAATGCGATATCACGACCAAGTGAAAAACTCGCGTTGGAAACTAAACGCGCGTGCACTCGATACGTCAAAACGTGTGTAGCCTCACCAGAAACCACCCCAACTCGCTGTGTCGCGCAGTGCACCATAGACCCAACACACGAAACGCACGTGTCGCACGAGTTAAAAAGTATCGAAAAAGGGTTTTAAGTTCCAGATTTTGGCTCGAGTGAAAATATAAAAAGTTGCATATACCAAAACCCTTAAATATAGAGCAGACTCCCACAGCCCAAACCCCAACACAAGACAACACCATCTAACCGCAAATTGCTGCCAGAATGAATAAAACTGCGGCCTGATAGTGGGATGTGGGTCTCGTATTCTGTGTGTGTGATTTAGGTCTAAAGAGTATGCTCCAGTTAACTCAGATTTTGCCTGAAGCACTCGGGTCAACAGCAGATCTTAAAATGGCTAAAAGTCTACATTAAAACGCTAATTTACACAAAATTGAAACAATCTGGTATTTTAATGAAATCTAGTTCAAAACTTGGTTTAGATGGCCTTATAAACAATTAGTTAAGCTACATTAACCATAAAAATCCTCACTTGGCAAAGCAAGAGGTTAAGTTTAAGAAATTATAACTCTAGTGGTCCTAGGGTGCAAGAAGAAGGAGAAGAAGAAGGAGGAGAAGGGGTGGGGTGTGTGTGTTGCCGCAGCTGCTGTTGCCTGCTGTTGCTGCTGCTGATGCTGAAGCTGTTGCTATTGCTGAGGCTGAAGCTGATGCTGCTGCTGTTGTTGCTTCAGCTGCTGCTGCTGTAGTGTTGTTGTTGTAGTTGTGTGTGTGTGTGTGAAAGTGAGAGGGAGAGAGAGATGTGAGAATTGAGTGTGAAAGAAAAATTGTTTTGAAACAAAAGAAAAGAAATGAGAGTCAACCCCTCTCACTTTTTCATCATGATGATCAAGCATGGCTCATGCCATCATGCTCTCTCTCTCTCCAACCCAAGTCAACCCCTAACACAAATCATATTAAAAAAAGCTAATACACTTAATTAATTCATATTAACCTAATTAAATGGGTTAGTCCACCATGGTTATCTAAATATGGTTATAACCCCAAACTTAACCCTAGTTAACATGCACATGTGTGCGCAGTCCAAATTAAATTCTAATAAAATATTCATAAATCCAGATAAAATATTTGAAAACCGTTTTGGTAAACTTTTTACTAAAAACCCCACATTAAAGTTTAATAATCACTAATCACATTCTAGTGTGCTACAATCTTCCCCCCTTAAAGAAAATTCGTCCCCGAATTTAAAATATAGCTACGCGTACCTTCAAAGAGATGAGGGAATTTCTTCCGCATCTCGCCCTCGTCCTCCCAAGTGATCTCTTCACTATTCGGGCTGTGCCAAAGAACCTTCATAGATGGCAAGACCTTTGATCGAAGTTTCTTCACCTGCCGATCCAATATCACTACTGGCTGTTCGGTGAACGAAAGATCGCGCTCAAGCTGAACGGTCTGATGCTGAATCATGTGAGAGGGGTCATGAAGATATCTACGTAGCATCGACACATGGAATACAGGATGAACATTCGGAAAGCTGGGTGGAAGAGCCAAACGATATGCAACTGCGCCGACACGCTCGAGAATCTCGAAGGGACCCACAAATCTGGGGCTAAGCTTTCCTTTTCGCCCAAATATCATCACGCCCTTCATCGGAGAGACCCTCAGAAAAACGTGATCGCCAACTGCGAACTCTAGTCTGAGACGGCGTCTGTCTGCATATGATTTCTTCCTGCTCTGAGCCTCTCTCATCCGATCTCGAATCAACTGTACTTTCTCGGTCGTCTCCTGCATGATCTGCGGCCCTAAAATAGTGCTCTCGCTAAGCGCAGTCCAACAGACGGGCGATCTACATCTCCTCCTATACAAGGCCTCGAAAAGTGCCATCTGAATAGTATCCTGGAAACTGTTGTTGTAGGAGAATTCCACTAAGGGTAAATGATGATCCCAGCTACCACCGAAGTCTAAGACGCACGCTCGGAGCATGTCCTCGAGAGTCTGAATAGTTCGCTCTGACTGGCCGTCGGTCTGCGGATGAAATGCTATGCAGAAACTCAAACAGGTGCCCAACGCCTCCTGAAGTCTTTGCCATAGTCGGCTGGTAAACTGGGTGCCTCGGTCTGACACGATACAAGTCGGGACGCCATGCAACCGTACGATCTCGTCGATGTAAATCTGGGCATACTGAGCAAAACCGAAAGTGGTCTTCACTGGCAGGAAGTGAGCCGCTTTCGTCAATCGATCCACGATCACCCAAATGGAGTCGTACCCTCGACTGGTCCTGGGTAGACCCACAACGAAGTCCATAGAAATCTGCTCCTATTTCCACTCCGGAATGGGCAAAGGCTGCAACTCTCCAGCGGGCCTCTGGTGCTCGACCTTGACTTGCTGACAAGTCAGGCATCTCGACACGAAGTCTGTGATGTCCCTCTTCATTCCGTCCCACCAATAAACATCTCTCAGATCGCGGTACATCTTGGCAGAACCTGGATGAACGCTATATATCATCTATGCGCCTCCTCAAGAATCTCATGCCGCAGTCCCTCAGAATCTGGTACGCACAATCGAGTCCCAAATCGCAGTACCCCTGATCATCGATCACGAACTCTCTCTGCCCTGCCTAATCTGCTCCATGATCTCTGAAAGACGGTTATCTCTGGGCTTTGCCTCGTGAATACGGTCAAGCAACTGCGGACGTGCACAAATATGCGCAAGCTGTCCCCCGGTCGGAGTGAACTCGAACTCAACTCAGCTGTCGCATAAAATCTGCCAATCTGCTGATGACTGCCTCTGTACGGCGCTCAAATAAGATAGACTACCTCAGGGCCTCCTACTCAAAGCATCTGCCACCACGTTCGCCTTGCCCGGATGGTAAAGGATTTCGCAATCATAGTCTTTCACCAGTTCCATCCAACGGCGCTGTCTCAGATTCAGGTCTCGCTGCTGAAATATGTACTTCAAGCTCTTATGGTCCGTGAATATCTGGCACGACTCTCCGTAAAGGTAATGTCTCCAGATCTTGAGTGCAAACACCACTGTAGCCATCTCTAAATCGTGCGTAGGATAGTTCTGTTCATGTGTCTTCAGCTGCCGAGAAGCATACGCAATAACTCTGCCGTGCTGCATCAACACGCAACCTAGTCCTACTCACGAAGCGTCGCAATAAACTACGAATCCGCCCGATCCCGAAGGCAATGACAACACTGGTGCAGTAGTCAGACGAGTCTTCAACTGCTGGAAGCTATGCTCGCTGTAACATTTCAGAAAATATAAAATATTATTTTTGGAATTTAATATTAAAATAATATTTTTCCCGAAAACCGCCCGATTTGCGAAATTGGGGTTTTCGAAAAAGGGTATAAATATATACCAATGATTGTGAAATAAATGAAAATTAAAATGAGTTATTCATTTAAATATATAATTAAAGGATTTGGCATTTTTAAAATTTATTATACGCAGTTTCGATAAAAACCCGATTAGTGCACTGCTAATCGCGATTAAGCCAAATCCGTGTTTCTACAGTTTTCCATAGCTAGTGCACCATGACATGTTACATGTTGTTTCATTTCATTTGTGTTATGGTTTTATTATGGTGAGAAAAGAAATGAGAAGAAGAAAATGTCAAAGAGGAGACATAATGAGAGGTTAGGTGTACTTTGGAGAGAGAAGAGAGAGTGAGTATTAGTGAAAGAGAGAGGGGGGGGGGGTGCTGCCCAAATTGAAATCCCCCACCATTTCCATCACCCTCTTCATCTTCCTCATTTCCTCCACCCTCCACTTAAACCCTAGATCTATCTCCAACCATTCCCCAAAACCCTACACTCCCTTCACAAAAATTAATCCCCATCTCTTCCTCTACACATTGAACCAAGCAAAATGGAATTTTGATGACATTAGGGAGCTAGGGCTGTCTAGAGTGGCTTGAATGAGGTATATCTTCCTCCCTTTAGCTAGTTTTAAGATTCTTTCTATTCTAGTTTAGTTTAGAGATGGTTTGGTGGTGATTTGTGGAAATTGGAAAACCCTAGTGAGGGTTTGAGTGAAATTGTTGATTGAGGATGTTTGAGTGGCTGTAGAGGGGCTGTATAATACCTGAGAATGAGTATGGGAAACAAAAATACAGATTTTGGATTTGAGTTCATGTCGGTTTTGAGGAAATAAATGGTGTGCAGGGAAATCTGGAGCAACCCGGAGGATTTTTGAGAGTAGGAAACAACTCTAGAGGCCAAATTAAGATATTAGGAGGCCACCTTGACGAGACGGAACCAACCTAAGTAGGGGGACCATAGGAGGCCTGTTTTTTTGATGATGTGGCCGGCCACATGGTGACATGGGGTGTCGGGGTTGGTCCAGTAGCTCAAATACATCATATACATCACCCTGGACTTGTTTGCTTGGCTTAAGTTGACCCGAGTCAAAATCTGGGAGCAGTTTAGTGTGGTTTTTGGCTATGTTTCCGTATTTTGAAATGTTAATTCTTGATATTTAGATTTGTATTTTGTTGTTGGATGTTTTTACATCGACAACAGGGGTTGTTTGATTGTTTTTGCACGTGTAGGCCATAGGTTCTAACCTATGAGCACACCGTGCGCCGTATCGGTTTTCCGCCTTGATTTTCATACGCATTGCTATGGTTGATCATTGTAGGTACCTTCACGTGGATTCCGAGGCTACGGAGCATGGCGTCATCGACTTCAGCAAGCGAGAAGCCAGGTGAGTAGATTTTTATCTACGGGGAGAAGTCGGGTGGATGGCGTATAGCACCCCCGCAGTTCGTGGTGATGTATACAAATATGTATACACACATATATTTATTATATGTAGTTAAGTTGATTGATGATAAAGATGGATTTTTGGTGTTCTTGGATTGGTTTAGTGTAGTTGCGAAACCCTAGAGTAGGGGTTACACCTATACACACACGCACGCACATACTTGCATACATTCTTTCTTTTACATATGCGTATTTGGGATTATATATTTATGTGTTCACATGGGTATGAGACTATGTGATCATATACTGGATTTGTGGATAGTACTTGGAATTTAAGATGAGTCGATGAGATTTGATTTGAGGCCGTGAGATCGGTGATATGGCAGGATTCGTATTTGAGATACGACATGACGTTGTAGCGGGTCCTTTGACGTAGTGTTTCATGCACGTGCATGCATACTTAGGTGGTACCAGTATTGTACTAGACATAGATCAGTACCCCGGATTATGATCTTTGATAAAGAGGATACCAGATGAATAATATGATGAATGTGATATTGACACGTACCCAGATTTGGGATGCCGTACGACGGATTTACGTACGAATTATATATTGATGATAGATCCGCACTCTTGACTTGAGGATGTCTGATTATAGATATTGTATCGGATCTGATACTACTGAGGCGGGATCACCGACTAATATATATATATATATATATATATATATATGTATCGACTCAGATGTTAGGCGGTTTCCTTATCTTTCGTTTAGCCTGTTAGCTCAGCTCTAAAGTTTAGTGTAGTTGTTAGACTAGATTCGATTCCTACCTATTTCAAAAACTAACGAATCATGGGTATTTAAAAAGAGAGGCCAAGGGATTCTACGAATATTTCAAAGGACGTATCTTTTCATAAAAACACCGTAGCCCTTATTTTCAAAACACCACGATTCGTGTCATTTCAAAAGGCACTACTATATGACTTATATTATGTTAAATGCAGATTAGTTATCATTGTGTTTAGTATTCAGCTCCCGCAAATTACTGCTGTTCGCTCCGCATCGCATACTTATATTGTGATTCATATACCATTTTTGATATCATGCTGTTAGGACACCAGCCCATTACCGATGATGTGTATGTTCCACGTACACTTACTTACCGGCTCACACACATCATCATCGGTAATTGCCATGCCACGTACACTTAGAAAATACTATTGCATTGACATATCTTGTTAGCTTATAGTTGCGACATGATATTAGTGTACTTGCCTTATATGCTAGTTTAGACATTGCAGTTATTACTTGCTATTTCATGTGTATTGTTATTCACTGTTATGCCGCATTCATGGATTTTTATGCCTATATTCACCGTTTACATGTTATTGATGATTCGGATTCGGATTTTTATGAGATTTCCTGGATTTGGGGGAAAACCGCAGAAACATATATAAACTTCTTCTCTCTCTCTTTTTAAAATGAAAAGTGCGGTTTTCCCATGATGTATGAGTCGTCCACCATGAGTTTGCTGATGGATTTCGAGACCCGATTCGAGGAGTTGGATGAACCGTCTCGGGTACATGGTGGACCCGGTAAGGTACCCCGGGGCAAGAAGTTCGAGTAGTTGACGATGAGCCTGGTAGGGGAAGACTACCTACCGGTGATTTTACCCGATGCGTCGGATATCCGGAGGATACCGTTGTGGTCTTGTGATGGATGTTAGGGGTCGGTCTGGACTGACGGCGCCCTAGATAGTGAGATTGAGACACTGAGATTTTGAGATATTGAGGTACTGATATTTGATGATACAAGCCCGTCCGGATAGCCGGAGCCTGAGATATTGAGATATTGGGATTTATGTTTTGTGTCGATACTAGACACTGTTTATGTTGATTCCATTTATGATACCTCGTTTTAAAAATACAGAAATCTCACTAGGTTATGAAAGCAGTTTCTTCATTTACATGTATTCTGTTTTCATGCATTCATACCTCGTCCATATGATATATTGCTACTTAAGGCACTGACACGAGCACATGGGATTACACTTGGGTTAGATATTTACCCTTGGCACCTTTTCATGCTCCAGACTTGTTATTTTGAGGAT
Source organism: Agapanthus africanus (assembly GCA_030015575.1). Taxonomy (NCBI): domain Eukaryota; kingdom Viridiplantae; phylum Streptophyta; class Magnoliopsida; order Asparagales; family Amaryllidaceae; genus Agapanthus; species Agapanthus africanus. Next base: position 355,269,373 of record JASDDO010000016.1, on the reverse strand, counting down.
TATATATATAGTGATCGTATGACCTAGGATTGCGTTATTTATGCGATTTTTGCTCGTAGATGATTTCTACTCACGAGTTGGCAACTCACCCCCGTTGTGCCACAGTTTCTTGCAGGTTTTGCCGTACAGGTTTCATTACGGCTTTGCTGGCACACTACTTTCTTTCCGAGTGATTTGCTTGGTAGGTGGGTTCACTTGCATCGTGACCATCATTATACATTGTATATTATTATTCAGTTATATCTAACAAACTCCATCAACCAAACATGTATTTAATTGAGATAGAGACCAGTGGTGTTTATTCATTCGACCTTAGAGTCGCGCGTTGTATTTCTATGGATTTCATGCTGCTTTGAGTTCCCTTTTCTGTTGTGATCCTCGCCCTTCAGCGTTGTATATTATTGCTTGTGTGGTTGTGACCGTCGATTGACGAAGAGCTAGCTCCCGCTTGGGGATGCCTTTATTCATTATATATACTTTATCAGGTTTTGTACCCGTTTGGGGTCGGTATTTACAAAGGAAACTCTGCCGAATTTTTTTGAAAAGACTTGTGATTTTATAATGCATATTTCGGCGTATGTTGCAAACCACTTGATTTAAATTGGTTTTTCCTTCACTCTACTAATTTTCTTGGTTTGGATTTCTGGGTTTTCGGCTTACTTAGATTACGTACGCTTCGAGACGTTTCGTAGTTTAAGTGCCGGTCATGTTCCGTACTTTCGGGTCATGACAAAGTTGGTATAAGAGCGTTAGGTTTTACCTTCAGAGCGTAGGATGACCCTTGGTTGATGGAGTAGGTAGCTTGAGTAGAGTGACGTACCGTACGTATGTTCCGCGGCATATTTACGATACGCTACTCCACTTAAGAAGCTTTAGGATGTACATTTCTTTGCTCAGTATCATATTCATTCATGATCTAGCCTCATCGGTACCAGTTATGGTTTTGCTGCCACGATTACGGGCAGGGAGAGCTACGGCTAGAGTTGCGGTCAACACGAGCTCGTCATGAACTAGGACTGACCAGGGCCTAATTCCGGCGACACACGATTGCAGAGATGTGTCTTTTTATTGTGTTTTTGCGCCACGAGCGTTGGATGGATCGCTGTATGAGATTACTCAGACGTGCAGATCAACACCAGAGGATTGGGACACTGATAGAGGCCAGCAAGATTTTGATGACCATTGATGTATTGCGTATTCATGATGATTGAGGCACTGTTCAGCGTGCAGACAAGTGAGCCAATTATTGCTGCGAACGACGAGGTATCGCCCCAGAGGTTGGAGTTATTGCAGTACGAGTTGTACTAAGAGATGATAGAAGGTCGCTAGTCACCGAGGATGAATGACTAGGACATGTGGTTCGTTCGCCTACCCCGATGCGAGGTCATCGGATAGATTGATTCCAGCTAGAGATAACTTCACGCGGATACGTTGAGAGTCGACATAGACGATCGAATGTCAGAAACCTATTATTCCAAGTTTAAGGTATTCGGAAAGACATGCATGCAATTCTATGAACCCTTTAGAAGAATGAAACCCTAACTCGACATAATGACCGTGTGAAATCCTTTGAATCTTAGGGTTTGCGGCAGTTCCGCAGCGCCATTAGTGAGGCTTGGGTTTGCCCTTCTACGGTTGGACCATCCATGCTGTAGTATGTACTCGATACTATTAAACTGTACCCAAGATGTTGAGCTCTTGGGGGATTATGAGGTTTTGACGAATCGATCGGATGGTTCGAGTTCATTCGGATGTTAGGTGGTGAGATGCACTTCTTGGGAGACTCCAGATACGAGGATAGCCGTTGGAGCTCAGTTCATGAAGCCACGACGAGACGAGTCTGAAGCAGTCGACATTAGAGAAAATTGGAGTAAGAGGTTGTACCAGATCTGGATGAGATGATGTTCCACTCCGCTGACATCAGTGATGCGATACGCATGCTGAGGCATTGTACTTGGATATACCTTCCAGAAGGAGTCGCGATGAGTATGCAGCCGTTCTGGAACAAGAAACATATATAGTAAAGGACGATGACTTCCGGACAGTTCGGCAGAGACGAGATTTGGGAGAGACCTCGACAGGGCCTTTCTGGAATAAATTACGAGAAGACTTGGACCCAGGAGTGGTCATGTTACGCACACCAGCAGGCCAGAGTTCAGGATCGTCGACGAGACATGCTATGAGTGACCACGACAGTTGACCAGAGATTCTTAGAGGATGTGCTTGAGCGGGACTATTCCGCCATACTTGATTTCGGTATTTTGGGCGATCTATTCGCATGACTGATTTTGATGATTGAGTTTCACAATATTTGTTTTCATGCACCATGGTTGCACCTACTGAATATTTACGATTTTTGCACAGTTGTTGCACTTGATATCGTTTTCGTGCCTTGGTTTCACATGTTTATGATTTTATGGGCTTCATACAGTTGAGTTGATTGGGTGCATATGTACGCACCCGATTTGGTTTTTGAACTCGGTATAATTCACATATGCTTGCAGTGCAGTGATACGTATTTTGTGCACTACAGTTGCACAGGACTTCGATTTGATGTTATTTGAGGTATTGATTTTGACTTCATGCCTAGGGCATGCATATGATTTGACTTATGCTTACGGCATATTTTTCATGCACTTTTAGTGTTTTGATTAGATTTTATGCATGATGATGCACATGGTTGTGAGATTTTATACCACGGTATACCTGATTTGGATTGGAGATGTGTTGTATACCGTCGATTTTGATTGTAATACTCGATATTTGTTTTGTGCGCCTTGTGCACCCGATTGGATTCTTGCGCATGTTCGACGCGCTTGGATTGGATTTTGCTCATGTTCGGCGCTTGATATTGAATTTCGTGATTTCGTGCACGTTGGATGCATATGAGTTAGAATTTATTGTGCATGATGGATGCACCTGTTTTGGATTTTCGCGCATGTTGGGCGCATGTTATGAGATGCGATTTTGGTGCACACCAGATGCACCAGATCGGGATTCTTCGTGCATATCAGATGCACCTGATATGGCTGTCAGGCACACCGTTGCCTCTGACAGGTGTTTCGTGCAAACCCGATGCACTTAGATGTTGTTTCTGTGCGCATGTATGGAACGTTCATGGATTTTGATTTCCGTGCGCACCAGACGCACGTAGTATTCATATGCACATTTTGGGATTGATTTCTTATGGAGCAGTACGTTTTTATGATGTTTATTATTGTTTTCGTACTGAGCAGGACTAGTCAGATGACAGTACCTGAGTATATTTTGCATGCATTGATAATTACCAAAGGGATTTCTAAAAAGCGAGCTATAGTCTCAGTATTTACCTACGTGTCCGACATGACACGAAACATTTAAAATAAGGAAACCCTTCTAAATTGTTTTCAAAACGGCGGAACGTACATATTAAACAAAGGTTATATACGTATATGGTTATTTTCTTATAATAGACGTCCGCCACTGTGCAATGTTATGTGCATCGCACAACGACATAAAAAGATTTGGCATGCATTTCCTTCAGATATTTACATGTATATTTCTGAGTTATATCATATTGGTGTTGCTTTGGATTTGGCATTCGTGTCTTTACCTTGACTCCGATGATTGCGGGACGCTTGACGGATTTTCGATTTTGAGTTATCTGCTCATTACTCATGCGCATGCATTGCGCTATGATGCGTTTTATGTATTGATGATTTCGGAGCCCCGACGACTTGGACTTTCATTTGAAATGTTTTAGAATTTGGGGGTTTAAATTTAAATTCGGGGACCGAATTTATTTAAGGGGGGAAGATTGTAACATTTCAGAAAATATAAAATATTATTTTTGGAATTTAATATTAAAATAATATTTTTTCCGAAAACCGCCCGATTTGCGAAATTGGGGTTTTCGAAAAAGGGTATAAATATATACCAATAATTGTGAAATAAATGAAAATTAAAATGAGTTATTCATTTAAATATATAATTAAAGGATTTGACATTTTTAAAATTTATTATACGCAGTTTCGATAAAAACCTGATTAGTGCACTGCTAATCGCGATTAAACCAAATCCGTGTTTCTACAGTTTTTCATGGCTAGTGCACCATGACATGTTATATGTTGTTTCATTTCATTTGTGTTATGGTTTTATTGTGGCGAGAAAAGAAATGAGAAGAAGAAAAGGTCAAAAGGGAGACATAATAAGTGGTTAGGTGTACTTTGGAGAGAGAAGAGAGAGTGAGTATTAGTGAGAGAGAGGGGGGCTGCTGCCCAAATTGAAATCCCCCACCATTTCCATCACCTTCTTCATCTTCCTCAACTCCTCCACCCTCCACTTAAACCCTAGATCTATCTCCAACCATTCCCCAAAACCCTACACCCCCTTCACAAAAATTAATCCACATCTCTTCCTCTACACATTGAACCAAGAAAAATGGAATTTTGATGACATTGGGGAGCTAGGGCTGTCTAGAGTGGCTTGAATGAGGTATAACTTCCTCCCTTTATCTATTTTTAAGCTTCTTTATATTCTAGTTTAGTTTAGAGATGGTTTGGTGGTGATTTGTGGAAATTGAAAAACCCTAGTGAGGGTTTGAGTGAAATTGTTGATTGAGGATGTTTGAGTGGCTGTGGAGGGGCTGTATAATACCTGAGAATGAGGATGGGAAACAAAAATACGGATTTGGGATTTGAGTTCATGTCGGTTTTGTGGAAATAAATGTGTGCAGGGAAATCTGGAGCAACCCGGAGGATTTGTGAGAGTAGCAAACAACTCTAGGGGCCAAATTAGGGTATTAGGAGGCCACCTTGATGAGACGGACCCAACCTAAGCAGGGGGACCATAGGAGGCCGGTTTTTTTGATGATGTGGCCGTCCACATGGTGACATGGGGTGTCGGGGTTGGTCCAGTAGCTCAAATACATCATATACATCACCCTGGACTTGTTTGCTTGGCTTAAGTTGACCTGAGTCAAAATCTGGGAGAAGTTTAGTGTGGTTTTTGGCTATGTTTCCGTATTTTGAAATGTTAATTCTTGATATTTAGATTTGTATTTGGTTGTTGGATGTTTGTACATCAACAACAGGGGTTGTTTGATTGTTTTTGCACGTGTAGGCCATAGGTTCTAACCTATGAGCGCACCGTGCGCCGTATCGGTTTTCCGCCTTGATTTTCATACGCATTGCTATGGTTGATCATTGTAGGTACCTTCACGTGGATTCTGAGGCGACGGAGCATGGCGTCATCGACTTTGGCAAGCGAGAAGCCAAGTGAGTAGATTTATATCTACGGGGAGAAGTCGGGTGGATGGCGTATAGCACCCCCGCAGTTCGTGGTGATGTATACGAATACGTATACACACATATATTTATTATATGTAGTTGAGTTGATTGATGATAAAGATGGATTTTTGGTGTTCTTGGATTGGTTTAGTGTAGTTGCGAAACCCTAGAGTAGGGGTTACACCTATACACACACGCACGCACATACTTGCATACATTCTTTCTTTTACATATGCGTATTTGGGATTATATATTTATGTGTTCACATGGGTATGGGACTATGTGATCATATACTGGATTTGAGGATAGTACTTGGAATTTGAGATGAGTCGATGAGATTTGATTTGAGGCCGTAGGATCAGTGATATGGCAGGGTTCGTATTTGAGATACGACATGACGTTGTAGCGGGTCCTTTGACATAGTGTTTCACGCACGTGCATGCATACTTAGGTGGTACCAGTATTGTACTCGACATAGATCAGTATCCCGGATTATGATCTTTGATAAAAAGGATACCAGATGAATAATATGATGAATGTGATATTGACCCGTACCCAGATTTGGGATGCCGTACGACGGATTTACGTACGAACTATATATTGATGATAGATCCGCACTCTTGACTTGGGGATGTCTGATTTTAGATATTGTATCGGATGTGATACTACTGAGGCGGGATAACCGACTAATATATATATATATATATATATATATATATATATATATGTATCGACTCAGATGTTAGGCGGTTTCCTTACCTTTCTTTTAGCCTGTTAGCTCAGCCCTATAGTTTAGTGTAGTTGTTAGACTAGATTCGATTCTTACCTATTTCAAAAACTAACGAATCGTGGTTATTTTAAAAGACAGGCCAAGGGATTCTACGGATATTTCAAAGGACGTATCTTTTCATAAAAACATCGTACCCCTTATTTTCAAAACACCACGATTCGTGTCATTTCAAAAGGCACTACTGTATGACTTATATTATGTTAAATGCAGATTAGTTATCATTGTGTTTAGTATTCAGCTCCCGCACATTACTGTTGTTCGCTCCGCATTGCATACTTATATTGTGATTCATATACCATTTTTGATATCATGCTGTTAGGACACCAGCACCATTACCGATGATGCGTATGTTCCACGTACACTTACTTGCCGGCACACACACATCATCATCGGTAATTGCCATGTCACGTACACTTAGAAAATACTATTGCATTGACATAGCTTGTTAGCTTATAGTTGCGACATGATATTAGTGTACTTGCCTTATATGCCAGTTTAGACATTGCAGTTATTACTTGCTAGTTCATGCGTATTTTTATTCACTGTTATGCCGCATTCATGGATTTTTATGCCTATATTCACTGTTTACATGTTATTGATGATTTGGATTCGAATTTTTATGAGATTTCCTGGATTTGGGAGAAAACCGCAGAAACATATATAAAATTCTTCTCTCTCTCTTTTTAAAATGAAAAGTGCGGTTTTCCCATGATGTATGAGTCGTTCACCATGAGTTTGCTGATGGATTTCGAGACCCGATTCAAGGAGTTGGATGAACCGTCTCGGGTACATGGTGGACCCGGTAAGGTACCCCGGGGCAAGAAGTTCGAGTAGTAGACGATGAGCCTGGCAGGGGAAGACTACCTACCGGTGATTTTACCCGACGCGTCGGATATTCGGAGGATACCGTCGTGGTCTTGTGATGGATGTTAAGGGCCGGTATGGACTGACGGCGCCCTAGATAGTGAGATTAAGACACTGAGATTTTGAGATATTGAGGTACTGATATTTGATGATACAAGCCCGTCCGGATAGCCGGAGCCTGAGATATTGAGATATTGGGATTTATATTTTGTGTCGATGCTATACACTGTTTATGCTGATTTCATTTATGATACCTCGTTTTAAAAATACATAAATCTCACTAGGTTATGAAAGCAGTTTCTTCATTTACATATATTCTGTTTTCATGCATTCATACCTCGTCCATATGATATATTGCTACCTGAGGCACTGACACGAGCACATGGGATTACACTTGGGTTAGATATTTACCCTTGCTACCTTTTCATGCTCCAGACTTGTTATTTTGGGGATTATATATATAGTGATCGTATGACCTAGGATTGCCTTATTCATGAGATTTCTGCTCGTAGATGTTTTCTACTCATGAGTTGGCAACTCACCCCATTGTGCCACAGTTTCTTGCAGGTTTTGCCGTACAGGTTTCATTACGGCTTTGCTGGCACACTGCTTTCTTTCCGGGTGATTTGCTTGGTAGGTGGGTTCACTTGCATCGTGACCATCATTATACATTTTATATTATTATTCAGTTGTATCTAGCAAACTCCATCAACCAAACATGTATTTATTTGAGATAGAGACCAGTGGTGTTTATTCATTCGACCTTAGAGTCGCGCGTTATAGTTCTATGGATTTCATGCTGCTTTGAGTTCCCTTTTCTGTTGTGATCCTCGCCCTTCGGCGTTGTATATTATTGCTTGTTTGGTTGTGACCGTCGATTGACGAAGAGCTAGCTCCCGCTTGGGGATGCCTTTATTCATTATATATGCTTTATCAGGTTTTGTACCCGTTTGGGGTCGGTATTTTCAAAGGAAACTCTGCCGAGTTTTTTTTGAAAAGACTTGTGATTTTATAATGCATATTTCGGCGTATGTTGCAAACCACTTGATTTAAATTGGTTTTTCCTTCACTCTACTACTTTTCTTGGTTTGGATTTCTGGGTTTTCGGCTTACTTAGATTACGTACGCCTCGAGACGTTTCGTAGTTTAAGTGCCGGTCATGTTCCTTACTTTCGGATCATGACACTCGCATGCCTCGGTCCAATCAAAAGGAACTTCCTTCCGGGTCTACCCGATCAACGGTGCAGCGATACGGGAGAAGTCCTGAACAAATCGTCGGTAGTAGCCAGCCAGGCCTAGGAAACTGCGAGTCTCCGTAACTGATGTCGGTCTGGGCTAATACTGAACGACCTCGATCTTCTTCGGGTCCACAAATATGCCATCTCTCGTAATCACGTGACCCAAGAAATCAACGTTGTCAAGCCAAAACACGCACTTGGAGAATTTTGCGAACAGCTGGTGCTCTCTCAAAGTCTGCAATGTGATCTGCAGGTGCTGCTCATGCTCCTCTCGGCTACGGGAATATACCAAAATGTCGTCAATAAACACGATGGTGAACAGATCTAAATATGGCCGGAAAATGCGGTTCATCAAATCCATAAACGCGGCTGATGCATTGGTGAGCCCAAACGACATCACCAAAAACTCATAGTGCTCGTAACGCGTGCGAAAATCCGTCCTCGGAATATCCTCCTATCGCACCCGCAACTGATGGTAACCCAATCGCAAGTCAATCCTCGAAAAGTATCCCGCACCCTGAAGCTGGTCGAACAAATCATCGATACGTGGTAAGGGATATCTGTTCCGTACGGTAACCCTGTTCAGCTGGCGGTAATCAATGCACAAGCGCAAACTGCCGTCTTTCTTCTTGACGAACAGGACAGGAGCACCCCACGGGGAAACACTAGGTCGAATAAGCCCTTTATCCAACAAATCCTGCAACTGATCCTTCAGCTCTCTAAGCTCCGCCGGGGCCATCCGATAAGGCGGTATCAAAATAGGCCCCGAGCCGGGAATCAAGTCAATGCAGAACTCAACATCGCGCTCAGGCGGTAGCCCACACAGCTCGTCAGGGAAAACATCAGGAAACTCACACACAATCGGGACCTGGTCCAACGGAACCTCTGCAGCTCGAGTATCACAAACAGATGCTAAGAATCCCTGACATCCCTTCCGCAAGAGCTAACCGGCGCGAAGAGACGAAATCAAGCTGGGAAGAATGACACTGCGGTCTCCCTGAATAACAAGAACTGGCTCTCCCGGAAAGCTAAATCTGACTGCCTTCTCACGGCAGTCCACAGATGCATAACAAGTGGCTAGCCAGTCCATGCCCAGAAGCACATCAAAGTCCAACATATTGAGGAGAATCAAATCAACCGATGAATCCCTTTCCCCGATACGAACGGAACACAAATGAAACACAAAACGAGCTACAAACGACTCGCCTACCGGAGTAGGAACAACAAGCGGCCGATCTAACAATGATGACTCACGGCCCAACATCGGTGCAAAGTGTGTAGATACATACGAATGTGTGGAACCTGGGTCGAATAACACTCGCGCGTCGAAGGAACATACTGACAAGGTACCTGCCACAACGGCATTGGATACCTGCGCATCCGGCAGAGTCAAAGCGAATACTCGGTCCTGTCCCCCACGAATAGCTGGCTGACCTCTGCCTCGGCCTCTGCCTCCTCGTCCTCTCTAAACAGGACCGCCGCGTCCACGGCCTCTGGGGGTATCTAACTGACGTGGAGCATCACCGGGGGTAGGAAGTAGAGCTCTCTGAGGAGGTGGTGAAGGTGGTAAAGTCACATGTGGAACTGTCGCCGCTCCATGTCGCCTCACCATACAGTCTCTGATACGATGGTACGGACTCCCGCACCTAAAACATCCTGGCGATGCCTGCTGGCCCTGCGGGTAAGAACCAAATAGCTGACCCCGTCCAACTCCTCTGCCTCCACCATCCCTCAGAAAGAATCTGTCATGATGCCTCTGAGCTGGCATATCGGTACGAATCCTCTTCGGCCCAGAAACGGCCGAAGTCTCTGAAATGCACGCCTCCATCCGTAAGGCCGTATCCATAACAGCTGCATAAGTGTCGAAGTGTTGGGCGCCGATGGCAAGAAATAACTGGGTGTCGAGTCCCTGCATAAACCTCTTTAGTCTCTTCTCTTCAGTATCAACCAAGTACGAAGCATATCTGGACAACTGCGTAAACTGGACATCATACTCGGACACTGTCATCCCTGGAGTCTTGTGCAAAGCCTCAAAACTACGAGCTCGAGCATCACGAACGCTCTCTGGAAGGAAACGGGCTAGAAATACTGCTGTGAACTCGGCCCAAGTCATAGGAGGTAGACCTGCAGCTCGACCTCTCTCAACCGACTCACACCATGTCTGCGCAAGGCCATCTAGGCGGAAACTCGTAAGCTCCACCCATCTGTCGTCGGAACATCTGAGCGAATGGCAAATACTAGCTAATTTGTCAAGGAATGTCCACGGATCCTCCGCTGCATCTGTGCCGGTGAAGACTGGGGGTCTCAGCCTCATGAAATCCTGTAGCGATACTGGAATAGCCACGGTAGTAGTAGTAGGGGCAACTGTCTGGGCAGCAGGTAATATGGTAGTCTGTGCTGTGGTAGGTACGTCCTCCGATCTCGGTACACGACTGGCTTCTACTAAGGATCCCACCATCTGTCGTAACTCCTGCATACCTCCCATCATCTGTCGTAGCTCCTCCATACCAGACTCTAGCCTATCCATGCGGCCTGGGGAAGGCAAATCAGTCTGTCCCTGGAGAGTAGGTACACCGTCCTGCTCGGTCCTCGTCTTGGACGAGCCTGCTCGGATCTCATCTCGGGCAGCAGCCCTCTGTGCTCTCGTAGCCTTCGGCGGCATAGTGGATGGTACAAGAAATAGGATAATAAGAACAGTCCGATAGAATCATAGGATACACGGAATTGAAGAAGGAATTTGAAGCAAGTATATCCTAAAATCACCTAGGCGGAGTACCGTATCGCAAGTATGCCGCGGACATACACACGCTACGTTACCCTGCTTAAGTCACTTACTCCATCTACCAAGGGTCATCCTACACTCAGAAAGGTAAAACATATCGCTCTGATACCAACTTTGTCACGACCCGAAAGGTACGGAATGCGACTGGCACTTAAATTACGAAACGTCTCAAGGCGTTCGCAATCTAAGTAAGCCAAATCCCAGAAATCAAAACCCATTTAAGCAATAGAGTGAAGGAAAAACAAATTTATTGAAAGCAATTTTTAATCCAATAAGTCACATCAAGCTTTTTTTTTTAAAAGCAACATCCATTTTTCCGAAAAATTCGGCAGAGCCACCTTTGTAAAAACTGAACCCCCAAACGGGTACAACACAAGAATATACATATAACATGAAATAAGGCATCTCCAAGCGGGAGATAGCCCTTCGCTGAAGCGAACTCAAACCCCACGCAATGTAAATCATCAATGTGCAAGATAAGCATAAAAGTCACAAGTAATAAACATCATGTCGGCTCAAGTGAGCTCGACCCAGAGAAATAACATAAAAGTCCACAATTCTCACTGTCTCGTCTCTAGGTAAATATACATCAATACAATAACAGGTACAGTAGATGGAGTACTCTAGATACAATGAATATACAAGATGGAACAAAATAATATCACAACCCACCTACGAGCAAAAGCCTCAAGTCCAGGCAAAAGGGGCAAAAGGAGCAAGTGCGTCCGTCGCTACTGTGCTGACAGAGCGGACCTGCAAAAAGGCTGTGGCACAATGGGGGTGAGTTGCCAACTCGTGAGTAACAAATAACAACTATAGAGGCTATCGTAAGCATGCACGCAAGTGTCATAACATCAACAATACTGATATGGCATGATATACTAACAGATATGTATGCAACATGAATCAATTTCAACTCGTGATCTGAATATGTTGATATAAGAAATCATCATTTTCTTCTTAGAAAACTCTTTTGAAATATCAGCATAATATCAATAGAATCAACAAAAATCCGTGTCTAGCATCAACACCTCAATAACTATCTCAAATCTCATGTATCTATATCACAATATCTCAGGCCCTAGCTGTCCGGCTGACCCATCTCAAAGTATCAATATCTCAACATCTCACGGCCACGGTCGGTATCCTCTGAATATCCGCCGCGCCATCAATCACCGGTAGATAGTCTGCCCCTGCCAGGCTCATCGTCTACACCTCGATCTTCTTGCCCCGGTATACCTTACCGGTCCAACCATGTACCGATACTGTTCATCCAACTCCTCGAAACGGGTCTCGAAAACCAACAGAAAACTCATGGTGGACGACACATGTAACATATCACGAGAAAAACCGCAACTTTCAACGTTTAAAAATAATATCAGGTTTATTAAATCCTTGCGGCTTCCCCAAAATCTCATAAATCTCAAGTGCAGAAATCCTTAAGAAAATCATCATAAGTGCACATGTCAATGATAATGAATGCCTATAGTATCAACAAGTCGAACTGCAATGTGTGACTAATAGGCTAGGCATGAATGAATGATGTAATGAGGTACATGCATATGAATAGCAATCCTGCATGTTCATCCTGAAGAATTTAAATGCATTAGCACAGGTTTAAGCATCATATATAGTGAAATTGTTCTAGATTTCAGGTTATACAAGTTATCTAGTGTTGTGGCATAGCAATTACCAAGGCGTGTGTATCCGCATGAATAGTGCTCGTGCTGCATAAACACCCTGGCAATGGTGCAAGTGTCCTATGAAATGAGTTCGCACATGTATGTGAATATATAGGATCATAAATGCAGCAAGATGTTTAAGTCGACACTATACTCATAAATACTGGTATCACTAGAAGTCTTTTAAATTTTCCAAACTATCGGGCGTCTTGCGCCATCCAAACGATTTTCCCCTCGTAGATGTTACATCTACTCACCCATGATCTCGTGCTAGCCGGGTCCAACCACCGCTTTTCCCTTATGCGCCGCGCCCGACGTCTCCGCGAGCGCCCCTAGAAACACACAAACAATGCACATAAAGGTAAATCCTGCCAAAAAATACGATATCACGATCAAGGGAAAAAATCGCGTTGGAAACTAAACGCGCCTGCACTCGATACGTCAAAACGTGTGTAGCCTCCCAGAAACCACCCCGACTCGTTGTGTCGCGCAGTGCACCACAGACCTATCACACAAAACGCACGTGTCGCACGAGTTAAAAAGTATCGAAAAAGGGTATTAAGTTCCAGATTTTGACTCGAGTGAAAATATAAAAAGTTGCATATACCAAAACCCTTAAATATAGAGCAGACTCCCACAGCCCAAACCCCAATACAAGACAACACCATCTGGCCGCAAATTGCGGCCAGAATGAATAAAACTGCGGCCAGATAGTGGGAAGTGGGTATCGTGTTCTGTGTATGTGATCTAGGTCTAAAGAGTATGCTCCAGTTAACTCAGATTTTGCCTGAAGCACTCGGGTCAACAGCAGATCTTAAAATGTCTAAAAGTCTACATTAAAACGCTAATTTACACAAAATTGAAACAATCTGGTATTTTAATGAAATCTGGTTCAAAACTTGGTTTAGATGGCCTTATAAACACTTAGTTAAGCTACATTAACCATAAAAATCCTCACTTGGCCAAATCCCTACTTAAATCACCAATCTAGCACTAAATATCACACTAAACACTAATTAAAGCTTAAATAACCATATTCTTTAGCAAAGCAAGAGGTTAAGTTTGAAAAATTATACCTTTAGTGGTCCTAGGGTGCAAGAAGAAGGAGAAGAAGAAGAAAGAGAAGGGGGTAGGGTGTGTGTGTTGCTGTAGCAGCTGCTGCTGTTGCTATTGCCTGTTGCTGCTGCTGCTGATGCTGAAGCTGTTGCTGTTGCTGAGGCTGAAGCTGATGCTGCTGCTGCTGTTGCTTCAGCTGCTGCTGCTGTAGTGTTGTTGTTGTAGTTGTGTGTGTGTGTGAAAGTGAGAGGGAGAGAGAGATGTGAGAATTGAGTGTGAGAGAAAAATTGTTTTGAAACAAAAGAAAAGAAATGAGAGTCAACCCCCCATCTCTCTCATCATGATGATCAAGCATGGCTCATGCCATCATGCTCTCTCTCTCTCTCTCCAACCCAAGTCAACCCCTAACACAAATCATATTAAAAAAAAACTAATACACTTAATTAATTCATATAATTAAATGGGTTAGTCCACCATGGTTATCTAAACATGGTTTTAACCCCAAACTTAACCCTACTTAACATGCACATGTGTGCGCAGTCCAAATTAAATTCTAATAAAATATTCATAAATCCAGATAAAATATTTGAAAACCGTTTTGGTAAACATTTTACTAAAAACCCCACATTCGAGTATAATAATCACTAATCACATTCTAGGGTGCTACATATACCCATGAACTCATACAGGAAATTGTGAGACTTCATGGAGTACCGGTCTGTATTGTCTCCGATCGTGACACCAGATTCCGATCGCAATTTTGGCAGAGTCTGCAAGCAAGTTTGGGAATAAGTCTGAACTTCAGCACGGCTATCATCCACAAACAGAAGGTCAGTCTGGGCGAACTATTCAGATCTTGGAGGATATGCTCAGAGCATGTATGTTAGACTTCAAAGGATCGTGGGAAGATCACCTACATCTTGTGGAGTTTTCGTATAACAATAGCTACCAAGCAAGAATAGGAATGACACCTTTTGCAACACTATATGGAAGGAAGTGTCGATCGCCATTAAGTTGGGACGACATCGGAGATAGGGAACTTTCTGGACCTGAGATGATAGTAGCAACTGTTGACGTGGTTCGTACTATCAGAGAAAGAATGCGCATAGCCCAAGATCGACAGAAGCACTGGGCTGATGCAAAGCGACGTCACTTGGAGTTCCAGCCAGGAGATCACGTATTTTTACAGATATCTCCAAACCGCGGAGTGATCCGATTTGGAAGATGGGGTAAGCTAAGTCCGAGATACATTGGACCGTTCGACATACTCGAACGAGTCGGTGAAGTGGCATACCGCTTAGCACTTCCACCTTCATTGGAAGAAGTGCATAATGTGTTCCACATATCCCAACTCAGAAGGTATGTGAGTGACCCCAGCCATGTACTTGATCATTCCGAGCTCACTATACAGCCCGACTTATCTTGTGAGCAACAACCTGTGGAGATCCTGGACAGAAAAGTGAAGTCATTTCGGAACAAGGAAGTCAACTTGGTTCGAGTGATGTGGAGAAAAGACACTCCGGGAGAATCAAATTGGGAAAGGGAAGATGAGATACGTGCAAGATATCCTCACCTCTTTGTGAACTAGTCCTTAAAATAAAAGTTGTAAATTTCGAGGACGAAATTTTTGTAAGGAGGGTAGACTGTAACAACTCCAATTTTAGTGTACAAAAATTTGTTTAAAAGTTAATGTATACTTGGAGTATTTGCATTTCCTGTAAGTACTTTAAATATTTGTTTTGCTTTTTAATAGCAAGAAGGAGCTTGTAGCTCATTGGTAATACCTTGCACTGCTGAACCAACCCACCAGAGTTCAAATCCCATACCCCACATTATTTTTAATATTGTTTTATTTTAATATTTTTAGAATTTCAAGAGTCTACACGTGCTAAAGCCGTAAAACCCCACTACACATGTTAAACTAAATGGCCCAGGGGGTATATAAAACGACGAGGAACCCAAAGCACCCACGACTCGGCCGAATCGGTCGGCGACTCGGCCGACTCGGGCCGCCGCCGCCGGCCGGACTCGGCCGGACCACCGATTCGTCAACAGAGAATGTGTGGCTTTTGGTCTCCCCAGTACACCTGCATACTTAATTTCCCTGGATCAATAACAGAGCCCGTTTAAAACCCTATTTACTCCATTTTAATACATTTTTAATACATTTTAATACAATTTTCAATTCACTCTTTCACCCACCCTAAACCCTAGCCTTACCCTATAAATACAACCCCTAGACACACACCCCTCACTCCAAAATTCTGATCAAAATTCTAAAGAAAATCCCTAGAAGTATAGTGTGCAATAGAAGTTAGCAAAAGGCGAAAGCTTCGGCGATTTTCCGACAACGACCCAAGGAGCTCCCGGCGACGAAACGCCGCACCGGTGCCTCCTACCATTCCCTTTTCCTCTCTTCTAATCTCTAAACCCATATGTCCCACCTCGCTCTTCTATTCTCTAGTCTTAAAATTTCTTTTAATAAAACCCGACGGAATCGGAGTTAATCCGATCTCCGATTCGGTTCTTCCTAAAAATTCAACATTTTCTTAAATACAATCATACTAAGCCATTACATGTTGACTATTAAACATTAACAAGTCGTATTGAACAAGTTCCATATCAAAAGGATTTCTATTTCAATTGTTATCGTACTTTTTCCACTAAAATACCATGTAGTTAAATTCCGACATTTAAAACATCACAATCTTGCTATACCTTTAAGTAGATCACGAGGTAATGACCTACCTCCTCACACACTCATATGCAACATAGCACAATACCCTTCAGGAACATAGAATACGGAAAAACGAAACTTTACATATAAATACCACTAGCTATTAAAACCGTTTTCTACAAGATACGTATGTATTACAAATCTTTGCAAAGCGCCGCTACAACCCATTTTGGGAAACCCATTCGGGATGGTGCGGATTATCGCACATCCTCGAGCTTAGTAGTGCGAGATTCAGACCTCCGCAGGAGCATTCGGTCTCGAAGATTTAAAATACGAATGTCTTAAGAAAATGAGATTTCTAGAAATATAATATATATTAAAATTATTTTTATATAAATATATATATATATATATATATGTATCATTAAAATATCTATTTTATGATAATATAAATATTCCAACTTTTTCTAAAATCACAAGGATCACTTTACATTATAATACCATGAATTCCATACAAGTTCACTATTACAATTAAATACCATGTATTATGAAAAATAGGTTTATTCACTAGAAATGTCACAAATAAAAAATCTACAATTATGAAAACTCTAAAGACGATAAATAAATACTTGGGGTGTATTTTTAAAAGTATACAAATTATTTTTACATAAACCCCCCTTAA
Source organism: Agapanthus africanus (assembly GCA_030015575.1). Taxonomy (NCBI): domain Eukaryota; kingdom Viridiplantae; phylum Streptophyta; class Magnoliopsida; order Asparagales; family Amaryllidaceae; genus Agapanthus; species Agapanthus africanus. The sequence goes on along the minus strand of JASDDO010000016.1, from coordinate 355,252,335 downwards.
GTTCTATAAATTACCTTAAGGACCCTAGTAAATATAGATTTAAGCGGGACCAGTCTCTTGAGCCTCAGGGAGCTGGTGATATGGGTGCTTGTCTATCTAAGGTAGAAAACTTAACAATGGTGTTATCAACACGGTAATCGTGTTTGAAAAAGACACAAATCCTGCCGCCCTTGTGCAGCGGTTACCGATAATATCAAAACAATCAGGACTTCAATTTCTTTTCTAATTGTTCTGACTCAGAGTGAGTCTCATTAATAATCTGACTTGAATATGATTCAAGTAAAATCTACAATCTACAATTCAACATGAATCCTGAAATACATATATTCAATTTATTCAATCTGTATTGACCGAACCGAACCATGGATATACTTCCATTTACATGATTCTCCAGTTACATCCATTTACTGATATCATGGTTTTCGGCAAGTCATCCATATATACAAGACAATAAAATTTACAACACAACACAAATAATACAATCAATACTTCGTGGGGTTTAAGCGGTAGATTGGTACGGAAGGTGTTAGAAGTGGCACGAGACAGTAAGATTTAAGACACCTAACCTATATTCCGTTGTTGTACTGTGGCATAAACGGTTCCTTGTACTACACGTTCCTCTAGTCTCTGACATATAGAGACTCCTCTCATATACACTGACATTCTTCCGTACCAAGCTAGAAACAACAACGTTAACCATATAATACAACTTTAAAAGCTACATTCTCTTTCTGTCTATTCTATTTCTCCCTTATCTTTGAGACTTACCGAGCGATTGTTCGCTGACGACATTCCTTCTTTTTCTTCTTTGGAATGTTGTCAGATGATCTGGACACTCAGGAGATCGAGCCTACTAGTGAGGACTTGGACCAGCTTTCCTACGACCCAGAGCTCTAGCTTCATTGTACACATTTTTATTCCGGTACTTTTTCATTTCTGTTATGCCACTGTTTAGGCATTGCTTTCATTCAGTTGTATTTACTTTTCCATGTATTGTAAAAAGAATGTGAATAAATAAAGTTGATGTTTTATTATATCTTGTCTCTTGTACATTTATATTTATATTGCTTAGATACGCTTAGCGTATTTACTTCACAGTAAATACGTAGCGGTCTCGTCGCGCTCTCTGCCCGTACATTAGGAAGCGGGGCGTGACACAAAAATTACCCAGAACAACACTCAGAAGTGATGTTTTAAAAAAAATTCATGATGGTAAAACCAATTTGATTGATATTTTTGCAAATATTAAGAGTAAAATTGCATTAATTTCGAATATTTGGACTACAAATGGGGTATGAGTTATATTTGTGTTACTGCACATTTCATTGATAATGATTGGTTTTTACATTAAAAAATTATTGGTTTTTCAAAAATGGCTCATCCACATAGTGAAAATAATATAAGTAATTGTATTTTGACTACTGTATGTGAATATAATATTCAAAATAAAATATTTTCTGATAGTTTTGATAATGCTGCTGAAAGGCTACCCTAGCACCACCACTATGTTTAAACCGACATCATGCATACAATTTTCAGAAATTTGTGGTGCTAAGCTATACTAACTTAGGATCTAACTAGATGATTAGGGTTTTTATGATGATATAACTAAAACTTTACACTAAGTGAAAAAAATTACAACCTAGTAGATCGAGTCTTTCACTTCACAAGCTCCGGATAGTAGTCCCTACGATTCCTCGTAGCCCACTTGAAGAAGGATCGAGCTTCCTTTGCGATCTTTGTGCCGAAAATGATCCACTCGAAGTTCCTCTAATCCAAGCTACCTCTTCATTAATCTCTCATTAGTGAAGGAAACATCCTACACTTAAGTGCTAATCAAGTGTAGGATGATGAAGTAGAGATGTTTAGCTCACTTATTATTCTCTAAGCCCTAGGGTTCACAACTCATGTTAGTGTTAGGGCTTGGAGGTGGAGGAAGAAGAAGATGGAAAAAGGAGAAAGCTTGAATGAGCTAAGGCAAAAGAAAAAACCTAGCAAGTATCAAGTGTAGATAAGAATGAATCATGGCTCACTAAAAAAATATCCTCACTTATTGAAGCATGGAATTAATTCCAATAAATAAATTGAACCATGCTTCAATAGTGCAAGCAAATGAATAAATATATAAGCCATGCTTCACCCCATTCCTCAAAAGTCTCCCCATTTTCCACTTCATTTTCTATTTTCTCAAAATAGAAAATCCAACCATGCTTGATATATATATATATATATATATATATATATATATATATATATATATATATAAAGATAAGTAAATAATTAGTGAGTAATAATATTAGTTAATATATAATTATATCGAATATAAATATATATCATATTATTAAATCAACACTTGATTCAATAATCCGGTTATATCACATATAACCGACTAATATCATTTATCTGTATATCACATTCTCAAATCAACATTTGATTCAATAATCCGGTTATATCACATATAACTTAACTGATATCAAATAACCGCCAGAATAGAATACGGTATCACATACTCGTATTTAATCAGGCCCCCGCACATATCAGCATATGTGCCCTACTTCGTTTCTCTTGAACTATGAAACCTCTGTGTCGGACTCTAAAGACCCGTCAATACACCAGCAGTAGGTGATAATCACATTAGTCACCCACATGCCATCAGCGGTACTAGATGGACGTAACGGCTATCCAGATATTGAGAAATTAGAAGATCAACAAGCAAGCTTGTCCAAACTCCTGTGAAGCCTATAAGTAACACTTACCATACAGTCCGATCTCTTCGTCTGATATGTCACATATCAAGTTTAGGGGTGGAATCTTTAGACCCCAGTAGCTTGATAAGTCATGCCGATGTATGGCTCATAACGGTCCGAGAAATTACTGATAACACTTACCAGTAAATCTCATCAGCAGTCCTGGCCAGGAACTTTTTGTTATAGACAATCGAGCATAGCGCAATATCAACTCCCTATACCGGGAGAGACGAAATCCCTCCTATCGCTCACTACCTCCACATGACTCGGGACTGTACCTAAATTCCACCTGTTTGCATGACTCCTTTGAGCCATGGTAGGGAGGAAATCGCACAAGACTCTATGACGATCTCGGGTCTACAGACTAACATGTACCGGTGTACCAATGTCACCAGAAGATTCCCACTGTGCTTTGATTTCCTCCTTACCACGGCTCACAAGAGTCGTGCAAACAGGTGGATTTTGGGTACAGTCCCGAGTCACATGGGGGTAATGAGCGATAGGAGGGGTTTCGTCTCTCCCGGTATAGGGAATTGATGTTGCGCTTTACTCGATTGGATATAACAGGATGACCCTGGCTAGGGCCTCTGTTGAGATTTACTGGTAAGAGTTATCAGTAGTTTCTCAAGCCGTTATACGCCATACATAGGCATGACTTATCAAGTTATTGGGGTCTGACGTATCCACCCCCACACTCGATATGCGACATATCAGACTAAGAGACCGGACTGTACGGTAAGTGTTACTTATAGGCTTCATGAGATTTTGGACAAGCTTGCTTGTTGATCTTCTAATCGCTCAATACCTGGGTAGCCGTTACGTCCAGCTAGTACCGCTGATGGCTTATGGGTAATGTTGGATATATGTATGCCGTAGAGGCCATTATGTGATAGTGGATGTATCGGTTTGTGTGTGTGTATGTGTGTATTCAGAGAACATTCTTGCTCGACATGATTGTATGCTATCTGGTTGTATTTTATCTTGACATGTTCATTTGGTCATGCATCTTACTCTTTTGGTACATGTTGATAAAGCCCTTAGGATATTTGCTTGACTACTGGGACTATGATGCAGGTCATACTAGTGGGACACGTGTAGTTTATTAGCATATCATTGAAATGTTCCTAGTCGTGGGTGTATCGAGACGGGGTATCGATATTCCAGAGTAGACTAGCATATACGGTTGTTTTCCCATATGATGGGTGATGGATGATCCTATATCTATTGGTGTGGTGACACCAAAGACTGTATACGGGTGCTCAGTGGAGACTGGGTATACTGAACGGACTCGCTGAGAACTCCTGTGTGGTATTATATCTATCGTCGAATAGCAGTTATCAGGTGACACTGGTACAGGTTAGTCTGTATACCCGAGATCGTCCTAGAGTCTTGTGTGTCCTCCCACTGTACTTTGATCTCCACCCTACCACGACTCTACTGAGTCGTGCAAACAGGTGGATTTTGGGTACAGTCCCCGAGGAACATGGAGACAATGAGCGATAGGAGGGGTTTTTTCTCTCCCGATATTGGGAGTTGATGTTGCACCATGCTCGATGGGCTATAACAGGAAGTCTCTGGCCAGGGCTGCTGAGATTTACTGATAAGTGTTATCAGTAGTTTCTCGATTTGTTATGAGCCATGCACTGACATGACTTATTGAGTTATTGGGGTAGACGATACCATCCCTAGACTCGATATGCAGCATATCTGACGAAGAGACCGGACTGTATGGTAAGTGTTGCCAGTTGGCTAGACGGGAGTTTTGACAGATTTGCTTGTTTTTTCTTCTGATCGCTCAATACCTGGGAGCCGTTATGTACAGCTAGTGCCGCTAACGGTTTGTGGGTATGTGATATGATCACTGCCTACTGCTAATGTATTGACGAGTCTTAGAGTCCCACACAGGGGTTTACTAGCTCAGATGAAATGATGTGGGGTGCATATGGGATATGCGCGGGAGCTCGATTAAATGCGTGTATATGATACTGTATTTTAAATCGAGCATTTATTATTGGTCGGGTCGTATTTGATATGACCGGGTTATTAAATCAAGTGTTGATTTAATATTGACTTTTAGCTCATTTATTCAAAACCTTTTCTTATTGGATGTATGCATGAATGTATGTATGTACATATATGATGATGTGAATGCACACATACATGCATACATGTGTCATGGTTTTTGATACATTGGAGATGGCAATGCAAGACTCACATGGTAGATATATATGTATATATATTCATTAATGAGAAAAGAAAATGATTAAATCATGGTTGAATATTCTTCTTCACTATTCTTTACTTGACCTAAGTTTTGACCATGGTTTATTTTCCTTTGTACTTTAACTCACAAATGAAAATATCTAGATATTTATTAACCATGTGTCACGCCCCGCTTCCCAAAAGTACGGTAACGGCATGTGACAAGCCCGCGACGTATTTATTCCGAGAAGGTCATTTCTCGAAACAAATACGCTAAGCTTATATAAGCAATATAAAATGACAAGAAAGGACATGATAATAAAAATCCAACTTTATATATTTACATTCCCAACTTTCACAAGTTTCAAACTGAATACATGTCTGAAAACAAAGATATATAAAAGAAAGTGCCTAAACAAATGGCATACTGGAAGTAAAAGCTGAAAAGAAAGAATTAGTAGTCGGTATACTCCGCAAACTGAAAGTAATCCTCCTGACTTGGCTCAATCTCCTCAATTTCTAGATCTTCCGATGAACATTCCAAGAAAACAAAGAAATGGGTGGAATACCCGTCAGCGAACTTGCGCTCGGTAAGACCCCAAGAAAGGTGGGATATGAAAGTATATAAATGAATATGCAAGGTGACATGTGATATAGTATGAATGGAAATAAAACATGAACAAGTATAACATGGTGATATTAATGACAACTATGTAAGAATGACAATATAACATGGGCATAGTATATAAGTATGGCATGAATATAAATCATGAACATATAAACAAGTATGATAGCATGCATGGTAATGTGTATGTCAACTATATCAGTATGGAAAACAAGTATAATATGGCCGTAGAGTATAGGTATAGTGAACATGGAGTGAATGTAAGTGTCCTAAAAGGTCTCTAAAAGGGTAAAAGTAACTAACGTGAATTCAAGTGTGAATGTCAACCAATCTCAAGAGTATTCTCGAACCCAAGGCTATCGTCCAGGGGTAAAGAATCATGGGTCCAAAATAGCGGGACTTCAATTGTTATTGAAGTATTCCAAACCCAACATGCTATCATCCAGGGGCTTGGAAACACGGGCCCTCATTCTTGAATTCATGATTTGTACCGTTTCAGCCCGGTACCACAGCAACATGATTTGTACCGTTTCAGTCCGGTACCACAGCAACATGATTTGTATTAATGGGACTTATGAGATTCCGTTGGATTCATACTTAAACTACCCCAACACCCCGTGTATATAAGTCTGTGATTAAAATTACAAGTCTTGCCCAAATCCATGAATACATAAGAGGGTGCAATTCAAGTATCGAGTCGAGTTCAAGTATTCAAGTCAATTGTTCATTTATTCATGTCAAGTCATTACATATTCATGGTTCGAGTCAAGTGCACCTATTGGGTTCAGGTATTCATGATTGAGTCGTGTCAAGGTCAAGTCAATTCTAGCATGTAATGGTGTAATCACAAGTCATATAGATAAAAATAGATAAGCAATTATAGAACATGATATGAGATAAGTATACAAGAAACGTCCAAAAACAATGTTATAAATATGTGATATGTACGACTAGTTAATCAAGTTATTTGAATCCATAATATAAATGAAAACATAGCCGTAAGTGTTATGCACATGTGAGTTTTAGTCTCGCCTAAATATGACTGCCGGTTTGGGAGATATACATGTTTTCGTATCATCGCGCAAAATAGATCAGAATCTGTTCAGCGCCGTCATATATTTTTAAAACACAGTTTGAGTTAATTTCTATCAAGTTTCAGGTTATGAAGATTATTCAAATATTGTAGGTATTTAGATGTACTTATCCAAAACACTAAGATTCGCACGATTTGGATTTCTGAAACTCTAGTTATGATCGTTTTAATATCAGCGTTTAAAACAGAAATTCAGATTTCTGGACAGCAACTATATGTTATATTGCAAAGCTTATATCGAGTTGTTTCATGCATTTATAAGTAATATAATATACAGAAAATTATAGTTCTATCAATTATACATCTACACATCTAAAGTTTGTCACGAACGGATATCGGGAGTTCGAGTTATGTACTATTTAAAAACAGTGTGCGAATCGGAACAGATTCTGTCCAGATCCGTCACTAAATATTGTAACGCAGTTTTCTATATTTTATGTCGGTTTTCAGTAAAAACTTCTAAGAAAATCTAGATTATTCAATGTAGATATCCAAAACACCTGAGTTTTCTCAATTTGGATATCGATAAACCAAGTTATGTGTCCTAGAATTTGACCGATAACTGCAGTTTTCTGTTTTACGAACAGTGAATAAAAACAATATAATTCCTAAACCGTTAAGCGATTCGATCAGAAATTTTTCCAGCATGTACAAAATAATATATTCTATCATATGTAAATTTTCTGAAATTTTCAGAAGTAAAAATTAATTTCTAAAAATTATTTTAAAAGTAAAGCTATTGATATGTCATATGTGAGAATGATCGTGGTATTTATTCATAACTTCATTTTTTTTATAAATTTAAAAAAATTAATTTAAAATAAAACAACAAACGATACAATCTTAATTGGTTACTATGAAATCTTAACATATGAATTGGGAGCAAAGAAAAATACTTTACAAACTATATATTTGTGTATGTTCGTGTGTGTTCATTATTTATATATGTATCCGTTTAATTAATTATTTAGAAACTATGAAATGTCAAAGGAAGTTTTTCATGGCAATATAAATAATAGAAAGATAAAGAGAAAGAGATGGGAGGAAGGAAAGAGAGAAAGGACTTACATACACAAGCTGGTATTGTCACCAGGCTTGTCTATCCGTTTATAACCTCGCGTTTCTAGCGAGGCTCTCTTGAGAATTTCTTCATGTTCTTCTTCGGAAAATCTAGATGAAGAGGGATATATGAAATGATAGAAAGGTGTGATGATGAAAATAAAGAGGAGTGAGATATAAAAAAGGTTTATAGCCACCATAATTCTAATAAATTATGGTTCATAACCATTCTAATTATTTTGGGAGTTAAAAAGATGATGAAATGAAAAGTCTCATTTGTTGGTTATGAGAAGAATAAAAATTGATAAAAAAAATAATTGCAAGAATTGAGATTTGAACATGTGATTTATGGAATAACAATGTAAGGATTTAACCAATGTGTTACAAGGTTGTCCATGCACATATTTAATTAGAATTAAATATATGTTGTTGCTTGAAAAAAAATTGGGCTTTTGGGCTCATAGTTTTATAAAACAAAATGAAAATGTGATTGGATTTGGGTTATGGGCTGGGTTACGTATTGCGTTTAATTTGAAATAGGTTAAGATTTAGTTTAAAAAATGGATTTGGGAAAAATGGATGGGATAATAAATAATATATTTAATAGAAAACAAAATATACGGAAAAATACTAAGAATAAATAAATACAATATTTTACTAAAGAAAGAAAACACAAAGGTATAATAATACCAGGGTCGTCAAATTCTACCCTCCTTAAAAATAATTTCGTTCTCGAAATTACTCAAGAAGAATGTTGCAACAGAGTAAGGACGCATGATTAGGATGATGTCATTTTCGAGCTCCGTCGATCGATACTCTAACCAATTGAGCTAATAGGCCAATGAAATACAAATAGAAAGGGTGAATATGAGTTAAGGATTCAAAAGTCGAGAGATGGACTTTAAGGAAGCCGAAGGTGGAGTTCAAGATAGACTCAAGGAATGTGGTAGAATTCAAAAGAAAAGTCGAATCTAATAATTGGATTTCAAAATTCTTGTATTATATTGCTTACGATGTTCATGCAGAACTGACCTGCATGGGCCGCCAACAAAATCTGTCACGTCCCGCTTCCCAAAAGTACGGTAACGGCATGTGACAAGCCCGCGACGTATTTATTCCGAGAAGCTCATTTCTCGAAACAAAAATGCTAAGCGTATATAAGCAATATAAAATGACAAGAAAAGACATTATAATGAAAATTCAACTTTATATATTTACATTCCCAACTTTCACAAATTTCAAACTGAATACATGTTGTCTGAAAACAAAGATACATAAAAGAAAGTGCCTAAACAAATGACATACTGGAAGTAAAAGCTGAAAAGAAAGAATTAGTAGTCGGTCTACTCCGCAAGCTGAAAGTAATCCTCCTGACTCGGCTCGATCTCCTGAATTTCTAGATCATCTGACGAGCATTCCAAGAAAACAAAGAAATTGGTGGAATGCTTTTCAGCGAACTTGCGCTCGGTAAGTCCCCAAGAAAGGTGAGATATGAAAGTATATAAATGAATATGCAAGGTGCCATGTGATATAGTATGAATAGAAATAAAACATGAACAAGTATAATATGGTGATATTAATGACAACTATGTAGGCATTGTAATATAACATGAGCATAGTAAATAATTATGGCATGAATATAAATCATGAACATATAAACAAGTATGGTAGCATGCATGGTAATGTGTATGTCAACTATATCAGTATGGCAAACAAGTATAACATGGCCGTGGAGTATAGGTATTGTGAACATGGAGTGAATGTAAGTGTCCTAAAAGGTCTCTAAAAGGGTAAAATTAACTAACGTGAGTTCAAGTGTGAATGTCAACCAATCTCAAGAGTATTTTCGAACCCAAGGCTATCGTCCAGGGGTAAGGAATCACGGGCCCAAAATAGCGGGACTTCAATTGTTATTGAAGTATTCCAAACCCAACAGGCTATCATCCAGGGGCTTGGAAACACGGGCCCTCATTCTTGAATTTTTGATTTGTACTGTTTCAGCCCTGTACCACAGCAACATGATTTGTACCATTTCAGCCCGGTGCCACAGCAACATGATTTGTATTAATGGGACTCATGAGATTCCGTTGGATTCGTACTCAAACTACCCCAACGCCCCGTGTATATAAGTCTTTGATTAAAATTACAAGTCTTGCCCAAATCCATGAATACATAGAGAGTGCAATTTAAGTATCGAGTCGAGTTCAAGTATTCAAGTCAATTGTTCATGTATTCATGTCAAGTCATTACGTATTCATGGTTCGGGTCAAGTCGAGTCAAGTGCACCTATTGGATTCAGATATTCATGATTGATTCGTGTCAAGATCAAGTCAATTCCAGCATGTAATGGTTTAATCACAAGTCATATAGATAAAAATAGATAAGCAATTATAGAACATGATATGAGATAAGTATACAAGAAACGTTCAAAAATAATGTTGTAAATATGTGATATGTACGACTAGTTAATCAAGTTTTTTGAATTCAGAATATAAATGAAAACTTAGCCTTATGTGTTATGCATATGCGAGTTTCAGTCTTGCCTAAATATGACGACCGGTTTGGGAAATATACATATTTTCGTATCGTCGCGCAAAACAGATCAGAATCTGTTCGGCACCGTCATATATTTTTAAAACGCAGTTTGAGTTAATTTCTATCGAGTTTCAGGTTACGAAGATTATTCAAAAATTGTAGGTATTTAGATGTACTTATCCAAAACACTAAGATTCGTACTGTTTGGATTTCTGAGGCTCTAGTTATGCTCGTTTTAATATCAGCATTTAAAACAGAAATTCAGATTTCTGGACAGCAACTATATGTTATATTGCAAAGCCTATATCTAGTTGTTTCATGAATTTATAAGTAATATAATATACAGAAAATTATTTTTCTATCAATTATCCATCTACACATCTAAAGTTTGTCACGAACGGATATCGGGAGTTCGAGTTATGTCCTATTTAAAAACAGTGTGCGAATCGGAACAAATTCTGTTTAGATCCGTTACTATATATTGTAATACAGTTTTCTATATTTTACGTCGGTTTTCAGTAAAAACTTAAAACTAAGAAAATCTATATTATTCGATTTAGATATCCAAAATACCTGAGTTTTCTCAATTTGGATATCGGTATACCAAGTTATGTGTCCTAGAAGTTGACCGATAACTGCAGTTTTCTGTTTTACGAACAGTGAATAAAAATAATATAATTCCTAAACCGTTAAGCGATTCGATCTGAAATTTTTCCAACATGTACAAAATAATATATTCTATCATATGTGAATTTTCTGAAATTTTCAGAAGTAAAAATTAATTTCTAAAAATTATTTTAAAAGTAAAGCTATTGATATGTCATATGTGAGAATGAGGAAATCGTGGTATTTATTCGTAACTTCATTTTTTTTATAAATTTAAATAAAGTAATTTAAAATACAACAACAAACGATGCAATCTTAATTGGTTACTATGAAATATTAATATATGGATTGAGAGTAATGAAAAAGACTTTACAAATTATATATTTGTGTATGTTCGTGTCTGTTCATTATTTATATATTTATCCATTTAATTAATTATTTAGAAACTATGATATGTCAAGGGAAGTTTTTCACGGCAATATAAAAAATAGAAAGATAAAGAGAAGGAGATGGAGGGAGAGAAAGAGAGAAGTGACTTACATACACAAGCCGGTATTATCACCGAGCTTGTCTATCCGTAGATAGCCTCACGTTTCTAGCGAGACCCTCTTGAGAATTTCTTCATGTTCTTCTTCGGAGAATCTAGATGAACAGAGATATGTGAAATGATAGAAATGTGTGATGATGAAAAGAAAGAGGAGTTAGATATAAAAAAAGGTTTATGTCCACCATAATTATAATAAATTATGGTTCATAACCATTCTAATTATTTTGGGTGTTAAAAATAAGATGAAATGAAAGGTCTCATTTGTTGGTTATGAGAAGAATAAAAATTGATAAAAAAATAATTGCAAGAATTGAGATTTAAACATGTGATTTATGGAATAACAATGCAAGGATTTAACCAATGTGTTACAAGGTTTTCCTTGAACATATTTAATTAGAATTAAATATATGTTGTTGCTTGAAAAGAAATTGGTCTTTTGGGCTCATAGTTTTATAAAAGAAAATGAAAATGAGATTGGATTTGGGTTATGGGCTGGGTTAGGTATTGCGTTTAATTTGAAATAGGTTAAGATTTAGTTTAAAAAATCGGTTTGGGAAAAATGGATGGAATAATAAAATAATATATTTAATAGAAAACAAAATATACAGAAAAATACTAAGAATAAATAAATACAATATTTTACTAAAGAAAGAAAACACGAAGGTATAATAATACTAGGGTCGTTACATTAATTTCTGAAAATTATTTTAAAAGTAAAGCTATTGATATCTCATATGTGAGAATGAGGAAATCGTGGTATTTATTCGTAACTTCATTTTTTTTTACAAATTTAAATAAAGTAATTTAAAATATAACAACAAACGATGCAATCTTAATTGGTTACTATGAAATCTTAACATATGGATTGAGAGTAATGAAAAAGTCTTTACACACTATATATTTGTGTATGTTCATTATTTATATATGTATCCATTTAATTAATTATTTAGAAACTATGATATGTCAAGGGAAGTTTTTCATGGCAATATAAAAAATAGGAAGATAAAGAGAAAGAGATGGAGGGAGGGAAAGAGAGAAAGGACTTAAATACACAAACCGGTATTGTCACCGGGCTTGTCTATCCGTCGATAGCCTTTCGTTTCTAGCGAGACTCTCTTGAGAATTTCTTCTTGTTCTTCTTCGGAGAATCTAGATGAAGAAGGATATGAGAAATGATAGAAATGTGTGATGATGAAAAGAAAAAGGAGTGAGATATAAAAAAGGTTTATGGCCAGCATAATTCTAATAAATTATGGTTCCTAACCATTCTAATTATTTTGGGAGTTAAAAAAAGATTAAATGAAAGGTCTCATTTGTTGGTTATGAGAAGAATAAAAATTGATAAGAAAATAATTGCAAGAATTGAGATTTGAACATGTGATTTATGGAATAACAATGCAAGGATTTAACCAATGAGTTACAAAGTTGTCCATGCACATATTTAATTAGAATTAAATATAGTTGTTGCTTGAAAAGAAATTGGGCCTTTGGGCTCATAGTTTTATAAATGAAAATGAGATTGGGTTTGGGTTATGGGTTGTGTTAGGTATTGCGTTTAATTTGAAATAGGTTAAGATTTAGTTTAAAAAATGGGTTTGGGAAAAATGGATGGAATAATAAAATAATATATTTAATAGAAAACAAAATATACGGAAAAATACTAAGAATAAATAAATACAATATTTTACTAAAGAAAGAAAACACGAAGGTATAATAATACTAGGGTCGTTACACCATGGTTCTATTTGAGTGTGACTCATATACATATATTTTCTTTTCTCATTTATCTTGAGAATTATCATTATCACAAAAGAGCTCAAGCTAGCTATCTCCTTCATCTTTCTCCTTCATGCTCTCTACCCTTTTCATGTGAGCAAGGGAAATAAAAAGGAAAGGTTTTTAAGTGAGAAAACAAACCACATCATCAATATATACTACTCTAGCCCATTAATATAGGTTGTTTGCTCCACTTCTTCATAGATCAAGTGAAGCTAGGAGCTTGAGCCAAGGGACTCTAGGTGGATCGTCGTGGACTTGGAAGGATTCAAGCAAGCCGGTTCAAACCCTAATTGATCCACGGAGTCAAGGAGGGAGGTCTACAAAGGTTGTATTTCTTCCCACTTAGTGTTAGACACTACTTTGTATGTGATACTATATGTTGTTATCCTATATTTCTAGTTCGATTCATGGTTAGAATTACTTAGCACCCTCTAAATTTTTAATATAGCATGTGTGATTCAACCCAAACCCTAGGCATGGTGCTAAGGAATCCCTACAGTGGTATCAGAGCCAAGCTAGAAATTTAGACGATGTTAAATATTACGAAACCGAAACAACTCCGAAAAATACGGATTTCTGAAACCCTAGGATCTGCTCTATGTCAATTTTAAAATGGTCTCGAAAAATTATTTTAGTAACTGCAGAAGATTGCAAGTGATTCATATAGAACACAGATAAAAAATGAGGTCATTCCACCGGCTTTCACCCGAGCACCAAGCCCAAAAAACCGAGCCGGCCGGCTTAAACAGCTCCAAAATGCCTCGTTTTTCTTCTGTGCTCTGGTGCGTAGGTTTTGGGGTTTCAGGTATTGTTTGTTTAGCCCAAAAATTTCATGTGATGTTTATTTTGTTTAGGGGCTAATTCGGAGTATTTCGTAATCGTAATTTTAAACATTGTATTGATAACTTGGATGACGTTTAACTGTTCGAACGAATATCACACACCACCTCATTACTCTCGCTGAAATTTTCCAAGTGTTGGAATTTCCCAAGTTGAATATATTTGGAAGATCGTGCAAGTATCCCTATGGACCCTCTAAAAGAACGTAACCCTAACTCGACTCTATGACCATGGAACCGTGGCCAAACCTTAGGGTTTGTCGTAGTCTTATGGCGCCATAAGTGAGGCAATGGTTGACCCTTCTACGGTTGGTCCATAGACACTGTGGCACGTTTTTGGGTATATTAATTTTGCTCAAGTGTTGAGCTCTCGGGGTAATTTGTGGGTGTTTGTTGATTCGATCGAAACGTTTAACATCTTCTGGATATATGCGAAAGTGATGATTCCAAGTGTTGTTGTTTTACACTTTCTTTTCTGCTGCCGTAAGTGTAGTATGTGGTGTATCGCCAGTTTCGTTGCTATACATCAACAACAATCGAGGTACGCATACTTACTTACGTTGATGACATGTGATATTATGTGTTGCTGAGATATGATGTACAGGATCGTCGTGAATGAATGGACGGGGGTTTTATGTGAGATGAGAGTTTTTATTTTCATTCATGTAAAATTAATTGTATGTAATATTCTTTTATTTGGGGCACATCCGGGTTGAGGATGATGTCACCATTCCTGTATATTGTTTACTTTTCCGCATTAGGATAGACCCAAAGAGGGGAGCACAAGTGACCGGGTTCTAGGGTTCAGTGGGAGGCCATCTCGAGGAGTCGAGACCGGGTCTCCTAAACTCTAGAATTGGTAGGGTTACTTTCCGCTCTCGTGGGGGTATAGGGGTGTGGGCTTGGCTATTCATCGTTACCATGGAATCCGTATTTTCTATTGTTGGCTAAATACAAAATACAAACCTCCTAGAATATCCTATATTTTCATATGTGCTTCTGCTGTTGATATTTTGTGATATGATCACTTTATATGCTGAGATGAATGGTATTATATATATGATATATAATAAACGTTGCTTATGTTTTACATCCGCACTAGTCCCGTCCCGCTATGCCGTTAGTTAAGTAACCTAACGGTACATAACGGGACATTGTGACGAATGCGGATGGCATAAGCGTACGCTTTATTTTCGTTTCTTTTTTATGATGGCTTAAGGACTTAAATGATGGGACTATATTAATGAGATTAATGTAAAGAAAAATGAACCTAAAAGATGTTGTAGAATCGGATTTGAAACCCACTCGGCTTTTTATGAAAAATCAAGTTTTCAAAGTGCGGAGCTTAAGCCACTCCTTTTAAAACCATTAGATTCTACAACGATATCAAGTTTAAAGCGTTAAAGGTTTTCTTAAAAACTATTCGCAACCCTCCGTCATTTTAGGAAGTAGAGTACTTAGTATTCGTGCTACGTATGTTGACTATAGCCAAGGCGTAGTGTACGGTAGCTAAGTGATGTCTTCCTACACAACATATGATGCGATTAATTAGGACAGTCACATGATTATGTTGACCATAGCAAAGGGTCATGTGGGTGGGTCTAATTAATCATGAAATGATAGGGAGAACTTGACTAGTGCTTATGATATGTTGACCATAGCCAAGGTCATAAGTGCTAGGGGTAAAAACCATAGCGGGAGTTTTAAGAGTTGAAATTTGCAATGAGATTGCATACCTTCTATGTGATAGTAGAATCCCGATCCCACTGTGAGCAAAAGTTGCTCCCGGGAGAGTTTTGCACTTTACAATTAGCTAACCCATTAGGTGTCTAGAAAGGTGTCAACGGGGCTACGCCTCTGGGAAAACGAGGTTTATTCTAATTAGGTCCGTGCGACAGCACGGGAAACCTCCCTCAAAGTACCAGCACTGGCCTGGCTGAACGGTTAGCGAAGTTGTAAAATGTAATTAATCCTGACTAATTTTCTTTTTAAGGTTTGAAGGAAAATTTGATAAAAGCAGTGGAAGATATCGATTAGATAAGATAATAACCAAACTGATCTTTACGAGAGCTTTCGCTGAGTGTATTCTTTTCTCTCTCCTAATTGCAGATTGTCATGACTGGACTTAAGCAACTGTTAGAGAAAAATAAGCTAACTGGACCGAACTATAAAGACTGGCTGAGGAACATTAACATTGCTCTCACATATGATAAAGTATTATATGTCCTCACTGCCTCAGCCCCACCTACCCCAGGCCCTGAATCTTCTGTTGCGGATAAGGAGATCCGCAAAACGTGGGATATTGACTGTGCTACTTCCAAATGCCTCGCGCCTGCATCGTTGGACAATACACATCAAAAGCAACACGAGCAGATGGATGTACAATCCATCTTTATCAATACAAAAGAGTTGTATGGGGAGCAATCTCGGACCCTGAGATATGAAGAATCTCAAAAGTTGTTTCAGATGCGGATGGCTCCTGGCACACCAGTAGGCGATCACGTTTTGAAGATGATAGCCCTTATTGAAGAGCTTAAGGACCTCGGATGGACAATGGATAACGAACAGTATACTGATATTGTTCTTCAGTCTCTTCTCCCTGCCTTTACTCAATTCATAGTAAACTTCAACATGCATAACATGGAGAAGTCACTACCCGAACTTCTCAATATGTTGAGAAGTGCGGAGAGAACGCTTAAAGTAAAGTCCCCCTCTCTAATTATTGGACAATCTTCCTCTTCCATCCCAAAAGCCAAGGCCAAGGGAAGGAATAAGAAGAATCCATCAAACCGAGAGGTGGAATTAAGAAGGCACCAGGAAGAGATAAATCCAAGGTTGAGAAGTCAGAAAAAAGAGAATGTTTTCACTGCAAGAAGACGGGGCACTGGAAGCGGAACTGTACTGAGTACCTTGATCTCAAGAAAAGGAAGCATGGCGATGCTTCAGCTTCAGGTGTGTTCATAACTGAAAACTGTTTTTCTATAAACTCTGCTTCCTGGGTATTGGATACCGGATCGGGTTCTCATATCTGCAATTCTGTGCAAGCGTTGAGAAATAATAGAGTTTTGAAGACCGGTGATCATACTCTTCGAGTTGGAAATGGTTCCAATGTACATACAGTTTCAATGGGAGAGTATCACCTAGGGTTGCCGTCGGGTTGTATATTGGTTTTGAACCCATATTATTTTGTACCAAGCATGCTTTGTAATATAATATCCGTTTCTTTGTTAGACAATGAAGAATATGATTTTGTATTGCAGCACAATGTTATGGACATTAAACTTAATCAAGAGTTGATTGGTTGTGGTACACTTAATAACGGGATATACGTCCTTAATCAACGCACAGTTTTCAACATACAACACACAAATAAAAGAAAATTTTTAGCTATAAATAAAGTTTTTCTTTGGCATTGTAGACTTGGTCATATTAATGAAACAAGACTAAACAAGGTTCATAAAGATGGATATTTAAATCCTTTTGAGTATAAATCTTATGCGACTTGTCAGTGTTGTATCAAAGGGAAAATGACCAAAACTCCGTTTACTGGACATGGAGAAAGAGCTACAGAGCTCTTGGGCCTCATACATAGTAATGTATGTGGGCCAATGTCTATACATGCGAGAGACGGTTTTTCTTACTTCATAACTTTTACTGATAATTTCTCAAGATTCGGTCATGTGTTTTTATTGAAGCATAAGTCTGAAACTTTCGTGAAATTCAAGGAGTACAAACTTGAAGTAGAAAAACAAACAGGAATGAGCATTAAAATACTTCGATCAGATCGAGGTGGAGAGTATCTTAGTACAGAGTTTTCAAACTTCCTAAAAGAGAATGGGATTCTCTCTCAGCTCACTCCCCCTTACAAACCACAGCACAACGGTGTATCAGAGCGACGGAATCGTACCTTATTAGATATGGTACGATCCATGATGAGTGATACTGAGTTACCTCTCTCCTTTTGGGGGCATGCATTGGAGACTGCAACTTTTTGTTGAACAAAATTCTAACCAAGACCGTGTCTACCACTCGATATGGGATATGGTATGGGAAGAGACCATTTCTTAAACGAGTTAATATTTGGGGTTGTCCGGCTGTTGTCAAAAAGCAGAATCCAGACAAACTCATGACACGATCGGTCAAATGTATATTTGTGGGATATCCAAAACATTCGTTTGGATATCTTTTCTACCACAAGGAGGAACAAAAGGTATTTGTTTCTCAACATGCTACATTTTTAGAAAATGAGATTTTCCCAAATTATACTGATGGCAATGTGGTAGATCTAGAAGAGGTTCTAGAGACACATGTTACAAATGACGACTTGGTTGAACCTGATGTTGCAACAGAATCATATGAACCTCAGCCACTCCGTAGATCTGGTAGGATTTCTCGCCCACCGGAGAGATACTATGATTTTCTCATTGATGGTGATAGAGAAAATTGCATCATGGATGATGATGACCCTGCCAGTTTTCGGCAAGCTATCACAAGTGGTGACTCTGTGAAGTGGCTGGATGCCATGAGATCCGAAATGGGGTCTATGTACACCAACAAAGTATGGACTTTGGATGTTGTACCATCAGGGGTAAAACCCATAGGGTGCAAATGGATCTTTAAGAGAAAGATCGGTGTAGATGGGTAGGTGGAGACCTATAAGGCAAGGCTCGTGGCGAAAGGATTTCGTCAAATACCAGGTCTAGACTATGACGAAACTTTTTCTCTTGTAGCCATGCTTAAATCCATTCGAATCCTACTTGCTATTGCTGCTCACTACGACTATGAAATCTGGCATATGGACGTTAAAATGGCTTTTCTAAATGGTGATTTAGAAGAATGTGTTTATATGGATCAGCCAGAGGGCTTCATTGATAGTGGGAGCAGCGGGAAAGCATATAGGTTACTAAATCCATTTATGGATTAAAACAGGCATCATGGAGTTGGAACATCTGTTTTGATGATGTCTTCAGAGAGTTTGATTTCGTCAAAAATCCAGATGAACCTTGTGTTTATAAGAAGATTGTAGGGAGTACTGTCATATTCCTCGTATTGTACGTGGATGACATTATTCTGATAAGAAACGATGTTCCTATGCTACAATCGGTCAAACTATTCTTATCACAAAGGTTCTCCATGAAGGACGTGGGTGATGCCTCGTACATATTGGGCATGAAGATCTATAGGGATAGATCTAAAAGGTTAGCGGGATTGTCCCAAACCAGGTACATTAACACCATCCTAAAGAGGTTTAGTATGGAAGACTCCAAGCGAGGTGCCTTACCTGCTAGTCATAGAGTCACTCTCTCTAAAGACTTTTGCCCAAAGACCGATGAAAAACGAGCTCGCATGGGCATTATACCCTACGCTTCAGCCGTATGATCTATAATGTATGCGATAATATGTACACGCCCTGATGTAGCTTATGCGCTGAATGTAGTAAGCAGGTATCAATCCAACCCAGGGGAGAATCACTGGACAGTTGTGAAGAACATTCTTAAGTACTTGCGAAGGACTAAAGAAATGTTCTTAGTGTATGGTAACGGGGATCTCCAAATGGAGGCCTTTACCGATTCGAGCTTTCAGAGTGATAAGGATGACAGCAAATCTATCTCAGGGTTTGTATTTACCCTTAATAGAGGGGCGGTATGTTGGAAGAGTTCCAAACAGGATACTGTTGCAGACTCAACGATGGAAGCTGAGTATATTGTTGCAAATGCTGCTGCCAAGGAAGCCGTCTGGATGAGGAAGTTTATCTCGGAGCTAGGAGTAGTTCCAACCATTATTGATCCAATATCATTGTATTGTGATAATAATAGGGCTATGGCGTTGGCCAAAAGCCCAGGTCCCATCAGTGATCTAGATACATCCTGAGGCGATATCATTTCATCCGGGAGATAGTTGATCGCCGCGAGATCGAGATTCGGAGAGTAGACATAAAGAATAACACCGCGGATCAACTCACCAAGGCCCTCCCTCTGCCGCAACATGAGCAACTTTTTGAGATGTTGGTTATGAGATACGCCAATAATTGGCCTTAATGCAAATGGGAGATTGTTGGATATATGTATGCCCTGGAGGCCATTATGTGATAGTGGATGTATCAGTTTGTGTATATATATATTCAGAGGAAATTTTTGCTCGATATGATAGTATGCTATCTGGTTGTACTTTATCTTGACATGTTCATTTGGTCATGCATCTTACTCTTTTGGTACATGTTGATAAAGCCCTTAGGATATTTGCTTGACTACTGAGACTATGATGCAGATCATACTAGTGGGACATGTGTAGTTTATAAGCATATCATTGAAATGTTCATAGTCATGGGTGTATCGAGATGGGTTATCGATATTCCAGAGTAGACTAGCGTATACGGTTCTTATCCCATATGATGGGCGATGGATGATCCCATATCCATTGGTGTGGTGACACCAAAGATTGTATACGGGTGCTCAGTGGAGACTGGGTACACTGAACGGACTTGCCGAGAACTCTTATGTGGTATTATATCTATCGTCGGATAGCAGTTCTCAGGTGACGCTGGTACAGGTTAGTCTGTAGACCCGAGATCATCATAGAGTCTTGTGTGTCCTCCCACTCTACTTTGATCTCCACCCTACCACGGCTCTACTGATTCGTACAAACAGGTAGATTTTGGGTACAGTCCCGAGGCACATGGAGGCAATGAGCGATAGGAGGGGTTTCGTCCCTCCCTCGATTGGCTATAACAGGAAGTCCCTGGCCAGGGCTGCTGAGATTTACTGATAAGTGTTATCAGTAGTTTCTCGATCTGTTATGAGCCATGCACCGGCATGACTTATTGAGTTATTGGGATCGACAATACCATCCCTAGACTCGATATGCAGCATATCTGACGAAGAGACCAGACTGTACGGTAAGTGTTGCCAGTTGGCTCGACAGGAGTTTTGACAGGTTCGCTTGTTTTTTCTTCTGATCGCTCAATACCTAGGAGCCATTACGTACAGCTAGTGCCGCTGACGGTTTGTGGGTATGTGATATGATCACTGCCTATTGCTAGTGTATTGATAAGTCTTAGAGTCCCACAGAGGGGTTTCCTAGCTCAGGCTAAATGATGTGGGGTGCATATGGGATATGCGCGGGAGCTCGATTAAATGCGTGTATATGATACCGTATTTTAAATCGGGCGTTTACTATTGGTCGGGTCGTAATTGATATGACCGGATTATTAAATCTAGTGTTGATTTAATATTGACTTTTAGCTCATTTATTCAAAACCTTTTCTTATTGGATGTATGCATGAATGTATATATGTACATATATGATGATGTGAATGCACACATACATGTATACATGTGTCATGGTTGTTGATACATTGGAGATGGCAATGCAAGACTCACATGGTAGATATATATGTATATATATTCATTATTGAGAAAAAGAAAATGATTAAATCATGGTTGAATATTCTTCTTCACTATTCTTTACTTGACCTAAGTTTTGACCATAATTTAATTTCCTTTGTTCTTTAACTCACAAATGAAAATATCTAGATATTTATTAACCATGGTTCTATGTGAGTGTTCTCATATACATATGTTTTCTTTTCTCATTTATCTTTAGAATTATCATTATCACAAAAGAGCTCAAGCTAGCCATCTCCTTCATCTTCCTCCTTCATACTCTCTACCCTTTTCATGTGAGCAAGGGAAATAAAAAGGAAAGGTTTTTAAGTGAGAAAACAAACCACATCACCAATCTATACTACTATAGCCCATTAGTGTAGCTTGTTTGCTCCACTTCTTCATAGATCAAGTGAAGCTAGGAGCTTGAGCCAAGAGACTCCGGATGGATCGTCATGGACTTGGAAAGATTCAAGCAAGCCGGTTCAAATCCTAGTTGATCTAAGGAGCTTGAGCCAAGAGACTTCGGGTGGATCGTCATGGACTTGGAAAGATTCAAGCAAGCCGGTTCAAACCCTAGTTGATCCAAGGAGTCAAGGAGGGAGGTCTACAAAGGTTTTATTTCTCCCCACTTAGTGTTAGACACTGCTTTGTATGTGATACTATATGTTGTTACCCTAGATTTCTAGTTCGATTCATGGTTGGAATTAATTAGCACCCCCTAAATTTTTAATATAGCATGTGTGATGCAACCCAAACCCTAGGCATGGTGCTAAGGAATCTCTACAGGTAACTGATGTGATCATTACCTACTGCTGGCGTATTGACGAGTCTTTAGAGTCCCACACAGAAGTTTCCTGGTTCAAGTGAAACGAAATATGGCATATATATTGATATGTGCTGAGGGCCTGATTAAATACGAGTATGTGATACCGTATTCTAATCTGGCAGTTATTTGATATTAGTTAGGTTTTATGTGGTATAATCAGATTATTGAATCAAGTGTTGATTTGATAATGTGATATACAGATAAATTATATTAGTCGGTTATATGTGATATAACCGGATTTTTAAATCAAGTGTTGATTGAATAATTTGATATATATTTATGTTTGATATAATTATATATTAACTAATATTACCGGTCACTGATTATTTTATTTTCTTTATATATATATATATATATATATAAATGAAGCATGGTTGATTTTTTATTTGTAGAAAATAGAAAATGTGAGGTGGAAAAGAGGAGACATTTGAGGAATAGGATGAGGCATTGCTTGATGAATATTTTATTCATCTTACTTCACTATTGAAGCATGGCTTCATTTTATTATTGAATAAAAATTGATGCTTCAATAAGTGTGAGTTTGAAAAAGCCATTCTACACTTGCATTTTTCTTGAGTTGTTCATTTTCTTGAGTTAGGCTCATTTTGCTCTCTAGTTCTCTTCATCTTCCTCCTTACCTCCTCCAAGCTCAATCCCTCACATGTGTTGTGAAATCTTGAGCTTGTGAGAACCCTAGTAAGCAAACAAAACCACTACTTCACCATCCTGCACTTAATTAGCAATTAAATGGAGCGTGTTTCCTTCATTAAAGAGTTTAGTGAAGAAGTAGCTTGGATTAGTGGAGCTTCGGGTGGATCATCTTGGGCACGAATATCGCAAAGGAAGTTTGCATCTTTTTCAAGTGGAGCCTAGTGAAGTCGCATGGACTACTACATGGAGCATTTGAAGAGAAGGACTTTGTTTACGAAGGTCGTATACTCTTTCCTTTAGCTTAGTTTATTGATATCATCATTGTTAAACCTTAATAATCTAATTTGATCCTTAGTTAGTCTAGCTTAGCACCTAGAAATTTTTAAAATTGCATGCTTGATGTCCGTTTAAACCTCATGGTGGTGCTAGTGTAGACTTTCATGGTATCAGAGCCAAGCTATAACATTTGGGTAGGTCTTTACGACGTTAAAGTGTTCGATCGGTTTTCGAAAAACCCGATTTTCAAGTTTCTGTTGATTTTCAAATGTTGAAATTTTCGTGATTAAAAATATACAGAAATTCGTGCAGGATATTATATGGAACCTCAAGAAATTCAACGTGCCAATTCGACCAAAGCGTCGCCGTTCCTCCGCACTTTTGTGGCATGATGGCATCGTTTTTCTTGTGCTGCTCCAGTGTAATATTTGGCACTTTCTGGATGTTTTAATGAGAATTAAGTAGTTGAGGTCTTTGGATTTGTGGGTGTTTATTAAATCGATCGAAATGTTTAGCGTCGTATTGATTATGATGATATGTGATACAATATTTGGAATCCACAATAATTAGTTTTTTTTGAAAACTAGTTAGTATATTGTAAATCTAGCTGTTTAGTCTCGTTTGATCGATTGCCACGAAGTTTTGATTCGGATCAAAACACCGTCGCAATCGCGTATAGTACACGATCACTTAGTCGGTAATCTTGTTGAATTATCCGACAACTTATTGAAATGGGTTTTTAATTTGAGACTAAAATGCAAGGTTTATAAGTTAGGCATGAAATTCGGAATATGAGATATTCCGGGTTTATGATGTCTAAGGTATTTGCGGATTCTAAATATTGTAGTTTTCATTTCTTTTCTGCGACCGTAAGTGTAATATGGGATGTATCCCCGATCTCGTTACTATATATCAACGAATTTTGGGATACGCATATTTACTTACGTTGATGACATGTGATGTTATGTGTTGCTGATATGTTATATTAGATCGTCGTGATTGAATAGCTGGGGTTTTTTGCATGAGATGAGAGTTTTTCATTTTCATTCATGTAAAAATGTATGTAATATTCTTTTATTAGGACACTTCCGGGTTGATGATGATGTCACCATTGATGTATATTATTTACTTTTCCGCATTAGATAGACCCAAGACGGGGAGCACAAGTAACCGGGTTCTAGAGTCCAGTGGGAGACCATCTCGAGGAGTCGAGACCAGGTCTCCTAACTCTACAATTGGCAGGGTTGGTTGCCGCTCTCGTAGGGGTCTAGGGATATGGGTTTGGCTATTTATCACGACTGTGGAATCCGGGTTTTTCATTACTGGCTGAATTTAAAACATGGACCTCTTAGTATATCCAATATTTCATATGTTTACTTCTGCTGCTGTGTTCTGTGATGTGATCATTTAACTGCGTGAGACGAATGCTGTATTATATATATGATATATAATAAACGTTGCTTATGTTTTTCAGCCGCGCTAGTCTAGCCCCCGCTCTTCCGTTAGTTAAGTAACCTAACGGTGCATTACGGGGCCCCGTGGCGAATGCAGATGGTATAAGCATACGTTCTATTTTCGTTTCATTTTCTGTGATGTTTAGAAAACATTAAATGATGGGACTTTATTAATGAGATTAATGAAAAGAAAAGAAACCTAATGATGTTGTAGAATCAAAATTTTCAAAAAGGTAGCTCTAGTTTTTGCTTTGCACAGTGGTATTCCTTGATGAATATCCGGCAGCTTATTCGATGTGAAAAGAGCCAAGATCCCTCCACAAAGAGTGATCTCTTTAGCAAAACTAGCAAATGCTATAACCCACTCGATTTATCATCATAGCTTTTGTAGTTCTTTCTTTGCATAGTGGTATTCCTTGATGGATATCCAGCACCTCATTCGATGAGGAAAGTGCAGAGATCCCTTCACCGGGAATGACCTCTTTAGCAAAAGCTAGTAAAAGCTATTCAGTTTGTTTTTGAAAACTACTCAATTTTAAAAGCGGAGCTTAAATCACTCCTTTTCAAAATCACTAGATTCTACAACGATATCAAGTTCATTACGCTAAAGGTTTTCTTAAAAACCAACGTAGCCCTCCGTCATTTCAGATAAATACTATTTAGTATTCGTGCTACGTTTGTTGACCTTAGCCAAGGCATAGTGTGCGGTAGCTAATTAGTGTTTATCTGCAGCTTGTGTTGCGATTGGATTTGGGTAGTCGTACGGCTTTGTTGACCTTAGCCAAGTGTCGTACGTGTGGATTTAATTTAATCAAGAAATAACGGATTGAACTTGGCTAGCGCTTATGATTTGTTAACCATAACCAAGGACATAAATTGCTAGGGGCAAAAACAATTATTGGGAATTTCAAGTATTGAAATTTGCAATGAGATTGCATACCTCCTATGAGATAGTTGGATCTCGATACCCACTGCGAGTAAGAGTTACTTTTGGGAGAATTTTGCACTTTACAATTAGCCAATAAAATAGGTGTCTAAGAAAGGTGTTAACGGGGTTATACCCCTGCGGAAACGAGGTTATTTAATTAGTTCCATGCGAAAGCATGGGGAGACTCCCTCGGAGTACCAATACCTTCCTGGCCGAACGATTGGCGAACTTGTAGGCCGTAATTAATCCCGGCTAATCTTACATTTTAGTATTTGAAGGAAGATTTGATAAAAACAGTGAGAGCCATCCTGATTAGATAAGATAATAACCAATCTAATCTTGTAAGAGCGCATGCTAAAGTGTTTTCTTCTCTCTCTCTCTCCAGGTAGCGACCAATGACACGCCTTAATCAAGATAATAATATGGATGTATTGACCAAACCCGCTTATTATACTTAGCTGGGGAATGTTGGTTCCTCTCTATCTTATGATTTTTATAAGTCCGAGCAAGGAATAGTAGAATATCAGGATTCCCACGCCATCCGAGCGAAGAAAGAGCATGATAATGCATCTTCTTCGGACGTGTTCGTTACCGAGAACTGTTTTTCAGTGTGCTCTACGTCCTGGGTATTGGATACCGGATCAGCATCCTACGTATGTAATTTGTTACATGGGCTAAAGAGAGGTAGAAAATTGGGAAAATGTGATAAGTCTCTAACAGTAGGGAATGGTGCAATTGTTGCAGCCAAAGCAGTTGGCGAATTTCACCTTGTATTACCAAGTGGTAATACAATGATTCTGAATGACTGTTATTACTTACCGAAGATGATGTGCAATATTATATCGATTTCTTTATTACATAAAGAAGGATATAATTTTGTATTGGAGGATAATATTATGAACATTTTCCTAAATTAAGTGTTGATTGGGTTTGGTACGTTATGTAACGGTTATACATTCTAAATCAAACTACAGTTATGAATATACAGAACACGAACAAGTAGAAAAGTTCAGAAATGAATGAAGCCTTATTGTGGCACTGTAGACTAAGTCATATCAATGCGACACGACTTGCTAAGTTTCATAAAGATGGATTTTTGAATCAGTTCGAATTTACATCTTATGAAACTTGCCAGTCATGTCTCAAAAGAAAGATGCCCAAGACTCCGTTTACTAGACACGGAGAAAGAGCTACTGAACTCTTATGGATGATACATAGTGATGTATGCGGTCCTATGTCTACACATGCCAGAAATGGTTACTCGTACTTTATTACATTCACCGATGATCTCTCAAGATTCGGACTTGTGTTCCTGTTGAAACACATGTCTGAGAATTTTAAGAAATTCAAGGAATATAAGTGAGAAGTCGAGAACCAAATGGGTAAAAGTATTAAAATCCTTCGATCTGATCGGGAAGGAGAATACTTTAGCACAAAATTCCGTGCCTATTTAAAAGATAACGGGATTCTCTCTCAGCTTACTCGTTCGTATACACCACAGCACAACGGTGTATCGGAGTGGAGGAATCGCACCCTATTAGATATGGTGCGCTCTATGATGAGTACTGCTAAGTTGCCTATTTCTTTTTGAGGTTACGCACTTGAGACAGTTGCATACCTATTGAATAGGGTTCCGACCAAATCTGTGCCTACCACTCCATATGAGATATAGAATGGAAAGAGACCATATCTTAAATGAGTTAAGATATGGGGTTGTCCGGCCTATGTTAAAAGGCAAAATCCAGACAAGCTCGAGCCAAGATTTGTTTTGTGCAAATTTGTAAGATATCCAAAAGATTCTTATGGATATATCTTCTACCATTCTGAGGAACAAAAAGTATTTGTTTTTCAACATGCCACCTTTTTAGAAAAAGAATTTCTTATAAAAGAAATTAGTGGCAATGAGGTAGAACTGGAAGAAGTTCCAGCTACACAAACCATTACTGACGATTTGGTAGAACCGGAGGATCCAATAGTACCCAACGAAGCTCAGCCACTTTGCAGATCTAGTATGATTTCTCATCAACCTGAGAGATACTACAGTTTTCTTATAGACGGTGGGAGTATGGATTGCATCATGGAAGATGATGACCTAACTAGTTTCGAGCAGGCCATCATAAGTGGTGCGATCTGAGATGGAATCCATGTACACCAATAAAGTATGGACTTTGGAAGTTGCTCCTGAAAGGGTAAAACACATCGGGAGCAAGTCGATCTTTAAGAAGAAAATTAGTGTAGATAGAAAAGTTGAGACTTTCAAAACTAGACTTGTAGCAAAATGTTTTCATCAACGATCTAATGTCGATTATGATGAGACCTTTTCTCCTGTTGCCATGCTTAAGTCCATCAGGATCCTACTTGCCATTTTTGCATACTATGACTACGAAATCTGGCAGATAGACGTCAAGACCGCTTTTCTAAATGATGATTTAGAAGAAAGCATATACATGACAAGCCATAGGGATTCGTAGACAGTGGGAGTATCGGAAGCGTGTGCAAGCTGCTCAAATCAATCTACGGATTAAAACAGGCATCGCGGAGCTGGAACATCTATTTCGATGAAGCTGTCAAAGAGTATAATTTCATCAAAAACATAGATGAACCTTATATATACAAGAAGGTTGTAGAGAGTAAGGTTGTCTTCCTCGTATTATACATGGATGGCATACTCTTGATAGGAAACAATGTTTCTATGCTACACTCGGTCAAGCTCTTCTTATCACATAAGTTCTCCATGAAAGATCTTAGTGATGCCTCCTACATCCTGGGGATTAAGATCTATAAAGATAGATTTAAACAGATGTCAGGATTGTCCCAATCCAGATGCATAGACACCATACTATAGAGGTTTAGTATGGAAGATTCTAAACGTGGTAATTTACCCGCTTTCTCAGGAATCACTCTCTCCAAAGAGTTGTCTCCCAAGACTGATTTGGAGAAGGCTCGCATGCAAGGGATACCCTATGTTCGATGGGTCTATCATGTATGTGATGTTATGTACCAGACCGGACGTAGCTTACTCACTAGGTGTAGTAAGTAGGTATCAATTAGATCCTGGGAAAAAGTACTAGACAGCTGTGAAGAACATTCTTAAGTACTTGAAAAGGACTAAAGAAATGTTCTTGGTATATGGTGACGGTGAACTTTAGATGGAGTCCTTTACCGATTCGAGCTTCCAGAATGATAAGGACGACATTAAGTCAGTCTCAGGTTTTGTCTTCACCCTCAATGGAGGGGCGTTATGTTGGAAGAGTTCCAAGCAAGATACCTTAGCAAACTCGACGATGGAGGCTGAATACATCGCTGCCAATGATGCCGCCAAAGAGGCTGTCTGGATGAAGAAGTTTATAGTTGAACTTGGTGTGGTTCCTTCCATTGAGCATCCAAGACATTTGTATTGTGATAATAATGGAGCTGTGGCTTTAGCCAAGGAACCCCGGTCCTATCAGCGATCCAGACATATTCTTAGCTGGTATCATCAGATCCGGGAGATCGAGGTCAGGAGAGTTGACACGGAGGATAACACACTGGATCTACTCACAAAGGCCCTCCCCAGACACGATTCGAGAGACTTTTTGGGATATTAGGTATGAGATACTACAGCAACTGGCCTTAGTTCAAGTAGGAGATTGTTAGGAATATGTATGCCCTGGAGGCCATTATTGTATGATATAGTGGATGCTTGGACATATATATAGAGGAATTTCTTGCTCGACATGATAGTATGCTATCTGGTTGCTATTTATCTTAACATGTTCACTGGTATTATAATACTGTCTCTTATATACATATTGATAAAGCCCTTAGGATGTTAGCTTGACTACCATGACTATGATACGGATCATACTACTGGGACCTGGATAGTCCACAAGCACATCCTTCAATTGTTCCTAGTTGAGGGAATATCGAGACAGGGCAACGATATTCCAGAGTAGACTAGTGTGTACGTTTCTTGACCCTGTATGGGGGCGATGGTTGATCTCATAGCCATTGGTGTTGACATCAAAGATTGTACACAGGTGCTCATTAGAGAATGGGTACACCCAACAGGACTCGTCGAGAACTCCTAGATGGTACTATACCTATCATCAGATAGCAGTTCTCTGGTGACACTGGTACTAGTCTGTAGACCCAAGATCGTCATTGAGTCTTATGTGATTTCCACTGTGCTTTGATTTCCTCCCTACCACGGCTCAAAGGGGTCGTGCAAACAGGTGGATTTTGGGTACAATCCCGAGTCACATGGAGGCAATGAGCGAGAGGAGGGGTTTCGTCTCTCCTGGTATAGGGAGTTGATGTTGCGCTATGCTCGATTGTTTGGTTATAACAGGAAGTCTATAACCATGGCTGCTGTTGAGATTTTCTGGTAAGAGTTATCAGTAGTTTCTCGAACTGTTATACGCCACACATCGGCATGAATTATCAAGTTATTGGGGTCTGACGTATCCACCCCTAGACTCGATATGCGATATATCAGACGAAGAGACCGGACTGTACGGTAAGTGTTACTTATAGGCTTCATGAGATTTTGGACAAATTTGCTAGTTGATCTTCTAACCACTCAATACCTGGGTAGCCGTTATGTCCAGTTAGTACCGCTGACGGCTTGTGGGTAACTGATTTGATCATTACCTACTGCTGGCGTATTGACGAGTCTTTAGAGTCTCATACAGAAGTTTCCTGGTTCAAGCGAAACGAAGTAGGACACATATGTTGATATGTGCGGGGGCCTGATTAAATTCGAGTATGCGATACCGTATTCTAATATGGCAGTTATTTAATATCAGTTATGTTATATGTGATATAACCGGATTATTGAATATTTTATTCATCTTACTTCACTGTTGAAGCATGGCTTCATTTTATTATTGAATAAAAATTGATGCTTCAATAAGTGTGAGTTTGAAAAAGCCATTCTACACTTGCATTTTTCTTGAGTTGTTCATTTTCTTAAGTTGAGCTCATTTTGCTCTCTAGCTCTCTTCATCTTTCTCCTCACCTCTTCCAAGCTCAATCCCTCACATGTGTTGTGAAATCTTGATCTTGTGAAAACCCTAGTAAACAAACAAAACCCCTACTTCACTATCCTACACTTGATTAGCAATTAAGTGTGGTGTGTTTTCTTCACTAAAGAGTTTAGTGAAGAGGTATCTTAGATTAGTGGAGTTTCGGGTGGATCATCTTCGTCACGAAGACCGCAATGGAAGTTTTCACCTTCTTCAAATGGAGCCTAGTGGAGTCGCGTGGACTACTACACGGAGCATTTGAAGAGAAGGACTTGGTCTACAAAGGTCGTATACTCTTTCCTTTAGCTTAGTTTATTGATATCATCATTTTTAAACTCTAATAATCTAGTTTGATCCTTAGTTAGTCTAGCTTAGCACCTAGAAATTTTTAAAATTGCATGCTTGATGCCCGTTTAAACCTCATGGTGGTGCTAGGGTAGACTTTCAATATAGAGTGGTAGGCACGGATTTGGTTGGAACCCTATTCAATAGATATGTAGCTGTCTCAAGTGCATAACTTCAAAAGGAAATAGGTAACTCAACATTACTCATCATAGAGCGCACCATATCTAATAGGGTGTGATTCCTCCACTCCGATACTCCATTGTGCTGTGGTGTATACAGAGAAGTAAGCTGAGAGAGAATCCTATTCTCTTTAAGATAGTCTAGGAATTTCGTGCTTAAGTATTCATCTCCTCGATCAGATCGAAAGATTTTAATAATTTTACCCGTCTGGTTCTCTACTTCGCACTTACATTCCTTGAATTTCTCAAAAGCTTCTGTTTGTGTTTCAACAAGAACACATGTCAGAACCTTGAGAGATCATCGGTGAATGTAATGAAGTACGAGGAACCATTCCTGACATGTGTAGACATAGGACCGCATACATCACTATGTATTAGTCCCAAGAGTTCAGTAGCTCTTTCTGCGTATCCAGAGTACGGAGTTTTGGTCATCTTACCTTTGAGATATGACTTGCAAGTTTCATAATATGTAAATTCGAACGGATTTAAATAACCATTTTTATGTAACTTAGCTAGCCTTGTCGCATTGATATGACCTAATCTACAGTGTCACAAGAAAGCTTCATTCATTTCTGAACTTTTCCTCTTGTGTGTGTTCTGTATGTTTAGAACTATTGTTAGATTTAGAACGTATATACCGTTATATAACGTACCAAACCTAATCAACAATTGATTTAGGAAAATGTTCATAACATTATCCTCCAATACAAAATCATTTCCTTCTTTATGTAATAAAGAGACTGATATAATATTGCACCTCATTTTCGGTACGTAATAACAGTTGTTAAGAATCAATGTATTACTACTTGGTAATACAAGGTGATATTCGCCAACTGGTTTGGCTGCAACAATTGCACCATTCGCTACTTTTAGAGACATATCACCCTTTTCCAGTTCTCTACCTCTTCTTAGCCTATGTAACAAATTACATATGTGGGATAGTGATCCGGTATCCAATACCCAGGACGTAGAGCAAACTGAGAAACAGTTCTCGGTAACTAACACATCCGAAGAAGACGTATAAACATGCTATTTCTTCGTTCGGGTAGCGTGGGAATTCTGGTATTCTCCTATTCCTTGCTCAGACTTATGACAATCATAAGAAAAAGCGGAACCAACGTTCCCAGCTCAGTATAATAAGCGGGTTCGGTCAATACATCGATATTATTATCTTTATTAAGGCGTGTCATGGGTCGCTACCTGGAGAGAGAGAGAGAAGAAAACGCTTCAGCGGGCGCTCTTTGCAAGATTGGATTGGTTATTATCTTATCTAATTAGAATGGCTCCCACTATTTTTATCAAATCTTTCTTCAAACTATAAAAGGTAAAATTAGCCGAGATTAATTACACCCTATAAGTTCGCCAATCGGTCAGCCAGGCAGGTATTGGTACTCCGAGGAAGTCTCCCCGTGCTTTCGCATGGAACTAATTAAATAACCTCGTTTCCGTAGGGGCATAACCCCGTTAAAACCTTTCATAGACACCTATTGGATCAGCTAATTGTAAAGTGGAAAACTCTGTCAGGAGTAACACTTTCTCGCAGTGGGTTTCGGGATCCAACTATCTCATAGAATGTATGCAATCTCATTGCAAATTTCAACACTTGAAATACCCAATATCTGTTTTTACCCCTAGCGACTAATGACCTTGGCTATGGTCAACAGATCATAAGCGCTAGCCAAGTTCGACCCGTCATTTCATGATTAAATTAAACCCACCCGTACGACCCTTGGTTAAGATCAACAAAGCCGTACAACTATCCTAATCCAATCGCATCTCATGCGGCAGATAAGCACTAATCAGCTACCGTACACTGCGCCTTGGCTATGGTCAACAAACGCAACACGAATACTAAATAGTATTTATCTGAAATGACGGAGGGCTACGACTGGTTTTGATGAAAACCTTTAACGTAATGAACTTGATATCGTTGTAGAATCTAGTGATTTTGAAAAGGAGTAGTTTTTGTAGCTTTTGCTAGTTTTGCTAAAGAGGTCACTCCCGGTGAAGGAATCTCGGCCCTTTCCTCATCGAATGAGGTGCTGGATATTCATCATGGAATACCACTATTCAAAGTAAGAACTAGAGAAGTTATAAAAACAAAACCGAGTGGGTTATAGCATTTGCTAGTTTTGGTAAAGAGGTCACTCCCGGTGAAGGGATCTCGGCTCTTTCCTCATCGAATGAGGTGCTGGATATTCATCAAGGAATACCACTATGAAAAGCAAGAACTAGAGCTATCTTTTTGAAAATTTTGATTCTACAACATCTTTAGATTTCTTTTCTTTCCATTAATCTCATTAATGAAATACCATCATTTATGTTTCCCTAAACATCACAGAAAAGAAACGAAAATAGAACGTACGTTTATGCCATCCGCATTCGCCACTAGGCCCCATTATGCACCGTTAGGTTACTTAACTAACGGCAGAGCGGGGGCTTGACTAGCACGAATGCAAAACATAAGCAATGTTTATTATATATCATATATATAATATAGTATTCGTCTCAGGCAGTTATATGATCACATTACAGAATCAAGCAGTAGAAGTCAACATATGAAATATTGGATATATTAGGAGGTCCGTATTTTAAATTAAGCCAATAATGAAAAACACAGATTTCACGATCATGATAAATAGCCAAACCTACATCCCTAGACCCCTACGAGAGCGGCAAGCAACCCTGCCAATTCTAGAGTTAGGAGACCCGGTCTTGACTCTTCGAGATGGTCTCCCACTGGATTCTAGAACTCGGTTACTTGTGCTCCCCACCTTGGGTTTATCGTAATGCAGAAAAGTAAATAATATATATCAATGGTGACATCATCCTCAACCTGGAAGTGTCCCAATAAAAGAATATTAAATACAATTTTTACATGAATGAAAATGGAAAAACTCTCATCTCACGCAAAAACCCCCGGCTATTCAATCACGACGATCCAATATAACATATCAGCAACACATAATATCACATGTCATCAATGTAAGTAAATATGTGTATACCGAATTCCGTTGACATATAGTAATGAGATCGGGGATACCCCACATATTACACTTACGCTCGAAGAAAAGAAATGAAAAACTATAATATTTAGAATCCGCATATGACTTAGACATCATAAACCCGGAATATCACATATTCCGAATTTCATGCCTAACCTATAAACCTTGCATTTTAGTCTCAAATTGAAAACTCTTTTCAATAAGCAATCGAATAATTCAACAAGATTCTCGACTAGGTGTCCGCGTACTATACGCGATTGCGACGGAGTTTTGATCTGAATTGAAATTCTATGGCAATCGATCAACCGACACTAAAACGCTAGATTTATAATTACAAACTAGTTTTCACAAAACTAATTATTTTGGATTCTAAAAATTGTATCACATATCATCATAATCTATATAACGCTAAACATTTCGATCGATTCATCAAAACACCCACAAATCACATAGACCTCAACAACTTGAGTTTCATTAAAAACAACCAGAAAATGCCAAATAAGACAATGGAGTAGCACAAGAATCACTAGCTCACAATTCAACAAACTTGCGGCGGAACCGCGGCCAAACATGGGCTTAGGCCGCTGTTCCGCGGCGGTTTGAACGAATTAGGTCATCGTACTTCTTGAGGCTCCATAGAATACCCTGCACAATTTTCTGCATATTTATAATCTCAAAAATTTTAATTTTTGAAAAATGGACAGAAACTTGTCAAAAGCCGGCTTCGAAAATTCGATCAAACATTTTAACGTCGTAAAAACTATCCCTAATGTTCTAGCTTGGCTCTGATACTATGAAAGCCTATCCTAGCACCACCACTATGTTTAAACCGGCATCATGCATACAATTTTCAAAAATTTGGGATGCTAAGCTAGACTAACTTAGGATCTAACTAGATGATTAGAGTTTCTATGATGATATAACTAAAACTTTACACTAAGTGAAAAAAATTACAACTTAATAGATCGAGTCCTTCACTTCACAAGCTCCGGGTAGTAGTCCCTATGACTCCCCATAGCTCCACTTGAAGAAGGATCAATTTTCCTTTGCGATCTTCGTGCCGAAGATGATCCACCCGAAGTTCCTCTAATCTAAGCTACCTCTTCACTAATCTCTCATTAATGAAGGAAACGCTCTACACTCAAGTGCTAATCAAGTGTAGAATGATGAAGTAGGGGTGTTTAGCTCACTTATTATTCTCTAAGCCCTAGGGTTCACAACTCATGTGAGTGTTAGGGCTTGGAGGTGGAGGAAGAAGAAGGTGGAAAAAGGAGAGAGCTTGAATGAGCTAAGGCAAAAGAAAAAACCTAGCAAGTATCAAGTGTAGAAAAGAATGAACCATGGCTCACTAAAAAAATATCCTCACTTATTGAAGCATGGAATTAATTTTAATAAATAAATTGACCCATGCTTCAATAGTGCAAGCAAATGAATAAATATATAAGCCATTCTTCACCCCATTCCTCAAAAGTCTCCCCATTTTCCACCTCATTTTCTACTTTCTCAAAATAGAAAATCCAACCATGTTATATATATATATATAAGTAAATAATTAGTGAGCAATAATATTAGTTAATATATAATTATATCAAATATAAATATATGTCATATTATTAAATCAATACTTGATTCAATAATCCGGTTATATCACATATAACTGACTAATATCATTTAACTGTATATCACATTATCAAATCAACACTTGATTCAATAATCTGGTTATATCACATATAACCTAACTGATATCAAATAACCGCCAGATTAGTATACGGTATCACATACTCGTATTTAATCAGGCCCCCGCACATATCAGCATATGTGCCCTATTTTGTTTCGCTTGAACTATGAAATCTCTGGGTGGGACTCTAAAGACCCGTCTATACACCAGCAGTAGGTGATGATCACATCAGTCATCCACAAGCCGTCAGCGGTACTAACTGGACGTAACAGCTACCCAGATATTGAGCGATTAGAAGACCAACAAGTAAGATTGTCCAAACTCCTATGAAGCCTATAAGTAACACTTACCGTACAGTCCGGTCTCTTCGTCTGATATATCGCATATCACGTCTAGGGGTGAAATCGTAAGACCCCAGTAACTCGATAAGTCATGCCGATGTATGGCTCATAACGGTTCGAGAAATTACTGATAACACTTACCAGTAAATCTCATCAGCATCCCTGGCCAGAGACTTCCTGTTATAACCAATCGAATATAGCGCAATATCAAATCCCTATACCGGGAGAGACAAAACCCCTCCTATCGATTGTTCCCCTCTGAATGGCGGCCGGACGACGCTAGGACGTCTGGGCCTGAGATTCGGGGCAGATGCTGTTTGGTTTTATCCGTCCACCTCTCCGAATATGCCAAGTTGATTTATGGCACCGTATATCGGAGGTTTAGACGGATGCGGCCGATGTAGCAGACTTCGTCAGATTCCCCCTCGCTTGAGGGGTTTTTGATTGTGGGGACGCTCTTCCCTGCAGGCGCAAGCCCCTGCAGTTATTTACGCTACCGCATCGCGGTAACAACTTTCTCCTTCTCCAGAATTTCACTTCATGTCGTGTGTGATTTTTTTGTTTGCGGTTGCCCGTGGATTGTATACGGAGACTAAGTGATGCCGTCGCCCGTAGGATGTGGATTAGTCCAAATCCGTATTTACTTAAATTTGGGTTTGGTGTTTTAGTTTAAGGATACGTTATCCATGTTTAGGCTAAGATCGACTTAAACGTTCGTTAAGGATATATTAGTCTTGTTTGGGACTAAGATCGACTTAACGTAGTGATATATGGCCGTCAGGACTCGTCACCTCTCTGACGTCGTTGAAGGATTACAACGACGGGTGTCAGAGGAGCTCAGAGATGTACCCTCGAACCAGAGTTGATTTGGAATTTTATAGTCCATTTGAATGTTTAAGGATACGTTAGCCGTGTTTGGGGCCAAGATCGACTTAAACGGGATCGTTTAGATCCGGTAAAAGAGCATTTTGAGGCTCTATTGTTCCAGTTTAGGGACGTGGTGGTCCATATTCCAGTTTAAAGACGTGGTGGTCCGTATTTCAGTTTAAAGACGTGGTGGTCCGTATTTCAGTTTAGGGACATGGTGGTCCATGTTCCAGTTTAGGGACGTGGTGGTCCATATTCCAGTTTAAAGACGTGGTGGTCCGTTATTAGTTTAGGGACGTTTCGGTCCCACATTAGTTTAGGGACGTTTCGGTCCAAAATTAGTTTAGGGATGTTTCGTTCCACCATTAGTATAAGGACGTTTCGGTCCAAAATTAGTTTAGGGACGTTTCGGTCCAATATTAGTTTAGGGTCGTTTCGGTCCACCATTAGTTTAAGGACGTTTCGGTCCAAAATTAGTTTAGGGACGTTTCGGTCCACGAGTTTAAGGACCCCACAGTCCGTATTGATGTATGTGGTCGTCGAGACCCGTCACCTCTCTGACGACGTTGAATGATTACAACGACATGTGTCAGAGGAGCTCGGAGATGTACCCTCGAACCGGATATAAATTGATTTGAGAGAGAGAGCAATTGTGCTCAGTCAATTTAATTTGATGACTTACGGCCACGATTGGGCTAAGTCCAGTTGAGAATATTCGACACTTTTATTTGTTTTTGGCCTATTAGGCCTGTGCTAGGGCTTGGCCCATTTTTAATAATGCATAGCATTAAATCTTGGTCTCTGTTGGACCTTTATTTGGGCTCTGCCCCTTTTAAAATAATGCATTGCATTATTTATTATTTTGTTTGGGCTCTGCCCATTTATAAATGATGCAGAGCATCAATTTTGTTTGGGCTCTGCCCTTTTGCAAAGTATTTAGTTCAGCCTGTTAGGTCCTTTTTAATTGGACTAGGCCCTTCTGCAAATAATGCAATGCATTAATTATTTGACAGTGGCTTGTCAGGCGCTTTGCGCCAAATAATGATCGCAAGCGCTCGTGGAAGCGACACGTGTCGTACTCCGGTGAATGCAAGCGCAATAGCGCAGTGCACTGTGTCAGTGCGCTGCGCTGTTGCGCTGTTGACACGTGGCGCTCCCTGGTGGCTTGCGCCAACAAAGGAGCGCAACAGTGCAATTTTTCAAGTGCAATGCACTGTTTTATATTTTGATCGATTTTAAATCAAAGAAAACAAGTTTTTTCTTGTTTTCAAAGAACCAATGGTTCATAAGAAAGTGCAAAGCACTATTATTATTTATTTTTTTCTGTTTATTTAAGATTATTGATCTTGCTCTTATATCAATAATCTGTTAATAAGAGAATTTTCTCTTCTTCCTAAAGGTTTTTACCTTTTCTTCTTTTGGAGTTTCTTCAGAGTTTTCTATGTTTGAAGTTCTTGATTCTTCACCAAAAAAATGTTGATGCCTTTGAATTGAGGCTTAGGGTCCTTTTTATAGTGCACATAAATTAGTTAATTTAGTTAAAGAGATCTTTCCCTGAGTGATTTGGGGGATTTTCCCCACCGTTGGATCTTTGATCCAAGGGCTTCTGTTTTACAGAAGAAAATCTTCTTGTTTTAACAAGAACAGAAAGATTTCTTTAAAATCTTTATTCTGTTTGGCGCAGATGCCCCAGCGCGTGACACGTGTCACGCAGCGCACAGAGTAGCGCAACTGCGCTAGCGCCTCTGCGCTGACACGTGTCGCGCAGCGCACAGCGGAGCGCAACTGCGCTGACACGTGTCGCGCAGCGTAACTGCGCTGACACGTGTCGCGCAGCGCACAGCGGAGCGCAACTGCGCTGACACGTGTCGCCCAGCGCAGTGCTTGCGCAGCTGAAGCGTTGCTTCATTTAATTTTGTTTAAAACAGAGCTTTGCTCTGATTGGGTGCGCTGCCTTGGGCGCTGCGCTGATGCGTCTGCGCCAGACACGTGGCGCGTTGCCCCCGGGATTTGAAGCGTTGCTTCAAAATTTTGAATTTTGAATTTCAACAGAGCTTTGCTCTGATTAGGGGAAACAAATGCCCCGCACCGTTGCGCTGACGTGGCGCGCACGTGAGTGCAGCGGTGGCAAACTCCTGATCATTGGATCAAGGGGTGAGCTGAAGGGGCGCAGGCGCCTTATAAATAGGACTCTTGGCCTTTAAAAAAAATCTTCACCATCTTCAAGATTTTAATTACCAGAGCTTTGCTCTTGCTTGAGAATTTCAGAGCTTTGCTCATTTCCAAAGTTAGAAACTTTAGGTAAAATTAATTTAAATCAAATTAACTTAAATTAACCTTAACCAAAGAGCTTTGCTCTTACAGATCTTTTAATCTAAAGAGATCCCCATTGGGGTTTCATAAACAGAACTTTGCTCTCAAAACTTATAGATCTGTAGAGATCTTTTTCATGGGTTCTAGCCCATGGACAGAGCTTTGCTCTTTGAATCATCTGTAGATCTTTTAGATCTGAAAAATGAAGAAATTTTCATAAGTTTTTCATGGATTTTTCAAGATTCCAAATTTTTTTAATTCATTTAGGTGTAAACATTTTCTGATGGACTTTTCCATTATTACCATAGAGCTATGCTCTTTTAAGGAATTTTATTCCCTTGAGACCAGAATTTGACAAGTGTCATTCTGTGGCAGAGCTTTGCTCTGAAAGAGGAGATTCTCTCCTTGTCTCTAAGGATTCCCCACTGATGAGAATATTCAATGATGAGGCTGTCTTATTAAATAGGGCATTTTCATCTGGATTTCGTGGGTCCCCATTTGGTCCCCTACCCACTGCACTGCAATGTAGTGTGATTAATTTTTAAATTTAGTTAATTTAAAAGCTAAACGTTGGAATTGCAGCACTAACGGCCAATTTCTGTTCATTTGCAGCGATCATGTCTCTTGACACCTCGTTCCCGTTTGTTCGTTCAGAGGAGGGATTTCCCGAAGCGCCCTTGGATCGTGAAGTCCTGGCCATGATTAGAGAATACGACCAGGAGTACAAGAGTCTCCACCTTTGGGGGTCGTGGTATAACCAGATCATTACGGGTCGACGCAGCTTCACATGTGCAGTGCCGTCCGAGCCCATC
Source organism: Agapanthus africanus (assembly GCA_030015575.1). Classification (NCBI taxonomy): domain Eukaryota; kingdom Viridiplantae; phylum Streptophyta; class Magnoliopsida; order Asparagales; family Amaryllidaceae; genus Agapanthus; species Agapanthus africanus. The sequence goes on along the minus strand of JASDDO010000016.1, from coordinate 355,212,237 downwards.
ACGGCGATTCACTATGCTACCCCACCCTCGGTGCAGTATACCGTGGAGTTGGTGGATTGGACATCGAAGGGCTTTCTACATCCCGCCATAGATGCGATACCGGTTTAGCGTCCCCTGGTTTTGGATATCCTAGGACGCCGTATCTGTCAAGGTGAAGCACGACCCTGGGGGCAATCATATAACCTTGGTCTGATTCCCCGCCACCCGATCGACTATCTGCCGTGGGCCCGGTACATCCTGCCGACGAAGAAGTCGCAGTTGATAAGATTAGGACTGTACACCGCGGTCTATGTCTCTGTCTTCCAGTATCCCACGCTCCCCACATGGTGGTTCAAGGCTTTCCTGGAGCAGTGGAATATTCCTACCCACACTTTCCTTGCCATGGATCGGGAAGTGTCCATCTCTTTGGAGGAGTTCACGGAGGTATCCAGTCTACCAGTCATGGGGGAACACTATGAAGAGCTGCTCTCGACAGATGAGTACGTCTTCGGTGCTAAGCCGGTAGTAAGGGGGATCACGCCGGAAAACGTTGTTCAACACCAATTCCCAAGCCTGGTCAAGGTGTTGAACATCTACGAGTCCCTTTTTATCGAACATGGGAGTCGAGGAGTTAATTTTGAGGATTTCATCGCTCGTTTCCTTCGCCCAAGCGTCATCTCATCAGAAGCTGCCAAGTTTGCTACCCTGGATGACCCTTTCGGTCTAGGTTTGGATAACCTGCCGGTGAAGGAGATAGGCCAAAAGGGTTTTTTCTTCCGGACTTCCCGACTATATCTTTTGCAGAAATTGCGGCCCCCGGGATGGACGAGGATGCCTTTTTCCTAGGATTTCTCGGATTGTGGCTGAGTTGGTTTGCGATCCCAATGCACTCTCATCGTATGCGGCCCTCTGTCTTTTACCTGGCCCACCGAATGGCCATCGGGGTAAAGGTGGCTGTGGGAATCGCCGGCTTGGCGCACTTATATCATGGCCTTAGTCGAGCAGCGGATGCTAATGAGCCCGGGGTACTGCACGTGGTCTTCCCGATGCACTACTTTGCATCATGGCTCGAGCTACACACGACGGGTGTCTTCGGCATGCATAAAAGGCCCTCGTTCTTTGACAAATGCGGTTTTCCTCGCATTATACAGCTGATCGGCGCATCAATTGTAACCCCATCACCGCGGAACGCCAGGGGTTTACTCCTCCGCCCTCATACCGTTGGAGCCGGGATGTCCTTTGTCGATAAGGTATTGACTATTGGAAAGGCGTCTACCACTGCGATGCGGCCATTACAAGATGTCTTTAAGGATGGAGCCTCGGTTTTGACGGCTCGGGAGACCCTTCACTTATATTCCATTAGACCGGGTTTCCTAGTTTTTAGGCAGAATGGTGTAGCAATTTTTATGAGGTACAACCCGCATCGTTTTGCTCAACAACTGGGCTACGATCAAGGGGTCCCCTTGGAAGCCTTCTTGCTGGAACCCGCTGCCACTGAAGAAGGGATGGAGAACACGCTGCACCATTTCATGTGCCTGAATACAAGCTCTCATTTTTTTATCAGTGCGCCGGCTTACGCTCCGCGACTCCTCAATGTGTACAAAGATTGGTACAATCATGCAACAGGAGCAGTTATAAAGGAGGAAATGCGACTGCTGGTCGATCGTAAGGGTGTGCCTCCAGGTACCGATCGCAACGCTCCTTTGGTTCTTAGGACTCCAGTAGTCGCTCCTCTAAAAGAGGTTAGAACCGGGCCACCGCGTGCACAAAGTCCTCCACGTGGATTGCCACTCCCTGATATCACAGATGCACCTGCAGCGCCCTATGATCCAGTGGAGACAGTGATTGTATCCTCGCCGGAGTTTGACGTGGGTGCGGACATCGGGACCCGCCGTTCCAAGGTGGCTGCTAAACGTAAATCGATCCCGCGTGCACCTAGGGTTGGCGGGAAAAAGAAAAAAAAAGTCACTCTTTGCCGCAGACATCGCGTTCGGTCAGGAACCCCATGCTCCCTACAGTGAGGGCCTGAGTGAGTATGGGAATAATGAGGGATTAGTCATGCCACCGGATGACACTGATTTGGCGGCTGCCATCGCAGCTTCAGAGCGATTGGTGAGGCGTAACGCATGGCTGGCTAAGTTTGCGCAATCAGGTAACTACTAGTCGCATTTTCTTTATTGCAACATATCCTCCTCATTGCCTTTGACTAACGCTTTTCTTTCTTTTCTTCCAACAGGCATCACTGATGAAGAAGCCATTGCCGCTTCTCTGAAGACTTTCCAAGAGGAGGAACGTCTTAGAGCGTCTATGGGTCTTAGTAAGTTTCGATTCATCAATTTTTCATTTACCTTGTGTTATGGTCGATCTAACCTTTCCCTTTTTATCATAGGAACCTCAATGCCGCTCCCGCCAAGCGACATAGATGTTCTATCAGTTGCCGGTGTTCCTGCTTCCTCAGGGTTACTGCAGGAGGTTCGTCTTGAAGAGCCGATGAGAGATGCCTTAAAGGATCTGGAGGCATCTTTAAATGAGGACGACGACGCTTCGATGAAGGAAGCATCAAGGAGGTCCGTCGTGACATCCCGGGAGGAATGGAAGCGGTCCAGGCGCGAAGCAAAGGCACGCAGGGCTGCCTTGGCTATGGGAGCGGGCCCTAGCATCGCCCCTCGTGCTGATACTCCATCCGAAGAGGCCCCTGTCGCCCTATCCACTGCTCGCAGACAAGTGGCGCGCGCAGTTCGGAGCGCAAACGGTAAATCCACTTCAGGTAATAATTCTCTCAGAGTTTTTGTTGTAAGAATTTTAATGCCATTGGTTCTTATATGTCTTATCTTGTAGGGCCAAGTCCAACCGAGGGGGAGGCGGAGACCGTTGAACCCAAGGAAGCAGAGGAGGCGGTACCTGCCGAACTCGAGCCGACGGTGGGCAACGTCGTTGTGGCTTTGGAGCCTGAGGTGGAGGTCGAGGGGCCTGCAGCCGAGAAGGTCATTGATGCCGAACCTGAAGTGGTGGCAGATGAAATGATCATTATAACTGAGCCCAGGGTAGTGGCGGATGAGGCGCTGGAGGCCGGCGATCTCATGGTGATGGTGGACGAGACAACCGCGACTACTGAACCTGAGGGAGTAGTGGGTGAGGTGGCCATGATTCCCGAGGACGAGCCAACCGCTCCTTCTCTGGAATCTGGCAATGCTCCAGTCATAGCCCTCCCCGTCTATGGTCCTCCGCCGTCTCCAGGTCTCGCGAGCACAACAACGGTTCCCATTGAGTCGGGTGATGAGGCCACAGGTGGTGGCCTCATGTCAATAGAGGAGGGAATCGCCTCCGTTTCAGCCGGCAGCTCATCAGGTAAATCCCAAGTTGCTATCTTCTTTATCTTACAATCCTTTCTGACAAATTCGCATTTGTTGTAACAAAGGTGCAGCCAGCGCCGATGCCCCACTGCTTGAAGGAGCGCCTTCAACGACTGCCTTGGCGGTGGTCACCTCTCAACCCTCTCTCATACCATCTAAGATGTTGGAAGGTATGGGTTTGCAATTTATTAATCCTATACTTCAGACGTATAATTTGTGTACTAAAGTCATATTGTTGTGTCTTTTCAGGAGTGCTCTTTGATCATGTATATCAGATGTTGCTCCCACACTTCTCCTTCCCATCCGAACTTGCTTCTTTCCCTGGTGGCGTTGGTGAGTATGATTTCCATTGACATCTTTCTTTTTTTTCATTGATGGAATTACCTCTAACCCCTTTTTCTCATCTCGACTGCAGTGCTACAGATTGAAGGAGGGGATAAAAGATCAGCTGCGCCACCGGCCCTTCCGACCTTGCCACCTGTCTCAACTGGTACAGCGACTATCACATTGATAACTTCGCTCTCTTTATTTTCTGTACTGTTATTAGATCGCATCCTGTTTCTTTTTAGCTGTCGTTCCGGCCTCGGCGCCCTTCGAGCCTCGTATTACAATGCCGGCGGGTCCTTATCTGAGAAGTCCGTCTTCAAAAGGCGCCGCGAATAGTCTGTGCATGTTGAGTGACTACGTCGAGGAACTCGACGTTGAAACTCCTACATCTGCCGCAGACTTCGCTACGGTGGTTAACCCGATGCTGGTAATACTCGTGAACTTTCATGATGAGGGCATCATCGCATCTTGGGTTAACCATTACAGGGAGATCGAGGCCCGCCTGTATCAGTTGGAGTCGCTGTGTCCCGCTCCCGAGACCTTGGCTGCCAGCAATCAAAGAACAGCGTGGATTGAGCAGAGCGCTTCTTACTTCCGCCACCTCGAACAAGAAGTCATTTCAAGGCGTAAGGAGCGTGGTGAGACTTCGAGCAAGTCTGCCCAACTGCATGCTCGGGTGGAGGCCAATGCCGCACGGCTGAAGATTGTCTTTGAGGGCCTTCTGCAATGTCTTTCTGAAGGGTTATCATTGAGGCAACAACTTGACGTTGTCGAGCGAGATGCACCCAGCCAGGAAGCAGCCCAGAAGGCGGCGGAGGAGCAACTTTCATCATTCTTGCAGCAGCGGGCCCAGGTGGAGGCGGAGGTGGCTGCGGCTGTCACTCAGGAGGAGGCGCTGAAGGAAGTGCGAGAGCGGCTTGTGGATTTACTAAAGACACTTCCTCCTCAGTAGCTATCCCTCTTTGTATCGTTTGTACTTGTAGATAAAAGAATGTGTATATATATATTTTTTTTATTCTTTGACATAATGTATCCTGTACCCAATCAAGTTTATGAATAAAAGATACACATTTTTTTGTAATGTCTTGTGTCATTTTCTCCGTCTTTTCTTTCTTTTATTATCAGCATGCCACCTTAGTAACCATGGTTGACGGATAATAGAGCACGCATCTTGACTTTCTTAAGAAATAGCGATGGCTTAGGCCGCAGGTTCAGATCTGCTGCCTAAGACTTTTCAACTCTATAAGCCGTGAGGGTCTCATAGAGATTTTTTCCCCCTACGGATCGAGAGGATCTCGTAGGTGGGTTTTTCTCCTTAGGAATCGTGAGGATTCCTAAGTGTGGTTTTCTCTTATAAGTCGTAAGGATCCTATAAGAGAATTTTTCCCTCTTACGAGTCGAGAGGGCCCGTAAGCGGTTGTTTCCCTCCTTGTTGAAACTCGATTTCGGAGAGTGAGACCCGTGAGTAGTATGCAAGAGACCGTTTAGATTGACTTGCAGGGTCCCATTGTTCAGGAAGCAATTTTTTTAGTCCCTGCTGCCTGAGGCTTCATTTTACAAGTTGAGACGAATCGGGAATTTTCCCGCGGAAACACTGGTTTCTCTGCGAGCCGACGCGAATCAGGAGGCTCTCGTCAAGGAGTGTTTGTATCCGTGAGTCGAGGAATTTGCTAGGGATTATTTGTTTCCCTAGCGCCAAGGATTATTTGTTTCCTTGGGGTTTGAAACGAGTCGAGAATTTCCCACGGAGGCACTGGTGGCTCTGCGAGTTGACGCGGATCAGGAGGCTCTCATCAAGGAGTGTTTGTATCCGTGAGTCAAGGAATTTGCTAAGGATTATTTGTTTCCCTAGCGCCAAGGATTATTTGTTTCCTTGGGGTTTGAAACGAGTCGAGAATTTCCCACGGAGACACTGGTGGCTCTGCGAGTCGACGCAGATCAGGAGGCTCTCGTCAAGGAGTGTTTGTATCCGTGAGTCGAGGAATTTGCTAAGGATTATTTGTTTCCCTAGCGCCAAAGATTATTTGTTTCCTTGGGGTTTGAAACGAGTCGAGAATTTCCCACGGAGGCACTGGTGGCTCTACGAGTCGACGCGGATCAGGAGGCTCTCGTCAAGGAGTGTTTGTATCCGTGAGTCGAGGAATTTGCTAAGGATTATTTGTTTCCCTAGCGCCAAGGATTATTTATTTCCTTGGGGTTTGAAACGAGTCGAGAATTTCCCACGGAGGCACTGGTTGCTCTGCGCGTCGACGCGGATCAGGAGGCTCTCGTCAAGGAGTGTTTGTATCCGTGAGTCGAGGAATTTGCTAAGGACACTGGTTTCTTCAGAGTTGGACTGAACCGTCGAGATTTGGCTTCGTCTTCTGGCGGAGCCTGTTGGGAAAGTATGGTTCCCTCTTTGTTTACGCCCTTGGATTGTATACAGGGATCGATGTGATCTTAACTGTAGGGCCAAAGTTTTATCATCATTTTTTTTTGTTTTATCTTCGCGATGCTCTATCATTTCAGCTTTTATATCGCGAAGGTCGCGATTGCCCAATCATTTCGGCTATTTCTCGCGGTGCCCAATCATTTCGGCTGTTTATTTTGTTTTCACTCGCTGCTTTTTATTGCGAGTTGCCCAATCATTTCGGCTATTTTGCATGCATACATTTTACTTGCTGCTTTTTATTGCAAGTTTCCCCATCATTTCGGCTATTTTGCATGCATACATTTTTACTTGCTGCTTTTTATTGCAAGTTGCCCTATCATTTCGGCCATTTCGTATGCATGTGCGGCCTACTGGCTTTCCGCCGTAAACCTGAAATTAGACACCGATTTCGGCATCAGTACCGCTACAACAGGGATATTGCCAGGAGCGAATCATCATCTGCCTCTGTCGATGTCAAAAAAAGGTGGCTTAGTGATCAGGGCTAAGGTCCTGTCGACTAAGGCTTTCGACTTCGTGAGCCGTAAGGGTTTCACAAAGGTATTTCTCCCTACAAGTTGTGAGGATCTTGTAGGTGTATTTTCTCCTTAGGACTTGTGAAGATTCCTAAGTGTTTGTCTCCTCTGTAAGTCGTAAGGATCTTACAGGAGGGTTTTCTCCTCATAAATCGAGAGGATTTACAAGGGTTGTTTACCATGTGAACATATCCCCAGTCACGGATGAGACTTGGTTAGGGAAATGTTTATTCGCGCCCGTGGATTGTATACAAGGGTCAGTATTGAGCCACTTATAGGGCAATATCGGAAGTTATGGGGGTTGCTTAAGCACAGGTTTAGGTCTCTGTAACTTAAGACTTTCAACTCTTATGAGCCGTGAGGGTTCCATAAGAGAGTTCACCTTACGAGTCGTGAGGATCTCGCAAGTGTATTTTCTCTTTAGGAATCGTGGGGATCCCTAAGTGTGTTGCTTCCTTGTGAGTCGTAAGGATCTCACGCGGGTGGTTTCTCCTTACAAGGTCGAGAGGACCCTATAAGTGTCTTTTAACGAGGTTGCGCCCTTTCGGGTTTTCACGAACACTCGCCGGTAGTCCTGCTGTTTTTACTCACGGAGCCCTTTCGAGTTTTCATCCGTGCCCTTTTTGCTTATGGACATACCGTTTTTTTAATTCTTTTTATTTTTATATATTTTTTTTACGAGGTCGCGCCCCTTCGGGTTTTCACGAGCACTCGCCGGTAGCCCTGCTGTTTTTACTCACGGAGCCCTTTCGGGTTTTCATCCGTGCCCTTTTCGCTTATGGACATATCGTTTTTTTATTTTATTTTTATATGTTTTTTTTATCTCGTCAGCTTAAAAGATGCTGCGGTAGTAGTTTAAAGACGTTTCGGTCTGCTATTAGTTTAAGGACATTTCGGTCCGCTATTGAGAAAGCCGGCTACTGCCTATAAAGCTTGAGCTTAGGAAGATAGCGAGCGGACATAGTCGTCGTCATCTATCATTGACCTAGGCTGTGACTCATTAAGCGTAGTATTTCTTTAGGAAGCGACCGTTTATCGGCCTGAAAAGCCTTTCACCGTGCATATCCATGAATAGATAGGCCCCACCCTGGTAGACCTTATCTATGATATATGGGCCTTCATAGTTTAGCTCGAATTTTCCTCGCTTGGCGCGATTGGGGATCATAGGACTTTTGACCACTAGCACGAGTTCGCCTTGGCGAAATGTCCTCGGCCGGGTCAGTCTTTCATATGAGCGCGTCATCTTTGCTTTATAGGCCTCCATATTTTGTTGCTCTATGAGCCGGGTTTCATCAAGGGCGTCAAGCTCCTCAAGCCGAAGGTGAGCATTTTCTTCGTCTGTCAGCTCGTAGTGGACTGCCACTAGTAGAGAAGGTAATTCTATCTCGAGAGGGAGTACTGCTTCTGTACCGAATACCAACGCATATGGCGTTGCGTTCGTGGCCGTTTTAAACGTAGTTCGATACACCCAGAGAGCTTCTTGCAGTCTTTCGTGCCAGTCTTTCTTATTTCGTGACACCGTTTTCTTCATGATCTTCGTCAAGGTCTTGTTGAAGGCCTCAGCTAGACCGTTAGCTCGCGGATTATAAACCGAGGAATATCTCCAGTCTATATTGTGCTGTTGCGCGAAGCGACTGATCTTGTGGCTTCTGTAAGCTGGCCCGTTATCGGAGATGATCCGGTGCGGAGTTCCAAACCGATATATGACGTGCGTCTTGAAGAAATAGAGGATATTCTCCGTCTTAACTTCCCTCAGTGGTACCGCTTCTGCCCATTTGGAGAAGTAGTCAGTTGTCGCCAGGATGAAACGATGTCCTCTAGACGATGCTGGTTCGATGGGGCCGACTATGTCAGTCCCCCACATTTCGAATGGCCAGCTAGCCACCGTTGGATGTAATGGATTTGGATGCTGATGGATGAAATCTCCATGAATTTGACATGAGTGGCACTGCTTCGCATATTCGAGGTAGTCCTGAATCATCGTGGGCCAGTAGTAGCCCATCCGTTTTATCTTCAACTTCATCTTTGGGCCCGCTTGGTGAGAACCGCAGAGTCCATCATGAACTTCCTGGACGACCCTTTTCGCTTTGTCAGGTCCTAAGCATCTCAGCCACAGAGAATCAAATGACCTCTTGTACAGAGTATCATTGACGAAGGCGAAAGACAGAGCTCGTTTCATGAGCTGATGTCTTGTGGACGCTTCTTCAGGCATTCGGTAGGACTTGAAGTAATCTATGAAGACTTCTTTCCAATCCCCGGTATTTTCCCAACCTTTTACTTGCAGGGTCGTCTGCTCGCTCGCTCCCTTTTCTTCGGATGATTCCGGAGATATTTCTGCTGGGGCAAGCACTCGACGGCTTTGTACCACGATTCTAACGTCATCGAGGTTCTCGTCAGCCAGTTCTTTAGCAAGTTTGGCCAACGCGTCTGCTTTGCTGTTTTCCGCGCGCGGTATGTTCTCCAAAGTATAAGAGGGAATTTGGGTCAACAATTGTTGCACCTTTTCGCCGTACTTTACCAATTCTGGCTTGCACGTTTGGTAGTCGCCGTTTACTTGACTAACGACCAGTTGAGAATCTCCGTATATGAGGAGGTTTTCAATTCCAATGTCAATAGCGATCTCGAGTCCTGCTATCAAAGCTTCGTATTCGGCTTCGTTATTTGTCCTCGGCTCTGTTAAGGAGAAAGCGAAGCGCATTATCCCTCCTTGTGGAGTCACGAAGATGAGGCCTACTCCCGATTTTATTATAGGAGTACTTTGTTTGCGCTTTTTCATGGAAGATGCTCCATCGAAATAAAGCTCCCATCGGGTATCACCACCGTCGATCACGTCAAACGCATGTTTGTCTGGAAGATCGCAATTCAGAGGAGAATCGGCGGGTATCGGATGCTCAGCGAGGAAGTCGGCGATGGCCTGGCCTTTCACTGCCTTGAGAGGTTGATATGTTATCGAGAACTCCATTAAGAGCAGGGCCCATTTAGCGAGTTGTCCCGTCAATATGGCCTTTGACATCAAGTATTTAAGGGGGTCCATCCTTGAAATAAGACGGACTTCATGCGCCAACGCATAGTGTCTAAGCTTTGTTATCGCAAAAATCAACACCAGGCAATGTTTTTCAATGGGAGAATAGTTGCTTTCTGCCCCCCAACAGAACTCGACTTAAGTAGTAGAGTGCTCTTTCTTTCCCTTGATCGTTCTCTTGTGCCCATAATGCGTCTAAGGAACCTTCGAGGACGGTCGTATAAAGAATGAGGGGTTTTCCCTTGACCGGAGCAGCCAACACCGGCGGGTTCTGCAGGTATTGTTTGATCTCATCTAGCGCGCTTTGGCATTTTTGGTCCCAAACGAAGGGGGTTCCCTTCTTCATTAGGTGGCTGTAAGAACGGCACTTGCCTGAAAGATTGGTTATAAATCGTCGTATGTATGCGAGCTTCCCTTGGAAAGACCGCAACTGTTTGAGAGTTCTCGGTGGAGGCATTTCCATGATCGCTTTGATCTTAGACGGATCTATTTCAATACCTCGGTATCGAACAATGAATCCCAGGAATTTGCCTGAGGAAACTCCGAATGCACACTTGAGCGGGTTCATCTTCAAGTTGTATTGCCGAAGGCGTTGAAATACGGTTTTCAGATGCTCGAGATGGTCCTCATATGATTTGCTTTTAACCACGAGATCGTCGATATAACATTCGACGATTTCGTGTATAAGGTCGTCAAAGATCTTCGTCATGGCCCTCTGGTAAGTGGCGCCAGCGTTCTTTAAACCGAAGGGCATCACCTTGTAACAGAATATTCCCAGAGGAGTCCTGAAGGCGGTGTGCTTCTGATCTTCGGGATGCATCTTTATCTGGTTATACCCCGATGAGCTGTCCATGAAGGAGAAAACCTCATGAGTGGACGTATTCTCTATCATCAGTTCGGTGACTGGCACTGGGAAATCGTCTTTCGGACAGGCTTTATTGAGATCCCGGAAGTCTACGCATATGCGCACTGTCCCATTTTTCTTCATCACCGGGACGATGTTGGCGATCCATTCAGGGTATTGAACTTCCTGGATGAAGCCAGAGTCGATCAGCTTTTTGACTTCAGCATTGATACTCATTTCAAGCTCGAGCCGCATTCTTCTCGGCGCCTGTTTGACTGGCTTGATGTCCGGGGATATCGCCAATCTGTGTACAGCAATTTCTGGATCTAGTCCCGGCATTTCGGAATAGTTCCACGCGAAGCAATCTCTATGCTGTAGAAGCACGTCCTTTAACGCAGCTACCCTTTCTTCAGATAGTAACTCGCTGATGAATGTCGGTCGTGAATCGTTTGCCGTCCCCAACTCAATTTTCTTGAGGTTATCTGCAGTGGTATGGATTCCATCTTCCAGCTCTTTTGGCGCTGGTGGGAATTCTGAGATTACCTCGTCGTTGCTGTTTTCGAAGCACCAGGGAAGGTCATCCATGTTCTCGGGCTCTTCCCTTGATATCATTATCATGTGACAAGTAAGAATTCGCTTCCAATCCCAATGCGGAACTGGTTCTTCTTTCGTGGCCTTGGGCTCGTGCTTTTGTGGCGGTGCTACCCTCCAGTTGTCGGACAGAGCGAACTTGCCAAGCTGATACTGATCTTTGACCCAATTCTTGAAGGTGAAGAAGTCCTCGAGAGGGTGCCCTACCACTCGGTGATAAGAGCAATAGTCTGGGTGTGAGACTTCGCCTGCTTGTTCGGGGTGTTTAGACTCCGGCAGTGTAAGCATTTGATGTTTTAGAGCAAGATCAAGTATCTTCTTTGTCCTGTCCTGTCACGCCCCGCTTCCCAAAATACGGAATACGAGGGGTAGACAAGGCCAGCCATGCTCCTACGGTCAAGGAAAAGTCCTGCCGTAGTCACACTTCGGCTTCTAGTTTATCATGGTAAACAGTAAACGATGCGCAGGTAATGAGAAATGCAGTAACTGAAAGATACAATAATATAAACTGACCTGAGATGGAACAAACGAAAGTAACTCAGAGTAGCAAGTCAAGAAGTCTGTGATGCACGTCTAGTTGTAATCCAAGCTAAATCTTCTCCTCACACTGAACATGCATACTCAGGTCGTCAGAGACACAATAGCAATAAAATGTATATATATAAAATCAAGTGATATTTCTAACAGTGGTAATGGAAATGAATAACAGTAAATCAATGACAGTGTGAATATGTACGTGAAGTAATCAACGCAGCGGAACAGTAAATCAGTATAACGATATGTCACGTATGCCACACAGTATATAAAGAATAAAATGCCAGTATCCCTATCGGTCTCTAAGTCTCACTGTACAGGTCACTAAGCCTATCGTCAGTCCAAGTGTGAGAGTCAACCACTCGCGAGTGTCCTCCACCCAAGGGTAGAACCCAAGGGCAAGGGACCACGGGCCCAACATGTAACGAGAATATCACGGTGTATATATCACATACCCTGTAAAGCTCCATATAACTCCCTAAATATATAAGCCGGCATGGGACTCCCGAGATTCTGTTGAACTCACACTTAGACTACCCCACACCCCGTGGTCTACATCAGACGCTAACCATCACCCTAAATACTAATCGATCCGTGACAAGTCTGCGCGAGAACTGGAGGCGGGACCTCCATCAAGCACGTCCCGACTAATACCTAAGACAAATGGCAGTGTCGGATGCCTTATCTGTGACACCCGTGCAAGCGCTTCCATAAGTGTCCCATACCACTTATAGTCACACGTACACGCATCCCACAGACGTCGACAATGCAATAGAACAATGAGGTCACTGATTGTGTACAAGTACGTATCACTATCACTTAATCACGGATACACGAACACTGACGTACTTGCCACAATCATCACTAAAATCTAACACTGGGTGAATGCACGATATCACTAGGTTATCACTATAATGATATAGGTATGATATGTTGCATGAACAGTATAAGAAGCACATTAAGGTATCATAAAAACAACAGCGTAGCACTTGCACAATTTATCATGAAACATATGTATATAATTTAGCGAAATGATAAACAGGTAGTAATCGATATGTTCAGTTAGCTATCCACCTAATTTGGTTTCGAGCCAATCGGGTTTCAGGATCATAAGTTATAACCGTTTCATTTTAAGCGCACGCGGCTGGAAATCCGGTTTCAGAATCAGGAATCCATTTCGCAACGCATTTTAACCCCAATTGAGATCATAATTTAGCGACGCTACAGTTGAATGAATTCTAGGGTTTTCAGTAAAGGTTTCAACGCAACAAACGGATCTTCAATTTCGTCTGTATGTTAGGAGTTATAATCTATTTAACATTAACATGTCAATTCTGATTCTGCTGGGACTGTTATGTGTCCCGATCTTCTAAATTACAGATTAAATATCAAACGGTAACGAAATAGGATGAAATCAATTGTGTTGTCTAGCTAACAGATTTACCTACAATAAGCAGTGGAGTTCCGCAACCTACAAGTTAAGAAAATCCTATGGTATCCAGTACGGAACAGCACACAATGATTGGAGTAGCTCTGGACTGCAGTCCAGAATCGCACTCCAATCCGAATATCATCACAGTTTAAATACAGAAATGTCTGGAAACTAGTATAGGATTAATGTCCGTCGAGTTAGCTTCGTTTTGAGCCCTCGAACGCACCATTTTAATATGTGTATGATTTATGGTGAAATTAACGATTTTCAGGTACAGTAGAAATTCAGTTTTACGGTTAAACTTGGGGGTAGTTGTTTTAGTCGTTAACGATCAAATTATCCAACTAAAATCACACACTATGTTCACAGCCCAACAGGCCAACCTACACCATTGAGTTCCGTCAAATTGATAATGTTTTCCTAAGGGAACAAGTATCGAACAGTTGTGTTGCAATATTTTAACATAAGGTAAACATGGGATATATATACGATATTGACTTGTAACATATAGAGAATAGCATGAAAGCAAGTAAATACTTGCCTGGAGGTGGCAAGGCGATGCACGGCAGCGTAAAATAGCACGGTTGCGCGACGAACGGCGTGAATTGGCTCGCACGACTTTGGCTCGAGTTTCAGTTTCGTCGTCGGATCTGTCCGGGGCGACTCGTGAATGTTGGAAGCGGGGAGGTGCTTTGTGGGTCTCCTGGGTGTGCTGGAATCGTTGATGCTGTCGAGGCCGGTGTAAGGGTTTTGCAGATGGGAAGAGAGAGAGATGCAGGGTGAGAGAGAGAGAGAAGATCGAAAGAGAGAGAGCAGGAGAGGGGGCAGAGAGAGAGAGATGCAGAGGGGATTGAGAGAGAGAGTATAGGCTGAGAGAGAGAGAGAGAGAGAGAGAAACGAGAGAGAGAGAGAGACAGGGACTGAGAGGGAGGGGAAGGCAGAGAGATAGAGGGAGAGAGTTACAGAGAGATAGAGAGATTGTGAGAGAGAGAACTCAGAGGGAATTAGAGAGAGAGACAAGAGGGAGGGACAGCGATGGTGATGATGATGGTGGTGGTCGACGGTGCAGTGGGCTCGTCGGCGTGTGGCGGGTGATGGGTGCAGGGGAGTGATGGGTGCAGGGGAGTGAGTCGGTGATGGGTGCAGGGAAGGCTCGCCGTGGTGGCAAGAGGGGTCGGTGTCGGTGGTGGAGTGGAGAGAAGATGAATGGGTCGAAGTCGTCATCGTCGTCGACGGCGGGGTAGGGTGCAGGGACGGTCGAGCTCGGTGCAAGGCGGTTAGTTGCGGTGAGCGAAGCTGAGGGCAAGGGTGAAGATGGTGAGGTGAAGGCGAGCGACGATGAGGTGATGGAAGAGTGGGAGTTGGTCGTCGTCGTCGTCGCTGGTGGAAGGAGTGGGAGCGGGAGGGGTTGAGATAGGAGGAACGAGGCGGTGAAGAGTCGCGAGATCCCGAAAAAGAAGGTGTAGGTGTGAAGAGAGGAGAAGTAGCGAAGACGGGTCGCGCGTCGAGGCGGTAACGCCTGCAAGCGACGAGGCGCGAGCGTCGGCGGAGGCGACGGAGTAGTGTCGAGCGCGCGCGGGTAAAGAGGAAGTAGCCGTTGAGGGGAAGAAGCACAGGGATCGGGTCGGGTCTGGGCGAAGCGGGCGCGAGCTGAGTGGGGCGGGCTCGGAGAGTGGGCCGGGCCAAGCACAGGAATTTCCCACCAATTAAAGAATTTGAGGAGGTGGGCTCGGGCCAAGGCAAAAATAAAGAGAAAAATGGAGAAAGAAAGGTGAGGCCGGGCCACGGTGGGCTGAGGGAAAAATAAGGAAGATATAGAGAAATTTAAGAGAAGGAGAGGGACGGGCCGGCTGGGGTTTATTTTAGATAAAAAGGAGTTTGGGGGAAAATGGTGAGAAGGGTGTGGGCTTGGAATTAATTAAAGTAAAAATGATTTTGCTTGATGGATGTGGACCGGGCTGCTGAGCTGAAGGCTTGGGCCGCAGAAAATTTACATATTTTGCATGGAAAAAGGAATCGGGTCGATAAATAAAAGAAATTTGAGGGAGTGGGCAGGTTAAAAGAAATTGAGTATAAGTTTTAAAAAAACAGTGGGCTAAGGGAATTTGATTATAGTTCGGATTTGGGTTTAAAAGGAGTTTTAAAATAAATCAATTAATAAATACTTATAAGTAAAATTCTAAATAAATCTTACAAGTGAAATAGAAGTACAGATATTGGTATACAAAGGCTGGGGGTTACATGTCCCGAGGAAACGAGTAAGCTCGACCCATTTTCTTCATGAGGGATAGATCAATAACGCTCGACTCCCGTTTGCGTGGCTTCTTAGCCCTGCTTTGTTGCTGTTGAGCGCTTTTTTTACCTTTCGACTTATTTCTGCTTTTGCGCCGAGCCTTCTTTATAACAGGTTGACAAGGAGCGGCATTTTCGCCCTTCACGGCCTGTTGGAGAAGGCGTTACGTCTTGTCTTTCTCATAGATGAGCATTTCGCGGTTATGGTCGTCTCGGACTTTTTGACCCGCTTCCCTTATGAGCTTGTCCATTTGTTCTTCGAACGATGGACTGGGCTCTTTTGCATTTGGAACTTTCACTGTCTCAGGATTAGCGTCCTCCCATTGAGCATCCGCTTCTTCATCGAAGTCATACATGACATAGCAGCTGTTTAGTAGCTCTCGTTTCTTTGACAGGATGTATCCAAGTCCTTTTGTCTCCATTCTCCCATTAGGCAGTTTGCGTTGAGTCCCGGGAACGTTCCAGATTTTGTCATAGAACTTGGCTTCTCGAACGGTCTGCTTGAAGGATATCCCCTGACGTTTCAGCAGCTTTTTCAAACCCTCTGTATAATATCTGGGAAGACGGATAGGCTGAAGCCTGTCGAGCGTAGGATCCGCGCCATGCCAGATTTCTTTTTCCACCTTGGTTTCTTCAGAGCGGTAGAACAGAATTGCTTTCTCGCTTTCTCGCCTGGGAGGAATATAGAACGTTTGCAGCTCTTCTAAATTGTAAATATTAAGTGCATCCAGTTCTTTATGGTGTTTAAGCGGCACTATGGCGACTTGTAGACTTTGCTCTTCGTCAGCGGACGTTCGTATTGAAGGTCGAGCAGAGAATACAGCATGGATCTCATCTTCCGAGTCGCTACCAAAGACCAACGTAGGAGTGGACGGTCCTGGCTTGTTGTGTTTGGGAGGACCCGAATAAACTATCTCCTCTTCCTCTTCAGTATCACTGCCGAAGACAGGGATGGTGGCGTTAGCTTTGTTCTCCGGCTTGTGACACTTCTCCATGTCTTCGAAATCCGGTAAGAAGTATTTGGCATCTTCATATTTGCGGACCTCGTTTACAGAGAACGGGTTCAGTTCTCCCGTCACGGTATACTCGAAATCATCCTTAAAATACTTCATACACTGATGTTGTGTAAAAGGGATGATGTTGTACTCGTGTAACCATGGTCGGCCGAGCAAAGCGTTGTAGCATGTCTTGGCGTCTATGACGTGGAACTTAATGTCCGTGACGAGTAGTCCGAAACGTAGCGTCAGTATCACAGACCCAAGAGTTCTTGATGACTGGGAGTCGAAACCGGAGATGGTGATCTTGTCACGAGCAAGGTGCTGGACGCTCATGCAGATTTCTTTTAACACCGGCACATTGAGGAGATTAACGAAGGATCCATTGTCAATCAGGATTTTGCCTATCTTAATATCGTGGCAGTATCCTGAGACATAGAGGGGGCGATTGTGTTCGCAAGTCCCGAGGAGAAGGTCTTCATCACCGAAAGTGACATCGGCTGTGTGCACTTCCTCCAATTCATCCTTCATCTTTTCTTCGGCCAGGCAAGCTTGGAATTGTTCCGGATCCTGTAGTGCCTTGATCAACGAATCTCTTGCCTCTTTTGATAGCAGAAGGGCGTCAAGAATGTTGAGCTGTGAGGGTAGCTTCCTCAGATGCGCTAAGACGTTGTAATCCACCTTATTCTTCTTCGGCGGATCCCTGGCATTTAGTTCCTCCACAACTTGTTCATCTAAGTCAATATCTTCAGAGACCTTTTCTTTCCCTTTATCTTTTCTGTTTGAGGGTCCGAGATTCTTTTCGGGAAGCGTGCGATTACGTAGCCGGATATTTTCGCAAACCTTCGGCTCTTCTTCTTTTCTCGAAGTGGACTCTTTAAAGAGAGGGGCAAGTTCCAGCTCTTCATCAGAATTGCTCCCGAATGTAGGCACTTGCGGCCCACCGGTGTTAACCATGCGACAATCGCCGGTAGTTCTTTTAAGCCTTTCAGTCGTATTTTCTCGCTCTCTACGAGTTTTACGCTTCTCCCTCTTAAAATGTTGTAGATGAGCAACATATCCTTACCACCATCTATCGAAGGTCTTGCACTCTTCAGTGGGGTGCGAAATCTTCTGGTGATACAAGCAATAGGAGGGGTGCATTTCCACTTCACCGGTAATGTTTCCTTCAGAGGATGGCATCTTCATGCCCATTGATATGGCCTTAGCAAACCTTTTCCTCATCTTGAATTTGCTTCTGTCCATAGTGGATGTATTTTTCTCCAGCGGAAGTATCTCAACTCTTTCATCAAGTCGCCGGCGCTTGGCCCTTTCAAATACAGCCGTCTCGCGTTCTCGATCAGCTTTACTTTTCAATCGAGCTTCATTGAGGAATGCGTCGATTACTTCATCTGATAGCTCCGGAATTTTTTGTTCAGGATCTGCCCCCAGCGCTTCGGTACAAGGAGTTTCCTCATCGTCCATGAACGAATGGGAAATCACATGACAGCTCGCCATGCATTCTTCAGATTCATCTGACGAACTTTCTCCCTTACCTTCTTCTTGAAAGATATGATTGAGAAACTCTTGGAGTGTAATAGGAGTCCGTGCCTTCTGGTTGTATTCCTCCAGCGCGTCAATTCGTTTTTGCAAGTCCGAGCGTCTGTCGCCAGGCTTCAAGGGCTTCTTTGATTTCTTTTTCTTCTTTTTCGAAGATTTTGACGACTGGTTGCGAGTGCTTGAGCCACCACCATCGGTCTTTGGAGTTGGACATGGCTTCAACATCCCTTCAATGACCTGCGGTTCCAACGGGTTCTTCCACTTGATCGCTGGACATGTCTGAAGATCATTTAGCATCCTCTTTGCCTTGGCTGATAATACAACCTCCCAAGGAGCTTCTTCAACGACGGAGCATGTTGCCCCCGGTGTATTTGTCCCTTTAGAGGTGTGGGGCTGCGGGGGATTCACCTTCCATTTGTCAGATAACGCGAATTTGCCCTGTCGGTACTGGTTTTCAAGCCAATTTTTGAAAACGTAGCAATCTTCAATCGGATGGCCCAGTACTCGATGATAAGGACAGTAGTTGGGCTCGTTGACATCACTTGGTTGCAATGGACGTTTCGGATCCGGCAGATTTATGAGTCGGTTGCGCAACGCCAGCTCAAATAACCTTCTCGTTTTATCGCGGGGAAACGAGTAAGGACGTCCTAGCCTCTCCTCAAGGTCTACGTATGGGCGCATATTATTTTGACGCACAACCGGCTTCGAGTTGCTCAGTTGTTGTTGAGCATTAGCGATGACGATCGCTTTTCCCTTCCCTTTGTCATTTCGGGAGTCCGGCTTTGGAAGAGGAGGTTTATGGCCCATCTGATCCATCTGCGCTAGCTTGTCAATCAAGGCCTGGAAGATAGTTGGCTTGAAAAACATCATAAATTGTGAGATGGTTGCTTGCGGATCAAGGGTTCCCATAAACATACCCACCGCGGGAGCTTCTTCAATGCGCTGCTCGCACTTCGACCATAAGTTCCGCCACCGTATAGCGTATTGAACCCATTTCTCGCCTGGTTTTACCCTGGCGTTAATCAGTGCCGTCATCGGGGTGCGTTCACTGGCGCTTGCAAAACGCTGAGTAAACAGCAGCTCCATCTCCGCGAAGGTTTTGACAGAGTCGTTCGGGAGCTCAGAGTACCATTCGAACGCCGTATCTGATAAACTTCCAACAAACTGGCGAAGCAACAGCTTGTCGTCACCGCCGGTGTTGCCGCAGAGTGCCCTGAACTGGGCAACATGCTGGTGAGGATTGCCCGTTCCCTTGTAGACATGGAACTTGGGAATTGTATAACCTGGCGGGTACTTGATTTGATCGTACCAACTTGGATATGGCCTTCCCGTTTTTACGACCTGGCCGGCTCCTTTGGTCGCATGATGAACCCGTATTTGTTGGGCGATGTACTCATCCAAATTTAGCCGTTGACAGAGCTGGCGGAGGATTTGATGTCTCTCCCCTATCGTCTCCAAGGACGATTGGAGGCTCTTCAGCCGGGGGATCTTGTTGTATCATCATCCCTATCATGTCTTGGAAGAGGAGGCCCATACGCTGTATGTTGGCTGCTTATTCAGCAGCCTCTTTGTCCTTCTTCTCTAGTATTCGACGAAGGAATTCGGCGTCGGTTTCTTCCTCCTGGCGTTCATCCGAGGACGTTTCAGAGTTTTCTTTTGGCCCTGTAAGTGCGGCCATAGCATTCATCATTTCTTGGAGCTTCTGTTGCTGCTCCTGCGCCTTGGTCACTGATGGCGTAAGCGGTCGATGACCCGTAGATATGCGACTGTCCTCTTTACCAGATGCCACATAGACGGTATGAACTACAATGACCCCTGACTTAGGGCGTTTGGGTTCACCACCTCTGATATTTGTCGCTGGCGCGGGGGTTTTCTCCGGCCTTCTTCTTTTGTGGGCCGTTGAAGTTGAAGGGGCCGTTGCAGTGGGCACCCTAGCGATTGTTGTCCTCTGCTGTTCAATCGGACGGTCTTTTTCTTTTTGCACCTTAGTCTTCTTTTGTTGACGAGAGTGATCTGAGTCGATCACGGAGTCTTGAACCCTCCGCCAAACTTTATAAATTCTTGAGGACAGCCGTTGAGAGGGCTGTTCTTGCTTCGTTTCTGGAACTCTCTCCGCAAGCGGAGGAGATCTTTTCAGTGTAGCGGTTGGAGAGTTCTTACGCACCCTCCTCAGCAGTTCAAAGATGTTCCCAGTTGAAACAACAGCATTGACTTCTACCACTGGAGCCCGTGGAGTTAGTCCTGAGGGGGAGTTGCCCCCTGCCTTTCTCACTCGTTGCCAATGGCGACGTCGAGCACGATGAGCCATTGGGACTGGCTCGGAGATAGAGATAGCTTCTTTTTGCCCCCTGTTTGAATGAGGCGCCGCCGGTGTTAACCTCTTAAAGACTGAGGTTGTCTTCTGAGGGGTGATATCCAACCTATCGAAGACAGATCCTCGAGCAGGGACAGGAGCAGGAATCGTCAGTCTTGAAAAGACTGACTCTTTAACAGGGGAAGCCGCCTTGACGACTTCTGGAGCAGCAGTTATTGTCTTCCTTGGGACAGCCAGTTTAGAGTTCTGATCTAGCCTGGTGAAAACAGAGGCTGTCGGTTTGGTAGTTGGCGACCCGTTGACAGGGGCCGTCATAGCAGTGAGCCGGTCGAAGACCGACTTCTTGTTCACTTCCGCTGTAGGTATTGGCGCAGAGAAGCTTGTAGGTGGGATCATGGTCCCGAAGAACAGGCCAGTGGTGGCTTGGGTCACCTGGTCTACCGGCAGAGCGAGGAAGGAAGCCGCTTGGGGCCCATATGCTATACCTCCCGGTGAGGTGGAGCGTCCGTTGCAGTGGCATTTCGAGCAGTTGGTGCATTTAAATGCCATTGAATCTTGAGTTCTGCGCCAAGCAAAAGACCAAATCTTAGTAACTTGAAATCCGAAGGCAACCATTAACAAACCGCGATTAATTCGCGAAGACGACACACGAAGTGTGGAGTGGAAAGAGGAAAATGTCCCACCGGGCGTGCCAGAACCTGTTCCCCTCCGAATGGCGGCCGGACGACGCTAGGACGTCTGGTCCTGAGATTCGGGGCAGATGCTGTTTGGTTTTATCCGTCCACCTCTCCGAATATGCCAAGTTGATTTATGGCACCGTATATCGGAGGTTTAGACGGATGCGGCCGATGTAGCAGACTTCATCAGATTCCCCCTCGCTTGAGGGGTTTTTGATTGTGGGGACGCTCTTCCCTGCAGGCGCAAGCCTCTGCAGTTAATTATGCTACCGCATCGCGGTAACAACTTTCTCCTTCTCCAGAATTTCACTTCGTGTCGTGTGTGTTTGTTTTGTTTGTGGTTGCCCGTGGATTGTATACGGAGACTAAATGATGTCGTCGCCCGTAGGACGTGGATTAGTCCAAATCCGTATTTACTTAGATTTGGGTTTGGTGTTTTAGTTTAAGGATACGTTAGCCATGTTTAGGCTAAGATCGACTTAAACGTTCGTTAAGGATACATTAGTCTTGTTTGGGACTAAGATCGACTTAACGTAGTGATATATGGCCGTCAGGACTCGTCACCTCTCTGACGTCGTTGAAGGATTACAACGACGGGTGTCAGAGGAGCTCAGAGATGTACCCTCGAACCAGAGTTGATTTGGAATTTTATAGTCCATTTGAATGTTTAAGGATACGTTAGCCGTGTTTGGGGCCAAGATCGACTTAAACGGGATCGTTTAGATCCGGTAAAAGAGCATTTGGAGGCTCTATTGTTCCAGTTTAGGGACGTGATGGTCCATATTCTAGTTTAAGGACGTGGCGGTCTATATTCCAGTTTAAAGACGTGGTGGTCCGTATTCCCTAAAATATTCCAGTTTAAGGACGTGGCGGTCCATATTCCAGTTTAAAGACGTGGTGGTCCGTATTCCAGTTTAGGGACATGGTGGTCCATGTTCCAGTTTAGGGACGTGGTGGTCCATATTCCAGTTTAAAGACGTGGTGGTCCGTTATTAGTTTAAGGAAATTTCGGTCCCACATTAGTTTAAGGACGTTTCGGTCCAAAATTAGTTTAGGGACGTTTCGGTCCACCATTAGTTTAAGGACGTTTCGGACCAAAATTAGTTTAGGGACGTTTCGGTCCAAAATTAGTTTAGGGACGTTTCGGTCCACGAGTTTAAGGACCCCACAGTCCGTATTGATGTATGTGGTCGTCGAGACCCGTCACCTCTCTGACGATGTTGAATGATTACAACGACATGTGTCAGAGGAGCTCGGAGATGTACCCTCGAACCGGATATAAATTGATTTGAGAGAGAGAGAGAGCAATTGTGCTCAGTCAATTTAATTTGATGACTTACGGCCACGATTGGGCTAAGTCCAGTTGAGAATATTCGACACTTTTATTTGTTTTTGGCCTATTAGTCCTGTGCTAGGGCTTGGCCCATTTTTAATAATGCATAGCATTAAATCTTGGTCTCTGTTGGACCTTTATTTGGGCTCTGCCCCTTTTAAAATAATGCATTGCATTATTTATTATTTTGTTTAGGCTCTGCCCATTTATAAATGATACAGAGCATCAATTTTGTTTGGGCTCTGCCCTTTTGCAAAGTATTTAGTTCAGCCTATTAGGTCCTTTTTAATTGGACTAGGCCCTTCTGCAAATAATGCAATGCATTAATTATTTGACAGTGGCTTGTCAGGCGCTTTGCACCAAATAATGAGCGCAAACGCTCGTGGAAGCAACACGTGTCGCACTCCAGTGAATGCAAGCGCAATAGCGCAGTGCACTGTGTCAGTGCGCTGCGCTGTTGACACGTGGCGCTCCCTGGTGGCTTGTGCCAACAAAGGAGCGCAACAGTGCAATTTTTCAAGTGCAAAGCACTATTTTATATTTTGATCGATTTTAAATCAAAGAAAACAAGTTTTTTCTTGTTTTCAAAGAACCAATGGTTCATAAGAAAGTGCAAAGCACTACTATTATTTATTTTTTTCTGTTTATTTAAGATTATTGATCTTGCTCTTAGATCAATAATCTGTTCATAAGAGAATTTTCTCTTCTTCCTAAAGGTTTTTACCTTTTCTTCTTTTAGAGTTTCTTCAGACTTTTATGTATTTGAAGTTCTTGATTCTTCACCAAAAAAAATGTTGATGCCTTTGAATTGAGGCTTAGGGTCCTTTTTATAGTGCCCATAAATTAGTTAATTTTGTTAAAGAGATCTTTCCCTGAGTGATTTGGGGGATTTTCCCCACCGTTGGATCATTGATCCAAGGGCTTCTGTTTTACAGAAGAAAATCTTCTTGTTTTAACAAGAACAGAAAGATTTCTTTAAAATCTTTATTCTGTTTGGCGCAGATGCCCCAGCGCGTGACGCGTGTCACGCAGCACACAGAGTAGCGCAACTGCGCTAGCGCCTCTGCGCTGACACGTATCGCGCAGCGCGCAGCGGAGCGCAACTGCGCTGAAACGTGTCGCGCAGCGCACAGCGTAGCGCAACTGCGCTAGTGCATCTGCCCTGACACGTGTTGCGCAGAGCATAGCGCAGCGCAACTGCGATGACACGTGTTGCACAGCGCAGTGCTTGCGCAGCTGAAGCGTTGCTTCATTTAATTTTGTTTAAAACAGAGCTTTGCTCTGATTGGGTGCGCTGCCTTGGGCGCTGCGCTGATGCGTCTGCGCCAGACACGTGGCGCGTTGCGCCCGGGATTTGAAGCGTTGCTTAAAAATTTTGAATTTTGAATTTCAACAGAGCTTTGCTCTGATTGGGGGAAACATCGCTCACTGCCTCCATGTGACTCGAGACTGTACCTAAAATCCACTTGTTTGCACGACTCCTTTGAGCCGTGGTAGGGAGGAAATCAAAACACAGTGGGAACCACACAAGACTCTATGACGATATCAGGTCTACAAACTAACATGTACCAGTGTCACCAGATAACTGCTAACTGACGATAGATATGTTACCATCTAAGAGTTCTCAGCGAGTCCAGTTCGGTGTACCTATTCTCTAATGAGCACCTGTGTACAATTTTTGATGTCAAACACCAATGGTTGTGGGATCAACTATCGCCCCATACAGGGTCAAGAAACGTACACACTAGTCCACTCTGGAATATCGATACCCTGTCTCGATATCACCTCGACTAGGAACAATTAAAGGATGTGCTTGTGGACTATTTAGGCCCCACTAGTAGGATCTGCATCATAGTCCTGGAAGTCAAGTTCATATCCTAAGAGTTTTATCAATATGTAACAGAAAGACAGTATAATAATACAAGTATACATGTTAAGATAAAGAGTAACCAGATAGCATACTATCATGTCGAGCAAGAAAGTCCTCTATATATATGACCAAGCATCCACTATATCATACAATAATGGCCTCTAGGGCATACATATTCCTAACAGCTGCTAATAATAATTCTGCTATAATAATTTTAAAAAATAATTTAAATTTTGTTTTAAATGGAGAATTATTTCATCAAAGATGTGCATACCATATTTTAAATTTAATTGTGCATGATAGTCTTACTATAATTGATACTCATTTAGCGAAATTTAAAGATGCAATGATATTTATTGAAACCTCTGGATCCCGAAAACAGATTTTTAAGCAAACTTGTACCCGGTTAAATTTGAAATTTAGATATTTCAAATTCAACATTCTAACTAGGTGAAATTTCACTTATGAGATATTGAAATGTGTTTTAAAATATCGGGAGCCCATTACTTTATTTTATAAGGAACAAATGCTCAATAATAATTTAGAGGATTATGATCGGTTTGTTTGTGAATATATTTTGAAATTTTTAGAAATATTTTACAATGCAACTAAATGTTTATTTGGTATTTATTATCCTACTAAATATTTAGCAGTAGAATAATTATTTTATATTAGTAAGATTATCAATGAGCATGTAATTGACCCTGAAAGTGTATTTGCTGGAATGTTATATAGTATGCTTACGAAATTGAATAAATATTGGCGAAAAGTTCCAACATTGTTTTTTAGCATCTGGTTTTGATCCTAGACTTAAAAAAGATAATTTAATTTTTTTATTAGATGGATACCATGTAAACTTAGGTACTGATATACGAATTATAAAAAAGTTTTAGATTCTTATTTGCATGAATTGTTATGCCATATATGATGCACAGTACGGTCAAAACAGAATTTCTTCTTTATCTTCTCTTCACAGCAAACTTCTAAAAAATGAATATTTCAATTTTTGCAGCAGAAAAACAAAGAACAGCCGTTTCTACTTCTTCTACTTATAATGAGCTTACAATGAATTTACAAACTGATTTCAGTAATTTTCTTATCGCGGATTAAATAGATAGTCTTGATATTTTAGATTGGTGGAAAACACTTGGACATATGTATCATGTGCTTTCTGCTATGGCTCGTGATTTACTAACAATTTCTGTGTCTACAGTAGCTTCGGGGTCTGCTTTTAGTGCAAGTAACAGGGTTCTGAGCAACAATAAAGCGAGACTGTCGGATGACGCATTGGATATCGTCGTGTGCCAAAATGATTGGTTCGATACAGAAGCTAGACAACAACACGTTAAGAGTATTGAAAACGCTAACATTGATGAAGAGCAAAAACTGATAGAAACTAATCAGTTAGTTTTTTTATTGAATTGTATTTTAAATTTTTTGGCAATTGTATGAGAGGTATGATTTGCTAACTTATGTCCCCTCTTAAAAAAAAATTTAATTAAAAAAATATCTAGGTCTGCCCTCGGACCTAAACGAATTTCGGGTTAAAAACATTTCCAAAATTATTTCATAAAGATAAAAATTTACTTTAATTTTTTTTAAATTCAAAATTTTTAAATGTCTCGGCCTAGCCCGGCCCTCACTACTAAAATAGGGGGTTTCCCCTATGGATAACGACATCCATAGGGGCAATTTTAGTTTGGCCCTACGGACTAATCCGTAGGGCCAAAAGGTTGCCCCTACGGTCCTTACATATTAATTTAAAATCTTAAATTGTTGGTTGCCCCTACGGAGCCGCAAACCAAGAACCTACGGACTTATCTGTAGGGGCATGTAAATAGGGATTTCAGTAAAAAGGTACAGATCGATCCCTACGCTCATTATCCCTAAATATTATTTTCTGTCTGCGCGCGAACCCAAATTCCCAAACCCTCGTTCCCGCCGATCGCCTGTGTATTTCGTCGTCGTTCTCGTCGTCGCCAGCGCCGGCCGATCCGTCGTCGCCACCGCCTGCTTCTTCCTCATCTCCGTTTTCGTCGTCGCCTCCTTTCATCGTCGCCTCCGATCGATCGCCGCCTCTGCAAAGGTAAGGAAATCTTCAATTACTAAAATTTTTGATTGTTTTAGGGCTATGGTTCATGGTTTGGGTACCGATGAGGCATCGGTTGGGGTTAGCGTTAGGGTTGGGGCTCGGGCTCGGGCTCGGGCTCGGGTTGGGGCTGCGGTTGGGGTTGGGGTTGGGGTTCGGCAGGGGGTTGCGGTTAGGGTTGGGGTTGGGGTTAGGGTTAGGGTTGGGGTTCGGCTGGGGCTGGGGCTGGGGTTAGGGTTGGGGTTGGGGTTTAGCTGGGGCTGGGGTTGGGGTTGGGGTTAGGGTTAGGTTGGGGCTGGGCTGGGGCTGGGGCTGGGCTGGAGCTGGGGCTGGGGCTGGGGCTGGGGTTAGGGTTAGGTTGGGGTTGGGATGGGGCTGGGGCTGGGGCTGGGGCGGGGCTGGGGCTGGGGCTAGGGTTCGGTTGGGGTTGGAGCTGGGGGATCGTAGCCGCGGTAGATGGTGGAGTAGCCGGGGCCGATCTTATGCAGGTCCACAATGTAGTCTCTGACGATGTTGCCCCAATTTCCATGGAGACATGAGGAGACATGAGAAGAATTCGTGTCTTTCGTGTTGTAGATATAGAATCAAGTAGCTAGCTATAGATTGATTTCCCAAAAATTATAATTGTATGCATTCATGTGGTGGTTGTAGTTTGTGGCCAAATAAATCTTTGCATGCTGCCATTGGCAAGTCTTTGTCCAACCAAAACATGATTCAACATATTGAGCTTGTGGTACCAGACCATTCATAATGCAAAAAAAAGACACATTTCTGATTTGAAGAAAAGGAAGGGCAAGATAGGGATTTAGTTATGGATTTTACTTGGGCGCCTCCTCTTTTAATACATGTCTATCTTTACAAGAATATCGCGTCACACATTCGGTTTTAGTATCTGTACGCAACTGCTTTGATTATCATCGTGTTATTAACATCTTGAACTTCTATCCTTTTTCTAATATGTTTCATAGTTAATATAATAATCGAGGATAGACAGGAAACAAAAAAGCATTTAATGGGAATAAAAAATGTAAAAAAAAACTGTCATAATATAGGACAAAGCGTGGATTTTTTAATCCGTTGCTGAATTTGGCAAAACTGAGAGGAATTTCCAGCAATTTTAGCCTAGTTTGATTACTAAAATTTGGCAAACCTGAGAGGAACATGTTTTTTTGATGCATGTTTCAGTCATGTGAATTCATATGTTGCATATAACGCTTTATGATATCAGTATCCTACATTTATAGTTTTAATTATTGATTGTTATAGATGAATGCCATTGCAATATTAGTTTTTGGTAAATGAATGCCATTGCAATGTAGGATGATCAGTTCTATCAATCTTGATCTTAATGGTTTAAAATCATGTTACACATACAACAAGAATACACAACAAACGCATCATTAGAGAGCGATTCGAGATGTTCAAGTTAAAACCAATATATGATACTCGATGATAATATGAAACCTTCATATTCTCATCGATACTCATATATGAAACTAAAAGCGCCACTTAGTCCCCGTCTATCGGTTAACATACGTTCGATAATTTATTCTTTTCAACGACAAACGCACACACAAAGCATATACACGAATTTTCTCCTTTGTCAGTAACTATCTCGTTCTTATATTTCTTAATATAGTCACCATAACCTACAATTTATATGTTATACATTCTAACATGGCCCATGAGTACGTCAGAGTTAAGGACTGGATGTATGTGGATTGGCAACAACGTATGCAACCTAAGTTTGTCGCAGGAGTTGCTGTTTTCATTGAATTTGCACGCGCACATAATAAGATCCTAATAGAGAAGATTCTCTATCCGTGCGATAGATGTGGCAATAAGTACTGGCAGAAGGTAGAATTGGCAGAGCTTCATATTGTAAAATATGGGTTTACTAGACTTTATACAACTTGGAAATATCACGTGGAAGGAGAAGAATGCAGTAATGCGGCAGAAGAAGAAGGAGAACACGATAATGCGGCAGGAGAAGAAGGAGAATTCGGTAATTCGGCAGAAGGAGAAGACGGTAATTTATTTCCATCAGAAAAAATGGAGGATATAGTAGAGCCTGCCATAGGTGAATCTATTCGTACCGAAGATGACATTCCTTCAGGTCAAGGACCGCGTGCGGATAAATATGAAAATTTCATGAATGATGCTAGAAAACCAATTATGAGAATGCGAAGTATTCCACCCTCTCATGGTTCGTCCAACTTTTCCAGATTAAGTGCCTAAATGGATGGAGCAACAAGTCATTCACAATACTTCTTTCGTTCTTGAAAGATTCTATACCCCCGGGAAATAACGTGCCCGACAGCTGGTACGGAGCCCAGAAGATGATGTCTGATTTGGGTCTAAAGTGCGAGAAGATTCAAGCATGTCCTAAAAACTGCATGTTGTACCGGAAAGAGAATTCAGATTTGAAAGAGTGTCCAACATGCGGAGAGGCCAGGTATAAGCCGAAAGATTCTGATAAGAAGCCTGATATACCTGTCAAGATAGCACGATACTTTTCTATAACACAGAGGCTACAGAGGCTATTCAGGTGCAAGAAAACGGCTGAGGCAATGATTTGGCATCACCGTGCTCCTCCAAGTGAAGATGGAAAAATGAGCCATCCAAGAGATTCACCGGCATGGAAGGATTTCGATAGGAGGCACGCAATATTCAGTAGCGATCCTCGCAATGTCCGGCTCGGACTGGCTACTGATGGCTTCTGCCCATTCAACTATATGGCTGGAAGTCACAGCACATGGCCCGTTGTAATGATAATTTATAATCTGTCGCCTTGGTTGGCTATGGACCAATCATACTTTATGATGCCTCTTCTTATCGACGGACCAAACTCACCGGGGAACAATATCGACGTCTATCTCCGACTTCTGATCGAGGAGTTGAAATCTTTGTTCATTGATGGTGTAGAGACATACGATGCAAACACAAATACAACCTTCATACTGCGTGCGGCTTTAATGTGGACAATTAATGACTTTCCTGCGTATGGAATGCTATCAGGTTGGTCCGTACATGGTCACAAAGCATGTCCTCATTGCCATGAACACACAACATCGAAATTCTTGAATTTTAGCAGGAAGGTTTGTTATTGCGGCCATCGACGTTTCCTGCCTCCAGACCACCCCTATAGGTTAGACATGGTTCACTTTGATGGTCATCAGGAGATTCTTGGACCTCCATCTCCATTTTCCGGAGAGGACGTGACTGCTAAATGGGATGGTTACAATAATGTGACCTTCGGGATGGATCCGACGAAACAGGTCAAACCACCATTTTGGAACAAGTTAAGAATTTTCTTCGAGCTTCCGTACTGGTCAACAAATTTAGTGCGTCATTGTCTGGACGTCATGCATATAGAGAAGGGAGTATCAGAGCACATACTCAACTTGCTTCTTTGTACAGACGGGAAATCGAAAGACAACCTGAATGCTCGGATGGATCTACATGAGTGGGGAATAAGAAGTGAATTGCACCCTAGACCGTTAGCGGGTAAACCGGGCAAGTTTGTACTTCCCAATGCCGCTTATCATATGTCACAACCAGAGAAGAAAAGATTCCTGCAGGTGTTGCATGATTTGAAAGTTCCCACAGGTTTCTCAGGATCATTCAGCAAGAAAATAAAAATTGTGAAAGGCAAGATCGATGGGCTGAAAAGTCATGATCACCATGTTATCATGGAGCACCTTCTTCCATTAGCCCTCAGGACTTCTCTCTCCGAATCGGTTGGTCTAGTAATCAACGACCTATGTTGTTTTTTCAGAGAGTTGTGTGCTAAAACACTGGAGGTTGTGACGCTGGATAAACTAGAAAATTCT
Organism: Agapanthus africanus; assembly: GCA_030015575.1. NCBI lineage: Eukaryota > Viridiplantae > Streptophyta > Magnoliopsida > Asparagales > Amaryllidaceae > Agapanthus > Agapanthus africanus. The sequence goes on along the minus strand of JASDDO010000016.1, from coordinate 355,182,270 downwards.
ATTGCGTTGATACTTTGCAAGTTTGAGCGTATTTTCCCACCGTCATTCTTCGATATCATAATACACTTGACGGTTCAGCTTGCAACTGAGGCTAAGTTAGACGGACCGGTACAATATCGATGGATATATCCCATCGAGAGGTACGTGTAATTTTTCGTTTCGTGCAATTTATAAATTTATTGTTGTCCTGTATGCCCGTATTTATTTATTCAACATATTTTCATTAGGTGCCTCTACACTCTTAAAAAGTATATACGCAATAAAAATCGACCAGAGGGTTCTATCATGCAAGGTTATCTTCTTGATGAAGCAACCGCATTTTGTTCCCGCTATCTGGACGAGAACATTGAGACAAGACTTAACCGGCCTCGAAGAATTCAAGACGGGCCATATGGTAAAGCCGAGTATAAGAGGGTAGACACTATGTTTATCAACAAGATATACCGGTTTATCTTGCTTAATTGCGCATGTCTTGAACAAATTAGAGAGTAAGTTTTTTTGGATTAATTGTTATATTTGTGTTTGTGTGTGTATGAAATGATATAATATTAATGTCACCATTATTTATCGAAAACAGAATTCATTTTAACGAGGTACGTGAGGGGCATCCTGATTGGAACGAAGAACGATTGGAAAAATATCATCAGGATAATTTTTGTGATTGGGTCACAGATCATGTAAGTTATTCGAATAACATTTTATTGCTATCAGTTTTAATCTAAACTTGTATCGTTATGTATTTGTCGTAAAATTTGTTTTGTCAGATCCACGATCCGAACTTGTCTGCATCATTTGAGAGTGATTCAAGATATTTAGCTCAATTTCCTAGTATGAAGGTTGCATATTACAAAGGATTTGGTGTCCTTGGATACCAATTCGAAGTTAAGGACATAAAAACATCTAGAACCACTCAGAATAGTGGGATTGGGACGGTAGGATCGGACGGTGTGATTTATTATGGGTACTTAAATTGTATACTCGGCATCCACTATCCCGGACGATCAGAACCATTTTATATATTCCAGTGTACTTGGAACGATACACGAACCGATACGGATAAGTGGAGAAGAAATCTTGGGACTTGGAAAGATGAATATGGATTGACCAGTGTGAACACACTTTGATTTTACGGTCAGGAAGATCCGTTTATCTTTCCGAACCAAGCGTTCCAAGTATACTACTCACAGTGTTTGAAGCATCCAGGATGGAGTGTTGTATGCTGATGGAAACCCAGAGATGTCTACGATGTCCCAGAATTCGAGGACAGCGATGAGGATGAAGAAGAGAGAAGGCTTAGAGTGCTCCGACCGTCTGTTTCAAAGGACGGGTTGTCTTCGGCCGATCATGAAGTTACGTGGGTTAGAAATGACATCGACGATGAAATCCAAGTAGATATGTATAATGCGCCCACGAAACAAAAAAGGTTATTAGTAATGTTATATTATTACTTCACATTTTACGATCTATACATATATAGTCAATACTTTTAATGACTGTCTAATGCATCCACGAACCGTTTATCTAGATTTGATGATGATGTCGGGAGTAGCGAGGGGCGGCAGAAGCTCCAGCTGCGGCAGAGGCAGAGGCAGAGCGGTTATGCCGCCCGGAGAGCTGCGTAGGGAGCTTCAGAGGGCCGGTCTTGCACCCAGATCGGAGACCCCTTCGGATGCCTCCTTCCGTGTGCATTTTGCCACACCTCCAGGTATATTGCACGCATATCCATTTTGAATGTAATATTATAGATATTCATGCCTGTTTATGTCAAAATTACTTATATTGTCAATGTTTGATTGTCTAGTTGTTGGTGATGCGTCCACATCAGGGACAAGGCCACTCCCGCTCCTCCAGGTATGTTTATATATCATATAGTGCATGTATATTGATTTAGAATACTATATCATAAATATACACACATTCCTTTTGCTCTTACTTAGATAGTAATTTTTATTATTGTCTAGCTGTAGGTGGTGACACCACCGCACCTGCGGGTATGTTTATATATCCTATAGTGGATGCATTTTGATTTAGAACGTTATATTATTGATCTACACATTCTTTTTGCAATTACTTATATAATCTATTTTTAATTGTCTAATTACAGGTGGTGCGTCCACATCTGACGCAGGGGCCACTCCTACCACTTCCGTACCCTCCGCATCGTCTGTAGGTTAGTATGAATAAATATAAAATATTTATTCATTTTACATATGCTCTATAGAATAAATATGAACTTCATGGAAATTTAGCGTCAATATTTATTTTCTAGTTGGAGGGGATGCGTCCGCATCCGGGACACCGGCTGTTCCTCACCGGAGGAACTATCGTCCCGCTCGTGCTGCTGCTCGGGCCCAGGCTCGTGCTTTAGTCATCGGAGGTATATATCACACTTCAATTTTCGTTTAACCTTGATTTCTTAATACAACTTTGTCTTAATATTGATTGTCTTGATATTTCTTGCAGACGCGGGGCCTCCCCATCCCCAGAGGGGGACTCGAGGCCCGAATCAGCCCCATAGGCTGAGGCCTGACAGAGCAAGGGGGAGGCAGCATTCCCCCTCTTTTTTACTCTTGACTATCGCTATACCGGTACTCATGCCGAGAGGTTCGGCCGGTATATGGGGGATGAGAGCCGGCTCGTGAAGAACTATCCACTTCACGTTGAGTGGGGCGAGCAGCACCGACGCTCATTCGCCCGCTTCTTTGATCAGGCTCGGGTATTAATATATATTTTCATTTGATTTATCCAATATATATATTATTAACTCTTGCAATCTAATAACAATGTTTTTTTTGGTATTTTCAGTTGGATTACGATTTTCAGCCTGTAGCCGACCCTGATCACCCCGGGAAGGTGCTCGACCTTCATGCTCTGTACAATGGCCTGATGAAGAACATGCAGACCAAGGTCTGATACAACAGGAATGAGCTGAAGGCCGACTGCTACTCCCCATGGATGGCGACCCCCGAGGCAGAGAGAGCGGCCCTCTTATCTACTCCGATGTTTGCGAGAGTCAACGTAGAGACATGGCCTCTATTGTGCGAATATTTCGACTCTCAACGCAAACAGGTATGTATTTTAAATGTAATTCATTGTTTAGGATATAATTTATTTTTTTGTGTTCCTTCATTAGAAAACTAAATGTAAATGCGTTGTGCAGAAACATGCCGCTCAGAATACAGAGAATAGGAAGTCGGCAAAGAGGGGTCGCCCGACTTACACAGGTGGCTCGAGGAATATTACTCGAGCCATGGAGTTATCGGAAAATTACAATAGACCGGCCTTTGTGATATAATGCAATATTAAGAGTTATTTTCTAATATATCTAATATAAAGAGTTATTTTCTAATATTACAGACAGCTCAGACCCTGGCGCAAGATGGTACACCGAGCGTGCTGTCCGCATATCTTTCCGTCCACGACACCTCGACAGATCCCGCCACGGACGCGCTTCGATATCTCGACATCGCTACCCAGGAGTATTGCGTAAGTGTTAATATTTATTCTACCCATATTTAAAATTTTAGTTTTGGAAGGTTCAAATTTAAATTTTATACTTATACTTTACTGCTTAATGTGGGTGTAGGAGCGGGTGGTTGAGCAGGCCGAGGCCTCGGGGATCGATTTTACCGGACAGAGCGATCCGAGGCTGCTGACCCCAGTCGTGGACGCCGCACACGGAGGGCACCACGGAGGTTGGGAGAGAGGCCGAGGACTGGGACCTAGCAGGGCCCATATGAGGTTGGACTCCACCCCGGCGGTTACTTCCTCCGTCTCCAGTGAGCGACGTGTCTAGCAGGAACTGGAGAGCTTGAAGGCCACCGTTCAGGAGTTGAAGGAGATGCTGGTATGTATACTACTTAATAGTAAAATATCATGTCATATTATAGATATCAACATATCCAATATTAGTACGTAGCCTGAGCTTATTTGGTTGTAGACTTAGGTTTGATTAATCATACATACATATCTAATTAAAATAAACTACGGTTTTCCAAACTAGATATCCAAATGGGGTTTCGAAATAACTTGATAATGATACGAATTCGAATAATACACAGTTCTTACACGCTTATTACACACGTTAGGTCCAGACGCGACAGGGTATATCGGCCGAGCCTCCACATGCATCTCCTTCGGCTGCGGCTCCGCAAGCCACTACATCGGCTGCGGTTCCGCAGACAGCTCCTATAGCTCCACCGTCCGCTCAGACTCCCGCAGCCGCGGCTCCGCAAGCCACTATCTCGACGGCGGCTGCACAGACCACATCGCCAGCTCCACAGCCCGCTCAAACTCCCGCACGCGCCGAATTGCATGATTTATTGACCGAGGAGCAGGCGCGCCAGATTCTAGCGTTTATCAGAGGTGGAGCTGGACCGAGTTAGGGTAGCTTTTTGATTCTTATTTTTTGAAACATGTATTTATTTATATGATACATATTGTACTACATTTTGGATGATATTGATATTGGTGGTCCTACGGTGTTTATATTTATATCATATTCTATTTTTTGGTTTCTTTTGTATATTATATGCGTGAGATGTGATTATGAATACTGCGATATATGTTGTGTGATGATTAATTGTATATTTGATTGATGTATATATTATTGTGCACAGGGCGAGAAAAAAATAGGCAGCTCTTTTTTTTGAGAAAAAAATAGGCAGCTCTTTTTTTTGAAAAAAAACTAATAATATGTACCTACGGATTAATCCGTAGGTACACACGTTGCCCCCAACGGATTAAACCGTAGCGGCAAAATATCAGAATAACTGATATTTTCCCCTGTGATCTCAGTATCAGGGGGTTGGGCTTGTCCCTACGGATATATCCGTAGGGGCAAAATATCAGGATTCCTGATATTTTGCCCATACGGATATGTACCTATGCATGTATCCGTAAGGGCTATTACTTGGCTCTACGGATTCATCTGTAGGTACAAGTAATATATTTTAAAAAACCGTAAATAAAATAAATTTATTGCCCCTACGGCCTAATCCGTAGGGTAAAAGAGACCTACACAGAACTCCGTAGGGGAAAATATTTGTCCGTAGGGGCAAGTTCAGGGCTTCAACTTGCACCTACGGCGTTTGTACCTACAGGGTATTTTATTGTCCCTACGGATAGAGCCGTAGGGGCAGTGGTTTGCCCTTATGGATAAATCCGTAGGGGCAACTCCTATTTGTAGTAGTGCCTATCAAAGCCGGGCCAGATCGGGCTTGGTTCGGGTTTGAAGGCCTGAAGCCCGATCAACCCGGGTCCGGGCCGGCCCGAAAACCGCCCGGCCCGGCTCGATAGACACCGGACTCTATGTTGGTGTGCAAAATACTATTCAGAATGTTATGTGATGAACAATCAAAGTTATAATTTTCAAAAGGTAAAAGCAAGACAAGGGCTCAAGCAACAAATCATTTATTCTAGTATTCTAGCAATCAATACTCACGTAACAATGTTCTAGACAATAGATCTCATATCACCTTATAATCTAAAATCCAAATGCCCATTAATTACACAATCAAGCTTATAATATCTCATGCATCCATAAGTGTCTGCATCGCTTCAAAAACATTCTTTTGAGATTAAATCTACACCAACGACAATGAGATCATTCAATCCCAATGGCATATACATAAACTGATTCGAGTTTCGTCGTTCTCAGCACTCCGAAAATCTCCTGCCATTTGTACCACTTCATACACCTGCCTAGGTGCAGAGCTTAGATAGCACATCCACGCAAGTTTACTCCTCTTCTGGCCACAGCTAATGACCCGGAAGTTTCATATTCACAACTTCATCTGAGCAAAGACAGGAAAAAAACAAAGGGCGGCATCAATCAACAGATTTTCCTGACAAACAAACAATAGTACACCGCTTTCCCGGTGATCTTTGTACATCTCTATCCCCATGACCTGAAACATGGACATCTTCTTACTAATTATTATATGATAGGTTTCTATACGCTACTGCTCTTGCACTGGATCATTGCAAATTAACAGTTTCTCGTCCAACATTTATGCTCACATATCAATGGATGGAAATGTTGCGAATACGAGACGATCACAAAGCAAACACAATTGAAAACGAGAAGAAAATCAAATCAATGACAACATAGAAATACAACTACTAACCACAAAAAAATAAGCGAAGACGAAACTTTATTAATAATCAAATATCTAGATTAGTGCCAATTGATGGAGAATTACAAATCTCTCTCAAACCCTAAATCTCACACAATTATTAATGAGTTCTCACTAATTAACAAGAGCTATCTCAAAGACATCGATCTTTAGGGTTACAAAATACTACAATATATATAGTATACCGGAGATAAGTCTAAATAACTAGAGATAAATCTAAATAACTAATTTCCAAACTAATAAATACCCACCTTACTTGTAGATAAGTCTGAATCTGTTATCCTTAGTCTTGTAGACAAGTCTGAATCTGTGGGAAATCAATAAGGATCGGAATGGGAGACATACAAGACAAATATTCATCTTGCCTCACATTCCCACAAACTCCTCCATCAAAATTAATAATAGCTTCAATTTCACCACAAAACCCCTCAAGGGCTCAAATGAGCGCGACACACTCCAATAAAGTTCAAGCAATGCTCAAACTTTACAACCGAAAATGATTTTGTCAACACGTCGGCCGGATTATCTGTTGTGCCAAGCTTCTTCACAATAATCTCTTCTTTCTCAACGACTTTCAGTACCTCACATCAATGTGCTTCGTATTATTATGATGCATCTGATTTTTCATCAAGTGAAGTACGCTTTGGCTGCCACAATAGACTATTATGGTATCCTTTTAAATACCAAGTTCCGAAAATAGTCCCTTCAACCAGATTGCCTCCTTAACGGTGCAACAACGGCCATATATTCCACCCCCGTCATAGACAACGCTATCATAGGCTGTAATGAAGTACGCCAACTGATGGCATATTTTTCCAAGGAGAATACATAACCGGTGATCGATCTTCATCTGTCAAGATCACCCGCATAATCAGAATTGCTAAATCCAACCAAACTGTCGTTGTTCCTTCCAAACACTAACCCTATGTCAGACGTACCACGCAAGCATCATAATATCCATTTCACTGCTTGCTAATGTACTTTACCAGGAGATGCTATATAGCAACTAACAAGACTAACACCATGTGAAATGCCGGGTCGTGTACAAACTATGGCATACATAACGCTAACCACCGCACTCGCATATGGAACATTAGACATATATCCATCTCAGCTTTTTTTTTTGCGGTGATGAACAAGTTGAAAGTTTGAAATGAGTTGCCAATAAAGTACTTACAGATTTAACGTCTACCATGTCGAAATGCTCCAAAACTTTCTCAATATATCGCTGTTGAGATAAATAAAGCTTTCCTTCTTTGCGATCGCGTCTTATCTCCATACCAAGTACTTTCTTGGCCACTCCCAAATTTTTGGTCTCAAACTTGCCTTTTAACCGTTCCTTCAAATTCTGAATATCAACCATATACCTTGTTGCTATCAAGATATCATCAACATAAACTAGCAAGTATATGAAAGAACCATCGGCGAGCATCTTCGAATATACACAATTGCCGCCCATACTTCTCGTAAACCCTATTTCTTTCATGAAGGAGTCGAACTTATTATACCAACGTCTTGAAGACTGCTTCAAACCATAGTGAGATTTCTTTAATAAGAAAACATGGTCTTATTTTCTATTGACTTCGAAACCTTCGGGCTGTTGCATGTAGATTTTCTCTACCAAATCACCGTGCAATAATGCAGTCTTCACATCGAGCTGCTCAAGTTCGAAATCTTGCATAGCTACCAAATCGATCAAGACACGTATAGAGGTGTGTTTAACAACCAGAGAAAATACTTCAGTGAAATCAACATCCCGCACCTGTGAATAGCCTTTAGCTAACAACTGTTAGGATATATATGCCCTAGAGGCCTTTATTGTACAGGATGCTGGAGATATATATGTACATGACAGTCTTGCTCGATATGATAATATGCAATTTGCTTTTTCTTTATCTTAATACATGTATATGTTCTACTTGTTATTTCATATCGCTAATACATGTTGATAAATCCCCTAGGATTCTTGATTGACTACCAGCATTGTGATGGCAATCATATTTGTGGGGGCTGGGTAGTCTATAAGCACTTCCTTAAATTATCCTTAGTCGTCGGATTATAGAGACTGGGCATCGATACTCCAGAGTAGATTAGTGTATACATTTCTTATTCCCGTCAGGGAAGATGGCCGGTCCCACAACCATTGGTGTACGACACCAAAGATAGTATACAAATGCTCATTAGATTATGAGTTACACTGGGCAGTCTCGTTGTGAGTTGCTGGATGGTACTATACATTACGTCAGACAACACTCAGGTGACATAAGTACATGGTAGTCTGTCGAACTGAGATCGCTATTTGTTTCGTGTGAGTTCCCACTGTACTTTGATTCCAACCCTACTACAGCTCTACTAAGTCGTGCAAATAGGTTTTAGTTGGGTACAGTCCCGTGCCACATGGAGGCAGTGAGCGATTATCGGGGATTCGTCTCTCCCGATATAGGGAGTCGATGTCGCGATGTGTACGGTTAGCCAAAACTATAAGAACCTGGCCACGGCAGTTAAGATTTACTGATAATTAGATCAGTAGTTTCTCGGATGGTCCTGAGCCATATAGGCACGACTTATCAGATTATTAGGGGTCTGATGTTTTCCACCTTATAGACTAGATATGCAATATTCTCAGACGAACAGACCGGACTGTATAGAAATAGTCACAGATAGACTCAGTAAGGATACAGACGAGTTTGCTTGTAAGCCTTCCTTTCAACAGATACCTGGGTAGCTGTTATGTACAGGCAGTGCCACTGACGTGCATGTGGTTAAACCCACTGCCAGTGTATTGTCGAGTTTTTAGAGTCCTACGCAGAAAGTTTTCCAGTTCAGACGAAACGATATAGTATGCGTATTTTGATATACTAGGGTGTTCGATTAAATACGTGTATTTTATACACGTTCTTTATTCAGACATTTTGGTGATACTGGAAGGTTTGAAAAATAGCCTGATATGTGAGCTGGTATTATATTGCTCTCTTTTAGGTATTTGTATTTTAACTCAAATACGATATTTATACAAATACGTGTATTTGTATAAATACAGGTATTTGTGTCTTGGTACAAATACATGTATTTCTATCTTAATATGAATACACGTATTTTATATTTCCGATACAAATACGTTATTCGTATTTCGGTAGAAATATGAGTATACGTATTTATTATAAATCGGGTATTTTTGTTGTGTGTGTATGTGTATTTATTTATTTATATATATGTATATGTGTATAGGGTAAGGTGACTTTTCTTTTTTTCTAATCTCTTCTTGGTTTTTCAAGATGTGTGTGGGCTTGTGACTTACACTAGTGAGTCACAAACCCACCCACTTGTTTTATTTTTTAAAAGATATATGAAGAGAGAAGAAAAGATGGATATTATTATGTTAGCCATTCTCTTGTTCATCTTCTTCCTCCTCTTTTTCTCTTGAGTTTAAAGGAAAAAGAAAGAGAGTATCTTGACATAAATACTACACCACTAAGCATCAATTCTTAGCAAATCTTGATCTATAATTGCTTCTTAGTTCACTACTAGACGCTAGAGTTTGAACTCGCATCCTCGGATGGATTATCTTTAACGAGGGAGACTTATTCGCAAGCTCGATCAAGGAACCATTTGAGCTTAAGAAGAGGACCACAAAAGACCCGAAGGACACATCTTCAAACGTTGTAGTTCTCAACCTAGTAGCTAAACTCTTATAGTTATATTAGTTTAATGTTTGGATTCGATTTCTAGGGTTTTAGTTTCTAGTGCTCACTTAAAATTAACGTTTTTTGATTCCGTAAAGGTCGTAGTTGTAGAGGCACGAGCACTAGCAACTTACACTGGTATCAGAGCCAACCCAAACACTTAAACTAATTATAGATGTTATTTGTGTTTCGAAATCAAAATAGTTCCGTATTTGATAAACTATAAATCCAAGTTTTTGTCGAATTTTTTAGAGCCTCTAATTTTTTTTTAAACAATTGCAGAGAGCTCGACATGCTATTAGATGATCACCAGAGAAGGACGGGAGCACATTTTCCTCAAATTCCTGCTACTTGCAGTTTTTGTATGGGGTTTTGTGTCGTGCTTTGTCTGGTGTCTTGAGTGCTTGGATTTAGGGTTTCTTATATTGTTTGACTTTTCCCAGATTTCATATAATGTTATCTTTATATATGGGCAATACGGAATATTTCTAAGTCGAAATTATAACATCGTTGATTTTCTTTTCGTTTGTATATGTGTTTCTAAACGTTGGTTAATATACGTCAATTAGAAGGGGTTTCACATATCTTGCTTGTGTTGTGGTTATGGAATAGAATAGATGCGGTCGTCGTGATTGAATAGCCGGGAGGGTTTTACATGTGAGAGGGTGTTTTCTTTTTCATTCATGTAATAATTCATTATGATGTAATATTATTCTTTTAGAGGGCACTTCAGGGTTAAGATTGTGTCCACCGTTGTATTCTTATTTTTCATTACATGTACCTAGGATAGACCCAAGGTGGGGTACTCAAGTAGCCGGGTTCTAGAATTCAACAGGTAGCCATCTCGGGGAGTCGAGACCGGGTCACATAATTATAGAATTGGTAGGGTTGTTTGCCATGCTCGTAGGGGTCTAGGGGTATGGGTTGTTGGATATTCATCATGACCGTGGAATATGTATTTTCGTAAATGGCTTAAACGAAAATACAGAATTCTAGTTCATTTATATTGCTTCGCTTGTTCTGTGATTGAATTTTATTGCATGAGACGAATGTGATATATACTATATATATAAATAAACGTTGCTTATGTTTTTCATCCGCGCTAGTCCTGTCCTCACCCTGCCGTAAGTTAAGGAATCTTATGGTGAAGACCCGGGATCGTGTAGCGAATTCGGATGGCATAAGCATGCGTTCTATTTTTGTTTCTTCTGCAATGATAAAGTTAATTGATGGGACCGCATTAATCCTAATTAATGCAAAGAAACAAACCTAACATTTAAGATCGTTGGAACAATTATAAAACCACTCGGTTTTCTTTAAAAACAACTTTTAAATCCAGAGCCTAAACCACTCCTTCTAAAATCTATTCGGTTCCTTCGATGATATCAACTTCATTACGTTCACGGTTTTCACCAAAACTAGTCGTAGCTCTCCGTCATTTCAGATAGGTATCCACTAGTATTCAAGCTATATATTTTGACCTTCGCCAAGACATAGTGTTTGGAAGGTAGTGGATATTTATCTGTAGTATAGATATATGCGTTAATTTAGGACAAGCGTACAACTGTTTTGGCTTTCGTCAAGGGTTTGTATGAATGGGTCTAGGTTAATCAGGAAAATGATGGGTTGAACTTGACTTGGGACTTATGATATTTTGGGTTTCGTCAAAGTATTAAGCACTTGGGGAAAAAACTACATCAGGAGTTTCAAACATACGGGAAACTTGCTGGTGTTGCATACCTTCTGAAGTATGGTGGTTTTGGTTGGCTTCCTTCAAAATTATCACATGATGATAGTTGGGTCTTGATCCTTGTGAGTATCAACTACTCTTCAGGAAAGTTTTCACCTTACAATTAGCTAATCAAGTAAGTGTCTAGAAAGGTATTAACGGGGTTATGCCTCTGGGAAAACGGGGTTATTTAATTAGGTCCGTTCAAAAGCACGGGAGACCTCCCTCCGAAATACCAACACTGGTCTGGCTGAAAGATAAACGAACTTGTATAGTGCAATTAATCCCAACTAATTCTTCTTTTAAGGTTTGAAGGAGAATTTGAGGAAACAGTGGGAGCATCCTGTTTAGATAAACTAATAACCAATCTAAACTTGCAAGAATATATGCTGAGCGTTTCTTCTCTCTCCTAATTGCAGCGACCATCATGACTAGACTTAAGTTGCTACTAGATAAAAACATACTTACGTGTCCGAATTATAAAGATTGGCTACGGAATGTCCGAATAACCCTTACTTATGACAAGGTGGCATATGTCCTTATGGAAAAAGACTCCGCTGTCTCAAGTCCTGATTCCACAGCCGCGGACATTGAGGTCTGTAAAACTTAGGATCTAGATTGCGCAAAAGCTAAGTGTCTCGTGATGGCCTCCATGGATAATAAATATCAGAGTCGACATGAGAAAATGGACCTAGTATTCATCTTCCTCCATACCAAGGATTTATATGGAGAGCAATCTCGTATCGCAAGATATAGGATCTCGAGTAAACTATTTCAAGCGAGCTTGACCATTGGTTCATCTGTCGGGGACCACGTCCTGAAGATGGTCAGTCTCATTAAGGATCTCGCAGACCTTGGGACCACGTTAGAGAACGAGTTATATACTGACCTGATTCTACAGTCCCTACCTTCCACCTTTGCCCAGTTCACATTGAAATTCAATATGCAATGAACGGAAATTACACTTTCAGAACTTCTCAACATGTTGAGAACTGCAGAGGGCACCATGAAGAAATCCAGGGAGACACCTGCTCTATTTGTTGGGAAACCTTCTTCCTCTAAATTCATGGCTAAGGCCAAAATGAAGAAAAAGAAGGCCCCTACCAAACCGAAAGGTGGTGTCACTAAGGTGTAAGGGAAGGGAAAGGAAAAAATTGGGGGACCACAAGCAACAAAGGATGAGTGCTTTTATTAACATAAGAAAGGACACTGGAAGAAAGACTGCCGGGATTTAAAAGCCAAGAATCAGGACACGAAGCAAGTTGTGGTTTCGGCTTCAGGTGTGTTCGTGATTGAAAATTGTTTCTCTATTAAATCTACTTCCTAGGTATTAGATACCGGGTCCGGATCTCTCATCTGTAATTCTTTGCAGGTGCTGAGAAATCATAGAGTTTTGGGGAAAAGATATAACCCTGCTAGTTGGCAATGAAGCATGTGTTGATACTGCTGCAGAGGGAGAATATCACATTGGATTGGCGAGTGGACATATTTTGTTGTTGCATAACTTCTTTTGTGTACCCAGCAATTGTTAGTTGTATGTATGCCCTAGAGGCCATTGTTGTACATGATTGTATATTACAATGGATGCTTGGAGATATATATAGGGATGACTTTCTTGCTCGACATGATAGTATGCTATCTGGTTACTCTTTATCTTAACATGTTGACTAGTATTGTGATACTGTCTTGCTCTCACATGTTGGTAAAGCCCTTAGGATGTATACTTGACTACCAGGATTATAATGCGGATCATACTAGTGGGCCAGGGTAGTCCATAAGTTCATCCTTTAATTGTTCCTGGTCGAGGGTGTATTAAGACATGTCATCAATATTCCAGAGTAGACTAGCGTATACGCTTCTTGACCCATTTGATGGACGATGAATGATCTCATATCCATTGATGTTTGACATCAAAGATGGTATACGGGTGCTCAGTGGAGACTGAGTACACTGAACAGAACTCGCCGAGAACTCCTAGATGGTATTATACCTAACGTCTGATAGCAGTTCTCTGGAGACACTGGTACATGTTAGTGTATAGACCCGAGATCGTCATAGTGCCTTGTGTGATTCCTACTGTTCTTTGATTTCTACCTTACCACGTTCAAGATAAGGTGCAAAACAGTGGTTTTTGGGTACAGTCCCGAGTCACATGGAGGCAATGAGCGATAGGAGGGGTTTCGCCTCTTCCGGTATTGGGGGTTGATGTTGCGCTGTGCTCGATTGGCCAACAGGAAGTCCCTGGCCAGGGCTGATACGGAGATTAACTGGTAAGTGTTATCAGTAGTTTCTCGACCCGTTATGAGCTTCACATCGGCATGACTTATCAAGTTACTGGGGTCTGATGTTTACCACCTTTAGACTCGATACGCGACATATCAGACGAAGAGACCAGACTGTACGGTAGTGTTGCTGTTGGATTCACAGGAGTATGGACAAGCTTGCTTGTTGATCTTCTGATCGCTCAATACCCGGGTAGCCATTATGTCCAGCTAGTACCACTGACGGCTTGTGGATGACTGATATGACCATTACCTACTGCCGGCGTATTGACGAGTCATTAGAGTCCTGCACAGAGATTTCCTAGCTCATGCGAAACAAAGTAGGGAACATATGTGATATGTGCGGGACCGAGATTAATACGTGTATGTGATACCGTATTCCAATCTCGCGATACAGGTTATATGTGATATAACAGGATTGTTGAATCAAAGGATGATTCAATATTATGTTATATGTATATGTGATATGCATATAAATGATATTAGTTGGTTGTATGCGATACAGCCGGGTTATTTAATCAAGTATTGATTTAATAATTTAATGTGTAATTATATATTTGATATATTAATATACATTAACTAATATTAGCTCACTTAAGAAAATATTTTCTCTTTATACATTTAATATATATGTGATATATATTAATGTATTATTTCATTGTGTCATGCTTGATGATACATTATACATGGGTATATGAGACTCACACCACACTTAAGATAATGTGGGGATTTAATTATTAAGGGAAAATCAAAATTAGGTGGAAATTTGTCATGGCTTGTGAAGCTTGGAGAAGCTTGTGGAAACCATTGACTTAGTCCACTAATTTTGTTTTACTCTTGTTATTTATTAACTTAACCATTATCTTTAACCTTGGTTAAGTCTCTACATGAATTATATATGATATTTTCTCACCCATGGTTCATGAGTTGATCACTTGAACATTTTCTTCATCTCCTTCAATTGCTCTCTAGTTTCGAGTGAGAAAAGTTAAGAGAGAGAGAGAAATTATTCTAAAGTGAGCAAAATTCCTACTTCACCAATCTATACCAAACTAGCCATTTAGTATAGGTGATTTAAGTTGGAGATTTCTCCACGTAGATCATCTTCGGCCTCAAAATTCTTCAAGCAAGCCTGTTCCTTTCGCCTAGTGGAGCCTAACGAGAGTCCGGGAGATCACTACTTGGAGCGAATGGACTACTACATGAATCTTTTAAAGTGAAGGACCAGTCTACAAAGGTTGTATTCCCACTTCACTTAGTGTAAAGTTGTTTACATGTTTTTATAACCCTAATTTCTCTAGTTAGATCCTTAGTTTGGGTTTCCCAGCACTCTAGATTTTTTAAACTTGCATGCTAGATGCCTTAGAAAATATTGTGAGGGTGCTAAGGAACCCTTCAGTGGTATGAGAGCAAAGCTAGAGAATTAGACGATATTAGTAGAATTACGAAACCGAAACAACTCCGAAACCTCGAAACCAAAACCCTAGTTTATGTTGTTTTTAAAAGGTTCTCTGAATTTTTTTTTAAAAGGTGCAGAATGTTACATGAGATGTAATATGAACACCAGAGAAAAACGAGCCCAATCCACAGGTTTTTGGCCGGCGAAACAGTGCAAAAAACCAATATGGCCGGTTCTTTAGATGAATTTGGGCTTCAATTTTCTTTGGTGTTCCATTCTCTGGGGTTTGGTGTTTCAGGTATTGTTTGATTTTTCCAAGATTTCATATGATGTTATCTTTTCTGTAATGGAAATTCGGAGTGTTTCGTATTTGCAATTTTAACATCGTTTCGGCTTTGATATTGATATGTGATACAATATTTGGAATCCACAATAATTATTTTTGTGAAAACTAGTTTTAATTTTGTAAACCTAGCAATGTAGTCTCATTTGATCGGTTGCCACGTGGTTTTGATATGGATCAAAACTCTATCGCAATCACGTAGTGTACGCGGATACTCGCCGGGTAACGTTACTAGATAGCCATACCCCATAGCCCCGACCAAGTGACTTTAGGAGAACCTCGTTGCCAAAAGTATCCTCCGGGGTGCTCGCAGCCATAGTGTTCCGCCTAAGTGCACTTCGTCGACGGCATTGGGAGGTGCGGCCTTCTACTAAAGTTTCCGACGAGCATTTGATCATGTTGTTGGGAATCTTGTTGAATTACCCGATTGGTTATTGAAAAGTGTTTTCAATATCGAGACTAAAATACGGGGTTTATAAGGTTAGGCATGAAATTCGGAATATGAGATATTCCGGATTTATGATGTCTAAGCAATTTATATGGTTAGACATGAAATCCGAAGTATATGATATTTCGGGTTTATGATGTCTAAGGTAGTTGTGGATTCCAATTGTTGTAGTTTTCACTTTCTTTTCTGCGACCGTAAGTGTAATATGTGGTGTATCGCCGGTTTCATTGCTATACGTCAACGACAATTGGGATACACATATTTACTTACGTTGATGACA
This sequence comes from Agapanthus africanus, assembly GCA_030015575.1. Taxonomy (NCBI): domain Eukaryota; kingdom Viridiplantae; phylum Streptophyta; class Magnoliopsida; order Asparagales; family Amaryllidaceae; genus Agapanthus; species Agapanthus africanus. Next base: position 355,165,969 of record JASDDO010000016.1, on the reverse strand, counting down.
TGTGATGTTATGTGTTGCTTGGATACGTTATATTGGATCGTCGTGTTTGAATAGCCGGGTTTTTTTTTGCGTGAGATGAGAGTTTTTCATTTTCATTCATGTAAAAACTTGTATGTTATATTCTTTTATTGGGACACTTCCGGGTTGAGGATGATGTCACCATTGATGTATATTATTCACTTTTCCGCATTAGGATAGATCCAAGACGGGGAGCACAAGTAACCGGGTTCTAGAGTCCAGTGGGAGACCATCTCGAGGAGTCGAGACCGGGTCTCCTAACTCTAGAATTGGTAAGTTTGCTTGCCGCTCTCGTAGGGGTCTAGGGATGTGGGTTTGGCTATTCATCACGACCGTGGAATCCGTGTTTTTTACTAGCGTAATTTAAAACGCGGAACTCCTAATATATCTAATATTTCATATGTTGACTTCTGTTGTAATGTTCTGTGATGTGATCATTTTATTTGATGAGACGAATGTTATTATTATATATATGATATATAATAAACGTTGCTTTTGTTTTACATCCGCACTAGTTCTGCCCCTGCTCTGCCGTTAGTTATCTAACCTAACGGTGCATAACGGGACCCCGAGGCGAATGCGGATGGCATAAGCGTACGTTGTATTTTCTTTTTTTCTGTGATGCTTAAGAAGCGTAAATGATGTGACTTCTTTAATGAGATTAATGAAAAGAAAGAAACCTAAAGATGTTGTTGAATCAAATTTTCAAAAGGTAGCTCTAGTTCTTGCTTTGCATAGTGGTATTCCTTGATGAATATCCAGCACCTCATTCGATGAGGAAAGAGCCGAGATCCCTTCACCGGGAATGACCTCTTTAGCAAAAGCTTGCAGATGCTACACCCACTTGGTTTATTTTGAAAAACACATGATTTTAAAAGCGGAGCTTAAACCACTCCTTTTCAAATCACTCGATTCTACAACGATATCAATTTCATTACGCAAAAGGTTTTCTTAAAAACCTGTCGTAGCGATCTGTCATTTCAAATAAGTATTATTTAGTATTCGTGCTATGTTTGTTGACTATGTTAAGGCGTAGTGTGCGGTAGCTGATTAGTGCTTATCTGTTAAAGCATATGATGCGATTGGATTAGGGTAGTCGTACGACTTTGTTGACTATGTTAAGGGTTGTACAGATGGGTTTAATTCAATCACGAAGTGACAGGTTGAACTTGACTAGCATATATGATTTGTTGACTATGTTAAGGTCAAAAGCTGCTAAGGGTAAAATATTATCGGGAATTTCAATTATTGAAATTTGCATTGAGATTGCATACCTTCTATGAGATAGTTGGATTCCAATACCCACTGTGAGTAAGTGTTACTCCTGGGAGTGTTTTGCACTTTACAATTAGCTAACCAATTAGGTGTCTAGAAAGGTGTCAACGGGGTTAAGCCTCTGGAAAAACGAGGTTTACTTTAATTAGGTCCGTGCGAAAGCACGTGGAACCTCCCTCAAAGTACCGACACTGGACTGGCTGAACGGTTAGCAAACTTGTAGGGTGTAATTAATCCCGGCTAGTCTTACCTTTTAGGGTTTGAAGGAAGATTTGATAAAAACAGTAGGAACCATCCTGATTAGATAAAATAATAACCAATCTAATCTTTCAAGAGCGCACACGAGTGTTTTCTTCTCTCTCTCTCTCCAGGTAGCGACCATGTCACGCCTTAATCAAGATAATAATATGGGTGTATTGACCAGACCCTCTTGTTATACGGATTGGTTGCTCTCTATCTTATAATTGTTATAAATCCGAGCAGGAAATAGGGGAATATCCGGATTTCCACGCAAACCAAACGAGCAATAAGCATGTTGATGCATCTTCTTCGGGTGTATTCGTTACCGAGAACGGTTTCTCATTGCACTCTACGTCCTGGGTATTAGATACCAGATCGGGATCCCACATATGTAATATGTTACATGGGCTAAAGAAAGGTAGAGAACTGAGAAAATGTGATAATTCTCTAAGAGTAGGGAATGGTGCAAGTGTTGCAGCCAAAGCAGTTGGCGAATATCATCTTATATTACCAATTGGTAATACATTGATTCTGAATGAATGTTATTACATACCGAACCTGATATGCAATATTATATCAGTTTCTTTATTATGTAAAGAAGGATAAAATTTTGTATTGCGGGATAATGTTATGAACATTTTCCAAAATCAAAAGTTGATTGGATCAGGCACGTTATATAATGGCATATACGTACTAAATCAAATTACAGTTCTTAACGTACAAAACACACACAAGAGGAAAAGCTCAGAAATGAACGAATCCCTCTTGTGGCATTGTAGACTAGGTCATATCAATGCGACACGACTAGCTAAGTTACATAAAGATGGATATTTAAATCGGTTTGAATTTACATCTTATGAAACTTGTCAGTCATGTCTCAAAGATAAAATGACCAAAACTCCGTTTACTGGACACGGACAAAGAGCTACTGAACTCTTGGGAATGATACATAGTGATGTATGCGGCCCTATGTCTACACATACCAGGGTTGGTTCCTCGTACTTCATTACATTCATCGATTATCTATCAAGATTCGTACATGTGTTCCTGTTGAAACACAAGTCTGAAGCTTTTTGAGAAATTCAAGGAATATAAGTGCGAAGTAGAGAACCAAACGGGTAGAAGTATTAAAATCCTTCGATCTGATCGGAGAGAAGAATACTTGAGCACGGAGTTCCTGGATTATTTAAAAGAGAATGGGATTCTCTCTCAGCTTACTCCTCTGTATATACCACCGCACAACGGTGTATCGGGACAGATGAATCGCACCCTATTAGATATGGTGCGCTCTATGATGAGTATTGCTGAGTTACCTATTTCCTTTTAGGATTATGCGCTTGAGAAGATGCATACCTATTCAATAGAGTTCCATCCAAATCAGTGCCTACCACTCCATATGAGATATGGAATGTGAAGAGACCATGTCTTAAATGAGTTAAGATATGGGGTTGTCCGGCCTATGTTGAAAAGAAAAATATGGACAAACTCAAGGCAAGGTCAGTTCTGTGCTAGTTTGTTGGATATCCCAAACATTCGCGAGGGTATATCTTCTACCACACTGAGAAGCAAAAGGCTTTTTGTTTCTCGGCATGCCACCTTTTTAGAAAAGGAATTTCTTGAGAAATAAATTAGTGGTCATGAGGTAGAACTGGAAGGAGTTCCAGGTAGACAAACTAACAGCTGATGATTTGGTAGAACCGGAGGATTCAATATTTCCCGACGAACCTCAGCCTCCCCGCAGATCTAGTAGGGTTCCTCATCCACCTGAGAGATACTACGGTTTTCTCAATGACAGTGGTAGCGAGGATTACAGCATAGAAGATGATGACCCAACTAGTTTCGAGCAGGCCATCACAAGTAGGGACTCTATGAAATGGCTGGATGCTATGCAATCTGAGATGGAATCCATATACACCAACAAAGTATGGACTTTGGTAGTTGCACCTGAAGGGGTAAAACCTATCGGGAGCAAGCGGATCTTGAGAAGATTCTTTCTCTAGATGGAAAAGTTAAGACTTTCAAAGCTAGACTTGTTGCAAAAGGTTGTCGTCAATGACCAGGTGTGGATTTTGATGAAACCTTTTTCTCCAGTGGCTATGCTTAAGTCCATCCGGATCGTACTTGCCACTGCTGCATTCCATGACTACAAAATCTAGCAGATCGACGTCATGACCGATTTTCTAAATGGTGATATAGAAGAGAGCGTGTACATGACACCGCTAGAGGGCTTCGTAGACAGTGGGAGCAGCGGAAAGGTGTGCAAGTTGCTTAAATCAATATACGGAATGAAGCAGGCATCGCGGAGTTGGAATATCTGTTTTGATGTGGCAGTCAAAGAGTTTGACTTAATCAAAATGGTAGATGAACCTTGTATATACAAGAAGGTTGTAAAGAGTAAGGTTGTCTTCCTCGTATCGTACATGGATGGCATACTATTGATAGGAAATGGTGTTCCTATGCTACACTCGGTCAAGCTCCTCTTATCATAAAGATTCTCAATGAAAGATCTAGGTGATGCCTCCTATATCTTGGGGATAAAGATCTATAAAGATAGATCTAAACGGATGTTGGGATTGTCTCAATCTAGGTACATTGACACCATATTAAAGAGGTTTAGTATGGAAGATTACAAGCGTGGGAATTTACCCACGATCTCAGGAATCACTCTTTCTAAAGACATGTCTCCCAAGACTGATTTGGAGAGGGCTCGCATGCAAGGGATACCCTATGCTTCGGCAGTAGGCTCTATCATGTATGCGATGTTATATAACGGACCTGATGTAGCATACTCACTAGGTGTAGTGAGTAGGTATCAATCAGATCCGGGAGAGAATCACTGGATAGCTGTGAAGAACATTCTTAAGTACTTGAGAAGGACTAAAGAAATGTTCTTGGTGTTTGGTAACGGTGAACTCCATGTGGAGTCCTTTACCGATTCCAGCTTCCAGAGTGATAAAGTCGACTGTAAGACAATCTCTGGTTTTGTCTTTACCCTCAGTGGAGGGACGGTGTGTTGGAAGAGTTCCAAGTTAGATACCGTGGCAGACTCAACGATAAAAGGTGAATACATCGCTACCAAAGAGGCTGTCTGGGTATAGATGTTCATGAGATGAATTTCGTTCCTACCATTGTGTTCACAATGGAGTTGTGGATTTGGCCTGGGAACCTTGGTCCCATCAGTGATCCAGACATATTCTTAGGCAGTATCGCCTGATCAGGGAAATGGTTGATCTCCAGGCGATCGAGGTCAGAAGAGTTGAGATGAAGAATGACACGACGGATCCACCCACCGAGGCCAAAACCCCAGATACAGTTTGAGAATTTTTGGTACGTTGGGTATGAGATACTATAACAATTGGCCTTAGTGCAAGTGGGAGATTATTAGTTGTATGTATGCCCTAGAGGCCATTGTTGTACATGATTGTATATTACAATGGATGCTTGGACATATATAGGAAAGAATTTCTTGCTCGACATGATAGTATGCTATCTGGTTACTCTTTATCTTAACATGTTGACTAGTATTGTGATACTGTCTTGCTCTCACATGTTGATAAAGCCCTTATGATGTATACTTGACTACCAGGATTATGATGCAGATCATACTAGTGGGGCCAGGGTAGTCCACAAGTTCATCCTTTAATTGTTCCTAGTCGAGGGTGTATCAAGACGGGGCATCGATATTCCAGAGTAGACTAGCGTATACGCTTCTTGACCCATTTGATGGGCGATGGATGATCCCATATCCATTGGTGTTTGACATCAAAGATGGTATACGGGTGCTCAGTAGAGACTGGGTACACTGAATAGGACTCGCCGAGAACTCCTAGATGGTATTATACCTAACGTCTGATAGCAGTTCTCTGGTGACACTGGTACATGTTAGTCTGTAGACCCGAGATCGTCATAGAGTCTTGTGTGATTCCCACTGTGCTTTGATTTCCACCTTACCACATTCAAGAGAGCGTGCAAAACGATGGTTTTGGGTACATTCCCGAGTCACATGGAGTCAATGAGCGATAGGAAGAGTTTCGTCTCTCCCGGTATTGGGGGTTGATGTTGCGCTGTGCTCAATTGGCCATAATAGGAAGTCCCTGGCCAGGGCTGATACGGAGGTTTACTGGTAAGTGTTATCATTAGTTTCTCGACCCGTTATGAGCCTCACATCGGCATGATTTATAAAATTACCGGGATCTGACATTTACCACCCCTAAACTCGATATGCGACATATGAGACGAAGAGACCGTACTGTACGGTAGTATTGCTGTTGGATTCACAGGAGTAAAGACAAGCTTGCTTGTTGATCTTCTGATCTCTCAATACTCGGGTAGCCGTTACGTCCAGCTAGTACCGCTGACGGCTTGTGGGTGACTGATATGAACATCACCTACTACCGGTGTATTAACGAGTCATTAGAGTCCTACACAGAGGTTTCCTAGCTCATGTGAAACAAAGTAGGGCACATATGTGATATGTACGGGACCGATATTAATACGTGTATGCAATATCGTATTCCAATCTCGCAATACTGGTTATATGTGATATAACCGGATTGTTGGATCAAGTGTTGATTCAATATTATGTTATATGTATATGTGATATGCATATAAATGATATTAGTCGGTTGTATGCGATACGGCTGGATTATTAAATCATGTATTAATTTAATAATTTAATGTGTAATTATATATGTGATATATTAATATACATTAACTAATATTATCTCACTTAAGAAAATGTTTTCTCTTTATACATTTAATATATATGTGATATATATTAATGTATTATTTCTTTGTGTCATGCTTGATGATACATTATACATGGGTGTATGAGACTCACACTACACTTAAGATAATATGGGGATTTAATTATTAAGGGAAAATCAAAATTATGTGGAAATTTGTCATGGCTTGTGAAGCTTGGAGAAACTTATGGAAACCATTGACTTAGTCTATTAATTTTGTTTTACTCTTGATATTTATTAACCTAACCATTATCTTTAGCCTTGGTTAAGTCTCTAAATGAGTTATATATGATATTTTCTCACCCATGGTTCATGAGTTGATCACTTGATCATTTTCTTCATCTCCTTCAATTGCTCTCTAGTTTTGAGTGAGAAAAGAAAAGAAAGAGGGAAAAATTATTCTAAAGTGAGCAAAATTCCTACTTCACCAATCTATTCCAAACTAAACATTTAGTATAGGTTGTTTCTTCACTGATTCTCAATCAGTGAAGAGGTAACTTAAGTTGGTGATTTCTCAACCTAGATCATTTTCGGCCTCGAAGTTCTTCAAGCAAGCTTGTTCTTTTCGCCTAGTGGAGCCTAACGAGAGTCCGGGAGACCACTACTTGGAGCGAAGGGACTACTATATGGAGCTTTTGAAGTGAAAAACCGGTCTACAAAGGTTGTATTCCCACTTCACTTAGTGTAAAGTTGTTTACATATTTTTATAACCCTAATTTCTCTCGTTAGATCCTTGGTTTGGGTTTCCTAGCACTCTAGATTTTTTTAAATTGCATGTTGGATGCCTTAGAAAATATTGTGAGGGTGCTAAGGAACCCTTCAGCATGATGTGTAATATTATATCTATATCTTTGTCATCTAATGAAGGATATACTTTTGCACTTGAAAGCAATGTTATAAACATTCATCAAAATAATGAAATGATTGGGTCGGGTACACTAGATAATGAAATATACGTACTCAATCAATATCAAATTTTCAATGTCCAAAACACGCTGAAAAGAAAAACTCCATAATTAAATCAAGCTTTCTTATAGCATTGTCGATTTGGTCATATCAATGAAACACGATTAACTAAGTTACATAAAGATGGATATTTAGATCCGTTTGAATATCTATCCTATGCAACTTGTCAATCATGTGTCAAAAGAAAAATGAACAAAACTCTGTTCACTGGAAACGGAGAAGGAGCTACTGATCTCCTGGGACTAATACACAGCGATGTGTGTGGTCCGATGTCTACACATGCAAGAAATGGTTATTCCTACTTCATTACTTTTATCGATGATTTCTCATGGTATGCACATATATTCTTAATAAAATATAAATACGAGACCTTTGAGAAATTCAAGAAGTATAAGAATGAAGTGGAAAAACAAACGGGAAAAGTATCAAGATGCTTCGATTTGATCGAGGTGGAGAATACTTAAGTGCCGAGTTCCTAGAATATTTAAAAGAGAATGAAATTCTATCTCAGCTTACTGCTCCATACATACCACAACACAACGGTGTATCAGAAAGATGGAATCGCACCTTATTAGATATGGTGCGTTCCATGCCATCACTCATCTTTTGCTCTGATGATGTTGCGCCAATTCCTTCAGTGAAGTAGGTTAAAAATATATATGGTCTCTAGGTTGTATATATTGCCATTGAAATCTGGAGTTAGGATTTTGCCATCACTCCTCTTTTGCTTCGGCTCCTTAGAGCTTTGTTAACACAACATCTGTACTCTGCAGAAGTAAGAGAGATATCGAATCGGTCTTTAAACCGCATATATTGCTATCGAGATCTGAAGTTAGAAATATGTCGTTATTCCGCTTTATTTTGACCCTATGGTCCCTGCTGACGCCGTGTCTGTATTCTGCTGGAATAAGAAGGCGTCCATATAGTCTTTAGGCTGTATGTATTCCATCAAGACTTTGTTCTTCGTTTAGCGAAGCATGGTGGGAAAATATGGTTCTCTTTCTTTCATTTATGCCCATGGATAGTATACAAAAGTCAGTATTGACCTGCTTGTAGGGAAAAAATATTTTATTATTTTATTTCCATGATGCTCTATCATTTTAGCTTTTTTTTATCGCGAAAATCATGATTGCCCAATCATTTCGGCTATTTATTCGCGGCGCCCAATCATTTCGGCTATTTCATATTATTTTTACTCGCAGATTTTTATTGCGAGCTGCCTAATCATTTCGGCTATTTTATATGCATATATTTTTTCTTGCTCGCTAATTTTTATTGTGAGTTGGGAACTTGGAGTCTGATACCAGTTTTGGCTTCAGTATCTATACAACTAGAATATCGCCATGAGCGACCCATTTGCCGTGAGAGGACTTGAAGTCTGATACCTGATTAGGTATCAGCATCGCTACAACTGGAATATCGCCAGGAGCGAATCATCATTTGTCGTTGCCTGTAGGACAAAGGTGGCTTAGAAGACGGGTTTAGATCCCTGCCAACTAAAACTTTTTCCATCTTCATAAGCTGTAAGGGTCTCATGAAAGAATTTATCCCTACGAATTGAGAGGATCTCGAAGGTGTATTTTCTCCTTTGAGGTCATGAGGAATCCTAAGCGGTATTTTCTCTTGCAGGTTGTAAGGATCTTACAAGAGTATTTCTCCTTATAAGTCGAGATGACTCACAAGTGTCGTTCACCATTCGGGAAATATCGTTTGCCTTTGGTAGGGCTTTGTTGGAACATATTTTGTTTGTGCTTGTGGATTGTATACAATAGTTGCTATTGAACTACTCGTAGGATGGTTTGGAGGGATATGATGGCTTAAGAAACAGGTTTAGATCCCTATAACCTAAGGCATTTAAATTCTATGAGCCATGAGGGTCTCATAGAGGGTATTTTCTCCTTACGAGTTGAGAGGATCTCGTAAGTGCATTTTCTCCCTAGGAATTTTATGGATTCTTAAGTGTGTTTCTCCTTTGTGAGTCATAAGGATCTCAAGAAGGTGTTTTCTCCTTGCAAGTTGAGAGGAGTCTGTAAGTGCATTTTTTATGAGCTTATGCCCTTTCAGGTTTTCTTAAACTTGTGGGTAGTCTTGCTATTTTTACTCACGTAGTCCTTTCGGTTTTTCATCCATGTCCATTTTTCTTGTGGACATACCTTTTTTATATGGTGGAACTCTCGGATGTAGTTTCGCCACAGGTGACCCAACATCGCTTGCCGGTGGGACTTGAGAGAGATATGGATCGTTTATACCTATGGATTGTATATGGTAGTCAATATGGAGACTAGCCGTAGGGCATAATATCTTTTGGAGGACTGCATTATTAGTGGAGCTTCATAACCTGTATGACTTCATGTTCAGCCCTGTAGGTGGGACTTGAGTTATAATCTTCGCCGATGGGACTTCAGGTGCAACATAGATTTCAAGGAGCCCGTAAGGCAACATATATGGTGGCAATACATATCGTTCGTGCTCATGGATTGTATACTATAATCAATATGGAGACAAACTGTATGGAAAGATGGAGATCCACCGTAGGGCAGCATGCTAATTTAAGGACATCACTGTCCATCCTGTTTGTTTCAGTTGGGGAGTTATATAACTCGTCCCTTCCATTGCTTACTTGCTTAGGCGTTACTGACTGGTCTTTTCATATATGATCACTTCACACCTCACAAAATCTTCACCCTCTTGGACTGTTTCATTGATCATCGTGTCAATCAGGTTGTTTTGCAAGAAATACATAGCACTTTACACGTTACCTGCCCCTACTCATCAGTGTCGCTTTCTGATGCTGACAGGGCATTTTCTTCATATATGAAGGAACTAAAGATCATGTGGTATCATACCACTCGCTCTTCCACTCCTTCTGCTGAGTGTTCTTCTTCCCCAGAATCCTTATTTTCGAAAGGATACTGAAGAATTTTTTTTTGAGAATAATTGACGAGAGCGGCTTCTGGTTATATTCTTCTAACGCATCAACATGCTTCTGCAAATTCGTACGTCTGTCCACATATTCCGGCGGCTACACGGTTTTTTTGGACTTCCTTTCTTTTTCTTAAAAGACTGGACTTGGGAGCTTTGCCCTTTATCCTTCGTTTTCGGAGCGGGGCAAGGCTTCTACATCTCTTCCATAATTTTTGGTTCAAGCGGGTTATTCTACTTGATTTCAGGACACGCTTGTAAGTCATTTAACATCCTTTCATATCATATGGAGATTCCATCGCCGGTGAGCAAGATGCCCCCTACGTATGTTTCGGGAGAATGAATATCCACATCCCAATCTTTTCAAAGGTAGGGCCCACGTGGTCGTTATTTTGGCGACCAGGTGCTTTGAAAGGAACCATCATAGCAGGAACTGCATTGGGATGAGTGCCCTTATTTTCTTTGAGAGCTTGACTATCCTCCCCATGTGTTGATCTTGGCCTTCGGCAGGTGCCAGTCGTATGAAGACTGAGGCCGTCGGCATAGCTAAATCTTAAGAAGCCAGCCTGCGGAAGACAAACTTCTTCTTGGCTTCCTTCTTCAGCGTTGAGGCACCGAGGGTAGGAGGTGGGAGCATCAACCCGAAGAAAAGCACATTCAATTCTTGAAGAGCCGGAATGCAGAGAATTAAGGCTGCAAGTGGCCCATACTTGACTCCACCGGATCTGGGAACGCCAGAATGGCAGTTAGCGCAAGTGAAAGTCAGTGATCTCTGTATGGAGAAGAAATGATGGCTTCAGTAGCCTAAGACCTAAGAGCAACTATAAACATATATACCACGATTTTGTTCGCGAAAAACACAACACACGAAATGTGGAGTGGAAAGAGAAAAAGGTTCCACCGGGTGTGCCAAAACCTGTTTTCTGCCGGAAACCGGACTGAGGCGCGGGGGAGCGAGTCCAGCCTGAATACGGGGGAAGATGATAAATGGAAGATATTCGTCCATATCTCCAAAAATACAAAGTTGATTTATTGTACCGTATATCGGAGGTTTAGATGGATGCGACCGATGTAGCTGAAATTTCTGATTCCCCCTCTATGATGAGGTTATTTTTTTTATTGTGGAAACACTTTTTCCTACATGTGCAAGCCCCTACTGTTAATTACGTTATCACTATGTGATAACAACTTTCACCTTCTCTAAGTTTATCATTTCGTGTCATGTTATATGTTGTTTATGTTTGGGGTCGCCCTTGGATTGTATACGGAGACTAATATATATTGTCGTCCGTAGGGCGCGGATTAGTCCAAATCCGTATATATTAGATTTGGGGTTGAACCCAGGTCAATTTTCCAACAGTTCCAGATACATGAGTTCGATCTAAGGATCGTTAATTTTATATGAGACTAAGATCAACTTAAAGGATATGGGCTACGAATCATTAGTCGTATATGTAACTAATATCAACTTAGGTGATATGGTTTAAGGATCATTAGTCATATATGGGACTAAGATAAACTTAGGTAATAGTGAGCATATGGGCTCAACTGATCATTTAATCACATATAAAGCATAAGCTTCTATACTTAGCATATTTTGGCTAAGTCATCAAGCTTTGGCTTATCATCAGGTGTGATTTACTATAGGTAGCTCGTGGATAGTATATGGTAGTTAGTATGGAGACAGTTCGCAGGGTAGAATACCAGTTTAGGGATATAGCGGTCCATCTTTTAGCTTGCGCGCATGTGTATATATTATGTGGCGAAGTGAATGATGGTAACATGGGAATGCGCCCAATATTGGGGTGCGATCCAATTTGAAGGCATTTATATTTCCTTCTAAGATATACATACATATATATATTTATATGTATATATGTATGTATGCTTGGGGTGGTGGTTGTTGGGATGGTGCGCATCTTGTAAGGACCCTAGTTCTTGTGTCGTAAGACTCGCGGCTAAGACAGAAGCGAAAACAAAAATTTTAAAGCAAGCACTAGTGACTTTTACCCTAGAACCGATTCCAAAAACAAAACTAGATTTCAAAACAAATAAGGTTAGGGAGCTAGCTACCTTTATAGCATGTCCGCGCATTTGCGGAAGACCCCTACACCGCTTCATGACTTTTGCTCGGCTCCATAGATGCCGGGAACAAGCTTGCACGCCGATCTTCCTCGTCGAATATGATCCACCCGAAGGAGTTCGATTCAAGCTATAGATTCACACCAAAATCACAAGTGAATCAACTCATGATCACTACTTTCTAAGAAGTGATGATAAGATTGATGTAGTGTGGAAATCTCAAGTTTTCTCTCTTGGCTAATTTTTCTCTCAAAATGGAAACTTAAAAGAGAAGAAAAGGATATGTGTGGAATAAAATTCCTTAGCTATTTTCCTCTCTATTTTCTAGTTCTTATCCTGGTAGAGATTGTGAACTCAAAACATGAGTCACACAATGACTCATGAAATGAGTCATGAGCTTAAAAAATCTCCAAGCTTCCATGTGTAGAATAAAAATATGTGTGCATCAATACACACACAAGCATACACACACACATTCATATAACCATATAAATACAAATGCATATACCCGTATTTTTATCAAAATATGAATATCCGTATTCGTATTAAGAAAAAAATACCTGCATTCGTATTAAGATACAAATACCCGTATTTATACAAATACTTGTTTTCGTATAAATACCGTATTCGTATCAAAATACAAATACCATATTCATATAAAAATACGAATACCAAAAGAGACATAATAAGAGATATGTAATACTAGATCACAATAATCTGGCTATCTTTCAAATCTGCCAATATTATCAAAACGTCCAATTAGAGTACGTGCACTAAATACATGTATTTAATCGAACATGAGTGCGTATTAAAATACACACATACTATATCGTTTAGCCTGAACAGGGAAACCCTCTGTGTGGGACTCTAAAGACTCGACAATACGCTGGCAGTGGGTTTAACGATAACCACGTCAGAGGTACTAGATTTACGTTACGGCTACTCAGGTATTGAACGAAAGGAAGGTTGATAAGCAAACTCATCCGTACCACTACTGAGCCTGTAAGTGACAGTCTTTGTACAGTCCGGTCTCTTCGTCTAAAAGTATCGCAAACCGGGTTTAGGAGGTGGATAACGTCAGACCCATAATAACTCGATAAGCCGTGTCGGTGTCAAGCCCATTACCAAACTAAGAAACTACCGATCTCCAATCAGTAAATCTTATCCTCCCTGGCCGGGAGATACGAATCCCTGACAATCGCTCACTGCCTCCAAGTGGCACAGGACTGTACCTAACTAATACATGTTTGCACGACTCAGTAGAGCCATGGTAGGGAAGTAATCTAAGTACAGTGGGAACTCACATGAAACAAATGACGATCTCATGTCAACAGACTACCTATACTCATGTCAACTGTGAACTGCTATCTGACGATAGGTATAGTACCATCTAGAAGTTCTCCGCAAGTCCGTCTAGTGTACTCACCTCCAGTGAGCACATGTATACAATCTTAGGTGCAACACACCAATGGATTTGAGACCTTCCACCGCCCCTCGTCAAGACCTAGAAACGTATACACCAGTCTACTCTGGAATATCGATGCCCATTCTCGATACTCCCACGACTAAGGACATTTAAAGATGTGCTAATGGACTACCCAACTCTTACTAGTATGATCGTCATCATAACTCAGATAGTGAAGCAAAGATCATATGGGTTTTATCATTATATATTAGCGACGCGTAAAAACTAGTAAAACATATACACATCAATGATAAAAACAAACCAGATATCAAACTATTATCTCGAGTAAGACTTTTTTACCTATATAGGTCATCCTTCAATTATCATAATCTCCTACTTTCGATTACAATAATTGCCTTGAGGGCGCTATAGCCAACAATCTCCCACTTGCACATAAGGACAATTATTGTGATATCGCATACCCATAGCTCGTGTGCTACCGAATACCCAACTTCTTTACTAACAGTTCGTGTGCTTGAGAAATAGCCTAAGTGAGTGGATCCGCTACAATACTTCTAACTTTCTCTCTCTATTTCTCAACTATGCGGAGATCAAATATCTCCCGAACTGAGCGATACCCTGCCTTAGAATTTGTCTAGATACCTGCTGGGACCAAGTTAATAAATGAACAATTTTATCCAACAAACCTCTTGGGCTGTATCATCCGTTGATCATAATCAGCAACCCACACCATGTCTACCTCAGTATTTTGTTGGGAGCTTCGTCCAACATACTGCTCTTCAGAAGTGGATAAACTTATAATTCTGACAGCCACTCTATCATCCAAATCACCTTGGAATCTAGAACTGATAATCGCCTTCTGAAGGAGGCAGCCATTAGCACATCCTGAGAACATCCCGACATGTTCTTCACGGCTTCCTTTGTTTCTCTATAATTAATATCTGCATACTACACTAAGTGCAAAAGTAACTTCTGGTCTGGTACTTGACATTGCATGATGGACCCAATTGGCAAAGCAATTAGTATGTCATTCATGCGAGTCCCTCTCCTCAACAGTCTAGAAAACATCTCTTTAGTGAGGGTGACTCCATCACATGTGGGTACACTACCACGCCAGGAGTCCTCCATTCTAAAATCCATTAGAATAGTGTCCAAATACCCAAATTGGGACACTTCCCAAATCTAGATCTATCGACATAGACCTAATTACCAGAATTCCTGGTATATTATCCAGATCATATATGGAGAAATTTTTATGAAAATCTACAGTTTAACCGATTGTAGTATAGGAACATCACTTCCTATTAAGAGTATGTCATCCAAATACGTGCACAGTACTCCCTACATCCTTCTTATCAGGTTCATCTATTATTTTGATGAAGTCAAACACCTTGACTTTCACATCAAAACAGATGATCCATCTTTGCAAAACCTGCTTTAGTCTATAAATATACATAAGCAACTTGCACCTTCCGCTACTCCCACTGACTACGAAAACCCTCTAGCAGATGTAAGTTGATGTTGCATACCCCAAGCACTTGTGGGGAGGCGGAATTTATAAAAAACGATTTTCTTATTTTGCAACACCGACCTAAACTCCAGGATCTTTCAAAAACCCTAACTAGCTAAACTACATAGAGTTATAAACTATTATGTAAGTGTTTTATACCTTAATTATTCTAGTCCTTTGGGTCTTCTTCTCTTTTGCTTGAGCTCCTAAGAAGTGTGGATGTAGCTCGGTCATCGGCCTCCTCGTGTCGAAGACGATCCACCAGAGAGTCTATGGCTCAAGCTCCAACATCTAAATTGAGGTAACTAAGGTACCTAGTTCGCTAATCTAGGTAGCTTAGAAGATGTAAACTGTTTATTGGAGTGTTTTATCTCAAGTGGTTCACAACTCATGTGAGGGTTAGGGTCTTGAGGAAGAAGGAGAGGAAAAGTTAAGAGAGAAAGGAAAATAGCAAATGAACAAGTGAAGTCTCAATTGAAGAATGGCTCATACACTTTCTCACCTCAAGCATGCAATATTTTTCAATTGAAAATATCAACCATGCTTGAATAGTGAGGCCAAACTAATAAACAAAACAATAAGCCATACTTCACTCCATGCCTCAAATATCTCAATTTTCCACCTCATTAATCTATTTTCCAAAATAGATAAATCCAATAATGAGGTGTCCCCTTCTAGAAATATCTCTTGTGAAATTACAAGAATACCCTCACCGTATATAAATACCCGTATTTGTACTGCAAAAATACGAATACAATGAGATAATAATAATCCAATAAAATTGTCGGGACCCAGTTCTTGCTCACGGAGCAAAGTGCCACACGGAACAAAGTGCCACGCCAAGTGTCGTGTTAAGTGGGCGGGGGCCTCCTCTTGAATCTGTGGGGGGCACCTCTTGAGTCCGTGGGACCCACTGTAGAATAATGGGGACTCTTCGGAATACATTCCGAAAGGGGGCAGATCTATACTATAAATGGAATGATACCACTCTTCAATACAGAGGCGCCTTTTAAGTGAACCGGAACTACAGGAGCTTGAGAACTCCGTAGTTAAGCGTGCTCGAGCCAGGGAAGTTCTGGGATGGGTGACCTCCTGGGAAGTGGCCCCTGGTCGGGTCCGGTTCGCTCCGAAGGACAAAACCGTGTGGCTTCGGCCAGAGCGGACAATACTCTCTGTATTGGAGGTGGGGCGTGACAGAATGGTATCAGAGCTGGTCCTTCAATAGTAGGTATGTGGTTCGAGAACGAACTATTGTTCAAAGGTGGGGAGAATGTCGGGACCCGGTTCTTGCTCACGGAGCAAAGTGCCACACGGAACAAAGTGCCACGCCAAGTGTCGTGTTAAATGGGCGGGGGGCACCTCTTGAATCCGTGGGGGCCACCTCTTGAGTCCGTGGGACCCACTGTAGAATAATGGGGACTCTTCGGAATACATTCCGAAAGGGGGCAGATCTGTACTATAAATGGAATGATACCACTCTTCAATACAGAGGCGCCTTTTAAGTGAACCGGAACTACAGGAGCTTGAGAACTCCGTAGTTAAGCGTGCTCGAGCCAGGGAAGTTCTGGGATGGGTGACCTCCTGGGAAGTGGCCCCTGGTCGGGTCCGGTTCGCTCCGAAGGACAAAACCGTGTGGCTTCGGCCAGAGCGGACAATACTCTCTGTATTGGAGGTGGGGCGTGACAAAAATAATACTAAAATCCGGCTTAATTCAAAGCCCACTAGTATTATCCGTCCGAACAACATCTGTGTAGCCAGTACACGTATATGATCGGATCATGCCATAAAACCATACGGCCTCTACATTTTGTCGCCTAAACCAGGGAAGCCCTCTGTGTGTGACTCTAAAGACTCGACATTATGCTGGCAGTGGGTTTAACTACAAGCACGTCAGTGGCACTAGCTGTACGTAACGGCTATCCAGGTATCTGTCGATAAGAAGGCCGACGAGCAAACTCATCCGAACTTCTACTGAGCCTATCTGTGACAATCTCCATACAGTCCGGTCTGTTCGTCTAAGAGTATCGCATATCGGGAACAGCGGGTGGTAACCGTCAGACCCCTAATAGCGCAATAAGTCATGTCGGTGTAGAGCCCAATACACCATGAGAAACTACTGGTGTACCTACCAGTAAATCTCACTTGCCCTAACCAGGGACTTTGTGTAATAGCTATCCGAAGACAGCGCGATATCAACTTCCAATACCGGAAGAGACGAATCCTTTCTAACCCCTACCGTTTCCAAGTGCTTCAGGACTGCACCCAACCACTACCTGCTTGCATAACTCATTTGAGTAGTGGTAGGGTAGTAATCTAAGTACAGTGGGAACATACTCGAAACGAATAGTGATGTCAAGTCAATGGACTAATCTGTACTCATGCCACCCGGGAACTGCTAACTGACAATAGGTATAATACCAACCAGCAGTTCCCATCAAGTCCGTCCAGTGTAACTCATAACCCAATGAGCACCTGTATACTATCTCCGGTACCGCATACCAATGGCTGCGGGACATGCCATCTCCCTAACTGGGATGAGAAACGTATACACTAGTCTACTTTGGAGTATCGATACCATGTCTCGATAATCCTATGACTAGGGACAAGTATAAGGATGTGCTTATAGACTACCCAACCCCCATTAGTGTGACTGCTGTCACAACGCTGGTAGTCAAGCAAAGATCCTAAGGGCTCTATCAATATGTATTAGCGATATGCTTAAAGAAACATATACCAGATAGCATACTATCACTTTGAGCAAGATTATTATTACAATCCAGTACTATACAATAATGTAATATACAATCCAGTACTATACAATAATGGCCTCTACGGCATATATCACTAACAGCAGAGTCATATATATGTGTACTTCTAAATTCTCATTTAGAAAGAGATTATAGTCATCCATCTGCCAGATCTCATAGTTATGAAGAACAGCAGTGGCAAGTAATATCCGTATGGATTTCAACACAGATTTTGAAGAAAAAGTTTCATCACAATCTATAGTTTGTATTTGATGAAAACTCTTCACTACAAGTCTAACCTTATTAGGTAACTACCTTTCCACCTACATTGATCTCAAAAGATCTACTTGCTCATAATGGGGTTTACCCTTTCAAGAGTACCCATAAAATACCATAATTTGTTGAAGTGCGTGGATTCCAACTTGGATATTTGGCATATGGCCATCATCCGAAAGTCACCACTTCCCAACGGCTAGCTGATAACTTGTAGGCCATCATAATCATGATGCAAATCTCCCTGTCACCGTCTACGAGGAAACTGAAGTACCTCTCAGGTAATTGAGGTTTCCTATTAAAATCCGCGGAGTGGCTATGGTTTGTAGATTAAAATTGAATCATTAGGTTCTACTAAATTTTCGGTAATCTTTTATGGTTCTAGAATCATTTCTAGTTCTACCATACTCCCACTATATTCTTTTGAAAAGAAGTCCTTTTATAAAAAGGTAGCGAGTTAATAACATTGCAACTATTGATCTTGCAAACGGTAGAAGTTAAATCCTTGCGAAAGATTGGGATAACCCACAAACTGTTATTACTGAAGCGTGCCTTGAGTTTATCCAGATTCTGCTTTTAAACAAAAACTGGATAACTCCATATCTTAACATCCATAAGATATGCAACCAATTTATATCCATATAGAATCAAAGGTAGTAATTTAGATGGAACCAGATTCAAAAAATTATGCAACTAAGTCCAGTGCATATCCCTAAATGGAAAAAGTCCATACAACATTATTCATCAATGAGCATACCCATGGATGAGTAACTTATGAGAGAAACAAGTTCTCAATATTTCTACAATGGAATACCTAGTATAAGTATCTAAATCTTAGATCACTTCGAAGAATCTTGATACTTCCAACCTATGGTTCTCTACTTTATTCTGATACCTATGAACTTCTCAAAATCTTTGTAACTTGCATTTCAACGACATACGTGTCTAAAACCAGAGAAGTCATAAGTAAACTGAATATAGTATGAGTACCAACCTCTTCAAATAGACACCGGACAATATACATTACCATGTATATGTCCCAAGAGTATACCAACTCAAACTCCATGTGTTTGTAAATTGATAACTGTATTTTGGTTAAGAACGTCGATACCATTATTCAATGCAGCTTACCTTATTCTCAACTGATAAAGGTAAATATCTAGGACATAATTTTCAAAAATTTATATCTCACTTTATAAAATAAAGATACGGATATATTAATTAGAAAATTAGTGTATAACAACGGTTATTCAAAACCCAATATTTTTCATTAGGCAAAACCAAGTGATTTCACTACTACAAAGAAGGGTTGCCCCTACGGATTTATCCATAGGGGCAACCCACTGCCCCTACGGATATATACGTAGGGGCGAAAAAATACCCCGTAGGTGCAAAGGCCGCAGGTGCAAGTTGAGGCCCTGAACTTGCCCCTACGGTTAAATTCTTGCCCCTACGGATATATGTGTAGGTCCAGTTTTCCCTACGGATTAAGCCGTAGGGTATAAGATTTTATATTATTTACGGTTTATTTTAATAAATTACTTGGCCCTACGGATATACCCGTAGGGGCATGTACTACCCCCTACGTATATATGCGTAGGTACGTTTCCGTAGGGGCATAAATTCAGGATTCCTGATATTTTGCCCCTACGGATAACGCCGTAGGGGAGAGTCAGTGGCCCCTACGGATATATCCGTAGGGGCTTTCCCAACCCCCTGGCACTGAGATCTGGGGGAAATATCAGTTACTGCTGATATTGTCTGTAGGGGTAACATGAGTGCCTACGGACTAATCCATAGGTACATATTGTCTGTAATTTTTTTTTAAAATTGGGCTGCTTGATTTTTTCCCGCCCTGTGCACAATAATATATACATCAATCAAATCATATATTGCAGTATTCATAATCACATCTCACGCATATATATAATATACAAAAGAAACACAAAAACTGAATATGATATAAATACAAACCAATATCAATATCGTTTCAAAATGTAGTACAATGTGTATGATATAAATAAATACATGTTTCAAAAAAAAAGAACCAAAAATCTACCCTAGCTCGGTCCAGCTCCACCTCTGAATAACGATAGAATAACGCGCGCCTGCTCCTCGGTCAATAAACTCTGCAATTCATCGCGAGCGGGAGTCTGAGCGGCATGTGGAGCCGGCGATGTGGTCTGCGCAGCCGCCGTCGAGGTAGTCGCTTGCGGAGCAGCGGCTGCGGGAGTCTGAGTGCGCGGTGGAGCTACAGGAGCTGTCTGCGGAACCGCAGCCGAAGGAGATGCGTGTGGAGGCTCGGCCGATCTACCCTGTCGCGTTTGGATATAACGTGTGTAAGAAGCGTGTAGGAACTGTTTATTATTCGAATTCGTATCATTATTAAGTTATTTCGAAACCTTGTTTGGATATCTAGTTTGGAAAAGCGTTGTTTATTTCAATTACATATGTATGTATGATTAATCAAAGTTAAGTCTAAAACCAAATAAGCTCAAGCTACGTACTAATTATGGATATGTTGATATGTATATAATATGAAATGATATTTTACTATAAAGTAGTATACATACCAGCATCTCCTTCAACTCCTGAACGCTGGCCCTCAAGCTATCCAGTTCATGATGGACATGCCGGTCACTGGAGACGGAGGAAGTAACCGCCAGGGTGGAGTCCAACCTCATATGGGCCCTGCTAGGGCCCAATCCCCGGCCTCTCCCAACCTCCGTGGTGCCCTCCGTGTGCGGCGTCCAGAACTGGGGTCAGCAGCCTCGGATCATTCTG
Organism: Agapanthus africanus; assembly: GCA_030015575.1. Taxonomy (NCBI): domain Eukaryota; kingdom Viridiplantae; phylum Streptophyta; class Magnoliopsida; order Asparagales; family Amaryllidaceae; genus Agapanthus; species Agapanthus africanus. Next base: position 355,144,981 of record JASDDO010000016.1, on the reverse strand, counting down.
TCCGGTAAAATCGATCCCCGAGGCCTGGGCCTGCTCAACCACCCGCTCCTACACCCACATTCGAATTCTTATCATTATCGAGTTATTTCAAAACCCCATTTGGATATCTAGTTTGGAAAACTGTAGTTTATTTTAATTAGATATGTACATGTATGATTAATAAAACATAAGTCTACAACCAAATAAGCTCAGGCTATGTACTGATATTGGATATGTTGATATCTATAATATGACATTATATTTTACTATTAAGTAGTATACATACCAGCATCTCATTCAACTCCTGAACGGTGGCCTTCAAGCTCTCCAGTTCCTGCTGGATACGTCGCTCACTGGAGACGGAGGAAGTAACCACCGGGGTGGAGTCCAACCTCATATGGGCCCTGCTAGAGCCCAGTCCTTGGCCTCTCTCCCAACCTCCGTGGTGCCGTCCGTGTGCGGCGTCCAGGACTGGGGTCAGCAGCCTCGAATGCTGCCTTCCCCCTAGCAACTGTCAGAACATTATATTTAGCACATACTGGTCTATAAAATTGACAAGAAATACCAAAATCAACAAATTCAAAGCCTTACCTACAGAGATAGAAGATGTGCTCCTCTGGTATCTGCATGTATCAAAATTTGAATAATATTAATTAATTTCAGTACATACATACTAACAAGGTAAACTCGCATATAGCGCTGCTTACACATATGACAGGGAGTGAACAAGCTCTTGTAGATCATCAAGCGCAAATATAATCTCATCAAGCAGCCCATGATAATGAGTTGGACGACTAAGAGCAAAAGGAATGTGTGTATATTTATGATATAGCATTCTAAATCAATATACATGCCCTATATAATATATAAACATACCTGGAGGAACGGGAGTGGCCTTTGTCCCTGATATGGACGCATCACCAACAACTAGACAATCAAACATTGACAATATAAGTAATTTTGACATAAACAGGCATGGATATCTATAATATTACATTCAAAATGGATATTAGAGAGCGCACCTGCAGTGAGAAGTGGTAAAAGTATCACCCAACTAGGGTGTAATTTACAGAATCAGTTAAGACTCTTGAAAGTCATAGAAGAACCCGACCTGCACAAATCTGATGTATGCTTTCCATTGGACACTAAGAAGTCTCTAAAGGGAAAAGCCTATGTGAAAGCCATCATTAGTTCATATCAAAAGATTGATGCTGAAATAGAGAACGAGGAATGTCATTTTTTTCTTCTTCTGCCACATTACTGTCTTCTCCTTCTGCCACATTACTGTCTTCTCCTTCTTATTATGTGCGCGTGCAAATTCAATGAGTATATTGAGAATATGGATTAATAGTGGGTAGGAAAAGTATTTCTCAAATGGCTTTTGCGTCTTAAAACCATAAACTACTAAGTAATGGCATACATAATTTTTTTAGTATAAAGGTTGTTATTTTAAGTTTTCCCTTATAGAGATATGATCTAACTGCATCTATAAACTATAAGTGTGCAGAAAATTATGATAAGAAACCATAAGAAAGGGTCGTAGCCATGCATAACCTTGAATCTACATACCAAATCATGCAAAAGCATGCACTTATTGTCACCTTGCCTTGGAATATAAAATATCTTGGAAGACTATAAGCGAGCATTTAAATCTTGATAGGTTTTGACTTCAACATATATTTTTCTCAAGTACCATAAAATATACTTTCTCCGTATAAACCGTTTTCAGGAAGATGGATTAATAATGACAAATTATCCATTGTGGCTCACTAGGTTAGCATTTTCTCTTCTATTGACCATCTTACTAATCTGCTTGGTAAATTTATTCGGAACCGGCTGCGAATCATTAAAAGACATGCATAAGAAAGAAAGCTAAAATACAGATATATAGCATACCGATACATCAAAACTTCATAGTTGCGATGGCAATCCAGAGATATTTATTTCTACACACGTGGTGCGCGTGCGAATGCGTCAGGCATCATGGACAAATATTTCAGAACATGGAAAGTATTATTCGTATAAAGTAATTAAAACTTTTAAACACCTTGGGTAGATATTTTCTTAGTTGATGCAATCATATCATGAGGACTAAATTTAAGCTATTATACATATGCATATGTATTTTTCTAACCTAATATATCACACACACACACACACACACAGAGAGAGAGAGAGAACACCAGGTAGGTAGAGAAATCAGGTAGCAGGATCCTGAAAAAATGGAGTCCATAGTATTGCTCATCATCATCATCCATGATCCCTTTGATAATATTTTTTCAAAGGGATCACGGATGATGATGATGAGCAATGCTATGGACTCAATTCTTCAGGGTCCTGCTAGCTGATTTCTCTACCAAACTGGTGTTCTCTCTCTCTGTGTGTGTGTGTGTGTGTGAGATATATTAGGTTAGAAAAATACATATGCATATGTATAATAGCTTAAATTTAGTCCTCATGATATGATTGCATCAACTAAGAAAATATCTACCCAAGGTGTTTAAAAGTTTTAATTACTTTATACGAATAATACTTTCCATGTTCTGAAATATTTGTCCATGATGCCTGACGCATTCGCACGCGCACCACGTGTGTAGAAATAAATATCTCTGGATTGCCATCGCAACTATGAAGTTTCGATGTATCGGTATGCTATATATCTGTATTTTAGCTTTCTTTCTTATGCATGTCTTTTAATGATTCGCAGCCGGTTCCGAATAAATTTACCAAGCAGATTAGTAAGATGGTCAATAGAAGAGAAAATGCTAAGCTAGTGAGCCACAATGGATAATTTGTCATTATTAATCCATCTTCCTGAAAACGGTTTATACGGAGGAAGTATATTTCATGGTACTTGAGAAAAATATATGTTGAAGTCAAAACCTATCAAGATTTAAATGCTCGCTTATAGTCTTCCAAGATATTTTATATTCCAAGGCAAGGTGACAATAAGTGCATGCTTTTGCATGATTTGATATGTAGATTCAAGGTTATGCATGGCTACGACCCTTTCTTATGGTTTCTTATCATAATTTTCTGCACACTTATAGTTTATAGATGCAGTTAGATCATATCTCTATAAGGGAAAACTTAAAATAACAACCTTTATACTAAAAAAAATTATGTATGCCATTACTTAGTAGTTTATGGTCTTTAGACGCAAAAGCCATTTGAGAAATACTTTTCCTACCCACTATTAATCCATATTCTCAATATAGTCATTGAATTTGCACGCGCACATAATAAGAAGGAGAAGACAATGATGTGGCAGAAGGAGAAGACAGTAATGTGGCAGAAGAAGAAAAAAATGGCATTCCTTGTTCTCTGTTTCAGCATCAATCTTCTGATATGAACTAATGATGGCTTTCACATAGGCTTTTCCCTTTAGAGACTTCTTAGTGTCCAATGGAAAGCATACATCAAATTTATGCAGGTCGGGTTCTTCTATGACTTTCAAGAGTCTCAACTGATTCTGTAAATTACACCCTAGTTGGGTGATACTTTTACCACTTCTCACTGCAAGTGCGCTCTCTAATATCCATTTTGAATATCGATAATATTACATTCAAAATGGATATTAGAGAGCGCACCTGCAGTGAGAAGTGGTAAAAGTATCACCCAACTAGAGTGTAATTTACAGAATCAGTTGAGACTCTTGAAAGTCATAGAAGAACCTGACCTGAACAAATCTGATGTATGCTTTCCATTGGACACTAAGAAGTCTCTAAAGGGAAAAGCCTATGTGAAAGCCATCATTAGTTCATATCAGAAGATTGATGCTGAAACAGAGAACAAGGAATGTCATTTTTTTCTTCTTCTGCCACATTACTGTCTTCTCCTTCTTCTTCTGCCACATTACTGCCTTCTCCTTCTTATTATGTGCGCGTGCAAATTCAATGACTATATTGAGAATATGGATTAATAGTGGGTAGGAAAAGTATTTCTCAAATGGCTTTTGCGTCTAAAAACCATAAACTACTAAGTAATGGCATATATAATTTTTTAGTATAAAGGTTGTTATTTTAAGTGCGCGTGCAAATTCAATGAAAGTTAGATTTGAGGATACCCATGTATGAGTTGTATTCTATATATGTGTGTTTCGATTTATGATTTCGCTTAAGTGTAGGGTTGTTTTTACTTAAAGAAGTATCACCATCTACTATATATAAAAAAATGTAGCAAACTAGGATTGGTATTCAAATCCCAGTCCAGATTGGTATTCAAAATTTATTTAATTAGTTTGTGATCCACATCATTTGATTCGTTGCTTGAGGCATCAATGTAGGCACAAATATCACTGAAGCAGCCTAAATCACCATATGAACCGGTTATCGGTTTCAATTCCACCAGAATTAGAATTTCATCCGAACAACTTTCACACAGTAATCGGAACCTGGTCAACAAATTTGTCATGCCCGTTGTGGTTTTACTTATGTACAGTACTTCCACAAAATACGTGCTGTCATTTCTAAATGGAAGTTTCTCAGTGCCACCATAGTAGCAGAAGATGGAATTGTTTATCGCAACTAGATTATGCTAAGCCTCGGATAGATTAGGCAAACATGATCTAGAAGAATATAATTAGCAGAGGAAAAATATAATAAAACAAAACAAAGCGTAGCAAATAAGATAAAATAAAATAAAGATATATAAAATAAAAGAGAAATAAGTTTTCGAGAGGAGAGGTGCAAGATATCATGTGCCACGAAGAAAAGGAGGGAAAAAACAGTGTTGGCATTCATAAGAGGAAAGCTAGACTAACAAGAAGAAACATTACAAATATTACTATGTTTATGAATTATCACAGAAAATCAACCCAGAATCTGCAAGAAAATCAAAAGTATGGCTCAAATATGAGATGGACAAATATATTTTCCTCTCTTATCTTTTCTTTTTGAAAACAAATACCAGAAGATGTTGACTTTCTGGATAGATAGGAGTGGATATGATAAAACATGTAAAGGGTGCATGGAAGTGCTAACAGAGACTCTTTGTTGCAACTTTATAGTAAACGGAACAATAACTGGCATATTCAAGTTAAAAGAATTGAAAGAATAATGAACATGGCTTACAAACTTGGGTGAGAACGATGTGACACTCAGGAAAACATCTAAAAGACAAATTCATAAATGCGGTTAGGCCAAAACCGGACTAAATCCTGCCATGCGACTGATATTCCTTGATGTAGAAGTAAATATAACTGTGGCATACACGCACACATGCACACAAAAACTATGGCACAAACAAGTGGAAATATGCAAATAAACATGCATGCATGCAGACATTAAAAGATTAATATAACAGAGATGTCTACTGATGATTTGTAAGATGTTATCGCAGGTAGGACAACTGCTAATTCTATGGCTTGTGGCCACCAGTGACTGCTTTCTCACCACAGTAAAAATAATGAGGGACTATAACATATCATGAATTCGATATGCACCGTGATTTCATAGCATATGTCTATTAACCTATAATGTACAAGTTCTCGGCGTTGATTGCAGAGGTGCATACAGTCTGAACTAGTAAATATACGTAAGAAGGAAAAAGAAGAAACGATTCATAAATATGGTTGGGCCAGAAACAGACTTAGTCACTGGATGACATATAACTGATATTCCTTGATGTAGAAGTCAATACACCTTTGATAACAAACTCATTCTTTTTTGGGAGATATATGAATAACCGACTCTGACCCTCAGCATTCCATTGAACACATGGAAATCCATCGTATCTCATATCCAGCCACCTTACTTCACCGATCCTATGATCGCCCTCTGGAGGACGCACAGCCCTAGCCGCAGCCCCAGCCCCAACCCTAGCCCTAGCCGCAGCCCAGCCCTAGCCCCAGCCCGCAGCCCCAGCCGCACCCCCAATAAAAAATTTGATAAATTGACCCTTCCCCGACCCCGACCCCGACCCTAACCCTACCCCGACCCCGAACCCGACCCCGGAGCCCAGCCCCTGCCCCAACCCTAACCCGACCCCGACTGCGACCGCGACCCCAGCCCAACCCCAACTCGCACGCCATGAACCCTAAGCCCAAAATAATCCAATAAATTCTTTAACTTACCTCGAGATTTACTCACCTAAACGGCTGCTGGGGCTGGGGCGACGACCTGAACGGCGGTGGCGACGACCTGAACCACGGTGGCGACGAGAACTGCAGTGGCGACGAAACCGGCGGTGGCGACGAGGAGAACAACCTTGGCTTGAAGCCCTAACTTGGGAAAAACTAAGATATTACAAATTACCATTTTTTTATCAAATCAATGTTTATCAAAACTCATAAATCCAATAATTCTACAATTTCTTGATATTCGGCTCACCTATAATATAACAATCCATATGCCTAATTAACTAATTAACCTGAAATTTATCGATACAAGGCATCAAGGTATTTCTAGGAGATTATATAAAATTTAGACACATTCATCAGATCACCATGCAGATCAACATGATAGTATGATAGTTCTAAGTTGATACTCTTTTTCATAATTATAAACATAGATCCATATATAATTAACCATGCTTGAAGCCAAACTCCTATTGTTAACATGAAACATATGCTTTATATTTAAATAAAAGGGATTTCTTAATTTTTATATTAGAACATTGTACATACCTAATTTCCACTTGAAATCGGTTTTTTCTTTTATCAGTACTCGTTGACATACAGTAACAAACAATGTTTGATTAGAAGGACCCAAGATTTTCTCGATCAACAATAATTATAGTAATCAAACTAGGCTAAAATTGCTGGAAATTCTTCTCAGGTTTGCCAAATTCAGCAAACCCCAATCTCAACCTAATCCTAACCCCAGCCCCAGCCCAGCCCAGCCCCATCCCAACCCCAGCCCCAGCCCAGCCCAGCCCCACCCCAACCCCAGCCCCAGCCCCAACCTAACCCTAACCCCAGCCCCAGCCCCAGCTAAACCCCAACCCCAGCCCCAGCCCCAGCCGAGCCCCAACCCTAACCCTAACCCTAACCCTAACATAAACTGAACCCGATGCCTAACCTTAACCCTCATCCTTACCCGAACCCTGAACACTAGCCCTAACATCATCACAATTATGTTTAATTGGAGATTTACTTACCTGTAGACAGTGGAGGAGACGACGGAGACGCTTGGCGGTTGACGACGCACGCAATCGGCGACGAGGAACTCGACGAGGAAGAACGAGGGCGGTGGTGGGCCGAGAACGGAAGGCGGTGGCGGGCTGAGAACGGAGGGCGCGCGGTGGCGACGAAGAGAAAATTGGAGACGCGGGAATGAGAGAAAATTTTGGGAACGAGAGGGAAAGAGATCGAGGCGTAGGGCATTTCTGTGCCTTTTTTTTTATTAAATTCCCATTTAGATGCCCCTACGGACATAACCGTAGGTTATTGGTTTGCGGCTCCGTAGGGCCAAACAACAAATTAAGATTTAATATTTTTAAATTAAAATGTCGGGCACCGTAGGGACAACCATTTGGCCCTACGGCTTAGTCCGTAGGGGCAAGAAAAATCTACCCCTACGGATTTCATCATCCGTAGGGGCAACCCCATATTGTAGTAGTGTTTAATCCAATATCACTAATCGCTACGAATTCCGATATTAAGGATCAAATCATCCATTTCCCAATAATCTACTTCTTCTCGGTATCTGTAACGCCATACAGATGTGAGATCCAAATCCGGTATATACATACTCCGGAGTCAGAATTAATTGGGAAAACAACTTTCAATTATAACCACATAGAAAAACTGAAACATTAAAATGTTCCATGGGGGTGGCCGGGTAATACTAGTAATGCCTTTTCCAATGCCCAAATTTACGATAGTAGTTGCAATTTCATTTGCCCTCACTTCAATCCCTTTATATGTCTCTATATCTTACCTTTTGTACACCAACTTAGGATAGTTGGTTTTCTTCCTTCCCTACCTTTTGGCACTTGCTTAAGCTTTGGAAGAAGACTGTCCAACAAGCATAACATGTGTACTCTTCTAATATAAGGAGCTCTCAACTTGAAAGAAGGTGAAGAATAGGAGACAACCGAATTATACAATTCAATTACTCCAGAACTCGTAACCATTCTCGGACCGAAATAAATTTCTTCGAGTTCGTATGTAACTATACGAGACGGTCATTCCAAGCAATATGGATATCCGTAGTGATACAGAGTGTTCTGGAGAAAGCAAAGGATAAAGTAAGAGCGGCAAGGATATATGCGACTTTGTCGTGAATCGTGATAATCCAAACCCAGGTTTCTAAAATGGTTCGGTCTACTTGGTTTATGAGTATTAGTTTAAGGTAAGTCATGGTCGCTGCAAAAGAGAGAGAGAGGGAGAAAGAGAGAGAGAGAGAAGAAACACTGAGCGTGCACTTTTTCAATATTAGATTGGTTAATTACTTTATCTAATCAGGATGACTCCCACTGTTTTCTTGAATTCTTCTTCAAACCCTAAAAGGATAACTAAGGATAATTTACACCTTACAAGTTCGTTAACCGTTTAGCTAGGCCAGTGTTGGTACTCCAAGGGAGGATCCTCGTGCTTTCGCACGGACCTAATTAAACAACCTCGTTTTCGGAGAGGCATAACCATGTTAACACCTTTCTAGACACCTAATAGGTTAGCTAGTTGTGAAGTGAAAATCTCCCGAAAAGTAATACCCATTCATCAGTGAGAATCGGGACCCAAATATCATCGTGTGATAATCTTGACGGAAACCAACTAAAATCTCCACACTTCAGATGGTATGCGCATGCCTAACAAGTTTCCCTTATATTTGAAACTCCCTATATGGTTTTTATCCCATACGCTTATGACCTTGATTTTGGCCAACAAATCATAACACGCAAGTCAAGTTCTACCCGTAATTATCCAGATTAATTTAGACCCACCCTTACTCACCCTTGACTTTGACTAACAAGGTGGTATGACTGTCATAAACCAGTGCATATATCTATGCTACGGATAAGCAACACACAGCTATCATTCACAATGCCTTGACTTTGGACAACAAACACCGCATGAATACTATATGCTTCTTATATGAAATGACAGAGGGCTATGGCTAACTTTTGGCGATAAAACTTTTAACGTAATGAACTTGATATCGTTGAAGGAACTGGAGTGGCTTTGAAAAAGAGTGGTTTAGGGTCCGGTTTTAAAACAATTGGTTTTGTAGAAAACCGATGGTTTTGAAGAAAACAGAGTAGTTTTAAAAAAATTGATTCCAACAATATTATTTAGGTTTGTTTTTCTTGCATTAAACCTATAATGCGATCCCAACAAACTTTGTTTCTAGCCACATTAGAAACAACCAAAATAGCATACTTTTATATGTCTTCTGCATTTGCAACGTGGTCCCGGGTCTTCACCGTAAGGTTACTTAACTTATGGCTGGGCGGAGATAGGGTTAGCGCAGATGCAAAACATATAGAATCATCTAATAATATACATACATACATACATACATATACATATCAATATCACGGGCAAGTAATAAGCATCACAGGCATGCGATAAACAATAAACAAGATGGAATACCGGATAAGCTAGGAGCCATGTGTTTCATTTGAGCCGCAAACGAAAACCAACGTTCCCCCGTCGTGTGGATAGCCTGTATAAACCCGAACCAAGATCCCTACGAGTACGGAAAGTTACCCGATGATTCTAGCAGTGAGGCAACCCACACTCAATATCATGAGTGGACCACCCGACACTTCATGGAATCCGGTAACTTGATCACTCCTCCGTATGTCAGAGATATACCCCCTATAAGTGCGGTAAGCAACCCGCCAATCCGAGAATGAGATGGCTTGGGTCTTAACTCCATGAGATGGCTACCCTCTGCATTCTCGAATCAGGCTACCCGAGCACTCCGTCGTGGGGTATCCTAGTACAAGTAATGAAAAATATAAATACAATGGTGACAAGGCCTGCAACCTGGACGTGTCCTTGAATGAATAAACATCAAACGGCAACGATAGCCACAATCAGGCTGCTCGTCATGAATAAACAAATACATAAATCATAACTATACAATAAAGTCAAATACGAAGGGGTATCCATCACGACAATCCGACTAAACCATCACAAGCTATATAACATAATAAGTAACCAATGTGCAACCACGTCTAATTGAACATATAGCAATTAGACGACGTTTAACAACACACAAACAAAGATACGGATCATAAACGATGTTTTAGTTTCGATTTTAAAACTTTCTGTGTTGCCTGTATGAAAAGATAACAATAAATGAAATATGAGATAAGTGGAAGTTTACCAAAAATCAAGTTTCCCAATTTCCAAGCCACCACAAAAACCCAGGAACCTAATTCAAATTTTGAGGCACAAATTGCAGCCAAGACGAATAAAAAAGAGGCCCAATTTAAGAGTTAGGTCCTCGGGGTTTCGTGCCAAGTTTTCATGCTCAACTACAAGTCCTCTTCAAGTGTCAAAAAAAATTTCATAGACCATTTTGATAAAAGACGGAAACTTGGAAATTCGAAACTCTATACGATTAAAATTTCGGTTTCGAAACGTAAATATCGTTTAAAACTAGTTAGAGTGTTTAGCATGGCTCTGATACCACTGTAAGGACCTTAGTGCTCGCGCCATAAGACTCGCGGCGAAGGCGGAAGCGAAAACAAAAATTTTAAAGCAAGCACTAGTGATCTTTATCCTAGAATCGATTCCAAACACAAAACTAGATATCAAAACAAACAAGGTTAGGGGCTAGCAACATTTGTAATGTGTCCGCGCAATTGCGGAAGACCCCTACACCGCTCCATAGACTTTTGCTCGGCTTCGTAGACTCCGGAAACAAGCTTGCACGCCGATCTTTCTCGTCGAAGATGATCCACCCGAGGGAGTTCGATTCAAGCTCTAGATTCACACCAAAATCACAAGTGAATCAACTCATGATCACGACTTGTTAAGAAGTGATAATAAGAGTGATGCAGTGTGGAAATCTCAAGTTTTCTTTCTTGGCTAATTTTCCTCTCAAAGTGGAAACTTAAAAGAGAAGAAGTGGGAAGAAAAAGATATTTGTGGAATAAAATTCCTTAGCCATTTTCCTCTCTTTTCTTACTCTTATCTTAGTAGATTGTGAACTCAAATCATAAGTCATACAATGACTCATGAGCCTAAAAAAATCTCCAACCTTCCATGTCTAGAAGAAAAATATATGTGTATCGGTACACACACACACACACACACACATACATACATATAACCATTTATGTACAAATACATATACCCATAATTTTTTCAAAATATGAATACCGTAATTGTATAAAAATACAAATACCCGTATTTGTATTGAGACAAAAATACCCGTATTCGTATTAAAATACAAATATTTGTATTTATACAAATACTCATATTCGTATCAAAATAAAAATACCGTATTCATATAAAAATACGAATACCAAAAGAGATATAATGAGAGATATATAGTGCTAGCTCATAACAATCTAGCTATCTTTCAAACTTGTCAGTATTATCAAAACGCCCTATTAAAGTACGTGCACTAAATACACGTATTTAATCGAACCTGGATGCTTATCAAAATAAGCACATACTATATTGTTTCGCCTGAACCGGGAAACCCTCTGTGTGGGATTCTAAAGACTCGACAATACGATGGCAGTAGATTTAACTACAAGCACATCAGCGGCACTAGCTGTACGTAACGGCTACCCAATTGTTGAAAGAAAGGAAGGCCGACAAACAAACTTTTCCGTACCCCTACTGAGCCTGTAAGTGACAATCTTCATATAGTCTGGTCTTTTCGTCTAAAAGTATCGCATACCGGGTATAGGGGTGGATAAGGTCAGACCCTTAATAACCCAATAAGTTAAGTCGGTGTCAAGCCCATTACCAAACCAAGAAACTACTGATCTCCAATCAGTAAATCCCATCCGCCATGGCCAGAGAATTATGGTGATGGCTAACCAAACACAGCGCGACATCGACTCCCTATACCGGGAGATACGAATCCCTGACGATTGCTCACTGCCTCCATGTGGCACGGGACTGTACCAAACTAAAAAATGTTTGCACGACTCAATAGAGCCGTGGTAGGGAAGTCGTCTAAGTACAATGGGAACTCACATGAGAAAAATGACTATCTTAAGTCAACAGACTACCTATAATCATGTCAACTGGGAAATGCTATTTGACGATAGGTATAGTACCATCTAGAAGTTCTCGACGAGTACGTCCATTGTACTCACCTCCAGTGAGTAACTGTATACAATCTTAGGTGTAACAGACCAATGGATTTAAGACCTGCCACCGCCCCTCGTCGGGGTCTAGAAACATATACACTAGTCTATTCTGGAATATCGATGCCTGGTCTCGATACTCCCACGACTAGGGACATTTAAGAATTTGCTTGTGGACAAACCATCTCTCACTAGCATGATCGCCATCATAACTTTGGTAGTCAAGCAAAGATCATACGGGCTTTATCATTATGTACTAGCGTCATGTAATAACCAGTAAAACGTATACACATCAGTGATAAAGACAAATCAAATAGTATACTATCATCTCGAATAAGACTGTTTTACCTGTATAGGTCCTACTTCAATTATCATAATAGCATACTTTCGATTATAATAATTACCTTGAAGGTACTATAGCCAACACATCTATATGGGGTGCACATCAATATGAATTGCGCATCTATATGGGATGCGCATCAATATGAAGTACGCATCTGTATGGGATGTGCATTAATATGAGGGTGCGTATTAATATGAGGTGCGGATCAATATGGGGTGCACTGTTATGGGGTTAAGACATTCCCTGTTTTAATGAAATTTCATATCTTTTATCAAGTTGGGAAGAGAGAGGAGTCATTGGTTGTAGGGACCCGCCACCTCTCGGAAGACGCTGATGAATTACAACGTCGTATATCAGAGGTGTATTGTTATGACATGGTGAGGTTATGGTTGCATAATACAATGATTTGCATTCAACATTTCTTTCTAAATTGTTATTTGGTTTTAAAAATAGAATAGTAGAAAGAAAGGCATGGAGAAGCATGGGCTCATCATGCCCTCTCCTCATCTCCTCCACATTCTCTCCCATATTTCCTCCTTACTTCACTCCTCTTTGTCTCTCAACTCTCACTCTCATCCTTTCATCTCAAGCTTTCTCATTCTCTCCCATGCTCTCTCAACTCCATGGCTCTTACCCTTACACTCTCTCAATAAACCCAACTCCAAACAAAAACCTTTCATCTCTTCAACCTTCAAGTGAAACCATCATCAAGTCTTCAACTAGGAGCCATCTTAAGTCTTCAAAAAACCTCCTACAAACTTGAATCTTCTTTTTGAAATCCATTCTATAGGTAAAAATGCATCCTTTGATAAGCTGTTAGAGTTTTGAATGAAAAAGCTATAAGTTTGCACAAAAATGTGATTTTTATGGTTTGATCTTGAAAACATAGATTTTAAATTGGTTTTAAAGCTTAGGTTTAGTGGTAGTAGAGTTAGTGTAGTTTTCTTGGTGTTTACAACTTATTTGGGAAAGTTGAAGGCATTTTGATGCAAGATTTTTTATTTTATGGTTTTACAAATTTTAGAAATTTCGTAGCTGTAATTTTCTTCTGCAGACGTCTAGGATCTAAAGCTTCAGACGTCTGCCGTCAATATGTTTTTGTTTGTTTTTGTTGGTCAGACGTCTGGCTCCAAAACTTCAGACGTCTTCCCCTTGTTCAAGCGTCTGATCTCAAGTCTCTGGTTAGATTTTATTTGTTCTTCAGACTTCGGGGAGATAAAGCTTCAGACGTTTGTCTATAGTTCAGACGTCTACATGTTTTTCTCTGGTTGGATTTTGTGTTCTTGCCAGACGTCTGAGTGTTTGAACCTCAGACGTTTGGTGCCCTTTTTTGCTGAATTGTTTGATTTTTCTTCGTGTTTCGTTTATTTGGTTTTATAGTGATATTAATGGATTTTTCTTGCATGTTTACGATATTATCGGTTTTAGGATCGATTGCGGAGACTTCCGAGGTGATGAGGAGAGGCGTGGCAGTCGTGGGATTCGACTAGCCCGAACCGCATTACTGTGAGTAGATTTGTATCTATGAATGAGGAATCAAGTGGATAGCGTATAGCACCCCCGTGAAACATATTTACTTTATGTTATTGATATGCTTACGATTTAGGCTACAGATAATTAGACTTGACCGCTAATTAATAGAATCTGTTAATTTCACTTTAGTGGACATTTTTAAATACACTGTAGAACACTAGCACATCTACTAATAATTGTCATGTTGCAAAATCAAAGACTCGCATACTACACTACATATCATTAGTACTGTCATACCATGTAGAACTTGCCATGTTTACATATCATAGTATGATTAACGTTATATTGGGATTAATATTATAGTACGATTAATATTATGTGCGCGTACGAGACTAGACGTCCGTACTGATTATTGGGCGAGTACGCGGCTAGAGTTCCGTACTAGTCGCCATGCATGTACGTGACTAGATGTCTGTACCGATCGCTGAGCGAGTGCGTTAACGGGATGTATGCACCAGTCGCTGTGTGCGTGCATGTAACAAACCTAGGACTTGGGAAAAGTATAATGATTGTATCCGGTTAATTTTGCTCAAATAAAACTATTTTTATTTTATTATTGGAGTTAGTATTTTGTTATGAAACTTAACATCTAATATTTTGGTTGCTATTCTAAAAAAATACATTATTTAATAATTCATATAATATTCTTGGATAATATTAGATATGTAACTAATATAATATATCATTTTGATATACTTTATTAGGGTAGTTTTAAATTAAAGTTATGTTAAGATATTGAAAGTTACTATAAAATCTTTTAAACAAAATGTTATGGTGCTGTTGTGAAAATACTAAATCTTTGGGGGGTTTTATGCAACGTTTTCCTAAATCATATATACAACCGGGCCCCAAATTTCTCTCCAATCAATTCACCTCTCTCTCCCAGCAATTCTTTCTTTCTCTCACTATATATATTTTATCTCTTCCTACATATTCCTCTCTCTCACATAATTCTCTCCCTCCTCTGTATATAAACTATATATATATCCTTCTTCTTCCCTCTCATAAAAATAAAAATTCTCCATTCTCTCTCTCTTCGATCTTTCCCTATCTCCTCAAACAAAACCAGCCGAACTCCAATCTGCACCCGCGCTTCTTCCAACCCCAACCCAGCACGCACCCTCGACTCGTCCTCACCGCCGCTGTCACAACACCCTTCACCATCATCTTCTCCTGCACCTTCTCCTTCAACCCAGCATCTCCAAACTAATCTCGCTTGCATCCCTAGCTCTCGACTGGCCGAGTAACCCCTGCCTTCTTCTCCTTCCCTCATCGCCAAGAACCCAAAGCCCATGCCAACCATCGACCACCGCAACCCATGGTTTATACTCCATCTCCAGCCGCACCCATCTTACCGCAGCAACTACCCAAGTAACCCACGCCTCCTCTTGACCACCTCACCGTCGAATTCAACCCCTGCTCATCTCCTTCACCATCACCATCTCCCCAGACCCCTCTCCTCTGCAATCCCAAAACTTGAGAACCAACTCGATAGCATCTTCTTCTTCCTCTTGTTCTCAACCCTAACTCATCAAATCTCATCGGCGTTGCGTTGTTCCCGGTGCAGCAGCAGTGGTCATCTCCTTCGCCGTATGCGCTTGACCATAACTGAGCCAAAATCTAGCCAAGCATCAAAGTTTGGGTCTTTACATCCTATCATAGTGTTTATCCGTCCCCATGCAAGTTCACAACTTGCTACATGCACTAGTAAAATAGGGGGTTGCCTCTACGGATGGCAATATCCGTAGGGGCATATTTAACTTGGCCCTACGGATTAATCCGTAGGGCTAAAAGGTTGCCCCTACGGGCACAGACGTCCAAGAATAAAAATATTAATTCTTAATTTGGTGTTTTCCCCTACGGAGCCGCAAACAAAAGACCTACGGTTATGTCCGTAGGGGCAAGAAAATATCGTTTTAAAATAAAGCCAGATCGATCACCTACGCTCACTTTCTCTCTCTCTCTCAATCGCGCGCGAGAAAAAACCCCAAATCGCCACGCCGTCGTCGCCACCGTCGTCGCCACCGCCGGTTTCGTCGCCACCGTCGTCGCCACCGCCGGTTTCGTCGCCAAATCGCCACCGTCGTCGCTCCAGCCCACCAGCAGCCGTTCAGGTATAAATCTCGAGGTAAATTAAAGCATTTTTGGATTATTTTGGGCTTAGGGTTCATGGCTGGGTCTGGGTTGCGCGCGCGAGAGTTGGGGTTGGGCAGGGGTCGCGGTGGCGGTCGGGGTCGGGGTCGGGGTCGGGGTAGGGTTAGGGTTGGGGTTCGGCTGCTGCTGGGGTGGGGCTGGGGTTAGGGTTACGGTGGGGCTGGTTGAATGACTCTTTTGATTAGTTGACAAATACAATGTTAATCATAGTTTACTCGACACAGATGGTAGAAAATCTGAAAAAGATCAAGAAAAAAATAATCGATTTTGATTTTAACATGCGGGGTGTTGATGCAAGATGTAATATCTAGTAGTAGATGCTAGGCATATAGACTAAACAATAGTTGTAAATGAACCGCTAGCAAAAAAATCCTATAATTATACACATCGCTTGACGCATGAAGCCTGAAGCTCTTTCTTTTGGGGGATAAAACTAGTTATATTCCTGCATTGCCTAGAAATAGCAGTGAGTTGGTTAAAACCTTTCAAACACAACCCCCCCACCCCCCAAAAAAAAGAAAGAAAGAAAGGACAAGGAAAAAAAAGAATAGCAACAAGCAATACAAGCTAGCAACCGTAAATAACTGCTGAGATTATGTCTACCTTGGCAATTTGAACAATGATGGTCTTGTCTGGATTGTTAAGATCCACTTTATGGAGGTGAGGAACACATTTCGCAACTGTATTTATGATTTTCATTCTGTCAAGTGTTGAAATAAAAATCAACACTTGACAATCAATCCAAGATGCTCAATAACTTGCTTCAAAACCATAATCTAATCTTGATGATGCTCAATATTAGCGATTTCCATGATCACGACACGTGGCAGATGACGTGTCTCATAATGCTTTATGATATCAGTATCCTATATTTGTAGTTTTAATTATTGATTGTTATAGATGTATACCATTGCAATAATAGTTTTTGGTTGATGAATGCTATTGTAATGTAGGATGATCAGTTCTATCAATCTTGATCTCAATGGTTTAAAATCATGTTACACATACAATACGAATGCACAACAAACGCATAATTAGAGAGCGACTCGAGATATTCAGGTTAAAACCAATATATGATACTCGATGATAATATGAAACCTTCATATTCCCATCGATACCCATATATGAAACTAAAAGCGCCACTTAGTCCCCGTCTATCGGTTAACATACGTGCGATGCTAGTCGTGACCTAGAACTATACGAAGGTTGTTAAATATCGGACAGTATAGCTCGATACTAACAACCGTCGTATAGTCTACGCGACGAGAAAATTCAATCGTATGGTAACCCATAGATTTGTCCCGTGTGGACAAGTTAAGAATGTATAAAGCAAACGCCTTCATTCACTTGTGTTTTCATCCGTTTCGAGATATTTCGTCGGTACCTTTCCGCTGGTTCTCCGTGTACAAAGATATATTAGATGTTCATTTCAACGTTGTTTCACAGCTTTGAAATGATTATCTATTCTATTACAGTGTACTCGGAGAACAGCGGGGAGGTGCTGCCGAAATTTATTCGAAACGGTTGAAAGCACAAGTGATGGGCATTCGCTCTATACATTCTTAATGGGATAGAAGCCTACCCCCGACAGCCGGAACACATACATACAAACGCATAATTAGAGAGCGGTTCGAGATGTTCGGGTTAAAACCAATATATGATAATATGAAACCTTCATATTCCCATCGATACCCATATATGAAACTAAAAGCGCCACTTAGTCCCCGTCTATCGGTTAACATACGTGCGATACTCGTCGTGACCTAGAACTATACGAAGGTTGTTAAATATCGGACAGTATAGCTCGATACTAACAACCGTCGTATAGTCTACGCGACGAGAAAATTCAATCGTATGGTAACCCATAGATTTGTCCCGTGTGGACAAGTTAAGAATGTATAAAGCAAACGCCTTCATTCACTTGTGTTTTCATCCGTTTTGAGATATTTCATCGGTACCTTTCCGCTGGTTCTCCGTGTACAAAGATAGATTAGATGTTCATTTCAACGTTGTTTCATAGCTTTGAAATGATTATCTATTCTATTATAGTGTACTCGGAGAACAGCGGGGAGGTGCTGCCGAAATTTACTCGAAACGGTTGAAAGCACAAGTGATGGGCGTTCGCTCTATACATTCTTAATAGGATAGAAGCCTACCCCCGAAAGCCGGAACACATACATACAAACGCATAATTAGAGAGCGATTCGAGATGTTCGGGTTAAAACCAATATATGATAATATGAAACCTTCATATTCCCATCGATACCCATATATGAAACTAAAAGCGTCACTTAGTCCCCGTCTATTGGTTAACATAACGTGCGATAATTTATTCTTTTCAACGACAAACGCACACACAAAGCATATACACGGATTTTCTCCTTTGTCAGTAACTATCCCGTTCTTATATTTCTCAATATAGTCAGCATAACCTACAATTTATATGTTATTCAGTCTAACATGGCCCATGAGTACGTCAGAGTTAAGGACTGTATGTATGTGGATTGGAAACAACCTATGCAACCTGAGTTTGTCGCAGGAGTGCTGCTTTCCTTGAATTTGCACGAGCATATAATAAGATCTAATAGAGAAGATTCTCTGTCCGTGCGATAGATGTGGCAATAAGTACTGGCAGAAGGTAGAATTGGCAGAGCTTCATATTGTAAAACATGGGTTTACTAGACTTTATTCAACTTGGAAATATCACGGGGAAGGAGAAGAATGCAGTACTGCGGTAGAAGAAGAAAGAGAACACGATAATGCGGCAGGAGAAGAAGAAGAATTCGGTAATACGGCAGAAGACGGAAATTTATTTCCATCAGAAGAAATGGAGGATATGGTAGAGGCTGCCCTAGGTGAATCTATTCGTACCGAAGATGACATTCCTTCCGGTCAAGGACCGCGTGCGGATAAATATGAAAATTTCATGAATGATGCTAGGAAACCAATTTATGAGAATGCGAAGTATTCCACCCTCTCATGGTTCGTCCAACTTTTCCAAATTAAGTGCCTAAATGGATGGAGCAACAAGTCATTCACAATGCTTCTTTCGTTCTTGAAAGATTCTATGCCTCCGGGAAATAATGTGCCCGAAAGCTGGTACGAAGCCCAGAAAATGATGTCTGATTTGGGTCTAAAGTGCGAGAAGATTCAAGCATGTCCTAAAATTGCGTGTTGTACCGGAAAGAGAATTCAGATTTGAAAGAGTGTCCAACATGCGGAGAGGCCAGGTATAAGCCGAAAGATTCTGATAAGAAGCCTGATATACCTGTGAAGATAGCACGATATTTTCCCATAACACAAAGGCTACAGAGGCTATTCAGGTGCAAGAAAACAGCCGAGGCAATGATTTGGCATCACCGTGCTCCTCCAAGCGAAAATGGAAAAATGAGCCATCCAAGAGATTCACCGGCATGGAAGGATTTCGATAGGAGGCACGCAATATTCAGTAGCGATCCTCGCAATGTCCGGCTCGGACTGGCTGCCGATGGCTTCTGCCCATTCAACTATATGGCTGGAAGTCACAGTACATGGCCCGTTGTAATGATAATTTATAATCTGTCGCTTTGGTTGGCTATGGACCAATCATACTTTATGATGCCTCTTCTTATCGACGGACCAAACTCACAGGGGAACAATATCAACGTCTATCTCCGACCTCTGATCGAGGAGCTGAAAACTTTGTTCATTGATGGTGTAGAGACATATGATTCAAACACAAATACAACCTTCATACTGCGTGCGGCTTTAATGTGGACAATTAATGACTTTCCTACGTATGGAATGCTATCAGGTTGGTCCGTACATGGTCACAAAGCATGTCCTCATTGCCATGAACACACAACATCAAAATTTTTGAATTTTAGCAGGAAGGTTTGTTATTGCAGCCATCGACGTTTTCTGCCTCCAGACCACCCCTATAGGTTAGACACGGTTCACTTTGATGGTCATCAGGAGCTTCTTGGGCCTCCATCCCTATTGTCCGGAGAGGACGTGACTGCTAAATGGGATGGTTACAATAACGTGACCTTCGGGATGGATCCGACGAAACAGGTCAAACCACAATATTGGAACAAGTTAAGCATTTTCTTCGAGCTTCCGTACTGGTCTACAAATTCAGTGCGTCATTGTCTGGACGTCATGCATATAGAGAAGGGAGTATCAGAGCACATACTTAACTTGCTTCTGTGTAAAGACGGGAAATCGAAAGACAACATGAATGCCTGGATGGATCTACAAGAGTGGGGAATAAGAAGTGAACTGCACCCTAAACCGGTAGCGAGTAAACCGGGCAAGTTTGTACTTCCCAATGCCGCTTATCATATGTCACAACCGGAGAAGAAAAGATTCCTACAGGTGTTGCATGATTTGAAAGTCCCCACAGGTTTCTCAGGATCATTCAGCAAGAAAATAAAAATTGTGAAGGGCAAGATCGATGGGCTGAAAAGTCATGATCACCATGTTATCGTGGAGCACCTTCTTCCATTAGCCCTCAGGACTTCTCTCCCCGACTCGGTTGGTCTAGTAATCAACGACCTATGTTGTTTTTTCAGGGAGTTGTGTGCTAAAACACTGGAGGTTGCGACGCTGGATAAACTAGAAAATTCTATTGCGTTGATACTTTGCAAGTTTGAGCGTATTTTCCCACCGTCATTCTTCGATATCATAATACACTTGACGGTTCATCTTGCAACTGAGGCGAAGTTAGCCGGACCGGTACAATATCGATGAATGTATCCCGTCGAGAGGTACGTGTAATTTTTCGTTTCGCGCAATTTATAAATTTATTGTTATCCTGTATGCCCGTGTTTATTTATTCAACATATTCTCATTAGGTACCTTTACACTCTTAAGAAGTATATACGCAATAAAAATCGACCAGAGGGTTCTATCATGCAAGGTTATCTTCTTAATGAAGCAACCAAATTTTGTTCCCGCTATCTGGACGAGAACATTAAGACAAGGCTTAACCGACCAAGAAGAATTCAAGACGGGTCATATGGTAAAGCCGAGTATAAGAGGGTAGACACTATGTTTATCAACAAGATATACCGGTTTATCTTGCTTAATTGCGCATGTCTTGAACAAATTAGAGAGTAAGTTCTTTTGGATTAATTGTTATATCTGTGTTTGTGTGTGTATAAAATGACATAATATTAATGTCACAATTATTTGTCGAAAACAGAACTCATTTTAACGAGGTACGTGAGGGGCATCCTGATTGGAACGAAGAGCGTTTAGAAAAATACCATCAGGATAATTTTTGTGATTGGGTCACAGAGCATGTAAGTTATTCGAATTACATTTTATTGCTATCAGTTTTAATCTAAACTTGTATCGTTATGTATTTATCGTAAAATTTGTTTTGTTAGATCCACGATCCGAACTTGTCTGCATCATTTGAGAGTGATTCAAGATGTTTAGCTCAATTTCCTAGTATGGAGGTTGTATATTACAAAGGATTTGGTGTCCTTGGATACAAATTCGAAGTTAAGGACATAGAAACATCTAGAACCACTCAGAATAGTGGGATTGCGACGGTAGGATCGGACGGTGTGATTTACTATGGGTACTTAAATTGTATACTCGGCATCCACTATCCCGGACGATCAGAACCCTTTTATATATTCCACTGTACTTGGTACGATCCGCGAACCGATACAGACAGGTGGAGAAGCAGTCTTGGGACTTGGAAAGATGAATATGGATTGACCAGTGAGAACACACTTCGATTTTACGGTCAGGACGATCCATTTATCTTTCCGAACCAAGCGTTCCAAGTATACTACTCACAGTGTTTGAAGCATCCGGGGTGGAGTGTTGTATTCCGATGGAAACCTAGAGATGTCTACGATGTCCCAGAATACGAGGACAGCGATGAGGACGAAGAAAAGAGAAAGCTTAAAGTGCTCCGCCCGTCTGTTTCGAAGGACGGGTTGTCTTCGACCGATTATGAAGTTACGTGGGTTAGAAATGACATCGACGATGAAATCCAAGTAGATATGTATGATGCGCCCACGAAACGAAAAAGGTTATCAGTAATGTTATATTATTACTTCACATTTTACGCTCTAGATCATATATAGTCAATACTTTTAATGATTGTCTAATGCGTCCACGAACCGTTTATCTAGATTTGATGACGATGTCGGGAGCAGCGAGGGGCGGCAGGCGATCCAGCCGCGGCAGAGGCAGAGCGGTTCTGCCTCCCGGAGAGCTCCGTAGGGAGCTTCAGAGGGCCGGTCTTGCACCCAGATCGGAGACCCCTTCGGATGCCTCCTTCCGTGTTGATTTGGCCACACCTCCAGGTATACTGCACGCATATCCATTTTGAATGTAATATTACAGATATTCATGCATGTTTATGTCAAAATTACTTATATTGTCAATGTTTGATTGTCTAGTTGTTGGTGATGCGTCCACATCTGGGACAGAGGCCACCCCCGCTCCTCCAGGTATGTTTATATATCATATAGTGTATGTATATTGATTTAGAATGCTATATCATAAATACACACATTCCTTTTGCTCTTACTTAGCAATTTTTATTATTGTCTAGCTGTAGGTGGTGACACCACCGCACCTACGGGTATGTTTATATATCCTATAGTGCATGCATATTGATTTAGAACGTTATATTATTGATCTACACATTCTTTTTGCAATTACTTATATAATCTATTTTTAATTGTCTAATTATAGGTGGTGCGTCCACACCTTCCACAGGGGCCACTCCTGCCGCTTCCATACCCTCCGCATCGTCTGCAGGTTAGTATGAATAAATTTAAAATATTTATTCATTTTACATATGCTCTATAGAATAAATATGAACTTCATGGAAATTTAGCGTCGATGTTTATTTTATAGTTGGAGGGGATGCGTCCGGGTCCGGGACCCCGGTTGTTCCTCACCGGAGGAACTATCGTCCCGCTCGTGCTGCTGCTCGGGCCCAGGCTCGTGCGCTAGTCACCGGAGGTATATATCACACTTGAATTTTTGTTTAACCTTGATTTCTTAATACAACTTTGTCTTATTATTGATTGTCTTGATATTTCGTGCAGACGCAGGGCCTCTCCATCCCCAGAGGGGGACTCGAGGCCCGAATCAGTCCCATAGGCTGAGGCCTGATAGAGCTAGGGGGCAGGCAGCATTCCCCCTATTTTTTACCCTTGACTATCGCTATACCGGTCCTAATGCCGAGAGGTTCGGCCGGTATTTGGGGGACGAGAGCCGGATCGTGAAGAACTATCCACTTCACGTTGAGTGGGGCGAGCAGCACCAGCGCTCATTCGCCCTCTTCTTTGATCAGGCTCGGGTATGTATTAATATATATTTTCATTTGATCTATCAAATATATTTATTATTAACACTTGCAATCTAATAACAATGTTTTTTTTTGTATTTTCAGTTGGATTACGATTTTCAGCCTGTAGCCGACCCTGATCACCCGGGGAGGGTGCTCGACCTTCATGCTCTGTACAATGGTCTGATGAAGAACATGCAGGCCAAGGTCCGATACAACAGGAATGAGCTGAAGGCCGACTGCTACTCCCTGTGGATAGCGACCCCCGAGGCAGAGAGAGCGGCCCTCCTATCTACTCCGGCGTTTGCGAGAGTCGACATAGAGACATGGCCTATATTGTGCGCTTATTTCGACTCCGAACGCAAACAAGTATGTATTTTAAATTTAATTCATTATTTATGATATAATTTATTTCTTTGTGTTTCTTAATTAGAAAACTAAATGTTAATGCGTTGTGCAGAAACAGGCCGATCAGAATACGGATAACAGAAAGTCGGCGAAGAGGGGTCGCCCCACTTACACAGGTGGCTCGAGGAACATTACTCGAGCCATGGAGTTATCGGTAAATTAAGAGTTATTCTCTAATATTCTGCAATATTAAGAGTTATTCTCTAATATTTCTAATATTAAGAGTTACTTTCTAATATTGCAGACATCTCGGACCGTGGCGTCAGGTGGTACACCGAGCGTGCTGTCCGCATATCTTGCCGTCCATGGCACCTCGACAGATCCCGCCACGGGCGAGCTTCAATATCCCGACGTCGCTACCCAGGAGTACTGCGTAAGTATTAATATTTTTTCTACCCAAATTTGAAATTTTAGTTTTGGAAGGTTCAAGTTTAAATTTTATACTTATACTTTACTGCTTAATGTGGGTGTAGGAGCGGGTGGTTGAGCAGGCCCAGGCCTCGGGGATCGATTTTACCGGACAGAATGATCCGAGGCTACTGACCCCAGTTCTGGACGCGGCACACGGAGGGCACCACGGAGGTTGGGAGAGAGGCCGGGGATTGGGCCCTAGCAGGGCCCATATGAGGTTGGACTCCACCCCGGCGGTTACTTCCTCCGTCTCCAGTGACCGGCATGTCCATCAGGAACTGGATAGCTTGAGGGCCACCGTTCAGGAGTTGAAGGAGATGCTGGTATGTATACTACTTTATAGTAAAATATCATTTCATATTATATACATATCAACATATCCATAATTAGTACGTAGCTTGAGCTTATTTGGTTTTAGACTTAAGTTTGATTAATCATACATACATATGTAATTAAAATAAACAACGCTTTTCCAAACTAGATATCCAAACAGGGTTTCGAAATAACTTAATAATGAAACGAATTCGAATAATACACAGTTCTTACACGCTTCTTACACACGTTATGTCCAGACGCGACAGGGTAGATCGGCCGAGCCTTCACATGCATCTCCTTCGGCTGCGGCTCCGCAAGCCACTACATCGGCTGCGGTTCCGCAGACAGCTCCTGTAGCTCCACCGCCCACTCAGACTCCCGCAGCCGCGGCTCCGCAAGCGACTACCTCGACGGCGGCTGCGCAGACCACATCGCCAGCTCCACATGCCGCTCAGACTCCCGCTCGCGACGCATTGCAGAGTGTATTGACCGAGGAGCAGGCGCGCGTTATTCTAACGTTATTCAGAGGTGGAGCTGGACCGAACTAGGGTAGCTTTTTGGTTCTTATTTTTTGAAACATGTATTTATTTATATCACATTGTACTACATTTTGAAACGATATTGATATTGGGTTGTATTTATATCATATTCAGTTTTTGGATTTCTTTTGTATATTATATATATGCGTGAGATGTGATTATGAATACTGCAATATATGATTTGATTGATGTATATAGTATTGTGCACAGGGCGGGAAAAAATCTAGCAGCCCATTTTTTAAAAAAAAATACAGACAATATGTACCTACGGATTAAGCCGTAGGTATATACGTTGCCCCTACGGAGTTATCCGTAGGGGCAAACTATCAGGAAACCTGATATTTTTCCCACCTGATCTCAGTGCAGGGTGTTGGGAGTGCCCCTACGGATAACTCCGTAGGGGCCACTGTCTATTCCCTACGGATTTATCCGTAGGTTTCCTGATATTTTCCCCCATGATCTCAGTGCAGGGTGTTGGGAGTGCCCCTACGGATATGTCCGTAGGGACCACTGTCTATCCCCTACGGAGTTATCCGTAGGGGTAGAACAAGGACCTACGGTTGTATCCGTAGGTACATAAAATATATTCAAAAAAAAAATACATATATGATTTGATTACCCCTACGGAGTAATCCGTAGGGGCAACAACACCTACAGATATATCCGTAGGGGCAAGAATTTGCCCGTAGGGGCAAGTTCAGGGCCTCAACTTGCACCTGCGGCCTTTGCACCTACGGGGTATTTTTTCGCCCCTACGCATATATCCGTAGGGGCAGTGGGTTGCCCCTACGGATAAATCCGTAGGGGCAACCCTTATTTGTAGTAGTGATGCTAATTTATATATATATATATATATATATATATATATATATATATATATAATTTATCAGTAATATACAGTTTATAAAGATAATTCGTATTTCATTAATTAATTAACACTAACACGTTTTTACAATTACAGTTTATAAAGTTATGCGAATTATATCTATAACTAGAAATTATATGAACTATTCTAGTTTGGTCAATTGGTAAATCGAATGTAGGAATTAATATGTTTATTTGTTTAGTTAGACTATTTATCACATCTAGATAACTGTATTTCATTACGACTCGTTTGCACAATAGTATTACAAATAAATGCTCTATATAAATTAATATCCTACTTTGACATGTTATCTCGTTACATATATTGCTATCTTGCTTGTACGTGTTTATCTGTGATATTTACCGATGCCAACAATCTTGATTTGTTATCCTGATAGATATGACATGATTTTTAAATAGACATAATCTGTACCTGCCTGCTCCTGTGTTGGTATTAGGTAGTATTATATTCATACCTGACTTGGAAAACGAAACATGGGGAAATCAAAAGTGTAATTGAAGTGTAACTTAAAAGGATATTACTTGATCTGTAGTTCCGGGGGGGGGGGGTAATGGAATATAATCATTCGTGATTCTTATTACTTGATCCGTGGTTCCGAACAGAACAGAATCATTCGCGATTCTTATTACTTGATCCGTGGTTCCGGGGGTAACGGAACAGAATCATTCTTGATTCATATATCTTGATCGTGAGTCCCGGGATGTAACGGGATATATACTTTTGAGTTACATGGAGGAGTAAATTCATTGGATTCAAATACCTGTAGGATAGTTAACCTAAAAACATATACTTTAGGATACACGTGACATACCTATAGCCTGCTATTTTAACACCTATGATTGTTCTGTTTATACTCATACCTTATTTTACACATGGCATCTTATATAGCACACTGTTCAGTTTATTATTATTATGATGATATCTATGACGCACGAACGTCTGGATTTTCCATGGCCCAGATACATGACTTTTAGCATGTGAGTACTTCGACAAGATTACCGATCTGTGCGGATCATTTCATCAGTATAGTTCTTATTGATGGTTTAGGTATTCTTTTCCCTTGGATCTTTATTGCTTCCACTACTATTTCCTGTTATCGTTTGTGGCTATTGGATAGGTTTAGAGATAGATAGTTATATTATTGTTCTTAATTACTGATTGACAGCCGTAATGTGACTATGAGAAGAAATTTCCTAACCCTAGGTAGCATGCTTGGCTTTGTTACATTTCTAATTTTATGTATTTTAGGAACCGGGGTATGACAGTGCATGACTAGATGTTCATACTAATAATATTGCATTGTTGTGTGTACGTAGACTTGACGTCCGTACTATTTTAAGTATGTATTTGCATACGTAGACTATATGTCTGTACTATTTAAACTCTGTGTTTAGGTACGTAGACTAGATGTCTGTACCGACTATTATTGATATGATTAAATGGAATATTGGATTGTCATCGTACGAAGGAAGATTCCGTATGGGATGAGATGATGAGGTTGAGCCGAATACGATCTTATTTCATATTGACTCGCGGAGTCTTATTATTTTATCCCTATTAGGAGATTTCGAAATATAAAGGATATTACCCATTTCTAAATAAGGATTCATTTAATGTTTTAAAACTGATAATGTAAAGGATGTGCTGGTTGGATTTCAAAAGTGTGTGTGTGTCTATATATATATATATATATATATATTAAAACATTGCAGGCTCTTTATTTTCAATCAATGTTTCGTTCTATTTTAAGATATATATATATATATATATATATATATATATATATATGGGTATTCGGACGTATTTATTTATATACTATATTCACTTACGCTATGTTTACTTTGCATATTATTCATTCACGTTATGTTTATTTCATCGTTATGCCACGCTTATGTTATTCGTTCGTGTTTGTTTATTGTCATATCAGATTTTTGCATTATTATATTCCCCATTCTTAATCATATTGCAAATAAATAGGTGCTTTTGATCCATGTCTGCTAAATAGTTGCATGTTACAGGTTCTCGGAACAATACAGTGAAAATAGTGAAAAGACGCTATAAAAGTGAGACTACGACCAACAAATAGAAGAATCTTTATGACGCCGCCAACAGTTTAAGGAACAAATAAAGATCAATGAACAGTTCGATTGCACAAAGTACGAGGGCAGCACAAAGATTCAAGACTTCAACGCGAAGCAGACGGTAAAAGTCCACAACATTCTGCACTGTGGAAATCTGGAAGAAAATAGAAGATATTCCGAGAAACCAAGTAAAGAAAACAGCAACATGAAGCAACCTAGAGAAAAAGAGCCAGAGAACCTTCAAGACGGCCGCGGAACCGCTGCCAAACAAAGCTTATGGCCGCGGTTTCGCGGCCATATAGAACACGTGTTAGTGTGTCGGTGCGTGTCGGTGGGAGTCGGTGCATTGACCCGGTTTTCTTAAGGTAGTTTTGTAATTTTAGATGTGGATCAGATGTAAACCTTAGGGTTTCTCCTATCTATAAATAGAAAGCCTACAGCTCTTTTTGGAGTATGCCTCTTTTTAATTCTAAATTTTAAATTTTCAATTTCTTGTAATCGTCAAAGAGTGCATCAATAAAGTAATTTTTTTTATCTTGAATTTCTTATCTGCAATTTTATTTCTCTGCAATTTTTATCTGTCGCTTATTTTCCGCATGTTAATTAGGTTAATAAAAGAAAATCATAAAAAATGAATTCCATTGTTAATTCCTTAATGAGTGAGTAGTTCCTCACTTGTTAGGGTCAGGATTGGGTAGGTTTGAGAGATGGAAATCTCTCACTCCTTTCTTGCCCATTCAATATTTTAAATTAGGACTTTATACAAATCAAACACACACCGCTCACTACGGCACCCAATCCCACAAGATAGCGGTGATTCCCTAGTTAGACCGGTTGTGTTTGATTTCTATAGAGGTTAGGGCTAAGAATTAAGAAAGGACGGAGAAGGACCAAAAGGAAGAAACGAAGTTTCTTCCTGATCGCGCTAATCCCCTTTATTAATTATTACCTTAACACCTAAGTTCTTAATTAGGGCAAAGAAAGCGGTGGGTAGAATTAATTTTCCAAATTAACCTAATCCTAACCCTAGCAAGGTTTTAATCCAAATCAAATTCAACCTCAGTTTTTATAGAAAATCAAAACCTACCAAATATAGGAATTGACTCGTTAGAACAATAAGAAAAGACACGTTTTCCCTGTGGACCGACCCGTACTCAACCGGCTAGCTACCAAGCGACACCGTCTTGATTGTGGTTAATTCTTTGATTTCAAAACGCAAACGCACATAAGCAACGAACAATCAAATGGCGTCGTTGCCGGGAATAACGGTAGTTATTTTCTTTTTGTAATTTCGGGTTAACTAAAAATTAAAAAAATCATAAAAACTGAAAAATATAAAAACAAAAAAAAATTATCATCTTGTTATTTTTTGAAGGGTTTTCGTGCGAATTGTGCAGGAACGGAAAGACGAACAGATTCAGATCTGGAGCAACCTAGTGAACAAAATAGCAAACAGCAGATCTGAACATACAGAGGAGAAGCACAACAGATAACAGAAAGATTTTGGAGGCCTGATCCAACAAACGAACCGCGGAACCACCGCAATTGCAAGCCTTTGACCGCGGATCAGCGGCACTTTGCTGACGTCAGCAACTGAAAACTTCTCTGTAAGCATTCTTTTCCTCTCTTCTGTCCTCTGAAATCCTCTGAAAAAATTTCCTGCAGGGTTCTTTGCGCAAAACTTCTTCCCCCTTTCCAATAATCAATCTTGTGCAGGATTCTTTGCGCCGCAAATAAAAGAAAAAAAATTTGGCATGTGTTTTGGATTTTTGTGTGTTTACTGCTTTGCATTTTTTTAAAATGGACTTTTAAGGGGCTATAATACCAATCCAGATTGGGTGGGGATTTCATTACCCATCCTAGGACCCCAAAAATCACAAACAGCATTTGCATCAACCCTTCGAGTTAATTAAAAAATATTAGACTCAGTCAATAAGGACTGTCGTGCTCATTAGGACAAAGGAAAAGTTGTAGCATCGGTCGTTTATCTAAACCTGACTTTGTGGTGCCTAGGCTAGACAAGTGGGAAAGGTAATTTTAAAAGGCCCGTCTCACGGTGATTCGTGAGTGGATCCCTCATTTCTTTACTTGTGCTTACCTGGCCACAATTGGCAGTGAAGAGGCGATTCGAGGATCTCACAACTTGCCCTTTGGAACAGTTAGGAGCAATCTAGTTGACTTAGGAGACCCTACCTCTAGGCTTGATTGTGCATATTGTGATTGCTTGAAAGTGTGTCTAACTCCTTATAAAAATCTTTTGCAAGACTCCTTATAAAAAAAACCACAAAACAAAATTTTTACAAAAACTTGCCATTTTGTCGCTAGAAATCCATTGCACCTCACTTGCACCCACTTTCTCTCATTGAAGTTTTCTTACCCCCACCTTCTATTTTTACCTTTTGACTACACTACACCTCGTTAGTGTATGTCCAGTTGGACTAGGGACACTAGCGCTCGTTTAGTCCGTGTCTCGTTAGTGTCTACTGACGACGCGTTCGACTCTGAAGTCGAAATTTCCTCCACTTCTTTACCTTCATCTTCAAATTCATCATCTTCTAAGGAGATGTCGGGATTCAATCCTAACAACCCCTTACCTACGGGACTAATTCCACCTCAACTGGGTGCGAATAACACACCACACCCTCCTGTCGAAGCGCCTCAACGAACCGCCCCAACGAACCGCTCTCCAGGATCTTTTCTATCCCATCTGCACCGTACTTCCCACTTGTTTTTCACTTCCACCGGCTAATGGGGATAACTTCGAAATTAAACCCCACTTCATCAATATGTTGCCCAAATTTCACGGGCTGGAATCCGAAGATGCCTATATCTTCATTAACAAATTCCAGAATGTTTGGGCAATGATGAAGACCACCCAACTTTCTGATGATGCTATAAGGCTACGTGTCATTCCATTCGCTTTGTGTGACCTAGCTGAAAAATGGTTATATAGCACAGCATCACACTCCATAAAAAATTGGGAAGAGTTTGTTAAGTCTTTTCTATAAAAAATTTACCCACACCACAAGACTGCGAGAATTCGAAATGAAATTACTCAATTTTCCCGGCTTCCTTCCGAACCTTTTTGGAAGTGTTTCGAAAGATTTAAGGACCTTCTTGTTTAGTGCCCTCACCACGGTATCGAGAATTGGCAACTTTGCCAAACTTTATACGAAGGACCGAACCCAGCAACTAAGCAGTTGTTGGAAACCATTTGTCAATGTCACTTTCTTACAAAATCAAGCGAGGAAGTTTGGCAATTTCTCGACGATCTTGCTGAACAAACACTTCAATGGGAAAGCACTAAAACCACTTCATCTACTTCATCAGGTCGGTCTAGGGCAGGCATACATCAACTTGATATGTCGATTGCAATGAAGGACGAAATGGCTGCACTCACGAAAAAACTAGAAGCAATTGAGAGCAAATTCTCATCGCCTTCTCCTGTCCCAGCTTTACCCCCACGCACTATTTGCGCTTGTTGTTCGGATCCATCACATCTAACCGAAGAGTGTCCTTACAATCCGCCGGTTCAAGGACAAGATCAAGTCAATGCTGCCTTTCAGTAAAGACAAAGAAATGATCCATATTCTTCAACTTATAATCCTGGTTGGAGAAGCCACCCAAATTTTGCTTGGAATCAAAATCAACAATTCCAAGGCAACAACAATTTTTCAGAGGCCTCCTCCACAACAACAAGCCCCTCAACAAACTCAATTTCAGCAACCTTTCCAACCCCAACCTTACCAACACCAAATAAACAATTTGATACCAAACAACTCTTATCCTCAAAACAATTTTGTTCAGCCAAATAACGATAAGGTTTCCTCGCTAGAACGAAGTCTGGATGCGTTTTTAAAACAATCTACGCAATCCTCAGCCAGCATCCAATCTTCCATTCAGTCTTTGGTGCAACACAGTGCTTCACATGATCAGAGCATCAAAACAATTGAAGCCCAAATTGCACAACTGAATGCTGCGTTAAGCGAGCAAGAGAAGGGGAAACTTCCATCTCAACCACTGCAAAATCCCGGTCACACACAAAATACATATGTTGCTCATGAACAACAGAATCATAATGTGAGTGTCGTGACTACATTGAAATCTGGAAAGGTATTGCACAACAACGTTGGTAATAATGATGACACCCCGGCCGCCGCTTCTTCATCTTCTTCTTTTTCTTCTTCATCATCTTCTTCGTCTTCTTCAGAGCCTGTTCTTCATTCTTCACAAGGCTCTACTTCTTCTAATTCGAACGGACCCACATCTCACTCCCCGAAAACACCAACACTGGGATCCCTTCCTACTCCGCAATCTACTCCACAAACATTGGACTCAACAAATTTTTAAAATATCCCATTTCCAAACAGGTTGAGATCCAATAAACAAACTCCACAAATGGAGAAGATTGTGGGGTTATTCAAACAGGTTAGCATTAACATACCTCTCTTGGATGCAATCCAACAAGTCCCTTCTTACGCTAAAATCTTAAAAGACTTATCCACCAAGAAGAGGAAATCGCAGGTACCTAAGAAAGTTTTCGTGGCTAGTGCTGTATGTCATGCTCTTACCCAACCTTTACCCCAAAAACGTAAGGACCTTGGCTGTACTACAATTTCAATAACAATTGGGGATAAGAACATCAACCGCGCACTTTTAGATCTTGGTGCCAGTGTTAATTTGCTTCCCTATTCAGTATATGAACAATTAGGCGTTGGAGAGCTGAAACCAACACATTGTACTCTCCAAATGGCCGACCGATCCATCACCCATCCTAGGGGTGAGTTAGAGGATGTGTTAATTAAAGTAGGGGACTTCATTTTCCCCGTTGATTTCATTGTTATGGACACACAGCCTGTAGCTAACCCCCGGAGTCAAATTCCGGTGATAC
The DNA here is from genome assembly GCA_030015575.1 of Agapanthus africanus. Lineage (NCBI taxonomy): Eukaryota > Viridiplantae > Streptophyta > Magnoliopsida > Asparagales > Amaryllidaceae > Agapanthus > Agapanthus africanus. Next base: position 355,111,916 of record JASDDO010000016.1, on the reverse strand, counting down.
TTGGTCGACCATTCCTTGCTACTTCTAATGCGGGGATCAATTGTCGAAATAGTTCGATGAACCTATCTTTTGGAAACATGACAATTAAACTCAATATTTCTAAGTTGGGGAATCAGCCCTCCGAGCCTAATGCTAATATACTTGATGTTTGCTCGATCCAAGAGATCACTCAGGAGGACTGTGAGCTCGAAAAATTTCTGTTCGATCACAGCAGTTTTGACGCCACTAGTGCGTTCCTCCTTGAATCTGACACAGTTTTCACACCCGATAATGATTACGAGTGTTTCACTTTTTTGAAAGATTTTGAAGAATCACCACCCGAGTTTGAGTCCTTTGAATTTTTGGATGAGTTAGCTGAACCAACCGACTCGGTTGCTTACACTCGTTTCGAACCATTGTTGGAATCCTTCGAGTTCGAGACAGTTTCACCAATTTTACCTTCAATTGTTTCGCCTCCAAAACTCGAACACAAGCTATTGCCATCTCACCTTAAATACGCTTACTTAGGTGAGAATGAGACCCTTCCTATTATCATATCGGCCTCTCTAGCCCTCGAGCAAGAAAAAGCCTTTTTAATGGTCTTACAAAATAATCGGCAAGCTTTTGGCTGGACTATGGCAGACATCAAGGGGATTAGTCCCCTCATAGTTGAACATCATATACATATGATGGATAATGCCAAGCCAGTAAAGGATCCACAGAGACGCCTCAACCCCATAATGAAGGAGGCTGTTAAAAAGGAGATTGTAAAATGTCTAGATAGTGGTATCATTTACCCTATCTCTGATAGCTAGTGGGTTAGCCCCATTCACGTTGTCCCAAAGAAATTGGATATAACGGTCATAACTAATGAGGGAATGAGTTAATACCAACTCGCACCTAAACACGGTGGCGAGTGTGCATCGATTATAGAAAACTCAACGCCGCGACACGGAAAGACCACTTTCCATTACCTTTTATTGACCAAATGCTAGAACAATTGGCTGGGCATGAATTTTACTGCTTTTTGGATGGTTACTCTGCCTATAATCAAGTTCCCATCGCCGAAAAGGACCAAGAAAAGACCACATTCACTTTTCCTTTCGTTACATTCGCTTACCGTCGCATGCCCTTTGGGTTATGCAATGTACCCGCTACTTTCCAGCGGTGTATGATGGGCATCTTTTCAGACATAGTGGAAAAATTCTTGGAGATTTTTATGGATGATTTCTCCATTTTCAGCGACTCCTTTGATGAGTGTTTGCTACATTTAGACGCAGTTCTTACCCGGTGTAGGGATAAGAACCTCACTTTAAATTGGGAGAAATGCCACTTTATGGTACGAGAAGGTATTGTCTTAGAACATATCATCTCGCAAAATGGCATTGAGGTAGATAAAGCTAATATTGAAGTCATTTCCAATCTTCCTCCTCCCAAGTGCGTCAAAGACATCCGAGCCTTCTTTGGCCATGTCGGTTTCTATAGACGGTTCATCAAGGATTTTAGCAAGATAGCTAGACCCTTGACTCTTTTATTGGCCAAGGACACCACTTTTGATTTCGACTCAACCTGCATGAAGGCGTTCGAGTCGTTGAAAAACTCACTTATTTCCGCTCCCATTCTTTCATCTCCCGACTAGACGCATCCATTTGAAATTATGTGCGATGCATCTGATTTCGCCATTGGTGTTGTCCTTGGACATCATTTAAATAAGATGCCGCACGCAATTTATTACGCTAGCCGAACATTAAACGAGGCCCAATTGAATTACACAACAACTGAAAAAGAATTCTTAGATGTTGTGTTCGCACTAGAAAAATTCAGGCCCTATTTATTCGGCTCTCCAGTCATCGTTTACATGGACCACTCAGCTCTTCGCCATCTTTTTGCGAAGAAGGATGCTAAATCTCGGCTGATACGTTGGATCCTCTTACTACAACAGTTTGACCTTGTCATAAGAGACAAGAGAGGATGCGAAAACGTAGTCGCCGACCACCTTTCATGACTCCCTTCTTCGCCTACACTTCAAATTCCTATTAAAGACGTTTTTCCAGATGAGTAGCTCTTAATCGTGTCATGCGAATCTTGGTTCGCGGATATCGTAAATTATTTGGCCACCGGACTGACACCAAATGATTGGTCGAATCAGGACAAACTCCGATTCCTATCCCAAGTAAAACATTTTTACTGGGATGAACCGTATCTCTTCAAATACTATTCCGACCAAATCATTCGTCGGTGTGTCCATGACAACGATTTTAAGAGCCTGCTGTCATTCTGCCACGATTAAGCGTGTGGCAGGAATTTTGGCCCCAAAAAGACAGTAGAAAAAATCTTGCAGTGTGGCTTCTACTGGCCACAACTTTTTAAAGACGCATACGAATACTGCAAGACATGCTCCCGGTGCCAACACTTGGGCCGGATATCTCGGAGAAATGAAATGCCGCTCCAACCAATTTTGGTTGTTGAAATCTTTGACGTTTGGGGGATAGACTTTATGGGACCATTTCCCAACTCTTTTGGGAACATGGATATTCTACTTGTTGTTGACTATGTTTCAAAATGGGTCGAGGTTGTGCCCATCCGAACTAATGACAACAAGGTTGTCGTTAGATTTCTCAAAGAAATCATTTTTTCTCGGTTTGGGCATCCTCGCGCTATTACCAGTGATAATGGATCTCACTTTTGTAATAGGACTTTCGAGTCCTTAATGCGAAAATACTCCATTACTCACAAGCTATCAACGTCTTATCATCCTCAAACTTGTGGGCAAGCCGAGATCTCAAATCGCCAGATTAAACAGATATTGGAGAAAAAGGTTTCCAACAACCGTAAAGATTGGTCATCAAAACTGATTGATGCCCTTTGGGCATTCCGTACTGCCTATAAGACCAATCTTGGCATGTCTCCATACATGCTTGTTTCTGGAAGGTGGCAAGGCTTCCCACCTTCCAGTTGAAATAGAGCATAAGGCATTTTGGGCAATTGAAGAGTTGAACCTATGTTTGGGAGATGCGGGCTGCAATAGAAAGCTACAGTTGAACGAATTAGACGAGCTGCGGGATGAAGGCTATGAGAACGCAGTAGTCGTTTAAAACCGAACGAAGGTGTTCCACGATAAACACCTTATGCGCAATACTTTCAAACCTGGTCAACAGGTTTTGCTTTACGATACTCGGTTACATTTCCATCCGGGCAAGCTCAAATCTCGATGGAAAGGGCCATTTTTGGTACGCACCGTATATCCGCACGGTGCGGTCGATCTAGAAAACCCGGAGGACGGTTTATTGTTTAAAGTGAACGGACATCGACTTAAACCGTTTCTCACTGCGGACCCTACGGAGGAGCTCCTGTTTTTGCAGGAGCGGATTTATATTGACTGATCTTCCTCCATCTACCCCCTAAATTTTGATTATCAAGCCAAAACACTGTTTCAAACAAGTTTGGGGGTATGTATCATTTGTAATTATATAAAAACAAAATAACATAAAAAAAATGAAAATTTGAAAATAAAAAAAAATTGGTATTTTTGTAAATTTACAGATTTAATAAAATAAAAATATTTTTTTTTATTTACAATTAATTTCCTCTCTTTAAGAGGAGCTTTTTACAAATAACCAACACTCCTCCCCTATAAATAACACCCGACCCCTCTGTTTTCATAACCTTAAAAACAAAATCTCCTCAGAAAACCCTAGCCGCCGCTGCAGCCAGAGCAACGAGATCGTCTTCTGCCGCCACCCTTCCGCCGCGAGAACACCCATTCGGCCGCGCTTCCGCCGCGCCCCTGCCACATCTCCCTCTGATACTTTCAGAGGAGGTTTGCATTTCTTATATCCTCTCTGTTAAATTTTTTTTATATCTGTGAACTTTCTGTGATAACACCAAATATGCAGTTAGAGCGTGATTTCTCACAAAACTTTTCACACACGATATATGGGAGTTATTTTCGTGATGAAATCATACGGAGGGGGTGGAATTTTTTAATCTATAATCATCCCAATGCTTACGCCCTTCCAGATCTAGTCACTCGTTTTTACGAGTGCATGGAAGAAGGCTGCCTTGCACAATACAGTTTTATCAAACTACTTTGGGGCGATAGGAAGATAATTATTGACAGAGACTTCATCCATGAAGTCACTTTAATCCCTAAATTACCTGTTCATGACCAACCCCTTCAGTTTGAAGATTACATGCCCTTAATGGGTAATGACTGCTCGAGGGAACCGAGGAAGGGAATACAAGCTAGAACCCTTTTCGCTAATGTTTTAACCGTGTACCGGTGGGCACAAAACAATATTTTTGGGGGTTCCCATAATACCACATTTTTCATCCCGTCACTTCATATCGTGCACACCCTAATGACTAGGAACCCTGGATTTGATATGTGCACGGTTTTGCTTTATTCAATTGGTGCTGGCAAAATGGCCGCAAATTACCCATGCCCCATGTTAGTGACACAACTGTGTCGCTATTTCCTACCTGTGGAGGAATTTGAATTCTACATGCATGGAGGTATACCCATCAGGCCTCTTATTGAGGGCGTATCCACGTCCTATACCCGCTTGACTGATGTTTGGTCACGAACAGAACCGGCTGAACACGTGCCCGCCAGAACACCCAGCTCCCGTTCGACCGCGAGCAAGGAAGAGCTCACCCCTATAGAACATGCACGTTTAATGAGAAGAGCCATTAGGGGGATTGACAATTTGGCGGGGATGATGAGGCAGCATGATCAGCGTCTAACACAAGTAGAGCAGGGGATCAAAACCCTGCTGGCGCAAGAGAAGCGTTCCCGCTCACGTTCTAGGGGACGCCGAGGGCCTGAGCAGTGAGGGCACTGCTTTGGGTAAGTTTGGGGGAGGAGGTGGTTGTAAATAGTTATCATTGCATTGCATATTTTTAAATTTTTGTACATATTTTTTCCTTTTTTCTTTTGCATGTTTATTTCTGCATTGCATCTTTATAAAAATTATAAAAATTAAAAAAAATGAAAATATATATATATATATATATATATATATATATATATATATATATATATATATATAATCGAATAAAAAATTGAAAATTTTTAAAAATTATAAAAATTCAATTTTGGCCATAATTGACTTAAGTTTGACATGACGGTTGACTAGCTAGGAAAAACTAGATCCTAAACTTAGTAAATTAAAAACCCTAAAAATAACCTTTCTTAAAGTTTAACTGTAGAAAATATATGTCCTTGTAGTTTACTTAGAAATAGGCAAATTTTGAGTTCACTTCTTCGGCTAAGTCAAAATAAGGGAAGAGTATTGAAATTTTTATTTGAAGTGTAAGTCTGAAAAATAATTCCGAATCTTAAGTCTAAATTCTGAAAATATATACCCTACAACTTGCATAAACACTCACCTTGAAACTTGGAATAGTAGAGGATACCTTGAAATGCTCTTGTCTAAAACCCTTAATATGAAGGAAAATGAAATTATAGCTGTGAATAAAGAGATATAAAAAAAATGAACACTGGTTTTGTAATTACTTAAGGCTGCGTAAAATAAAAAAATATTTAGCGAGGGTGCTTTATCACCTAGTGCCTTAGACCAACTGGTTTGGGAGTCACCGTTAAAGCCTTAGGTATTACAAGACGAGAAATTACGCCTTAATGCGCAAACACATTTTGTAATCGGTCGTTAGTACCCAAGAAGTATTAACGGTCGCATGAAGAATGTGTGAGCAATTTCATCTAAAATTCACCAACTAAAAGTACTTTGGACGATGGACAAGAGTATAATAGCTTGAATTGAATTTCCAAGTGTATGGGTGATACATACACACACGTAGGGGTATATGATTGGGGTTTGGATGAGAGATAGGAATGAAAGATAGGTCTTATACCTTCAGTAGAAATGATAAAAATTCCTAAGTTGAGATGGAACCTTAGAAGGAAAATTCAAAATATGCTAAAATCTAAATAAATTTACAGAACATATACAATCTTAAGTTAAATGATAAAGTGAGTGTGAAAAATACGGGTTGATGATTTCTGAGTTGAAGATAATAGATTTCTTGCTAGAACACCGAATTGAAAAATGAAAGTCAATAAGCCAAATTGATCGGATTTTGTGGGTAGTATCCGCTGAAAACCCTCAGGAGACAACACTCCTCCTACTAGGGACACTTAGAGGTTTAACGGCTTGTTGCATGAGCTCAGTGCAATCGCGATTCCCTGCGAAAGTAAGGTTAGGTTTTTTCGAGAATAAATTGGTTTTGCTCGGAACGAGCAAAAGATAAGTTTGGGGTATTTATTCATATCAGATTTTTGCATTATTATATTCCCCATTCTTAATCATATTGCAAATAAATAGGTGCTTTTGATCCATGTCTGCTAAATAGTTGCAGGTTACAGGTTCTTGGAACAATACAGTGAAAATAGTGAAAAGACGCTACAAAAGTGAGACTACGACCAACAAATAGAAGAATCTTTATGATACCGCCTACAGTTTAAGGAACAAATAAAGATCAATGAACAGTTTGATTGCACAAAGTACGAGGGCTGCACAAAGATTCAAGACTTCAACGCGAAGCAAACGGTAAAAGTCCACAACATTCTGCACTGTGGAAATCTGAAAGAAAATAGAAGATATTCTGAGAAACCAAGTAAAGAAAACAGAAGAAAACAACAAAATGAAGCAACCCAGAGAAAAAGAGCCAGAGAACCTTCAAGACGGCCGCGGAACCGCGGCCAAACAAGGCTACTGGCCGCGGTTACGCGTCCATATAGAACACGTGTCGGTGTGTCAGTGGGAGTCGGTGCATTGACCCGGTTTTCTTAGGGTAGTTTTATAATTTTAGATGTGGATCAGATATAAACCCTAGGGTTTCTCCTATCTATAAATAGAAAGCCTACAACTCTTTTTGGAGCATGCCTCTTTTTAATTCTAGATTTTAAATTTTCAATTCCTTGTAATCGTTAAAGAGTGCATCAATAAAGTATGTTTTTTTATCTTGAATTTCTTATCTGCAATTTTATTTCTCTGAAATTTTTATCTGTCGTTTATTTTCCGCACGCTAATTAGGTTAATAAAAGAAAATCACAAAAAAATGAATTCCATTGTTAATTCCCTAATGAGTGTGTAGTTCCTCACTTGTTAGGGTTAGGATTGGGTAGGTTTGAGAGATGGAAATCTCTCACTCCTTTCTTGCTCGTTCAATATTTTAAATTAGGACTTTATGCAAATCAAACACACACCGCTCACTACGGCACCCTATCCTACAAGATAGCGGTGATTCCCTAGTTAGACCGGTTGTGTTTGATTTCCATAGAGGTTAGGGCTAAGAATTAAGAAAGGACGGACAAGGGCCAAAAGGAAGAAACGAAGTTTCTTCCTGATCGCGCTAATCCCCTTTGTTAATTATTATCTTAACACCTAAGTTCTTAATTGGGGCAAAGAAAGCGGTGAGTAGAATTAACTTTCCAAATTAACCTAATCCTAACCCTAGCAAGGTTTTAATCCAAATCAAATTCAACCTCAGTTTTTATAGAAAATCAAAACCTACCACAAATAGGAATTGACTCGTTAGAACAATAAGAAAAGACACGTTTTCCCTATGGACCGACCCGTACTCAACCGTCTAGCTACCAAGCTACACCGTCTTGATTGCGGTTAATTCTTTGATTTCAAAACGCATACGCACATAAGCAACGAACAATCATTTATCTTATTAGTTTGTTCTGTACTTTATGATTTCATTCGCGCTATGATTATTATACTGGTTTGTGTTGTATTATCATACACGTTTGTGCTATACTTATTTCACACAGACTAAAAGTGTATGAATTAAACGAGATTGATTATTATGGATATAATATGATATGATATCAATTCTAAGAGATTGAGGATATAATATGATATGATATCAGTTCTAAGAGATTGAGAATATATATATATATATATATGAAAAGCGGATATATTTGAAAGATTATATAAGTGTGATCAATTTATGAGTGGTTGATGTCAGTTGACACGAGAGGTCTTCTGTAGATATATATGATCAATCCATGAGTGATTGAGGCCATTTGACATAAGATGTCTTCAATGGTATGTGGATATATGTGAGGAATCGATATAGATACCCTTCACTGGATGAGATGGATTATCCTATATAGTAGCCGAACATAACGGGTCCAAAAGACAGTACCTGAATTTTATTTTCATATAGATTTATATTAAAGGGGTTTTTCAAAGGAGCTATAGTCTCACTATTTACTACGTGTCTATGAACGACACAAGCTATTTTGAAAGAAAACCCTCTTAAATCTTTTCCAAAAGGCATGACGTATATTTTAAACGAAATGCTTATATTACTTACAAATTAACGTCCTCTGCTTACGCCATAATATATACATTATATGGTTATTTTCAAAGGATTTTACATACATACATCTTTCGGCTACTTTATATGATTACATATGAATACGTGCTATGTGTATTATAGCCTTGATTGCATTATGCTTGGCTGTGTGCTATAAATATTGCATAACGTGATTATGCATATGCTTATATATATCGTGATTTGACACAGTTATATATATATATATATATATATATATATATATATATATATATATATATGATGTTGAGTTATTGGCGATTGATGATTGTTATCATTTCATAACGTGATTATGCATATGCTTTTATGACTCATATGATTTCGTATGCTTGTGATTAGTTATGCCCGTATTGGGTGAGATAAAAATTATTTTGATGATACCACGATAACCATACGTGGTGATATACTTCACATGTTAGGATAGCGGCACATGGTGTACATGAGGGTTATTATTATTAATGTTCGTCATCGCTCGAACTCTAATTTAGACGCATGCTCATTTACCCTCCTTGATGTTCATATTTATCATGATTTAGTTGTTTCACCGTTTATCCAAACAATTTCTATCTTGTTATGTGAATTCTACTCACGAATTGGCAATTCACCCCCGTTGTGCTATAATTTATTGCAGGTCTGACCACTTGGATCGGTAGTGGCTCCGTTGGCACACTTAACTTCTTGTGGGCATGTATGCTTATCTCTTGAACTAGGCGGGTTAGAATTTATACCAGCATTTGACTTGTACCTTTATTTGTATCTAGAAGTACTTCATCAAAACCAAGTCTAATGTATTGGACTGAGACCTTAGATACTGTATTTTTGTTATTGCTGTAGTCGGACTCATGTGGAGTCGACTTGATCTATTGTTTATATTATGTTTATTACTTTCCGCTTGTTGATTCTATGCCTTTTGGCGTCGTATATTATTCCGTGGATTGTGTTTCTACCCTGTAGGCGTTGATCTAGCTCCCGTATGGATATGATTTTATTTATATTTATATTCCATTATTGTACAGGTTTTGTTCAAAATTTACCAAATAGGTAATGTCCAATTTTTTTCAAACGTATTTTAAAATAAGTTTTACTTATTTTATTAAAAACTTTTCTCTAAAACTTCACCTATATTTTAAAATATATTATATTATATTATTTATTTTCTTTGTAAATGGTTTAGATTCATGGTTTTGGCTTACTTGGCTTATAGTGGGATCCACGAGATTTCACGTGATCCTTGTGCCAGTCATGTGCCTTTTTCGGGACGTGACATGATAACTGTTGGATATAGGTGCTCTCGAGGCAATTATTGTAATTTTCAGAGGACCTATATGGATGAACAATTTTTCTTGAGATGATAGTATGCTATCCGGTTTTTCTTTATCATTCATGTGTGTATATTTTACTTGCTATTACGTATCGCTAATACATGATGATAAAACCTATAGGATTTTTGCTGAATTCCCAGGATTATGATGGAGATCATAAAGTAGGTCCTGGATAATCTATAAGAACATCTTTAAATGTCCCTAGTCATAGGAGTATCGAGACAGAACATCGGTACTCTAGAATAGACTGGTTTATATGTTTTCTAACCCGGTAGGAAGGCGATAGCTGGTCCCACAGCTATTGGTGATTGACATCTAGGATTGTGTACAGGTGCTCAATAGAGAATGAGTTTCACTGGACGAACTCACCGAGAACTCTCAGATGGTATTATACCAATTGTCAGGTAGCAGTTCTCTGGTGACATGAGTACAGAGTAGTCTTTAAACATGAGATTTCTATAGTGACTTATGTGTGTTCCCACTGTACTTTGATTACTACCCTACCACGGATTTAAAGAGTCGTGCAAACAGGTTTTATTTGGGTACAATCCCGAAGTATATGAAGGCAGTGAACGGTCGAAGGGATTCGTCTTTCCCGGTATAGGGAATTGATGTTGCGCTATGCAAGAATTGACTATAACCAGAAGCCTGCGGCCACGGCAATTGAGATAAATTGATAAGTGTTATCAGTTGTATCATTGATGGTTATAATTCCTCTGTCAGCCTGACTTATTAGGTTATTGGGGGTCTGACTATTTCCACCCCTTAGACCCGGAATGAGACACTCTCTAACAAAGAGACCGGACTGTATGGTGATTGTCACTAATAGGCTCTGATTTTGTTCGAATGATCTGGATTGTCGACCTTTCTTTTGATCAATACCCGAGTAGCCGTTACGTATAGCTAGTGCCACTGATATTCTTGTGGGTTGACAGATATGATCCTAATCTACTACCAGCATATTAATTGAGTTTTTAGAGTCCCACACAGAGGTTTTTCTCGCTCAGGCGAAATGATATTGTGTGCATATGGTGATACGTGCGGGAGTTCGATTAAATATATGTATTGGATACATGTATGTTAATCGGACGTTCTTTTAATACTAGTCGGTTTATATTTTAGCCGGATTATTAAATCAAGTGGTGATTTAATAATACATATATACATACATACATACAACATACGTACATACATACATACATACGTATATATATACATACATACGTATATATATATATATATATATATATATACGTGTGTGTGTGTGTGTATATATATATTCTAGTATTATGTTCACATTATATTTCTCTCTCATTGGTATTTGTATTCGGTACAAATACAGGGATGTGTATATAATACACATGTTATATGTTTATATATATATATATATATATATATATATATATATATATATATAAACATCAAAAAGGGGACACCTCATTTATAGATTAAGAAAATGAAAAAAGAAAGAGAATGAGGTGGAGATGAGAATAGTGTAGAGGGGTATGATAGCATTATTTTATATGAAAATTGTTTTACAAAACAAAACAAACCATACTCTCTACTATCATTCCAAGCATCTCATTCTCTTTCCTTCTTCATCTTCTTCATTCTTGAAAATGTGAGGGTTAAAAAGAAAGAGGGGAAATTTATGTGAAATAGCTGCATCTCCTAATTTAGTGGATTGGCAAACAATTAGATTAGGTTTCTTCACATAGATTAGTCTAGTGGTTGAGATGAAGCTTGATTTGGGGTTTTCTAGATGTGGATCATTTTCGGCGAGGAGATTGGCATGCAAGCTCGATCCGGAGGCGACAGAATTTAGCTCGGGTCTTCCACAGTTGGGTGGACACGCTATAAATGTTATAGCCCCTAAACTCCCCTCTTGATTACTTGTGTTTACAATTATTAGCAAATGTGATCTTGTTGTTTTGGAACCGGTAGATATTGCTTGTAAAAATTTTGTTTCACTTCTGTTAAGTCCACGAGTCTTGCGACCCTAGCACCGATTCCATCAATGGTATCAGATCCAATCATTTACTAATTAATTGCCTTGGATGATTAGATAGTTTCAAAACCGATGTTTCCATACGTTTTCTAATTGCGAGTTTCCGTCGAAATTTTTAAGATCTCTAAAAATTATTTTAAAAATTATTTTGAGCTATTGAGATCACATCTTTGAAAACCCCAAAACTTGAGGCCATATTTCCTCTATCCAACCACCCAAGTCGGCCATCTTAGTGTTTCGGGCGGCCACAATGTAGAATTAGGGTTTGGGTTTTGGGCAGTGACTTGTGAAGATGAAAACTGAGCCACTTTGGCATATCAAAGTTTCCAAGATTTTGTATTGTAAAATCTGAAAGGTTTTAAACATCGGGGAAAATCAGTTTTGAAACTATTGCATCATTTTTTATTTTCATATGTTCATATGTGTTGATAAACGTCGACAAATTGATATTAGATCAATTCGACGGGGTTGCACATAGTGAGTCTACTATGTTGGTGTGTTTGGTTTGGATCGGATTGTCTCAATGAATAGCCCAGCATGTGAATGTTTATAATACTAGTGTTATATTCAATTCATGTATTGATATATTGAAAGTATATCTTAGCACCACTCCTAGGTTTCTAGAGGTATCAAGTATGCAATTTTAAAAAATCTAGTGGGCTAAGCTATACTAATCTAGAATCGAACTAGAGAATTAGGGTTTATAAGCTAGTAAACAAACTTTATACTAAGTGAAAAAGGAATACAACCTTTGTAGACCGGTTCTTCAGTTCTAAAGCTCCAAGTAGTAGTCCCTTAAACTCTTCGTAGGCTCCACTTGGCGAAAGGAACAAGCTTGTTCAAGGATCTTCGAGGCCGAAAATGATTCATCTTGAAGAATCTCTAACTTAAGCTACCTCTTCACGAACTAAGGAATTAGTGAAGGAAACAACCTATATTTAAGGGCTAGTTTGGTATAAATTGATGAAGTAGGAATTTTTCCCACTTTAGAATTATTTTTCTCCTTTTCTTTTCAACTCTAGAAAAATCAAAAAAAGAAGGAAGAACAAGAACAAGTGAAGAACTTGAACTAATGTAGAACCATAGGTGAAAAAATATCTCCAAGATATTTTTGTATAAAGTTAACCATGGGCTAAGGATTATGGTTGGGTTATAAAATATCTAGAGTAAGACAAAAATTGGTGGGATGAGACATGATTTACTTTAAAATTAAAAACCCAATATTATCCTAAACCATGTGTGAGTCTCATAAACCCATGTCCAATGCATCATCCACCATGACACAATAGTATATGTAATACACACACACAAATATATATATATATATATATATATATATATATATATATATATATAACACATAAATATATATCAACATATATATACATCAAGAGAAGAAATTCTTTAGTGAGCTAATATTAGTTAATATATATTAATATATCAAATATATAATTATACCAAATTATTAAATCAACACTTGATTTAATAATCCGGCTATACCTTATATAACCGACTAATATCTTTTTATATGTATATCAATTTATAGAACCAACACTTGATTCAATAACCCGGTTATATCATATATAACCGACCGATATAATATATCGCAAGATTAGAATACGGTATCACATACACGTATTTAATCAAGGTCCCACACATATCACATATGTGCCCTACTTCGTTTCGCTTGAACTAGGAAACCTCTGTGTGGGACTCTAAAGACACGTCAATACGCCAGCAGTAGGTAATGATCACATCAGTTACCCACAAGCCGTCAGCAGTACTAGCTGGACATAACGACTATCCAGATATTGAGCGAATAGAAGATCAACAAGCAAGCTTTTCCAAACTCCCATGAATCCTACATCCGGTCTCTTCATCTGATATGTCGCATATCGAGTTTGGGGGTGGAAACGTCAGACCCCGGTAACTTGATAAGTCATGCCGATATAAGGCACATAACAATTCGAGAAACTAATGATAACACTTACCAGTAAATCTCATCAACCATGGCCAGGGACTTTCTGCTATGGCCAATCGAGTATAGAGCAACATCACCTCCCAATACCGGGAGAGACGAAACCCTCCTATCGCTCATTTCCTCCATGTGACTTGGGACTGTACCCAAAATTCACATGTTTGCACGACTCCTTTAAGCCGTGGTAAGGAGGAAATCAAAGCACAGTGGGAACCACACAAGACTTTATGACGATCTCGGGTCTACAGACTAATCTGTACCAGTGTCACCAGAGAACTGCTATCTAACGATAAGTATAATACCATTTAGGAGTTCTCAGCGAGTCCTGTTCGGTGTACCCATTCTCTAATGAGCACCTGTGTACAATCTGTGATGTCAAACACCAATAGCTATGGGATCAACCATCGCCCCATACAGGGTCAAGTAACATACACACTAGTCTACTCTGGAATATCGATGCCCTATCTCAATACTCCTTCGACTAAGAACTGTTAAAGGATGTACTTATGGACCACCCTGGCCCCACTAGTATGATCTACATCATAGTCTGGGTAGTAAGTACATATCTTAAGGACTTTATCAACATGTATTAGAGAGACAGTATAATAATACTAGTGTACATGTTAAGATAAAGAGCAACCAGATAGCATACTATCATGTCGAGCAAGAAAGTCCTATATATATGTGTGTGCGCGCGCGCGCGCGTGCGCGCGTGTGTGTGTCCAAGCATCCACTATATCATACAATAATGGCCTCTAGGGCATACATATTCCTAACATATATGACAAATGTATATTCTTTCATTGGGACGAGCGGTTGGATTGTGACCGTTGGTCCCGGAGTATGTATTTTTATTTTTCGGGACACAGTCGGGTTGAGACTTTTGTTGCCGTTATATGTATATTACATAGGTTTTACCCTGCAAAAAAGCACTCGAGCCGCCGGATTCTAGAATGCGGTAGGTGTCCATATCAAGACGTTTAGAACAGGTCGCCTCATTCTAGAATTGGTGGGTTGCTCACCGTGCTTATAGAGAGTTAGGATTGACCCACGAAGCAGTACTCGAGCCGCCGAATTCTAGAAAGCGTCAGGAGGCCCCTTCATGGTGTTGAAGCCGGGTTGCCTCATTTTTAGGATTGGCGGGTGGCTCACCACACTCGTAAGAGTCTTCGTTTGGCTATGTATGGTCTATTCACGTGATTATGGAATGTCGTATTTAGTTTGCGGCTCAAACGAAACGCAGGATTTCTACGATATCCGAACTATTCCATTTACTTGTTGTTTACCGCATGCATGTATGTGATTACTTGCCTGTGATGATGTATATATGTATATGGTGATATATATAAGTGTCTCTATATCTTTTATATTCGCGCTAGCCCTGCGTCCGTCCTATCTTAAGTTAACTAATCTTACGGTGAAGACCTGATACCCCGTGGCGAATGTGAATGGTATATAAAACACTCTATTTTCTTTTCATATCATGTTTTGCTGGTGTGGGAAGATTATAGATAATAAGTATTATTATCTAAATGATGGGATTGAAAAATTGGATTAATACAAGGAAAACAAATCTAAAATACGTTGTAGTAACCAATTTTTTCAAAATAAACTATAGTCGTATTATTTTGCTTTGCATAGAGGTATTCAGTTAGGAATATTCTGCACCTCATTCGACGAGGAAAGAGCCTTGATCCCTTCACGGAGAATTCGACTCTTGAACAAAAGTTCATGTTACTAGGAACTTTCAAAACACTCAGTTCCTTCAATGATATCAAGTTCATTACGTTAAAAGTTTTCTTCAAAACCAGTCATAGCCCTCTGTCATTTCAGGAAGTAGAGTGCTTAGTATTCGTGCTGCGTTTATTGACTGTGTCAAAGCGTAGTGTACGGTAGCTAAGTGATGTCTTCCTGCTTGCATATGATGCGATTAATTAGGACAGTCGTATAGCCTTGTTGACCGTGTCAAGGGATCGTGTAAGGGGTCTAAATTAATCACGAAATGATAGGTTGAACATGACCAGCTACTTATGGTCTATTAACTGTGTCAAGGTCATAAGCCGTTAGGATTAAAAACCATATCAGGAGTTTCAAGTGTTGAAATTTGCAATTTGATTGCATACCATTCTATGTGATAGTTTGGGTCCCGATCCATTGTGAGTAAGAGTTACTCTCCGGAGATTTTCAATTCACAAATAGCCGACCCATAAGGTGTCTAGAAGGTGTTTACGAGGTTATGCCTCTGAGAAAACGGGGTAATTTAATTGGGTCCCTGCGAGAGCACGGAGGACCTCCCTCAAAGTACACTGGCCTGGAAGACCGGTAGCGAATTTGTGGGGTGTACAAGATCCCCGCTAATTTTCCTTTTAAGGTTTGAAGGAGAATTAGACGAAACAGTGGGAACCGTCCTGATTAAATAAATTAACAAACCAATCTAATCTTGTAAGAGCGCACGCTAAGTGTTTCTTTTCTCTCTCTACCGGCAGCGACCATAATTGACCTTAAACTAAAACTCGTAAAACCAAGTTAACCGAAACTTTTTACAAACATTTGCTTTGGAATGTCATTATTTCATGACGAAGTCGCATGTGTCCTTTCCTTTTGTACTCCCCTTTATTTTCTCCTGAACCCTCTGTGTCAATCACAGAGATCCATACTGCTTGGAAGGCCATCTCGTATAGTTACATACAAACTCGAAGAAATTTTTTCAGTCCGAGAATGGCCACTGGTTCTGAAAAAATTGAATTGTATATTGATATAATTCAATTGTCTCTTCTCTCCACATTTTTTCTCAAGTTGAGAACTCCTTCAATAAGGTGAATACATCAGTTACGCTTGTTGGACAGTCTTCTTCCAATCCTTAAGCTGAAGCTGAAAAGATTGGAAAGAAAAAAACCAGCTTGCTTAAGTATGGTGTATAGAATGTAAGATGAAGAAACAATTAAAGGAGTTGCAGTTAAGAGAAAGGAGATTGCAACTACTGTCATGATTGCCCTATTTCACAACGAAGTCGCATATGCCCTTACCGTACCTACTTCCTTTTTATTATCTCCTGAACCCTCTGTGTCAGACACAGAGATCAATATTGCTTGGAAGGCCATCTTATATAGTTACATACGAACTCGAAGAAATTGATGCAATCCGAAAATGGCCACTTGTTCTGGAGAAGATGAGTTGTATATTGATATGATTTAATTGTCTCTTTTTTGTACTTTCTATCAATTTGAGAGCTTCTTTAATTAGGAGAGTACACCAGTTACGCTTATTGGATAGTCTTCTTCCAAATCTTAGGCTGAAGTTGAAATGTAGGAAAGGAAGAAAACCAACCAGCCTAAATATGGTGTACATAAGTTAAGTTATAGAGACATTTAAAAGAGTTGAAGTGAGGGGAAAGAAAATTGCAACTACGGTCATAATCCTAGGCAGTGGAAGAGGCATTACTAGGAATATCCGGCCACCCCCTTGAAGCATGATAAAGCTTCGTCCTATGGTATGTTTGTATTTGTAAACCGTTTCTCAATGAACTCTGACTCCTGAGTATATAGATACCGGATTAAAATCCCACATTTGTAAGGTGTTAGTAGAGTACTAAGAAAGGATGATTTGACCCTCAAAGTCGGAAATCAGAGCAAGTGTTGCTATTGGGGACAGTCATCTAGTTTTGTCTAGCGGCAAACTTTTGGTTTTAAATAATCGTTGTTATGCACCAATTTTTAAATGATATATACATCTCTTTATTTGATAAAAAAGGATATAAATTTTGAAAATTATGTTCTAAACATTTGCCTTCATCAAGTGTTGATTGGATAAGATTCATAAAATAACGGTATAGATATTCTTAACTAAAATACAGTTTTCAACTTATAATACACAGAGTAAGATTTATTGAACTCTTAGTACTTGTACATAGTGATGTATGTGGTCCGATATCCATACGGACAAGGGGTTGGTGCTCATACTTCATTCTTTTTATTTATGAATTCTTTGGTTTTAGACATGCATTCTTGTTGAAATGCAAAGTCCTAATATTATGAGAAGTTCATAGAGTATAAGAATAAAGTAGAGAACCAGACGTCGGAAGTGTCATGATCCTTCGATATGATCGACGATGTGGATACTTTAGCTCACTATTCTGTAGTTTCCTATTAAAGAATGTGATTCTCTCTCAGATTACTTTTCTGATTGTACTATAGCATTATAGATTATCGGAGAGGGGGGTACGCATCCTATGGGATATGTTGTGCTCCTATGATGACTATTGCTGAGTAACCTCTTTCATTATGAGGGTAATAACTGGAAACAGCTGCGTACCAATTGAATATGGTTTCGTATAAATTAGTACATGTGATTCTATATGTGATATATAATGAAAGCATATTTTAAGGTTGTTAATGTAAGTTGATGTCGCACACCTCCACACACTTGTGGGGAGGAGAAATTTACAAAAACGATCTTTATACTTGCAACACCGACTTATCATACAAGATCTTTTCGGAAACCCTAGGATTCACAACACAGGTGAGGGTTAGGGTTTTTGGAAGAAAGAGAAGAACAATGAAGAGAGAAAAAAGAAAAACACAAATGAGCAAGTGTTTGTGCAAGTGAAGAATAGCCAAGTCTTTCCCAATTCAAGCATGCAATATTTTTCATAAACAAATAACAATCATGCTTGAATAGTAAAGGCAAACCAATAAACTAAAGAATTAGCCATGCTTCACCCATACCACAAATATCTTCATTTTCCACCTCATTAATCTATTTTCCAAAAATAGATAAATCCAATAATGAGGTGTCCCCTTCTAGAAACATCTCTTGTAAAATTACAAGAATTCTCTCACCGTATATGTTAGATTTACCTAGCACCACATGAAGGGTTTGGAAGCATCACATGTGTCAAAATCAAATTTTTAAGGTGCTAAGTGAACATACAAAGAATCATCACTAGAAATTTAGGGTTTCATAACATAGACATCATCACAAGTAATAAAAGCTAGGGTTTTGAGAGTACAACCTTTGTAGCTCCCTACGCTAGACTCCTTGGCTACTTGAGGGTTGGAAAAAAGTCCGCTAGAGATCCTCTAGGTCCACGATGATCCACCCGGAGTCCTCTTTGTCCAAGCTTGAAACTTCACAAGATCAAGAGATGAAATGGAAGCTAAACACTCTTCACTAATGGGCAAGACTAGTGTAGAATGGTGTTGTGGTTGGTTTTCTCACTTCAAAATCCTAACTTGGTAAATCTTTTGCTCACTTGAGAGAACTAGAGAGCAAGAGAGAAAGGAGGAAGAAGATGATGGCTTTTAAACTCAAGATAATGATAAGCTTGTAAATAAAATAAGAAAACGAAAAAATATATATTTTCACTCTCTCATTCTAAACCATGGTTGTAAAATATCTTAGATATCTTGTTTGAAACAAAAAAGACCATAGAAAATGAATCATGGTTAATACAAGGGGTTAGTGTAAGAATAATAAAATAAACCATGAAACAATTTCCATTTCATTTTCCTTTTCCTAAATAAATAATATCCATATATTTTACATATGGTGTCAGTCTTATATTTCCACCATCTACTATATCAACAACCATGATAACCATTATGTATGCATGTATGTGAGCATGCACATCCTATGTGCATGAATGAGAATGAATGCATACATGCATGCATACAACATAAAGACAAGAAAGGATTTCAAGTGAGAAACTAATGGTTAATGATAAATCAACACTTGATTTAGCAACCCGGTCGTATCATATACGACCCGACCAAAAGCAAGCCGCCCGATTAATATACGGTATCTCATACGCGCATTTTAACCGGGTCCACGCGCATATCGCATATGCACACCACATCATTTCGCCTGGACTAGGTAACTCCATTGTGGGACTCTAAGACTCGTCAATACGCCGGCAGTGGGTGATGATCATATCAAGCACCCCAAGCCGCAAGCGGTCAGCTAAACGTAACGGCCACCCGGGTATTGAGCGATCATAAGAAAACAAGCAAACCTGTTACAACTCCCGTCGAGCCAACCGGCAACACTACCGTACAGTCCGGTCTCTTCGTCAGATATGCTGCATATCGAGTCTAGGGATGGTAACGTCGACCCCAATAACTCAATAAGTCGTGCCGATGAATGGTCTATAACAGATCGAGAAACTACCGATAACACTTATCAGTAAATCTCAACAGCCCTGGCCAGGGACTTACTGATATAGCCAGTCGTGCACAGCACAGCATCAACTCCCAATACCGGGAAAGACGAAACCCCTCCTATCGCTCATTGCCTTCGTGTGTCTCGGGACTGTACCCAACGGCCACCTGTTTGCACGACTCAGTAGAGCCGTGGTAGGGTGGTAATCAAAGTACAGTGGGAGAACACACAAGACTCTATGACGATCTCGGGTCTACAGACTAACCTGCACCAGTGTCACCTGAGAACTGCTATCCGACGATAGATATAATTCCATATAGGAGTTCTCGGTGAGTCCGTCCAATGTACCCAGTCACCACTGAGCACCCGTATACGATCTCGATGTCAAACATCGATGAATGTGGGAACATCCATCGCCCATCATATGGGTCTAGTATCATATACGCTAGTCTACTCTGGTATTCGATGCCCCGTCTCGATACACCTACGACTAGGGACATTCCAGGATATGCTTATAAACTACAGATGTCCCACTAGTATGATCTCTATCATAATCACAGTAGTCAAGTCTATATCCTCAGGGCTTTATCAACATGTGTGAATGAATAAAAGCATGATCAAATCAACATGTCAGATAAAGAAGAACCGGATAGCATACTATTATGTCGAGCAAGAATGTACACTGAATATATATATATACATGTATAAATACATTCACTATCATATAATGGCCTCTATGGCATACATATATCCAACAGTGTATACATACCTATATTTGTACTGCAAAAATAAGAATACGATAGGATAATAATAATCCAATAATATAATACTAGAATCCGTCTTAATCCTAAGCCCACTAGTATTACCGTCCGAACAACATCCGTGCAGCCAATACGCGTATATGATAGGAACCTTGCACGTAAAACCATGCGACCTTTACATCGTTTCGTCTGAACCAGGGAAACTCTCTGTATGGGACTCTAAAGACTCGACAATACGTTAGCAGTGGGTTTAACCACAAGTCCGTCAGCAACACTAGTTGTACGTAACGGCTACCCATGTACCTGTCGAAAAGAAGGCCGACGAGCGAACTCATCCGAACCCCTACTGAGCCTTTCCGTGATAATCTCCGTACAGTCCAGTCTGTTCGTCTAAGAGTATCGCATATCGGGCCTAGGGGGTGGTAAATGTCAGACCTATAATAGCGCAATAAGTCGTGTCGGTGTAGAGCCCAATAGATTCTGAGAAACTACTGGTGTACCTACCAGTAAATCTCATTTGCCCTAGCCAGGGACTTTGTGTATTGGCTAACCAAACACAGCGTGATATCAACTCCCAATACCAGGAGAGAAGAATCCCTTCTAGCCCCTACTGCCTCCATATGCTTCGGGACTGCACCCAACCACTACCTGTTTGCACGACTCATTTAAACCATGGTAGGGTAGTAATCTAAGTACAGTGGGAACACACTCGAGACGAATAGTGATGTCAAGTCAACGGACTAACATGTACTCATGTCACCCGGGAACTGCTAACTGACGATAGGTATAATACCAACCAGCAGTTCCCAGCGAGTCCGTCCAATGTAACTCTTAACCCAATGAACACCTGTAAACTATCTATGTTACCGCATACCAATGGCTGCGGGACATGCCACCTCCTCTGACTGGGGATAAGAAACGTATAGACTAGTCTACTCTGAAGTATCGATACCTTGTCTCGATAATCCTACGACTAAGGACAAGTTCAAGGATGTGCTTATAAACTACCTGGCCCCCACTAGTCCCCACTAGTGTGACTGTCATCACAACGCTGGTAGTCAAGAAAAGATCCTAAACGCGCTATCAATATGTATTAGCGATATGCCAAAAAACATATAAACATATTAAGATAGAATCAAACTAGATAGTATACTATCATGTTGAGCAAGACAGTTATTATATCAGTGTATATCCCAAGCTTTCAAAATGTAATATACAATCCGGTACTATACAATAATGGCCTCTAGGGCATATATCACTAACAATCTCCCACTTGCACTAAGGCTACGTATTGGCATATCGCAGGCCTAGCATCTCGAATAGCCTCTCGAACTGCGTCTGAGGGATGGCCTTTGTGAGTGGATCTGCAGTGTTGTTCTCCATGTCTACTCTCCGCATCTCGATCTCCCGGCGATCCACGATCTCCCCGATCAGGTGATACGCCTCAAGATATGTCTGGACTTCTGATGGGACCTTGGTTCCTTTACTAAAGCTATAGCCCCGTTGTCACCACAATACAAAGGTATTGGATCAACAATGGACGGAACCATTATAAGTTCTGTAATGAACCTTTTCATCCAGACAGCTTCTTTCGCGGCGTCACATGCAGCGATATACTCTGCCTCCATCGTCGAGTCAATAACGGTATCCTGCTTGGAGTTCTTCCAATAGACCGCCCCTCCATTGAGGGTAAAGAAATAACCCGACATGGATTTGGAGTCATCCTTGTCATTCTGGAAGCTGGAGTCAGCGAAGGCCTCGATCTGGAGGTCTTTAGGTCGTACACCAAGAATATCTCCTCAGTCCTTCTCAGGTACTTGAGAATGTTCTTAACTGCTATCCAGTACTTCTCTCCAGGGTTTGACTGATACCTACATATCACGCTCAGTGCATAAGAAACATCTGGTCTGGTACACAACATCACATATATTATAGATCCTACCACAGAAGTGTAGGGTATAATACTCATGCGATCCCTTTCTAAATCAGTCTTGGGAGACATCTCTTTGGAGAGGATGATCCATTGAAAAGAAGGTAGATTACCACGCTTGGAATTTTCCATACTAAATATTTTCAGTACGGTGTCGATGTACCTGGACTGTGAAATTCCTAGCATCCTCCTAGATCTATCACGATAGATCTGGATCCGCAGAATGTAGGAGGCATCACCCAGGTCTTTCATGGAGAATTTTTATGACAAGAATCTTTTGACTGATTGTAGCATAAGAATGTCATTTCCTATCAGAAGAATGTCATCCACGTGCAATACGAGGAATACTACAGTTCTTTCTATAATCTTACTATAAATGTATGGTTCATTTGGATTTTTAATAAAGTCAAATTCTTTGACCGCCTCATCAAAGCAGATGTTCTAACTCCGTGATGCCAGCTTTAATCCATAAATGGATTTAAGCAACTTGCATACTCTCCCGCTGCTCCCACTCTCTATGAAACCCTCTAGCTGATCCATAAAAACACTCTTCCAAATTTCCATTCAGAAAAGTGGTTTTTACGTCCATCTTCCAAATTTCATAATCATGGAAGGTGGTAATGGCAAATAGGATTTGAATGAATTTAAGCATAGCCACTGGAGAAAAGGTTTCATCATAGTCCAAGCTAGGTCTTTGACGAAAACCTTTTGCTATAAGGCTAGCCTTATAGGTTTCAACTTGTCCATCTGCACCAATCTTCCTTCTGAAGATTCATTGCAGCCTACGGGTTTTACCCCTTGAGGTGCAATGTCCAAAGTCCAAACTTTGTTGGTGTACATGGATTCTATTTCGGTCTGCATTGCATCCATCCATTGTACTGAGTCTCTGCTCGTAATGGCCTGGTGGAAACTAGTTGGCTCATCATCATTGATGATGCAATCCTCTCTATCCCCATCTATGAGAAAATCGTAGTATCTCTCGGACGGATGAGACTGCCTACTAGATCTGCGGAGTGGCGTAGGGACGTCCGGTTCTTTTGAAACTTCTAGTTCCACCATAATTTCAGTAATAGTTTGTGGTTCTAGAATTTCTTCCAGTTCTATTGCGCTCCCACTTATTTCTTTTTCAAGAAATTGAGTCTCCAGAAAGTGGGCATGCCGAGAAACAAAAACCTTTTGTTCCTCTTCTTAATAGAAAAGATACCCCCTGAAGTTCCTTGGGTATCCCATAAACTTACACAATACTGATCCAGCCTCGAGCTTGTCAGCATGCTGCTTTTTGACAAAAGATGGATATCCCTAAATCTTAAAATGCATAAGATATGGTTTCTTCCCACTCCATATTTTATATGGTGTGGAAGACACAGACTTAGTAGAAACTTTGTTCAAAAGATATGCAGCAGATTCTAGTGCATAACCCCAGAAGGATCGCGGTAACTCAACGTTACTCATCATGGAAAGTACCATATCCAATAAGGTGCGGTTCCGTCTTTCCGATACACCATTGTGCTGAGGTGTGTATGGAGGAGTAAGCTGAGAGAGAATTCCATTCTCTTTTAAATAATCCAGGAACTCGGCACTTAAGTATTCACCATCTCGATCAGATCGAAGTATCTTGATACTTTTTCCTGTTTGTTTTTCCACTTCATTATTGTATTCTTGGAATTTCTCAAAGGCCTCGGATTTATGTTTCATCAAGAATACATGTCCATACCTTGAGAAATCATCCGTAAAAGTAATGAAGTAAGAATAAACATTTTCTTGCATGTGTAGACATTGGACCACACACGTCACTATGTATGAGTCCCAAGAGCTCATTGGCTCTTACTCCGTGTCCAGTGAACGGAGTCTTTATCATCTTTTCTCTGAGACATAATTGACAAGTTGCATAAGAAAGATATTCAAACAGATCCGAATATCTCTCTATGTAACTTCGTCAACCGTGTTTCATTGATGTGACATAGTCTACAATGCCATAAGAAAACTTGATTTAATTCTGGAGACTTTCTTTTAAGTGTGATTTGGACATTGAAAACGTGGTGTTGATTTAATACGTATATTCCGTTGTCTAGCATACCAAACCCAATCAAACCATGATTAAGGTGGATGTTTACAACATCGCTTACAAATGTAAAATCATAACCTTCTTTAGAAAGTAAAGATATAGAGATGATATTACATGTCAAACTAGGTACACAAAAACAGTTACGCAAAACCAAAATGTATCCATTTGTCAATCCTAGGTGATATTCCCCTACGGATACAGCATCCATACTCGCTCCGTTAACAACCCTGAGGGTCATATCACCTACCTTTATAACTTTACGGTTTCTCAGAGGCTGCAATGAATTACAGATACGAGATCCTGAACTGGTATCCAATGCCTAGGAAGTAGAGTTGGTTAACAGACAGTTTTCAATCATAAACACACTTGAAGCCGAAGCCACAACTTACTTTGAATCCTAGTTCTGGGCTTTCTAGGCCCTGCAGTCCTTCTTCCAATAGCCTTTCCCGTGACAATAGAAGCATTCCTCTTTCCCTACCGTCGGCCCCCCTAACTTTTGCCTTGCCCTTCCCCTGTACCTTATTGACACCTCCTTTCGGCTTGGTGGGGGCCTTCTTCTTCTTCCTCTTGGTTTTCGTCTTGGATCTAGAGGAGGAAGGTTCCCCAATAAGCAGAGCGGGTGTCTCCCTGGTTTTCTTTAGGATGCTCTCCGCACTCCTTAACATGTTGAGAAGTTCTAGAAGTGTAACTTCCTTCCCTTGAATATTGAAATTCAAGATAAACTGGGTATAGGTAGAGGGGAGGGAATGTAGAATCAAGTCTGTATATAAAACGTTCTCCAACGTGGTCCCAAGGCCCGTGAGCTCTTCAATATAGCTCTTCATCTTAAGGACGTGGTCCCTTACAGATGACCCGATAGCCAACCTCGCCTGAAACAATTTCTTCGAGGTCTCGTATTTTGCGATACGAGATTGCTGTTCATATCAGAATTTTGCATTATTATATCGCCCATTCTTAATCATATTACATATAAATAGATGCTTTTGATCCATGTCTGCTAAATAGTTGCAGGTTACAGGTTCTCAGATCATTACAGTGAAATTCATGAAAAGACGCTACAAATGTGAGACTATGACTAACAATAGATGAATCCATATGATGTCGCCTACCAGTTCAAGGAACAAATGAAGATCAGTAAACAGTTCAATGCATAAAGCACAAGGGCAGTACAAGATTCAAGACTTCAATGCGAAGCTCACGGTAAAAAGTCTACATCATCTGCACTGTTGGAAATCTGGAAGAAAGTAGAAGAGATTCTGAGGAACCAAGTGAAGAAAATAGAAAGAAAAAGCAACATGAAGCAACCCTGAGAAGTTGAGCCAAAGATCCCGCAATATGGCCGCGGAACCGTGGCCGTGCAATGTACGTGTCGGTGCATGTGTCGATGGGTGTCGGTGCTTTGACCCGGCTTTCTTAGGGTAGTCTTGTAAATTCAAATGTGGATCAGATGTAAATCTAGGATTTCTCCTATCTATAAATAGGAAAGCCAGAAGCCTAATTAGGCATGCCTCTTTTTAATTCTTAGATTTAAAATTTTAATTCAGTTGTAATCGTTGAGAGGTCATCAATAAAAGTAAGCTTTTTTATTTCTATCTTGCATTCTTTTTTTTATCCGAATTTAATTCCTGCAATTTTCTTTAGCTGATCTTTTATTATCTGCAACTTAGATAGTCTTTTAAAATAAAATATAAAAATGAATTTTATCATCATTTTCCTAATGAGTGAGTAATTCCTCACTTGTTAGGGTTAGGATAAGGAAGGTTTTGAGGGAAGGAAATCTCTCACTCCTTTCTTTGCCCATATAATTTTTATAATACGGACTCTATTTAATTCAACCACACACCGCTCACTACGGCACCCTATCCTAAATGATAGCGGTGATTCCCTAGTTAAACCGGTTGTGGTTGAATTAACTGGAGGTTAGGGCTAAGAGCCAAGAAAGGACGGACAAAGACCAAAAGGAAGAAACTAAGTTTCTTCCTAGTCGTGCCAATCCCCTTTGTTGACTATTACCCTAACACCTATATTCTTAACTAGGGCATTAAAAGCAGTGAGTAGAATCCTTATTCCAAACTAACATAATCCTAACCCTAGCAAGCCTTTAAATCAATTTAATCTCATTCTTAGATCTTAAAACAAAACCTACCAAAAATAGGACTTAACTCGTTAGAACTTAACGAAAGAACACATTTTCCCTGTGGATCGACTCGTACTCAACCGGCTAGCTACCAAGCGACACCGTCTTGATTGCGGTATTCTTAACGCAGGTACAAAAAAGCAAACAATCAAATGGCGCCGTTGCCAGAGAAACGGTAGTTATTTTCTTTTTGTAATTTCGGGTTGATTGAAATTGAAAAAAAAATATAAAAATTGAAGAAAAAAATACATAAAAATATCATCTTGTTATTTTTGATCGGTTTTTGTGCGAATTGTGCAGGAACGGAAGACGGACTGATTCAGATCTGGAACAAACCCAATAAACAAATCACCAAATAGAGGATCTGAACAGACAGAGGAGAACCATAACAGCACACAGGAAAATTTTGGAGGGCCAAACTTACCAAACCGCCGCGGAAACGCGGCATAAGTGAGCGTTTGACCACGGTTCCGGGTCAACTGCCGACGTCAGCACCCCAAATTTCTCTGTGAGTATTTTTGTCTTCTCTCCTACCCCCTGATCTTCACTGAAAATTTTTCCTGCAGGGTTCTTTGCGCAAAACTTCTTCTCCCTCTCCAATAAATCATTTTTGTGCAGGATTCTTTGCGCCGCCAATAAAAAGAAAAATAAATTGGCAATTGTTTTAGATTTTGTGTGTTGCTGCTTTGCATATTTAAAACGGTATCTAAGGGGCTATAATACCAATCAAGATTGGGTGGGGATTTCATTACCCTTCCTAAGACCCCAGAAAACACAAAAAGAATATGCATCACCCTCAAACTAATTAAAAAATATCTAAACTCAGCCAATTAAGGACTGCCGCGCTCATTAGGACAAAGGAAGGTTGTGAGCATTCAGTCGTTTATCTAAACCTGACTTTGTGGTGCCTAGGATAGACAAGTGAGAAAGGTAACTTTAAAAGGCTCGTCTCACAGTGATTCGTGAGTGGAACCCTCCTTTCTTCACTTGTGCTTACCTGGCCACAATTGGCGGTGAAGAGGCGATTTGAGGGATATCTCACAACTTGTCGCTTTGAACCAGTTAGGAGCAGTCTAGTTGACTTAGGAGACCCTAGCTCTAGGCTTGATTGTGCATGCTTAAATTGTGACTGTTTGAATTTGTGTCGTAGTTCCGTACAAATTTTTTTTGCAACACTCTTTAAAAAAGAAAAGAAAAAAAACACAAAACAAATTTTTTTTTTACAAAAACTTGCCATTTGTCGCTAGAATTCCATTGCACCCAACCTTCACCCACATTTTCCCCATTGACGTTTTCTTACCCTCACATTCTATGTTCGACTACACTACAACTCGTTTAGTGTATGTCCAGTTGGACTAGGGACACTAGCGCCCGTTTAGTCCGTATCTCGTTAGTCGCTACTGACGACGCGTTCGACTCCGAAGTCGAAACTCCCTCCACTTCTTTTTCATCTTTACCTTCATCTTCACATTCATCATCTTCTAAAGAGATGTCAGGATTCAATCCTAACAACCCTTTACCTACCTCGGGACTGATTCCACCTCAACTGGGTGCGAATAACCCGCAACAACCTCCTGTTGAAGCGCCACAGCGAATCGCGCTCCAGGATCGTTTCTATCCCACCCGCTCCGCACTTCCTACTTGTATTTCACTACCGCCGGCTAATGGGGATAATTTTGAAATTAAGCCCCACTTCATCAATATGTTGCCCAAATTTCACGGGCTGGAATCCGAAGATGCCTATATCTTCATCAACAAATTACAGAATGTTTGTGCAATGATGAAAACCACCCAACTGTCCGATGATGCTATAAGGCTACGAGTCATTCCCTTCACTCTGTGTGACCTAGCTGAAAAGTGGCTATATAGTACTGTATCGCATTCCATAAACAGTTGGGAAGAGTTTGTTAAGGCATTTCTTAAAAAAATTTACCCACATCACAAGACCGCGAGAATTCGTAATGAAATTAACCAATTTTCACAGCTTCCTTCCGAACCTTTTTGGAAGTGTTTCGAACGATTCAAAGACCTTCTTGTTCAGTGCCCTCATCACGGTATTGAGAGATGGCAACTTTGCCAAACTTTATACGAAAGACTGAACCCAGCAACTAAGCAGTTGCTGGAAACCATTTGTCAAGGTCACTTCCTTACCAAATCTGACGAGGAAGCTTGGCAATTTCTCGACGATCTTACTGAGCAAACACTTCAGTGGGAAAGCACTAGACAGATCGCTTCGTCCACTTTATCTACTTCATTCGGTCCGTCTAGGGCAGGCGTTCATCAACTTGATATGTCAATTGCAATGAAAGCTGAAATGGCCGCAATTACACAAAAATTAGAAGCAATTGAGAGCAAATTTTCATCGCCTTCTCCTCCAGCCGCTTTACCCCTGGCACTATATGCGCTTGTTGTTCGGATCCATCCCATTTGACTGAAGAGTGTCCTTACAACCCACCTGCTCAAGGACAGGATCAAGTCAATGCTGCCTTTCAGCAAAGATAAAGAAATGATCCATACTCTTCAACTTACAATTCTGGTTGGAGAAACCACCCAAATTTTGCTTGGAATCAAAATCAACAACAATTCCAAGGCAACAACAATTTTCAGAGGCCTCCTCCACAACAACAAGCTCCTCAACAAACTCAATATCAGCAACCTTTCCAGCCCCAATCTTACCAAAATCAAATGAACAATTTTGCACACAACAACTTTTTTCCTCAAAAAAATTTTGTTCCACCAAATAACGATAAGGTTTTCTCGCTAGAACGAAGTCTGAATGCGTTTTTAAAACAATCTACTCAATCCTCAGCCAACATCCAGTCTTCCATTCAGTCTTTGGTGCAACACACTGCATCACATGGGCAAAGCATCAAAACCATTGAAGCCCAAATTGCACAACTGAATGCTGCTTTAAGCGAGCGAGAGAAGGGAAAGTTTCCATCTCAACCACTGCCAAATCCTGGTCACCCACAAAATGCACATGTTGCTCATGAACAACAAAACTATAACGTGAGTGCCGTGACTACATTGAGATCTGGAAGGACGTTGCACCACAATGTTGGCATTGATGATGACACCCCGGCCTCCGCTTCTTCTTCTTTTTCTTCTTCTTCATCTTCATCTTCTTCGTATTCAGAGCCTGTTCTCCATTCTTCACAAGGCTCTACTTCTTCTACTGCTCCGAACGGACCCACATCTCACTCTACGAAAACACCAGCACTGGAATCCGTTCCAACTCCGCAATCTCCTCCATAAATATTGGACTCAACTAATTTTCAAAATATTCCATTTCCAAACAGGTTGAGATCCAATAAACCAAATCCACAAATGGAGAAGATTGTGGAGTTATTTAAACAGGTTAGCATTAACATTCCTCTCTTAGATGCAATTCAACAAGCCCTGTCTTACGCAAAGATCTTGAAGGACTTGTGCACCAAGAAGAGGAAATCACAGGTATCTAAGAAAGTTTTCTTGGCTAGTGCGGTAAGTGATGCTCTTACCCAACCTTTACCTTAAAAATGAAAGGACCCTGGCTGTCCTACAATTTCAATAACTATTGGGGATAAGAATATCAACCGTGCACTTTTAGATCTTGGTGACAGTGTTAACCTGCTTCTTTATTCAGTAAATGAGCAATTAGGCGTTGGAGAGCTGAAACCTACACATTGTACTCTCCAAATGGCCGACCGATCCATCACCCATCCTATGGGTGAGTTAAAGGATGTGTTGATTAAAATAGGGGACTTCATATTCCCCGTTGATTTCATTGTTATGGACACACAACCTGTAGCTAACCCCCGGAGTCAAATTCCGGTGATACTCGGTCGACCATTCCTTGCAACTTCTAATGCGGTGATCAATTGTCGAAATGGTTCGATGAAAATATCTTTTGGAAACATGACAATTGAACTCAACATTTTTAAGTTGGGGAATCAGCCCTCCAAACCTAATGCTAATATACTTGATGTTTGCTCGATCCAAGAGATCACCCAAGAGGACTGTGAGCTCGAGAAATTTCTGTTCGATCACAACAATTTTGACACCACTGGTGTGTTCCTCCTTGAATCTGATACTGTTTTCCCGCCCGACAATAACTACGAGTGTTTCACTTTCACGAACGATCTTGAACAATCACCACCCGAGTTTGAATCCTTTGAGTTTTTGGATGAGTTAACTGAACCATCCGACTCGGTTGCTTACACTCGTTTTGAACCTCTGTTGGAATCCTTCGAGTTTGAGACAATTTCACTGATTTTACCTTCAATTGTTTTGCCTCCAATACTCGAACTCAAGCTATTTCCGTCTCACCTTAAATACGCTTACTTAAGTGAGAATGAGACCCTACCTGTTATCATCTCGGCTTCTCTAGCCCCCGAGCAAGAGAAAGCCCTTTTAACGGTCTTGCAAAGCAATCGGCAAGATTTTGGCTGGACTATGGCGGATATCAAGGGGATAAGTCCCCTAATTGTTGAACATCATATTCATATGATGGATGATGCCAAGCCGGCAAGGGATCCACAGAGATGACTCAACCCGGTAATGAAGGAGGCTGTTAAAAAGGAGATCGTAAAATTTCTAGATAGTGGTATCATTTACCCTATCTCTAATAGCCAGTGGGTTAACCCCATTCACGTTGTCCTAAAGAAATTGGGCATAACGGTCATAACTAATGAGGCGAATGAGTTAATATCTACTTGCACCCAAACAGGGTGGCGGGTATACATCGATTATAGAAAACTCAACGCCGCGACACGAAAAGACCACTTTCCATTACCTTTTATTGACCAAATGCTAGAACGATTGGTCGGGCATGAATACTATTGCTTTTTGGATGGATACTCCGGTTATTATTAAATTCCCATCGCTGAAAAGGACCAAGACAAGACCACATTCACTTGTCCTTTCGGTACGTTTGCTTACCGTCGCATGCCCTTTGGGTTATGCAATGCACCCGCTACCTTCCAGCGGTGTATGATGGGTATTTTTTCAGACATGGTGGAAAAATTCTTGGAGATCTTCATGGATGATTTCTCCATTTTCGGCGACTCCTTTGATGAGTGTTTGCTACATCTCGATGCAGACCTTACCCGGTGTAAGGATAAGAATCTTACTTTAAATTGGAAGAAGTGCCACTTTATGGTACGAGAAGGTATTGTCTTAGGACATGTCATCTCGCAAAATGGCATTGAGGTCGATAAAGCTAAAATTGAAGTCATTTCCAATCTTCCTACTCCCAAATGCGTCCGAGACATTCGAGCCTTCCTTGGCCATGCCGGTTTCTATAGACGGTTCATCAAGGATTTTAGCAAGATAGCTAGACCCTTGACTCTTTTGTTGGCCAAGGACACCACATTTGATTTCGACTCGAGCTGTATGAAGGCGTTCGAGTCATTGAAAAACTCTCTTACTTCTGCTCCCATCCTTTCGTCTCCTGACTGGACGCATCCATTTGAAATTATGTGCGATGCATCTGATTTTGCCATTGGTGCTGTCCTTGGACAGCACATCAATAAGATGTCGCATGTAATTTATTACGCTAGCCAAACCTTGAACAAGGCCCAATTAAATTACACAACAACCGAGAATGAATTCTTAGCTGTTGTGTTTGTATTAGAAAAGTTCAGGCCCTACTTAATCGGCTCTCCAATCATCATTTACACTGACCATTCAGCTCTTCGCCATCTTTTTGCGAAGAAGGACGCTAAATCTCGGCTGATACGTTGGATCCTCTTACTACAAGAGTTTGACCTTGTCGTCAGAGACAAAAGAGGATGCGAAACGTAGTCGCCGACCATCTTTCACGTCTTCCTTCTTCGCCAACGCTTCAATTTCCTATAAAAGACGTTTTTCCAAATGAGCAACTCTTGACTGTATCATGTGAACCTTGGTTCGTGTAAGTCTACGCTAGCGCCCCGGCAGTCTACAGACGCCAAAATGCGGAACAAAACTTTTTAACTGGCGCTATCGTATACTTTAACCCGGATCTGCCATTATTGCTAAACTAACAAACTGTAAAGAGTGTAGAAAGGTTGTACCGAACGATCCGAGTCCTTCGTTCTTCAACCATCATCCCACGCTCCGTTGCGGATGCTCCGATCTCGTCGATCTCCGAAATCCTTGTCGAGGTGGCACCACGTCGACGATTCTTTAAACGGGCTCCCGCCTCTGACTCGAGGCAACTCGATCGTCAAGTTTGCTAAAAGAGACGACCAAGAATGATGTAGAGAATGAGTAGATGACTTTGTCTCACTTCGTCCAAGTCCGTGGACGATCGGTAAATGAAGTTGCCGATGGAAATGAAATGGAACAAGAAATGAACTATGAAATTTCCATGCATCCAAAACTATACTCTTTTCTTTTACAACCATAATTTCTCAAATGAATCAAGTGAGTGAGGAGAGAGAGGGCCGGCCATATTTATCAAAGGAGGGAGGTGAGTGTAGGAGGGTTCAAGTGGTGACCATAAAGGAAAGAAGCTTATCTTTATCATTAAAGCAAAGCATGACTCATATAGAAACATTGAATCTAAATCCTTAGTCACCATTGCATTAATGATACCATTAATGCACTAATGACTCACTAGCCTCATCATCACTTCTAGAAGCTTCTAGAATGATGACTCACTCATATCAGAAGAAAAGATAAATCCGTCTTTAACCGAATGTTAAAAGACGGCTGATAGAAAACTGGCAACTTCCAAAAGTGATCCTGAAACGACTTTCAGGAAAACCCCGAAACTGTATAAATATACCCGCATTTGTATTACGACCGAATACAAATGCAACTGAGACAAAGATATTATACCTACTCAATATAATACTCGGATCCGGCTTAAACCAAAGCCGACCAGTATCATCTGTCCGAAAATCGACACGTGCGTAAACGCACGTGCATTTTCCGAACCCTGCCATAAAACCATACGGCCTCTACAACGTTTCGGCCGAACTTGGGAAACTGTCTGTGGGGAACTCTAATGACTCGTCAGTACCCTGGCAGTGGGTTTAACCACAAACCGTCAGTGGCACTAGCAATGCGTAACGGCTGCCCACGGACTGACCTCAAGGGAGACCGATGAGCACACTCAAGGGAGGCTGATGAGCGAACTCATCCAGAAACCCTACTGAGCCTAACAGTGACAATGTATATACAGTCCAGTCCGTTCGTCTATGAGTATCGCATATCTGCCTAGGGGGCTAGCAACGTCAGACCCCCAATAGCAGTATAAGTCGTGTCGGAGTGAAGCCCAATAACACCCTGAGATACTACTGGAGTACCTACCAGTAAATCTCCTGCCACGGCCGTGGGCTTTGTGTAATGGCTTTCCTAGACACAGCACGACCTCGCCCCCAATACCGGGAGAGACGAATCCCCTGCCGATCCGCTCACGTGCCTCCATATGGCTCGGGACTGTACCTAAAAACTACCTGTTTGCACGACTCCTTTGAGCCGTGGTAGGGTAGAAATCAAAGCACAGTGGGAACTCACACGAGACAAATGACGACCTCAGGTCGATGAACTAACCTGTACACATGTCACCAGGGAACTGCTATCTGACGATAGATATAATACTAACTAGCAGATTCCCGGCGAGTCCTGTCCGGTGTACTCATAACCCAATGAGCACCTGTATACATCTTAGGTGATCCAACTGACACCAGTGGCTTGTGAGACCGGCCACCGCCCCTCGTCGGGGTCTCGACTGTACACACTAGTCTACTCCGGAGTATCGATGCCCTGTCTCGAAACTCCCACGACTAGGGACCACAATTAAGGATATGCATATAAACTACCCAACTCTCACGTATATGATCGCCATCATACTGTTGGTAGTAAAGCAAGATCCTAAGGGCTCTATCAAAGTGTAACATGCAATCAGTCACCTGAACATGTACACGACTGATAAAGGCAAACCAGATAGCATACTATCATCTCGAGTAAGACTGTGCTACCGGGATAGGTCCTCCGCAATCATTGCAATCACGTACCTGCGATCCAATAATTGACTATGAGGGCACTATCTCCAACAGTTCGCAGATATTGTGAATTATTTGGCCACCGGACTTATACCAAATGAATGGTCGAATCAGGACAAACTCCGATTCCTATCACAGGTAAAACATTTTTACTAGGATGAACCTTACCTATTCAAATACTGTTCCGACCAAATTATTCGTCGGTGTGTCCCCGAGCGTGCTGTCATTCTGCCACGATCAAGCATGTGGAGGGCATTTTGGCCCTAAAAAGACAGCAGAAAAGATCTTGCAGTGTGGCTTCTACTGGCCATAACTTTTTAAAGACGCACATGATTACTGCCAGACATGCTCCCGGTGCCAACACTTGGGCCGGATATCTAGGAGAAACGAAATGCCCCTCCAACCAATATTAGTTGTGGAAATTTTTGATGTTTGGGGATAGATTTTATGGGACAGTTTCCCAATTCTTTTAGGAACGTGTATATTCTCCTCGCTGTTGATTATGTTTCTAAGTGGGTCGAGGCTGTACCCAGCTGAACTAATGACAATAAGGTTGTCGTTAGGTTCCTTAAAGAAAACATTTTCTCTTGGTTTAGGCACCCCCGCGCAATTATCAGTGATAATGGAACTCATTTCTGTAATAGGACTTTCGAGTCCTTAATGCGGAAATATTCCATTAATCACAAGTTATCAACGCCCTATCATCCCCAAACTTGTGGGCAAGCCAAGATTTCAAATCGGCAAATTAAACAAATATTGGAGAAAACGGTTTCTAAAAACCGTAAAGATTGGTCTCTAAAACTTATTGATGCCCTTTGAGCATTTTGAACTGCCTATAAGACCGATCTTGGCATGTCTCTGTATAGGCTTGTTTATGGAAATGCTTGCCACCTTCCAGTTGAAATTGAGCATCGAGCATTTTGGGCAATAAAAGAGTTGAATCTATATCTCGGAGATGCAGGCAGCCATAGAAAGCTGCAATTGAATGAATTAAACGAGCTTCGGGATGAAGTTTACGAGAACGCGGTTGTCGTAAAAAACCGAACGAAGGTGTTTCACGATAAATATCTTATGCTCAAAACTTTCAAACCTGGTCTACAGGTTTTACTTTAAGACACCCGGCTATATTTCCATCCCGGCAAGCTTAGATCTCGATGGAAAGGGCCATTTCTTGTACGCACTGTATATCCGCACGGTGCGGTCGACTTAGAAAATCTGGAGGACGGTTCACTATTTAAAGTGAATGGATATAGGCTTAAACCGTTCCTCACCGTGGACCCTTCGGAGGAGCTCCTGCTGTTGCAGGAGCCAATTTACATTGACTGATCTTCGTCCATCTATCCCTAAAT
Organism: Agapanthus africanus; assembly: GCA_030015575.1. Classification (NCBI taxonomy): domain Eukaryota; kingdom Viridiplantae; phylum Streptophyta; class Magnoliopsida; order Asparagales; family Amaryllidaceae; genus Agapanthus; species Agapanthus africanus. The sequence goes on along the minus strand of JASDDO010000016.1, from coordinate 355,075,888 downwards.
TTCGGTTATCCAGCCATAAACAGTGGAAACACTGTTTCAAATAAGTTTGCGGGTATGTGCCACTTGTAATTATATAAAAATAATATATATATATATAACATTTTTTCCAATTTTTCCCAAACATAATTTTGATCGTCCCGAGCAAACTAGTTATTCAAGAGAAGGAGAAAAAGAAGAAGAACTAAGTAGCACACTTTCATAGGCAACACGATTGCACTGAGTACGTGCAACAAGCCGTTAAACCTCTAGGTGCCCCTAATAGGAGGAGTGTTGTCTCCTGAGGGTTTTCAGCGGGTTACACCCACAAAATCCTATAATAAAAGAAAGATAGTGAAAGTTATATATAAAGATAAGAACTATAAAAGAAAGAACTTAAGAATAAGAGTTTCCAACTATACTAGCTTTTCAGTTGCTTGAGCCTTATCTTAATGGCCGTGAAAAGATATCAGAAATCACATCGTCCCTCAATAAAACATCGCCTTTTAGTTTTCCTCCCTATCTTTCTTCCAAACATTGATCATATACCCCTACGTGTGTGTAAAATACATCCCTACACTTAGAGAATTCAATTCAAGCTATCATACTCTTGTCCGTCTTCCAAAGTACTTTATAGTTGGTGAATATTATCGATAAAATTGCTCACACATTCTGCATGCAACCGTCAATACTTCTTGAGATACTAACCGACCGATTACAAAATGTGCTTGCATATTTAGGCGTAATTCCTCGTTTCGCAACACCTAAGGCTTAGCAGTGGCTCCCAGACCAGTTGATCTAAGGCACTAGGTGATAAAGCACCCTCGCTATATTTTTTTTATGCTGCCTTGGTAATTACAAAACCAGTGTTCATTTTTTTCTTTCACCCTCACTATATTTTTTTATTTTCCTTCATATTAAGGCTTTTAGATAAGAGCATTTCAAGGTATCCTCTACTATCCCAAGTTTCAAGATGTGTGACAGTGCATATAGTAGGGTATCAACGTTCAAAAGTTTGGCCTCAAGAATAGGGATTATTTTTCAGACTTTATTTTATCCTCAGATTAGCAATTTTCTTCATCTTACCAACCCTTGGGACAACAGCTCATAACTACTTATTACTAGTTTTGTTTAAGAAAACATCTAATTTTCTTATTTTTCTTAAACTATTCCTATCTTTCAAATGTAATTTGTCACTTTCTAACTTCCATTATCAAATTTTTTTTTGTGCTTATATATAATATAATACAAGGTAACGCGTAAATAAGCACAAATCTCCCCCAAACCTGTTTGCAGCAGTGTTCTCACTGTTGTCTCTTTTAAATCTCAAAAACCTGTAGACTTGGGAGGAAAGGATATTAACGGGGGCAACAAAAATTGAAAGTGAAAATCCTCCCCCAAACTTATTTTTGGCTCACAATTTTGAGGACAAATTTTATTTTCAAGAGCCGAAATATACCCCCCAAACTTAAGTAAAATCATATTAAGCATTTAAAATTATAAGCGGGGGTCAAAGTTATTGGTCAATACCAAGCTTTGCAAAGACCAAAAATCAACACCAACCATTCAAAGAATTTATCAGTGAAACGCACTGGTTGGTGGAAGAACATGTTGTATGGAGTCAGGAAGAAGTGGGGAATAAGTGGTGTAAAAGAAAAGGAGTGCGTCTCAATTTGCAAAGACGACACAGTGATAGTGATGATGGATTACTCGCATTCTCGTGATTGTCTAGAAGAAGGGGTAGAGGTTCAATTTCTTTATCTTGGAGTTGATTCATCTCAATATCTTCTAAAAATGCGAGTTCATCAGCGAAAATTTCCTCAAAACTTTCATCGATACCCCGAAGAATAATCTCATCAGAAAAAATGGGGCAATCGTCAGACTCCATGAAAGGTTCATAATCAGTGTTAGATGTTGACCCGGACAACTCAATGGAAGAGTCCGTATGTGTATAATACATGGTTGGGTCAAACAACAATATATGAAAAGAGTCTAGATTAGTATCATGAAGCTGATCAAATTCACTGCTGTCGACATCCATTAATTCGACAGAACATGCTTGAGCAGAAGATTCGGAGGGTACACTCCCCATCTTGTAAATGTTAAGCTCTATTGACATCTTCCCGAAGGATAGGGTCATAGAGCCATTACGACAGTTGATTACAGCATTGGAAGTGGCCAAAAAGGGTCGACCGAGAATCACCGGAATTTGGTTTCGTAGATTCGCTACGGGCTGTGTATCGAGAACAATAAAGTCCACAGGGAATACAAATTCCCCGATTTTAATCAACACATTCTCTAATTCACCCCTAAGTTTGGTGATTGATCGGTCGGCCATCTGGAGAGTGCAGTGAGCTGGTTTCAACTCTCCAATCCCTAACTGCTCATAAACTGAGAAAGGAAGCAGGTTAACACTTGCGCCAAATTCAAGTAGAGCACGGTTAATGTGTTTACCCCCAATAGAAATAGAAATTGTAGGACAGCCAGGGTCCTTATGTTTTCTAGGTAATTGTTGGGGAAAAGCTGTGTCTACAGTACTCGAACTAAACACATTTTTTGGCACTTGAGTCTTCCTCTTCCTAGTGCACAAGTCCTTGAGAATTTTCGCATAAGCCGGGACTTGTTGTATAGCATCTAGGAGAGGGATATTGATGTTAACCATTTTAAAAATTTCAGTGATCTTCTTCATTTGCGGACTTGGTTTGTTTCCCCTTAACCGATTCGGATAAGGAGCTTTAGCAATAATAGCTGGGTCCAATATTAGAGAAGATCGTATAGATAGGAAAGATCCAAGAATAGGAGTGGGGATCGTCTTTGGTGGACTAGAAGAAGTGTGCTGAGGGTTCGAGCCTTGGGGAAAACGGAGGATAGGCTCGGAAGAAAATGGTGGGGTAAACGACCTGGGGTCAGAATGAGAAGTAGAAGTGGAAGGAAAAGTCTCAGCCGGGGTATCATCGATTGATTCTTTATTATTATCAATCTCTTCACCAACATGGTTGTCAAGCACTCTTCCAGATCTCAACGTGGTGATAGCGTTCACATGATGTGAATAGTCAGGATTCGGTAAAGGTTGAGCTGGAAGTTTCCATTTCTCTCTAGCACTCAATTCGGCATTTATTCGAGCAATTTGTGCTTCCATCGATTTAATACTCTCACTTTGGGAGTCAGAGTTTTTCTGGATTTTAGCGACGGAAGACTTCATCTCAGCCGAAACTTGCATGAAATTTATCAGAAGCAAATTCATGGTTTGTTCGAGTGAAGAGGAGTTATCAGTACCGGTCAATTGCAAAGAATTGTTGTGCGGTGCAGAAGTGTTGACCGGATTTTGAAAATTTTGTGATTAGTAGGGGTGCTGACTTATTTGAAGTGGTTGTTGTTGTGGTGGAGAACCTTTTTGGAAATTGTTTTGATTTGGAACCATGTTTTGAGTTTGTGATTGGTTCCAAGCAAAGTTATGGTGATTCCTCCAACCCTGATTATAAGTGGAAGAATAAGGATCGTTTCTAGGTCTTTGTTGGAAAGCAGCATTGGTATGCTCTTGACCTTGAAATGGAGAATTTAAAGGACATTCTTCCGTAAGATGAGATGGATCAGAACAGCATCCACAGACAGTTTTGGAGAGTGACATCTGATTTAGGGAGGCTGCTAAAAATTTATGTTCCATAGCTTCGAGTTTCTTTTGCATTGCTGCCATTTCAGCTCTAACTCCTATGGAAAAATCAGATTGGTGAATACCACCCCTAGACGATGGTTAATTTACACTCTCCCACTGTAAAGTTTTTTCGGCGAAATCTTCTAAAAATCTCCAGGCTTCACCATCATCTTTAGTCATGAAGGTGCCTTGACACATGGAATCAAGTATCTGTTTTGTTGTAGGATTAATGCCCTCATATACGATTCTGCACAGATCCCATCTAGGGATTCCGTGATGAGGAAATTGAACTGACAGATCCTTGAAGCGTTCAAAACACTTCGAAAATGGTTCATTGGGAAGCTGGGTAAATTGATTTATTTCGCTATGGACTCGAGCTGTCTTATGATTGGGGTAGAATTTCTTTAGGAAAGCTGTGCTGAATTCCCCCCAGTTTGAAATAGAATGTGCGGCTGTGTTATAAAGCCACTTCTCGGCTATATCGTACAAAGTGAATGTGAGAAGACGTAATCTCATAGCATCCACAGAAAGCTGTGAAGTACTCATCACAGCTCATACATTTTCAAATTTGGTAATAAAGGCATATGCGTCTTGAGACTCGAGACCGTGATATTTTGGTAAAAGATTGATGTAGTGGGGTTTAATTTCAAAATTATCCCCGTTGGCTGGTGGAATAGATAGACAAGTAGGAAGTGGACCACGGATAGGATAGCATCTCTCTTGGAGAGAGATGCACGGTGGATTCTGCTCACCTACGGGCGGTGGCAGTGTGGTATTATAATTTGATGGAGTACCGTCCATCTCGGTCGATGTGGAGGATGGTGGGGAAAAAGAAAATGAAGAAGTACCGACCTCGGAGTTGATAGCAGGAACGCGGACAAGACGGGCACTAGAATCCCGTATCCAGCCGAGCATGCACTAAGCGGTTTAGCGCAAGTGGCAGCGTGTGTGATTTAAATTTGGATTGTTTTGAAAAAGTGGGACTTAACACAAATCACACAAAAATGCACAAACAACCCTAAAACTAAGGTTACCTAGGTCAAGTCTCTAAACCGCTCCTAGACTTCCAAAGGACAAGCCGTAGGATCAATCCTCTACCAGCTCTTTACTACTCTTGTGGCCAGGTAAGTGCCAGGTAAGTGGGAGGTATCCTCTATACGAATCATCGAAAATAGCGGGTCTAATTAAGTAACCACTTATCTTAGACACACTTGCCTAGGTACCACAAAAGTAATGTAGATAAGCGATAATTACTCACGACCTTCCTTTGTCCTTAATGAGCGCGACAGTCCTTAGAGTCTTGTCTAGATATTTTTTAAATTAATGTAGGGTTGATGCAGATGCTCGGTTTGTGATTTGTGGGGCTTAGGAAGGGTGATAAAATCCCTACCTAATCTGAATTTTGGTCTTGCCCCTTGAAAATCCGTATTAAAATATGAATTAACAAACCAATTACAAAACTTTGCAAAGCGGCAAAATTTTGCAAAGAATCCTGCAGAAAAGATATTTTATTGGATTTCAGAGGAGAGAGAAAAAGTTGAGAAACTTACCAGAGAAGTTACGACTCCTAACTCCTCAATCCCGCCGTGCTTCCACCGCGTATATGGCTCTTGTGCCGCAGTTCAGCCGCAAGGAAGAAGGATCAATTGATGAATTTTTGCTCCGTGGCCTTCTGTACTCTTCTGGATCTCGATGAATGTCTCTGTCTTTCTGTTTCCTCAAGTCTGTAACTCCATATCTCCTTGCAAAACTCACACACAATTTGTTAAATATACAATTTGCAGTTTTGTTTTAATTATGATATAGATCGAATAAGAATTCAACACAAATAGTAAGAAAAAAAATTACGCACGTATCCCCGGCAACGGCGCCATTTGATTGATCTTTTTTTTATGTGTGTAGTTAACCGCAATCAGAACGGTGTCGCGCGTAGCTAGACCGAGGTGAGTATGGGTCGTCCTCAGGGAAACGTGGAACATTTTATTCTTACTTTAGGCGTGTTGAGAAAGAGGAAGAATAAAGAATAGTGGAAATAGTTTCTAGATCTACGTTAAACACGGATGAAAAATATAGATCTAGATTAACTACGGATGTAAATTTAATATTAAAAAAGGGTTTGTAGGGTTCATTAAGATTTAGTAGTCATGGATGATTAATTAAAGATTACTCTTTTTATCCTTTAATAGATTTAAAACTAGAACGACAGTGATGCATGTAGATTAGGGTTTCTGGAGGGAAAAGGGTTCCCACTCTTAACCCCTATCTCGACATGGAGCTCCGTTCATATCTAGACTTTACCAAAATAATTGTTAATCTAATCTCTAATCGTGGTCGCGATTATCAATGAATTGATAACGCGCCCAATTAGGATGTTAACTATTCTTTTGATAGAGTTTATAAACTTTATAAGACTTAAAAAGAGTTTAAGGATCTTCATCATCCATTAACCTACCCTAATCTCATGAACCCTAACAAGCGAAGAATTACTCGCGCATGTTAGGAGAAGAAGAGATGGAGAGAGAGATCATATTAAAACGACAAAGAGATAGAATAAGAAAACAACTACCTTTATTAATCAATAAAATTCATTTACACTTTGTTTCCTTAGAAAATGATTACAAAATGCTAGTTTGCTTCTCGATCTCTTCTAAGGAGATAGATGAACCGTTGATGATCGGCCTGGATGCGTGAGCCTGTCATGGACTTCGTGATCTCTTCAGCTTGATGCCTTCTAACTTTAGCCCTTGGTCCTTTATATAGCCCTCAAAGAAGAAAACCAAGTTACCATATATGGTGACTTTCTAATATGGTGGCTTTCCATAGATGGTGACTTTCCATATATGGTAACTAGTTGTTAGGATCCCAACCAGAAAATCCAGGGTCCTAACTCCTCAGAAGTGCGGCGGAACCGCGGCGTAATGGTGGGTTTGGCCGCGGATCCGCGGTGGTTTAGGAGGATCCTGGGTTCGTTTCTCTTGAGGCTTCTTCTGGTGACACATGTAGACTATTTTGGTATCTGGAATCTGAAAATCTTCTCTACGTCTCTGCCAGAATCGATTTCTTCAATTTACTTTACTATTTCGGCAAATTTGATCTCGATAACTCGGATTTCCTTAATTCCAGTCCTGAAATAATTTCTGCACAATTATCTCAATAAATAATGTTAGTAGAATTTGTTTTTATTGAGATATTATCTTTAACCATTTGTCATGATATTTTAGTTTTAAGAGAATTGGTCAAATGTATTTAATAAGGTAAGCATATTTAAATGGGCCAAATGTTACATGGATATTATATGCTTACTTTTTCCTTCATAATGTTAATTATAAAATATAAACACATGAAAATAGTATTTTTACATATAAACCCTCATATGTGTCATATATTATAATAAACACCCTTTTTATATAGAAATAGTAGGAAAAATGTCATATGAAAAGTGCGGTTTTATCAACTGAACAGGGTCATTTCTTGTACGCACTACATATCCGCACGGTGCGGTCGACTTAGAAAATCCGGAGGACGGTTCACTATTTAAAGTGAACGGACATAGGCTTAAACCGTTCCTCACCGCGGACCCTTCGGAGGAGCTCCTGCTGTTGCAGGAGCCGATTTATATTGACTGATCTTCGTCCATTTATCCCTAAATTTCGGTTATCCAGCCATAAACAGTGGAAACACTGTTTCAAATAAGTTTGCGGGTATGTACCACTTGTGATTATATAAAAACAAAATAAAAATAAAATATATATATATAACATTTTTCCAATTTTTGGGAGTATTTTTTGTAAATTTTCAGTTTTAAAAAAAATGAAAATAAAAATTTTTATTTACAAATATTTTCCTCTTTTTGAGAGGTCCTTTTTGCAAATAACCAAAACACCCCCTATATATAGAACCCGACCCCTCTCTACATTTTACCAAACCCTAAAGTATTCCTCTCAAAAAACCCTAGCCGCCGCCGCTAAAGCTCTGCAGTGAGATCTCGCCAGACCGCCGCCCTTCCGCCGCACAAGGGTGGTTCTGACCGCGCATCCGCCGCCATCTGGAGTCGTCAACCTCTGAAATCTTCAGAGGAGGTTTGCACTTCCTTTCCCTCTCTGTTAAAATTTTTAGAAATATCTATATTCTCTGTGATGGCACCCACTTTGCAATTTGAGAGGGACTTTTCCCAAATCTTTGCACACACGGTCTTTGGAAGTTACTTCGGTGAAGAGATCCGAAGGCGCGGATGGAATTTTTTACTGTTTAACCATCCGAATGCCTTCGCGCTTCCGGATCTCGTCACCCGATTTTACGAGTGCATGGAGGATGGTTGCCTTTCACAACACGGATACATTAGGCTAATTTGGGGGGATAGGGAAATAATAATAGATAGGGACTTCATCCATGAAGTCAGCTTAATACCTAGATTACCTATTCATGACCAACCCCTCCAATTCGAGGATTACCTACCCTTGATGGGTAATGATTGTTCGAGGGAGCCAAGTAAAGGCATCCAGTCTAGAACCCTCTTTGCGAACGTATTGACAGTGTGCCGTTGGCCACAAAATAATATTTTTGGTAGTTCGCACAATACGACATTTTTCACACCATCCCTTCATACCGTGTACACTTTGATGACTAGAAACCCCAGCTATGATATGTGCACGGTATTACTTCATTCGATTGGTGCGGGAAAGAGGGCTGCCAATTATCCATGCCCTATGTTGGTGACACAACTCTATCGCCATTTCCTCCCAGTGGAGGAATTTGAGTTTTATATGCATTGAGGTATCCCTATTAGACCTCTTCTTGAGGGCGTATCCACGTCCTACACACGCTTACATGATGTATGGTAGCGCACCGAGCCGTCCGAGAACGTACCCGCCAAGACACCAAGCTCCAGCTCGACCGCGAGCGAGGAAGAGCTTACCCCTGTGGCACAAGCACGCTTACTTAGGAGAGACACTAGGGGGATAGACATATTGATAGGGATGGTGACCAACCTGGATCAGCGAGTCACAGGTATAGAGCACGGAATGACTACTCTGCTGGCGAGAGAGGAACGTTCTCGTTCACGTTCGAGGGGACGGTGAGGCCATGAGCAGTGAGGGCACTGCTTTTAATAAGTTTGGGGGTGGAGGTGGTTTGTAAATAGTTATCATTGCATTGCATATTTTAATTTTTGTACATAATTGTTTCTTCTTTCTTTGCATATTTAATTCCGCATTGCATCCTTGTAAAAAATATAAAAAATTAAAAAAATTAAAAATTAAAAAAATAAAATCAATAAAAATTGAAAAATTATAAAAAATTATAAAAATTGAAAAATTCAATTTTGGTCATATTTGACTTAAGTTCAACATGACGGTTGAATAGTAGGAAAAACTAGATCCTAAACTTAGTAAATTAAAAACCCTAAAAATAACCTTTCTTAAAATTTAACTGTAGAAAATATATGTCCTTATAGTTTATTTAGAAATAGGCAAATTTTGAGTTCAATTCTTGGGCTAAGTCAAAATAAAGGAAGAGTATTGGAAGCTCTATTTGAAGTATAAGTCTGAAAAATAATTCTGAACCTTAAGTCTAGATTCTGAAAATATATACCCTACAACTAGCACATACACGCACCTTGAAACTTGGGATAGTAGAGCATACCTTGAAATGCTCTTGTCTAAAATCCTTAGTATGAAGGAAAATAAAATAAAAGTACAATTGTGAATACAGAGAAAAAAATGAACACTGGTTTTGTAATTACTTAAGGCTTCATAAATAAATAAAAATATAGCGAGGGTGCTTTATCACCTAGTGCCTTAGACCAACTGGTTTGGAAGTCACTGCTAAGCCTTAGGTATTACAAGACGAGAAATTACGCCTAAATACGTAAACACATTTTGTAATTGGTCGTTAGCACCTCAAGAAGTATTAACGGTCGCATGAAGAATGGGTGAGCAATTTCATCTAAAATTCACCAACTAAAAGTACTTTGGACGATGAACAAGAGTATGATAGCTTGAATTGAATTTCCAAGTATAGGGGTGATAATCACACACATGTGGGGGTATATGATTGGGCTTGGATGAGAGATAGGAATGAAATATAGGGCTTATACCTTCAGTAGAGGTGATAAAAATTCCTAAGTTGAGATTGAACCTTAGAAGGAAAATTCAAGAGATGTTGAAAGATTAATAAATTTACAGAACATATACGATCTTAAGTTAAAATGAAAAGTGAGTGTGAAAAATACGGGTTGCAGATTTCTAAGTCGAAGATAATAGAATTTCTTGCTAGAATACCAAATTGAAGAATGAAAGTCAACATGCCAAATTGATCGGATTTTATGGGTAGTATCTGCTGAAAACCCTCATGAGACAACACTCCTCCTACTAGGGACACCTAGAGGTTTAACGGCTTGTTACACGAGCTCAGTGCAATCGCGATTCCCTGCGAAAGTGGGGTTAGGATTTTTCAAGAATAAAATTGGCTTTGCTCGAGACGAGTAAAAGATAAGTTTGGGGGTATTTGTTCATATCAGAATTTTGCATTATTATATCGCCCATTCTTAATCATATTACATATAAATAGGTGCTTTTGATCCATGTCTGCTAAATAGTTGCAGGTTACAGGTTCTCAGATCATTACAGTGAAATTCATGAAAAGACGCTACAAATGTGAGACTATGACCAACAATAGATGAATCCGTATGATGCCGCCTACCAGTTCAAGGAACAAATGAAGATCAGTAAACAGTTCAATGCATAAAGCACAATGGCAGTATAAGATTCAAGACTTCAACGTGAAGCTCACGGTAAAAAGTCCACATCATCTGCACTGTTGGAAATCTGGAAGAAAGTAGAAGAGATTCTGAGGAACCAAGTGAAGAAAATAGAAGGAAAAAGCAACATGAAGCAACCCTGAGAAGTTGAGCCAAAGATCCCTCAATATGGCCGCGAAACCGCGGCCAAGCATGGCTTTCTGCCGCGGAACCACGGCCGTGCAATGCACGTGTCGGTGCATGTGTCGGTGGGTGTCGGTGCTTTGACCCGGCTTTCTTAGGGTAGTCTTGTAAATTCAAATATGGATCAGATGTAAACATAGGGTTTTTCCTATCTATAAATAGGAAAGCCAGAAGCCTAATTAGGCATGCCTCTTTTTAATTCTTAGATTTAAAATTTTAATTCAGTTGTAATCGTTAAGAGGTCATCAATAAAAGTAAGCCTTTTTATTTTTATCTTGCATTCTTTTTTTTATCCGAATTTAATTCCTGAAATTTTCTTTAGCTGATCTTTTATTATCTGCAACTTAGATAGTCTTTTAAAATAAAATATAAAAATAAATTTTGTCATCATTTTCCTAATGAGTGGGTAATTCCTCACTTGTTAGGGTTAGGATAGGGAAGGTTTTGAGAGAATGAAATCTCTCACTCCTTTCTTTGCCCATATAATTTTTATAATACGGACTCTATTTAATTCAACCACACACCGCTCACTACGGCACCCTATCCTAAATGATAACGGTGCTTCCCTAATTAAACCGGTTGTGGTTGAATTAACTGGAGGTTAGGGCTAAGAGCCAAGAAAGGACGGATAAGGGCCAAAAAGAAGAAACTAAATTTCTTCCTAGTCGTGCTAATCCCCTTTGTTGACTATTACCCTAACACCTATATTCTTAACTAGGACATTAAAAGCAGTGAGTAGAATCCCTATTCCAAACTAACCTAATCCTAACCCTAGCAAGGCTTTAAATCAATTTAATCTCATTCTTAGATCTTAAAACAAAACCTACCAAAAATAGGACTTAACTCGTTAGAACTTAAAGAAAGAACACCTTTTCCTTGTGGATCGACTCGTACTCAACCGGATAGCTACCAAGCGACACCGTCTTGATTGCGGTATTCTTAAATTTAAAACGCACGTACAAAAAATCAAACAATCAATTGCTCTCCATATAAATCTTTGGTATGGAAGAAGATGGAAGCTAAGTCCGTCTTCTCATATTGCCTCTGGTATTCATTATCCATAGAGGCCAGCACGAGGCACTTGGCTTTCGCACAATCTATTTCCCATGTCTTACGGATCTCAATATCCGCGACGATGGAATCTGGATCTGGGACGGCGGGGGATTTAGTAGTAAGGAGGTAGCCCAGCTTGTCATAGGTAATGGCCATCTGGGCATTTCTTAGCCAATCTTTATACTTTGGCCCTTTAATATATTTTTATCTAGCATTAACTTAAGCCCAGTCATTTTGGTCGCTGCAATTAGAAGAGAGAGAAAAAACACTCAGTATGATACTCTTACAAGCTTAGATTGGTTATTAGTTTATCTAAACAGGATGGCTCCTACTATTTCTTCAAATCCTCCTTCAAACCATAAAAGAAGAATTAGTCGAAATTAATCGCACCCTACAATTCTTGCTTTAACCTTTCGGCCAGACTAGTGTCGGTACTTCGAGGGAGGTTTTCCAACGCTTTTGTGAAGTTCCTTAATCACATAACCTCTTTTCCCTGGAGGCGTAGCCCCGCTAACACCGTTCTAGGCACCAACTTGGTTTATAGCATTGATTGTAAAGTGAAAAACTCTCCCGAGGAGCAATAAAACTCACGGTGGGATCGGGATCCAACTATCATTGTATGACAACTTTGAAGGAATCCTACCAAAATCATCACACTCCGGATGGTATGCAAAACTAGCAAGTTTTCTTTTCCTTTGAAACTCCCGATGTAGATTTTTGTCCCAGGCGCTTATGACCTTGACGAAAGCCAAAATATCATAAGACGCCAGTCAAGTTCTACCCATCATTGTCCAGGTTAGTCTGAACTCATTCGTACAAACTCTTGACGAAGGCCAAAATAGTTGTACGCCTGTCCCAGATTAACGCATCTATCTATACTACAGATGAATACCCAGCAGCTACCAATCACCATGCCTTGATGAAGGTCAAAATACATAGCTTGAATACTACTAAATACTCATCTGAAATGACGGAGGGCTACGGCTGGTTTTGACGAAAACCGTGAACGTAATGAACATGATATAGTCAAAGAAACTATGATAGCTTTTAAAAGGAGTGGTTTAGACTCTGCATTTAAAAGTTTTTTTTTTTTGAAGAAAACTGAGTGGTTTTGAAATTGTTCCAACGATTTAACTTTGGTTTGTTTTCTTTGCGTTAAACAATATTAATGTTGTCCCCATCATTTAACCATATCATTGTTGAAAGAAACGAAAATAGAACGTACGCTTATGCTATCCGCATTCGCCATGGGGCCCCGTCATGCACCGTTAGGTTACTTAATTAATGGTAGAGCGGGGGCTGGACTAGCCAGGTGCAAAATATAAGCAACGTTTATTATATATATAATATATATAGCCATTCGTCTCACGCAATAATAGTCATTCCAGATCACAGATCACAGCAACACAGATGAATATATTGGATATACTATGATATCCGTGTTTCGTTTTATCCTAGAACAAAAAACGGATTCTACGGTCATGATAAATAACCAAACCCTACCTTAGACCCCTACGGGTGCGGAAAACTACCCGCCAAATTCCCGAAGTGAAGCAACCTCCCTCAATGAAATGAGTAGGCCACTCGGCACTTCAAGAACCCGGTAGTTTGTGCACCCCTCCTTGGGTCTATCATATGTACAAAAAAAAGTAAATAAAATAATACAAAGGTGGCTACAACCTCAACCCGAATGTGCCCCGCAAAAGAATATTACATCAATTTACAAATATACATGAATGAAAGAAAAGAACACTCTTCTCACATCCCCCCGGCTATTCATTCACGACGATCCAATACATCAAATCCACAAACAATTATCAAGATACTTGATATGTGCAACCCCCACTAATCGACATATAGCAATACATATACAAACAAAATACACAGTTAATCAAGAATTTAGAATTTTGATCGATTATAACTATCCGTATTTACCCCATGTACAAACCAGTACACTAACAAATCTCGGTAAAAACCAAATGTACCAAAAATCATATTTCTAAGAACCTGAACCCCAGAAAAAATTGGGAGCACATTGGCCTTAACTAGGTCGCGGATCCGTGGACAAATGACCTATTTGGCCACGAATTAGCGGTCTAGTTAGGAGCTTATGTGCTCGAATTTTTTTCTGTGTCTTATAAATGCCTGCATGTAATTTTAAGGTCACTGAAATAATTTTTTGAACAACTTTGAAAATCAAACAACAAGCATGAAATGGAAATGAAATTTCGGATGTTTTCCGTCGATCGAAGTTCTAACTGAAAGTATGTATTAACACCTCTACTAAGTTTATATGAGCATCAAGTATGCAATTTTAAAAATCTAGAGTGCTAATCATACTAACCTAGAATCGAACTAGAGAATTAGGGTTTTAAAGAAAGAAAACAAGTTCTAAACTAAGTGATGGGGATTTACAACTTTTGTAGACCGGTCCTTCACTTCTAAAGCTCCAAGTAGTAGTCTCTAGAACTCTTCTCAAGGCTTCACTTGAAAAAAGGATCAAGCTTGCTTGTTGTCTTCGATGCTGAAAATGATCCACCTTAAAATCTCTCAATCAAGCTCACACTTCACTAATCAATGTATTAGTGAAGTCAACAACCTAAACTAATGAGATAGAATAGTGTAAATTGATGAAGTAGAAGATTTTGCCCACCAGAAATATTTTTCTCTTTTCTTTTCTCAACTCAAGAAAAAACCTAGAGAGGAGAAGAAGAAGGAGATGAACTTGGATGAGAGAATGAACCATATGGTGAGTGATAAGATAAGGATGATTAAATATCTAAGAGTAAAACAAAAAATAAGAGATGGGTCATGGATTCTCAATGCATATCCAAGCATCCAAAGCCATGAATCATTTTCCTCTTTTTATCTTTTTCTTAAAATAAAAACCATCATTATTATCTTTTGCCTTTGTGTGATTCTCATACATCCTAGTTCTATGTATCATCAACCATGATATATATATATATAAGAGAATAAAATCTTTAGTGATTTTAGTATTATATATATATATATATATATATATAAATCTTTAGTGAGCTTAGTATTATTTAATATATATATATATATATATATATATATATATATATCAAATATAAAAATATATATCAAATTATTAAATCAACACTTGATTCAATAATTCGGTTATATCATATATAACCGACTAATATCATATATATGTGTGTGTGTATGCGCGCGCGTATCAAAACATTAAATCAATACTTGATTCAATTATCCGGTCATATCATATATAACCGGCCAATATCAAATATTGTCACACCCCGCTTCCCGGTGTACGGGCAGAGGGAACGCGACGAGGCCGCTACGTATTTACACTGAAGTAAATACGCTAAGCGTATCTAAGCAATATAAATATAAATGCTCAAGAGATAAGATATAATAAAACAACAACTTTATTTATTCACATTCTTTTTATACAATGCATGAAAAAGTAAATACAACTGAATGAAAGCAATGCCTAAACAGTGGCATAACAGAAATGAAAAGTACTGAAATAAAAAGGTGTACAATGAAGCTAGAGCTCTGGGTCGTAGGCAACCTGATCCAAATCCTCACTGGTAGGCTCGATCTCCTGTGTGTCCAGATCACCTGACAACATTCCAAATAAGAAAGAGAAGGAATGTCGTCAGTGAACAATCGCTCGGTAAGTCCCAAAGATAAGAAAGAAATAGAATAGACAGAGAGAGGAAATAGTTTTTAAAGTTGTATTATATGAGTATTTGGTGTTAACGCTGTTGTTTGTAGCTTGATACAGAAGGATGCCGGTGTATACGAGAGGAGTTTCTATATGCCAGAAACTATAGGCACGTGTAGTACAAGGAACCGTTTATGCTACGGTACAACAGCAACGGAATATAGGCTATGTGTCTTAAATCTTACAGCCTCGTGCTACTTCTAATACCTTCCGTACCAATCTACCCCTTAAACCCCGCGAAGTATTGTATTGTATTGTTTGTGTTGTATTGTAAATTTTATTGTCTTGTATATATGGATGACTTGCCGAAACCATGATATCGGTAAATGGATGTAACAGGAGAATGATGTAAATGGAAGTATATCTATGGTCCGGTTCAGTCAATACAGATTGAACAGATTGAATATGTGTATTCATGGATTCATATTGAATTATAGATTGTAGATTGTACTTGAATCATATTCAAGTCAGATTATTAATATGACTCGGTCTGAGTCAGAACAATTAGAAAAGAAATTGAAGTCCTGATTGTTTTGATGTTATCGGTAACCGCTGCATATGGACGGCAGGATTTGTGTATTTTTCAAAGACGATTACCGTATTGATAGCACCGTTGTTAAGTCGTCTACCTTAGATAGGCAAGCACCCATATCTCCGGCTCCCTGAGGCTCAAGAGACTGGTCCCGCTTAAACCTATATTTACTAGGATCCTTAGGATAATTTATAGAACTCGACGGGGTTTTATGTGAAAATAATTTGTATACTTTTCAAAATACACCCCAAGTATTTATTTATCGTATTTAGAGTTTTCATAGTTGTAGATTTTATATTTGTGATATTTCTAGTGAATAAATCTATTTTTCATAATACATGGTATTTAATTGTAATATTGAACTTGTATGGATTTAATGGTATTTTAATGTAAAGTGATTCTTCTGATTTAGAAAGGTTGGAATATTTATATCATATCAAAAATAGGTATTTTGATAATAAATACATACATACATACATACATACATACATATATATATACATACATACATATATATATATATATATATATAATTTTAATTTATTATTTTCTAGAAATCTCATTTTCTTAAGATATTCGTATTTTAAATCTTCGAGACCGAATGCTCCTTGCGGAGGTCTGAATCTCGCAATACTAAGCCCGAGGATGTGCGATAATCCGCACCATCCCGAACGTGTTCCCCAAAATGGGTTGTAGCGGCGCTTTGCAAAGATTTGTAATAAATATGTATCTTGTAGAAAACGGTTTTAATAGTGAAAGGTATTAATATGTAAAGTTTTGTTTTCCCGTATTCTATATTCCGAAAGGTATTGTGCTATGTTGCATATGAGTGTGTGAGGAGGTAGGTCATTACCTCATG
Organism: Agapanthus africanus; assembly: GCA_030015575.1. Lineage (NCBI taxonomy): Eukaryota > Viridiplantae > Streptophyta > Magnoliopsida > Asparagales > Amaryllidaceae > Agapanthus > Agapanthus africanus. The sequence continues at coordinate 355,059,161 of JASDDO010000016.1, read as the reverse complement.
ATCTACTTAAAGGTATAGCAAGATTGTGATGTTTTAAATGTCGAAATTAAAGTACATGGTATTATAGTGAAAAAGTACGATAAAAATTGAAATAGAAATCCTTTTGATATGAAACTTGTTCAATATGACTTGTTAATATTTAATAGTCAACATGTAAGGGTTTAGTATGATTGTATTTAAGAAAAAGTGAGATTTTTAGGAAGAACCGAATCGGAAATCGGATTAACTCCGATTCCATCGGATTTTAGTAATATGAGTTTTTAGAATAGCAAGGTGAAGAGGAAGAAAGGACTTACGGGTTTAGAGGTTAGGGATGAGGAAGAGGAAATGGTAGGAGGCGCCGGTGCGTCGTTTCGTCGCCGGGAGCTCCTAGGGTCGTCGTCGGAAGATCGCCGAAGTTTCGCCCCTTTGCTAACTTCAATTGCACACTAAAATTTCTAGAGGAATTTCTTGAGAGTTTGGACAGAATTGTGAGTGAGGGGGTGTGTTTATGGGTGGTATTTATAGGGTAAAGCTACGGTTAGGGTTAGGTGAAGGGGTGTATTGAAAATTGTATTAATTTGTATTGAAGATAGGTTTTAATGGGATTTTAAAGAGCTCTGGAACCGATCCACGGAAATTAAGTGTGCAGGAGTGATGGGGAGGCCAAGAGGCATAACTTTTCTGTTGGCGACTCGGCGGTCCGGCCGAATCCGGCCAGAGGCGGTGGCCGAGTCGGCCGATTCGCCGGCCGACTCGGGCCGAGTCATGGCCGGGGTCGTCGCCATGGGTCTGTCGTCTCTTGTTCTTCCCCCGGTCTAGTTTGTTTTACATGTGTAATGGGGTTTTACGAGTTATGCACGTGTAGACCCTTGGACTTCTAAAATTTCAAAATAAAACAATATTAAAAAATAATGTAGGGGATGGGATTTGAACTCTGGTGCTTTGGTTCAGTAATGCAAGGTCTTACCAATGAACTACAAGCTCCTTCTTGCTATTAAAAAGCAAAACAAATATTTATGGTACTCACAGGAAATGCAAATACCCCAAGTATACATTAATTTTTAAACAAATTTTTATACACTAAAATAGGATTTGTTACAGTTTACCCTCCTTACAAAAATTTCTTCCTCGAAATTTACAGCTTTTATTTTAAAGACTAGTTTACAAAGAGGTGAGGATATCTTGCACGCATCTCATCTTCTCTTTCCCATGATGATTTTCCTGGAGTGTCTTTTCTCCACATCACTCGAACCAAATTGACTTCCTTGTTCCGTAGTGACTTCACTTTCCTGTCCAGGATCTGCACAGGTTGTTGCTCACAAGATAAGTCGGGCTGTACAGTGAGCTCGAAATGATCAAGAATGCGGCCGGGGTCACTCACATACCTTCTAAGTTGGGATATGTGGAATACATTATGCACTCCTTCCAATGAAGGTGGAAGTGCGAAGCGGTATGCCACTTCACCGACTCGTTCGAGTATGTCGAACGGTTCAATGTACCTTAGACTTAGCTTTCCCTGTCTTCCGAATTGGATCACTCCGCGGTTCGAAGATATCTTTAAGAATACGTGATCCCCTGGCTGGAACGCCAAGTGACGTCGTTTTGCATCAGCCCAATGCTTCTGTCGATCTTGGCCTATGCGCATTCTTTCTCTTATAGTACGAACCACATCAACAGTTGCTACTATCATCTCAGGTCCAAGAAATTCCCTATCTCCGACGTCGTCCCAACTTATTGGCGATCGACACTTCCTTCCATATAGTGCTGCAAAAGGTTCTATGCCTATGCTTGCTTGGTAGCTGTTGTTGTATGAAAACTCCACAAGATGTAGGTGATCTTCCCACGATCCCTTGAAGTCTAACATACATGCTCTGAGCATATCCTCCAAGATCTGAATAGTTCGCTCAGACTGACCATCTGTTTGTGGACGATAAGCCGTGCTGAAGTTCAGACTTGTTCCCAAGCTTGCTTGCAGACTCTTCCAAAATTGCGATCGGAACCTGGTGTCACGATCGGAGACAATGCAGACCGGTACTCCATGAAGTCTCACAATTTCCTGTATGAGTTCATGGGTATCAGAGATAGTACATATTTAAAGAGTTTAAATCTTAAGTACATTCTTACCTCCATATACTTCTTTGCCGATGTCTCAGTTGATTGGCCAACTCGAAATGGGATGAAGTGAGCCGACTTTGTGAGTCGATCCACAATGACCCATACCGCATCGTTACCCTTTGTGTTGCGAGGAAGAGCAGTCACAAAATCCATCGTGATGTGTTGCCACTTCAATTCTGGGATCGGTATCGGTTGAAGTAATCCAGTAGTCCTGTGATATTCAGCCTTTACTTGCTGACACACCAAGCATTTAGCGACGCTTCTGGCTACTTCACGCTTCATTACATGCCACCAGTAATTCTGACGTAGATCTTTGTACATCTTTGTACCTCCAGGGTGTACTGAGTAGGGAGAGTTGTGACCTTCTTTCATTAACTCTTCCCAAATAGGACCTTTCGGTACACATAATCTGCTGCCGTATCTCAAAGATCCGTCTTCATGGATGATGAAGTCTGTTCTGAGTCCATTCTCCACTTGTTCTGATCTTTTGCAACTTAGCATCGCCTTCTTGAGCTGCTTTGATCTGATTGAAAATTGTTGATTGAACTTGTAAATTCATCAAACTTGAAGCGTTACCTGACATGAATATTTCAATCTCCATCTGATGTAAGTCCTGTTGTAGCTTCCACTGAGCGATGAGATGCATTGCTAATGGTTGGCGACTAAGAACATCTGGAACCACATTCACCTTCCCTGGGTGATATTGCAGGTTGATGTCAAAGTCCGCCATGAGTTCTAACTATCGTCTCTTCCGCATATTCAACTCCTTCTGAGTAAACACATATTTTAGGCTCTTATGATCTGTGTATATGTTCACTCGTTTGCCCAGTAGATAATGGCGCCAAATCTTGAGAGCAAAGATGACGGCTGCCAATTCCAAATCATGCGTCGGATAATTGCGCTCATGAGTCTTCAGCTGTCTCGAAGCATAAGCCACAACTTTACCGTGCTGATGTAGAACACATCCTAATCCCTTACCGGATGCATCAGAATGCACTTCAAAACCTCCAGACTGGTCCGGTATAATGAGAATAGACGCTGATGTCAACCTTGACTTGAATTCTATGAAAGCTTGTCTGCATTCTTCTGACCACACAAATTCTTCATCTTTTCGTGTGAGCTTGGTCAGGGGTGTTGCTATATTTGAAAAGCCTTCAATGAACCTTCTGTAATATCCAGCTAAACCCAAGAAACTCCGAATGTCCTTCACTGAATTTGGTGTCGGCAATTCGCTTACTGCTGAAACTTTCGCTGGATCCACATAAATTCCTTCACCTGATACGATATGTCCATGAAAACCAACTTGCTTTAGCCAAAACTCGCATTTGTTGTACTTGGCATATAATTGATGTTGTCGTAGAGTTTCCAGGACAATTCGTAGGTGCTCGGCATGCTCTTTCCGACTCTTAGAATACACCAGGATGTCGTTGATGAAGATGACAACAAACCTGTCTAAGTACTCCCGGAAAACTTGATTCATCAGGTTCATGAATATTGCTGGTGCGTTGGTCACTCTAAATGGCATCACTAGAAATTCGTAATATCCATAGCGAGTTCTGAAAGCCGTTTTATGGATATCAGCTTCCTTGACCTTCACCTGATGATAACCTGAATGAAGATATAATTTAGAGAAAACACAAGATCCACTTAGCTGATCGAATAAATCGTCGATGCACGGGAGTGGATACTTGTTCTTTATCGTGACTTCGTTCAAGGCTCTGTAATCAATGCACATTCTGTATGAACATTCATTCTTCTTCACAAGCAGTACTGGTGATCCCCAACTTGAAGTGCTGGGACGAATCCATCATTTCGTCAATAATTCGTCCAACTGTGTTCGGACTTCCTTCAAACCTTCCGGACTTAATCGATAAGGTGCTTTGATCACCGGTTGTGCTCCTGGTACTAAATCAATGCTGAATTCAAGAGCTCGATCGGGAGGCAAACCTGATATATCGTCAGGAAACACATCATCGAACTCTCGATCCACTTCTGGCCTTGATTCTTCCTCTGCTTGAGTTGCTGCAATCACCGCTTCACTTGGCTTTGCTTTGTATGTACTCTGCTTCAGGGTATGATCTCCACTTTTGAAATAGAAGACCGGATGGTCTGGAATCTCGAACACTACCCTCGTTTGACGACAGTCGATGGTAGCATAAAAGGTTCCTAGCCAACCATACCTAGAACCATATCAAAGTTTGGTATGTCCAGCACTTTGAAGTCAGCATAGAATTCTCTGCTGCAGACGACTACTGAACACAAGTTGTATCCCATTGTTGCTTTTAGAACGTCATTTCCTGAACTGACATTCCAGCTGGATACAAGCGGTGTGACTAGAATCGCGTGAGTTCTGACGAACCGTTGCGACATAAAGCAGTGAGATGCTCTAGTATCGTACAGTGCTAGTGCAGGAAGTGAGGCTACTAAGATTGTACCTAAGGTACGTGGGATATGTTTTAGGTATAGGTAAAAGTATGTAGATAAGTAGCAAGAGTGAAAGAAAAGTTTTGAGAAGAAAGGGTTACCGGTGATAACTTGGCCAGTGGCCTCAACTTCTTCCACGGTCATCGTGAAAGCCTGGCGCCGTAGTACATTCTTCCTGGCCTGAGGAGCATTCCTCGGAACGTTCCTTTGAGCTTGATGGAACAGACGAGGAGGAGGTGCAGCTTGTGGTCCTCCAGGTGGTGGAGAAGGTAGTGCAAGTCTTGGAGTAGGTGCTTGGATGGCCGGTCTCTGCGGGTAAGTGATTGCTGGCCTGGGTGCAGTAATTGGATTTCGTCTATGAGGACAAGACCCAATATCATGAGCAGCTGAGCCGCAGACTAAGAAAAGACGGTTGGCTCGCCGGCAGTCTTGCAACATATGCCTATTTCTCTTGCAGTAGTTACAAAAGGCTGGGCTAAGATGGTTGTTCGGTACTCCCGGTCGCCTTGGCACAAAAGGTGGCCTTGACGAGGCTCCTTCTGCCATCTGGTTGACATGGCGCTTAACTCCTGCAGACTGAGGTCTGTCCCTCGCCTTTACCACTGCCTCATAACAGCGGGCGGCTTTCAGAGCCGATTCATGAGTCGGAAAATCTCCTGTGGCCAGTGCAGCCTGGATCTCCAAATCCAATCCTTGTTGAAATCGACGGGCTCTGATCTCATCCGTCGGTATCAGGTGTGCCGCAAATCTGTTAAAGGATTGTGTTAGCTATGTAGTATGTGATATTTTAAAAATTCGAATTATTGAGACATATCTTATCGAGCGTCATATTCATCTACCGACTTGGTCCACATCGAACCTTGTTGCAGATGAATGAACTGTTGTTCCATGTCGAACATGGCAGTCTCAGTGAAGTACTTTGCATCGAACATGTCTCGGAAAGTCTTCCATTCGATGGGCTGTTCAAGACGGCTTTCTTCCGCCTTCCACCAGTTCCGTGCATTGTCCGGAGCTGTAATTTTGCAACACGAACCCAAGCTATATCTGGCACTTGTGCTGCTGCCAGATCATCTTCAATACTCAGTGCCCATTCCTCAGCTTCCAGTGGGCTCTCCTTTCCTGCAAACTGTTTAGGGTGCAAAGCCCTGAATTGCTTCACCCCAGGTGCTTCTGCCTCGGGACGGTACATTAAAAGAGTAGTCTGCTGCTGCTGTCCCTCTAGGAGGCTGCGGATTGTCTCAAGCAAAACTGTTTTCTCGTTGAACGAAGCAGGGACGGCAGGTGTGAGTGGTAGTGGTGGAGGTGTGTTATTGACATTGGTGCTGGTATTGTTCGGGGAATCCATAACCTTGAAGAAAATTTTGGGTTAGGACAGATTCAAAGTACATGAAATGATAAGATTCAAGGAACATGAATTGTAAAGAATGTTTTAGTTGCTGGTTCTTGTGTTATATTGCTTAGATTGTTCACGCAGAACAGAACTGCATGGTAAAGTTTCATACAGCTCTGACCTGCATGGGCCACCAACAAAACCTGTCACGCCCCGCTTCCCGGTGTACGGGCAGAGGGAACGCGACGAGGCCGCTACATATTTATTCTGAAGTAAATACGCTAAGCGTATCTAAGCAATATAAATATAAATGCACAAGAGACAAGATATAATAAAACAACAACTTTATTTATTCACATTCTTTTTGTACAATGCATAGAAAAGTAAACACAACTAAATGAAAGCAATGCCTAAACAGTGGCATAACAGAAATGAAAAGTACTGAAATAAAAAGGTGTACAATGAAGCTAGAGCTCTGGGTCGTAGGCAAGCTGATCCAAATCCTCACTAGTAGGCTCGATCTCCTGTGTGTCCAGAAAGGTATTGTACTATGTTGCATATGAGTGTGTGAGGAGGTAGGTCATTACCTCGTGATCTACTTAAAGATATAACAAGATTATGATGTTTTAAATGTCGAAATTAAACTACATGGTATTATAGTGAAAAAGTACGATAAAAATTTAAATAGAAATCCAATTGATATGGAACTTGTTCAATATGACTTGTTAATGTTTAATAGTCAACATATAAGGGTTTAGTATAATTGTATTTAAGAAAAAATGAGATTTTTAGGAAGAACCGAATCGGAAATTGGATTAACTCTGATTCCGTCGGGTTTTAGGAATATGAGTTTTTAGAATAGCAAGGTGAAGAGAGAGAAGGGACTTACGGGTTTAGAGGTTAGCGATGAGGAAGAGGAAACGGTAGGAGGCGCTGGTGCGTCGTTTCGTCGTCTGGAGCTCCTAGGGTCGTCGTCGGAAGATCTCCGAAGTTTCGCCCCTTTGCTAACTTCAATTGCACACTAAAATTTCTAGAGGAATTTCTTGTGAGTTTGGACAGAATTGTGAGTGAGGGGGGTGTGTCTAGGGGTTGTATTTATAGGGTAAAGCTAGGGTTAGGGTTAGGTGAAGGGGTGTATTGAAAATTGTATTAATTTGTAATAAAAATAGGGTTTAATAGGATTTTAAAGAGCTCTGGAACAGATCCAAGGAAATTAAGTTTGCAGGAGTGATGGGGAGTCCAAGAGTCATAACTTTTCTGTTGGCGACTCGGCGGTCCGGCCGAGTCCGGCCGGCGGTGCCGGTCGACTCGGGCCGAGCCATGGCCGGGGTCGTCGCCGTGGGTCCGTCGTCTCTTGGTCTTCCCCCTGGTCCAGTTTGTTTTACATGTGTAGTGGGGTTTTTACGAGTTATGCACGTGTAGACTTTTGGACTTCTAAAATTTCAAGATAAAACAATATTAAAAAATAATATGGGGGATGAGATTTGAACTCTGGTGCTTTGGTTCAGTAGTGCAAGGTCTTACCAATGAGCTACAAGCTCCTTCTTGCTATTAAAAAGCAAAACAAATATTTATGGTACTCACAGGAAATGCAAATACCCCAAGTATACATTAATTTTTAAACAAATTTTTGTACACTAAAATTGGAGTTGTTAAAAATATATTAACATATATATATATATATATATATATATATATATATATATATATATATATATCAAATCATTAAATCAACACTTGATTCAATAATCCGGTTATATCACATATAACCAGGCTGATATCAAATATCGTTAGATTGGAATACGGTATCATATACTCGTATTTAACCACGCCCCCCGCACATATCTCCATACGTGCCCTATTTCGTTTCGCTTGAGCTAAGAAACCTCTATGTGGGACTCTAAAGACTTGTCAATACACCAGCAGTAGGTAATGATCACATCAGATACCCATAAGCCATCAGCGGTACTTGCTGGACGTAACGGCTACCCAGATATTGAACGAATAGAAGATCAACAAGCAACCTTGTCCAAACTCCCATAGAGCATATAAGCAACACTTACAGTACAGTCCGGTCTCTTCGTCTGATATGTCGCATATCGAGTCTGGGGGTGGTATCGTCAGTCCCCAATAACTTGATAAGCCATGCCGATGTGTGGCCTATAACCTTTCGAGAAACTACTGATAACACTTACTGGTAATGTTACCCCAATCAGAGCAAAGATCTGCTTGAATTTCAAAAATTCAAAAATTGAAGCAACGCTTCAGATTCCTTGCGCTGCGCGCAACGCACCACGTGTCAAAAGATGATACGCCAGCGCAACACCCAAGGCAGCGCACCCAATCAGAGCAAGGATCTGTTTAAAATTTCAAATTTTAACAAAGGAAGCAATGCTTCAACTAATCTGCGCTCAGCGCTGCGCGACACGTGTCAGCGCAGTTGCGCTGCGCTCTGCGCTGCGCTCTGCGTGTCAGCGCAGTTGCGCTGCGCTCTGCGCTACGCGACAAGTGTCAAGCGCAAGTGCGCTTGCGCCAGCTGTACCAGCATTTAAACAGAAAAATTCTTGAAAGATCTTTCTAATCTTATTAAAACAATAAGATTCTCTTCTGTAAAACAGGAGCTCTTAGATTAAAGATCCAACGGTAGGGAAAAATCCCTAAATCACTCAGAGAATGATCTCTTTAACTGATTTAACAAATCAATTGGCACTATATAAAGGCCCCTAGACTCCAAGTCTAAAACACAGAGAACTCCTCTAAAAAATATTTTGAGAAGAGCTCAGAGAAAGAAAAGGTAAAAACCTTTAAATAAAAGAGATCAAGATCTTGGATAAAAAAATATAATAATAAAAAAGAAGAAATAATTTACTTCTGTATAAAGGCATTGCCTTTTGATGAATCACTGGTTCTCTGAAAACAAGAAAAAAATGAAAAACTTGTTTTCTTTGATCTAAATTTGATCAAAATATTAAACAGTGCCTTGCACTTTTGAAATTTGCACTGTTGCGCTCCTTGGATTGGCGCAAGCCACTAGGGAGCGCCACGTGTCAGCCCCAGAACAAACTGCGCTATGCGCTTCTAAAACAGAGCACTGCTCTCATAAATTGGCGCAAGTCATCAGAGCGCGCCACGTGTCAGCAGCGCGCAGGCGCAGCGCGCAGGCGCAGCGCACTTGCGCAGCGCATTGCGCTAACAAACTTGCGCTCACCAGAGCGCGAGACGTGTCACCTCCACATGCGCCGGCGCCTTGCGCTCTTTAATTGGCACAAAGCGTCTGACAAGCCACGTGGCGCTCTGTCAGACTAATTGATGCAGTGCATTATTAAAAAGAATGGACAGAGCCCAATTAAAAGGCCTAACAGGCCTAATAAAAATGCAATGCATTATAAAAAGGATAGAGCCCAAACAAAGGTCTGTCAGACCAAAACAGATGCTGTGCATCATTTAAAAAAAGGGCAGAGCCCAAATAAAGGTCTAATAGACCAAACAAAAATTCCATGCATTATTAAACAGGGGCAGAGCCCTAGTAAAGGCTTAACAGGCCAAATGCAAATAAAATGTTAAACATTTTCTAACTGGACTTAGCCCAATTCTGGCCGTAAGTCCTCAAATTAAATTGACCGAGTACGACTGCTCTCTCAAATCAATTTACACCCGGTTCAAGGGTACATCTCTGAACTCCTCTGATATTTGTCGTTGTAATCCTTCAACGTCGTCAGAGAGGTGACGGGTCCCGACAACCACACATAATACGGACTGTGGGGTCCTTAAACTCATGGACTAATGCGTCCTTAAACCAACATCCGTCCCCAAAATGGGAATGTTGGACCACCATGTCCCTAAACTGGTAATACGGACTGTGGGGTCCTTAAACTCATGGACTAATGCGTCCTTAAACCAACATTCGTCCCCAAAATGGGAATGTTGGACCACCATGTCCCTAAACTGGTAATACGGACTGTGGTGTCCTTAAACTCATGGACTAATGCGTCCTTAAACCGATATTTGTCCCCAAAATGGGAATGATGGACCACTATATCCCTAAACTGGCAATGGACCACTATGTCCCTAAACTGGAACAATAGAGCTCAAATGCTCTTGTGTCGGATCTAAACGATCCCGTTAAGTTGATCTTAGTCTCAAACTGGACTAACGTATCCTTAACAAACGTTTAAGTTGATCTTAGCCTCAAATACGGCTAACGTATCCTTAAACCAAAACACCAAACCCAAATCTAAGAAAATACGGATTTGGACTAATCCACGTCCTACGGACGACGACATAAATTAGTCTCCGTATACAATCTACGGGCAACCATAAACAAAACAAACACCCACGACACGAAGTGAAATTCTGGAGAAGGAGAAAATTGTTACCGCGATGCGGTAGCGTAATTAACTGCAGGGGTTTGCGCCTGCAGGGAAGAGCGTCCCCACAATAAAAAACCCCTCAAGCGAGGGGGAATCTGACGAAGTCTACTACATCGGCCGCATCCGTTTAAACCTTCGATACATGGTGCCATAAATCAACTTGGCATCTTCGGAGAGGTGGACGGATAAAACCAAATAGCATCTGCCCCGAATCTCAGGCAAGACGTCCATGTCTTGGCCGCCATTCGGAGGGGAACAGATTCTGGCACGCCCGGTGGGACCTTTTCCTCTTTCCACTCCACACTTCGTGCGTCGTATTCGCGAACGAATCGCGGTTTGTTAATGGTTGCCCTCGGGTTTCAAGTTACTAAGATTTGGTCTCTTGCTTGGCGCAGAAATCAAACAGCAATGGCGTTCAACTGCTCGAACTGCTCCAACTGCAAGTGCAACCGACGCTCCGCCTCACCTGGAGGTGTAGCCTATGAACCGCAGGCGGCATCACTATTCACGATACCGGTGGAACAAATTACCCAAGCTACTACCGGTCTGTTTTTCGGACCATGCTCCCGCCAGCGAGCTTCACCATCCCTGTACCCGTGTCGGAAGCTTCAAAGAAGTCGGTTTTCGATCGACTTGCTACTCCCACGTCCCCTCTCAACAGGTCGTCCAACCCCTCAGTCTTCACCAGGCTGAACTCGGGCTCCAAAGGGCTTACCAAGAAGCCCATAATACCAAAAGTGGCCATCCCAAAGAAGATAGCTGCTCCTGAAGTCGTCAAGACGGCTTCTCCTCCCAGAGGGTCAGTCTTTGCGAGACTGACTGCTCCCGCTCCCGCTCCCGCTCCCGCTCAGAAATCTGTGTTTGACCGGTTGGACACGGCTTCTCAACGGACGTCAGTCTTCAAGAGGCTGCAACGGCAACAGCCCCTCACCTGAACAGGGGGCAAGATAAAGCCATAGCTGAACCAATCCCAACAACCCGTCACGCCCGACGTCGCCACTGGCGCCGGATAAGGAAGGCTGGGGGCAACTCCCCCTCTGGGTTAACTCCGCCAGCTCCAACGGTGGAAGTTAATGTTGCTGTTCCAACTGGGAACAGATTTGAGCTGCTGAACAGGATACGCAGAAATTCGCCAACTGCGGTGCTCAAAAGATCTCCTCCACCGGAAGAGACCGTTGTGGAAGAAAAACCAGAAAAGCCGGAGCAGTCTCCTCAACGGCTGTCTTCCAGAGTCTACAAGACTTGCCGACGAGTCCGAGAATTGGTGATTGATCCGAATTTATCCCATCAGCGTAAGATGTCGAAAGCCCCCTGTCAAGCAACAGAAGACGACGACCACCTGGGTGCCCAAAGCAACGGCCCCCTTAACTCCGACGGCCCATAAGAGAAGAAGACCGGAGAAAATCCCACGCCTGCGGGAAATGTCAAAGGCGGTGAACCCAAACGCCCTAAGTCCGAGGGCATTGTGGTACACACCGTCTACATGGCGTCCGGGAAAGAGGACAACCGTATATCCATAGGTCACAGACCGCTTACGCGATCGGTGACTAAAGCTCAAGAGCAGCAGCAGAAGCTCCAAGAAATGATGACTGCGATGGCCGCACTCACCGGGCCAAAAGAAATCCTAGAAGCGTCCTCAGATCAACGCCAAGAGCAAGAAACCGACGCCGAATTCCTTCGCAGGATATTGGAAAAGAAAGACAAAGAGGCTGTGGAACAAGCAGCCAATATAAAACGAATGGCCCTTCTGTTCCAAGACATGGTGGGTATGATGATCCAGCAAGATCCTCCTGCTGAAGATCCTCTGATTGTCCTTGAAGATGACAGAGGAGAAACGTCAAACCCTCTACCGGCTCTGTCAACAGCCAAGGAGGAGACAATTTCTAAAGCTGCCCTAGATGAATATATAGATCGGCAGATAAGGGTTCACCAGGCAACTGAGGCGGCCGGTCAAGTTGTCAAAACGGGGCGACCAAATCCGAGCTGGTATAATCAGATCAAGTACCCGCCGGGCTACACGATCCCAAAATTCCATGTCTACAAGGGGACGGGCAATCCCCATCAACATGTTGCCCAGTTCAGGGCTCTTTGTGGCAATACCGGTGGTGATGATAAGCTCCTGCTTCGCCAGTTCGTCGGTAGCTTGTCGGAGACGGCGTTTGAATGGTATTCCGAGCTTCCGAACGACTCCGTCAAAACTTTCGCTAAAATGGAGTTGTTGTTTACCCAGCGTTTCGCAAGCGCCAGCGAGCGTACTCCGATAACATCTTTCATCAATGCCAGAGTAAAGCCGGGAGAAACCTGGGTTCAATATGCAATCCAGTGGAGGAACTTGTGGTCGAAGTGCGAACAGCGCATCGAAGAAGCACCAGCGGTGGGCATGTTCGTGGGCACCATAGATCCTCATGAAACTATTTCACAGTTCATGATGTTCTTTAAACCAACCACGTTCCAGGCCCTGATCGACAAGCTAGCTCAAATGGACCAGAAGGGATATAGACCGTCTCCTCCAAAGCCGGACTCTCGAAATGAGAAAGGGAAAGGAAAAGCGATCGCCGTCGCCAATGCTCAACAACAGCCGAGCAACTTGAAGCCGGTTGTCCGTCAAAACAATATGCGTCCACGCGTATCCCTCGAGGAGAGGCTAGGACGTCCTTACTTGTTTCCTCAAGATAAAACGAGAAGACTGTTCGAGTTGGCGCTGCGCAACAGTCTCATCAATCTTCCAGATTCAAGGCGTCCGTTACAGCCAAACGACGTCAATGATCCCAATTACTGTCCCTACCACCGAGTATTGGGCCATCCAATCGAAGATTGCTACGTCTTCAAAAACTGGATTGAAGACCAATACCAACAAGGCAAGTTCGCGTTGTCCGAAAGAAGGAAGGTGAACCCGCCGCAACCTCATACCCCTAAAAAGGTGAATACGCCGGGGGCAACGTGCTCCCTTGTTGAAGAAGCTCCATGGGAGGTTGTGCTATCATCCAGAACCAAGAGGATGCTGAATGATCTCAAGACATGCCCGGCAATCAGGTAGAAGAACCCGCTAGAACCCTGGATCATCGAAGGGATGCTAAAGCCACGCCCAACTCCAAAGATCGGTGGTGATGGCCCAAGCACTCACGCCCAGCCGTCGAAATCTTCAAAGAAGAAGAAGATGAGATCCAAAAATCCCGTGAAGCCTAGCGACAAGCGCACAGACTTGCAGAAACAGATTGACGCGCTGGAGGAGTATAATCAGAAGGCACGGACTCCCATCACGCTTCAAGAGTTCCTCAGTCACGTCTTTCAGGAGGAGGATGATGGAGAAAGCTCGTCAGATGAATCTGAGGGTTACGTGGCGAGTTGTCATATGGTCTCCCACTCGTTTACAGACGATGAGAAAACTCCTTGCACTGAGGAGCTGGGGGCAGATCCTAAACCGGAACTTCCGGGGCCATCAGATGAAGCAATTGATGCATTCCTCAACGAAGCTCTGTTGAAAAGTAAAGCTGATCGGGAACGCGAGACGGTCATATTTGAAAGGGCAAGCGCCGACGACTAAACGAAAGGGTTAAGACACTCCCATCAAATCAAAAGACATCCGTTGTGGATAAAAACAAATTCAAAACGAGGAAAAGGTTTGCTAAAGCCATATCGATGGGGATGAAGCTACCACCCTCTGAAGGAAACATTGCCGGCAAAGCAGAGATGCACCCTTCCTATTGCTTGTATCATCGGAAGGTTTCGCACCCCACCGAAGAGTGCAAAGGTTTCAATAGATGGTGGTAGGAGTATGTTGTTCACCGGCAACATTTTAAGCGGGAGAAGCGCAAAACTCGCAGGGAGCGGAAAAGTACGACCGAGGAGCTTATAAGAACTACTGGCGATTGTCGCATGGTTAACGCCGGGGAAGCGCAAATTCTCACATTCGGAAGCGACTCTGACGAGGAAATGGATCTTAGCCCTCTCTTTAAAGACTCCACCTCAGGAAAAGAAGAAGAGTCGAAGGCCTGCGAAAATATCCGGCTGCGTAATCGTACGCTACCCGAAAAGAATCTCGGACCCTCAAATAAAAAAGATAAGGGAAAAGAAAAGGTCTCTGAGGATATTGCCCTAGATGACCAAGTCATGGAAGAGCTAACCGCCAAAGACCCGCCAAAGAAAAATAAGGTGGATTACAACGTTCTGGAACACTTGAGGAAGTTACCCTCGCAACTTAGTATTCTCGATGCCCTCTTACTATCAAAAGAAGCAAGAGAATCATTGATCAAAGCGCTGAAGGAGCCAGAGCAATTCCAAGCTTTTCTCGCCGAAGAAAAGATGAAGGACGAGCTGGAAGAAGTGCACACAGCCGATGTCACTTTCGGTGATGAAGACCTCCTCCTTGGGACATGTGAACACAATCGGCCCCTCTATGTCTCAGGGTACTGCCACGATATAAAGATAGGCAAAATCTTGGTTGACAATGGGTCTTCCGTCAATCTCCTCAATGTACGGATATTGAAGGAAATCTGCATGAGCGTCCAGCACCTCGCTCGGGATAAGATCACCATCTCCGGGTTCGACTCTCAATAATCTAGGACTCTCGGGTCTGTGATACTGACGTTACGCTTTGGGCTACTCGTCACGGACATTAAATTCCATGTCATAGACGCCAAGACATGCTATAACGCTTTGCTCGGCCGACCCTGGTTACACGAGTACAACATCATCCCTTCTACACAGCATCAGTGTATGAAATATTTTAAGGATGGTCTCGAGTATACCGTAACAGGAGAGTTGAACCCATTCTCCGTGAACGAAGTCCCAAAATATGAAGATGCAAAATACTTCTTGCCAGATTTCGAAGACACGGAGAGGTGTCACAAGCTGGAGAACAAATCTATCGCCACAATCCCTGTCTTCGGGAGCGATACCGAGGAGGACGAAGAGATAGTCTATTCCAGGCCGTCCCAATGCAACAAGCCAGGACCGTCCACTCCTATGTTAATCTTTGGCAGTGACTCGGAAGATGAGGTCCATGCTATATTTTCCGCTCGACCTTCAATACAAACTTTCGCTGATGAAGAGCAAAGTCTGCAAGTCGCCATGGTTCCACTTAAACATCATAAAGAACTGGACGCGCTTGATACCTACGGTGTAGAAGAGCCGCAGACGTTCTATGTCCCTCCCAGGCGAGAAGGTGAAAAGGCGATCCTATTCTACCGCTCCGGGGAAACTAAAGTGGAGAAAGAAATCTGGTACGGCGCAGATCCTACACTTGACAGGCTTCAACCCATCCATCTGCCTAGATATTACACGGAAGGATTGAAAAGGCTATTGAAGCGCCAAGGGATACCCTTCAAACAGACCGCTTGAAAAGCCAAATTCTATGACAGGGTCTGGAACGTTTCCGGAATTCAGCACAAATTACCCAATGGGAGAATGGAAGCAATCGGGCTTGGATATGTTCGGTCCAAGAAACGGGAGCTACTCCGCGACTGCTATATCGTGCATAACTTTGATGAAGAAGGGGATGCTCAATGGAAAGATGTTAACCCTAAACCAGAAAAAGTCCCCGGCGTAAAAATGCCCAGTCCGTCATTCGAAGAACAAATGGACAAGCTTATAAGGGAAGCTGGTCAAAAAGCTCGAGACGACCACAACCGCGAAATGGCCATCTACGAGAAAGCCAGAACGCAACGCCTCCTTCAACAGGCTGTGAAAGACGAAAATGCCGCTCCCTGTCAACCTGTTGTAAAAAAGGCACGACACAGAGGCAGAAACAAGTCAAAAAGCGGAAAAGACATTCAGCAACGACAAAGCGGGACCAAGAATCCACGCAGTCGGGAATCGAGCGGTCCGGATTTGTCCCTTATGAAGAAGATGAGTCGAGCATACTCTTTTCCTCAAGACAGGACAAAGAAGATACATGACCTAGCTATAAAACACCAAATGATTACGCTTCCGGAGTCCAAGCACCCCGAACAAGCAGGTGCAGTCTCACACCCGAACTATTGCTCTTATCACAGAGTAATAGGGCACCCTATCGAAGATTGCTTCACCTTCAAGAATTGGGTCGAAGATCAGTATCAGCTCGGCAAGTTCGCTCTATCCGACAGTTGGAGGGTAACACCGCCCCAAAAGCATGAACCCAAAGCCACGAGAGCAGAACCAGATCCACATCGGTCTTGGAAGCGAGCTCGTACTTGTCATATGATAACAATATCAAAAGAAGAGCCCGAGAATATGGATGACCTTCCCTGGTGCTTCGAGAGCAGCGATAATGAGGTGATCTCGGAATTTCCGCCAGTGCCGAAAGAGCTGGAAGATGGAATACACACCACTGCGGATAACCTCAAGAAAATTGAGTTGGGGACGGCGAACGACCCGCGACCGACATTCGTTAGTGAATTGTTGTCTGAAGGAAGGGTGTCTTCATTAAAAGACGTGCTTATGCAGTATAAGGATTGCTTTGCATGGAACTATTCCGAAATGCCAGGACTAGATCCAGAGATTGCCGTCCACAAACTGACGATATCTCCGGATGCTAAGCCGATCAAACAAGCACTGAGAAGAATGCAGCTCGAGCTTGAGATGAGCATTAACGCCGAAGTTAAGAAGCTGATCTACTCTGGGTTTATCCAGGAAGTTCAGTATCCCGATTGGATCGCCAACATCGTCCCGGTGATGAAGAAAAATGGGACGGTGTGCATATGTGTAGACTTTCGGGATCTCAATAAAGCCTGCCCGAAGGATGATTTCCCAGTGCCAGTCACCGAGCTGATGATAGATAACACGTCCACTCACGAGGTTTTCTCTTTCATGGATGGCTCATCAGGATATAATCAGATAAAGATGCATCCCGAAGACCATAAGCACACTGCTTTCCGGACCCCTTTGGGTATATTCTGCTACAAGGTGATGCCCTTCGGTCTAAAGAACGCCGGTGCCACCTATCAAAGGTCCATGACAAAGATCTTCGATGACCTTATACATGAAATCGTCGAATGCTATATCGACGACCTCGTGGTTAAAAGCATCGTATGAGGAACATCTCGAGCATCTGAAGATCGTGTTTCAACGTCTTCGGCAATACAACTTGAAGATGAACCCTCTCAAGTGCGCATTCGGAGTTTCCTCGGGCAAATTCCTAGGATTCATCGTCCGACACCGAGGTATCGAGATAGATCCGTCAAAGATCAAGGCGGTCATGGAAATGCCTCCGCCAAAGACTCTTAAGCAATTGCGATCTCTCCAAGGGAAGCTCGCGTATATCCGGCGATTTATAGCCAATATTTCAGGCAAGTGCCGTCCTTATAGTCATCTGATGAAGAAGGGAACCCCGTTCGTTTGGGATCACAAATGCCAAGACGCGCTGGACGAAATAAAGCAATACCTGCAGAATCCGCCAGTGTTGGCTGCTCCGGTCAAGGGAAAGCCTCTCATTCTTTATACAACCGCCCTCGAAGGTTCCTTAGGCGCATTATGGGCATAAGAGAACGACCAAGGGAAAGAAAGAGCTCTCTAGTACTTGAGCCGAGTTCTACTGGGGGCAGAAAGCAACTACTCCCCCATCGAAAAACACTGCCTGACCTTGATCTTCACGATAACAAAGCTCGGGCACTATGCGTTGGCGCATGAAGTCCGTCTCATTTCGAAGGTGGACCCTCTCAAATATTTGATATCAAAGCCCATATTGACGGGGCGACTTGCTAAATGGGCCTTGCTTTTGATGGAGTTCTCAATAACCTATCAACCTCTTAAGGCAGTGAAAGGTCAGGCCATCGCTGATTTCCTCGCTGAACATCCGATACCGGCCGATTCTCCCTTGAATTGCGAGCTGCCAGACGAACATGCGTTTGATGCAATCGACGGTAGTGATACCCGATGGGAACTTTATTTTGATGGAGCGTCTTCCATGGAGAAGCGCAAACAAAGCACCCCTATAATCAAATCGGGGGTAGGCCTCATCTTCGTAACTCCACAAGGAGGGATAATGCGCTTTGCTTTCTCCTTAACAGAGCCGAGGACGAACAATGAAGCCGAATACGAAGCTTTTGATAGAAGGACTCGAGATCGCCATCGACATGGGAATTGAAAACCTTCTCATATACGGAGATTCTCAACTAGTCGTCAGTCAAGTAAATGGCGACTACCAAACGTGCAAACCAGAGCTGGTGAAGTATGACAAGAGAGTACAACAACTGCTGACTCAAATCCCCTCCTACATGCTGGAAAGCATACCGCGTGCGGAAAATAGCAAAGCAGATGCACTAGCTAAGCTCGCTAAAGAACTGGCCGACGAGAACCTCGATGACGTAAGAATCGTGGTACAAAGCCGTCGGGTGCTTGCCCCAGCAGAAACATCTCCGGAATCATCAGAAGAAAAGGGAGTGACTGAGCAAATGGCTATGCAAATAAAAGACCAAGAAAAGGGAGTGACTCAGCTCATGAAACGAGCTCTGTTTTTCGTCTTCGTCAATAATACTCTGTACAAGAGGTCGTTTGATTCTCTGTGGTTGAGATGTCTGGGACCTGAAGAGGCGAAAAGACTCATTCAGGAAGTTCACGACGGACTCTGCGGTTCTCATCAAGCAGGCCCGAAGATGAAGTTGAAGATTAAACGGATGGGCTACTATTGGCCCACGATGATTCAGAACTGCCTTGAATATGCGAAGCAATGCCACTCATGCCAGATTCATGGGGATTTTATCCATCAGCACCCAAATCCTCTACATCCAACAGTGGCCAGCTGGCCGTTCGAAATGTGGGGGACTGACGTAATCGGCCCCATCGAACCAACATCGTCCAGGGGACATCGATTCATTTTGGCGACAACTGACTATTTATCCAAATGGACAGAAGCAGTACCGTTGAGGGAAGTGAAGACGGAGAATATCCTCCATTTCTTCAAGACGCACGTCATTTATCGGTTTGGAACTCCGCGACGGATCATCTCCGATAACGGGTCAGCCTACAGAAGCCACAAGATCAGCCGCTTCGCACAACAACACAACATAGACTGGAGATATTTCTCAGTTTATAATCCCTGAGCTAACGGTCTAGCTGAGTCTTTCAACAAGACCTTGACGAAGATCGTGAAGAAGACTGTGTCCCGAAATAAGAAGGACTGGCACGAGAGACTGCAAGAAGCTCTCTGGGCGTATCGAACTACGTTCAAGACAGCCACGAACACAACGCCGTACGCGTTGGTCTTCGGTACAGAAGCAGTACTCCCCCTCGAAATAGAATTACCCTCTCTGCGAGTGGCAATCCACAACGAGCTGACGGACGAAGAAAATGCTCACCTTCGGCTTGAGGAGCTTGATGCCCTTGATGAAACCCAGCTCATAGCGCAACAAAATCTGGAGGCTTATAAAGCAAGGATGACGCGCTCATATGAAAGATTGACCAGGCCGAGGACATTCCGCCAAGGCGAACTCGTGCTAGTGGTCAAAAGACCTATGATCCCCAATCGCGCCAAGCGGGGAAAATTCAAGCCGAACTATGAAGGCCCGTACATCATAGACAAGGTCTACCAGGGTGGAGCCTATCTACTCATGGATATGCACGGTGAAAGACCTTTCAGGCCCATAAACGGTCGCTTCCTGAAGAAATACTACGCCTAATGAGTTACGGCCTAGGTCAATGATAGATGACGACGACTATGTCCGCTCTCTATCTTCCCAAGCCCAAAACTCTATAAGCAGTAGCTGGCCAACGGACCGAAACATCCTTAAACTAATGACGGACCACTACGTCCTAAAACTAGCTGACGACCCTTTAAACTACTACCGCAGCATCCTCAGTCTGACGAGATAAAAAAAAGGGAATAAAAAAATAATAATAATAAAGACGGCATGTCCATAAACGAAATGGGCACGGATGAAAACCCGAAAGGGCTCCGTGAGTAAAAACAGCAGGGCTACCGGCAAGTGTTCGTGAAAACCCGAAAGGGCGCGATCTCGTTAGAAAAAAAGAATAAAAAAAATTAAAAAAAATACGGTATGTCCATAAGCGAAATGGGCACGGATGAAAACCCGAAAGGGCTCCGTGAGTAAAAACAGCAGGACTACCGGCGAGTGTTTGTGAAAACCCGAAAGGGCGCAACCTCGTTAAAAGACACTTACAGGGTCCTCTCGGCCTTGTAAGGAGAAACCACTCGCGTGAGATCCTTACGACTCACAAGGGAGCAACACACTTAAGGATCCTCACGATTCCTAAGGAGAATTACACTTGCGAGATCCTCACGACTCGTAAGGAGAATTCTCTTATGGGACCCTCACGGCTCATAAGATTTGAAAGTCTTAAGTTACAGAAACCTTGACCTGTTCTTAAGCAACCCCCACAACATCCACTTCTACCCTACAAGCGGCTCGATACTGACCCTTGTATACAATCCACGGGCACGAATAAATATTTCCCTGATCAAGTCCCACCCGTGGCTAGGGATATGTCCATATGGTGAATAACCCTTATAAGTCCTCTCGACTTATAAGGAGAAAACCCTTTTGTAAGATCCTTACGACTTACGGGGGAACATACACTTAGGAATCCTCACGATCCCTAAGGAGAAAACACACCTACGAGATCCTCACAACTTGTAGGGAGAAATACCTTTGTAAGACCCTTACGGCTCATGAAGTCAAAAGCCTTAGTCGACGGGATCCTAACCCTGTTCGCTAAGCCACCTTTGTTCGATATCGACAGAGGGAAATGATGATTCGCTCCTGGCAATATCCCAGTTGTAGCGATGCTGATGCCTAAACCGGTATCAAATCCCAAGCCCTTTCATGGCAAATGATGATTCGCTCCTGGCAATATTCCAGTTGTAGCGATGCTGATGCTGAGATTGGCGTCAGATTCCAAGTTCCACACTCGCAATAAAAAAAATCAGCGAGCCATACGTGTATACGAAATAGCCGAAATGATGGGGCAACTTGCAATAAAAAGCAGCAAGTAAAAATGTATGCATGCAAAATAGCCGAAATGATTGGGCAATCGCGACCTTCGCGATATAAAAGCTGAAATGATAGAACATCGCGGAAAGAATTAAAAATAATAATATAAAAAAATGATGAAAGAATGAAACTTTTTGCCCTACAGGTGAGATCACATCGATCCCTGTATACAATCCATGGGCACAAACAAAGAGGGAACCATACCTTCCCAACAGGCTCCACCAGAAAGCGAAGCCAAATCTCGACGATTCATAGACAACCTAGAGACAACCTCGATATTTGTCGCAATACAGCAGACGAGATGTCAACAACGGCATTCCTTCGCAGTCCAGCAGGATGCAGATGCAACGTTAAAAAAAGACCTCACGGTCGAAACAAAGCAGAGTGGCGGCAAAATCCCAGCTCCACCTCAGCATTCGTCATGATACAACAGTGTCCTTCCTCCAACAGGATTCGGACGCGCCAAAGAAAACGAAGCGAAGGCCAAATTCCTAGCTTCAGGGTCTTAACGGC
This sequence comes from Agapanthus africanus, assembly GCA_030015575.1. NCBI lineage: Eukaryota > Viridiplantae > Streptophyta > Magnoliopsida > Asparagales > Amaryllidaceae > Agapanthus > Agapanthus africanus. The sequence continues at coordinate 355,037,502 of JASDDO010000016.1, read as the reverse complement.
AAGTCATATAAAGCCTGAAAGACAATCGGAGATCATCTTGCACCAGTGCGGAGTGGTCACCACCTCGAAGTTCGTCTCGATACAGCAGACGAGATGTCACCCCAGCGTTCTTCCTCCAACAGGATTCAGACGCGATAATCAAACAGCGGAGCCACGGCAAAGTCCCTAGTTCGAAACCTCGACGGTTCACCAACAACCTAGAGACAACCGCGAAATTCGTCTCGATATAGAGGACGTAATGCCAGCAAACGAAGCAAAGGCCAAATTCCTAGCTTCAGGGTCTTGACGGCAAGTCATATAAAGCCTGAAAGACTATCGGAGATCATCCCACACCAGCGCGGAGTGGTTATGACTCATCGGGGCTCTCTAAAATGAGCCTAACCTCAAGTAAAAAGTGAGATGGAATATCCCTACTCTTGCTCTTTCAACGGTAATATTACCAGGAAGATTACTTGAAGACGTCTTGTCCAGCCCCCGAAGGGATCAGAGACACGACAATCGCAAGGCCACTCGAACAGGAAGATTTCCTATCGAGGAATACATCAGCCAACGCGACGGTACGACGGACAAAACCCTAAGTACCACAGACCCTAACGGACCTCTGTCGTAAAGAGCAGAGGTTAACTGTGACGTTAGGATACCCTTACGAGAAATGCTCGATTCGTCTCGACTCGTGAGGAAATTAGTGTCTTTACGAGAACTACTCGATATGTTTCGACTCGTGAGGAAAAGCCTTAGGCGGCGGGGATTAAAAAACCTGTTTCCTAAGCACTGGGACCCTGCAAGTAGGTTCAAAATAGACACTTGCACACTATTCACGGGTCACACTCTCCAAAGTCGAATCTCGACAAGGAGGGAAACAACCGCTTACGGGTCCCCTCGACTCGTAAGATGGAAAATTCTCTTATAAGATCCTTACGACTTATAAAAGAAAACGCACTTAGGAATCCTCATGATTCCCAAGGAGAAAATACACCTACGAGATCCTCTCGATCCGTAGGGTGAAAAGTCTTTATGAGGCCCTCACGGCTCATAGAGTTGAAAAGTCTTAGGCAGCAGATCTGAACCTGCGGCCTAAGCCATCGCTACCTCTTGAAGAAACCAAGACAGGATGCTCGTTCTATCATCTGTCGACCATGTTTACTAAAGTAACATGCTGATAATAAAAGAAAAAAGAAAGCGGAGAAATGACACAAGACATTACGAAGAATGTATATCTTTTATTCATAAATTTGATTGAGTACAAGATACATTATGTTAAAGAATAAAAGAATCAAATACATTTTATTTACAATTGCAAATGGTACAAAATGTTCAAGGAGAAGGAAGCGCCTTAAATAGCCCTATCAATTGCTCGCACACTTCCTTTAATGCCTTCTCCTGATCGGCTGCCACCGCCAGTTCTGCTTCTACTTGAGCCCGCTGCTGCAGGAAGGATGAAAGCTGCTCCTCAACTGCTTGCTGAGCTGCGTTGCGACCTTGGGCGTTACGCTCAGCGGCATCGAGCTTCTGCTTCAGGGCTAGCCCATCAGAAATACATTGCAGAAGGCCCTCGAAGATAGCCTTCACCCGGGCAGCGTTCGCATCGACTTCAGCACGCAGGCGAGCAGTCCCGCTTGAGGACTCTTGGCATTCCCTCAGCCTTAAAGCTGCTTCTTGTTCCAAATGGCAGAAGTAAGAAGCGCTTTGCTCGATCCATGCCGCCCGTTGAGTGCTCCCGGCCAAGATTTCGGGGCAGGACGCATAAACTCCAGCTGATGCAGGCGGGCCTCGATCTCCCTGCAGTGATTAACCCAAGACTCGACGATGCCTTCATTATGAAAATTTACAAGCGTCGCCAGCATCGGATTAACCTCCGCAGCGAAATCTGCGGCAGATAGGGGAACGTCTGCATCAAGCTCTTCGACGTATCCGCTCAGCATTCCCAAACTCATCGCAGCACCCTTTGAAGATGGACGTCTCAAGAAGGGGCCTGCCGGCATTATGATGTGAGGCTCGAAGGGGGCCAGAACCAGAACGACAGCTGGAAAAAACACACAATCAGACGACGGTTTAAGAAATATAAGAAAGTCATCAATGAGGGAGTTTACTATACCAGCTGCAGCAGACGGCAAAGCCGGGAGGACCAGTGGCGCAACTGATCTTTCATCTCCCCCTTCGATCTGTAGCACTGCAATCAGGGCAAGGAAAAATCAGAAACAAGTTCATTATTGGAAAAGGAAAGAGTATTAATTGAAAATTATACTCACCAGCGCCACTGGAAGCGAGCTCCGACGGGAAAGAGAAGTGCAGGTGCAGCACCTGGTAAAGGTGATCAAAAAGTACTCCTGCAAAGACGCAATAGTACGACATTAGTACATAAATTATGCGGCCGAAAGATAAAACTAATGGGTTACAAATCCGTACCTTCCAACATTTGGGATGGCGCGAGAGAAGGTAGAGAGGTAGCCACCGTCAAGGCAGCAACTGACGGCGCTCCCTCGAGCAATGGAGCATCAGCACTGGCCGCACCTGCGTTAAAAACAAAGATAAACCTGTCAGGAAGGATTGCAAGATAAAAAAAGGGACGGTAACCCGAAATTTACCTGATGAGCTGCCAGCCGAAACGGAGGCGTCTCCCTCCTCCATCGACATGAGTCCACCTCCCGTGGCCTCATCACCAGACTCTACGGGTGCCGTCGTTGTGCTCACGAGGCCAGGAGACGGCGGAGGACCGTAGACGAGGAGAGCAATGATCGGAGCATCGCCAGACTCTTGAGAAAGAGCTGCCGGCTTGTCCTCGGGAATCATACCCGTCTCACCCGCTACTCCCTCGGGCTCAGTGGTCGCGGTCGGCTCGTCTACCGTTGCCATAGGGTCGTCGGTCTCAGGCTCTCCATCCGCTGCTGCCCCAGGCTCGGTTATAGTAGCCGTCTCATTTGCCGCTCCCTCGCGCTCGGCAGCGGTGGCCGTCTCGGGCGCAGTAGGCGTGACTGTTTCATCAGCTACTACCTCGGGTCCAGCACCCCCGGCGACGTCGCTCACCGTCGGCTCGGGTTCAACCAGTACCACCTCCACTGTCCCCTTAGGCTCGACGGTTTCCGCCGCTCCCTCAGTTGGGCTCGGCCCTGCAGGACAAGATATATAAGAACCGATAGGTTTACAATTCTTACAACAAAAACTCTCGAAAAACACATTACCTGAGGTGGATTGATCGTTGGCCCCCCGAACCGCATGCGCCGCCTGTCTATGAGCGGTAGACAAGACGATCGAGGGCTCCTCGGAAGGAGAAGCAACGGGAATAACGGTGCTTGGGCCCGCTCCCACGGCCGAAGCAGCTCTGCGCTCCTTCGCCTCGCGCCTCAAGCGCTTCCTCTCCTCCCGGGCCGTCACGACGGACCTCTTCGAAGCTTCCTTCATCGAGGCGTCGTCGTCCTCGTTTAGAGTTGCCTCCAGAGCCTTCAAGGCATCCCTCATCGGCTTTTCGAGTCGGGTCTCTCGCGGCAGCCCCGAAGAGGCCGGGACTTCAGTAGCTGGCCCAGGAAGAGTCCCCACATCGGCTTGCACGGCCCCTGCAAAGAGACAAAGAAAAGATTAGATTGGCCATAAAAAGGAGAATAATAAAAAAAAATCGGTGAGCCTAGACATACCAACACCCGACAGAGCGCGTTTCCTTTCCTCCTCCTGGAAAGTTTTGAGGGAAGCAGCGATAGCTTCTTCAGTGGTGACGCCTGTTAAAAAAAGGGGGGAAAGCATTAGTCAAAGCCAATAATAAAGGTATAATGAAATGACGAAGAGTGCAACCAATGATTACCTGACTGAGCAAGTTTAGCCAACCACGCTTCGAGCCTTGCCGATCGCTCAGAAGCCTCAATGGCGGCCGCCAAGTTGGTGTCTTCTGGCTTTACCAAGAAACCCTCGTTACTCCCGTATTCGATTAAGCCTTCGGTGAGAGGGGCCTGAGGCTCTAAGCCGAGGACGGCATCCAGAGAAAGAACGGACTTCTTCTTCCTCTTTTGTGCGCGGGCCCCGGTCGCCGCCAAAATCATCTTACGCTTCGCGGGCACTTTAGGGCGACGGGTCCCAATGTCCGAGCCCACGCCAGACTCGGGCAAAACTACATTCACCATCTCCACTGGAGCACGGGGCGCTGAGGGCGCGTCCACGGTATCACGAGACGGCAATCCGCGCGGAGGGCTCAGCACGCGCGGTGGCCCAGCTCCAGCATCTTTCAGCGGAGGAACGACCGAGGTCCTTGGCTTCAGGGGAGCCTTGCGATCGCTGCCGGGAGGCGCACCCTTGCGTTCGACCAACATGCGCTTCTCTTCTCGGATAACGGCACCCATCGCATGCGCGTACCAAGCCACGTACACGTGGAGGACCCGGGGGACGCAGCTCAGCTCGCTGATAAAGAAGTGGGAACCCGTATTCAGCCGCATAAAATGGTGCATCACGCTCCGTATCCCCTCCATGGTGGCCGCGGGCTCTTCTAAAAACGACTCCAATGGGACCCCCTGGTTATAGCTTGACTGTTGGGCGAACCGGTGGGGGGTTGTACCTCATGAAGAGCGCCATGTCGTTTTGCCTGAACACCAGGAAGCCCGGCCGGATGGAGTAGAGGTGAAGAATCTCCCAGGCTTTCAATACGGAAGCCCCGTCCTTAAAACCATCACGCAGCGCCAACACCGCCTTGGAGGTCTCTGAGCCGATAGTCACAACTTTGTCCGTGAAAGAAATCCTCGCTTCGACCGTGGGCGGACGAAGGAGCAACCCCCTAGCCTCCCGCGGAGATGGATTCACAATGGAAGCGCCAATCAGCCGCATGACTCGTGGGAGTCTGCAATTCTCAAAAAATGAGGGGCTCTTGTGAATGCCAAATACCCCGAGCACATGCATTTCCATCCACGAAGTGAAGTAGTGCATCGGGAAATTGGCAGGTTGCACCCCGGATTCATTCGCGTCCGCCGCCACGCTTAATCCATGATACAGGTGAGCCAGCCCGGCGATTCCGATCGACAATTGTATACCAAACACCATCCGGTGCGCTGGGTAGAAGACGGACGGCCTAATGTAGCGTGGGTGCATGGAAAGCGCGAAACAGGACAGCCATAATCCCAGAAAGCCGAGGAAGGTCTCTTCGTCAATGCCCGGGGCGGCGATTTCCGATAAGGGCATGATGGCAACGTTCGGAAAGTAAAAACCCTGTTGGTCATTCTCCAATGCCGGTAGGCGATCTAAGCCAAAGCCGAAGGGGTCGTCGAGCTTGGCGAACTTTTCATTCCGCTGTGAAAGAATCTTCGGTCGAAGAAAGTGGGCAATAAAATCTGCAATACTGACTCCCCGGATTCCTGATTCCAAGTAGAGACCCTCATATATATTCAGCACCCTCACCAGACTTGGAAACTGGTGCTGAATAGCATTCTCCGGCGTCAAATCAAATACCAGCGGCTTGGTGGCGAAGACGTACTCATCTGGAGGAAGAAACTCCTCATAATGCTCCCCCCTCACCGGCAGACCGGATATCTCAGCAAATTCTTCCAGGGGGATGGAGACTTCCCTGTCCGTCAAGAGAAAAGTATGAGTGGGGATGTTCCATTGGTCCACGAATGCCTTAACCCACCATGTTCGAGGAGCAGGATACTTAAAAAGCGAGGCGTAAACGGCAGGGTACAAACCGATCTTCATCAGATGCGTCTTCTTCGCCGACAAGATATACCTCGCCCACTGCAAATATCCGGCCGATTGTCGCGGGGTCAATCCGAGGTTATAAGAATGTCCACAAGGGCGTGCCTCACCCTGGCATATACGTCGCCCCAAAATATCCACGGCCGGCGGCGGCTGCACGGGAATAGCACCAATCGAAGGCTGGAGGAGATCCTCCGAGTTCCAATTCATGACCTCCACGGCATAGTTCACCAGGGGTGCATCCGCATACGGGATCGACGAGATTGGCTCTGAAGGCGTCGCACAGGAGAAGCTTCAACGGCCATTGATGATTTCACTGTACCACCTACCCCACAGGTGAAGGTTCTTGTGCTCGGGGTCATGATCCTTAATCAGAGCGAAAATCTCCCGGTCCATCGGCGCCTCAGGAAATCCTCCCTCTGAGCGAACGAATGGGAAAGACAGATCAGCAGACATGATTGCCTGCAAAGAAAAACGAGATTCAGCCGTCGGTATCTTAATTTAATTTTTTTTATAAAAAGGCCTGACACTTGGAACTTCAAGATTTGTACCACACTGCAATGCAGTGGATAGGGGACCCATAAAATCTAGATAACAATGCATCAGTTAATAAGACAGCCCCATCATTGGATGAGACTGTCAATTAGTGAGGAGATCCCCAAAAGAATATTCTCATTAATGAGAATTCCTTAGAGACAGAGAAAATCTCCTCTTTCAGAGCAAAGCTCTGTCACAGAGTGACACTTGTCAAACTCTGGTCTCAAGGGAATAAAATTCCTCAAAAGATTAAAAAGAGCTTAGCTCTGTGATAATGATGGAAATATCCATCAAAGGAAAATTAATTCTTAAAAAATTAAAAATTAAATTTTTTTTTGGGATCTTAAAAATCCATGAAAACTCTTAAGAGTTCTTCATTATAGATCAAAAGATCTATGTTATGCCAAAGAGCAAAGCTCTGTTCATGGGTTAAGAAACCCTGAAACAGATTCTTGAGAGCAAGGCTCTGTTGGTGAAACCCCAAAAGGGTTTTCTTCATATCAAAAGATCTATGAGAGCAAGGCTCTATTAATTAAAATTAATTTAATTAAGATTAATTTTTACCTAAAAGTTTTTTCTAAAAAGTTCTAACTCTTGGAGTTCATGAAAGCAAGAGCAAGGCTCTGAAGTTCTGAAAACAAAAATCTTGAAGATGATAATCATCTGTTGAGGACCAAGGGTCCTATTTATAGGCGCTTGCGCCCCTTCAACTCCTGAGTTAATCCAACGGCTGGGATCTTGCCACCGCTGCACTCACGTGTGCGCCATGTGAGCGCAACGGTGGGGGGCATTTGTTTCCCCAATCAGAGCAAAGCTCTGTTTGAATTTCAAAAATTCAAAAATTGAAGTAACGCTTCAGATTCCTTGCGCTGCGCGCAACGCGCCACGAGTCAAAAGCTGATACGCCAGCACAGCGCCCAAGGCAGCGCACCCAATCAGAGCAAGGCTCTGTTTAAAATTTCAAATTTTAACAAAGAAAGCAACGCTTCAATTTATCTGTGCTCAGCGCTGCGCGACACGTGTCAAGCACAAGTGCGCTTGCGCCAGCTTTGCCAGCATTTAAACAGAAAAATTCTGGAAAGATCTTTCTAATCTTATTAAAACAATAAGATTCTCTTCTGTAAAACAGGAGCCCTTGGATCAAAGATCCAACGGTAGGGAAAATCCCTAAATCACTCAGAGAAAGATCTCTTTAACTGATTTAACAAATCATTTGGCACTATATAAAGGTCCCTAGACTCCAAGTCTAAAACACAGAGAACTCCTCTAAAAAAAATTTGAGAAGTGCTCAGAGAAAGAAAAGGTAAAAACCTTTAAGTAAAAGAAGAATTTCTTCTAAAAGAGATCAATGATCTAAGAACAAGATCAAGATCTTGGATTAAAAAAATATAATAATAAAAAAGAAGAAATAATTTACTTCTGTATAAAGACATTGCCTTTTGATAAACCACTGGTTCTCTGAAAACAAGAAAAACAAGAAAAACTTGTTTTCTTTGATCTAAATTTGATCAAAATATTAAACAGTGCCTTGAACTTTTGAAATTTGCACTATTGCGCACCTTGGATTGGCGCAAGCCACCAGGGAGCGCCACGTGTCAGCCCCAGAACAAACTGCGCTATGCGCTTCTAAAACAGAGCACTGCTCTCATAAATTGGCGCAAGTCATCAGAGCGCGCCACGTGTCAGCAGCGCGCTAGCGCAGCGCACTAGCGCAGCGCATTACGCTCACCAGAGCGCGACACGTGTCACCTCCACATGCGCTGGCGTCTTGCGCTCTTTAATTAGCACAAAGCGCCTGACAAGCCACGTGGCGCTCTGTTAGACTAATTGATGCAGTGCATTATTAAAAAGAAGGGACAGAGCCCAATTAAAATGCCTAACAGGCCTAATAAAAATGCAATGCGTTATAAAAGGGATAGAGCCCAAACAAAGGTCCGTCAGACCAAAACAGATGCTGTGCATCATTTAAAAAAAGGGCAGAGCCCAAATAAAGGTCTAATAGACCAAACAAAAATGTCATGCATTATTAAACAGGGGCAGAGCCCTAGTAAAGGCCTAACAGGCCAATTGCAAATAAAATGTTAGACATTTTCTAACTGGACTTAGCCCAATTCTGGCCGTAAGTCCTCAAATTAAATTGACCGAGCACGACTGCTCTCTCAAATCAATTTACACCCGATTCAAGGGTACATCTCTGAACTCCTCTGATATTTGTCGTTGTAATCCTTCAACGTCGTCAGAGAGGTGACGGGTCCCGACAACCACACATAATACGGACTGTGGGGTCCTTAAACTCATGGACTAATGCGTCCTTAAACCAACATTCATCCCCAAAATGGGAATGTTGGACCACGATGTCCCTAAACTGGTAATACGGACCGTGGGGTCCTTAAACTCATGGACTAATGCGTCCTTAAACAAACATTCGTCCCCAAAATAGGAATGTTGGACCACCATGTCCCTAAACTGGTAATACAGACTGTGGGATCCTTAAACTCATGGACTAATGCGTCCTTAAACCAACATTCCTCCCCAAAATGGGAATGTTGGACCACCATGTCCCTAAACTGGTAATACGGACTTTGGGGTCCTTAAACTCATGGACTAATGCGTCCTTAAACCAATATTTGTCCCTAAAATGGGAATGATGGACCACTATGTCCCTAAACTGGCAATGGACCAGTATGTCCCTAAACTGGAACAATAGAGCCCAAACGCTCTTTTGTCGGATCTAAATGATCCCGTTAAGTTGATCTTAGTCTCAAACTGGACTAACGTATCCTTAACAAACGTTTAAGTTGATCTTTAGCCTCAAATACGGCTAACGTATCCTTAAACCAAAACACCAAACCCAAATCTAAGAAAATACGGATTTGGACTAATCCACGTCCTACGGGCGACGATATAAATTAGTCTCCGTATACAATCCACGGGCAACCATAAACAAAACAAACACCCACGACACGAAGTGAAATTCTGGAGAAGGAGAAAGTTGTTACCGCGATGCGGTAGCGTAATTAACTGCAGGGGCTTGCGCCTGCAGGGAAGAGCGTCCCCACAATCAAAAACCCCTCAAGCAAGGGGGAATCTGACGAAGTCTGCTATATCGGCCGCATCCGTTTAAACCTTCGATACATGGTGCCATAAATCAACTTGGCATCTTCGGAGAGGTGGACGGATAAAACCAAATAGCATCTGTCCCGAATCTCAGGCAAGACGTCCATGTCTTGGCCGCCATTCGGAGGGGAACAGGTAAATCTCATCAGCTCTGGCCAAGGACATGTTTTTATATCCAATCGAGCATAGCGCAACATTAACTCCCAATATTGGGAGAGACGAAACCCTTCCTATCGCTCACTGCCTCCATATGACTCGGGACTGTACCCAAAATCCATATGTTTGCACGACTCCTTTAAGCCGTGGTAGGGAGGAAATCAAAGCACAGTAGGAACTACACAAGACACTATGAAGATCTCGGGTCTACAGAGTAACAAGTATAAGTGTCACCAGAGAACTGCTATCTGACGATAGGTATGGTACCATCTAGGAGTTCTCGGCGAGTCCTGTTCGGTGTACCCATTTTTTAATGAGCACCTGTGTACAATATTTTATTTCAAACACCAATGGTTATGGGATCAACCATCGCCCCATACAGGTTTAAAAAACGTACACACTAGTCTACTCTGGAATATCGATGCCTTGTCTCGATACTCCCTCGACTGGGAACTGTTAATAGATGTGCTTGCGGACTACACAAGCCCCACTAGTATGATCTGCATCATAGTCCTGATAGTCAAGCTAACATCCTAAGGGTTTGATCAACTTGTAGATAGTAAAAACAAGTATACATGTTAAGATAAAGAGCAACCAGATAACATATTATTATGTCGAGCAAGAAAGTCCTCTATATATATGTCTAAGCATCCACTATAATATACAATAATAGCCTCTAGAGCTTACAAATTCATAACACAAACTACTTGTTAACTGGATAGTTAAGGTTTAAGTAGGCTCCGATAACATTGTAAGTCGATATCGCACACCCCACATACTTGTGGGGAGGCGGAATTTACAAAAATGACTTTTATACTTGCAGCACCGACCTATTATACAGGATCTTTTCGGAAAGCCTAGGATTCACAACTTATGTGAGGGTTAGGCCTTTTAAGGAAGAAAGAGAAGAACAATGGAAAGAGAAAAAGAAAACACAAACGAGCAAGTGTTTGTGCAAGTGAAGAATGGCTAAGTCTTTCCCAATTCAAGCATGCAATATTTTTCATAAACAAATAACCACCATGCTTAAATAGTAAAGGCAAACCAATAAACTAAATAATTATCTATGCTTCACCCATGCCATAAATATCTCCATTTTCCACCTCATTAATTTATTTTCCAAAAATAGATAAATCCAATAATAAGGTGTCCCCTTCTAGAAGTATCTCTTGTAAAATTACAAGAATTCCCTCACCGTATATACATACCTATATTCGTACTGCAAAAATATGAATACGATGAGATAATAATAATCCAATAATATAATACTAGAATCCAGCTTAATCCTAAGCCCACTAGTATTACCGTCCGAACAACATCCGTGCAGCCAGTACACGTATATAATCGGAACCCTACACTTAAAACCATACGGCCTCTACATCGTTTCGTCTGAACCAGGAAAACTCTCTGTGTGAGACTCTAAAGACTCGACAGTATGCTGGCAGTAGGTGTTGGTTGTATGTATGCCCTAGAAGCCATTATTGTAAATGATTGTATATTATAGTGAATGCTTGGACATATATAGAGAGGACTTTCTTACTCGACATGATATTATGCTATATGGTTGCTCTTTATCTTAACATGCAGACTAGTATTGTGATGCTGTCTTTTCTCTCACATGTTGATAAAGCCCTTAGGATGTGTAATTGACTGCCAGGACTATGATGCAGATCATACTAGTGGGGCCAGGGTAGTCCACAAGTTCATCCTTTAATTGTTCCTAGTCGTGGGAGTATTGAGACGTGACATCGATATTACAGAGTAGACTAGTGTGTACGTTTCTTGACCCTGTATGGGGCGATGGATGATCCCACATCCATTGGTGTTTGACATCGAAGATTGTACACAGGTGCTCATTAGAGAATGGGTACACCGAACAGGACTCGCCGAGAACTACTAGATGGTATTATACCTATCGTCAGATAGCAGTTCTCTGGTGACACTGTTACATGTTAGTCTGTAGACCCGAGATTGTCTTAGAGTCTTGTGTGATTCCCACCGTGCTTTGATTTCCACCCTACTATGCTCAAGAGAGCATGCAAACTGGTGGATTTTAGGTACAGACCCGGGTCACATGGAGGCAATGAGCGATAGGAGGGGTTTCGTCTCTCTCTGTATTGGGGGTTGATGTTATGCTGTGCTCGATTGGCCATAACAGGAAGTCCCTGGCCAGAGCTGATACTGAGATTTATCGGTAAGTGTTATCAGTAGTTTCTCGACCCGTTATGAGCCTCACATCGGCATGACTTATCAAGTTATTGGGGTTTGACGTTTATCACCCCCAGACTAGATATACGACATATCAGACAAAGAGACCGGACTGTACGGTAGTGTTACTTATTGGATTCACGGGAGTATGGAAAAGCTTGCTTATTGATCTTTTGATCGCTCAATACCCGGGTAGCCGTTACGTCCAGCTAGTACCGCTGAAGGCTTATGGGTGACTGATATGATCATCACCTACTGCTGGCGTATTGACGAGTCTTTAGAGTCCTACACAGAGGTTTCCTGGCTCAAGCGAAACGAAGTAGGGCACATATGTGATATGTGCGGGACCGAGATTAATACGTGTGTATGATACAGTATTCTAATCCAGTGATATAGGTTATATGAGATAGAACCGGATTATTGAATCAAGTGTTGATTCGATAATTTGTTGTATGTATATTTGATATACGTATGAATGATATTAGTCGGTTGTATGCGATACGGCCGGGTTATTAAATCAAGTGTTGATTTAATAATTTAATGTATGATTATATATATTTGATATATTAATACACATTAACTAATATTAGCTCACTTAAGAAATTATTTTCTCTAAATACATACAAATATATATGTGATATATATTAATATATTTATTTATGTGTCATGCTAGATGATACATTGGACTTGGGTGTATGAGACTCATACCTAACTTAAGATAATTTGGGTGTTTAAATATTAAAGGAAAAATCAAAATTAGATGAAAATTATCATGGCTAAGATGCTTGTGGAACCATGTAGAAACCTTGACTTAGTCCACTAATTTTGTTTTACTCTAGATATTTATTAACCTAACCATTATCTTTAGCCATGGTTAAGTCTCTACATGAGTTTATATAAGATATTTTCTCACCCATTGTTCACACTTGATCACTTGAGTTTCTTCTTCATCTCCTTCCTTGCTCTCTAGCTTTTAAGTGAGAAGAAAAAGAAAAAGAGAAAATTAATTCTAAAGTGAGCAAAATTCCTACTTCATCAATCTATATCAAACTAGCCATTTAGTACAGATTGTTTACTTCACTAATTCGTCAATTAGTGAAGAGGCAGCTTGAGTTAGCAATTCTTCGACGTAAATCATCTTCGGCCTCGAAGATCTTTGAGCAAGCTCGTTCCTTTCGCCTAGTGGAGCCTAAAGAGAGTCTGGGACACCACTACTTGGAGCAAAGGGACTACTACACGGAGCTTTAGAAGTGAAGGATCGGTCTACAAAATTTGTATTCCTTGTTCACTTAGTGTAAAGTTTGTTTACATGCTATAAACACCCTAATTCTCTAGTTAGATCCTTAGTTCGGGCTCGCTCGGCACCCTAAAATTTTAAAATAGCATACTTGATGCTTGTCGAAACCGTGTCGGGGTGCTAAGCGAACCCAGCAGTGGTATCAGAGTCATGCTAGAGCATTAGGAGTTTTCTAGGGGAAGTTAAAGTGTTCGATCAAACTTCGAAACCTGAAAAACCCATGCTCTCTGGAAATTTTTCCAAAAGTTGGATTTTTCCAAATTAAAAATATTCAGAAAATTGTGCAGGGTTTTCTAGGGACCCACAAGAAAAACGACGGTCCAACTCGACCAAACGACCGCGGAAGCGCGGCCAAAGCATGCCTTTGGCGGCGGTTCCGCGGCGCCGTTGGTGAGGCGGGGAGCGTGCTTTCTTGTGTAGGTCTGTAGGTACTTGGGGCACTATTTGGGTATTTTTAATTGTGACTCAAGTGTTAAGGTCTCTGAGAATTTTGGGTGTTTGATAAATCGATCAAAATGTTTAAGATCGTTTAGATATCTGTGATTTGTGATACAATATTTGGAATTCACAATAATTAGTTTTGTGAAAACTAATTAGTAGTTTGTAAATCTGGCAATTTAGTCTCACTTGACCGGTTGCCGAGGGGTTTTGATTTGGATCAAAACTCCGTCGCAATATCATATTGTACGTGAACGCTCACCGGGTAACATTACTGGATAGCCCCGTCCCATAGCCCCGACCAAGTGACTGTAGGAGAACTCCGTAGCCAAAAGGATCCGTTAGGGTGCTCGCGGTCGCGGTGTTCCGCCTAAGTTCGCTTCGTCGACGGCATCGGGGCGCGGCCGTCTACTAATATTTCCGACAATCATTTGATCAACGGTCGGGAATCTTGTTGAATTGCCCGGCTAGATATTGAAAAGTGTTTTCAATTTGAGACTAAAATGTCGGGTTTATAACGTTAGGCATGAAATTCGGAATATGTGATATTCCGGGTTTATGATGTCTAAGGAATTTATACGGTTGGGCATGAAATCCAAAATATGTGATATTTCGGGTTTATGATGTCTAAGGATGTTGCGGATTCCAATTGTTGTAGTTTTCACTTTTTTCTATGACCGTAAGTGTAATATGTGGTGTATCGCTGGTTTCGTTGCTATACGTCAACGACAATTGGGATACGCATATTTACTTACGTTGATGACATGTGATTTTATATGTTGCTGTGATATGTTATATTGGATCGTCGTGTTTTGAATAGCCGTGGGTTATTGCGTGAGATGAAGGTTTTTCATTTTCATTCATGTAAAAACTTGTATGTAATATTCTTTAATTGGGACACTTCCGGGTTGAGGATGATGTCACCATTGATGTATATTATTTACTTTTCCGCATTAGGATAGACCCAAGGCGGGGAGCACAAGTAACCAGGTTCTAGAGTCCAGTGGGAGACCATCTCGAGGAGTCGAGTCCGGGTCTCCTAACTCTAGAATTGGCAGGGTTGCTTGCCACTCTCGTAGGGGTCTAGGGATGTGGGTTTGGCTATTCATCACGACCGTGGAATCCGTATTTTTTTACTGGCTTAATTTAAAACACGGACCTTCTAGTAAATCCAATATTTCATATGTTGATTTCTGCTGCAATGTCCTATGATGAGATCATATAACTGCGTGAGACGAATGCTTTATATTATATATATGATATATAATAAACATTGCTTTTGTTTTGCATCCGTGCTAGTCCTGTCCCCGCTCTGCCGATTGTTATCTAACCTAACGGTGCATGACGGGACCCCATGACGAATGCGGATAATATAAGCGTACGTTGTATTTTCGTTCCTTTATCTGTGATGCTTAGGAAGCATAAATGATGGGACTTCGTTAATGAGATTAATGAAAAGGAAAGAAACCTAAAAATGTTGTGGAATCAAATTTTCAAAAAGGTAGCTCTAGTTCTTGCTTTGCTTAGCGGTATTCCTTGATGAATATCCAGCACCTCATTCGATGAGAAAAGAGGCGAGATCCCTTCACCGGGAATGACCTCTTTAGAAAAAGCTAGTAAATGCTACAACATACTCGGTTTGTTTTGAAAACTATTCGATTTTAAAAGCGGGGCTTAAACCACTCCTTTTCAAATCACTCGATTCTACAACGATATCAAGTTCATTACGCAAAAGGGTTTTTTAAAAACCTGTCGTAGCCCTCCATCATTTTAGATAAGTGCTACTTAGTATTCGTGTTACGTTTGTTGAATATGTTAAGGCGTAGTGTGTGGTAGCTAATTAGTGCTTATCTGCAACCATATGATGCGATTGGATTAGGGTAGTCGTACGGCTTTGTTGATTATGTTAAGGGTCGTACGGGTGGGTTTAATTCAATCAGGAAATGACGGGTTGAACTTGGCTAGCGCTTATGATGTGTTGACTATGTTAAGATCATAAATTGCTAGGGGCAAAACATTATCGGGAATTTCAAGTGTTGAAATTTGCAATGAGATTGCATACCTTCTATGAGATAATTGGATCCTGATACCCACTGCGAGTAAGAGTTACTCCTGGGAGAGTTTTGCACTTTACAATTAGCCGATCAAGTAGGTGTTTAAAAAGGTATTAACGGGGTTATGCCCCTGGGAAAACGAGGTTTGTTTTAATTAGATCCGTACGAAAGCACGGGGAACCTCCCACAAAGTACCGACACTAGCCTGGCTGAACGATTGGCGATCTTGCAGAGTGTAATTAATCCCGGCCAGTCTTACCTTTTAAGGTTTGAAGGAAGATTTGATAAAAATAGTGGGAGCCATCCAGATTAGATAAGATAATAACCAATCTAATCTTGCAAGAGCATACGCTAAGTATTTTCTTCTCTCTCTCTCCAGGTAGCGACCATGACACGCCTTAATCACGATAATAATATTGATGTATTGACCGAACCCGCTTGTTATACTGAGATGGGAAACGTTGGTTACGCTCTATCCTATAATTGTTACAAGTCTGAGCAGAAAATAGGAGGCTATCCGGATTCCCACGCGACCCGAACGAGAAATGAGCATGTTGATGCATCTTCTTCAGGTGTGTTTGTCACCGAGAACTATTTCTCAGTACAATCTGCGTCCTGGGTATTAGATACCAGATCAGGATCCCATATATGTAATATGTTACATGGGCTAAAGAAAGGTAGAGAACTGGAAAAAGGTGATCATTCTATAAGAGTGGGGAATGGTGCAAATGTTGCAGCCAAAGCAGTTGGCGAATATCATCTTGTATTACCAACTGGTAATACATTGATTCTGAACGAATGTTATTACATACTGAACCTGATATGCAATATTATATCAGTTTATTTATTAAGTAAAGAAGGATATAATTTTGTCACGACCCGAAATGGCACGTGACTGGTACTTGAATCATATGAAGTCTATATGACCCCATCTAATTCAAGTAAGCCAAAAGCCCAGAAATCTAAACCCTTTAAAAAAGAAAGTGAAGGAAAACTTTAGTTTTAAAGCAAGTGGTTTAACAAAATAAGCCGAAATATGCATTTTTAAAACATCAAGCCTTTTCTGAAAATTTCGGCAGAGTTCCCTTTGTAAATACTGGCCCCAAACGGGTACAAACATACATAATATGAATAAAGGTATCCCCAAGCGGGATCTAGCTCTTCGCCAATTGGCGGTCACAACCACGCAAGCAATATAATATACAACGCCGAAGGGCGAGGATCAAAACTCAAAGGAAACCAATAACATCAAGAAAACCATAATAATACAACGCACGACTCTAAGGTCGAAAGAATAAACAAGTCTGGTCTTCTAAGTCTAATAAATAATACAGTCTGGTTGATGGAGTTTCTAGATACAACCGAAATAATAAAGTACAATGGTGTTCACGATGCGAGTGAACCCACCTACCAAAGAAATCACCCAAAAAGGAGCAGTGTGCCAGCAAAGCCGCAACGAAACCTGTACGGCAAAACCTGCAAGAAACTGTGGCACAACGGGGGTGAGTTGCCAACTCGTGAGTAGAAAACATCACCGAGCAGAAATCGTATCTATGACTCAATCCTAGATCAATACGATCAAATATATAAAACCTCAAAATGATAAAGCCAGAAACATGATAAGGTGGTAAGGTAAACATCTATACATAAGTGTAATACCAAGTGCTCGTGTCAGTGCCTCAGGTAGCAACATATCATAAATATGAGGTATGAATGCAATATAATGAAAACAGAATACATCATGAATGAGAAAACTGTTTTCTTAATTTAGTGAGATTTCTGTATATATAAATCGAGGAATCATCAATGAAATCAACATAAAATCAGTGTCAAGCATCGACACAAAACATATATCCCAATATCTCATGCTCCGGCAATCCGGACTGGCTCGTATCCTCGAATCTCAATATCTAGGGCTCCGGCTATCTGGACTGGCCCATAACATCAAATCTCAAAACCTCAGGCTCCGGCAATTCGGACTGGCCTATACACCGATCGATATCCTCCAGATATCCGTCGAGTCACAATAAAATCACCGGTCGGTAGTGCTCCCGTGCCAGGCTCAACTCCATCATCTGCGACCAGCTTGCCCCGGGGTACCGCACCAGGTCCACCATGCACCCACAGACGGTTCCTCCTCCTCCTCGAATCGGGTGTATGATATCGCTCAAGAGCCAAGAAAACTCATGGTGGACATCTCTCAAATCATATCATGAGAAAACCGCAATTTTCTATCTTTAAATGATAATAAGTTTATAAAATCTTTGCGGTTTCTCCAAATTCAGAAATCTCATGGAAATCTGAAATCCCAATCTCAAGGGTAAATAAACAATGAAATACCGGCATAAAGTTCTATAATATTGCATGACAATAAATAAATGAATGCACAAATGCATGAAGTATCTCAGTAATAAATGCAATATCTAATCTAGCACAGTAATGATATATCGGAACTATCAGCTAGCAAGCAATAGCAATGAATTAATATTCTCTAAAGTGTATGTGGCATGGCAATTACCGATGATGATGTATGTGAGCCGGCAAGTAAGTGTTCGTAGACATACGCATCATCGGTAATGGTGCTGGTGTCCTGCTAACATGGGTTCAATATAACAATAAAACACATTTAACATGCAATGCGATGCGAATAGCAAGAATATGTGGAAAATGAATAATAAACGCAATAATAAAGAATCTACATTATATATATATATATGAGTCATACAGTTTTGCCATTTGAAATAACACGAATCGTGTATTTAAAAAATAGGGCTACAGTGTTTTTAAGAAAAGATACGTCCTTTGAAATATCCGTAGTATCTCTTGGCATGTCTTTAAATTACTCACGATTCGTTAGTTTTGAAATAGGTATGACTCGAGTCTAGTCTAACATCTACAAGTAAACTACATGACTAATCGAAAGGGTAAGGAAAACCACCTAAGTCTGAGTCGATATATATATATATATATATATATATAGTAGTCGGTGATCCCGCCTCAATAGTATCACTTACGATACACTATATATAATATGACATCCTCGAGTCAAGAGTGCGGATCTATCATCAATATATAGCTCGTACGGTAAATCCATCGTACGGCATCCCAAATCTGGGTACTGGTCAAATATCGCATTTATCTCATTATTCATCTGGTATCCTTATCATCATATCCTAAATTAGGGATACTGATCAAAAATCTAGTACAATCTGATACCATCAACATATATATATATATATATATATATATATATATATATATATGCGTGTGTATGAAAACACATCGCCTAAAGATCCGCTATAATATCATATCGTATCTCATAATACGAACCAAATCACATCACCGATCTCGTGGCATAATGCTCAATCACATCGACTCATCTCCAAGTACCATGTACTATCCTCATTATATATATATATACACACACACACACACACAAACATATATGTATGTGTGTGTGTGTCCCCATATACGGACAAGAAAGTAAAATGTATGCGAGTGTGTGTGTGAGTGTAAACCTTATTCTAGGGTTCGCGACTACGACTAACTAACGACACTATCATCCAATTATACTAGAATTAACCCATGATCTTCTAAGATCATACTTACTAACCATCCAAGTTTCACAACACATAATCATATATAACTATAATATATATATTAAAGGCTACACTACGAACTGCGGGGTTGCTATACGCCATCCACCCGACTTCCCCCGTAGATATATATCTACTCACATTGATCCTAACTTACCGAAGTCGATGACGCCACGCTCGTCCTTATCGTTCATGTCCACTCGAGGGTACCTACATATATGCACACACAATATCGTAAACTGAAATCGCAAACGAAAACCAAAACGGCACGCGTATCACGCATAGGTTAAAACCTATGGTCTCACATGCAAAACACAACCAATTAACCCTCGTCGTTGACGTTCAAACGCCACACAACGGAATTTAAATCAAATACCAGATCCCAATTCATTAAAAGCCGCAAAACGAAATCATAAACTACGTAAAACACTTCCAGATTTTACCCTAGGTGCAATTAGCCAATTTTGTATATGGGAGGGGTCTAGTTTACTGGAGATAAAGCCATGTACCAAACACCAAACCCTGGGTCTATGTCCTGGCCGCAATTTGCGGCCAGAATGGTTATATTTACGGCCATAGGTAGGGTTTTGGGTCTCGGGTCTTGGGTAATGCTTCAAGGATGCCTTCTTGTATCACTGTATTTGCTAAATAATTTTCAGGTCACCCGGGTCATAGAAGATTCCAATACATCACCACAATTTTCAGAAAATTCAATATCGGCAGATTTCAAAGTTCGTGAATTGGGGTTTGTCTCTGGTTTTAGGTCCAAAATACTATCACTAAGGGGGGGTTTGTAGCCTCTACTAATCTCAATTACACTATCTCAAGTCAAAACAAACCCTAACCTCACCTTGGAATTTTCCAAGTTCACTAATCTACATTTATTCCAATCTAAACTAACATAGATGCAAAGCAATTGAAATACTACACTGATGATACAAGAATTACCTCATTTGGCAACTCAAGAATTTTCTTGAGGTGCCCCAAGTCTCCAAAATCCAAACTTTCTTGGTCCAAAGTGTTTGTAGGGAGCTTGTGCATGTTTTTAATGAAGTGGAGATGATGTTTTGATGGGGTTTTGGGTGTGTTGTGAGGAGATAGAGGAGAGAGGAGAAGAGGGCTGCCATGAGAGGAGAATAGGGAAAAATGATGAGGAAATAATGAAGGGGAAAAATGAGCCATGACCAAGTTTGACCCCTCACCATCTCTTTCTCTTTCTCTTGCCCATACCCAATTCTTTAACATTTTCTTTTTCTTTTTCTTTTCCTTTTCCTTTTTCCTTTTCTATTCTTTTCTCTTCTTAAATTTAAAAAAAACCATGCATGAGGAAAAAGAAAAGCCATGGTAGAAAAATGTAGCAAATGTGAAAAATGACTTGGTGCATGTCACATGCACAAAACAAGCTTAATGCACGATTAGCGATATTTAATCGCGATTAGCATTAAAATGGAATATAATTAATCGTAAAGAATTTATAATTTGCTTAAATTATATAAAACACCCTCATTTCAGAAATTCCTATAATTTTCCAAATATTTCCCAATTTATTGGTAATTAATTGTACCGCATTATCAAAATATTCATAATATTTATTATTTAATTATATAATTTCCCAAAAATAATTTTTTATTTTTCTGAATTGTTATAAATTTTGTATTGCAGGATAATGTAATGAACATTTTCCTAAATCAAAAGTTGATTGGATCGGGCTCGTTAAGTAATGGCATATACGTTCTAAATCAAACCACAGTTCTTAACGTACAGAACACACACAAGAGGAAAAGTTCAGAAATGAACGAATCTTTCTTGTGGTATTGTAGACTAGGTCATATCATTGCTACACGACTGGCTAAGTTGCATAAAAATGGATATTTGAATCAATTTGAATTTACATCATATGAAACTTTCCAGTCATGTCTCAAAGATAAAATGACCAAAATTTCGTGTACTGGATACGGAGAAAGAGCTACTGAACTCTTGGGACTGATACATAGTGATGTATGCGGTCCCATGTCTACCATGCCAGGAATGGTTGCTCGTACTTCATTACATTCACTGACGATCTCTCAAGATTCGGACATATGTTACTGTTGAAACACAAGTCTGAAGCTTTTGAGAAATTCAAAGAATATAAGTGCGAAGTAGAGAACCAAACGGATAAAAGTATTAAAATCCTTCGATTCGAACAGGGAGGAGAATACTTAAGCACGGAGTTCCTGGAGTATTTAAAAGAGAATGGGATTCTCTCTCAGCTTACTCCTCCGTATACATCATAGCACAACGATGTATCGGAGCGGAGAAATCACACCCTATTAGATATGGTGCACTCTATGATGAGTACTGCTGAGTTACCTATTTCCTTTTGGGGTTGTGCATTGGAGACAGCCACATATCTATTGAATCAAGTTCCATAAAAATCGGTGCCTAAAACACCATATGAGATATGGAGTGGAAAGAGACCATATCTTAAACAAGTTAAGATATGGGGTTGTCCGGCCTATGTCAAAAAGCAAAATCTGGATAAGCTCGAGGCAAGGTCAGTTCTTTGCATGTTTGTGGAATATCCAAAGAATTCATAAGGATATATTTTCTACCACGCCGAGGAACAAAAGGTGTTTATTTCTCAATATGCCACCTTTTTAGAAAAGGAATTTCTTATAAAAGAAATTAGTGGCAAAGAGATAGAACTGGAAGAAGTTCCAGCCATACAAACAACTGATGATTTGATAAAACCAGAGGATCCAATAGTACCCAATGAACCCCAGCCACTCCATAGATCTAGTAGGGTTCCTCATCCACTTGAGAGATACTACGGTTTTCTCATTGACGGTAGGAGTGAGGATTGCATCATGGAATATGATGACCCAACTAGTTTCGAGCAGGCCATCACAAGTGGGGACTCAGTGAAATGGCTGGATACAATGCGATCTGAGATGGAATCCATGTACACCAACAAAATATGGAATTTGGAAGATGCTCCTGAAGGGGTAAAACCCATTGGGAGCAAGTGGATCTTTAAGAAGAAACTTGGTGTAGATGGAAAAGTTGAGACTTTTAAAACTAGACTTGTAGCAAAAGGCATTCGTCAACGACCAGGTATGGATAATGATGAAACCTTTTCTCCAGTGGCTATGCTTAAGTCCATATGGATCCTATTTGCCATCGCTGCATACCATGACTACGAAATCTGGCAGATGGACGTCAAGACCGCTTTTCTAAATGGTGATTTAGAAGAGAGCGTGTACATGACTCAGCCAGAGGGCTTCGTAGATAGTGGGAGCAGCGGAAAGGTGTGCAAACTGCTTAAATCAATGTATGGGTTAAAGCAGGCATCGCGGAGTTGGAACATCTATTTTGATGTGGCAGTCAAAGAGTTTGACTTCATCAAAATCATAGATGAGCCATGTATATACAAAAGGGTTGCAGAGAGTAAGGTTGTCTTCCTCGTATTGTACGTGGATGACATACTCTTGATAGGAAATGATATTCCTATGCTGCACTCGGTAAAGCTCTTCTTATCACAAATGTTCTCCATAAAGGGGCTGGGTGATGCCTCCTACATCCTGAGGATTAAGATCTATAAAGATAGATCTAAATGGATGTTGGGATTGTCCCAATCCAGGTACATTGACACCATACTAAAGAGGTTTAGTATGGAAGATTGCAAGCGTGGGAATTTACCCATGATCTCTGGAATCACTCTCTCCAAAGAAATGTCCCCCAAGACTGATTTGGAGAGGGCTCGCATGCAAGGGATATCCTATGCTTCGGCTGTCGGGTCTATCATGTATGTGATGTTATGTATCCGAACGGATGTAGTGTACGCACTTAGTGTTGTAAGCATGTATCAATCGGATCCTGGGGAGAATCACTGGACAGCTGTGAAAAACATTCTTAAGTACTTGAGAAGGACTAAAGAAATGTTCTTGGTGTATGGTAACGGTGAACTCCAAATGGAGTCCTTTACCGATTCGAGCTTCCAGAGTGATAAGAGCGACTTTAGGTCAGTCTCGGGTTTTTTCTTCACCCTCAATGGAGGGGAGGTATGTTGGAAGAGTTCCAAGCAAGATACTGTTGCAGACTCGATGATGGAGACTGAATACATCGTTGCCAACGATGCCGCCAAAGAGACTGTCTGGATGAAGAAGTTCATAACTGAACTTGGTGTGGTTACATCCATCGTGCATCCAATACCTTTGTATTACGATAACAATGGAGTTGCGGCTTTAGCCAAGGAACCCAGGTCCCATCAGCGATCCAGGCATATTCTGAGGCGGTATCACCTGATCCGGGAGATAGTTGATCGCCGGGAGATCGAGGTCAGGAGAGTTGACATGAAGAATAACACGGCGGATCTACTCATGAAGGCCATTCCCTAGATACAATTTGAGAGACACTTCTGGATGTTGGGTATGAGATACTACAACAACTGGCCTTAGTGCAAGTGGGAGATTGTTGGTTGTATGTATGCCCTAGAGGTCATTATTGTACATGATTGTATATTATAGTGGACTTGGACATATATAGAGAGGACTTTCTTACTCGACATGATAGTATACTATCTGGTTGCTTTTTATCTTAACATGTAGACTAGTATTGTGATGCTGTCTTTTTTCTCATATGTTGATAAAGCCCTTAGGATATGTACTTGACTACCAGAACTATGATGCAGATCATACTAGTAGGGACAGGGTAGTCCACAAGTTCATCTTTTAATTGTTCCTAGTGGTAGGAGTATCGAAACAGAGCATCGATATTCCAGAGTAGACTGGTGTGTACGTTTCTTGACCCTTTATGGGGCGATGGATGATCCCACATCCATTGGTGTTTGACATTGAAGATTGTACACAGGTGCTCATTGGAGAATGGGTACACCGAACAGGACTCGCCGAGAACTCCTAGATGGTATTATACCTATCGTCAGACCTGAGATCGTCATAGAGTCTTGTGTGATTCCCACTGTGCTTTGATTTTCACCCTACCACGCTCAAGAGAGCATGCAAACAGGTGGATTTTGGGTACAGTCCCGAGTCACATGGAGGCAATGAGCGATACAAGGGGTTTCGTCTATCTCGGTATTGGGGGTTGATGTTGCGCAGTGCTCGATTGGCCATAACAGGAAGTCCCTGGCCAGGGATGATACTGAGATTTACTGGTAAGTGTTATCAGTAGTTTCTCGACCCATTATGAGCCTCGCATCGGCATGACTTATCAAGTTATTGGGATCTGACGTTTACCACCCCCAGACTAGATATATGACATATCAGATGAAGAGACCGGACTGAGCGGTGGTGTTACTTATTGGATTCACGGGAGTATGGACAAGCTTACTTGTTGATCTTCTGATCGCTCAATACCCGGGTAGCCGTTACGTCCAGCTAGTACCGCTGACGGCTTGTGGGTGACTGATATGATCATCACCTACTGTTGGCGTATTGACGAGTCTTTAGAGTCCTACACAGAGGTTTCCTGGCTCAAGAGAAACGAAGTAGGGCACATATGTGATATATGTGGGACCGAGATTGATACGTGTATATAATACAGTATTCTAATCTCGCGATATAGGTTATATGAGATATAACCGGATTATTGAATCAAGTGTTGATTCTATAATTTGTTGTATGTATATTTGATATACGTAAGAATGATGTTAGTCGGTTGTATGCGATACAGCCGGGTTATTAAATCAAGTGTTGATTTAATAATTTAATGTATGATTATATATATTTGATATATTAATATACATTAACTAATATTAGCTCACTTAAAAAATTGTTTTCTCTAAATACATACAAATATATATGTGATATATATTAATGTATTTATTTATGTTCCATGCTAGATGATACATTGGACTTGGGTGTATGAGACTCATACCTAACTTAAGATAATTTGGGTGTTTAAATATTAAGGGAAAAATCAAAATTAGGTGGAAATTATTATGGCTAAAATGCTTGTGGAAGCATGTAGAAGCCTTGACTTAATCCACTAATTTTTTTTACTCTAGATATTTATTAACCTAACCATTATCTTTAGCCATAGTTAAGTCTCTACATGAGTTTATATGAGATATTTTCTCACCCATGGTTCACACTTGATCACTTGAGTTTCTTCTTCATCTCCTTCCTTGCTCTCTAGCTTTTAAGTGAAAAGAAAAAGAAAAGGAGAAAATTAATTCTAAAGTTAGCAAAATTCTTACTTCATCAATCTATACTAAACTAGCCATTTAGTATAAATCATTTACTTCACTAATTCTTCAATTAGTGAAGAGGTAGCTTGAGTTAGCGATTCTTCGACGTAGATCATATTCGGCCTCGAAGATCTTTGAGCAAGCTCGTTCCTTTCGCCTAGTGGAGCCTAAAGAGAGTCCGGGACACCACTACTTGGAGCAAATGGACTACTACACGGAGCTTTAGAAGTGAAGGACTGGTCTACAAAGGTTGTATTCCTTGTTCACTTAGTGTAAAGTTTGTTTACATGCTATAAACACCTTAATTCTCTAGTTAGATCCTGGGTTCGGGCTCGCTCGGCACCCTAAAATTTTAAAATAGCATACTTGATACTTGCCCAAACCGTTTCAGGGTGTTAAGCGAACCCAGCAATAGGTTTAACCATAAGTCCGTCAGCGGCACTAGCTGTACGTAACGGCTACCCAGGTACCTATCGAAAAGAAGGCCGACTAGCGAACTCATCCGAATCCCTACTGAGCCTATCTGTGACAATCTCCGTACAGTCCGGTCTGTTCGTCTAAGAGTATTGCATATCGGGCCTAAGGGGGTGGTAAATGTCAAACCCATAATAGCGCAATAATTCGTGCCGGTGTTGTCACGCCCCGCTTCCCAAAATACGGAATACGAGGGGTAGACAAGGCCAGCCATGCTCCTACGGCCAAGTAAATGTCTTGCTGTAGTCACACTTCGGCTTCTAGTTTATCATGGTAAACAGTAAATAAAGCGCAGGTAATGAGAAATGCAGTAACTGAAAGGAACAAAGTAAAGAACTGACCTGAAGTGGAACAAACGAATGCAACTCGGAATGGCGAGTCAAGAAGACTGTGGTGCACTGGTCCGGACTAAATCTTCTCCTCACACTGAGCATGCATACTCAGGTCGTCAGAGCGACACAACAGCAATATAATGTATATAATCAAGTAACAGTTCTAACAGTGATAATGGATATGAATAACAGTAAATCAATGACAACATGAATATAACTGAGCAGAGATCAATGCAGCGGAACAGTAAAGCAGTATAACAATATGTCACGAATGTCAAGATAGTATAGAATGAATGTAAATGACAGTAACCCTATCAGTCTCTAAGTCTCACTGCACAGGTCAATAAGCCTATCGTCAGTCCAAGTGTGAGAGTCAACCACTCGCGAGTGTCCTCCACCCAAGGGTAGAACCCAAGGGCAAGGGATCACGGGCCCAACATGTAACGAATGTATCACGGTGTCTATAGCACATACCCTGTAAATCTCCATATAACTCCCTAAATATATAAGCCGGCATGAGACTCCCGAGATTCTGTTGAATTCACACTTGAACTACCCCACACCCCGTGGTCTACATCAAACGCTAACCATCACCCTTAATACTAATCGATCCGTGACAAGTCTGCGCGAGAACTGGAGGCAGGACCTCCATCAAGCACGTCCCGACTAATACTTAAGATAAATGGCAGTGTCGGATGCCTTATCTGTGACATCCGTGCAAGCGCTTCCATAAGTGTCCCATACCACTTATAGTCACACGTACACGTATCCCACAGACGTCGACAATGCAATAGAATAAAAGGGACACTGATTGTGCACAAGTACGTATCACTTTCACTTAATCACGGATACACGAACACTGACGTACTTGCCACAATCACCACTAAAATCTAACACTGGGTAAATGCACGATGCCACTAGGTTATCAATACGATGATATGGTTATGATATGATGCGTGAACAAGTATATAAGCGTGATGAGGATGTTATGAAACAGCATTCTTTCACTTGCACGATTTATCATGAAACATACGTATATAATTTGGCGAAATGATAAACAGGTTGTAATTAGTATGTTCAGTTTTCCATCCATAGAATTTAGTTTCAAGCCAATCGGGTTTCGGGATCATTAGTTATGATTATTACCTTTTAAGCGCACGCGGCTGGAAATCCAATTTCAGAATCAGAAGTCCATTTCGCAACGCATTTTGATCCCAGTTGGGATCAGATTTTAGCGACGTTACAGTTGGATGAATTCTAGGGTTTTCAGTAAGGTTTTCAACGCAACAAACGGATCTGCAATCGCGTCTGTACGTTAGGAGTTATAACCAGTTTAATATTAACATGTCAATTCTGAATCTGCTGGGACTGTTATGTGTCCCGATGTTCTAAATTACAGTTTAAATATCAAACGGTAACGAAACAGGATGAAATCAATTGTGTTGTCTAACTAACAGAGTTACCTACAAAAAGAAGCGGAGTTCCGCAACCTACGAGTTAAGGAATACCTGTGGTGTCCAATACGGAACAGCAAGCGAAGACTGGAGTCACTCTGGACTGCAGTCCAGAGTCGCACTCCGATCAAATTTTCATCACGATTTAAGTACAGGAAAGTCTGGAAACTAGCATAGGGTTAAAGTTCGTCGAGTTAGCTTCGATTTGAGCCCTCGAACGCACCATTCTACTATGTATATGATTTATGGTAAATTTAACGATTTTCAGGTGCAATGAAATTACAGTTTTACGATTAAACTTAGGGGCAGTTGTTTTAGTCGTTAACGATCGAATTATCCAACGAAAATCACACACTATGTTTACAGCCCTACGGGCCAACCTACACCATTGAGTTCCGTCAAATTTGATAATGTTTTCCTAAGGGAACAAGCATCGAACAGTTGTGTTGCAATATTTTAACATAAGGTAAACATGGGATATATATACGATGGTGATTTGTAACATATACAGAATAGCATGAAAGCAAGTAAGAACTTGCCTGGAGACGATCCGGGGATGCACGGTGATGGCAATGTCAAGAACGTGCGACGATCTCTGCAGGTGCTCGACGGAACATCGGGGCTCGACTCGGCTTGGGTTTGCGTCGTAGCTTGCTGTTGAGGCGTGAACGCTCGATTGTGCCGAGCCGTTAATGGGGAGGGAGTGAGAGGGTAGAGAGAGACAGAGTTAGAGAGGGGGAGAGAGAGAACTGAGGTAGGGAGAGAGAGAGAGAAAACTTGGAGTGAAAGAGAGAAAGAGAGAGAGAGAGGACTAAGAGGGAGAGTTAGAGAGGGAGTGATGGAGGGAGAGAGAGGGTTCCAGAGAGAGAGGCTGAGAGTTAGAGAGAGAGGGAAACGAGAGAGAGAGAGAGTTGAGGCAGAGAGAGAGGGAGTGATCGGAAGAGAGAGAGTGAGAAAGAGAGGTACAGAGGAAAAGAAAGAGAGGGAGGGAGATAGAGGGGAGAGAGACAGTGAGGAGGTGAAGGCGACGTCGAGGTTGAGGTCGACGAGGGTGCCGGCGAACCTGGTGACGGCGACGAGGCGAGCAGGGGGCACGGGCGTGGGTGGGGGTTTGGGTTTGGGTGAGGGAGTAGGAGGGGGAGGAATGGAGAACGAGGGAGAGAAAAGTGGGTTCGAGGGTATGGAGGAGAAGAAGAAGCGAACGGTTGGGGAGCGGGTCGTGGGCGCGAGGAGTGGGGCACGGCGCGACGTGGGGGTAACTGCTCGCGACGAGGGCATGAGCGTCGGCGGAGGCGACGGAGTGGGGTCGAGCGCGCGCGGGGATGAGGGATGTAGCCGTTGGAGTTTTAAATAGAAGAAGCACAGTGATTGGCGTGGGCTGAAGGAGAAGGGCCAGGGATTTAAAGGAGAAAAGAAAACCAAAGGGAATGGGCTGCAGGGGAAAGGAGTGGGCCGAGATAAAAAAAACAATTAGAGAATTATTAAAAAGGTGTGGGCTGGAGAAGGAGCGGGCCGGGCTTGGTTTCAGGAAAATAACAATAAAGGATATAATATAGGAATGGGGCCTGGGCTGGGAAGACGGGCTTAGAATAAAATGAGGAAAAAAATTGTGAAGGAATGTGGGCTTCCCTGGGCTCGGGCTGCATAAAAATTAAAGAGGATAGTTTAATTTGGGGAATGAGTGGTTGGGCCTAGATAAGAAATAAAGGAAATCAGTTTGGGTAGAGATTGACACGGCCGGGCTAAAACATATTAAAGGATTTGTTTAAATGAATTTTGAATGGTCTTAGTAAAGGAACGGGCCGGGAATTTATAAGGGATTTAGAATAAAATTAATGTGTGGGCTGAGGGATTAAAGAATAAGAAATTAAAGAGATTAAAGAGATGGGCTGAAGAAAGAAAAGAAACATTAATTAGAAAAATAGAAACGGCTGGGCTTGATCCTTTATAATATTAAGTAGAAACTGGTAGTGGCTTGGGAAAAATAATTGTAGTCTGGATTTGGGGTTTAATAGGATTTTGAAAATAAACAAATAATTATAACTACATCTTATAGGTAAAGAAATACGGATTTAGACGTATAGGAAAAACTGGGTATTACATCATACCACCCTTACAAAAATTTCGTCCTCGAAATTTAAGAGAAACAACTAGCTATAAATAATAAGCGAAGGATTATCATATCGAAACTAATACGGGTTGATTTACTTAAGAAACGGATAGGCAAAGTTTTGAAGGTACATACATATATATAAGAACCACATACAAAAGTTAGGCCTAAAAGTATAATACGGGAACACTGTAAGAGCAACTACAAATATACAAAAATATTGGTAACAATCAACGAATAATATTAATCGAAGTGTGCTCGGTAAACGTCGAAACCAAATGTGTGCACATCTAAGTATGTCCAAATAGCAACCAGAAAAATAAGTGTAAGGTTCAACTATTTATAATAGTAATCGTAGGCACAAAACTCCAAAATAAAGTAACGACGATAATGTAGTGAAAACTAGTCAGTAGGTTAAAACATTTTAGAAAACGTATCGATCAAATAATTTTAAAATAGCTTAGAAAACCCATATAGTGAAAATAAAAAGCATGGAACAAAATATGTGCGGTGTAAGGTTGTGCTACTGAAATGAAGATAACAATAATGTACTTCAAACCTAAAAACGGAGTAATCAATAACACGTACTCTTGGATAAATACAAAAATACTGAAAACTAAATTTTCGAATAAGAGAGTCCCTATATATATTTAGGGTAATAAGGAGAACACAAAGAGGTATAGGGTTAGCTAGGGTAATGATTACGAGAAAATGTGGATCATTCAAAAGGTTGAAGGGTGTCGGTTTTAGGCTGAAGATCAAGAAGACTGAGATCGGGTCAGCATAGAAATTAAGGGTAAGCGACGAAAGAATAAAAAGGAAAAGTGTGGGGGAAGCAACAGTTGATACAACACACGAACCAAAATTTGAAAAGTTAATGAACTCGGAAATTTTACAGGAACTGTTCTCCTCTCAGAAGGTCTCAACGGGGCACAGACGAGGGATGGAGGGTAGCTCATTCCAAGGATCAGGAATGCGGTGAAAACTATACAACGAGTAGGGGTGGACAGACAGGGAACTCGGCAGAAAATAAATGGGCATGGGTAATAAACAAGTATTAAGCGATCCAATAATCAAAAGATTTACAAACTCAGAAGATTTATTTCATTCAAGAAAATTTGAAACAAGGCATTCTCTAAGACGAAAAGTGGCCCTAACTATATACATTTTATTTGGCCAGAAAAACAACATCAAAAGAAATTCCGTCAATCGCGGTTGTGGAGATTCAGTAGGTTGCGGTAGGCTCGCGCGCTCAGGTAGGGGCGTCCATTTCCATAGTGCCTCGCAGGTATCGCTAAAGGAAGTTCTTCCATGGCAGGGTCTTGATCCTCTGGTCCTTCATCCTCGGATAGAACTTCTTCATCGAGGTCTGATTCCATGTGATTCTCTCCTTCTGGGTTTTCTCCCAAGGGGTCTTCCTCCACTGGATTTTCTTCTATTGGATCTCCCTCGGGATCTTCCTCTATTAGGTTCTCTTCAGGATCTACTTCTTCTTCGTCAGAATCAGCTATCATACCAAACTCTGGGTCGGCTACTCCTTCGTCCTCTGAATCGTTGTTTCCGAAGTTGACCTGAGGACCGTCGATCTCATCGTCAGGACTCAACAGCGTGCGGTCTAAGGAAACACAAGATTGTGTATCCTCATCTAGATGCGGCGCTGCTCCAGGGTGTGCCATGGCCCGAAAGAAAAGTCATGATTAAACAATGGAATGAATAAGGAAAATGGCCAAGTGTACAAAGTATGGAAGATATGCGGTGAAAGGAATTGAAGAATCAAGATTTAAATGTTATGCTACTGAATAGTATAAATCAAGGGAAAAGACAAGAGATTGATACATATGTTACGATTCAAATTTTATTGCATTCAACTAAAAGTTCAACGGATACAAGATTTCAAACGGAAGGAAACATTCGTAAAAACGACAATATCATTATTGAAAGTAGATAACATGAAAAGTCATTCCTCGGCTACTATAACATTGCATTCTCGTCGCGTGAGTTGAATCCTGCGTTTGATCCGCCTTATCGTCGAAGTCCGAACTACGCGGAAATTCTCACTCGGCAGAAGTGGGGAGTGTGGACGAGTTTCTTCCTTGCAGTTCTTTCCTTTCTGGGCAGCCGTTGATGAGGTGTTTGTTGGAACCGCATATCAGACATTTTCCTTGGGCGCGGCGACAATCCCTCTGAAGATGTCCTGGCCTCTTACAGTATCCACAGCAAGGGTTCTTCTGATGCTTCTGTTGACGCTTCATCTTCTTCTCTTTTCCTCGTCTAATAGGGATCCCTTTATGATAGGATGCTCCCGCTGGGGTCTGACTCACCGGTCTTCTCAGTCCTTCAGCTAATAAGTCGTTTGTTCGTTCTTGGGCTTCCTTTAAACCTTGCAGTGCACTCAGAATCTCAACGGTTTGATTCTGAGGAGCGGATATGGATGAAGAATCGTTGGAAGACATGATCCTGAGACAACAATCTTGAGAATGATATAAGTCACAGCCAAACGAATCAGAATATAATATGGATAGGACAAAAATTCAAGATTATCAAAGGTGATGAATTTATTACAAGTGGAGAATCAACTGTATGACTTTAAGTCACTTGATTAGATTACGATAGTGCAATTTCAACCACGTAACCTTGTCAAGTCACCCGAAACCATAGCGGATGGATAGCTGAACACACGATATGAATATGGATCAGGAATGACAAGTTTACAATCTAGACCGAGTGATGTCTTAGATTGCCAAACCCTACACGGAAAACTGCAATCTCAATCTATGCAAAACATGGCTCTGATACCAACTAAACCATGTCACGCCCCGCTTCCCAAAATACGGAATACGAGGGGTAGACAAGGCCAGCCATGCTCCTACGGCCAAGTAAATGTCTTGCCGTAGTCACACTTCGGCTTCTAGTTTATCATGGAAAACAGTAAATAAAGCGCAGGTAATGAGAAATGCAGTAACTGAAAGGAACAAAGTAAAGAACTGACCTGAAGTGGAACAAACGAATGCAACTCGGAATGGCGAGTCAAGAAGACTGTGGTGCACTGGTCCAGACTAAATCTTCTCCTCACACTGAGCATGCATACTCAGGTCGTCAGAGCGACACAACAGCAATATAATGTATATAATCAAGTAACAGTTCTAACAGTGATAATGGATATGAATAACAGTAAATCAATGACAACATGAATATAACTGAGCAGAGATCAATGCAGCGGAACAGTAAAGCAGTATAACAATATGTCACGAATGTCAAGATAGTATAGAATGAATGTAAATGACAGTAACCCTATCAGTCTCTAAGTCTCACTGCACAGGTCAATAAGCCTATCGTCAGTCCAAGTGTGAGAGTCAACCACTCGCGAGTGTCCTCCACCCAAGGGTAGAACCCAAGGGCAAGGGATCACGGGCCCAACATGTAACGAATGTATCACGGTGTCTATAGCACATACCCTGTAAATCTCCATATAACTCCCTAAATATATAAGCCGGCATGGGACTCCCGAGATTCTGTTGAATTCACACTTGAACTACCCCACACCCCGTGGTCTACATCAAACGCTAACCATCACCCTTAATACTAATCGATCCGTGACAAGTCTGCGCGAGAACTGGAGGCAGGACCTCCATCAAGCACGTCCCGACTAATACCTAAGATAAATGGCAGTGTCGGATGCCTTATCTGTGACATCCGTGCAAGCGCTTCCATAAGTGTCCCATACCACTTATAGTCACACGTACACGTATCCCACAGACGTCGACAATGCAATAGAATAAAAGGGACACTGATTGTGCACAAGTACGTATCACTTTCACTTAATCACGGATACACGAACACTGACGTACTTGCCACAATCACCACTAAAATCTAACACTGGGTAAATGCACGATGCCACTAGGTTATCAATACGATGATATGGTTATGATATGATGCGTGAACAAGTATATAAGCGTGATGAGGATGTTATGAAACAGCATTCTTTCACTTGCACGATTTATCATGAAACATACGTATATAATTTGGCGAAATGATAAACAGGTTGTAATTAGTATGTTCAGTTGTCCATCCATAGAATTTAGTTTCAAGCCAATCGGGTTTCGGTATCATTAGTTATGATTATTACCTTTTAAGCGCACGCGGCTGGAAATCCAATTTCAGAATCAGAAGTCCATTTCGCAACGCATTTTGATCCCAGTTGGGATCAGATTTTAGCGACGTTACAGTTGGATGAATTCTAGGGTTTTCAGTAAGGTTTTCAACGCAACAAACGGATCTGCAATCGCGTCTGTACGTTAGGAGTTATAACCAGTTTAATATTAACATGTCAATTCTGAATCTGCTGGGACTGTTATGTGTCCCGATGTTCTAAATTACAGTTTAAATATCAAACGGTAACGAAACAGGATGAAATCAATTGTGTTGTCTAACTAACAGAGTTACCTACAAAAAGAAGCGGAGTTCCGCAACCTACGAGTTAAGGAATACCTGTGGTGTCCAATACGGAACAGCAAGCGAAGACTGGAGTCACTCTGGACTGCAGTCCAGAGTCGCACTCCGATCAAATTTTCATCACGATTTAAGTACAGGAAAGTCTGGAAACTAGCATAGGGTTAAAGTTCGTCGAGTTAGCTTCTATTTGAGCCCTCGAACGCACCATTCTACTATGTATATGATTTATGGTAAATTTAACGATTTTCAGGTGCAATGAAATTACAGTTTTACGATTAAACTTAGGGGCAGTTGTTTTAGTCGTTAACGATCGAATTATCCAACGAAAATCACACACTATGTTTACAGCCCTACGGGCCAACCTACACCATTGAGTTCCGTCAAATTTGATAATGTTTTCCTAAGGGAACAAGCATCGAACAGTTGTGTTGCAATATTTTAACATAAGGTAAACATGGGATATATATACGATGGTGATTTGTAACATATACAGAATAGCATGAAAGCAAGTAAGAACTTGCCTGGAGACGATCCGGGGATGCACGGTGATGGCAATGTCAAGAACGTGCGACGATCTCTGCAGGTGCTCGACGGAACATCGGGGCTCGACTCGGCTTGGGTTTGCGTCGTAGCTTGCTGTTGAGGCGTGAACGCTCGATTGTGCCGAGCCGTTAATGGGGAGGGAGTGAGAGGGTAGAGAGAGACAGAGTTAGAGAGGGGGAGAGAGAGAACTGAGGTAGGGAGAGAGAGAGAGAAAACTTGGAGTGAAAGAGAGAAAGAGAGAGAGAGAGGACTAAGAGGGAGAGTTAGAGAGGGAGTGATGGAGGGAGAGAGAGGGTTCCAGAGAGAGAGGATGAGAGTTAGAGAGAGAGGGAAACGAGAGAGAGAGAGAGTTGAGGCAGAGAGAGAGGGAGTGATCGGAAGAGAGAGAGTGAGAAAGAGAGGTACAGAGGAAAAGAAAGAGAGGGAGGGAGATAGAGGGGAGAGAGACAGTGAGGAGGTGAAGGTGACGTCGAGGTTGAGGTCGACAAGGGTGCCGGCGACCTGGTGACGGCGACGAGGCGAGCAGGGGGCACGGGCGTGGGTGGGGGTTTGGGTTTGGGTGAGGGAGTAGGAGGGGGAGGAATGGAGAACGAGGGAGAGAAAAGTGGGTTCGAGGGTATGGAGGAGAAGAAGAAGCGAACGGTTGGGGAGCGGGTCGTGGGCGCGAGGAGTGGGGCACGGCGCGACGTGGGGGTAACTGCTCGCGATGAGGGCGTGAGCGTCGGCGGAGGCGACGGAGTGGTGTCGAGCGCGCGCGGGGATGAGGGATGTAGCCGTTGGAGTTTTAAATAGAAGAAGCATAGTGATTGGCGTGGGCTGAAGGAGAAGGGCCAGGGATTTAAAGGAGAAAAGAAAACCAAAGGGAATGGGCTGCAGGGGAAAGGAGTGGGCCGAGATAAAAAAAAACAATTAGAGAATTATTAAAAAGGTGTGGGCTGGAGAAGGAGCGGGCCGGGCTTGGTTTCAGGAAAATAACAATAAAGGATATAATATAGGAATGGGGCCTGGGCTGGGAAGACGGGCTTAGAATAAAATGAGGAAAAAATTTGTGAAGGAATGTGGGCTTCCCTGGGCTCGGGCTGCATAAAAATTAAAGAGGATAGTTTAATTTGGGGAATGAGTGGTTGGGCCTAGATAAGAAATAAAGGAAATCAGTTTAGGTAGAGATTGACACGGCCGGGCTAAAACATATTAAAGGATTTGTTTAAATGAATTTTGAATGGTCTTAGTAAAGGAACGGGCCGGGAATTTATAAGGGATTTAGAATAAAATTAATGTGTGGGCTGAGGGATTAAAGAATAAGAAATTAAAGAGATTAAAGAGATGGGCTGAAGAAAGAAAAGAAACATTAATTAGAAAAATAGAAACGGCTGGGCTTGATCCTTTATAATATTAAGTAGAAACTGGTAGTGGCTTGGGAAAAATAATTGTAGTCTGGATTTGGGGTTTAATAGGATTTTGAAAATAAACAAATAATTATAACTACATCTTATAGGTAAAGAAATACGGATTTAGACGTATAGGAAAAACTGGGTATTACAGGTGTAGAGCCCAATACACCCTAAGAAACTACTGGTGTACCTACCAGTAAATCTCACTTGCCCTGGCCAGGGACTTTGTGTATTGGCTAACCGAACACAGCGCAATATCAACTCCTAATGCTAGGAGAGACGAATCCCTTCTAGCCCCTGCTGCCTCCAATTGCTTCGGGACTGCACCCAACCACTACTTGTTTGCACGACTCATTTGAGCCGTGGTAGAGTAGTAATCTAAGTACAGTGGGAACACACTCGAGACGAATAGTGATGTCGAGTCAACGGACTAACATGTACTCATGTCACCCGGGAACTGCTAACTGACGATAGGTATAATATCAACCAGCAGTTCACAGTGAGTCCATCCAGTGTAACTCATAACCTAATGAGCACGTGTATACTATCTCTAATACCGCATACCAATGGCTGCGGGCCAGGCCACCTTCCCTGACTGGGGATAAGAAGCGTATACACTAATCTACTCTGGAATATCGATGCCTTGTCTCGATAATCCTACGACTAGGGACAAGTTCAAGGATGTTCTTATAGACTATCCAGCCCCCACTAGTGTGACTGCCATCACAACGCTGGTAGTCAAGCAAAGATCCTGAGGAATCTATCAATATGTATTAGCGATATACTAAAAGAAATATATACACATATTAAGATAGAATTAAACCAGATAGTATACTATCATGTTGAGCAAGACTATTATTATTTCTGCGTATATCCCAAATTTCCAAAATGTAATATACAATCCAGTACTATACAATAATGGCCTCTAGGGTATATATCACTAACAGTTAAGATATGGAGTTATCCGGTCTATGTTGAAAAGCAAAATCTGAACAAACTCAATGCATATTTCTATAACATTTCTAGAAATTTTAAAGATTATTTTGGGGTTTAAATTATAATAGTATATATTTTATTATATTAGCACCAATTATTGAATTGGTTATCATAATTTGGTATATATGTATACAAATGGGTATTAGCACAACCAATATTTTTATGTTCATGTTAACACTTAATTTGGGCATGACAAGCACTAGTTGTGTTAATGTTTGGTTTTAAAATTTTAAATGAGATTAGGGTTTTATGGTTTTATATTAGGTATGGCTATATTTATATTAAAGAGAGAGGATATGAGAGCATGGGCACACCATGATCATGCCCATACACTCCATTCCCTCCTCATTCCTTCTCACTCCCATTCTCTTTCCATTCCTCTTCATTTTTCCCCTTCTCATTTCTTCAAGCTCTAATCTCTCTCAAACTCCATGGCTGCCCCTTCCCCTCTCTCACACTCTTACTCTCACCACAAACTCATAATCCCAACTCTAAACACCAACAATTTCTCACTCTCACAAACAATATCAATTTGGATCCATATCAAGCCTTCAAGTGGGAAACCATCATCTCTTCTTCAAGTGCTTCCTACAAGCTTTGATCTTCTCCTTGAAGCTCTTTAAATAGGTAAAGATCTATCTTTTTCAAGTTATCCAATTATTTAAAGTTTCAAAATACTTTTATAGATGTCAAAAACTAGGATTTTTGTGGGTTTTAGTGTTCAATCCTTTCTGGGATATATTGGGGTCTTTGCAAAATAAACAAAGTATTATATTGAGCTAATTCGATAACTAGAAGACCACACTAGGAGCACAAAGCCTCAACTCCCAATCCTGGCTGCCCATATTAGCTATTTCGAGATTTCCGCCGGCCCACTTTTTGATTTGGGTGTCTGGGTTTGGTCTGTAGCTCATACACTTGATAAATAAGCCCTTTTGATACATTAAA
Organism: Agapanthus africanus; assembly: GCA_030015575.1. Taxonomy (NCBI): domain Eukaryota; kingdom Viridiplantae; phylum Streptophyta; class Magnoliopsida; order Asparagales; family Amaryllidaceae; genus Agapanthus; species Agapanthus africanus. Next base: position 354,999,545 of record JASDDO010000016.1, on the reverse strand, counting down.
TTGTCCCAGATTTCCTGTTTCAAAATCTAGAAGTGTTTTGGGTTGGTTTTTGACAATATTTTAAGGTTTTTAAACTAGTGAATCCGTATTTTTAATTTTTGATGCGATCTTTTGTGTTAGAAAAGCGAGTCCGGGGGTAATTCCTTGTAGTTAGCACACAACAAGCATACGGGTGTCATAGGTTTTAACCTATGAACGTTATCCGTTATAGCAATGCCGATTTGGATTCTTATGTGTATTTGCATGATTATTTTTATGTTAGGTCCGATTGCGGAGACCTCCGAGGCGGTGACTAAGAGCAAGGCGGTCCTAGGATATAACTAGCTCGATCACATACAGTGAGTAGATTATATCTACGAGTAAGGAATCAGGTAGATAGTGTATCACACCCCCGTGAAACATATAAATTATTATATCATTGAATTTGCTTAGGATTCATGACATGTATTTTTAGACTTGTCTGATATGCAGTATACTTCGTTAGTATCACTTAGTAGGCTTATTATAGATACTTGGTAGAACACTAGCACAAATAATAATGATTGCTATGTTGTACGATCACAGACTCGTATGCACACTACACATCATTAGTACTGACATGCCATGTAGAAATTGCCAAACTTATGCGTCATAGTAAGATTGAAGTTATAGTAGGATGATATTATATACAATTTATATTAGGTGCGGGTACGAGACTTGAAGTCCGTACTGATTGTTAGACGAGTACGCGACTGGAGGTCCGTACTAATCGCCGTGCGTGTACGTGATACGAGGTGTCTGTACCGATCGTTGAGCGGGTGCACGAACGAGATGTCTGTACCGATGCTATCTTTTCTCGTGACTAGATGATCGTTGTAACACCCTAGTGCATTTATACGATATTTTATTTGGGGTTTTCCTAATCTTGCGACAGCTTTATTGATTATTATTGTTTTTGGGTGCGGACAGTGCATTTGATATATGTGGTTAGTATCCGACCCGACCCGCATGCTTGAAACCCATTGTGGTTCAAGATTACGTCATATATTTACTAGTACAGAGGATCCGTGCACATCTAGGCTCTATATACATGTATAATATATTTGGTATCTGCATAATACAAATTATAGCCAGATAGTACATTTTAATATCTAGCATGGCCTATTTTCATACCCCATATCATATGTTTGCATCCATACATCGTGTTCCTATCCAGATTGTTAAAACAGACTTGTTTGGATCGCTACGTATATTCTTTCTTGGGGGTATGCATTTTTATTATCTGAACATCGCATTATAGTTTTAGCTGATACGTATATTATCCATATTTTAAAACTAGATTTTTAGAAGAGGCCCGGGCATTTTTCGAAGAATTTTGATATGAGTTGTATAATCCAAGAAAATATATTATTATATTCTTTATATATATAAACAGATTATATAAACGAATATATATTATATATATAACTAAATCTTATTCTCTCTCCTCTCCTCTGTCTCTCTCTCTCCTCTCCTTTTTCTCTCTCTCTCTTTATATATATATATATATATATATATATAATCTTAAAACATAATATTAAACACACTTCTCTCTCTCCTCTCCTTCTTCTCCCTCGTCGCGACGATCGCCTGCAACCATAGCCCTCACCTCATGACCTCCCCTCACCGTCTCACCACCCTCATCATCACCCTCCTCACAACGTCATCCCCGTCGCCTCCTCTCTCCTCTAACCCAAGAACACACAACCCAAAACTCCCGACGAACTCAAACCCGAGAAACCCAAGAACACCTTGTCGCCGACCTCCTACCGTCATCGCCCCGACCTCCACAGCAACCCAAGAAACTTACTGTCCTCGCCGTCGACAGCAGCCCCGTCGCCATCCAGCGTAGTCACGTCTTTGATCAACCAAGTCTAGTCTCTGCGTGCATAGTTGCATCGTGACGTTTATCCGACGTCGAACGTGACGTACGTACCTCTTCGTGAGATCCGATCAGGAAAGTTTAACTTGCAACATGCTATATTAATATATCTATTTATATATGAATAAAAATAGTACATGTGTTTCATTATGCAGCAAATATTATAGTTTTACCATTTTACAGTATCCGTTCGCATCCGTACTGATACTAACATATCTAATTACATGCTGGAATATCATGATGTCATTATACGACTATATTAGTATAACGTGTTATCTAGTCTACATCATACATAGTCATGGACGTATAAAAGGTTATTACAGATAGACACATATGTATCCTGGTATCAGTCGTGTTTACCGTGTTCCGATACTCATTACAGTTTCATATTAGGTATCTATTTGATATATATGCATCACATGACATGTCCACGACACACTACTTGACTTGTTACTTAGATCTTGTTACCAATGCCAACAATCCTGACTTGTTGTCCTGGCGGACGTAACTTGTTGTCTGCACAGACAAAACCTGTACCTGCTTGATCCTATATTGGCATTAGATTCATATCATAAATACCTGACTTGAACACATAACCTGGGGAGTAAGGGGAAATCAATAATGAAACCGGATTTGTAACTCAACAGTTCGATACTTATACCGATCAGTCTTTACGGGCTATGCCAGCCCCGGAATGATGCTGCTGACATCATTCATCTGTACATGTTACATGTTTACTGCCTAGCGGCACGTCTCGGATGCAGCCTGAGAATATTGACCGTGGTCCCGGGCACGCACGGGATACTATTGAATTGCATCGACGATTCCATTAAATTGATTTTAAAGACTTTTAGAATAGATAATCTAGAGGCACAGACTTTAGGTTACATATCTCACATCACATACATACACATACCTCACTGTTTATATCTATGTTATTTATTTATATTCATGTTTAGCTATATCTTTGCATCCTGGTTATTATTGTTATTTTGATATTGTGATGCACTGACGTCTGGGTTTTGCATGACCCAATTCCTCTACCTTTATCGCAAGCTGAACAGGAGTACTTTAGCCATCAAGCCGAGCAGTGAGGAATTAAACATGTGTTGTTTAGAGATGTTTAGTTTAGATTATTTTCTGCAGTTTTATTTTTGATGTGAGCCCATATTGGGACGAGTTTTCAGATGTTGTTTATTGAAGCTTGATTTGTTTCCGCTTATACATTTTCTTGACTCTATTTATTGTGGCAAATGAACATGTACTAGATAGATTTTATATTTTACTGTTCTTCATATCCTATAGACAGCCGTAATGTGACTGTGGAGGGATGATTCCTATCCATAGGTAGCATGGTTGGCTATGTCACGTGTCGTAGTTTGCGCACTCTGGGAAGCGGGGAGTGACAATCGTACTGTTGATATTTCATTGCTATGTATGTACATAGACTTGATGTCCATACTAGTTATGCTATGTGTTTGGGTACATAGATTAGATATCTGTACCGATCATTATTATGATATGATATAATGGAATATTTAATGATTATCGTACGAGACGAGATTCCGTATAGGATGATAGATGATGATGATTAGCTGCATACGGCCCTATTTTACTTGACTCGCGAAGTCTTACTATTTTACCTGATTGGGAGATTTTTACTGACATGACGGTATTACCCAATTTCTAAAAACAACGATTCGTTTCATATTTTAAAAGTGATAATGAAAGGATGTGCTACTTGGATTTTAAAAGGGTGAATGAATATCTTTTAAAAATATCGCAGCCTCCTTATTTTCAAACAACGTTTCGTTCTACTTTAAAAACATATAAGTGGGAACATTCGAATTCGCTACCTATTTACTGTTTGTATTAGCTACGCCTACGTTTATGTTATTCGCTCGCATGTTGTTTATCTTATTAGTTATGTTACGCATTATGATTTCCGCTACGTGTTATATATTTTTGATATACCTCAGTGGTATGGGACACTGATATATATATATATATATATATATATATATATATATATATATATATATATATCAGTGGAATGGGACACAGACATATATATATGATATATCGCTATAAATTTATTACTGGCTTATGTTATGATATGTTGCCCGTCTGTGTTATGCCTAATTCACACAGATTAAAAGGATACGAGTTTAACGAGATTTATATTACTGGGGATATGATGTGATGTGATATCAATCCTAAGAGACTGATTATATATATATATATATATATATATATATATGAAAGGTAAAGATGATTTGGACACGGTGGATATAGCCGGGGTTCTAGGAGATATATTTATTGTGATCAATCCATGAGAGATTGAGGTAGGGAGAGACAAGATGTCGTCCGGTGATATATGTGTGATCAATCCATAAGTGATTGAGAGTAATTGACATATGATGTCTCTACGGATATATGAGGGATCGATATAGATGCCCTGCACTGGGATGGATATTGTGTGTGTGTGAGAGAGGGATCGATACAGTTACCCTGCACTGAGATAGATATTATATATATAAGGGATCGATATAAATGCCCTGCACTGATGAGATATATTTGTTAGTGTATATGCCCTAGAGGCCATTACTGTATCATACTGGATTGTATATTACTTGATGGAAGCTTGGGATATTCACCTTGTATTGACATTCTTGCTCAAAATGGTAGTATGCTACTTGGTTTGTTTCTGTTTTAATGTGTGCATGTGTTTCTTTTAGCATATCGCCTTTACATATTAGTGGAGCCCTTAGGATCTTTGCTTGATTACCAGCGTTGTGATGGCAATCACACTCGTGGGGGCTGGGTAATCCATAAGCACATCCTTATGCAGGTCCCTAGTCGCAGGACTATCGAGATAGGGCATCGATACTCCGTAGTAGACTAGCGTATGCGCTTCTCATCCCAGCAGGGGAGATGGTCTGTCCCACAGCCATCAGTACGTCGTACTGGAGATAGTATGCGGGTGCTCGTTAGGTTATGAGTACACTGGACAGGACTCGTTGGGAACTGTTGGTTGGTATTATACCTATCGTCAGTTATCAGTTCCCAGGTGACATGAGTACAGCTTAGTCCGTTGACTTGACACTGTCACTTCGCCTCGAGTGTGTTCCCATTGTACTTTGATTACTACCCTACCACGGCTCAAAGGAGTCGTGCAAACAGGTAGTTTTTGGGTGCAGTCCCAAAGCACTTGGAGGCAGTGACGGTTAGACAGGATTCGTCTCTCCCGGTATTGGGGGTTGATATCGCGCTGTGTCTAGGAGAGCCATTACACAAAGTCCCTGGCCAGGGCAAGCGAGATAGACTGGTAGGTATCCAGTGTTATCTCAGGTGTTCTGGGCTACACTCCGGCACGACTTGTACCGCTAGTAGGGGACTGACGTTTACCGCCCCCTAGGCCCGCCATGCGATGTTCTTAGACGAACAGACCGGACTGTACGGAGACTGTCACATACAGGCTCAGTAGGAGTTCAGATGGGTTTACCTCGTCAGTCTTCTTATCGGCATTTACCTGGGGACCGTTACGTACAACCAGTGCCGCTTGCAGTCTGTGGTTAAACCCACTGCCAGCGTAGTATCGAGTCTTTAGAGTCCCACACAGAGGGTTATTCGCCTTTAGGCAAAATGAGTAGAGGTCGCATAGTTTTGCGACAGGGTTCGTTCACATCCGCGTACTTGTGCACGTTTGGTGTCCGGACAGCTTATACTAGCGGGCTTTGGTTTAAGACGGATCCTAGTATATGATTTGGGATTGGTTTTATCTCATTGTATTCGTGTTTCTCGGAACACGGATACGGGTGTGTATGCACAGTTGACTGAGACAGAGGCAGAGGACTTTGATTAGGGTTGATGACCATTGTCATTTTCTTAACCCTAATGTTTATGTGTGAATTATGATTTATTGATATTAGTTAATTATAATTGTGCATGGTTAGGATTGTTGACCATTTGACTATACTTGACTTGTTGACCTAGGTTGACAAGTTGACCATCATCATTCCATATGAAAGATGCTCTTTGATCCTTGCAAAAGCATTTAATGTGAAATGATAATGGTCATTTCTTGATTAACCATGACAATTATCTTTAGCTAATTATCTAATTTCCATAATTCACATATATGTGAGAAGGTTGAGATATTCTTCTCACTTTATCATTTTCATTCTCTCTCCTCCTCTTCCTCTCTCTCTAGCTCTCCCCTCTCATGAGTTGAGAACCATTTGAGCTTGAGATAATCCCTTCAAAAACACTCTCTACTCTTTCTAAGGTCCTAGGTCTAGCACACCAAGCACCTTAGTTACTTCTAGTTTGAGGTTGGAGCCAAAGGTTGAGGCCCTCGGGTGGATCTTTCTTCAGCAAGAGAAGGCGACAAGGAGAACCCTTTCTTTCACTCCAAGGAGCAAGGAGAGAAGGACTTGAAGACCAAGGTATAACCCCTTTTCCGAGTAGCTAAACTCTCTTTAGCTTTGGTTGTTAGTTTTGTTTAGCAAAGATCCCTCCTTTGATTAGTCCATGTTGCCTAGTGTTGTAAAAATCAGTTTTTCCATAACGTTTCCGCCTCCCCGTAAGCACCGGGGTGGGCAACGTGGACTTACAATATTTATGCTATAGCCGGACATGAATGGTCCACGAGACAGTAACTGAATACTATTTTCACATATCGATGTATATTAAAAAGGTTTTCAAAGAAGCTATAGTCTCACTATTTTTCACGTGTCTATGATCGACACGGACTTTTACAAAAGAAAACTCCTTTTAAATAAATTATCTTCAAAAGGCGGGACGTATACTTAAAACAAAATGCATACCTTTCTTCACAAAACAACATCCGCTACATGTGCCGCAATATATATATATATATATATATATATATATATATATATTGGAAAGGATTTCATATACATACATTTTCCAGCTACTTATATATGATTACATATGGATGTGTGCTATATATATGTATTATATCCTTGATTGGGTTATGTTTGGTCGTGTGCTATAGATATTGCACTACGTCTACGGTGATCGTGATTTGACACCATTGTATATGTATGTAGTGAGTTATTAACGAATTTTGATTGATTATCATTGTATTGCATAGCATTGAATTAACTTCCGTGACTCACATGCTTTCAGATGCTTGTGGTTTTGTTGTGCCTGTATCAGGTTAGATATTAATTACCTGATATTGACATGATAACCACACACAGATTCATATTTCACATATTAGGATAACAGTACACAAGTTGTACATGAGGGCTTATTATCTTTATATTCCATCGCTCGAACTCTAGTTTCGACGCGTACTTATTTACCCTCCTTGATGTAAACATTTATCATGCTTTACTTGTTTCACCACTTATCCATGCAACTTCTACCTTGTTATATAATTCTCATCAAGAGTTGGCAACTCACCCCCGTTGTGCCATAGTTCTTTGCAGGTTTGACCGCCTGGATCAGTAGCGGCTTGTTTGGCTCATCGATCTTCTTTTAGGGTGTGGTTGATCTAGGTGGGTTAGATTTGTATCCGCAATTGCCTTCTATCTTATTTTTATCTAGAAGTACTCCATCAAAAACCAAGTCTTATATATTGTCGAGACCTAAGAGTTGTATATTTTGTTGTTATCGGACTCGTGTGGAGTCGACTTGATGTATATTTGTGTTGTTACTTTCCGCATTGTTGATTCTTCGCCCTTTGGCATCGTATATTACTATGTGATTGTGATTCCATCGTCTGGGCATTGATTTAGCTCCCATATATGGGATGTTGCTATACTTATTATCATTGTACTCATTTTATTCAAAATGTACAAAGAAAGTGTTGTCCGTTTTTCAAACAATCTTTCGAAACAAGGTTTACTTTTTACAAAACTTCTTTAAAACTTCAACTCTACCTATTATCTGCTATTTTTCACTTATATATGGTTTAGATTTCTTGTTTTGGCTTACTTGGGTTACGATGGGGTCCACTTGACTTGACGTAATTCATGTGCCGGTCATATGCCCTTTTTCGGGTCATGACAATTTCGGTAATGAGCAGTTTGTGGGTTATCCCAAGTATTCGCAAGGGCTTAACTTCTGCCATTTTCAGAATCAAAAGTTGTTATGTTCACTCACCACATTTTTTAGAAAAGAAATTTCTTTTAAAAGAAATAAGTGGGAATATGGTAAAACTAAAAATGGTTCCAAAACCACAAACATTTACTGAAAATTTAGTAGAACCTAGATTCAATTGTTCCTGACAACTCTTAACCACTCCGTAGATTTAGTAGGTGGCCTCAACCACCCGAGAGATGCTTCAGTTTCCTCATAAACGGTGACAGAGAGGTTAGAATCATGTTTGATGATGACCGTACTAGTTATCAGCAGGCTATAGGAAGTAGTGACTTCTGACTAATGGTTGGATGCAAGATATATAAGTTAGACTCCACACACTCCATCAAATTTTGGATTTTGCTGGATACTCCTGAAAGGGTAAAACCCATTAAAAGCAAGTAAATCTTTTAAGATCAGTGTAGATGGAATGTTAGTAACCTAATAAGGCTAGACTTTTAGTAAAAGATTTTCATCAAATACCCAGTGTGAATTGTAATGAAATTTTTACTTTAGTGTATGTGCTGAAGTCCATTCGGATATAACTTTTCATTGCTGCTTTTCATGACTACGAGATCTGGCAGGCAGTTAACTATAATGTCTTTCTAAATAGTGATTTAGAAATGTAAGTGTATATGACTCTGCCAGAGTGTTATCGTAGTCAGTGGAAGCAGCAGAAAGTGTGCAAGTTGCTTAAGTCAATTTATAGACTAAAGCAGGCATAGCGGAGATGGATCATCTATATCGATGTTATGGTCAAAGTGTTTGACTTCATCGTAATGATAGATGAACCTGGTGTTTGAAAGAAGAATGTAGGGATTAATGTCATGAGGATGACATTCTCCTTATATGAAATGATGTTCCTATATTACAATCGGTTAAACTATGATTGTCACAAATGTTTCTTCATATAGGATTTAGGCAATATATATATATATATATATATATATATAGAGAGAGAGAGAGAGAGAGAGAATAATGGAGAAAAGAGGCCATAGAAGGAAATTTCCTCCTATAGCGTGGAAAAAATACAACCTCCACCAATTTTTTCGACGATCAGCCCCCATCATCTTCATCGTTATCATCTAAGATATAGGTACACCAAATTTCATGTGATTCTACAACTTTTTCACTGTTGATTTAGCAATGTAAAAAGTTCTATTGTCGGTAAACCATTAATTTTGAACCCACTAAATCAACGGTGAAAAAGTTGTGGAATCACATGAAATTTGGTGTACGCACATCTTAGATGATAACGATGATGATGATGGGTGCCGATCGTCGGAAAAAATGGTGGAGGTTGTATTTTTTCCACGCCATAGGAGGAAATCCCCTCCTATGGCCTCTTTCCTCCATTAATCTCATATTATATATATATATATATATATATATATATATCGATCTGGTGACTAGATCTATAGAGATAGATTTTGGGATTGTCCCAATCCGGGTACTCTGACGTCATTCTAAAAGTGTTTAGAATGAATGAATCCTGGTGCCGTAGTGTACCCGCATGTGATAGAGTCTCCCTCTCTAAAGAGATATTTTCTAGACTGATGAGGAGAGGGGCTCACATGAATGGCATTCAACTTGTTTTGGCAATTGGGTCAATCATACAATATCATGTACCAGACCAGATAAATCTTATGCACTAGTTGTAGTAAGCGGTTATTAATTCAATCATGAAGAAACAAATGGAAGATAGATCTAGATGGATTTTGGGATTTAAGCAATATATAGAATTGAGACAATATATATCAATCGATCTGGGGACTAGATCTAGATGGATTTTAGGATTGTCCCAATCCGGGTACTCTGACACCATTCTAAAGGTGTTTAGAATGGACGACTCCTGGTGCCGTAGTGTACCCGCATGTGATGGAGTCTCATCTCTAAGAGATGTTTTCTAAACTGATGAGGAGAGGGGATCGCATGAATGGCATTCAACTTATATTGGCAACTGGGTCAATCATGTAATGTCATGTACCAGACCAGATAAAACTTATGCACTTGCTGTAGTAAGCGGATATTTATCCAATCCTGAAGAAACAAGTGGAAGAAGTGAAGAACATATGAGGATGTTCTTGGTATATAGTAATGGCAGCCTCCTAGAGGAGGCGGTTACCGATTCCAGCTTCTAAGGTGACATGGATGACAGAGTGTCTGTTACGAGTTATAAATTTACCCTCTTCTGAGGAGCAGTATATTGTAAAGAGGTCCAAGCGGGATACAGAGGTAGATATGACACTGGGTGCTGATTATGACTCAGCAAAGGATACAGCTTAACAAGTTGTTGGATAAAATTGTTCATTATGAATTTGGTTACATCATCTATCCAGACAAATTCTAAGGCGGGTATCTTTCAATTCGGGAGATATTTGATCTTCATGAAGTTGAGATATAGAGAGATAAAATTAGAAACATTGTAGCATATTCAGTCACTGAAGTTGTTTCTCGAACACAGTTGCGAAACTGTTAGTAGAGAAGTTGAAACTGTTAGTAGAGAAGTTGGGTATGCGATAATACATGAGGTATGGATATGCGATACCGCAATAATTGGCCTTAAGTGCAAGTGGGAGATTGTTGGATATAGGTGCTCTAAAGACAATTATTGTAATTATAGGAGGACCTATATGGATAGAACAATTTTGCTCGAGATGATAGTATGCTATCTAGTTTATCTTTATCATTCGTGTGTATACGTTTTCATTGCTATTACGTATCACTAATACATGATGATAAAGTCCATACGATCTTTACTAGATTACCATAATTACGATGGAAATCATAATAGTGGGGCATGGATAATCAATAAGCACATCCTTAAATGTCCCTAGTCGTAGGAGTATCAAGACAGGGTACTCCAGATTAGACTGGTGTATATATTTCCTGACCCGGTTGGAAGGCGATACCTGGTTCCACAGCTATTGATGTTTGACACCGAGGATTGTGTACAGGCGCTCATTGGAGAATGAGTTTTATTGGATGGACTCACCGAGAACTCCTAAATGGTATTATACCTATTATCAGATAGCAGCTCTCTGATGACATGAGTACATGGTAGTCTTTAGACCTGATATCGCTATAGTTTCTCGAATGTGTTCCCACTGTACTTTGATTACTACCTTACCATGGTTTTAAAGAGTCGTGCAAATAGGTTTTAGTTGGGTACAGTCCCGAAGCACATGGAGGCAGTGAGCGGTCGAGGGAATTCGTCTCTCCCGGTATAGGGAGTCGATGTTGGGCTATGCAAGACATGACTAGCTATAACCAGAAGCCCACAGCCGCGGCAATTGAGATAAATCGATAGGTGTTATCAGTTGTATCTTTGCTGTTTATAAGTCCTCTGTTAGTATGACTTATTGGGTTATTAAGGGTTTGACAAATTCCACCCCCAGTATGTGACACTCTTTGACGAAAAGACCAGACTGTACGGTGACTGTCACTAATAAGCTCTGATTGTGTTCAGATGAACTTGCTTATCGACCTTTCTTTTGATCAATACTTGGGTATTCGTTACATACAGCTGGTGCCAATGACATGTTTATGGGTTGACGGATATGATCATAACCTACTGCCAGCATATTGATTGAGTCTTTAGAGTCCCACATAAAGGTTTTTCTCGCTCAGGCGAAACGATATAGTGTGCATATGGAGATATGTGCGGGAGTTCGATTAAATACGTGTATTGGATACATGTATGTTAATCGGACGTTTTTTAATACTAGTCGGTTTATGTTTAAGCCGGATTATTAAATCAAGTGGATATATATATATATAGAAATAGAAAGGGGCACCACATTTAGAAATTAAGAAAAGGAAAAGGAAAAGAAAATGAGGTGGAGATGAGAATAGCATAGAGAGGTATGGTTGCATTGTTTTATATGAAAATTGTTTTACAAAACAAAATCAACCATACTCTCTGCTATCATTCCAATCATCTCATTCTCTCTCCTCCATCTTCTTCATTCTTGAAAATGAGAGGGTTAAAAAGAGAAAGTGAAAATTTATGTGGGTAACTACATCTCCTAATCTAGTGGATTGGCAAATCATTAGATTAGGTTTCTTCACATAGATTAGTCTAGTGGTGGAGATGAAGCTTTGGTTTAAGGTTTCCTTGATGTGGATCATTTTCGGTGAAAAGATTGGCTTGCAAGCTCGATCCAGAGGCAATGGAGTTTAGCTCAGGTCTTCCACGATAGGGTGGACACGCTACAAAGGTTGTAGCCTCCTAAACTCCACTCTTGATTACTTGTGTTTGGAATTATTAGTAAATGTGATCTTCTTGTTGTGGAATTGGTAGCTATTGTTTGTAAAATTTTCGTTTTACACTTCCGCCGGGTCCGCGAGTCTTGCGGCCTTAGCACCGATTCCATCAATGATGCAGAGGCGGAAGTCGTTCCTATTTATGGGGTCAAAGGAGAAGACCGAAGAGAAGACCACTCCCAGTAATTCCTGAGTACATCCGGGAGGGCTATTATTGGCAAGCAGTTGGCTCATTGTCGCCTTTGGTCCAATGTTAGGAGCAATGTAAGCATTCTTTCTTTTGTTTTCAATTTTTTTTACTTTACGATTCAGGGTTTTTCATGGATGTCTCTTTGTTAATTACAGGATCCTCTTCTTTCTGAGGTCAAGAGCCCTAGTATCTTGCTTGTGAATAGCACACTTGTCTTCCTCCTATTTCTAATCCGACTGTGACCCGGATGGGTTTTGGCCGCTTCTTCGAGATGCCGTACTTCATGGTGTGCCATAGGATCATAGCGTATCTCGCTCTTTGCTCCAACTCTATGAATCGAACAATCATTACGAGAGTTGGGGAGCTGGCGATCACACTAAGTGCTAATGTGTGTTCGCTTGGTGCATGTTGTAGACCCGCCGAGTGATTGTCGGTCCTTGTGCCAGCACCTTCTAGGGATGGTACCTACTGCTAACCGTTGATCAAGGACAGTCACCTTATTCCACCCCTCGAGATTCTACAAGTTTTACTCTTCCGTGGCAGGTAGGGCTTTGTCTGAGGAGTGCCGTCTGCGGGCCTTCCTCCTATACTATCTTTTATGTTTGTCTTAGGGACCGCGGCGAATCGATTTTCTCTGCACCTCTTGCCCCTGCTAGACGATCTTGATAGGCACATGACTTATTGTTAGGGAATTGCTCTTCCGGTGTATCTTTTGGACCAGATGGCAAAGTTTAATGACGGCGCTTCCTCTATCAGTGGGGTCACTATGCTCATTCAAGTATGCATCTTTCAATTTGCGTGTTTTTCTTATTTCGATTTCGTTTAAGGCCACTTGCCGATTCTACAGCCTATCCGCAATCTAGCCATCGATGGTTCCATCCCATGCGAAGTGAGATGGGAACGAGCTCTTCAGCCTCCCCCTGGTTTGATTGAGGACATCGATCGCTTCTGTTTTCCGCTTAAATTGATGAGCTAACCATCGAGGGGATCAATTGGAATACTTTATGATGATCTTGCCCTTGGTGCACTTATGGTTGCCCACGACTGCTGGATATCCGTGTTTGAAAGTCTACTATAAGCTCTCTACAAGGATTTTACAACATAGCTAATATGGTTTTCAAAAATTCAAGAGAGCTAATAGTAAGCAAATAAGGAATTTTGGTTAAAGTTCTAAACTTGAAACATAAAACAAACACCAGGAGTTGTCATAAAAGTATAGAGCTTTACTTACATCCTTGAATAGCTAGCAAATAAGCAACGGTGAAGGTTGAGGTGAGCTAGAGGCCTTCACTAGATCGAAGAAGATCCACCTTGATCTCCTTCTTGAACTTGGCTTCAAACCCTAAACTATGGTTAACTAGAGATAATATGTTGCTAAGCTAATTAACTCTAGGTTGTAGTATGTTTAAACAAACTAAAATAGCCTTTAATTTTTCTTCTTCTCCTTTTGTTTTCTTTTCTCTTTTTGGAGAGAAGAAGAAAACCCCAGGAGAGATAAAGGAGATGGTAGAATGAAAAAATCTAATAATAATTCTCAAATGAGATTGATATATATACAACCTTTCATCTCAAGAATCCATCTCAACCCTTTATCCTCACGTACCATACACTTGTCCGTCCAAAATCTAGGATTACAAGTGTCATCCTCTTACAACACGAGGCATAAGTTATGCCTTAAGCACAACAAAGCCTTAAGGAGGAAACAAAGAGAAAAAGAATATGGAATATAAATGCAAAATCGAATTATTTATGCAAATGCAAAATTGCATCCATAAACAAAATATTTTCAATTAAATTCCAATTATAAAGAGAAGAAATTAATAGGTTACAAATTACTAGAAAATACGTACAATAAATTGCACGCGTTTAATATTATATCGGAACCCGATTTAATATCCGTTTCTCCAAAAGGAGCGGATAATATTTCCGGACATCCGATTGTCGTCAGTGTGTCGCCACTAGTTTCAATCGGACAACCGCACGTACCCAGTACGGCAACTACAAGGTTTCGCCAAGGCAGGAAAAAAACTCTGTGTGGGACTCTAAAGACTCGACAATACGCTGGCAGTGAGTTTACTGAAGAGAACTTAAAGACTTGCAAGCGCGTCAGCGGCATTAGCTGTGTGCAACAGCTACCCAAGTATTTGTCGAAAGGAAAGCCGACATGATAATCTCGTCCATACCCCTACTGAGCCTATAGATGACATTCTCCGTACAGTCCGGTCCATTTGTCTAAGAATATCGCATATCGAGCCTGAGGGGCGGTAAACGTCAGACCCTATCAGCACGATAAATTGTGTTAGTGTGGAACCCAATACCACCCGAGAAACTACTGGCAATCCTACCAATAAATCTCACACGCCCTGGCCAGGGACTTGTGCTATCGGCCAACCGCACGCAGTACGATATCAACTCCCTATACCGGGAGAGACGAATCCCTTCTATCAACTACTGCATCCAGGTGTTTCGGGACTGCACCCAACTGCTACTTATTTGCACGACTCTTTAAAACCATGGTAGGGTAGTAATCTAAGTACAGTGGAAACACACTCGAGACTAATGGTAATGTCAAGTCATCGGACTAACCTGTACTCATGTCACCAAAGAATTGCTATCCGACAATAGGTATAATACCAACTAGCAATTCCCGGTGAGTCCATTCAGTGTAACTCATAACCTAATGAGCACCTATATACTATCTTTGGTACCGTATACCAATGGCTGCAGAACCGGCCATCTCACCTGACAGGAATAAGAAACGTATACACTAGTCTACTCTGAAGTATCGATACCCAGTCTCGATAATCGTACGACTAAGGACAATTTAAGGATGTACTTATAGACTACCCAGCCCCCACAAGTGCGATTGCCATCACAGCGCTGGTAGTTAAGCAAATATCCTATGGCCTTTATCAACATGTCTTAGCGATACGTAAAAAGGAACATATACACATGTTACGATAAAGACAAACCAGATAGCATACTATCATGTCGAGAAAGATTGTTCTGTACATATATATCCTAAGTATTCAAATATAATATGCAATCATGTACTATACAATAATGGTCTCTAGGGCATACATATCTAACAATGTTCAAGATCACACAAGCCATGTACATGAGACATGTCTTAAGCAGATTAGCAGGTTCCAAGGAGTGCATGATATCCCTCATCTCTGCAGCGATGAGAATGGTTATGCTGATTAGGTAGCTTTTTGAGCTGCCAAGTAGGTTGCCGATGAGACAGTCATTCCCGAGCCTTCGGAGGACTCAATAGTGCGCCACTGGTAGTGGTGTCAGGAGACCTTCCTTTCGTTTCTTCATATATACTCAGCTTCGAGGAGCGGTGTTCATAGAGTGGCTGTGGGAGGAAGCCAGATCCCCAAGACAACAGAGCCTCCATCAGTTGGAATCTTATCGGCCCTTCAAGCGAGGGTGGGCATCGTGGAAAGAGATGTTCTGAAGCAAGTGCAAGAAATTTTGAATTCAAATTATTTTTATGTGTGCGCGCCTTAAAATATATTGATTAAGATGAACAGTGTCAGTCATTACCAAGTTGATTGAGTGTTGACTTGCTATGCAACTTAAGACCAATTCGTTTTCCAGCAGTGTGGAGAATTAGAAGTTCCAACTTCTAATTTTAGACTGGAGTTCAAAGGTTTTTTTTTTGTCTTTTTTTTTGTGTTAAAGAAGTCTTCCTACATGACGGGGCTAAAATTAGAAGTTGGAAAACAGAGTTTTTTTTGTGGAGTTGTGCTGAAATTTGTCACGCCAATTACTTTTTATTCTTTTTAATATTTCTCTTAGCTTGACTACCATATTTTTCTCTATTTTAAACTCCTGATTTTTTTATAAATATTTTTCCAAACACAAACTTCAAACTTCTAATTTAAAGTACAACAAACTCTTCCTAAGCAGACATAAAAGATAAAAATTTGCATCCATTTTTATGCATGGCTTATATATCTTAAATTTTAGCTCCAGGGAAACAAACATCGCACCACCCCCACCCCCACCCCCACCCCCACGCCCACCCACATTTCTTATATTTTATAGATTTCTAAAAAGCAAACAGAAATTATGTTGAAAAAAGACAAAATTAAACATAAGTCATTGCCTTTCTCGACAGAAAAAAGTAACAGCTATATAATGAATAAAAATAATTCAAATTATAGTAAAACGGTGAATAATAAGTAAATTAACAAAAAGGTATGTCATGGTGAAAAGCAACGCGATTAAAACCCCTCCCTTTTCTTCTCTTTTCAGCCTCTCACCACAACCCAAACACAAACAAAGAAAAGACACGACACAACAAGGAGAAACTCAACTCAAAATCTTTTCTTTTGATAGACAATAACAACAACAAGTGCCAGCACTCTCTTCTTCTCTTCCATCTCATCAAATGTCATTCTCTTCACAATTTGATCCTCTCTTTTGCCAAGAAGACCCCTTGGTCCCCATCTTTGAGGAAAATGAACAACTTTTCCAACTCAATGAACACAACTCAGACACGGCTGAGTTCCTCTCTTCTCTCATCACCAATCAATACCAAACTTGTAGCTTCTCTCTCGATCTCAACCCCTTCAATGACCCATATCTTCATTTTGCAAGAAAAGAATCAATCCAATGGATCAAAGCCACAGCCTCTCAATTTGGGTTCAACCCATTGACTATGATCCTAGCAGCCAGCTATCTTGATGGCTGCTTCTTGAGCTCAAATGGATTGAGTCTGCAACAGGACAAGCCATGGATGAAGCAGCTAGCAGCCATTGCTTGCCTCTCTTTGGCTGCTAAGGTTGAAGAGACCCAGGTGCCATTTCTGCTTGACCTTCAGCTTTTGGGGGAGAAAGTTTGTGGCTTTTTGTTTGATTCCAAGACTACAAGGAGAATGGAGCTGTTGGTTTTGTCTACTTTGAATTGGAGAATGAATCATGTGACTTCTATTTCTTTTATTCAATGCATTTTGCCTCTGTTGAAGTTGAATGATCACAATGCAGTTGAGATTTTGAGGGGCTGTGAGTCCATTCTGCTCTCTGTTTTATCAGGTGGGTTGTTGTCAAAATGCAATTTTTATGCTTTAGATATTGCATTCATATTCATTTGTTATTATCTTGGGTTTTTTTTGTCCTTGAAATTTATTTTGGTTAGATTGGAGATGGGTCAAGTTTCCTCCATCAGTTTGGGCTTCAGCAACAATGCTGCATGTAATGGGGCAGAATTTGGATGGAATGCAGAATATTTTTGAGCTCCTTCAAGTCTCCAAGGTTTGGTTTTGTCATAAGAATCCTATTGCATTCAAGGAATGAACTGTTAGAATATGAAAAGATTATTCCTCTGCCTGCATAATAACTTCAGAATTTTGGTGTTATGGAGGACATATGTCATACTCAAATCAACTGCATCAAAAAAGAAATGTCATATGGCATCAACATATTCGATTTTCACCGGACATACTAAATACTAAATACGGATAAATTTAGATTTAAAATTTTGCTATGAAAAAATATCAGTTTCGACTGAAAGCACATTCTATCTGAGAGACGTGTTGGAACATAAATTATATACACTCAACCATCATCATAACTTCACAGTTTTGGTCACCGAGCTCTGGTTAGGTTTCGGACTGGTTGACTAATTTGTTTTCATTAAATTGCAGGAGAAAGTTGAAGAGTGTTATAAGCTTATGCTTGAGTTAATTGGTGGGGGTAACAAGAGAAAGAATTGTTGTTTTGAGCCACAAAGTCCAAGTGAAGTGATTGGTTCATGCTTCAGCTATGAGAGCTCATCAAGCTTAAATCCATCAGTGAGCTCTTCACCTGAGCAACCTCCATCAAAAAGACCCAATTGCTCCAATATCTAAACGATTTGTGTTCCTATGTCCAGTTCTCTTGCTGAGCTCTTGAGAGCAATTCTGCTTTGTAATTGGGCAATGATGGAGAGGGGAGAGAGAGGGAGAGGGGAGAGAGAGAGAGAGGGAGCCTTGTTCTAGTCCTGTTCTTTTCTTTATTTTAATGGAGACAAAGAAAAGCTAGCTCTGATGATTTGTTCAATCCTTTTAAATTGATATTGTGAGGTTAAAATTGGGAATCCTAAAGAAGAGAAAGCTTCACAACAATAATTGCGGCTCTGCTCTCAACCTCAAAACTTAATATATTTTCATTAAAATACCATAAACTTTCAACTTTTTTTTTAATTTTTAACAAGTACAGTGGACTTTTTTCCTCGCAAATAAATACTATTTATATTCAATGTTTTTAAGATAAATACCATGGATTTTGTTATAAATAAACACCACGGCTTTTCGCCATATTCCAGATAAATACCATGAACTTTGTTCTTTATAAATAAATACCTTGGATTTCCAAAGTTTTTCATATAAGCGCCATGAAGTTTGTTGTTAAGAGATAAATACCATGTGCTTTTACCGCTTTATAGATAAATATCAAGGACTTTGTTTTTAATCGTTTTCCATATATTTGTTTTTAACCGTTTTCCAGATAAATACCATGGACTTTTTTCACGAATAAATAGCATTAGACAGTTTCATCATTTTTCACTTTTGTGATTGCAAAACTTCACAGTAATTACAGTTCAAGCACAAACCCGAAACCCCACTAGATTTTCTCTAAAATAACACAAACTTTCAAAGGTTTTCGGACAAATATCATGGACTTTTTATACAAATAAATACCATGAATATACTTACAGTGCTTCTGTTGCTACTCCCTTTCTGGAGACCTACATTGAACTGATACGATCGAGTGGAATGAGGTGTAGGGCAGTAAAGGCCTAAGAGATTGAAAGAGAACAAGGCGGTCCATAATTTAAATGTCCAAATGTTAGGATACTGAATGGGCAATGGCGTTAAATGAGTTATTTCTTGTTGACTGCAGCCTCATAGTTGCACATAAAGGGATAGAACAATGGTGAGGATTTCCTGTTCTAAGTTGGGACGAAGGTTGCATCCGGATCCGGATATCAACCGGATACAAATACGGATTTTAATATCTGACCGAATACATATACGGATATGGATATATATTTAAATATTCTTCCGGACACGTATACGGTTTTAGCAAAATTATCCGGATACAAATACGGTTTTAGCAAAATTATCCGGATACGGATACGGTTTTAGCAAAATTATCCGGATACGGATATCCGGATATGTGAATTCGGATACGGATGCCGCCGAAAATTATAAGAAAATACATATTTTTAAATTGATTTTTTCGTTAATAATGCTTATTTAAAGCATAAGCTTTCTTGTTCATTTTATATGCCATGCATTTAGTAGAATGTTATGACACCATTTCATCAATTTATATATATATATATATATATATATATATATAAACTCTAGCTATATTTAATATATTTATTAACATATTTATTTATGCATATAATATTCATTCCCATGTAAATTTGTCTTATCAAATATTCTTAAGTCAAATAAAATATACATTTAATGAAATTATCGATTACATACACATTTCCTGATGATGCTCAATATTGGCAGTCTCCAAGAGATGGACACGTGGCAGATGACGTGTCCCAAAACTCAGAAGGAAGGGCCACAGGGGCCGACCAGGCAACCCCTGTACCCGACCCATAAGCACAAGCTGGCCCTCCTCGGGGCCCTCTGCAAGTTGGTATCCTCGACCTCTCAGCTCGACCCGAGCCGCCACAGGACCAGGACTCCTCGGCCCTCTTGCTCATCTCCGAGCTCCCTAGCCTAGGCCGTCTTCCTCGGTCCCTTCGACCAGATCCCCCGCTCACAGGCATAACCGTCGCTCCGCGAATTTCGCCATACGCGGATTCTCCGTCGGCAACATCCCATGTTCCACGCATCCACGATCCCCATTACGATCCCCATTAATGGGCGATCCGCTCTCTATGCGGACGTGACGTCGGGAGCGTAACTGCTGGCGAGATTCTCGCGCCTGCTGCTACATGCCATCACCGCTATATAAACCCCCATCATAGAGAGGTCAAGTAAGTCATTCTTTACTCTACTAAGCCGTTACTCTGCTCGGATCTAGCACTAACTTGATCGTCGGAGGGTCCTTGGTGGTACCAAACCACCCCGGGACTTCTTTGCAGGTACTCGGCGCCAAACTCCTCATACCACCTTTCTCACCAAAACCCATTGAGATACACACGCAACAGAAGATCACCTCCAAAATCCACCGGGAGATCAACGGAAGACAATATCTAACGGAGACCTGAGAAGGACCTCCATCATTTCTACTTCACATTTATATTTGTTTTATATCATATCTTATTTATACAAATATCTGATTCCTATCCATATATATGTTTCCTTAATATCAGCTTAGTATCGTATCCGTTTTTTCCGGATAGGGATATGAATATTTCGCACCGAACCATATCCGTATCCGTCTCCGAAGCTAGAAAGCGGGTGCGGACTGTGGTAATTCTCATATCCAATCTGCATCCAATCCGAATGCAACCCTAGACGAGGCACACTCCCAAGATTGGGTCGACCCCCGCCCCATTTCCCCCATTTTTGCCTTAAATGATAATATAAGCATACAAAGATTTACATGGTTCGGCCGAACTTCTTGATTTACCAGGGAATTGCTTCAGAAATTTGCATCTTATGTATTGGTGCTATAGCATTGAGCGATACTTTTCCCACTCATGTGGTAAAGTCCACACTAGACTCATCGGATACAAGATGAGACATATGGTGCAATAACGAAGATAGTAATATCACGCTCCACTCTCTATCCAACTGATAGACCCGGTACTTCATATGGATATGATATAAGCATTACAAAATCTATCTGATGTAATAAATTAAGAGAAATATGTATGTTCTCCATTGGATAATTTCATTCGATATGCATAATAAAAATAAGAAGAATTGATGAAAAACAATGGTTATTAGAAATTAGAAATTGTTTGTTAATGTATGCATTACTAGCACATGCGAGCCTTGAATTGGGCAGAATGTCTGCAGTTTTTGGCATGTGACAGACGCGGGGGGGCGGGGGGGCGCGGGGGATTGCCATTGCTCAAAGACCCCACATCAGCAACTGCACTCCTCTCAAAAAACCCCACATCAGCAACTGCACTCCTCTCTTGTAGAGGGTTCTTAATGTCAGATTAAGTCAACAGAAAACGACAAGGAGACAGTGCTCTTAGATGGTATCATATTTAATTTGCATTTGGTTGTCTTTAATTACTAATGAACATGTTTAACTTGTTGTATATACCTTTTTTTTACTAAATATGTGATACATGTGTGTATACCTCAGACATTACATAATGGACATAAGCAAATAAAAAAAGATTGAAGGTTATAGCCAATATGTATGCACATCTAAATCTAAGCTTTAAAAACAAGTGGTTAAGATAAATTATATGAAGAGTTTAAAAGTTATGTACAATTAAAGTTTTTTGTTTGTCTTGAGGCAATTGTTTTTCACGCTGATATGTATGCTTTAGAGATCATTATTGCATGTGTGTAGTGTAATGTGTGCTTGACATATGTATACAGGACAATCTTGTTCGATATAATAATATGCTATTTGGTTTGTTTTTATCTTAACATGTGTATATATTTTACTTGTTATTATGTATCGTTAATATATGTTGATAAAGTCTGTATGATTATTTCTTGACTGCCAGCGTTATGATGTCGATCATGTATGTGGGGGTTGGGTAGTCCATAAGCACAACCTTAAATGTCCCTAGTCGAGAGAGTATCGAGACTGGGCATCGATATTCCGGAGTAAACTGGTGTATACGTTTCTAGACCTCGAAGAGAAGCGATGGTTGGTCCCTTAGCCATTGGTCTTTGGCACCTAAGATCGTATACAGGTGCTCATTGGGGTGAGTACACTGGACAGACTCGTCGAGAACTTCTAGATGGTACTATACTTATCGTCAGATAGTAGTTCTCAGATGACATGAGTACAGGTTAGTGTTTAAACCAGATATCGTCATTTGTCTCGTGTGAGTTCCCACTGCACTAAGATTGCTACTCTACCACGGCTCTACTGAGTCGTGTAAACAGATTTTAGTTGGGTACAGTCCCGAACCATATGGAAGCAGTGAGCGATTGTTGAGGATTCGTCTCTCCCGGTATAGAGAGTCGATATCGCACTGTGTTCGATTGACTGACCAACATTATAAGACCTTGGCCAAGACAGTTGAGATTTGCTGATAGTTAGATCAGTGGTTTCTCGGATTGATCCTGAGCCACATCGGCACGAATTATCGGGTTATTAGGGTCCGACGTTTACCACCCCTAGACCCGGCATGCGATACTTTTAAACAAAAAGACCGGACTGTACGGAGATTGTCACAGATAGACTCGGTAGGGGTTCGAATGAGCTTACTCGTCGGCCTTCCTTTTCAACAGGTACCTAGGTAGCCGTTACGTACAGCTAGTGCCGCTGACGTGCTTGTGGTTAAACCCGCTGCCATCGTACTGTCGACTCTTTAAAGTCCCACACACGAAATAATGTAGTTGGCGTATTTTGATACGTGCAGGGTTCCGATCAAATAAGTGTACTAGCTACCCGAACTTTCAATCGGACGGTTGATAATACCAGCCAGCTTATGATTAAGCCGGATTATTAAATCAGGTATAGATTTAATAATTTATATATATATATATATATATATTCTAGTATTATGTTCATTGTATTATTCTATCTCTTTGGGTATTCGTATTTTGATACGAATACGGGTATGTATATACAGTAGAGTGTATTCCATATTTATATGGAAAGACATTCTAGAAAGTGAACACCTCATTTTGATTTATCCATTTACTTATTTAAAATGGAAATGAGATGTAAAGAGAAAGTGAGGTGGGAATGGTGGAGACATACTTAAATAGTCCAGACAAATGAATTGTATATTCATTTATGCAAATTATAAGCATGGTTGATATATTATATTTGCAAAAACCTTTTCACAAAACCATGGTTTTGATTTTCTCTCACTAAGTTTTTCTCATTCTCATCATTTTGTTCTCTCTCCTCATTGGCTTTTCTCTTAAGATCCTCCATCTTCCTCTCTACTCTCTTATGAGTTGAGAATCGAGAATGGAAGAGAGATAGAAAAACATTAGAACAACTCACTACATCTTAAGACATCCTAGTGTAGCAAGTTAAGATCTTTAGTTGCTCCACTTGATTTTTAGTGTGGATCTAGAGCGTTGAACCAAATCTCTCGGATGGATCATCTTCAACAAAAGGAAGACCAGAGGTCAAACTCGATCACGGAGTCTCCGAAGAGCTAAGAAAGAGGGTAGAACATCGAAGGACACGGATCATTTGGTATAAACCTTCTAACATAGTAGCTAAAACTCTTTCTAGATTTCTAGTTTAAGTGTTTGGTCAAGATTCTAGGGCTTATAGTTTCTAGCACCTCTCGATTTTTGTTTTTCGTTCCGCATAGGCCGTAGTAGTAGTGGTAAGGGCGCTACGAACTGTAACTGGTATCAGAGCCATCCAAACATATAAACTAGTTAGTTATGACATTTAAATTACACCGTTTTCGTCGCGCAAAAATTGCTGACAAAAACAGTCCCAAAAATCCAAGTTTTAGCATGTTTGCACTCCCCGCGGGCTCACGGTTTAGACCGAGAAGCCGCGGGGTATTGTGTGGGTACCATGGGGATCATCCCGGGGGGACGAAGGTCGGACCCACCCCTCGAGGCCACCACGAGGTGGCCTTGGGAGGTGGGGACCTGAGACCTATGCCATAAGGGTAGGCTCGGGTTTGCCCAGCTCCCAAAGCCACCTCGTGGTGGCCTCGGGGGGTGGGTACCGTCTTACCCACCCTGAGCGACGGTTAATTTTAGGTGCTTCGCTTCCGCTAAGGTTCGGACGAATTTCGTGTTCGTTTCGACTACTGATTGACTTAAAACGATAGGATTTTGGGGTTTAGTAATTTTTTTTTCCGGTTTTAGGAAAACTTGTTGTGTTTGCTATTTGTGCGCAGAATTCTATTATCATGGTTTTCGTTACTTGCTTATGGGATGCGTATATGTGTTGTTTAATATCTTCTAATTGCTATACGTCGATTAGAAAGGGTTGCACGCATCTTGTTTAGCTGTGATTTTACTTGTGATATTTTTGTGAAGGTTTCGATAGATTGTCGTGATGAATAGCCTTTTGTGCGATGTTGGTTGTACAGTTTTGAGTTATTTTGTATATTCATTATTGCGGGGCGAGCGTCCAACATGTGGATGTTTACCCCAATCAGAGCAAAGCTCTGTTCAAATTCCAAGGCGGGAAACGAAGCAACGCTTCTGTTTCCCCCAATCAGAGAAAAGCTCTGTTTTGAAATTGAAGTGAAAATTAAAGTTAAAATAAATGAAGCAACGCTTCAAATTCCTTGCGCTGCGCGCAACGCGCCACATGTCAAAAGCTGATACGTCAGCGCAGCACCCAAGACAGCGCGCCCAATCAGAGCAAGGCTCTATTTAAAACAAAATTAAAAGAAGCAACGCTTCAAATTATCTGCGCTCTGCGCTGCGCGCCACGTGGCAGCGCAGTTGCGCTGCGCTCTGCGACACGTGTCAAGCGCTGGTGCATCTGCGCCAAACAGAAATAAAATTCCAGTAAGATATTTCTGTTCTTGTTAAAACAAGAAACTTGTCTTCTGTAAAACAGAAGCCCTTGGATCAAAGATCCAACGGTGGGGAAAATTCCCCAAATCACTCAGAGAATGATCTCTTTAAAATATTTAACAAATTAATAGGCACTATATAAAGGCCCCTAGACCTCAATTCAAAGAAAGGATGATGAAGATAAAAAAACAACAGCACAGAGAATAGAGAGAACTCTGAAGAATTTTGAGAAAAAAAACTCAAGAGGAGAAAGGTAAAAACCTTTATAAAAGAAGAATTTCTTCTGAATAGATCATTGATCTAAGAACAAGATCAATGATCTTCAATAAAAATTAAATAATAACAGTGCCTTGCATTTTTTTATGAACCATTGGTTCTGGAATCTTAAAGATTCTTTTCTTGAATCCAAAATTGGATCAAGTTATTGAAACGGTGCCTTGCACTTGCAAAAAAAACTGCACTGTTGTGTTCCTGGGTTGGCGCAAGCCACCAGAAAGCGCCACGTGTCAGCACCATAACCACTTGCGCTATGCGCTTTTAAGATAGAGCATTGCTCTCTGAAATTGGCGCAACTCACCAGAGCGCGCTACGTGTCAGCAGCGCAACAGCGCAGCGCACTGCGAGTGATCTTAAATAAGGAGAGTACCTACAACTACTTCTTCAGAAGCCTCTGCCTGCTCGGCAGACAGGGTGAAATCCCGCCCTTGATTCTGACCCATAGCAGTATGCCTCTGATCGAATAACCGTCGCTGGGATACCAGAGATGGACCCCTATGAGTTGAAGTGTCGTACGATGGCTGTTGTTGTTCGAACCCACCCTGTAGCTTGGATCTCTGGGGACACCCGCTGACCCTGTGCTCGTTGGATTCTCAAATCAGACATTGCCCCTTGGCTCTGCGACAATCTTTATGCATGTGCTCTGGCCTCTGGCAATAGTCACAAATCAGTGCCCTATGCTGCGGTGGCTGAGGTGAGAAAGTACGCTTCATCTGTATAACGCCCGGCCTGTGAACTGGGATCGCTCCACGAGGGGAAAGGGTAGTTCGTGATGGAACTACATAGGATCTCTTGTCCACCAATTGTTGTCCCTTGGCCTTCTTCGCCAATCTTTCCTGTACTCGAGCAGCGTTCAACACCTGTGCGAAGGTTTGTAGGTCAAGAGACGGGATAAGCTGTTATAGTTCAATATCGAGCCCCTGCTGAAACCGTCTGGCCCTGGCGGCTTTGGTGGCTACCATGTACGGTGCAAAGCGACTCAGCCTGTTAAACTCTGCGGCGTAGACATCCACTGAGCGTCCATTTTGCTTCAATATGATGAATTTATCCTCCATTTCGGCCTTGACAGTGGCCAGGAAATAGTGATCTAGAAAGCACGTGGAGAACGTGTCCCATCCGATCGGTTTCTCTAGCCGGCCTTTACGGACCACCACGTGTGAGCCTCGTCCTCCAGCTAAATCTTCACTATGCTCACTCTGTCATCGTTAGGGACCCGAGCGGCCGTCAAAAGGTTTTCCGCGTTGATGAGCCATTGCTCGGGCTCGAGTGGATTTTCTGATCCCGTGAAAACTGCTGGATGAAGCCTCCTAAAGTCAGAAACGGTACCAACCCTAGCTTGTGTAGTCAGTACGAAAGTGACCTCGAGGGCGGCGGGAACAGCCGTAGATCTCTCCAGAGCAGTAATTGCGGTCTCCTGTACCACCTTCAATCCCTCAACTAAGAGATCGGTCTTCCTCTCTTGAGCCTGGGCTAGGATCGTCAGTGTGCTGAGGATCTTCTCGGTACGATTGTGGGAACCGACACCTGAGAAGTTGCCTGAGGAGTCCATACCTCTGGAAGATGATCAAGAAAAGGAATCAAATTCAAGCAAGGATTATAGAATAATTCGACGAGGATTAGAAAAATGAAAATGAAATGTAATAAAGCAAAAATCAAGGGTGTAACTAAATCTAGGGATCTCTCGACGGAACTTTAATTTCATCCAAACCTGGCTTTAATACCAACAAAACCATATCACACCCTGCTTCCCAAAATACAGAATACAAGAGGTGACTAGGCCAGCCATGCTCCTACGGTCAGGGAATAATCCCGCCGCAGTCATACTTCGGCTTCTAGCATTATATGAAAGTCAGTAAACAGTACTAGAGTAAAGGAAATCACAGCTCACAACTTTATTACGTTAAAATAAAAGATTTCAAGATACATTTATTTGCATGGAAGAAATAACTAACCAACGAAATAACAATGTTCTTATAGAAAGAAAGAGATGGTGCTAATGTCGCGGTCTAAACCTCCGCGATCTCGAATGGCAAATCCTGCTCCTGGGCTGGGTCCACTTCGTCCTCTGAGTATGTACACTCAGGTCGTCAGGGCGACACATATAGCAATAAATATATAATGTGTGTACAATATTTTTAAACATGAAAGGTGCGACAGAATACAGTTTCATGAGAATAATGAATATCATTTAAATATGAACAGCGCGATATATGTATCATGTCAGCAAACCAGGCAATGTGCATGTCACTACTTATCAGTCACTAAGTCAATGAAATCAATCGGTGGAAAGGGTGTTCAAGTTTAACAAGGGTCTCGTGCATGTCCAAGACTACGGTCCACTGTTGCCCAGGATATAACCCTGCAGCCATGCCGCTAGGCCCATGACCTAATGTATATATAGATATATCACTAATATCGAATGATCATCCTATAAGTCACTGTACCTCGCTAAATACGAGTTCAATTCCACCTTGATTTCCCTATTCCTCAGGTCTCAATAACTATAAGTATAGGATTAATTGTATGCTAGCACGCGCCAAATGACGGTATTACTCATTTTCACTGCATTGATCACTTTCACTAGTCAATCACTTATCACTGGCGTGCTCGATACAACTAATTCAATACTACTCACATTAGACAATGTAAGTCAGTCGCTAGGTTTCAATGTAAATGATCACTTTGTGCTGGGTATAAAGCAACACCGAATAAAGTAGAAATGGGTTGAACAAATGTTCACTAAATTATGACAGCCAACGCCATATGACTTTCAAAATTCACCATAAATCTCATGTATAGAATCGACCAAAAAATATAAAGAGCGTACAAAGTATACATGATTATCTAAACGGTAAAATTAGTTTCATGTCAATAGGAATTCAGGTTAAGAATTTATCGTCATTTTAAATCAGCGAGCAGTTGCTGGAATTCCAGTTTCAGAACTGGAAGTCCAACTTCATGCATGGTTTATTAGAGATTGTGTTTAGATTCAGATGTTGCTCCAGTTGAATAAAACATAGTTTTATCTGTTAGGTTTCCGACGCATCAAGAAGATCAATGATAGCCTTCTGTAATAGGAGATATGTCATATTTAGTGTGAAGGTGTAAAAAATGTCACTGCAGAAACTACAGAACACGTCGACAATCTAAAATATAATCAAAATACCAAACGACAGAAAAACAAAACGATACCAGAACCATATGTTAGATAACTAAATTATCTACGCGACGATATAGGACTATGCATATTTTCAGTTTTTCGTAGGGATGTGCAGGCGCTTAAGTTCAGGTATCAATCATGAAATACTGCTCGGGACTGCAGTCCAGAGCCGTATTTCCAGTTAGTTTTAGTCATCGTTTTATGGCAGTATTATAATATAAAACACAAGGGGTTCTAATTTATCGAGTCGGCTTTGATATGAGCCCTATTACGATTTAAATTTAATTTAATGTGGATTTTAAAACGTGGCATGTGCGGTGAATTCCATATTCAACGTGATGAAAATCTGAATGTTTTTAACTTAAATCTCTATACAATAATTATTAACAGTAACAGAATTCCATAAGCATAATTTGTGGGTATTTAAAAGGTACTCATCCATGTATCACATCGAATACTTGGGTTATTTTTACGGGTATCAACCGAAATATCAATTCCATTTAATCGATCCAAATTAGATATTGTTCAAATAATTTTGATTTAATATTGTTACGGGGTAGTAGCCCGTATCAGGCTTCCATTCATCACAATCAAACTACGAGTGTCCGCTAGAAAAATAGTTCGATCACCATTTCTCGATACACGCACACACACGATTTCATTTATCAGCTATCCTAATTAACTACTATACTAGCATGAGTAGCAAATGACGGGTTTTCACTTGTCTTCGGTCGCTGATATAAAAGCGATACCACGAGAAGGATTTGTCTCGACACACGAGATGATATGATATTGGACACGGTGTGTGACGCGAGCATGATGCGTGGTGATCCGGTACTAGACACGGTGATGACGCGGGCGTGACACGGTAGTGGGCGTGGTGATGACGCGGGCGTGACACGGTACTGGGCACGGTTTTGGCTCGGTGCGTGGTGCGGGTGTGGCACGGCACGACAAGGTACTGGACGCGATGCTGGTGTAAGAGTGAGCACAGTGTGTGCACTGGACTGGGGCATGGGTGGCACGGAGGCAGGTACGAGCCGCGACACGTCTGGGCACACGGTGGTGCATTCGTGGCATGGTAGCGGTGTTCAAGCAGCGGTGAGGTCACCGGTGATGAGGCAGGTTGCTGGCGAGGTGGTCGGAGGTTGTGGGTTGGCAGCTCAGGTTGGGTGCAGGAGAGGGGGTGGTGCAGAGAGGTGGTGGCAATGTCGCAGTGACGGGGCGACGTTGAGAGGGGTGGACGGCGATGGAGTTGCAGCGGTGGTGCTGGGGTTACATGAGATGGAGGGAGTGGTGGTGGGTTCAGTTTTGAAGAGGGGAGGAAGTGGAGGAGGCCTTGAGGAGGAAGGTGATGGTGTCGGGAGCCGGGCCTCAACGACGGAGTAGAGTTCGTCAGCGTTGGGTAGCGGTAGCGGTAGTGTTGTGCAGTAGTGAGAGAGAAGGAGAGAGCGAGTAAGATGATAAGAGATAAGGGAGAGAGAGACGTTGAGAAGATGAGAGAAGACAGACGCGGGGATCTCAGGGTCGTTGGCGACGAGGGCCACGTTGAAGTAGAGCGGTTCTCGCGGAGGTGGGTGCGAGAGATGGGGCAGCAACCGTTGAGTTGAGTAAGAGAGAACGAGAGAGAGAGGGGGAATGAGGATTTGGAGGAGAAGATCTCGGGGAGATCATTGGCGAGCGGGGAGCGGCGTCGACGAGGGCCGGGTCAGGGTCGAGCACGAGAAGGAGGAGAGTCGTTGGGGTGTGGCGGGAAAAGAAAGAGAAGGAGAAGAAGAAGTGGGGGTAGCGGGTCGGGTCGGGTCGGGTTTGGGCTGGGGTTAGGGATTGGGTTTGGGTTTAGATTAGGAAAAATAATAAATAAAATAATAAAAAATATTAAAATATGCAAAATAATAGGAAAAGTTAAGGGGAAAATACAGGAAAATATATACAATTAACTGGGGATTTACAATACGCACTGTGTTCGGTTAGCCAGCACCATAAGATCTTGGCCATGGCTGATGAGATTTACTGAATAATTAGATCGGTAGTTTCTTGGATTGGTCCTGAGCCATATCGGCATGAATTATCGGGTTATTAGGGTCTGACATTTACCACCCCCTAAATCTGGCATGCGATACTCTTAGACGAAGAGACAAGACTGTACGGAGATTGTCACAGATAGACTCAATAGTGGTTCTGATGAGCTTGCTCGTTGGCCTTCCTTTTCGACAGGTAGCTGGGTAGCCGTTACGTACAATTAGTGCCGCTGACATATTTGTAGTTAAATGCACTGCCAGTATACTGTCAAGTCTTTAGAATCCCACACAGTGGGTTTTCCTGGTTTAGGAGAAATGATGTACTTGTCGTATTTTGATACGTGCAGGGTTTCGATCAAATGAGTGTACTAGCTACCGAGGCTTTTGATCGGACGGTTGATAATACTAGCCTGCTTAGGATTAAGCCGTATTATTAAATCAGGTATTGATTTAATACTTTACATATATATTTCGATATGTATATTCTAGTATTATTTTCACTGTATTATTCTATCTCTTTGGGTATTCGTATTTTGATACGAATATGGGTATGTATATACGGTAGAGTGTATTCCATATTTATATGGAAAGACATTCTAGAAGGAGAAAACCTCATTTTGATTTATCAATTTTCTTAATTAAAATGGAAATGAGGTGTAAAGAGAAAGTGAGGTGAGAATGGTGAGAGACATACTTGAATAGTATTGACAAATGAATTTTATATTCATTTATGCAAACTATTCAAGCATGGTTGATATAATATATTTGCAAAAACCTTTTCACAAAACCATGGTTTTAATTTTCTCTCACTAAGTTTTTCTCATTCTCATCATTTTGTTCTCTTCTCACTAGCTCTTCTCTTGAGCTCCTCCTTCATCTTCCTCCCTGTCCTTTCATGAGTTAAGAATCAAGAATGGAAGAGAGATATAAAAATACTAGAACAACTCACTATATCTCTAGATATCCTAGTGTAGCAAGCGATGATTTTTAGTTGCTCCACTTGATTTTTAGTGTGGAGATAGAGCCTTGAACCAAATCTCTCGGATGGATCATTTTTGATAAAGAGAAGACCGGCGGTCAAGCTTGATCACGGAATCTGCGAGGGGTTAAGGAAGGGGGTAGAAGACCGATGGACAAGAATCATTTGGTATAAACTTTCTAACATAGTAGCTAAAACTCTTTCTAGATTTCTAGCTTAAGTGTTTGGTCAAGATTTTAGGATTTGTAATTCCTAACGCCTCTCGATTTTTTTTTTCGTTCTGCATAGGCCATGGTAGTAGCGGCAAGGACGTTAGGAACTATAACATTTCTAACCTTTTCGAGTGATTAATTAGAAAAAGTTTTTTTTTAAAAATAAGGTGGTTAGAAATTAAAATTAGTAAAATAGGGTAATTTAAATTATAATTATGAGGATATGACGGTTTGGGTCCAGGCATAAGAAGAGGGCAGGTTCCAGGAACCCACCATCGCCACTAAAGAGTGGAAGACGAGTTCTCATAACCTGCCCTACTCATATCCCACCCCACCCCATCCAGGCACCCACCCTAACCCCCTTAACCCATTCCACCCCTCCCTATGGAGGGCTGGTTCTAGGAACCCGCCATCCCCCTATAAGGAAGGCGTGTTCTAGAAACCCGCCCTCCCTGCCCCCTAAAAGTGGGCGGCTTCCTAGAACCCGCCCCCCCTAAAAAAAGGACGAGTTCTAAGGAGAGGGCGGGTTCCCAGAACCCGCCCTACTTAAAAAATTAAAATTTAAAAATAAAAAAATTAAAAATTAAAAGAAAAGTATTATTAAATAAAAAAATCCTTTAAAAAAATAATTTCATCTGTACCCGGAATATGAGTAAATCGGGTTCCAAGAACCCGCCCTTCTGTGTATGGTAGAGAGGGCGGGTTCCAAAAACCCTTCCTCGGAAAAATATTGGATAAGATTGACATATAATGGTTGTTACTGTTTACTGACGTGGGTATAAGATCGACCGATAAGGGTTGTTACTGTTTATATAAAAGGAATCCAATGCTTGGATCATACTATAAATATGAATGAGGAACACTTCAGTAATGAAAGCAAAGCAAACAAGCTTGAGTTTCAAGTTCTATCTTCTCATAGAAGAATTAAAGAAGATACGAAGAATACAACTGCAGTTGCAATGAAGTTTTTAAGTGGTTATTAAAGGATGAAAGATATGGGTTAGAATGACTCGAAGTTTTTAAGCGGTTACTAACGTAATTTCTTAATAGCTGAAGTCCATCTCATTGCCAATCTAAACCCATGACACTCGTTGGAGAGGGCAATATAGTATGTCGTGGAAGCTCGAGGGAGGAAACAGGCCCATGTAGGGACACGATCTTTTACCCCTCTCAGAACTCCATTCAATCCAACATTACGGACTGTGTAGCATCTACTTCTTTAATATTATTGTATAACATTTAATTGATGTATGTGTCGTAGCATAAATTTGTAGCATTGTAGTAGAAAATCGGTATAGTGCAGAAGCTATTGTTTACCGCTGAAAACGGAGAGGAACCGGGATGGATCGTCTTGCTTAAATTTGGGGGCAGATACTATTTGGATTTATCCGTCCACCTCTCCGAAGATACCAAGTTGATTTATGGCACCGTATATCGGAGGTTTGGACAGACGCGGCCGTTATAGCAAACTTTATCAGATTCCCCCTAATTTTATGAGGGGTTTTTGATTATGGGGATACTCTTCCCTACAGGCGCAAGCCCCTGCAGTTAATTACGTTACCACGTTTCGATAACCACTTTCGCTTACTCCGGAAGTTCACTTCGTGTCATGTGTGTTTTTGTTTGTTTTGGTCACCCGTGGATTGTATACGGAGACTAGTTTGTGTCATCGCCCGTAGGGTGCGGATTAGTCTAAATCCGTATATTTTAGATTTGGGCTTTGGTCAAGAATTTGCTTGACGGGGTTTTAAACTTAGGTAGTATATTCCTTTGGTTCAAAAATATTTTGTTTTATTTAAGGACCGTTAATCTAGTTTGAGATTAAGGTTAACTTAAATATATAAGTGAGCATTTGGGCTCAGTTTTTTTTGCTAAGGGTATGTTCGTCTTATTTGAGACTAAGATTAACTTAACAATGTTTTTAGTATCATTTTTACTTAAGATCCAGCAAAAGAGCATTTGAGCTCAGCTGCTAGAAAATCTCAGAGACTTGGTCAATTTGGGCTAAATCTACTTAGCCTTTTGTTTTATTCAAAAGTGCTAAGTACTTACTTGGGTTCTGTTTGTTCAGCCTTTTTCTTTTCATATAAAAGTGCTAAGCACTTATTTAAGCTCCGACGCCCATATGTATGTTATGTGAAGCATTCAGTCATGGGCGCTGCCCAATAAATGTTGAGCACTTTTAGTCATTTTGACTAAATATGAAGTGATAAGCACTTTTTATGGCATCCACATAAGGTGCACGTGCGGTGCTGGGCGCTGCCCAATCAGTACTAAGCACTCAGCCGTTTTGGCTGCATATGAAGTGCTAAGCACTTTTATTCAGCGCCCACGTGTGTTTCACGTGAGGCGTTGGCCTTTTGTTTTGGGTGCCCACGTGTTTTCCACGTGAGGCGCTAGGCGCTGTTTAAACGGGGAACCCACGTGAGGCGCTAGTCTTTTTTCTTTTTTAGAGATTAAATCTCTGTTAATGGCATTTTGACCATTAATGATCACCAAGATCTTCGTTTTTTGAAGATCTGGGATCAGTTTTTTAAGAACTAAGTTCTTGATTTGAAGGAACTAAGTTCCTGGAATATTATGAACTCCATATTTTCCATGTTCATGTTTTCAGAGAAGTTAAACCTCTTTTAATGGTGTTTTAACCATTAAGGATCACCAAGATCACTATTTTGAGGATCTTGGATCGGGTTCTTTAAAGAACTAAGTTCTTGATTTGAACGAACTAAGTTCCTAGAGTATTATTTTCTCCACGTTCTTGTATCCATATTCCCCTCTGAATCTTTGATTCTTAAGAACAAGATTTTCCCGATGAGAATTAAATTCTCAACTTGCGGGAGACTTATCTCGTGGATCTCAGATCCAGAGAAAAAACTAAGTTCTTGAGAAAGGTTAAACCCTTAGATATGCTATGATAGGTAAAAGAGATGTTTTGATCTCTGTCGTTTCTTTACCTAAGGCTTGAGAGGAAGAAAATCTTCTTTTTTATTGAGAATTAAATTCTCTGTTATTTTGAGAGCTTTCTGTATTTTTACAGAAGCTTATGGGGGGTTCCTTCCTTTTTCTTCTTTTTCTTTTTCCTCTTCTTCCTCCTGTGTTGTGGTCTTCCGTCCTCTTGAGACTTGAAGTCTCAGGTCCTTTATATAGTGAAGGCAAATTGTTAATTGATTTTGAGAAAATCTATCATTGAGAGATTCTAATTTATTTGGGGAATTTTACCCACCATTGGATCTTTGATCCAAGGACTTCTGTTTTTACAGAATATGATTTTTGTTTTTAACGAGATTGAGGAAATATTTTCCCCTATACAGAATTTATTCTGTAAAACGGTGATTTTTTAATCACCATTGAATTTTTAATCCAAGGGTTCTCTATTTTACAGAGAGCAATCTTTCTTGTTTAGAAAAATTGAGAGAATATATTCCAAAATAGAATTTTATTCTATAATTGGATCTTTGATCCAACCGAGAGTATCTTTCTTATTTTAGAAAGATTTGGGAAATATTTTGTCCAAACAGAATTTAATTCTGTATTTTGATGATTTATCATCTCTGTTGGATTTTTGATCCAACGGTTCTGTTTAATAGGGAGTATTGTAGAATTTTAATTCTACCTGAGCGCCAGCGCTCACATGTTTTGCACGTGGGCGCTACTTAAGAATTTAATTCTTATAATGGGTATTTATGTGCATTGCACATTGGCGTCCGCATGAGGAGCACGTGCGGCTCCATCTAAGACTTTAACTCTTATGTAATGAACTCTTCTGTGCTTTGCACATTGGCGCCCTCGTGAGGAGCACATGCGGCGCCATCTAAGAGTTTAACTCTTATGAACTCTTCTGTGCATTGCACACTGGGGCTCGTATGAGGAGCACGTGAGGCTCCACCTGTTTCCCCAATCAGAGCAAAGCTCTGTTTGAATTTCAAAAATTCAAAAATTGAAGCAACGCTTCAGATTCCTTGCGCTGCGCGCAACGCGCCACGTGTCAAAAGCTGACACGCCAGCGCTGCGTCCAAGACAGCGCACCCAATCAAAGCAAGTCTCTATTTAAAACAAAATTAAAGGAAGCAACGCTTCAGTTGCGCTGCGCGACACGTGGCAGCGCAGTTGCGCTGCGCTCTGCGCTGCGCGACACGTGTCAAGCGCAGGTGCGTTTGCGCCAACTGTGCCAGCACTAAAACAGAATTAAAATTCTAGAAAGATCTTTCTGATCTTGTTAAAACAAGAAGATTATCTTCTGTAAAACAGAAGCCCTTGGATCAAAGATCCAACGGTGGGGAAAATCCCTAAATCACTCAGAGAAAGATCTCTTTAACTGATTTAACAAATCAAATGGCACTATAAAAAGCCCCATAGACTCCAAGTCTAAAAGAGAATATGAGCACACAAAGAATTCACAGAGCTCTTCTAAGAACTTTGAGAATAATTCAGAAAGAAAGAAAGAAAAAGGTAAAACCTTTAGAAAAAGAGGAATTTTCTTCTGAAAAGATCAATGATCTAAGAACAAGATCAAAGATCTTCAATAAAAAATGATAATATTAATAAAAAGAAGTAATTTACTTCTTCTTTAGATCTTTCTGATCTAAATAAAGGCATTGCCTTTTGATGAACCATTGGTTCTGGGATCTTAGAAGATTCTCTTCTTTGATCCAAAATCGGATCAAGATATTGAACAGTGCCCTGCACTTGAAAAAATTGCACTGTTGCGCTCTCGGGTTGGCGCAAGCCACCAGAGAGCGCCATGTGTCAGCCCCAGAATAGACTGTGCTATGCGCTTCTAAAACAGAGCACTGCTCTCATAAATTGGCGCACTGCACCAGAGCGCGCCACGTGTCAGCAGAGCGCGCCACGTATCAGCAGCGCAACGGTGCAGCGCACTGCGCTTGCGCTCACCAGAGCGTGACACGTGTTACTTCCACATGGACTTGCGCCTTGCGCTCCTCAATTGGCGCAAAGCGCCTGACAAGCCACGTGGCGCTCTGTCAGACTAATTAATGCAGCGCATTATTAAAGAGCAGGGCCCAATTAAGAGGCCCAATGGACAAAAACAAATACTCCGCATTATAAAAAAAAGGAACAGAGCCCAATTTAAAAGGCCTAACAGGTCAGAATAAAATGCAATGCAGAGCCCAAATAAAGGTCTAATAGACCAAACAAAATGCCATGCATTATTAAACAAGGGCAGAGCCCAATCAAAGGCCTAACAGGCCAGACAAATAAAAAATGTTGAATATTCTCAACTGGACTTAGCCCAATTTTGGCCGTAAGTCCTCAAATTAAATTGAGCTGAGCACAACTGCTCTCTTAAATCAATTTACACCCGGTTCAAGGGTACATCTCTGAACTCCTCTGATATTTGTCGTTGTAATCCTTCAACGACTTCAGAGAGGTAACGGGTCCCGACAACCACACATCGATATGGACTGCGGGGTCCTTAAACTCGTGGACCGAAACGTCCTTAAACTAATATTCGTCCCAAAATGGGAACGTTGGACCAAAATGTCCTTAAACTAATGTTCATCCCCAAATGGGAATGATGGACCACCATGTCCCTAAACTGGAAATCGACCGCAATGTCATTAAACTAAACAATAGAGCCAATTGCTCTCTTGTCGGATCCAAACGATCCCGTTAAGTTGATCTTAGTCTGGAGATTAGGCTAACGTATCCTTAACAAAAGTTTAAGTTGATCTTAGCCTTAAATAGGGCTAACGCATCCTTAAACCAAAACCTCAAACCCAAATCTAAGAAGATACGGATTTGGACTAATCCACGTCCTACGGGCGACGACATAAATTAGTCTCCGTATACAATCCACGGGCAACAAAAAACAAAACAAACACCCACGACACGAAGTGAAATTCTGGAGAAGGAGAAAGTTGCTACCGCGGTGCTGTAGCGTAATTAACTGCAGGGGCTTACGCCTGCAGGGAAGAGCGTCCCCATAATAAAAAACCCCACCACCGAGGGGGAATCTGACGAAGTCTGCTACATCGGACGCATCCGTCTAAACTTCTGATATACGGTGCCATAAATCAACTTGGCATCTTCGGAGCGGTGGACGGATAAAACCAAATAGTATCTGTCCCGAATCTCAGGCCAGACGAACCTACGCGGTCGCGTCTCTGTGTTCGGAGGGGAACAGATTCTGGCACGCCCGGTGGGACCTTTTCCTCTTTCCACTCCACACTTCGTGTGTCGTGTTCGCGAACAAATCGCGGTTTGCTGTGGTTGCCTGTGGATTCGAGGTACTTAGATTTGGTGTCTTGCTCCGTGCAGAAAACAGAAGATCAATGGCTTCAAACTGCACTACCTGCAACTGCAACTCTCGCTCCGTTCCTGCTGGAGGAGTGACTTATGGGCCCCAAGCGGCCTCCCTTTTCAAGATGCCAGTGGAGCAGGTAACTCAAGCCACCACTGGATTATTCTTCGGGACCATGCTCCCACCCATGAGCTTCAATGCCCCAATGACATTGCAAGAAGCCCCAAAGAAGTCGGTCTTTGATCGACTTACCACTGCCGCGGCTCCTCTCAACGGGTCGCCCAACTTCAATACCTCAGTTTTCAACAGACTGGGCCAGAGCGTCTACAAGCCCGCGATACCCGAAGTTGCCATCCCAACGCGGATAGCCATCCCGGCTCAAGCGGACGAAATCATTGGAAAGGCTTCTCCTTCCAAAAAGTCAGTTTTTACAAGGATGGCCATTCTGGCTTCTGCTCCAGGCGAGGTCCTCAAAGCCGCTTCCTCTGCCCAGAGGTCTGTCTTTGACAGATTAGATATTGCTTCTCAACGGGTATCAGTCTTCGACAGGCTAGCACCAATAACGGTCTCTCTTCAAAGCAGGGGGCATGAGGAGGTCACCCCTACGGCTGAAACAACTCCATCCGCACGACACGCTCGACGTCGCCACTGGCGCCGAGTAAGGAAGGCTGGGGGCAACTCCCCCTCTGGGATAACTCCACCAGCTCCAATGGTGGGGATCAATCCTGCTGTTCCAACCGAGAACAGCTTTGAACTGCTCAACAAGGTGCGCAGAAACTCTCCTACTGCAGTGCTAAAGAGAATTCCTTCACCTGTGAAGAATGCTACAGAGAAGAAGCTGTAGCAACCTCCTCAACGGCTATCCTCTGAAATTTACAAGGTCTGGCGTCAAGTCCATGACTCCGTGATGGAGCAAGACTATCTCCGCCGACAGAAAAAGATGAAGGTTCGGCAGGAGAAAGACTACTCTGTCAAGCCAGAAAAAGGAACAGCTGGATGGGTGCCCACTGCAACGGCTCCCTCAACGT
Source organism: Agapanthus africanus (assembly GCA_030015575.1). Taxonomy (NCBI): domain Eukaryota; kingdom Viridiplantae; phylum Streptophyta; class Magnoliopsida; order Asparagales; family Amaryllidaceae; genus Agapanthus; species Agapanthus africanus. Next base: position 354,960,524 of record JASDDO010000016.1, on the reverse strand, counting down.
CAATCACTTAAAAGAAAAGGAAGCCGCAAAAAGCCCCTGTGGACATGGCGAACCGTAAAAGCGCTGAGCACAAACGCCCCAAGTCTGGGGGCATAGTGTTGCATAGTGTTCATATGGCATCCGGGAAAGAGGATAGCCGCGCTCCGATGGGTCACCGACCGCTCACCCGATCCGTGACTGTTTCCCCCAATCAGAGCAAAGCTCTGCTGGAAATTCAAATTTTGAAGCAACGCTTCAAATCCCGGGCGCAACGCGCCACGTGTCAAGCGCAGACACATCATCGCAGCGCCCAAGGCAGCGCACCCAATCAGAGCAAAGCTCTATTTTAAGTAAAATTAAAGGAAGCAACACTTCAGTTGCGCAAGCACTGCGCTACGCGACACGTGTCAGCGCAAATACGCTAGCGCAGACGCGCTAGCGCAGTTGCGCTGCGCGAGACGTGTCAGCGCAGATGCGCTAGCGCAGTTGCGCTGCGCTTTGCGCTGCGCGACACGTGTCACGCGCTGGGGCCTCTGTGCCAAACAGAATTAAGATTTCAAAGAAATCTTTCTGTTCTTGTTAAAACAAGAAGATTTTCTTCTGTAAAACAGAAGTCTTTGGATCAAAGATCCAACGGTGGGGAAAATTCCCCAAATCACTCAGAGAAATATCTCTTTAACTAATTTATGGGCACTATAAAAAGGACCCTAGACCTCAATTCAAAGGCATCAACATTTCTTGAAAAAAGTCAAGAGCTTCAAACAGAGAGAACTCTGAGAAAATTCCAAGAAAAATGTAAAAACCTTCACGGGAGAGAAGAAATTTCTTCTAATAGATCATTGATCTAAAAACCAGATCAATGATCTTTATATAATAAACAGTGCTTTGCACTTTTTATGAACCACTGGTTCTTTAAAAAAAAACAAGATAAAACAAAAATAAGAAAAAATAGTGCTTTGCACTTTTATGAACCTTTAGTTCTTGAAATAAAAAGAAAAACTTATTTTTCTTTGATCTAAATTAGATCAAGGAAACGAATAGTGCTCTGCACTTCTATGAACCATTGGTTCTTGAATTTAAAAGATTCTTAAATCATATTGCTTTGCACTTGTAAATTGCGCTGTTGCGCTCTTGGATTGGCGCAAGCCACCGGAACGCGCCGCGTGTCAGCAGCGCAGGCGCAGCGCATTAGCGCAGCGCACTGCGCTTGCGCGACACGTGTCAGCACTATAAGCGCTTGCGCTCTCTGATTGGCGCAAAGCGCCTGATAAATGCAGTGCATTTCTTAAAGGGCCAGACCCAAATCAAAAAGACCTGGTAGGCCTAATTAAATTGCAGTGCAATAAAAAGGGCAAAGCCCAAACAAAATAGATGCTCTGCATCACTTATAAATGGGCAGAGCCCAAACAAAACAAAAATAATGCAGTGCATTATTTAAAAAGGGGGCAAAGCCCTAGCACAGGCCTAATAGGCCAAAAGCAAATAAAATGTTGAACATTTTCAACTGGACTTAGCCCAATTTTGGCCCTAAGTCCTCAAATTAAATTGACTGAGCAAGATTGCTCTCTTAAACCAATTTACCTCCGGTTCGAGGGTACATCTCCGAACTCCTTTGACACCTGTCGTTGTAATCCTTCAACGACGTCAGAGAGGTGACGGGTCCCGACGACCACATACGTATACGGACTGCGGGGTCCTTAAACTCGTGGACCGAAACGTCCTTAAACTAATATTGGACCGAAACGTCCTTAAACTAATATTGGACCGAAATGTCCTTAAACTAATAATGGACCGAGACGTCTTTAAACTAATGGTGGACCACTACGTTCCTAAACTGGAACATGGACCACTACGTCCCTAAACTGGAACAATAGAGTCTCCAAATGCTCTTTAACCGGATCTAAACGGTCCTGATTAAGTTGATCTTAGCCCCAAATATGGCTAAGCTATCCTTAAACATTTAAATGGATTATAAAACTCCCAATCGACTTTGGTTCAATGGTACATCTCTGAACTCCTCTGACACCTATCGTTGTAATCCTTCAACGACGTCAGAGAGGTGATGAGTCCTGACGGCCATATATATTAAATGGATCACCACGTTAAGTTGATCTTAGTCTCAAACAGGACTAACGTATCCTTAACGAATGTTTAAGTTGATCTTAGCCTCAATACGGCTAATGTATCCTTAAACTAAAAATACCAAACCCAAATCTAAGTAAATACGGATTTGGACTAATCCACGTCCTACGGGCGACGGCATTACTCAGTCTCCGTATACAATCCACGGGCAACCACAAACAAAACAAACACACACGACACGAAGTGAAATTCTGGAGAAGGAGAAAGTGGTTACCGCGATGCGGTAGCATAATTAACTGCAGGGGCTTGCGCCTGCAGGGAAGAGCGTCCCCACAATCAAAAACCCCTCAAGTGAGGGGGAATCTGATGAAGTCTGCTACATCGGCCGCATCCATCTAAACCTCCGATATACGGTGCCATAAATCAACTTGGCATCTTCGGAGAGGTGGACGGATAAAACCAAATAGCATCTGCCCCGAATCTCAGACAAGACGTTCACCGCGTCTCTGCCGCGTCATTCGGAGGAGAGCAGATTCTGGCACGCCCGGTGGGACATTTTCCTCTTTCCACTCCACACTTCGTGTGTCGTCCTCACGAACCAATCGCGGTTTGTTAAATGGTTGCCTTTGGATTTCAAGTTACTAAGATTTGGTCTTTTGCCTGGCGCAGAACTCAAGCATCAATGGCCTCTAACTGCACCAACTGCTCGAAGTGCCAATGCAACGGACGCTCCACCTCCCCGGAGGTGTAGCATATGGGCCCCAAGCGGCTTCCTTCCTCGCTCTACCAGTAGACCAGGTGACCCAGGCCACCACCAGCCTGTTTTTCGGGACCATGATCCCGCCTACAAGCTTCTCTATGCCATTACCTGCACCGGAAGTGAACAAGAAGTCGGTCTTCGACCGGCTCACTGCTACGACGACCCCTGTCAATGGGTCGCCCACTACCAAACCAACAACCTCTATTTTCGCCAGGTTGGATCAGAACCTAAATTTGTTGTTCCAAGGAAGGCAATAACTGCTGCTCCAGAAGTCGTCAAGGCGGCGTCCCCTGTCAGAGAGTCAGTCTTTTCAAGACTGACGATCCCTGTTCCTGCCCTTGCTCGAGGATCCGTCTTCGACAGGTTGAATATCACCCCTCAAAAGACAACCTCAGTCTTTAAGAGGTTAACACCGGCGGCGCCCCATTCAGACAGGGGGCAAAAAGAAGCTTTCTCTATCTCCGAGCCAGTCCCAACGGCTCGTCACGCTCGACGTCGCCATTGGCAACGAGTGAGAAAGGCAGGGGGAAACTCCCCCTCAGGGCTAACTCCACCGGCTCCAGTGGTGGAAGTCAACACTGCTGTTCCAACTGAGAACAGCTTTGAACTGCTGAGGAGGGTACATAAGAATTCTCCAGCCGCTACATTGAAAAGATCTCCTCCGCCCGCGAGGAGAGTTCTGGAAACAAAGCAAGAACAGCCCCCTCAATGGCTGTCCTCAAAAATTTATAAAGTTTGGCGGAGAGTTCAAGACTCCGTAATTGACCCAGATCGCTCTCGTCAACAGAAAAAGGCGAAAGTGGAAAAAGAAAAGGACCGTCCGATCAAACAGGAAAAGATGATAGTCGCTAGGGTGCCCATTGCAACGGCCCCTCCAACTTCAACGACCCACAAAAGAAGAAGGCCGGAGAAAACCCCCGCGCCGGCGACAAATATCAGAGGTGGTGAACCCAAACGCCCTAAGTCAGGGGGCATTGTAGTTCATACCGTCTATATGGCGTTTGGTAAAGAGGACAGTCGCATATCTACGGGTCATCGACCGCTTACGCGATCAGTGACCAAGGCGCAGGAGCAGCAACAGAAGCTCCAAGAAATGATGAGTGCTATGGCCGCACTTACAGGGCCAAAAGAAAACCGTGAAACATCCTCGGATGAACGCCAAGAGGAAGAAACCGATGCCGAATTCCTTCGTCGGATATTGGAGAAGAAGGACAAAGAGGCTGCTGAACAAGCAGCCAACATACAGCGTATGGGCCTCCTCTTCCAAGACATAATAGGGATGATGATACAACAAGATCCTCCGACCGAAGAGCCCCCGATCGTCCTTGGAGACGATAGGGGAGAGACATCAAATCCTCCACCAGCTTTGTCGACGGCTAAAGAGGATACAATCTCCAAAGCTGATTTGGACGAGTACATAGCCCAACAAATACGGGTTCATCATGCGACTGAAGCAGCAGGCCAGGTCGTAAAAATGGGGCGGCCGTATCCAAGTTGGTATGACCAAATCAAGTACCCGCCCGGTTACACAATTCCCAAGTTTCATGTCTACAAGGGGACGGGCAATCCTCACCAGCATGTCGCCCAGTTCAGGGCACTCTGCGGCAACACCGGCGGTGATGACAAGCTTTTGCTTCGTCAGTTTGTTGGAAGTTTATCAGATACAGCGTTTGAATGGTACTCTGAACTCCCGAACGACTCTATCAAGACCTTCGCAGAGATGGAGCTGCTGTTTACTCAGCGTTTTGCAAGCGCCAGTGAACGCACCCCGATGACGGCACTGATTAACGCCAGGGTAAAGCCAGGCGAGACATGGGTCCAATATGCTATACGGTGGCGGAACTTGTGGTCGAAGTGTGAGCAGCGCATTGAAGAAGCTCCCGCAGTGGGTATGTTTGTGGGAACCCTTGATCCACAAGCAACCATCTCGCAATTTATGATGTTTTTCAAGCCGACTACCTTCCAGGCCTTGATTGACAAGCTAGCGCAGATGGATCAGATGGGCCATAAACCCCCTCTTCCAAAGCCGGACTCCCGAAATGACAAAGGGAAGGGAAAAGCGATCGTCGTCGCTAATGCTCAACAACAACCGAGCAACTCGAAGCCGGTTGTGCGTCAAAATAATATGCGCCCATACTTAGACCTTGAGGAGAGGCTAGGGCGTCCTTATTCTTTTCCCCGCGATAAAACGAGAAGGTTATTCGAGCTGGTGTTGCGCAACCGACTCATAAATCTGCCGGATCCAAAACGTCCGTTGCAACCAAGTGATGTCAATGAGCCCAACTACTGTCCTTATCATCGAGTACTGGGCCATCCGATCGAAGATTGCTACGTTTTCAAAAATTGGCTTGAAAACCAGTACCGACAGGGCAAATTCGCGTTATCTGACAAATGGAAGGTGAATCCCCCGCAGCCCCACACCTCTAAAGGGACGAATACGCCGGGGGCAACATGCTCCATCGTTGAAGAAGCTCCTTGGGAGGTTGTATTATCAGCCAAGACAAAGAGGATGCTAAACGATCTTCAGACATGTCCAGCGATCAAGTGGAAGAACCCGTTGGAACCGCAAGTCATCGAGGGGATGTTGAAGCTGCGTCCAACTCCAAAGACCGATGGTGGTGGCCCGAGCGCTCACAACCAGCCGTCAAAATCTTCGAAAAAGAAGAAGAAGAAATCTAAGAAGCCCGTGAGGCCTGGTGACAAGCGCACGGACTTGCAAAAACAAATCGACGCGCTGGAGGAATACAACCAGAAGGCACAGACTCCCATTACATTCCAAGAGTTCCTCAATCACGTCTTTCAAAAGGAAGATGAGGGAGAAAGCTCATCTGATGAATCTGAAGAATATGTGGCGAGCTGTCGTGTGATTTCCCATTCGTTCATGGACGATGAGGAGACTCCTTGTACTGAAACGCTGGGGGCAGCTCCTGAATCAAAAATTCTGGGGTCATCAGATGAAGTAATTGACGCATTCCTTAACGAAGCTCGATTGAAGAGTAAAGCTGATCGGGAACGCAAGACGGCTATATTTGAAAGGGCCAAGCGCCGGCGACTTGATGAAAGAGCTGAGACGATCCCGCTGGAGCAAAATACCTCCACAACCGACAAAAGCCAATTCAAGATGAGGAAAAGGTTTGCTAAGGCCATATCAATGGGCATGAAGCTACCATCCTCTGAAGGAAGAATCACCGGTGAAATAGAAATGCACCCCTCCTATTGCTTATATCATCAGAAGGTTTCGCACCCCACTCAAGAGTGCAAAGCTTTCGATAGATGGTGGCAAGGATACGTTACTCATCGACAACGTTTTAAGCGGGAGAAGCGTAAAACTCGTCGAGAGCGCAAAAATATGACTGAAGGGTTTAACAGAACTACCGGTGATTGTCGCATGGTTAACACCGGTGGGTCACAAGTGCCTACATTCGGGAGTGATTCTGATGAAGAGCTAGAACTTGCCCCTCTCTTTAAAGAGTCCGCTTCAAGAAAAGAAGAAGAACCGAAGGTTTGCGAAAATATCCGGCTATGTAATCTCACGCTGCCCGAAAAGAATCTCGGACCCTCAAACAGAAAAGATAAAGGGAAAGAAAAGGTCTCTGAAGATATCGTCTTAGATGACCAAGTTCTGGAGGAGCTAAGCGCCAACAACCCGCTGAAGAAGAATAAGGTGGATTACAACGTCCTAGCGCACCTGAGGAAACTACCCTCACAGCTCAGCATTCTCGACGCCCTTTTGCTATCAAAGGAGGCGAGAGATTCGTTGATCAAGGCACTACAAGATCCGGAACAATTCCAAGTATGCCTGGCCAAGGAAAAGATGAAGGATGAGTTGGAGGAAGTGCACACGGCCGATGTCACTTTCGGCGACGAGGACCTTCTCCTTGGGACGTGCGAACACAACCGCCCCCTTTATGTCTCAGGATACTGCCACGATATTAAGATAGGAAAAATCCTGATCGACAATGGATCCTCCGTTAATCTCCTCAACGTGCGGGTGTTAAAAGAAATTTGCATGAGCGTCCAGCACCTTGCTCGTGACAAGATCACCATCTCCGGGTTCGACTCCCAGTCATCAAGAACTATTGGGTCTGTGATACTGACGCTACGCTTCGGGCTACTCGTCACGGACGTTAAGTTCCACGTCATAGGCGCCAAGACATGCTACAAATCTTTGCTCGGCCAACCATGGTTACACGAGTACAACATCATCCCTTCTACACAACATCAGTGTATGAAGTATTTTAAGGATGGTTTCGAGTATACCGTGACGGGAGAACTGAACCCGTTCTCTGTCAACGAGGTCCGCAAATACGAAGATGCCAAATACTTCTTACCGGATTTCGAAGACACAGAAAGGTGTCACAAGCCGGAGAATAAAGCCAATGCCACCATCCCTGTCTTCGGCTGTGATACCGAGGAGGAAGAGGAGATAGTGTATTCGGGTCCGCCCCAACACGACAAGCCAGGACCGTCCGCTCCTACGCTGATCTTTGGTAGCGACTCGGAAGATGAAGTCCGTGCTGTATTCCCTGCTCGACCTTCAATACAAACGTCCGCTGACGAAGAGAAAAGTCTACAAGTCGCCATAGTGCCGCTTAAACACCATAAAGAACTGAATGCACTTAATATTTACAATGTAGAAGAGTTACAAATGTTCTACATCCCTCCCAGGCGAGAAACCGAGAAAGCAATTTTGTTCTACCGCTCTGAAGAAACCAAGGTGGAAAAAGAAATCTGGCATGGCGCGGATCCTACGCTCGACAGGCTTCAACCTATCCGTCTTCCCAGATATTATACAGAGGGTTTGAAAAAGCTGCTGAAACACCAGGGGATATCCTTCAAGCAGACCGTTCGAAAAGCCAAGTCCTATAACAAAATCTGGAACGTTCCCGGGACTCAACGCAAACTGCCTAATGGGAGAATGGAAACAATTGGACTTGGATACATCCGGTCAAAGAAACGAGAGCTACTAAACAGCTGCTATGTCATGTATGACTTCGATGAAGAGGCGGATGCTCAATGGGAGGACGCTAATCCTGAGACAGTGAAAGTTCCAGATGCAAAAGTGCCCAGTCCGCCGTTCGAAGAACAAATAGACAAGCTTATAAAGGAAGCGGGTCAAAAAGTCCGGGACGATCATAACCGCGAAATGGTCATCTATGAGAAAGCCAAAACGCAACGCCTTCTCCAACAGGCCGTGAAAGATGAAAATGCCGCTCCTTGTCAGCCTGTTATAAAGAAAACTCGACGCAAAAGTAGAAACAAGTCGAAAGGCCAAAAAGGCGCTCAACAGCAACAAAGCAGGGCTAAGAAGCCACGCAAACGGGAGTCAAGTGTTATTGATCTATCCCTTATGAAGAAAATGGGTCGAGCATACTCATTTCCTCGGGACAAGACGAAGAAGATACTTGACCTCGCTCTAAAACATCAGATGCTTACACTGCCGGAGTCCAAACACCCCGAATAAGCAGGCGAAGTCTCACACCCAGACTATTGCTCTTATCACCGAGTGGTAGGGCATCCTCTCGAGGACTGCTTCACCTTCAAGAATTGGGTCGAAGATCAGTACCAGCTTGGCAAGTTCGCTCTGTCCGACAACTGGAGGGTAGCACCGCCACAAAAGCACGAGCCCAAGGCCACGAAAGAAGAACCAGTTCCGCACTGGGATTGGAAGCGAATTCGTACTTGTCACGTGATAATGATATCAAGGGAAGAGCCCGAGAACATGGATGACCTTCCCTGGTGCTTCGCAAACAGCAACGACGAGATAATCTCAGAATTCCCACCAGCGCCAAAAAAGCTGGAAGATGGAATCCATACCACTGCAGATAACCTCAAGAAAATTGAGTTAGGGACGACAAACGATCCACGACCGACATTCATCAGCGAGCTACTATCTGAAGAAAGGGTATCTGCGTTAAAGGACGTGCTCCTACAGCATAAAGATTGTTTCGCATGGAACTACTCCGAAATGCCGGGATTAGATCCAGAAATTGCTGTGCACAGATTGGCGATATCTCCGGACGTCAAGCCAGTCAAACAGGCGCCGAGAAGAATGCGGCTCGAGCTTGAAATGAGTATCAATGCTGAAGTCAAAAAGCTGATCGACTCTGGCTTCATCCAGGAAGTTCAATACCCTGAATGGATCGCCAACATCGTCCCGGTGATGAAGAAAAATGGGACAGTGCGCATATACGTAGACTTCCGGGATCTCAATAAAGCCTGCCCGAAAGACGATTTCCCAGTGCCAGTCACCGAAATGATGATAGACAATACGTCCACTCATGAGGTTTTCTCCTTCATGGATGGCTCATCAGGGTATAACCAGATAAAGATGCATCCAGAAGACTAGAAGCATACCGCCTTCAGGACTCCTCTGGGTATATTCTGTTACAAGGTGGTGCCCTTTGGTCTAAAGAACGCCGGTGCCACCTACCAAAGGCTATGACGAAGATCTTCGATGACCTTATACACGAAATCGTCGAATGCTATATCGACGATCTGGTGGTTAAAAGCAAATCATACGAGAAACATCTCGAGCATTTGAAGACTGTATTTCAACGCCTTCGACAATACAACTTGAAAATGAACCCGCTCAAGTGTGCAATCGGAGTTTCCTCAGGCAAATTCCTGGGATTCATTGTTCGACACCGAGGTATTGAAATAGATCCGTCTAAGATCAAGGCGATCATGGAAAGCCTCCGCCAAGGAATCTCAAACAGCTGCGGTCTCTCCAAGCGAAGCTCGCGTATATAGGCGATTTATAGCCAACCTTTCAGGAAAGTGTCGTCCTTACAGCCACCTGATGAAGAAGGGAACCCCATTCGTCTGGGACAAAAAATGCCAAAGCGCACTAGACGAGATCAAACAATACCTGCAGAACCCGCCGGTGTTGGCTGCTCCGGTCAAGGGAAAACCCCTCATTCTTTATACAACCGCCCTCGAAGGTTCCTTAGGCGCATTATGGGCACAAGAAAACGATCAAGGGAAATAAAGAGCACTCTACTACTTAAGTCGAGTTCTACTGGGGGCAGAAAGCAACTACTCCCCCATTGAAAAACATTGCCTGGCGTTGATCTTTGCGATAACAAAGCTCAGACATTATGCGTTGGCACATGAAGTCCGTCTCATTTCGAAGGTAGACCCTCTTAAATATTTGATGCCGAAGGCCATATTGACGGGGCGACTCGCTAAATGGGCCCTGCTCTTGATGGAGTTCTCGATAACCTATCAGCCTTTCAAGGCGGTGAAAGGCCAGGCCATCGCCGACTTCCTCGCTGAGCATCCGATACCCGCCGATTCTCCTCTGAATTGCGATCTTCCAGACGAATATGCGTTTGATGCGATCGACGGTAATGATACCCGATGGGAGCTTTATTTCGATGGAGCATCTTCCGTGAAGAAGCGCAAACAAAGTACCCCTATAATCAAATCGGGGGTAGGACTCATCTTTGTAACTCCACAAGGTGGGATAATGCGTTTTGCCTTCTCCCTAACAGAGCCAAGGACAAACAATGAAGCCGAATACGAAGCTCTGATAGCAGGCCTCGAGATCGCCATCGACATGGGGATTGAAAACCTCCTCATATATGGAGATTCCCAACTGGTCGTTAGTCAAGTAAATGGCGACTACCAAACATGCAAACCAGAATCGGTGAAGTACGGTGAAAAAGTGCAACAATTGTTGACCCAAATTCCTTCCTACACTTTGGAAAACATACCGCGCGCGGAAAACAGCAAAGCGGACGCGTTGGCCAAGCTCGCCAAGGAACTGGCCGATGAGAACCTCGATAACGTAAGAATCGTGGTACAAAGCCGTCGGGTGCTTGCCCCAGCAGAAATATCTCCGGAATCATCCGAAGAAAAAGGAGCGAGCGAGCAGACGACCCTGCAAGTAAAAGATTGGAAAAATGCCGAGGATTGGAGAGAAGTCTTCATAGACTACTTTAAATCCCACCGAATGCCTGAAGAATCGTCCACAAGACATCAGCTCATGAAGCGGGCTCTATCTTTCGCCTTCGTCAACGATACTCTATACAAGAGATCGTTTGATTCTCTATGGTTGAGATGCCTGGGACCTGACGAAGCGAAAAGAGTCGTTCAGGAAGTTCACGACGGACTCTGCGGTTCTCACCAAGCGGGCCCAAAAATGAAGTTGAAGATAAAACGGATGGGCTACTACTGGCCCACGATGATTCAGGACTGCCTCGAATATGCGAAGCAATGCCACTCATGCCAAATCCATGGGGACTTCATCCACCAGCATCCAAATCCACTACATCTGACGGTGGCTAGCTGGCCATTCGAAATGTGGGGGACTGATATAGTCGACCCCATCGAACCAGCGTCGTCTAGAGGACATCGTTTCATCCTGGCGATGACTGACTACTTCTCCAAATAGGCAGAAGCAGTACCACTGAGGGAAGTGGAGACGGAGAATATCCTCCATTTCTTCAAGACGCACGTCATATATCGGTTTGGAACTCCGCGCCGGATCATCTCGGATAACGGGCCAGCTTACAAAAGCCACAAGATCAGTCGCTTCGCACAGCAGCATAATATAGACTGGAGATATTCTTCAGTTTACAATCCGCGAGCTAATGGTCTAGCTGAAGCCTTTAACAAGACCCTGACGAAAATCATGAAGAAAACGGTGTCCCGAAATAAGAAGGACTGGCATGAGAAGCTGTAAGAAGCTCTCTACGAGTGATCTTACAGAAGCCTACAACCACTTCTTCAGAAGCTGCAAGAAGCTCTCCGCGCAGGCAGAGGCTTCGACGATACCCCAACGCTTTCCTAATCTTCACCTACCTCTCCCGAAATAAGAACTACGTTCAAGACGGCCACGAACACAACGCCGTACGCGTTAGTGTTCGGTACAGAAGCAGTACTTCCCCTCGAGATAGAGCTACCCTCTCTACGAGTGGCGGTCCACTACGAGCTAACGGATGAAGAAAATGCTCACCTTCGATTTGAGGAGCTTGATGCCCTCGATGAAACCCGACTCATAGCGCAGCAAAATCTGGAGGCCTATAAAGCAAAGATGACGCGCTCATATGAAAGATTGACACGACCGAGGACATTCCGCTAAGGCGAACTTGTGCTGGTGGTCAAAAGGCCTATGATCCCCAATCGCGCCAAGCGGGGAAAATTCGAGCCAAACTATGAAGGCCCGTACATCATAGATAAGGTCTACCAGGGTGGGGCCTATCTACTCATGGACATGCACGGTGAAAGGCCTTTCAGGCCAATAAACGGTCGCTTCCTAAAGAGATACCATGCTTAATGAGCCACGGCCTAGGTCAATGATAGATGACGACGACTATGTCCACTCGCTATCTTCCTAAGCCCAAGCTTTATAAGCAGTAGCCGGCCTTCTCCATGTCGGACCGAAATGCCCTTAAACTAATAGCAGACCGAAACGTCTTTAAACTACTACCGCAGCATCTTTAGGCTGACGAGATATAAAAAAAAACATATAAAAATAAAATAAAAAAACGGTATGTCCATAAGCAAAAAGGGCACGGATGAAAACCCGAAAGGGCTCCGTGAGTAAAAACAGCAGGGCTACCGGCGAGTGTTCGTGAAAACCCGAAAGGGCGCGACCTCGTAAAAAAAATATAAAAAGAATAAAAAAAAACGGTATGTCCATAAGCAAAATGGGCATGGATGAAAACCCGAAAGGGCTCCGTGAGTAAAAACAGCAGGGCTACCGGCGAGTGTTTGTGAAAACCTGAAAGGGCGCAACCTCGTTAAAGGACACTTGTAGGGTCCTCTCGACCTTGTAAGGAGAAACCACCCGCGTGAGATCCTTACGACTCACAAGGGAGCAACACACTTAGGGATCCCCACGATTCCTAAGGAGAAAATACACTTGCGAGATCCTCACGACTCGTAAGAAGAAATCTCTTATGGGACCCTCACGGCTTATAAGAGTTGAAAGTCTTAAGTTACAGAGACCTAAACCTGTGCTTAAGCAACCCCCACAACTTCCGATATTGCCCTACAAGTGGCTCAATACTGACTCTTGTATACAATCCACGGGCGCGAATAAACATTTCCCTAACCAAGTCTCATCCGTGACTGGGGATATGTTCGCATGGTGAACAACCCTTGTAAATCCTCTCGATTTATGAGGAGAAAACCCTCCTGTAGGATCCTTACGACTTACAGAGGAAACGAACACTTAGGAATCCTCACGATTCCTAAGGAGAAAATACACCTACAAGATCCTCACGACTTGTAGAAAGAAATACCTTTGTGAGACCCTTACGGCTCATGAAGTCAAAAGCCTTAGTCGGCGGGACCCTAACCCTGTTCACTAAGCCACCTTTGTTTGACACCGACGGAGGCAAATGATGATTCACTCCTGGAAATATCCCAGTTGTAGCGGTGCTGATGCCGAAATCGACGTCTAATTTCAGGTTTACGGCGAAAAGCCAATAGGCCGCACATGCATGCAAAATAGCCGAAATGATTGGGCAACTTGCAATAAAAAGCAGCAAGTAAAAATGTATGCATGCAAAATAGCCGAAATGATTGGGCAACTCGCAATAAAAAGCAGCGAGTAAAAATAAAATAAATAGCCGAAATGATTGGGCACCGCGAAAAATAGCCGAAATGATTGGGCAATCGCGACCTTCGCGATATAAAAGCTGAAATGATAGAGCATCGCGGAAATAAAATAAAAAAAATGATGATAAAACTTTGGCCCTACAGCTGAGATCACATCGATCCCTGTATACAATCCAAGGGCACAAACAAAGAGGGAACCATACTTTCCCAACAGGCTCCGCCAGAAAACGAAGCCAAATCTCGACGGTTCATCCCAACTCCGAAGAAACCAGTGTCTTCGGCAAATACCTCAACTCAGGGAAACAAACAATCCTTGACGAGAGCCTCCTGATCCACGTCGACTCGCAGAGCAACCAGTGCCTCCGTGGGAAATTCTCGACTCGTTTCAACACCAGGGAAAAAAATAATCCTTGGCACTAGGGAAACAAATAATCCTTAGAAAATACCTCAACTCAAGGAAACAAACACTCCTTGACGAGAGCCTCCTGATTCGCATCGACTCGCAGAGCAACCAGTGCCTCCGTGGGAAATTCTCGATCCGTTTCAACACCAAGGAGACAAATAATCCTTGGCGCTAGGGAAACAAATAATCCCTAGCAAACACTTCAACTCAAGGAAACAAACACTCCTTGACGAGAGCCTTCTGATCCGCGTCGACTCGCAGAGCAACCAGTGCCTCCGTGGGAAATTCTCGACTCATTTCAACACCAAGGAGACAAATAATCCTTGGCGCTAGGGAAACAAATAATCCCTAGAAAACACTTCAACTCAAGGAAACAAACACTCCTTGATGAGAGCCTCCTGATTCGCGTCGACTCGCAGAGCAACCAGTACCTCCGTAGGAAATTCTCGATCCGTTTCGACACCAAGGAAACAAATAATCCTTGGCGCTAGGGACACAAATAATCCTTAGCAAATACCTCAACTCAAGGAAACAAACACTCCTTGACGAGATCCTCCTGATTCGCGTCGACTCGCAGAGTAACCAGTGCCTCCGTGGAAAATTCTCGATCCGTTTCAACACCAAGGAAACAAATAATCCTTGGCGCTAGGGAAACAAATAATCCTTAGCAAATACCTCAACTCAAGGAAACAAACACTCCTTGACGAGAGCCTCCTGATTCGCGTCGGCTCGCAGAGAAACCAGTGTCTCCGCTGGAAAATTCCCGATTTGTCTCAACTTGCAAGATGAAGCCTCAGGCAGCAGGGACTAAAAAGCTTGCTTCTTGAACAATGGGACCCTGCAAGTCGATTTAGAACAGTCTCTTGCATACTATCCACGGGTCTCATTCTCCGAAATCGAGTTTCAACAAGGAGGGAAACAACCGCTTATGAGTCCTCTCGACTCGTAAGAGGGAAAAATTCACTTACAGGATCCTTACGACCTATGAGAGAAAACACACTTAGGAATCCTCACGACTCATAAGGAGAAAAACCCACCTACGAGATCCTCTCGATCCGTAGGGAGAAAAATCTCTACGAGACCCTCACGGCTCATAGAGTTGAAAAGTCTTAGGCAGCAGAGCTGAACCTGCGGCCTAAGCCATCGTTATTTCTTAAGAAAGTCGAGATGCGTACTCTATTATCTGTTGACCATGTTCACTAAGGTGGCATGCTGATAATAAAAGAAAGAAAAGGCAGAGAAATGACACAAGACGTTACAGAAGATGTGTATCTTTTATTCATAAACTTGATAGAGTACAGGATACATTGTGCTAAAGAATAAAAATATATATATATATACATTTTTTATTTACAAGTAAAAACGATACAAGAAAACTTACTGAGAAGGAAGCGTCTTGCATAGCTCTAGCAATTGTTCGCGCACTTCCTTCCCTACTTTCTTCTGATCGGCCACCACTGCCAGCTCCGCCTCCACTTGGGCCCGTTGCTGCAAGACAGATGCGAGCTAATCCCTGACAGCCTGATGAGAAGCTTCGTGACCTGGGGTATCATGCTCGGCTACATCAAGATTTCACTTCAAGTTTAACCCATGGGAGATGCGCTCTAGGAGACCCTCAAAGATAGCGTTTACTTGGGCAGCATTTGCCTCAACTTCAGCACGTAGACGGGCCGTCTCGCTCAAGTTCTCTCGGCATTCCTGTAGCTTTAAGGCTGCTTCTTGTTCCAAGTGGCAGACATAAGAAGCGCTTTCCGTGATCCATGCTGCTCTTTCATTGCTCGTGGCTAAGGTCTCAGAGGAGAGATGCATAGACTCCAACTGATGAAGGCGAGCCTCAATCTCCCGGCAGTGATTAATCCAAGAGACGACGATGCCCTCGTCATGGAAGTTGGCAAATATCACCAACATCGGGTTAACCATCGTAGCGAAGTCCTCAGCGGGCGTAGGAGTCTCGACGTCGAGTTCCTCGATGTAGTCGCTCAACATGCGCAGACTATTCGCCGCACCTTTTGAAGACGGACGTTTCTGGGAAAGGCCGCCCGGCATTGTAATATGAGACTCAAAAGGCGCCGAGACTGGAACGACAGCTGAAAAGACAAAGTGCGATTAGATGATGATTCAATAGATATGGAAAAGGTTATTGATAAGATAGTTTACTATACCGGTTGAAGCAGGTGGCAAGGCCGGAAGGGCCGGCGGCGCGACCGATCTTTCTTCTCCCCCTTCAATTTGTAACACTGCAGTCAGGACAAGAGAGAGTTAGAAATAATTCTATCACCGAGAAAGAAAGATATCAATGGAAACCATACTTACCAGTGCCACCGGAGGAAGAAGCGAGTTCAGATGGGAAGGAGAAGTATGGGAGTAACACTTGATATAGATGATCAAAGAGTACTCCTGAAAAGACATAACAGTGCGACTTTAGTACACAAATTATTCGTTTGAAAGATAAAATTAATAAATTGCAAACCCATACATTCCAACATCTTCGACGGTATGAGAGAGGGTTGAGAGGTGACCACCGCCAAGGCAGTCGTTGAAGGCGCTCCCTCGAGCAGTGGGACATCAGCGCTGACCGCACCTGCGTTACAAGAAAAAAGGGTGAACTTGTCAGAAAGGACTGTAAGGTAAAGAGAGACAGCAACTTGGGATTTACCTGATGAGCTGCCGGCTGAAACGGAGGCGATTCCCTCCTCTATTGACATGAGGCCACCGCCCGTGGTCTCATCACCCGACTCAATGGGAACCGTTGTTGTGCTCGCGAGACCTGGAGACGGCGGAGGACCATAGACGGGGAGGGCTATGACTGGAACATTGCCAGATTCCTGAGAAGGAGCGGTTGGCTCGTCCTCGGGAATCATGGCCACCTCACCCGCTACTCCCTCGGGTTCAGTAGTCGCGGTTGTCTCGTCCACCATCACCACAAGGTCATCGGCCTCAGGCACTCCGCCCACTGATACCTCGGGCTCAGCAACAACCGCTTGCTCAGGTATAGTGGACATGACTAGTTCGTCAGCCACTACCTCGGGCCCAACAATTCCAGCTGTGTCATCCGCCACCGACTCGAGCTCGACCAATATCTCTCCTCTCGGCCCCTCGGGATCGACAGTCTCTGCCTCCCCCTCGGTTGGGCTTGGCCCTGCAGGGTGGAACATATAAGAACCGACAGTTTTATAAGTCTTATAACAAGATTCTGAAAGAAGTATTACCTGAGGTAGACTTGTCATTGGCCTCTCGATTGGCGTGGATCGCCTGTCAATGAGCTGTAGACAGGGCGACTGGAGGCTCTTTTGACGGAGTGTCTGTTTCCTGATTTAAAATCAGGAAAGCTTCTGTGAAGAGCTTCGAAAAGGGGGCCACGTGCTTACACGTGACCAGCAGTCACGTGTTGACACGTGACCTATAAAGTACAGAAAAGGGGCACAATGATTCGCTGAACAAAGTCAAGAAAAAAGAGCTTCAGAAGAGGTCACGTGCTCCCACATGACCAGGGTCACGTGTCGACACGTGACGTTCAAAGTAGCAAACTCGCTCTCCAATTGAACCAAGGAAAGAAGTGCCAGACAGGGGTCACGTGTTCACACGTGACCAGGGGTCACGTGGTAGCACGTGACGTTTAAGCAACGATCAGAAGACAGCGCAAAAGAAAGGAAAATGCTCATTCCAAAGGGGGTCACGTGCTCACACGTGACCATGGGTCACGTGGTCACACGTGACCGGCTCTCAAAGCCCTTTTTGTCAACAGAATTAAATTCTGAGAGAAATGCAAATCTTTCCAAAGGAACGCAACTATATGCATCCAATCAAATTAAAGATTCAGGGGTCATTTATTTATGGAAAATCTCGGGTTTGGAAAGATTTCCCCCTTAAATCTAACCAAAATAACAAGGGAGAATCTCTGGATTTGAAATCCAACGGTGAATAAAATTCACCTAATAATCCAAAGGTCCAGAACGAATGAAGGATGCAAATCAAATCTCTCAATGAAGATTCGTCACAAAACTAACTGATTCAGCTGCTTCTCCTATAAATAGGAGCCAAGAGACACAAAAAAAAACATACATGCGCAGAGAAGAAAAAAAAGGGAGGAGAGCTTTGATACTTTGAAAAGACTCGGATCATCTGCAAAAAAAAACCCTAGGTAAGAAAGGGAAGGCTTTTTGAAAACAAAGAGAATTTAATTCTCAACATATAAAACAGAAGAATATATTTCTTCTCTCTTTGGTAGAGGATCTGCAAAGTGCACATCTCCCCTTTAGGTTGAGAATTTAATTCTCAATGGGTTGAGATCCTGCCATGCAGGTCCAAAACATAGAGAGGGAATGCAAGCATGAGAATTTAATTCTCAGAACTACAGGAATTTAATTCCTTTAAGATAAAAGTAGGGCTTGACCCTGTATCACGGGAATTTAATTCCTTCAAAACAAAAGAAACAGGGTTGAATCCTAATTAAGAACATAGTTCTGTTGAAACAGCGGGAATTTAATTCCTTTAATCATAATTCCCAAAAGGGGAGTTTAATTCCTTAAAAGCTTTTGTTAGGGTTTAACCCTGTTCAGTTCTTCGCATAAACGAGGAATTTAATTCCCACAGAAAATCTAGAGTTAAACTCTATTCCAGAATACAAGTCTTCAAAAGGAAATAGGAATTTAATTCCTCTAAGATTTAAAGTTCGAGGAATTTAATTCCTGAAAAAAAAGAGTAACAGATCCTCTAAAAACTACATAGAGGCAGGGTCACGTGCTACCACGTGACCCCCCAAAACCCCTACAGAAAGCCCCTTTGAGGCAGCACCCCACGTGACCCACGTGACCCTCAGCAGAAGCCTTAACACAAAGGCATTTGAATGCCCATCACGTGATGGCACGTGATGCTCTGAAAGACGCGATAGTTTCAGCAGAACAAATGAAGGGAAGGCGCTCTCACGTGCTGCCACGTGACCCTTCCTGCCTTAGTGTTTAACACTAAAATTAAAACTCTCGAGCCCAGTGTTAAAACACTGTCGGGCCTTAGCATTCAATGCTGATTAAAAAAGCCTTATTTGCAGTGTTCAACACTGATCTGTTTTAGTGTTTAACACTAATTTGAAAAAGCCTTATTGCTGGTGTTTAACACCAATTATCTCTCAATGTTGAACACTAACTTGTCAACCGAGATGTCATTCCCAGTATTCAACGCTGATTGCTCTGAAGTGTTTAACACCAGGCTTAGGCCCAATTGGCTAAAGGGATAGAGGCAAAGCCTCTCCTGATTGGACTTAGCCCTAGCTGGCCATAAGTCCTCAATTCGTGATTAACTGGGCCAATGGGCTCATAACATAATTGATCAGTCTTGACCCAAATTGGGCCAGGGACTATTTAATCCACCGCGGTTCTAGGGTACATCTCTTCACTCCTTTGATACTTGGCATTGTAATCCCTCAATGTCTTCAAAGAGGTGACGGGTCCCGAAGACCACTCATGATATGGACTGTGGGGTCCTTAAACCCACGCATAATGCAAAATTCCTGGTTACGTGGAACGCGGATAACGTCACTCTTTGACCCCGTGGAAAACGTCCAGAGCGGATCCTGGTCCTCGCAGAGCACGGCAGTGAACCCGTGTGAAGCATCCAGAGCGGAGCCTGGTCCTCGCCTAGCACGGCAGTGAACCCGTGTGAAGCATCCAGAGCACATAACGGACTGTGGAGTCCTTAAACCCATGGACTATGACGTCCTTAACCTCGACCGAGATGTCTTTAAACTACCCATCGACCGAGATGTCTTTAAACTACCCATCGACCGAGATGTCTTTAAACTACCCATCGACCGAGATGTCTTTAAACTACCCATGGACCGCAATGTCCTTAAACTACCCACGGACCGCAGTGTCCTTAAACTACCCACGGACCGCAGTGTCCTTAAACTACCCATGGACCGTAATGTCCTTAAACTAGAACCATAGAGCCTCCATATGCTCTTTCGTCGGATCTGAACGGTCCTGTTTAAGTTGATCTTAGCCTCAGAGATGGCTAACGCGTCCTTAAACCCTCAAGCAGACTGGACTATGAATCCCCCTAATTAACTCTGGCTCGAGGGTACATCTCTGAACTCCTCTGACACCTGTCGTTGTAATCCTTTAACGTCGTCAGAGAGGTGATGGGTCCCGACGGCCATACATACGATGGACCACTATGTCCCTAAAACTGGAACAATGGAGTTCAAACGCTCCTTTGTCGGATCTAAACGATCCCGTTAAGTTGATCTTAGTCTCAAACTAGACTAACGTATCCTTAACAAATGTTTGAGTTGATCTTAGCCTCAAGTATGGCTAACGTGTCCTCAAACCAAACCCCCAAACCCAAATCTAAGATAACACGGATTTGGACTGGTCCACGCCCTACGGGCGATGACATAACTTGGTCTCCGTAAACGATCCACGGGCAGGAAAACATAAAACAAAAACACACGACATGAAGTGACCATCTGGAGAAAGAGAAAGTTGTTACCACGATGCGGTAGCGTAATTAACTGCAGGGGCTTGCGCCTGCAGGGAAGAGCGTCCCCACAATCAAAAACCCCTCAAATGAGGGGGAATCTGACGAAGTCTGCTACATCGGACGCATCCGTCTAAACCTCCGATACATGGCGCCATGGATCGACTTGGCATCCTCGGAGAGATGGACGGATAGCACCTATTGGCATCTGCCCCGAACCTCAGGCGAGACGCCCCGACTTCCCGCGTGTCCGTTCGGAGGGGAACAGATTCTGGCACGCCCGGTGGGACCTTTTCCTCTTTCCACTCCACACTTCGTGTGTCGTGATTCGCGAACCAATCGCGGTTCGCTAATAGTTGCCCTTGGGTTTCAAGATACTAAGAATTGGCGCCTTGCTTATTGCAGAAAGCAAAGGATCGATGGCTTCTACTTCTGCGAAATCCTCCAATTGCTCGAGCTGCAATCGCGACCAACGCTTTGCCTCGCCAGGAGGTGTAGCCTATGGACCCCAAGCTGCTTCGTTGTTCACAATGCCGGTGGACCAAGTGACTCAAGCCACTACCGGATTGTTCTTTGGACTATATGATTATTGTCAAAAACTGTAATTTACCGCAATCAGAAACGGCGTCGCTTCGCAGCTAGCCGGTGAGTGCGGGTCGATCCACAGAGACGGGTAAATTCCTTTATTGTGTTTTAACGAGTTGATTATATTTGTCGTTTTGGTTTTATAAAAATCTAGATCTAAAACTTAATTAATCTAATTTAAATTCTTGCTAGGGTTAGGCTTAGAGGAAGTTTTGGAGATTGATGTTTCCTCACCGCTTTCAACACCGTATTTTAGATCCATTAGGTGTTGAGATAATTATCGATAAAGTGGATACGACTCTTTTGGGAAGATGTCTTCTTCCTCTAGATTCGTATCCTTCCTTTATCGTTAATTACCCTAACCCCCATGGAAAACGCGCGCAACCAGGCCTTTATACTGCGGTTCACCGTTACCTCGAGGGGTAGGGTGCCGCAGGGAGCGGTTGTGCGCGCATGCATGGAGTTCTTAATGGGATAGTTTAATATGGCATTGAAAGGGGTGAGAGATTTCATCTCTCAACCCTTTCCCTAAGGCTAACCCTAACAAGCGAGGAGACTACTCGCTCATTAGGGGATGAAATAACATTAAAAGAATAAAAGAAATAAAAGACTTACTAATGGTGATGGCTCCCTCCAAGCGATAAAGAACAGATCTGAATGTCACTTCCAGAATTTCTGAATTTTTATTTATTGAAAAGAGGCATACAATTTTTAGATCTAAAACTACAATTTATAGGAAACTATAAAAACTAGGGTTACAGACTCTCGTACATGCGCAATTACTGATTTGCCCACTTAAAATCACAACACCCGCACCGACGTAACAACGCACTAAAAATCCACCGACATGCTCTCTGTACGGCCGCGGAACCGCGGCTCCAGGTAGGGTTTGGCCGCGGTTCCGCGGCCAAACTGTAGACTTGGGTTCTGATCTTTTGTGGGCTTTCCTCTGGGCTTCTGGGCTTCTTGTTTATATGTGTATTTTCTCTGTTGGGCTTCTTATTCTCTTCCAGATATTTCAGTGAATACTTGTAGCGATCTTTTAACCGTTTCACTTGACTTTTTGGACCTTGCACTGTTCTTCGACTAGGCTTGGCTAGGATCCGTCTGCTTGTTGGTCAAAAGTCCCTTTTTCTGTTGTTTTGTGTCTTTTTCACTGTACTTGCTCCAGAAACCTGTATCCTGTAATATGCAACAAACGTGCGTCAAGAGTACCTGTTTATTTATAAAAAGGGTAAGAATAGGGGAATGATAAATGTAATATTATGGTCTGAACAAATACCCCCAAACTTACCTTTTGCTCGTCCTCGAGCAAACTTATTGTTTTATTCTCTACAAAAAACCTAACCGCACTTTCGCAGGGAAACGCGATTGCACTGAGCACGTGCAACAAGCCGTTAAACCTCTAGGTGTCCCTAGTAGGAGGAGTGTTGTCTCCTGAGGGTTTTCAGCGGATTACACCCACAAAATCCTATCAGTTTGGCTCATTGACTTTTGTTCTCCAATCAGGTTTTCTAATAAGGAATTCTATTATCTTTTGACTTGCAAATTGTCCACCCATATTCTTCACACATCCTTATCATTTAACTTAAGATTATATATGTTATGTAGACTTACTTAGCTTTCGGCATTTCTTAAGTTTTCCTTCTAGGGTTCCATCTCCACTTAGGAATTTCTATCAACTCTATTAAAGATATAAGTTCTATTCTTCATTCCTTTCTCTCATCTAAATTCCAATCACATACCCCTACGTGTGTGTATAAGTCACCCCTACACTTGGAAATTCAAATTAAGCAATCAACCCCTTGTCCGTTGTCCAAAGTACTAATTAGTGGTGAATTTAAATGAAATTTGCTTACACATCCTTCATGCGACCGTTAATACTTCTTGAGGTACCAACGACCGATTACAAAATGCGTTTGCACTTTAAAGCATACTTCCTAGTCTTTGCAACACCCAAGACTTTAGCAGTGGCTCCCAAACCAGTTGGTCTAAGGCACTAGGTGATGAAGCACCCTCGCTAAGTATTTTTTCTATTTTTGCAGCCTTAAGTAATCACAAAAACCAGTGTCCATTTTTTTTCTTTTATTCACACTTTTTCATACTAAGGACTCTAGACAAGAGCCTTTCAAGGTCTCTTCTACTATTCCAAGTTTCAAGGTGCGTGATTGTGCAAATTGTAGGGTATACGTTTTCAGATTCTAGACTTAAGCTAGGAGCTATTTTTCAAACTTATACTCTAATAAAAACATCAATATTCTTCCCTTGTTTTGACTTAGCCCAAAAAGTGAACCCAAAATTTGCCTATTTCTAAATAAACTACAAGGCATATACTTTCTACCGTTAAACCTTAAGGAATGTTATTTTTAGGGTTTTTAATTTACTAAGTCTAAGATCTAGTTGTTCCTAGCCAGTTGACCTATTTGTCAAACTCTAGTCAAATAAGCCAAAATTGAATACATTAATTTTTATAATTTTTTTGAAAGTTTTCAAATTTTTATGGGTTTTCAAATAAGTATGCAAATGCAAAGATATGTACAAATGAATGCGAAGGAAAAAGACGTACCGAGCATACCCCCAAACTTGAACTTGACAGTGTCCTCACTGTCATGCTAAATCAAGAGGGTCAAAATACCGATACTCACCTGTTTATTTATTTATAGTTTTTTTTTTTATTGTTAAGAAAAACAAAAATATATACAAAAGGACCCTCCCCCAAACTTCATTTAAACTATGTTAGACATTACTGCCAAACTTTGCATCGGCCAAAAATCAATACCAACCATTTGAAAAATTTATTAGTAAAGGATATTGGTTGGTGGACAAATAAGTTGTGGTGGTCCGCAAAGAATTTGGGAAGATAGAAGTAGTGGTATGGGAGGTGTGGAGGGAAATATACAGGTGATGGTGATGCATCGAAACGAGAATGCGAATGATCAGCAATCAGTGGAGTGTTGGCATTCTCGTACCTTATTAAAAGAAAGGGGGGTATTTCAACTTCTAAGGGAGGAAGTTGACTCACCACAATACCCCCAAGATGTTCCTGTGGGTCCTTTATTGACATGGCATCATCCATCACATGTGTATGATATTCACTTATGAGGGAACTTATCTCCTCGATGTCCGCCATAGTCCAACTGAAAACTTGCCGCCTATCTTGTAAGACTTTAAAAATAGCGTTCTCTTGCTCGAAGGCTAGAGAGGCTGATATGATAATGGGAAAAGTCTCATTCTCACCTATGTAAGCAAATCTACGGTGAGACGGCAAGGGCGTGAGTTCGAGTTTTGGAGGTGAAAGAATCATTGCGGAACCTACCTCGAACTCAAAGGACTCCAACACTGGTTCGAAATCACTGCAGACAACCGATTCGGATGGCTCGACTAACTCATCCAGCAATTCAAACGACTCATATTCGGGCTGTGAGTCGTCGTCATCCGAAAAAGTGAAACATTCATAATCAACTTCGGTTGTGTCAACGGTAGTAGGCTCAAGGAGGGACGCACTAGTCGCGTCAAAACTGTCTTCATCAAATAGAAATCTCTCAAGCTCGCAGTCCTCCTGCGTGATTTCGTGAATAGAGCAAACTTCTCGTGTACTTGTTTTAGGCACGTGGGGCAGACTTCCCATCTTATAAATATTGAACTCACTAGACCTCTTTCCGAAGGATAGAGTCATGGAGCCATTGCGACAATTTATTACTGCATTGGAAGTGGCCAAAAATGGTCGACCAAGAATCACCGGAATTTGGTTTATTGGGTTGGCAACAGGTTGTGTATCCATAACGATAAAATCAACGGGGAATATGAATTCCCCGACTTTGATCAACACATCCTCTAGTTGACCCCTTGGATAGGTGATTGATCGATCAGCCATTTGGAGAGTGCAACGAGTGGGTTTCAACTCTCCAACCCCTAATTGTTCGTACACGGAGTAAGGAATCAGGTTAACACTAGACCCAAGATCTAAAAGTGCTTGATTAATTTTCTTATCCCCAATTGTAATTGAAATCGTAGGACAGCCGGGGTCCTTTCGTTTTTGGGGTAAGGTTTGATGGTGGTTAATAGCATTGCTCACTGCACTAGCCACTAGCACTTTCTTGGGTACTTGAGATGCTTTTCTCTTTGAAGTGCATAATCCCTTTAAGATTTTTGCGTATGAAGGGACTTGTTGGATAGCATCCAAGAGAGGTATATTTATGCTAACCTGTTTAAATATTTCCACAATCTTCTCCACTTGTGTATTTGGTTTACTAGGACTCAACCTGTTTGGAAATGGTGCATTTTGAAAATTAGGTGAGTCAAATGTTTGTGGGGCAGACTGTGGATTAGGAACGGATCCCGGTGTAGATGTGTTCGTGTTGTGAGAAATAGGTCCGTTCGAGTAAGAAGAAGTAGAGCCGTGTGAAGGGTGGAGAATAGGCTCTAAAGAAAAAGGTGAAGAAGGAAGTGAAGAAAATGAAGAAGGGGAAGAAGAACCACCGGCGGGGATGTCATCATTAGTTTCCACATTATTCTGCAACTCTCTTCCGGATCTCAACGTGGTCACCGCATTTACATTGTGATTGTGATATGCGTTTTGTGCGTGACCGGGATTGGGCATTGGTTGAGATGGAAGCTTTCCCTTTTCTCTCTCGCTCAATGCAGCAGTTAATTGTGCAATTTGTGCCTCAATAGATTTGATACTTTGATCGTGTGAGGCATTGTTATTCATTAAAGATTGCACATAACTTTCAAATCTTGCTGCGGATTCTGTAGATTGCTTGAGAAATGCTTCAAGACTTTTCTCGAGCGAGCTAACCTTATCATCATTAGGTTGAACCAAGTTGTTCGTTTGATTTGTATAAGGTTGTTGTTGGAAAGGTTGCTGTATTTGAGTTTGTAAGGGTGCTTGTTGTTGTTGTGGAGGAGCTCTTTGAAAATTGTTATTCCCTTGGAACTGTTGATTTGGGTGACTCCTCCACCCCTGATTGTATGTCGAAGAGTACGGATCATTTCTTTGTCTTTGCTGGAATGCAGCATTGACTTGATCCTGCCCTTGAATAGGTGTATTATAAGGGCACTCTTCGGTTAAATGTGATGGGTTAGAACAACAAGCACAAACAGTTCTTGTGGGTAGAGTAGGGGCAGGAGAAGTCGATGAGATTTTTGTCTCAATGGCTTCTAGCTTTTTCATAAGTGAGGCCATCTCGGCCTTCATAGCTATCGACATATCTATTTGATGTATGCCTGCCCTAGATTGACCAACTGAAGAAGATGATGTGGTCTTGGTACTCTCCCATTGAATTGTTTGCTCACTTAGGTCCTCAAGAAACTGCCAAGCTTCGTCGCTAGACTTGGAGAGAAAATAACCTTGACATATTGTTTCTAGCAACTGCTTCGTTGCTGCGTTCAATCCCTCGTATAATGTTTGGCAAAGTTGCCACTTTTCTATCCCATGATGAGGGCATTGAACAAGTAGGTCTTTAAATCTCTCGAAGCACTTCCAGAATGGTTCGGAAGGAAGCTGTGAAAATTGTATAATTTCGTTTCGGATTCTGGCAGTTTTGTGGTGAGGATAGAATTTTTTTAGAAAAGCTCTTACAAACTCGTCCCAATTTCTAATAGAATGTGATGCGGTGCTGTATAGCCACTTCTCGGCTAGGTCACATAAGGTAAAAGGAATGACCCTTAGCCTTATTGCGTCATCACTTAATTGGGTTGTCTTCATCATGGCGCAAACGTTTTGGAATTTATTAATGAAAATATATGCATCTTCGGATTCCAAACCATGAAACTTAGGCAGCATATTGATGAAGTGTGGTTTTATTTCAAAATTGTCCCCATTTGCCGGTGGGGGTGAAAGACATGTAGGTAAGGAAGTGCGGACGGGGTAGAAGAGATCCTGGAGCGCGACTCGTGCGGGCGCTACAACAGGCGGAAGATTCGGGTTATTCGCACCTGGCGGAGGTGGAATCATTCCCGTCGTTGTAGTATAGTGGTGAGTATTCCCGCCTGTCACGCGGGTGACCCGGGTTCGATCCCCGGCAACGGCGCCATTTGATTATTGTCAAAAACTGTAATTTACCGCAATCAGAAACGGCGTCGCTTCGCAGCTAGCCGGTGAGTGCGGGTCGATCCACAGAGACGGGTAAATTCCTTTATTGTGTTTTAACGAGTTGATTATATTTGTCGTTTTGGTTTTATAAAAATCTAGATCTAAAACTTAATTAATCTAATTTAAATTCTTGCTAGGGTTAGGCTTAGAGGAAGTTTTAGAGATTGATGTTTCCTCACCGCTTTCAACACCGTATTTTAGATCCATTAGGTGTTGAGATAATTATCGATAAAGTGGATACGACTCTTTTGGGAAGATGTCTTCTTCCTCTAGATTCGTATCCTTCCTTTATCGTTAATTACCCTAACCCCCATGGAAAACGCGCGCAACCGGGCCTTTATACTGCGGTTCACCGTTACCTCGAGGGGTAGGGTGCCGCAGGGAGCGGTTGTGCGCGCATGCATGGAGTTCTTAATGGGATAGTTTAATATGGCATTGAAAGGGGTGAGAGATTTCATCTCTCAACCCTTTCCCTAAGGCTAACCCTAACAAGCGAGGAGACTACTCGCTCATTAGGGGATGAAATAACATTAAAAGAATAAAAGAAATAAAAGACTTACTAATGGTGATGGCTCCCTCCAAGCGATAAAGAACAGATCTGAATGTCACTTCCAGAATTTCTGAATTTTTATTTATTGAAAAGAGGCATACAATTTTTAGATCTAAAACTACAATTTATAGGAAACTATAAAAACTAGGGTTACAGACTCTCGTACATGCGCAATTACTGATTTGCCCACTTAAAATCACAACACCCGCACCGACGTAACAACGCACTAAAAATCCACCGACATGCTCTCTGTACGGCCGCGGAACCGCGGCTCCAGGTAGGGTTTGGCCGCGGTTCCGCGGCCAAACTGTAGACTTGGGTTCTGATCTTTTGTGGGCTTTCCTCTGGGCTTCTGGGCTTCTTGTTTATATGTGTATTTTCTCTGTTGGGCTTCTTATTCTCTTCCAGATATTTCAGTGAATACTTGTAGCGATCTTTTAACCGTTTCACTTGACTTTTTGGACCTTGCACTGTTCTTCGACTAGGCTTGGCTAGGATCCGTCTGCTTGTTGGTCAAAAGTCCCTTTTTCTGTTGTTTTGTGTCTTTTTCACTGTACTTGCTCCAGAAACCTGTATCCTGTAATATGCAACAAACGTGCGTCAAGAGTACCTGTTTATTTATAAAAAGGGTAAGAATAGGGGAATGATAAATGTAATATTATGGTCTGAACACTATACTCCCACCATCAAGCTTCACGGCGCCGGTGTTGACAAAGGAAGCGCTCAAGAAGTCGGTCTTTGATCGTCTTGCCCCTGCCGCGGCTCCTCTCAACGAGTCGCCCGATGCCAACGCCTCAGTCTTCTCTAGATTGGGCCAGAAATCCTGCGAACTCATCATAAGGCCTACAATCTCGGAGGAGGCTGCTTCTAAGAAAGTGGCCGCTCCTGCCCTCGAAATCGCCAAGGCGGCTTCTCCGGCCAAAAGGTCGGTCTTTACAAGGTTGACGGCTTCAGCTCCCGCTCCCGCTGCACAAAGGACATCGGTCTTTGACAGGCTAACACCAACAACGACCCCCCACCTACACAGGGGGCAAGACGAGACCATTCTTATAGCTGACTCTTCGCCGTCTGCGCGACGCGCTCGACGTCGTTATTGGCGCCGAATAAGGAAGGCTGGAGGCAACTCCCCCTCTGGATTGACTCCACCAGCCCCGGTGGTAGAAGTTAACGCTGCTGTTCCGACTGGGAACAACTTCGAAATGTTAAATAAGGTGCGAAGGAATTCCCCTACTGCAGTGCTAAAGAGGTCTCCTCCCCCATCAGGAAAGGTTGCGGAAATAAAATCAGACCAACCCCGATCTCCTCAACGGCTGTCTTCCAAAATCTATAAGGTTTGGCGGCAGGCCCGAGACTCAATCATCGACCCAAACTTCTCCCGCCAGCATAAGAAGCT
Source organism: Agapanthus africanus (assembly GCA_030015575.1). Taxonomy (NCBI): domain Eukaryota; kingdom Viridiplantae; phylum Streptophyta; class Magnoliopsida; order Asparagales; family Amaryllidaceae; genus Agapanthus; species Agapanthus africanus. Next base: position 354,931,632 of record JASDDO010000016.1, on the reverse strand, counting down.
GAAGATCCAACCGGAAGCTGGTCACCAGGCTAAACCCCAAAAGGTTGTCTGGACGCCCGCCTTATCGCCCCCCTCAACCTCCGTGGCTCATAAAAAGAGGAAGCTGGAGAAGACCCCGCAGCACGCCACGACGGCTAAAAGCAATAAGCCCAGACACCCTAAGTCTGGGGGCACGGTGGTGCACACTGTTTACGTGGTCTCTGGAAAGGAGGAGAGCCGCACTTCTACAGGCCACCGACCACTAACCCGATCCGTAACGAAATCCCAGGAGCAGCAACAAAAGCTCCAAGAAATGATGAATGCTATGGCCGCGCTCACCGGGCCAAAGGAAAGCCCAGAAGCGTCCTCAGACGCACGCCGGGAGGAAGAAACCGACGCTGAATTCCTTCGCCGGACACTGGAGAAAAGGGACAAAGAGGCTGCTGAACAAGCGGCCAACATACAACGGATGGGCCTTCTCTTTCAAGATGTGATAGGAATGATGATCCAGCAAGACTTACCCGCCGAAGATCCTCCGATTATTCTTGAAGACGACCGAGGAGAGACGTCAAATCCACCACCAGCCCTCTCAACGGCCAAGGAAGAGACGATCTCTAAGGCTGACTTGGCTGACTACATAGCCCAGCAAATCCGGGTCCATCATGCGACTGAGGCAGCTGGTCAAGTCGTGAAAACGGGGCGGCCGTATCCAAGCTGGTACGATCAAATCAAATACCCGCAAGGCTATACGATACCGAAATTCCATGTGTATAAGGGGACCGGCAATCCTCATCAACACGTCGCCCAGTTCCGGGCCCTCTGCGGTAACACCGGCGGTGACGATAAACTGTTACTCCGTCAGTTCGTTGGCAGCTTATCAGAAACAGCGTTCGAATGGTATTCAGAACTTCCGAACGATTCCATCAAAACGTTCGCTGAAATGGAGCTGTTGTTCACTCAGCGATTTGCAAGTGCCAGCGAACACACTCCAATAACTGCACTTATTAACGCCAGGGTAAAACAGGGCGAAACCTGGGTCCAGTAGGCCATACGCTGGCGGAATTTGTGGTCGAGATGCGAGCAACGCATTGAGGAGGCACCCGCAGTGGGCATGTTTGTGGGAACCTTAGACCCCCACGCAACCATCTCCCAGTTTATGATGTTTTTTAAGCCAACCACATTCCAGGCTTTAATCGACAAGTTGGCTCAGATGGACCAGATGGGTCATAGGCCACCTCCCCCGAAGTCGGAACCTCGGAATGATAAGGGTAAAGGAAGAGCAACCTTTGTCGCGAATGCCCAACAGCAACCTGACGCCCCGAAATCGGCAGATCAACTGGAAGAAAGACGCCGGTATTATAATGAAAAGATGAAGCGTCCCTACTCGTTCCCACGAGACAAGACGAGACGGTTATTTGAGCTGGCAATACGCAACAGACTTATTAACCTCCCGAATCCAAGGCGACCGCCACAACCCACCGAGGTGAATAACCCCAACTATTGCCCTTACCATCAGACGGTAAGCCATCCGATTGAAGATTGCTTCGTCTTCAAAGGATGGATCGAAGATCAATACCTCCAGGGGAAGTTTGTACTGTCCGAAAAGTGGAAGGTGAACTCGCCACAACCACATACTCCTAAAAAGACAGACACACCGGGGGCAACCTGCTCCTTTATCGAAGAAGTTCCATGGGAGGTCGTGCTATCAACGAAGACCAAAAGAATGCTGAGAGACCTTCATGCGTGCCCTGCGATTGAATGGAAGGACCCTCTCGAACCTCGAATTATCGAAGGAGCAGTGAAGCCCCGCGCAACTACGAAGACTGCTGATAAGGGCCCAAATACTCACACCCAGCCGTCAAAAGCTTCGAAGAAAAATAAGAAGAAATCCAAGAAGCCCGCGAAGCTTGGAGACGAGCGCACGAACTTGCAGAAGCAAATCGACGCGCTGGAAGAATACAATCAAAAAGCGCGAACTCCTGTCACACTGCGAGAGTTCCTCAACCATACCTTTCAAGAGGGAGATGATGGAGAGAGCTCATCGGATGAATCCGAAGAGTATGTGGCAAGTTGTAACGTAATCTCCCACTCGTTTACCGACGACGAGAGAACTCCTGACACTAAGAAGCCGGAGACGGAGCCCGGACCAGAGCGTGCGAGGCTGACAGTGGATATGATCAATGCCTTTCTGGATGAAATTCGCCTAAAAAGTAAAGCGGATCAGGAGCGTGAGATGGCAGCATCAGAAGGAACCGGAGGCGGGCGACTAAATGAAAGAGTTGAACTACCCCCGCCTGATCAAAAGGCATTCGAAGTAAACAGGAAGATATTCAAGACGAGGAAAAGGTTCGCCAAAGCCATGTCAATGGGAATGAAGCTACCACCCTTGGAAGGAAACACACACAATGGGGCGGAGAAGCACCCCGGCTACTGCGCATATCATCGGAAAATCTCACACCCCACAGAGGAGTGCGACGCCTTTAAGATATGGTGGCAAGGATATGTTGCTCGTCGGCAACATTTCAAACGCATGAAACGCAAAAGCCGTCGGGAGCAAAGAAGCACTGCCGACGGGCCCAACAGAATTACTGGCAACTGCTATATGGCTCATACCGAGGGGTCGCAAGTCCTCACCTTTGGGAGCGACTCTGATGAAGAGGTGACTCTGGGCCCTCTCTTTGAAGAATCCGCGCTAGGGAAAGATGAGGAATCAGAAGCCTGCGGAAACACTCAGCTGCGCAATCGCACACTCCCAGAAAAGAATCTCGGGCCTACGAACAGAAAAGATAAGGGAAAGGAAAAGGTCACTGAAGATATCACTTTGGATGACCAAGTCGCGAAAGAACTGGCTGCTAAAAACCCTCCTAGGAGGAGTAAAGTGGACTATAACATCCTCGCGCATCTAAGGAAGCTACCTTCTCAGCTTAGCATTCTCGACGCCCTCCTATTATCGAAAGAAGCATGGGACTCACTAATTAAGGCATTACAAGAACCTGAGCAATTCCAAGCCTTTCTCGCCACTGAGAAGATGAAGGACGAACTGGAAGAAGTGCATACGGCCGACGTCACTTTCGGTGATGAAGACCTCCTTCTCGGGACGTGCGATCATAACCGTCCCCTATATGTCTCTGGATACTGCCATGACATCAAGATTGGCAAGATCCTGGTGGATAATGGATCCTCCGTCAATCTCCTTAATGTTCGGGTGTTGAAGGAAATCTGCATGAGTGTGCAACATCTCGCTCGGGACAAAATTACTATCTCCGGTTTCGACTCACAATCGTCACGGACTCTCGGGTCCGTGATACTAACGTTACGCTTCGGGCTTCTCGTCACCGACATCAAATTCCATGTCATTGACGCCAAGACCTGCTACAATGCCTTGCTCGGCCGTCCTTGGTTACACGAGTACAACATCGTCCCTTCTACACAACATCAGTGTATGAAGTACTTTAAAGATGGTTTCGAGTATACTGTAACGGGTGAGCTGAACCCATTTTCCGTGAACGAAGTCCGCAAATACGAGGATGCAAAATACTTTTTGCCAGACTTCGAAGATACGGAAAGGTGTCGCAACTCGGAGAACAAAGCCGCCGCCACCATCCCTGTTTTCGGAAGCGATACCGAAGAAGAGGAAGAGATAGTTTATACAGGACCATCTCAACGCAACAACCGGAGGACGCCCACCCCCATACTGGTCTTCGGAAGTGATTCGGAAGATGAGGTCAATGCCGTATTCTCCAATCGGCTTTCAATGCAAGCACCCCTTGGCGATGGCCGCAGTTTGCAAATCACCATGGTACCGCGAGAACACTACAAGGATCTCGACACGCTCCAAGCTCACAGTGTGCAGGACATGCAGACGTTTTACGTCCCTCCCAGGCGAAGGGGTGAGAAGATGATCCTATTCTATCGATCCTCAGAGTCGAAAGTAGAGAAAGAGATCTGGCATGGCGTGGATGCTACACTTGACAGGATCCAACCCATCCGTCTGCCTAGATACTATACAGACGGATTAAAGAAGCTGTTGAAGCGCCAAGGAGTACCCTTAAAACAGACTGTTCGGCAGGCTCGGTTCTATAACAAGATTTGGGATGTCCCCGGAACCCAACGCAAATTGCCCAACGGGAAAATGGAGACACTCGGGCTTGGATACGCGAGAACCGGAAAACGAGAGCGGGCCCACAGCAGCTACGCTATATATACCTTTGATGAAGAAGAGGACGCCCCGTCAGGAGATGCCGATCCCTCGTCAAAACCAGACCCTGCGATTGAAGCACCAAGTCCGTCGTTTGAAGAACAAACGGGCAAGCCTATAAGGGAAGTGAGTCAGAAAGCTCGGGAAGACCACGGCCGCGAAACGGCCATCTATGAGAAGGCCAGGACGCGACGTCTATTTCAACAGATTGCAAAAGACAAAGACGTTCATCTTTGTCAACCCATCATGCGAAAGACCTAATGCGGAGACGGAAATAAGTCGAAAAGCGGAAAGAAAAACCGACAACAACGCCGCAGGATTAGAGGGTTACGTAATCGGGTATTGCACAGCTCGGATTCGTCCTTCATAGAAAAGATGAGTCGAGCGTACTCCTTCCCCCGAGACAAGACGGAAAGGTTACTCAAACTCGCCCTAAAACATCGAATGATCGCGCTTCCAGAGTCTAGGCATCCTGAGCAAACTAGCAAGGCCTCTCATCCGAGTTATTGCTCTTATCACCAAGCCATAGGACATCCTACCGAAGACTGCTTCACCTTCAAGAACTGGGTCGAAGACCAGTACCGGCGGGGCAGATTCGCTTTATCCAACAGCTGGAGGGTAACGCCGCCACGAAAGCACGAGCCCAAGGCCACAAGAACGAAACCGGATCCACCTCAGTCCTGGGAGCGAATTCGTACCTGTTATACGATTACGACATTAAAAGAAGAGCCCAAGAACATGGATGACCTTCCCCAATGCTTTGAGAACGGCGATGGCGAGGTGATCTCAGAATTTCCGCCTGCTCCGAAAGAACTGGAAGATGGCGTACATACTACGGCAGATAACCTCAGGAAGATTGAGTTGGGATCGGCAGAGGACCCGCGACCGACATTTGTCAGCGAGCTACTCTCTGAAGAAAGGGTGGCCGCGTTAAAGAGCGTGCTTCTACGGCATAAAGATTACTTCGCGTGGAACTACTCCGAGATGCCAGGTTTAGATCCGGAGGTCGCTGTGCATAAATTAGCAATATCCCCAGATATCAAGCCAGTCAAGCAGATGCCAAGAAGGATGCGACTCGAGCTTGAGATGAGCATCAACGCCGAAGTCAAGAAACTGATCGATTCTGGATTTATCCAAGAAGTCCAATATCCCGATTGGATCGCCAATATCGTCCCGGTGATGAAGAAGAATGGGACGGTACGTATATGCGTGGATTTCAGGGATCTCAACAAAGCCTGTCCAAAGGATGATTTCCCGGTGCCGGTAACCGAGCTAATGATAGATAACACGTCCACTCACGAGATCTTCTCCTTTATGGACGGTTCCTCAGGATACAATCAGATAAAAATGCATCCCGAAGACCAGAAGCACACCGCTTTCCGGACCCCTTTGGGTGTATTTTGCTACAGGGTTATGCCCTTCGGTCTAAAGAACGCCGGCGCTACCTATCAAAGGGCCATGACAAAGATCTTCGACGATTTCATACATGACATCGTCGAGTGCTATATTGATGACCTCGTAGTAAAGTGTATGTCATACGAAGATCACTTAAAGCATCTGGAGACTGTATTTCAACGCCTTCGGCAATATAATTTGAAGATGAACCCCCTCAAATGCGCGTTTGGAGTCTCCTCGGGCAAATTCCTGGGATTCGTCGTTCGACACCGAGGTTTTGAAATAGATCCGTCAAAGATTAAAGCGATCATGGAAATGCCTCCGCCAAGAACCCTCAAACAGTTGCGGTCTCTCCAAGGGAAGCTCGCATACATCCGGCGATTTATCGCAAATCTTTCAGGAAAATGCCGCCCCTACAGTCACCTGATGAAGAAGGGAACCCCATTCGTCTGGGATCAGAAGTGCCAAGGTGTACTAGACGAGATCAAGTAGTACCTGCAGAACCCTCCGGTGTTGGCCGCACCGGTCAAGGGAAAACCCCTCATTCTTTATACGACCACCCTCGAAGGTTCCTTGGGCGCATTATGGGCGCAAGAGAATGATCAGGGGAAAGAGAGAGCACTCTACTACTTAAGTCGAGTTCTACTGGGGGCAGAAAGTAATTACTCTCCCATTGAAAAACATTGCTTGGCATTAATCTTCGCAATAACAAAGCTCAGGCACTATGCGTTGGCGCATGAAGTCCGTCTTATTTCAAAAGTGGGCCCCCTTAAATACCTGATGTCAAAAGCCATATTGACGGGACGACTCGCTAAATGGGCCCTGCTCTTGATGGAGTTCTCGATAACGTATCAACCTCTCAAGGCAGTGAAAGGTCAGGCCATTGCCGATTTCCTCGTTGAGCACCCGATACCGGCCGATTCCCCGCTGAGCTGTGATTTGCCAGACGAACATGCATTCGATGCGATTGGCACCGGTAGCACTCGATGGGAGCTCTATTTCGACGGAGCATCCTCCATAAAGAAACAGAAGCAAGGTATCCCAATGATCAAATCGGGGATAGGCCTCATCTTTGCAACTCCACAAGGAGGGATAATGCGCTTCGCCTTCTCCTTAACAGAACCAAGAACAAACAATGAAGCCGAATACGAAGCCCTGATAGCAGGCCTCGAAATCGCTATTGACATGGGAATTGAAGACCTCCTCATATACGGGGATTCTCAGCTGGTCGTTAGTCAAGTAAATGGTGACTACCAAACGTGCAAACCGGAGTTGGTGAGATACGGCGAAAAGGTACAACAACTGTTGGCCCAAATTCCCTCCTATACTTTGGAGAACATACCGCGCGCGGAAAACAGCAAAGCGGACGCGTTGGCCAAACTCGCTAAAGAACTGGCTGACGAGAACCTCGATGACGTCAGAATCGTGGTACAAAGCCGTCGAGTGCTAGCCCCGGCAGAAATATCCCCGGAATCATGCAAAGAAAAGGGAGCGACTGAGCAGATGACCCTACAAATGAAGGACCATGAGAAGGCCGAGGACTGGAGGGAAATCTTCGTAGACTACTTTAAGTCCCGCCGAATGCCCGAAGAAGCGTCCTAAAGACATCAGCTCATGAAACGAGCTCTATCTTTCGCCTTCGTCAACGATACCCTATACAAGAGATCGCTTGATTCTCTATGGCTGAGATGCTTAGGACCTGACGAAGCAGAAAAAGTCGTTCAGGAAGTTCATGACGGACTTTGCGGTTCTCACCAAGCAGGCTCAAAGATGAAGTTAAAGATTAAACGAATGGGCTACTATTGGCCCACGATGATCCAGGACTGCCTCGAGTATGCGAAGCAATGCCACTCGTGCCAGATTCATGGAGACTTTATCCACCAACATCCGAATCCGCTACACCCAACGGTGGCCAGCTGGCCATTCGAGATGTGGGGGACTGACATAGTCGGCCCCATTGAACCAGCATCATCTCGGGGACATCGTTTTATCCTGGCGACAACTGATTACTTCTCTAAATGGGCAGAGGCAGTACCATTGAGGGAAGTGAAGACGGAGAATATCCTCCATTTCTTCAAGACGCACGTCATCTATCGGTTTGGAACCCCACGGCGGATTATCTCCGATAACGGGCCAGCCTACAGAAGCCATAAGATTAGCCGCTTCGCGCAGCAGCACAATATAGACTGGAGGTATTCTTCAGTTTACAACCCACGAGCCAACGGTCTGGCCGAGGCCTTTAATAAGACCTTGACGAAGATCATAAAAAAGACCGTCTCCCGGAATAAGAGAGACTGGCACGAAAGGCTGCAAGAAGCCCTTTGGGCTTATCGAACTACGTTCAAGACGGCCACGAACACAACGCCGTACGCGTTGGTATTTGGGACGGAAGCAGTACTCCCCCTCGAGATAGAGTTACCCTCTCTACGAGTGGCGGTCCACCACGAACTGACAGACGAAGAAAATGCTCACCTTCGGCTTAAGGAGCTTGATGCCCTCGACGAAACCCGGCTCATAGCGCAACAACATCTAGAAGCCTACAAAGCAAAGATGACGCGCTCGTACGAAAGATTGACCAGGCCAAGGGCATTCCGCCAAGGCGAACTCGTGCTGGTAGTCAAAAGACCTATGATCCCCAATCGTGCCAAGCGAGGGAAATTCGAGCCAAACTATGAAGGCCCGTACATCATAGACCAGGTCTACCAGGGTGGAGCCTATCTACTCGTGGACATGCACGGTGAAAGGCCTTTCAGGCCAATAAACGGCCGCTTCTTGAAGAAATACTATGCTTAGTGAGCCACAGCCTGGGTCAACGGTAGATGACGACGACTATGTCCGCTCGCTATCTTCCTAGGCTCAGACTTTACAAGCAGTAGCTGGCCCTCCCATATCAACGGACCGAAACGTCCTTAAACTAACAAGGGACCGAAACGTCTTTAAACTATGAAGGGACCGAAACGTCCTTAAACTATCAACGGACCGAAACGTCCTTAAACTAACGAGGGATCGAAACGTCCTTAAACTATCAACGGACCGAAACGTCCTTAAACTAACGAGGGACCGAAACGTCCTTAAACTAACGACGGACCGAAACGTCCTCAAACTAACGACGGACCGAAACGTCCTTAAACTAACGACGGACCGAAACGTCCTTAAATTAACGACAGACCGAAACGTCCCTAAACTACTGCCGCAGCATCCCTAGGCTGACGAGATATAAAAAAAAAAGGAAAAAAAAAACGGTATGTCCATAAAGCAAAACGGGCACGGATGAAAACCCGAGAGGGCTCCGTGAGTAAAAACAGCAGGACTACCGGCGAGTGTTTGTGAAAACCCGAAAGGGCGCAACCTCGTTAAAAGACACTTATAGGGTCCTCTCGACCTTGTAAGGAGAAACCACCCGCGTGAGATCCTTACGACTCACAAAGGAGCAACACACTTAGGGATCCTCACGATTCCTAAGGAGAAAATACACTTACGAGATCCTCACGACTCGTAGGGAGAATTCTCTTATGAAACCCTCACGGCTCATAAGACTTGAAAGTCTTAAGTTACAGAAACCTAAACCTGTTCTTAAGCGAATCCCCCACAACCTTCGATATTGCCCTAAAAGTGGCTCAATACTGACCCTTGTATACAATCCATGGGCGCAAATAAACATTTCCCCAGCAAAGTCCAACCTTTGTAGGTCCTCTCGACCCATAAGGAGAGAACCCTCTTGTAGGATCCTTACGACTTACAGAGAAGCACACACTTAGGAATCCTCACGATCCCTAAGGAGAAAATACACCTGCAAGATCCTCACGACTTGTAGGGAGAAATACCTCTGTGAGACCCTCACGGCTCATGAAGCCAAAAGCCTTGGCCGACAGGACCCTTAACCCTGCTTGCTGAGCCACCTTTGTTCGTCATCGACAAAGGCAAATGATGATTCGCTCCTGGCAACATTCCAGTTGTAGCGGTGCTGATGCCGAAATCGGTGCCTAAAATCCAGGCTTGCAACGAAAAGCTAGCAAGCCACACATGCCTACAAAATAGCCGAAATGATGGGGCAACTTGCAATAAAAAGCAGTAAGTAAGAATGAAGGCATAAAAAATAGCCGAAATGATGGGGCAACTCGCAATTAAAAGCAGCGAGCAGAAAATAAATAAATAGCCGAAATGATTGGGCACCGCGAAAAATAGCCGAAATGATTGGGCAATCGCGATTTTCGCGATATAAAAAGCTGAAATGATAGAGCATCGCGGAAAGAATAAAAAAATGAAAGAATGAAACTTTTTGCCCTACAGGTGACGTTACGTCTAATCCTGTATACAATCCAGGGGGCACAACCAAAGAAGGGATCATACTCCTCCCCCGGGTTTCATCATAAGGAGAAGCCAAATCTCGGCGGTTCACAGATAGCCTAGTGATCACCACCGCGGCATTCGTCTCGATACAGCAGACGCGATACCAGCAAATGAAGCGAAGGCCAAATTCCTAGCTTCAACGTCTTGACGACACAACATCAAGCGAAACGGAACAGCGGCAACCCCAAGTTCCATGGCTCGATGACATACATATCACCAAAAGTCAAACCTCCATTCCGTGAAATGCGGATACAATCAACAAAACTTCCTGGTTACGTGGAAAGCGGATAACGTCACTCTTTGACCCCGTGGAAAACGTCCAGAGCGGATCCTGGTCCTCGCAGAGCATGGCAGTGAACCCATGTGAAGCATCCAGAGCGGAGCCTAGTCCTCGCCTAACGCGGCAGTGAACCCGTGTGAAGCATCTAGTGCAAACTTCCTGGTTACGTGGAAAGCGGATAATGTCACTCTTTGACCCCGTGGAAAACGTCCAGAGCGGATCCTGGTCCTCGCAGAGCATGGCAGTGAACCCATGTGAAGCATCCAGAGCGGAGCCTAGTCCTCGCCTAACGCGGCAGTGAACCCGTGTGAAGCATCTAGTGCAAACTTCCTGGTTACGTGGAAAGCGGATAACGTCACTCTTTGACCCCGTGGAAAACATCCAGAGCGGATCCTGGTCCTCGCAGAGCATGGCAGTGAACCCATGTGAAGCACCCAGAGCGGAGCCTAGTCCTCGCCTAACGCGGCAGTGAACCCGTGTGAAGCATCTAGTGCAAACTTCCTGGTTACGTGGAAAGCGGATAACGTCACTCTTTGACCCCGTGGAAAACGTCCAGAGCGGATCCTGGTCCTCGCAGAGCATGGCAGTGAACCCGTGTGAAGCATCCAGAGCGGAGCCTAGTCCTCGCCTAACGCGGCAGTGAACCCGTGTGAAGCATCTAGTGCAAACTTCCTGGTTACGTGGAAAGCGGATAACGTCACTCTTTGACCCCGTGGAAAACGTCCAGAGCGGATCCTGGTCCTCGCAGAGCATGGCAGTGAACCCATGTGAAGCATCCAGAGCGGAGCCTAGTCCTCGCCTAACGCGGCAGTGAACCCGTGTGAAGCATCTAGTGCAAACTTCCTGGTTACGTGGAAAGCGGATAACGTCACTCTTTGACCCCGCGGAAAACGCCCAGAGCGGAGCCTGGTCCTCGCCAAGCACGGCAGTGAACCCGTGTGAAGCATCCAGAGCAAATATCGGACTGTGGAGTCCTTAAAATCCACGGACTATGACGTCCTTAACCTCGACCGCGATGTCTTAAAACTAACGATCAACCACCCCTATTCCTTACAGATTTTTGCCTCGGTTTAAGGGTACATCTCTTCACTCCTTTGATGCCTGGCGTTGTAATTTCTCAACGTTTTCAAAGAGGTGACGGGTCCCTGCAACCAAACATCGGACTGTGGAGTCCCTAAATCCACGGACTATGAGGTCCTTAACCTTGACCGTGACGTCTTAAAACTAACATCGGACTGTGGAGTCCCTAAATCCACGGACTATGAGGTCCTTAACCTTGACCGTGATGTCTTAAAACTAACATCGGACTGTGGAGTCCCTAAATCCACGGACTATGAGGTCCTTAACCTTGACCGCGACATCTTTAAACTACAATACCTGGAGCAGCCTCTGACCCCGTGAAACACGGATAAGGGCGACCACATTCAGCACTTGCAGGTCCTCACGACCTGTAAGGAAGAAAAAACTCTCTCGTGAGATCCTTACGACTCTCAAGGGAAAACCCGCTTAAGAATCCTCACGATTCTTAAGAAGAACTTACACCTATGGGATCCTCTCGACCTGTAGGGAGAAAAACTCTTATGAGACCCTCATGGCTCATAAAGTGCAAAAGCCTTAGGAAGCAGATCTTAACCCTGAATCCTGAGCCATCGCTGTCCTGCAAGGAGATCAAGATAGAATATCCGCAGAATGCATTCAATGAAAAGGAGACACACCATTGAGAAGAAAAATGTATCTTTTATTCATAAGCCAAAATGGATACAAAGTACAATTCATGAAAGAAACAAAAAAAATGAAAGGATACTCTTATCCATGAGTATGTACAAAGAAAAAAAAAGGAAGAAAAGATACAAGTCCTTAAGCCGGCGGGCGGTGCAATGATTTTACCAGCTCATCGTTCTGTTGCTGAGCCACGGCTTCATGACGTAAGATCTCCAAAAGACGAGCCTCCGCCTGAGCTTGCTGAGCCTGATACGAAGCAAGCCGGGCTTCAAGCTCTTTCTCGGTGGCTTTATGAGCCTCGACCCTCTCACGAGTGAACGTGGCAGCTTTGTCGAGAGCCACCACCTCTTTGATGGACTCCTGAAGCACCCGCCAGAGTTCATACGCTTTGTTGGCCTTGGTGATAAGGGTAGCACGAAGCTCGCTCAGCGCCTTGGAAGCTAGCTCCCTCTCCGAAAATTTACGGCCGAGCCTTTTTCTCGCATAACGATATGTTCTCTATGTGACCACGTAAGCTCGCTTTCGTGACCACGGCCTTGCAAACATGACATTTACGAGACCGTATAAATGGGCTTTCAGCCGACGGGAATAGTCGATCTAAAACGCGCTCATATCACCTGACGCGAAAGGCAACAAGAAAGATTTCCGACATATTTCAAGCATGCGTTCGCAATCATATGAGTATTCAAAAAAATAGTAATAGCATTTGCAATTGCATGAACATTCATAATGCCCAAAAAAGGTCTGATGTGCAGGAAAGTGATGATAGCATTTGCAATTAAAGAAAGTTCTCATGAAAAGAATCCAAAGTTTATTTATGCAAGCGGAAACATACATACTAGTACCAAGCCTACATCGAAGTTCTGCATAAAGCATAAAAAAGGAGAGACTAATTTAAAAATGTTCTACGCTAACGAAAAAGGTCACCAAACGTGGGATCAACGGCACAGGGGTTAACGAAGCAAAGGACAAAATTCTCCATCTCTCTCTCTGCTTTCTCCAGCACGTCGAAGCGACGGTTCTCACGAGGAGTCGCTCCCCATCGATTGGCGCCGTGTTCGTCCGCGAAAGCAGACATAATAGCTCGCCGGGCCTTGATCTGGCCCAGCAGATGAATTGAGCAATCCTTCAGAGCCTGAGTGATCAGGCACGCTTCATGAAAGCCCTCGAGCTTCTCTTCCGCCGCATCAAGCATCGCCAGGGTCATCTCTGCTGGGTGAGGAGGGATGTCGGTAAGCACGGCCGCGAGGATCATCCGGAGCCAGAGAGAACCCATCGGGAGAGGAAACCCCCTACGGATCGAGAGTTCATGCATGGCTGACTCGCACTCGTTGTCGGTAAGGAGGGGATCCACAAACCGAGCGGCAAAGCGGGGGATCATCTCCTCGATAGGCACTTCCCATGGCTGTCGACGAGCGTGCGGGCGGTTGCAGGCCATAGCGCTCCGATACTCCTCAAATTAAATCACGTCGATATGAGAATGAATTTCTCTGTGAAGAGAAAATAGGCTATGGCTTCGAGAATATAAAGAAGTGCATTAAGTGCTATGCGCGGAAAATCTTGCATGCGAAAGATGTTTCCAAAGCCCAAAAAAGGAAAGGCATCGAAAATCAAGGAGAAATAACTATTTCCAAGGCTCCTTTTATGCATCTGATAATGCGCGCTAAAAATGCGGCATGGAAAATTTTGTGAACAGTCCCATCAGATGATCTCACGTGTAGAACACGTGAGGCCCAAACCTAATGTGAATTTAAAAAAAAAAGAAAATGGAGTGGTACCCTGCATATTAAAACACAAACGACAATAGTAACAGAATAATAAGATTTCAGAGAAAAAGCATGCAAACACACAGAGACATAACAAAGCTTATCATCCAGACTTCAAGAAGGCGATACAAAATAAAAGAAAAAACTTTTACAATGGTAAGGCTTCATACGCGGGGCATGGATTGAGAAAATTGAAATTAACTTTATCCAAGATCTTCCAAGCATTCCGAACCTCCCGAGTATGCTTTCTCTCACGGTCACAAGCATCGGGGTCCCCGCGGATGTCCTCTACCCTCCGGTAGGCGCCCAATATGGATGATTGTTGGAAAAGCTGATGAAGGAGATCAATGAGATCATCCCGCCTCCTCTTTGAGATCAAGCCCATAAGGTACACTGAATGCACCTTATCCTCGGCAGTGTCTAAGTCCCCGAGCGGTATGCCGGCGCAAAAGAGAGGAAGCGCCTCCCGGATCGCCAGCACGATCAGCCTCAGAAGAGAAGAGCGACGGGGGAGTAGCTTGTGATTGTACTCGTCAAAGCGGCCCATGATCTCGGCACACTGAGCGTCAGTGAATTCCTGGTTCTGACTGCGGCCCAGTGCACGAATATTCCCGTACGAAATGATTTCGTCGAGACGATACAGATGGGCGTCCATGATACCTGAAAGAAAAGTCACGAGAATCGTTACGAAAACCGCCATTTCATTAATTGCCGGAAGGACAACCTAGGGCCAAGAGACCTTAGGAAGCCTCTGTGTGAAGGAAGCAAGTCCTTCATAGGAATTAAATTCCTTATTAAGAAAAGGGAATTAAATTCCCAGAAATATTTTTGGACAGAATTGCTCGTGGCTAAGGTCTCAGAGGAGAGATGCATAGACTCCAACTGATGAAGGCGAGCCTCAATCTCCCGGCAGTGATTAATCCAAGAGACGACGATGCCCTCGTCATGGAAGTTGGCAAATATCACCAACATCGGGTTAACCATCGTAGCGAAGTCCTCAGCGGGCGTAGGAGTCTCGACGTCGAGTTCCTCGATGTAGTCGCTCAACATGCGCAGACTATTCGCCGCACCTTTTGAAGACGGACGTTTCTGGGAAAGGCCGCCCGGCATTGTAATATGAGACTCAAAAGGCGCCGAGACTGGAACGACAGCTGAAAAGACAAAGTGCGATTAGATGATGATTCAATAGATATGGAAAAGGTTATTGATAAGATAGTTTACTATACCGGTTGAAGCAGGTGGCAAGGCCGGAAGGGCCGGCGGCGCGACCGATCTTTCTTCTCCCCCTTCAATTTGTAACACTGCAGTCAGGACAAGAGAGAGTTAGAAATAATTCTATCACCGAGAAAGAAAGATATCAATGGAAACCATACTTACCAGTGCCACCGGAGGAAGAAGCGAGTTCAGATGGGAAGGAGAAGTGTGGGAGTAACACTTGATATAGATGATCAAAGAGTACTCCTGAAAAGACATAACAGTGCGACTTTAGTACACAAATTATTCGTTTGAAAGATAAGATTAATAAATTGCAAACCCATACATTCCAACATCTTCGACGGTATGAGAGAGGGTTGAGAGGTGACCACCGCCAAGGCAGTCGTTGAAGGCGCTCCCTCGAGCAGTGGGACATCAGCGCTGACCGCACCTGCGTTACAAGAAAAAAGGGTGAACTTGTCAGAAAGGACTGTAAGGTAAAGAGAGACAGCAACTTGGGATTTACCTGATGAGCTGCCGGCTGAAACGGAGGCGATTCCCTCCTCTATTGACATGAGGCCACCGCCCATGGTCTCATCACCCGACTCAATGGGAACCGTTGTTGTGCTCGCGAGACCTGGAGACGGCGGAGGACCATAGACGGGGAGGGCTATGACTGGAACATTGCCAGATTCCTGAGAAGGAGCGGTTGGCTCGTCCTCGGGAATCATGGCCACCTCACCCGCTACTCCCTCGGGTTCAGTAGTCGCGGTTGTCTCGTCCACCATCACCACAAGGTCATCGGCCTCAGGCACTCCGCCCACTGATACCTCGGGCTCAGCAACAACCGCTTGCTCAGGTATAGTGGACATGACTAGTTCGTCAGCCACTACCTCGGGCCCAACAATTCCAGCTGTGTCATCCGCCACCGACTCGGGCTCGACCAATATCTCTCCTCTCGGCCCCTCGGGATCGACAGTCTCTGCCTCCCCCTCGGTTGGGCTTGGCCCTGCAGGGTGGAACATATAAGAACCGACAGTTTTATAAGTCTTATAACAAGATTCTGAAAGAAGTATTACCTGAGGTAGACTTGTCATTGGCCTCTCGATTGGCGCGGATCGCCTGTCAATGAGCTGTAGACAGGGCGACTGGAGGCTCTTTTGACGGAGTGTCTGTTTCCTGATTTAAAATCAGGAAAGCTTCTGTGAAGAGCTTCGAAAAGGGGGCCACGTGCTTACACGTGACCAGCAGTCACGTGTTGACACGTGGCCTATAAAGTACAGAAAAGGGGCACAATGATTCGCTGAACAAAGTCAAGAAAAAAGAGCTTCAGAAGAGGTCACGTGCTCCCACGTGACCAGGGTCACGTGTCGACACGTGACGTTCAAAGTAGCAAACTCGCTCTCCAATTGAACCAAGGAAAGAAGTGCCAGAAAGGGGTCATGTGTTCACACGTGACCAGGGGTCACGTGGTAGCACGTGACGTTTAAGCAACGATCAGAAGACAGCGCAAAAGAAAGGAAAATGCTCATTCCAAAGGGGGTCACGTGCTCACACGTGACCATGGGTCACGTGGTCACACGTGACCGGCTCTCAAAGCCCTTTTTGTCAACAGAATTAAATTCTGAGAGAAATGCAAATCTTTCCAAAGGAACGCAACTATATGCATCCAATCAAATTAAAGATTCAGGGGTCATTTATTTATGGAAAATCTCGAGTTTGGAAAGATTTCCCCCTTAAATCTAACCAAAATAATAAGGGAGAATCTCTGGATTTGAAATCCAACGGTGAATAAAATTCACCTAATAATCCAAAGGCCCAGAACGAATGAAGGATGCAAATCAAATCTCTCAATGAAGATTCGTCACAAAACTAACTGATTCAGCTGCTTCTCCTATAAATAGGAGCCAAGAGACACAAAAAAAAACATACATGCACAGAGAAGAAAAAAAAGGGAGGAGAGCTTTGATACTTTGAAAAGACTCGGATCTTCTGCAAAAAAAAACCCTAGGTAAGAAAGGGAAGGCTTTTTGAAAACAAAGAGAATTTAATTCTCAACATATAAAACAGAAGAATATATTTCTTCTCTCTTTGGTAGAGGATCTGCAAAGTGCACATCTCCCCTTTAGGTTGAGAATTTAATTCTCAATGGGTTGAGATCCTGCCATGCAGGTCCAAAACATAGAGAGGGAATGCAAGCATGAGAATTTAATTCTCAGAACTACAGGAATTTAATTCCTTTAAGATAAAAGTAGGGCTTGACCCTGTATCACGGGAATTTAATTCCTTCAAAACAAAAGAAACAGGGTTGAATCCTAATTAAGAACATAGTTCTGTTGAAACAGCGGGAATTTAATTCCTTTAATCATAATTCCCAAAAGGGGAGTTTAATTCCTTAAAAACTTTTGTTAGGGTTTAACCCTGTTCAGTTCTTCGCATAAACGAGGAATTTAATTCCCACAGAAAATCTAGAGTTAAACTCTATTCCAGAATACAAGTCTTCAAAAGGAAATAGGAATTTAATTCCTCTAAGATTTAAAGTTCGAGGAATTTAATTCCTGAAAAAAAAGAGTAACAGATCCTCTAAAAACTACATAGAGGCAGGGTCACGTGCTACCACGTGACCCCCCAAAACCCCTACAGAAAGCCCCTTTGAGGCAGCACCCCACGTGACCCACGTGACCCTCAGCAGAAGCCTTAACACAAAGGCATTTGAATGCCCATCACGTAATGGCACGTGATGCTCTGAAAGACGCGATAGTTTCAGCAGAACAAATGAAGGGAAGGCGCTCTCACGTGCTGCCACGTGACCCTTCCTTCCTTAGTGTTTAACACTAAAATTAAAACTCTCGAGCCCAGTGTTAAAACACTGTCGGGCCTTAGCATTCAATGCTGATTAAAAAAGCCTTATTTGCAGTGTTCAACACTGATCTGTTTTAGTGTTTAACACTAATTTGAAAAAGCCTTATTGCTGGTGTTTAACACCAATTATCTCTCAATGTTGAACACTAACTTGTCAACCGAGATGTCATTCCCAGTATTCAACGCTGATTGCTCTGAAGTGTTTAACACCAGGCTTAGGCCCAATTGGCTAAAGGGATAGAGGCAAAGCCTCTCCTGATTGGACTTAGCCCTAGCTGGCCATAAGTCCTCAATTCGTGATTAACTGGGCCAATGGGCTCATAACATAATTGATCAGTCTTGACCCAAATTGGGCCAGGGACTATTTAATCCACCGCGGTTCTAGGGTACATCTCTTCACTCCTTTGATACTTGGCATTGTAATCCCTCAATGTCTTCAAAGAGGTGACGGGTCCCGAAGACCACTCATGATATGGACTGTGGGGTCCTTAAACCCACGCATAATGCAAAATTCCTGGTTACGTGGAACGCGGATAACGTCACTCTTTGACCCCGTGGAAAACGTCCAGAGCGGATCCTGGTCCTCGCAGAGCACGGCAGTGAACCCGTGTGAAGCATCCAGAGCGGAGCCTGGTCCTCGCCTAGCACGGCAGTGAACCCGTGTGAAGCATCCAGAGCACATAACGGACTGTGGAGTCCTTAAACCCATGGACTATGACGTCCTTAACCTCGACCGAGATGTCTTTAAACTACCCATCGACCGAGATGTCTTTAAACTACCCATCGACCGAGATGTCTTTAAACTACCCATCGACCGAGATGTCTTTAAACTACCCACGGACCGCAATGTCCTTAAACTACCCACGGACCGCAATGTCCTTAAACTACCCATGGACCGTAATGTCCTTAAACTAGAACCATAGAGCCTCCATATGCTCTTTCGTCGGATCTGAACGGTCCTGTTTAAGTTGATCTTAGCCTCAGAGATGGCTAACGCGTCCTTAAACCCTCAAGCAGACTGGACTATGAATCCCCCTAATTAACTCTGGCTCGAGGGTACATCTCTGAACTCCTCTGACACCCGTCGTTGTAATCCTTCAACGTCGTCAGAGAGGTGATGGGTCCCGACGGCCATACATACGATGGACCACTATGTCCCTAAAACTGGAACAATGGAGTTCAAACGCTCCTTTGTCGGATCTAAACGATCCCGTTAAGTTGATCTTAGTCTCCAACTAGACTAATGTATCCTTAACAAATGTTTGAGTTGATCTTAGCCTCAAGTATGGCTAACGTGTCCTCAAACCAAACCCCCAAACCCAAATCTAAGATAACACGGATTTGGACTGGTCCACGCCCTACGGGCGATGACATAACTTGGTCTCCGTAACCGATCCACGGGCAGGAAAACATAAAACAAAAACACACGACATGAAGTGACCATCTGGAGAAGGAGAAAGTTGTTACCGCGATGCGGTAGCGTAATTAACTGCAGGGGCTTGCGCCTGCAGGGAAGAGCGTCCCCACAATCAAAAACCCCTCAAATGAGGGGGAATCTGACGAAGTCTGCTACATCGGACGCATCCGTCTAAACCTCCGATACATGGCGCCATGGATCGACTTGGCATCCTCGGAGAGATGGACGGATAGCACCTATTGGCATCTGCCCCGAACCTCAGGCGAGACGCCCCGACGTCCCGCGTGTCCGTTCGGAGGGGAACAGTGTCGGCACGAGGGATGGTGCTTGGGCCCGCTCCCGTAGCCAAGGCAGCCCTGCGTGCCTTTGCTTCGCGCCTCGACCGCTTCCGTTCCTCCCGGGCTGTCACGATGGACCTCCTTGATGCTTCCTTCATCGAAGCGTCATCGTCCTCATTTAAAGATGCCTCCAGAGCCTTTAAGGCGTCTCTCATCGGCTCTTCAAGACGAACCTCCTGCAGTAACCCTGAGGAAACAGGAACATCGGCAGCTGGCAGAACATCTGCGTCGCTTGGCGGGAACGGCATTGTGGTTCCTGCGATAAAAAGGGAGAGGTTAGATCGACCATAACACAAGGGAAATGAAAACTTGATGAATTGAAACTTACTAAGGCCCATGGACGCTTTAAGACGTTCCTCCTCTTGGAAAGTCTTCAGGGAAGCGGCAATGGCTTCTTCATCAGTGATGCCTGTTGGAAGAAAAGAAAGAAAAACGTTAGTCAAAGGAAATGAGGAGGATATGTTGCAATAAAGAAAATACGACTAGTAGTTACCTGATTACGCAAGCTTGGCTAGCCATGCGTCACGCCTTGCCAACCACGCTGAAGTTTCGAGGGCGGCCTCCAAGTCCGTATCATCCGGTGGTGGCATGACTAATCCCTCGTTAGTCCCGTATTCACTCAGGCCCTCGGCATAGGGAGCGTGGGGTTCCTGACCGAACGCGACGTCCGCAGCGAAGAGCGACTTCTTTTTCTTTTGCCCTCCGACTCTAGGTGCATGTGGGATCGACTTCCGTTTAGCGGCCACCTTGGGACGGCGGGTCCCGATGTCTGCACCCACACCAGACTCCGGCGAGGCTATAACCACTGTCTCCATTGGAGCACAGGGCGCTGGTGGTGCATCCGCAATATCAGGGAGCGGCAATCCGCGTGGAGGACTTTGCGCACGTGATGGTCCGGCCCCGGCATCTTTTAGAGGGGGGATTACCGGGGTCCTTGGCACCAGAGGAGCGTTGCGATCACTACCTGGAGGTGCACCCTTACGGTCGATCAGCAACCGCCTTTCCTCCTTTATGACCGTTCCCGTCGAATGACTGTACCATTCTGTATATACCCTGAGAAGTCGTGGGGCGCAAGCCGGCTCACTGATAAAGAAGTGAGAGCCCGTGTTTAGACGCATGAAATGATGCAGCGCTCTCTCCATCCCTTCTTCGGTCGCGGCAGGTTCCGATAAAAAGGCCTCCAGCGGTACCCCTTGATTATAGCTCAACTGTTGGGCGAAACGATACGGGTTATATCTCATGAAGATCGCTGCCCCGTCCTGCCTAAACACCAAGAAGCCCGGTCTGATGGAATATAAGTGAAGGGTCTCCCGGGCCGTTAAAACTGAAGCTCCATCCTTGAAAGTGTCTTGCAATGGCCGCACTGCAGTAGTGGACGTTTTTCCAATAGTCAACACCTTGTCAATGAAAGACACACCGGCTCCAACGGTGTGGGAGCGAAGGAGTAAACCCCGGGCATTTCGTGACGATGGATTTACAATTGATACGCCGATCAGCTGTAGAATGCGAGGAAAACTGCACCTTTCGTAGAACGAGGGCCTTTTATGCATGCCGAAGACACCCGCCGTATGTAACTCGAGCCACGACATAAAGTAGTGCATCGGGAAGACCACGTGCAATACCCCGGGCTCGTTAGCATCCGCTGCTCGGCTGAGGCCATGATATAGGTGCGCCAAGCTAGCGATCCCAACGGCCACCTTTACCCCGATGGTCATCCGGTGGGCTGGGTAAAAGACAGAAGGCCGCATGCGGTGAGAGTGCATTGGGAGCGCAAACCAACTCAGCCAAAGCCCAAGAAATCCTAAAAAGAAGGCCTCCTCGTCCATCTCGGGGGCTGCGACTTCTGCAAAAGACATGGTTGGGGAGTTAGGAAGAAAAAAGTCCTTTTGGTCTATTTCCTTCGCCGGCAGGTTATCCAAACCTAAACCGAAAGGGTCCTCAAGGGTGGCAAACTTGGCAACTTCTGCCGAGAGGACGTTTGGGTGAAGGAACCGAGAAATGAAATCCTCAAAACTAACTCCGCGGCTCCCACGCTCAATGAAAAGGGCCTCGTAGATGTTCAACACCTTGATCAGACTTGGAAATTGGTGTTGAACAGCGTTCTCCGGCGTGAGCCCCCTTATCACCGGCTTAGCACCGAAGACGTACTCGTCCGTCGGGAGAAACTCCTCATAATGTTCCCCCATGACCGGTAGACCGGATACCTCCGTAAACTCTTCCGAAGAGATTGACACTTCCCGATCCATGGCGAGGAAAGTGTGGGTAGGAATGTTCCACTGCTCCAGGAAGGCCTTGAACCACCAGGTCGGGAGCGTGGGATATTGGAACAGAGAGACGTACACTGCGGTGTACAATCCTAACTTTATCAACTGCGACTTCTTCGTCGACAGGATGTACCGGGCCCACGGCAGATAACCGATCGGGTGGCGGGGGATCAGACCAATGTTATTTGATTGCCCCCAAGGTCGCGTCTCACCCTGACAGATACGGCGTCCTAGGATATCCAAAACCATAGGACGCTGGACCGGGATGGAATCTATAGCCGGATGAAGAAAACCCTTCGATGCCCAATCCACCATCTCCACGGCATACTGCACCGAGGGTGGGGTAGCATAGTGAATCGCTGTGATGGGTTCTGACGGCACCGCGCATGTGAAGCTCCGGCGGCCCATGATGATCTGGTTATACCACGACCCCCAAAGGTGGAAACTCTTGTATTCCGGGTCGTATTCCTTGATCATGGCCAAGACTTCACGGTCCAAGGGCGCTTCGGGAAACCCTTCCTCCGAGCGGAAGAACGGAAACGAGGTGTCGAGAGACATGATCGCTGCAAAAGAACAATCTAGCCGTTAGTGTTGTAATTCCAACGCTTGGCGTTTAAAAAAGAAAATGCGTTAATCAATTAATTAAATTAAAAACTAAATTAAAATTAATTAATTACACCACACAGCAGTGCGGCGGGTAGAAGACCGAAGGGGGACCCACAAAATCTGGATGACAATATGTCAGTTAATAAGACAACCTCATCATTGAATGAGATTGTAAGTTGGTCCCCAGGAAAACATTCCCACTAATAATAATAAAAAAAAAATCCCTAGAGATAAGGAGAAAATCTCCTCTTTCAGAGCAAAACTCTGTCACAGAATGACACTTGTCAAATTCTGGTCTCAAAGGAATAAAATTCCTTAAAAGAGCTTAGCTCTGTGATAATAATGGAAAAGATCCATCAGAAAATTTTAACACTTAAAAATTTTAAAATTTTTACACTTAGAAATTTTAAAATTTTTGGGACTTTGAAAAATCCATGAAAACTTATAATGAGTTCTTCATTTTGCAGATCTAAAAGATCCACACTTGATCCAAGAGCAAAGCTCTGTTCATGGGTTAAAACCCATGAACAAGATCTCTTCAGATCTATGGATTCATGAGAGCAAAGCTCTGTTGGTGAAACCCCAATGGGGATCCCTTTAGATCAAAAGATCAATAAGAGCAAAGCTCTATTGGTTAATTAAAATTAATTTAACTCAAGATTAATTTTACCTAAAGTTTTCTAACTTGGAAAACGAGAGCAGAGCTTTGAAGTTCTAAGCAAGAGCAAAGCTCTGGAATCAAAATCTAGAAAATGGTGAAGTTTTCTAAAAGGCCATAGGTCCTATTTATAAGGCGCTTGCGCCCCTTCAGCTCGCCCCTTGATCCAACGGTTAAGAGCTTGCCACCGCTGCACTCACGTGCGCGCCACGTGAGCGCAACGGTGGGGAGGGCATTTGTTTCCCCCAATCAGAACAAAGCTCTGCTGGAAATTCAAAATTCAAATTTTGAAGCAACGCTTCAAATCCCGGGCGCAACGCGCCACGTGTCAAGCGCAGACACATCAGCGCAGTGCCCAAGGCAGCGCACCCAATCAGAGCAAAGCTCTATTTTAAGTAAAATTAAAGGATGCAACGCTTCAGTTGCGCAAGCACTGCGCTGCGCGACATGTGTCAGCGCAGATGCGCTAGCGCAGATGCGCTGCGCTTTGCACTGCGTGACACGTGTCAGCGCAGATGCGCTAGCGCAGACGCGCTAGCGCAGTTGCGCTGCGCAACACGTGTCAGCGCAGATGCGCTAGCGCAGTTGCGCTGCGCTTTGCGCTGCGCGACACGTGTCACGCGCTGGGGGCGTCTGCGCCAAACAGAATTAAGATTTCAAAGAAATCTTTCTGTCCTTGTTAAAACAAGAAGATTTTCTTCTGTAAAACAGAAGCTTTTGGATCAAAGATCCAACGGTGGGGAAAATTCCCCAAATCACTCAAAGAAAGATCTTTTTAACTAATTTATGGGTACTATAAAAAGGACCCTAGACCTCAATTCAAAGGCATCAACATTTCTTGAAAAAAGTCAAGAGCTTCAAACAGAGAGAACTCTGAGAAAATTCCAAGAAAAAGGTAAAAACCTTCACGAGAGAGAAGAAATTTCTTCTAATAGATCATTGATCTAAAAACCAGATCAATGATCTTTATATAATAAACAGTGCTTTGCACTTCTTATGAACCACTAGTTCTTTAAAAAACAAGAAAAAAAAATAGTGCTTTGCACTTTTATGAACCTTTGGTTTTTGAAATAAAAAGAAAAACTTATTTTTCTTTGATCTAAATTAGATCAAGGAAACGAAAGTGCTCTGCACTTCTATGAACCATTGGTTCTTGAATTTAAAAGATTCTTAAATCATAGTGCTTTGCACTTGTAAATTGTGCTGTTGCGCTCTTGGATTGGCATAAGCCACCGGAGCGCGCCACGTGTCAGCAGCGCAGGCGCAGCGCATTAGCGCAGCGCACTGCGCTTGCGCGACACGTGTCAGCACTATAAGCGCGTGCGCTCTCTGATTGGCGCAAAGCGCCTGATAAATGCAGTGCATTTCTTAAAGGGCCATGCCCAAATCAAAAAGACCAAGCAGGCCAAAATAAATTGCAAAGCAATAAAAGGGCAGACCCCAAATAAAATTGATGCTCTGCATCATTTATAAAGGGCAGAGCCCAAAACAAATTGATGCTCTGCATCCTTTCTGGGCAAAGCCCAAATAAAAATAAAAAGAAATGAAATGCAAAAGCAAATAAAATGTTGAACATTTTCAACTGGACTTAGCCCAATTTTGGCCGTAAGTCCTTAAATTAAATTGACTGAGCAAGATTGCTCTCTTAAATCAATTTATATCCGGTTCGAGGGTACATCTCCGAACTCCTCTGACAACTGTCGTTGTAATCCTTCAACGACGTCAGAGAGGTGACGGGTCCCGACAACCACACATCAACACGGACTGCGGGGTCCTTAAACTCGTGGACCGAAACGTCCTTAAACTAATATTGGACCGAAACGTCCTTAAACTAATGTTGGACCGAAACGTCCTTAAACTAATAATAGACCACCACGTCCCTAAACTGGAAAATGGACCACCACGTCTCTAAATTGGAATATAGACCACCACGTCCTTAAACTGGAACATGGACCATCACGTCCTTAAACTGGAGTATGGACCACTACGTCCCTAAACTGGAACAATAGAGCCTCCAAATGCTCTTTTACCGGATCTAAACAACCCCGTTTAAGTCGATCTTAGCCCCAAACACGGCTAACGTATCCTTAAACATTCAAATGGATTATAAAACTCCCAATCAACTCTGGTTTGAGGGTACATCCCCGAGCTCCTCTGACACATGTCGCTGTAATCCTTCAACGACATCAGAGAGGTGACGAGTCCTGACGGCCATATATTAAATGGATTATCACGTTAAGTTGATCTTAGTCTCAAACAGGATTAACGTATCCTTAACGAACGTTTAAGTTGATCTTAGCCGCAACGCGGCTAATGCATCCTTAAACTAAAAACACCAAACCCAAATCTAAGTAAATACGGATTTGGACTAATCCACGTCCTACGGGCGACGGCATTACTTAGTCTCCGTATACAATCCACGGGCAACCACAAACAAAACAAACACACACGACACGAAGTGAAATTCTAGAGCAGGAGAAAGTTGTTACCGCGAAGCGGTAGCGTAATTAACTGCAGGGGCTTGCGCCTGCAGGGAAGAGTGTCCCCACAATCAAAAAACCCCTCAAGCGAGGGGGAATCTGACGAAGTCTGCTACATCGGCCGCGTCCGTCTAAACCTCCGATGCACGGTGCCATAAATCAACTTGGTATCTTCGGAGAGATGGACGGATAAAACCAAATAGCATCTGCCCCGAATCTCAGGCAAGACGTTCACCGCGTCTCCGCCGCGTCATTCGGAGGGGAACAGTGACAAAATCCCAGGAGCAGCAACAGAAGCTTCAGGAAATGCTGACGCAAATGGCTGCACTCACCGGGCCAAAAGAAAGCCCGGAGGCATCATCAGAGCAGCGTCACGAACAAGAAACTGATGCCGACTTCTTACGCAGAGTCCTCGAAAAGAAGGACAAAGAAGCCGCAGAGCAAGCGGCTAATATAAAACAAATGACGCTTCTCTTCCAAGACATGGTAGAGATGATGTTACAGCCTGACCCTCCAGCTGAAGACCCTCCAATCATTGTTGGAAACGACAGAGGGGATACATCAAATCCACCTCCGGCTCTTTCAGTAGCCAAGGAGGAAACTATCTCCAAAGCCACCCTGGATGATTATATTGCTCAGCAGATACGAGTTCATCAGGCGAATGAAGCGGCTGGGCAAATTGTTAGAACCGGACGACCCTACCCGGGCTGGTATGACCAAATCAGTTATCCACCGGGATATACGATCCCCAAATTCCATGTGTACAAGGGGACAGGAAATCCCCATCAACATGTCGCTCAGTTCAGGGCTCTTTGCGGCAATACTGGAGGCGATGACAAACTGTTGCTTCGCCAATTCGTTGGCAGCTTAGCAGAAACGGCCTTCGAATGGTATTCGGAGCTGCCCAACGAATCTGTCAAAACATTTGCAGAGATGGAGCTGCTGTTTACACAAAGATTCGCGAGTGCTAGCGAACGCACCCCAATCACGACATTGATCAATGCCAGGGTGAAGCCTGGAGAAACTTGGGTCCAGTATGCGATACGGTGGCGTAATCTATGGTCAAAGTGCGAGCAGCGCATCGAAGAAGCTTCTGCCGTGGGCATGTTCGTGGGTACTCTCGACCCTCAAGTGACCATCTCCCAATTCATGATGTTCTTCAAGCCGACCACTTTTCAGGCCTTGATTGACAAGCTGGCCCAAATGGACCAGATGGGTCATAGACCATCTCCTTCAAAGACAGAGCCTTGGAATGAAAATAGCAAAGGGAAAGCAACCTTCGTCGCCAATGCTCAACAACAGCCGAGCAACTCAAAACCGATTGTTCGCAAAAACAACGTGCGTCCACGCCCATCCCTCGAGGAAAGACTGGGACGTCCTTACTCGTTTCCCCAGGATAAAACGAGGAAACTGTTTGAGCCGGCAGTGCGTGACGGATTCATTAATCTGCCGAGTCCCGAATGTCCGCTACAGCTAGGCGATGTCAACGATCCTAATTATTGCCCCTACCATCGAGCAGTAAGTCATCCGATCGAAGATTGCTTTGTCTTCAAAAACTGGGTTGAAGACCAATACCAACAGAGCAAGTTCGCTTTGTACGAAAACTGGAAGGTGAGCCCGCCACAACCACATGCTCCGAGAAAGATGGATATGCCGGGGGTATCGTGCTAATTCATAAGGAAAACCCCATCGACCGAAAAGTCAGTAAACTAGAGATTCGCTTCAAATACGGCGACATTGGACCACTATGTCCTAAAACTGGCGAAAGACCGAAACGTCGTTAAACTAACGATGGACCACTATGTCCTAAAACTGGCGACGGACCGAAACGTCCTTAAACTAATGATGGACCACTACGTCCTAAAACTAGCTGACGACCGAAACGTCTTTAAACTACTACCGCAGCATCCTCAGGCTGACGAGATAAAAAAAATAAATAAAAATAATAATAATAAAGACGGTATGTCCATAAGCGAAATGGGCACGGATGAAAACCCGAAAGGGCTCCGTGAGTAAAAACAGCAGGGCTACCGGCGAGTGTTCGTGAAAACCTGAAAGGACGCGACCTCGTTAGAAAAAAGAATAAAAAGAATTAAAAAAAAACGGTATGTCCATAAGCAAAATGGGCACGGATGAAAACCCGAAAGGGCTCCGTGAGTAAAAACAGCAGGGCTACCGGCGAGTGTTTGTGAAAACCCGAAAGGGCGCAACATCGTTAAAAGACACTTACAGGGTCCTCTCGACCTTGTAAGGAGAAACCACCCGCGTGAGATCCTTACGACTCACAAGGGAGCAACACACTTAGGGATCCCCTTGATTCCTAAGAAGAAAATACACTTGCGAGATCCTCACGACTCGTAAGGAGAACTCTCTTATGGGACCCTTACGGCTCATAAGATTTGAAAGTCTTAAGTTACAGAAACCTTAACCTGTTCTTAAGCAACTCCCACAACCTTCGATATTGCCCTACAAGCGGCTCATACTGACCCTTGTATACAATCCACGGGCGCGAATAAACATTTCCCTGACTAAGTCCCACCCACGGCTAGGGATATGTCCATATGGTGAACAACCCTTATAAGTCCTCTCGACTTATAAGGAGAAAACCCTTTTGTAAGATCCTTACGACTTACGGGGGAACATACACTTAGGAATCCTCACGATCCCTAAGGAGAAAACACACCTACGAGATCCTCACGACTTGTAGGGAGAAATACCTTTATGAGACCCTTACGGCTCATAAAGTTAAAAGCCTTAGTCGACAGGATCTTAACCCTGTTCGCTAAGCCACCTTTGTTCGACATCGACAAAGGCAAATGATGATTCGCTCCTGGCAATATCCCAGTTGTAGCGATGATGATGCCTAAAACCGATATCAAATTCCAAGCCCTTTCACGGTAAATGATGATTCGCACCTGGCAATATTCCAGTTGTAGCGATGTTGATGCTAAGATTGGCGTCAGATTCCAAGTTCCACACTCGCGATAAAAAAAATCAGTGAGCCATACATGCATACGAAATAGCCGAAATGATGGTGCAACTTTCAATAAAAAGCAGCAAGTAAAAATGTATGCATGCAAAATAACCGAAATGATTGGGCAACTCGCAATCAAAAATAGCGAGTAAAAATAAAATAAATAGCCGAAATGATTGGGCAATCGCTACCTTCGCGATATAAAAGCTGAAATGATAGAGCATCGCGGAAATAAAATAACAGTATAAAAAATGAATGAAACCAATGCCCTACAGGTGAGATCACATCGATCCCTGTATACAATCTAGGGGCACAAACAAAGAGGGAACCATACCTTCCCAACAGGCTCCACCAGAAAGCGAAGACAAATCTCGACGGTTCATAGACAACCTAGAGACAACCCCGACATTTGTCGCAATATTGCAGACACGATGTCAACAAACGGAGCAAAAGAAGATCCCTAGCTTCGGGGTCTCGACGTCGATATCGACAACTTAGAGATCGCTAACGGCGTTTCTCCTCACTCCAACCAGATGCAGACATGACGTCAACAACCGACCTCAGAGTCGCAATGAAACGGAGCCACGGCATAGTCCCTAGTTCCAAATCTTAACGGCAATATCTACAGCCTAAGAATCAACAAAGGCGTTCCTTCGCAGTCCAGCAAGATGCAGATACAACGCCAACAAAAGACCTCGCGGTCGAAACAAAGCGAAGCGACAGCAAAATCCCAGCTTCACCTCAACATTCGTCTCGATACAGCAGACGAGATGTCAACAAAGGCGTTCCTTCGCAGTCCAGCAAGATGCAGATACAACGCCAACAAAAGACCTCGCGGTCGAAACAATGCGAAGCGACGGCAAAATCCCAGCTTCACCTCAACATTTGTCTCGATACAGCAGACGAGATGTCAACAATGGCGTTCCTTCGCAGTCCAGCAAGATGCAGACACAACGCCAACAAAAGACCTCGCGATCGAAACAAAGCGAAGCGACGGCAAAATCCCAGCTTCACCTCAACATTCGTCTCGATACAGCAAACGAGATGTCAACAACGGCGTTCCTTCGCAGTCCAGCAAGATGCAGATACAACGCCAACAAAAGACCTCGCGGTCGAAACAAAGCGAAGCGACGGCAAAATCCCAGCTTCACCTCAACATTCGTCTCGATACAGCAGACGAGATGTCAACAACGGCGTTCTTTCGCAGTCTAGCAGGATGTAGATGCAGCGTCAATAAAAGACCTCGCGGTCGAAACAAAGCAAAGCGACGGCAAAATCCCAGCTTCACCTCAACATTCGTCTCGATACAGCAGACGAGATGTCAACAACGGCATTCCTTCGCAGTCCAGCAGGATGTAGATGCAGCGTCAACAAAAGACCCCATGGTCAGTAAAGCGGAGTGACAGCAAAATCCCAGCTCCACCTCAGTATTCGTCTCGTTACAGCAGACGCAATGCCAACAACAATGTCCTTCCTCCAACAGGATTTGGATATGACAAAACAAACGAAGCGAAGGCCAAATACCTAGCTTCAGAGTCTTAACGGCAAGTCATATAAAGCCTGAAAGACAATCGGAGATCATCTTGCACCAGTGTGGAATGGTCACCACCTCGACGTTCGTCTCGATACAGCAAACGCAACATTATCAAATAGCGGAGCCACGGCAAAGTCCCTAGTTTCAAACCTCTACGGTTCACCAACAACCTAGAGACAACCTCGACATTCGTCTCGATATAGAGGACGCAATGCCAGAAAACGAAGCGAAGGCCAAATACCTAGCTTCAGAGTCTTAACGGCAAGTCATATAAAGCCTGGAAGACAATCGGAGATCATCTTGTACCAGTGCGGAATGGTCACCACCTCGACGTTCGTCTCGACACAGCAGACGCAACATCATCAAACAGCGGAGCCACGACAAAGTCCCTAGTTCCAAACCTCTACGGTTCACCAACAACCTAGAGACAACCGCGACATTCGTCCCGATATAGAGGACGCAATGCCAGCAAACGAAGCAAATGCCAAATTCCTAGCTTCAAGGTCTTGACGGCAAGTCATATAAAGCCTGAAAGACAACCGGAGATCATCCCACACCAGTGCGGAATGGTCACCACCTCGACGTTCGTCTCGACACAGCAGACGCAACATCATCAAACAGCGGAGCCACGGCAAAGTCCCTAGTTCCAAACCTCGACGGTTCACCAACAACCTAGAGACAACCGCGACATTCGTCTCGATACAGCAGACGCAGTGCCAGTAAACGAAGCGAAGGCCAAATTCCTAGCTTCAGGGTCTTGACGGCAACTCATATAAAACCTGAAAGACTATCGGAGATCATCCCACACCAGCGCGGAGTGGTTATGACTCATCGGGGCTCTCCAAAATGAGCATAACCTCAAGTAAAAAGTGACATGGAATATCCCTACGCTAGCTCTTTCGACGGTAATACTACCTGGAAGATTACTTTAAGACGTCTTGTCCAGCCCCCGAAGGGATCAGAGACACGACAATCGCAAGGCCACTCGAACAGCAAGATTGCCTATCGAGGAATACATCAGCTAACGCGACGGTACGACGGACAAAACCCTAAGTACCACGGACCCTAACGGACCTCTGTCGTAAAGAGCAGAGGTTAACTGTGACGTTAGGATACTCTTACGAGAAATGCTCGATTCGTCTCGACTCGTGAGGAAATTAGTGTCTTTACGAGAACTACTCGATATGTTTCGACTCGTGAGGAAAAGCCTCAGGCAGCGGGGATCAAAAAACTTGTTTCTCAAGCACTGGGACCCTGCAAGTCGGTCCAAAATGGACTCTTGCATACTATTCACGGGTCACACTCTCCAAATTCGAATCTCTACAAGGAGGGAAACAACGCTTACGGGTCCTCTCGATTCGTAAGAGGGAAAATTCTCTTGTGGGATCCTTACGACTCTCAAGAGAAAACACACTTAGGAGTCATCACGATCCCTAAGGAGAAAATACACCTATGAGATCCTCACGATCCGTAGGGAGAAAAGTCTTTATGAGACCCTCACGACTCATGAAGTTGAAAAGTCTTAGGTAGCAGACCTGAACCTGCTTCCTAAGCCATCACTACTCCCCAAGATATTCAAGACAGAATGTTCTATATCGCTTACAGGCTATGCTTACTTGAAGAATATGCCAATAGTAAAGCAGAAAATAAAAGGAAGGAGGCAAAAGATTTTTCATTCATACTCGGAAAATTCTTACATCAATGAGGACAATAAACAAAAGCAGCATTATTGAAATGTTTACAATGGCAAAACCTCAGATCTAGGGCATGGATTAAGGAATTCGAAAGTAAGGCCATCTAGAGTCTTTCTGGCCTTTCTGATCATTCTCGTGTGCATCCTCTCGCGCTCACGCGTGTCAAGATCTTCGGCAAGGCCCCACATCCTTCGATAAGGAGCAATTATCGTCGTCTGTTGAAAAATTTGATGCAGAATGTCAATGAGGCTATCCCGCCGTTTCTTCGAGATCAGACCCGACAGGTACACTGAATGCAGCTTGTCTTCGGCATCATCCAGTGCATTAAGCGGCATGGCCTCGTGAAACCCCGGAAGTGCTCTCCAAATTGCTCCCAGCACGACTTTCAAGAGAGCAGAACGGCGAGGAAGCAACCAACCAACGCGTGCGTGCAGACGACCCATAATCTCCACACACTGGGCATCTGTAAATTCTTGGTTTTGGTGACGGCCCTGTACGCGGATATCCTCATAGGTAATGAATTCGTGCAGACTGTATAAATGAACAGCCATAATGCCTGAAAGAAACACCATTGGAAGATTAGCAATAAAAAAAAGACACAGGGAGTTAAACTCCTCGAGAGCAATGCTCTGCAGACGGGGGTGACACCTGTCAAAATTATGAGGAGAATTTGAACATTGGAACCCTAATAGGGTTTTCTTTAGTTCTCTTTAGATCCCTAGAGCAAAACTCTTCTAGTGAAACCCTAAATGGGTTTTCTTTAGATCAGGGATCTATTAAGAGCAAGGCTCTGTCAATTGAAATTAATTTAATTTAATTTAAATTAAAAAATTTACCTAAAAAAGTTTTAATAGTTTAACTCTTGGAATTCTTGAAAAAAACGAGAGCAAGGCTCTGAAGTTCTTAAAAGCAAGAGCAAGGCTCTGAAAATTAAAATTCTTGAAGATGGTGAACATCTGTTGAGGACCAAGGGTCCTATTTATAGGCGCTTGCGCCCGTTCAACTCCTCAGTTGATCTGACGGTTGAGATCTTGCCACCGCTGCACTCACGTGTGCGCCACGTGAGCGCAACGGTGGGGGGCATTTGTTTCCCCAATCAGAGCAAAACTCTGTTTGAATTTCAAAAATTCAAAATTTGAAGCAACGCTTCAGATTCCTTGCGCTGCGCGCAACGCGCCACGTGTCAAAAGCTGACACGTCAGCGCTGCGCCCAAGACAGCGCACCCAATCAGAGCAAGACTCTATTTAAAACAAAATTAAAGGAAGCAGCGCTTCAGCTGAGTTGCGCTCTGCGCTGCGCGACACGTGGCAGCGCAGTTGCGCTGTGCTCTGTGTTGCGCGACACGTGGCAACGCAGTTGCGCTGTGCTCTGCGCTGCGCGACACGTGGCAGCGCAGTTGCGCTGCGCTCTGCGCTGCGCGACACGTGTCAAGCGCAGGTGCGCTTGCGCCAACTGTGCCAGCACTAAAACAGAATTAAAATTCTAGAAAGATCTTTCTGATCTTGTTAAAACAAGAAGATTATCTTCTGTAAAACAGAAGCCCTTGGATCAAAGATCCAACGGTGGGGAAAAATCCCTAAATCACTCAGAGAAAGATCTCTTTAACTGATTTAACAAATCAAATGGCACTATAAAAAGCCCCCTAGACTCCAAGTCTAAAAGAGAATATGAGCACACAGAGAATTCACTGAGCTCTTCTAAGAACTTTGAGAAGAATTCAGAAAGAAAGAAAGAAAAAGGTAAAACCTTTAGAAAAAGAAGAATTTTCTTCTGAAAAGATCAATGATCTAAGAACAAGATCAAAGATCTTCAATAAAAAATGATAATATTAATAAAAAGAAGTAATTTACTTCTTCTTTAGATCTTTCTGATCTAAATAAAGGCATTGCCTTTTGATGAACCATTGGTTCTGGGATCTTAGAAGATTCTCTTCTTTGATCCAAAATCGGATCAAGATATTGAATAGTGCCCTGCACTTGAAAAAATTGCACTGTTGCGCTCTCGGGTTGGCGCAAGCCACCGGAGAGCGCCACGTGTCAGCCCCAGAACAGACTGTGCTATGCGCTTCTAAAAAAGAGCACTGCTCTCATAAATTGGCGCACTGCACCAGAGCGCGCCACGTGTCAGCAGCGCAATAGCGCAGCGCACTGGCGCAGCGCATTGCGCTTGCGCTCACCAGAGCGCGCCACGTGTCAGCAGCGCACTGCGCTTGCGCTCACCAGAGCGTGACACGTGTCACCTCCACATGGACTTGCGCCTTGCGCTCCTCAATTGGCGCAAAGCGCCTGACAAGCCACGTGACGCTCTGTCAGACTAATTAATGCAGCGCATTATTAAAGGGCAGGGCCCAATTAAGAGGCCCAATGGACCAAAACAAATGCTCTGCATTATAAAAAAAAGGAACAGAGCCCAATTTAAAAGGCCTAACATTCCAGAATAAAATGCAATGCAGAGCCCAAATAAAGGTCTAATAGACCAAACAAAATGCCATGCATTATTAAACAAGGGCAGAGCCCAATCAAAGGCATAATAGGCCAGACAAATAAAAATTGTTGAATATTCTCAACTGGACTTGGCCCAATTTTGGCCGTAAGTCCTCAAATTAAATTGAGCTGAGCACAACTGCTCTCTTAAATCAATTTACTCCTGGTTCAAGGGTACATCTCTGAACTCCTCTGATATTTGTCATTGTAATCCTTCAACGTCTTCAGAGAGGTGACGGGTCCCGACAACCACACATCGATACGGACTGCGGGGTCCTTAAACTCGTGGACCGAAACATCCTTAAACTAATATTCGTCCCAAAATGGGAACGTTGGACCAAAATGTCCTTAAACTAATGTTCGTCCCCAAATGGGAATGATGGACCACCATGTCCCTAAACTGGAAATCGACCGCAATGTCATTAAACTAAACAATAGAGCCAATTGCTCTCTTGTCGGATCCAAACGATCCCGTTAAGTTGATCTTAGTCTGGAGATTAGGCTAACGTATCCTTAACAAAAGTTTAAGTTGATCTTAGCCTTAAACAGGGCTAACGTATCCTTAAACCAAAACCCCAAACCCAAATCTAAGAAGATACGGATTTGGACTAATCCCCGTCCTACGGGCGACGACATAAATTAGTCTCCGTATACAATCCACGGGCAACAAAAAACAAAACAAACACCCACGACACGAAGTGAAATTCTAGAGAAGGAGAAAGTTGCTACCGCGGTGCTGTAGCGTAATTAACTGCAGGGGCTTGCGCCTGCAGGGAAAAGCGTGCCCACAATCAAAACCCCCTCCAGCCAGGGGGAATCTGATGAAGTCTGCTACATCGGTCGCATCCGTCTAAACTTCCGATACACGGTGCCATAAATCAACTTGGCATCTTTGGAGAGGTGAACGGATAAAACCAAATAGCATCTGCCCCGAATCTCAGGCCAGACGAACCTGCGCGGTTGCGTCTCTGTGTTCGGAGGGGAACACCACCATAGGATTTAATCTTATAAGATTGGTTCTGATGTTGGCGCCCTCATAGAGAGCACGTGAGGCGCTGCCTCATTGAATTCAACAGAGCTTTGCTATTTTATTAGGTTAAATATATTTGGGAAACAAATGCCTCCATCGTTGTTCTCACATGGGTGCAACAGTGTCACCTTTTCCACCGTTCGATCTCCTGGAAAGTTGAACTGTCCCTTCATGTCATATAAATAGGGCATTTGGCCCTTGAGATGACTGTCATTTCGCCATCTTCCATCTTCTTCTTTGAGAATTTAATTCTCTTCTCAGAGCTTAGATCTCTGCCCAAAGAAACTCTTAGAGTTTAAACTTTGTTTAATAAATTGGTAAGTATTATGACCATTTTTCTCTTAAAAGAGACTCTTTTTATCTTGGATTTTTAACCAATTAATAGAGCTTGGTTCTTTTTCTTGAAATGATCTCTTAGAGATCTTAAAAACTTTATTTTAGGTAGACCATTGGTCTCAGAGATCTTAGGGTTTTACCCTATTAGTGACTTTGATTTTTGAGGGTTGTTTGGAATTTAATTCCATTTCCCGTGGGGATTTTTAAAATTTAATTCCATTAGAGGATTTTAATTCTAGGTTGTTCTACAGAGCTTAGCTCTGAGAAAAATTCTTTTTTTTAAGAAATTTTTTTGGGAATTTTATTCCCCTTCTCTTTCTTTCTAGGGTTCTTCTTGCAAATTTGAATCTACTGTAGAACTCGTTTTTCGATGGAGTTTAACTCCACAGTTCAATGGGATTTTTCATTAAATGAGAATCCTTTTGAATTCTTACCCTGAGTGCCTCACTCATCTTTGATAGGGGGCATTACCTTGATTTTGTGAGGGCCACTTTTTTTCTAGATCGTAATGATTTTGGTATTTTGATTGCTAAACCTTTTACTGGTTTCTCTTTTCAGATACTATGGTTTCTCATCTGTATGATCTTAAGGAGATTATCTCTTATGAGGAGATTCGCATCCAAGGTCGCTGCCAGGGCCAAGAGTTTACTAACGCCCAGTGCGCGGAGGTGATGCGTCGCTTCGACGATTACAACAGTGGATTGATCTCTCGCCGTTCTGCTCTCTTGAAGATTGTTGTTGGGTCGATTTGGGAAGCACTTCCTAAGCTTGATGAGGCCATGCCACTCGAGGCACTTGATGAGGCTGAAGACAATGTGCATTCAGTAAATCTGATGGGCCTGATTACAAAGAAGCGAAGAGATGATCTCGTCGCTGTTTTGCATTGCGTCTTCCAACAGAAGGCGATAATATCCGCGTACCAGAGGATGGATGACATCGGTAGGGATCCCGACGCTTGCATTCGTGAGAAAATGCATAAGAAAATGGTCAACGAAGCTAGAAGCGCTTTACTCAAACTTGCCTCTAAGTTCATGAATCCATGTCCGGAATTCAACGTCTTACCATTGTAAACATTCTGATGATGTTTTTTTTATCACCAATGTATAAATTTCTTTGAAGTATGAATGATAAAACTCCCCCTTCTCTTTATGCCAATGCTCATATGTGCCTTACGTGAAGTGTTTTTATTCATATATATATATATATAAACTGGTACCAGCGCTCACGTGTTATGCACGTAGGGCGCTGCTACAGGTTCTAATCCTGCAGAGAATCAGTGCTGGTGCTCACATGTCATGCACGTGAGGCGATGCTGAGGGAATCATTTCACCTTCTTGCTCTGATTCACATGAGTCAACTTTTTCTTTTCCCATGCCTATTTTGTCGGGTCTTGGAAATAGTTCCACCATGCACAACATTTTCTGTGTCTAGACTTGAATACTTCTCTTTATAATCTGAATCTATGTTTTGCTCTTTCTTTACAAGGAGAGAACCATTTTTAACAAACCAAGAGTTATGGCTTGCAATAGTCCGCATGCTCGTCGGCAACCATGGGAAGTACCTATCGAGGGAATTGTTCCCCGTTTTGCTGCGCGATTAGTGGATCCCGTTCTCACTGATGACCAGTGTGATATGGTGATGCACGAGCTTCTGGCTCGTAGGGGATCTCCTCTTCCTCTCGGCTCCATTTAGCTCTGGATGATCTTCATGTGTAACGACTCTGTTTTAATGTACAAATTTTTTTTAAAGTTAATGTACAAATGGAGTATTTGTAAATCCTTAGCACAAATTATAAATTTAAATTGTTTTTTAAACAGCAAGAAACAACTTGTAGCTCATTGGTAAAGCATTGCACTGCTGTGACATAGCCCCTATGTTCAAATCCCCCCAGCCACATATTATTTTTGCTGATTTTTCTTTTAATCTTTTTGGGAAGCCCAAAAATTACATGTGCAATACACGTAAAATGAAAAGTCACTGAAAAATCAAACATGTGCAAAATACTATTAACTACGACTAGGACACGTAGCAAGAATCCAGAGCCCAAACCCCCCAACTTGGCCAGCGAGATGAATCAAAAGACCGGCACCTCCGGGCTTGCCCATTGATATTGCCCCAAACCCTGCACACTGCAACCTTTGGCATACCCCACTACCTCCATATTGTTTGATTTCTCTGTAAATTAACATAGAGATTAAATTAACCACTAATCCAATGTTTTAATGCATTTTAATTATCTTTTTAATTCTCAAAAGCCTAATTTCTCCTATAAATACCATCCTACAGCCTAGTCCTCCTCATTCTGAAATCTAGCATCAAAACTCTCAAAATTTTCAAAGTTAAAAAGTTGTACAAGTGGAGTTAGCCCAAGGTCAAGTTCCGGCGACGTTTCGGGACAAATCCGGCGACACCGTGACTCCACGACGCTTTCAAAATCTTTCTCCATCCCTTCTCTTTACCCTAATTCAGTAAGTTCCCTCTACTCTCTTCTTTTCACCTCTCAAAACTTCTTCTTTTCAATGATGTCGGTAAGTGGAGTTATACCAACATCTATCTTTAAAACTTCTTAAACTAACAATTTTTCTTAAGAACTATTTATCTAAATCATTGTACTTAGTTTGTTAAACATTAAAGTATAATTAGAAACAAATTTCAATTCAAAACTCCATATAAAAAACACTTTTATTGCATTTTTACAGTTAAATACCACAAACCTTCTATTCGACATTACTTCTTCATATTACTCATATTACCTTTAGAAATCTCACGAGATAAAAACCTATCTCATCACAAAACTCATCATGACATAGCACAATTGTCTATTTACAATATTTTTCGGACTAATACAATTTTATGATAAAATACCCTAAATTATTAAAAAACCGTATTCTTTAAGATTGTTTTAATTAAATTCCATACAATTATATCCTTACCACCCATTTTGGGGAATTCGATTTGGTTGGTGCGGGTTATCCCACATCCATCGGACTAGTAGGGCGAGATGCAGACCTCCTCACGAAGCATACGATCTCGATGGAATTTATATTACAATTTTTAAGAAAACGTGATTTCTATTTAATAAATAAATTCTATTTTTAATATATATATATATATATAAACATTAACAAAATATCTATTTTAAATATATTTAATAATTCCATGTTTTCTAAATCAAAAGAAAAGAATTACAAAAGTTTATGAAAATACCATTAAGAATCAATACAAATCAAGTTACATGAAAATACCCTATACTATTAAAGTTAGGTTTATATCCACTAGACTATCTCATCATTTTTAAAATTATATCTATGAAAACCCTAAAGACGATAATTAAATACTTGAGATTTATTTTGAAAATATATCAAAACTATTTTTCATAAACCCCCTCAAGTTATATTAATTTACAATAAAGACCCTAGTGAATATAGTTTTAAGCGGGACCAATTCTCTTAAGCCTCAGGGAGCCGGAGAATGTCGGGGTTATCAAAGGTAATTGGCTTGGAAAAATTCACAAATCCTGCAGTCCATGTGCAGCAGTCACCGATAACTCCAAAATTAATTCAGGACTTCAATTCTATTTAAGTGTCTGACTCGGTCAGAGTCTCAGTCGAATCTGAAATCAATCCATCCATGTATATAATTCAATATAACTCCAATGCAACATGAATCCTTTTATCCAGAATACAGTCTATATCAACATGACTTGATTTGACCGAATCATGGATATACATTGACTTGTCTACATGACTATCCGTTTATATCCTTATCCGTTTACATGAACAATTGACATCATGGTTTCGGCAAGTCTTATATTTACAAATCACTACAACACAATACAATAATACATTACGAGGTTTAAAGGGGTAGATTGGTATGGAATGTGTTTAACGTGGCATGAGACGGTCACTTTAATACACCTAACCTGAATATCCATTGCCGTTGTCCCATGGATTTTGACAGGGCCTTGTACTCCTTATACCATAGTCCATGGTGTAAGCCGGACTCCTCTCGTATGCACTAGCATATTCTGTACCAAGCTACAAACAACTGCGTTAACATAACAATCAACATTATACCAATTATATTCTCATTACCTGTTCAGTCTATTTCCATCTCTCTTTGGGACTTACCGAGCGATTGTTTGCTGACAACATTCCTTTTCTATTCTTTCTTTGGAATGTTGTCAGGAGGACCCGACTCTCTGGAGATCGAGCCTAGCTCAGAAGACTTGGAGCAGTTCGTCGACGATCCAAAGCTCTAGACACTTGTATATACTTTTATTTTCAGTTTCATGCCATTGTTTAGGCATTGCTTTCCAGTCTTGTATTTACTTTCCAGGATTGTATTGTAAAGAATGTTTAATAAATAAAAAGTTGTTGTTCATTTACATCTCATGTCTTTCTTGTGTATATTTACATTATATTGCTTATATACGCTTAGCGTGTTTACTTCTGAGTAAATACGCCGTGTGACCCATCAAGTCTCCTTACCGTACCCTGGGAAGCGGGGCGTGACATCATTTCTGTGCTTGCTGACATCCCCCTCATCCAGCGTAGATGGATCCAGCGATGCTTGACACAGCAAAGGACAAGATCGAGTACTTTTATGAGGCCTATTTGATTTCCCAGCCTCTGAAGGACCGTTCTGTTCAGTTGCTGAGTCAGATGCGGGCTCAGCGGGCTACCATGTCTGCCTTCGCTGATGGGCACGACGCTGATCGATGGGGAGCGACTCCTCGCGAAGATCGCCGCTTCAACATGGTGGAGAAGGCAGAGAAGGAGTTGGAGAATCTTGTTTATTGTTTTGTTAATCCCATATTTGGTGATCTTTTTTCTGTGGAATAATAAAAAAAATTGTTGAACGCTGAAAGTTTCACCCCAGCACATATCCATGTGGGCATTTTTCCTCTGCACATATACTTTGCATTTTAACCTTAGAAGTTTCTGATGCATGCATCTAGACATAGGTGAACACTGGACGGATACGAACAAATGCTTCCCCTTACCACCTTGCTCACGGTGGCATACCCATAAGTGAAGTAATGCATAGCATATGGCTGGTTTCTGGCTGACATGTCATACATTTTTTGTTAACTCAGATCTCGATCCTTAAGAAATGTAGTTCTAAGCCCCGAAGCCTATGATTTGCGTATTTCTGTTTCTTGATGTCTTGATCTGGCGCGAAGTAGTTTATGTACCCATTTCGGAGTTTGTAGTTTATTCACTCATTTCGGAGTTTCTATTTTATTTACTCGTTTTGGAGTTTCTAGTTTATGTACTCATTTCGGAGTTTGTATTTTATTCAGTCGTTTCGAAGTTTCTAGTTTATGTACATGTTTCGGAATTTGTAGTTTATTCACTCATTTCGGAGTCTCTAGTTTATGTACTCATTTCAGAGTCCGTAGTTTATTCACTCGTTTCGGAGTCTCTAGTTTATGTACTCATTTCGGAGTCTGTAGTTTATTCACTCGTTTCGGAGTTTCTAGTTTATGTACTCATTTCGAAGTTTTTAGTTTACCTCCCTTGGGTTTACTGCCAAACTTGTCCTAACGTTATATGCAGATAACCCTCATTCTTTACGACAGAGGTCCATTAGGCTTGTGGTACTAGGGTTTTAGTCCGTGGTACCGTCGTGTTGGCTGATGTATTCCTCGATATGCGGTCTTTAAGCCGTTGTTTGAGTAGCCCCGCGATTGTCATGTCTCTGATCCCTTCGAGGGCTGGACAAGACATCTTCAAGTAATCTCCTTAGGTCATATTATCATCGAAAGAGAAAACATTAAGAATTTTTCATGACGCTTTTTACTTGAGGTTAGGATCAGTTTGGAACCTCGATGAGTCATAACCACTCCGCTCTGGTGTGGGGTGATCTCCGATAGTCTTTTAGTCTTTATATGAGTTGCCTTCAAGACCCGAAGCTGGGAATATGCCATTGCTTCATTTTTTTGTTTTGATGTTGTCGCGCCGATTCTTTGCTGAAGTATGGTAGACATCTGTAAGACTTCTATGTTGTATGTATTGCAGTTGAAGTCCGAAGCTAGGAATATTCCATTGCTCCATTTTCATTTGATAGCCGCATTCGCATCGTGCTGAAATGAGGGGGAACGTCGGGATGGTTTCTAGGTTGTATATGTACCGTCAAGACTTGGAGCTAGGATTTTGCTATGACTCCATTTTTGCTTTGACCCTTATGTCTTTTGTTGACGTTGCGTATGTACTCTGCTGGAATGAGAAGGCACGTCGAGATAGTCTCTGAGTTGTATATGAACTGTCAAGACTTGGAGCTAGGATTTTGCCATGGCTCCATTTTTGTTTCGACCCTTGGGTCTTTTATTGGCGTTGCATCTGCATCCTACCGGAATGAACAGGAACGTCGAGATAGTCTCTGAGTTGTATATGAACCGTCAAGACTTGGAGCTAGGATTTTGCCATGGCTCCATTTTTGTTTCGACCATTGGGTCTTTTGTTGACGTTGCGTCTGCATCCTGCTGGAATGAGAAGGAACGTCGAGTTGGAGTTAGGATTTTTCCGTGGCTCTGTTTTGATTTGGCTCCTTGGAGCTTTGTTGACGTCACGTCTTCACCCTATTGAAATGAGAAGAACGTCGAGCTGATCTCTAGGCTGTAGATATTGCCGTCATGATCTGACTCTCTTTTTTACGAAGCCTGGTGGGAAAGCATGGTTCCCTTTCTTTCATTTGTGCCCATGAATTGTATACAAGAATCAATATGGATATACTTGCAGCGCAGAGAAAATTTTATTTTATTTTATTTTTTATTGCCGCGATGCTCTATCTTTTCAACTTTTTATATCGCGAAAGTCGCGATTACCCAATCATTTCAGCTTTTTATCCGCGGTGCCCAATCATTTCGGCTATTTTTTTATATATTTTTACTCACTTTTTTTTATTGCGAGTTGCCCAAATATTTCGGTCGTTTTTATATGCATAATTTTTTGCTACTCGCTGCTGTTTTTTTATTGCGAGTTTGGAATCTGATACTGTAACGATTTTTAAAAAAATCGTTTAGGAGAATTTTCCAATAATCGGTAAAAAATTTGTGTTTTCCGTAAAAACCAAGATATAATTATTTTTCAACATAAACTTAAATATACTTATTCTAGCTATGTAATTGCTAGTATTTGGTATTTAATTGGTCACTTATAAATTTCTTGTTTACTTAAATATTTTTCTTAATTAATTGTTTTAAATATTATTTTTAAGCTTTCACTAATACTTTTAATTAGTGTTAATTACAAGTGAGATGGGTTAATGGCACATTAGTGCACCATGACAACTAATAGCTAGTTGTAACATATTCTTGTGTTCTTTAATTTTCTAAATGGTTCTAGAAAAGTCTAGGAATGGCTAGAAAATAAAGTAAAATAAATTAATTAAGAAATGGAATTAATAAATGAGAAAATAGGGCTTTTATTGACTTGGAAATTTCTACACACCTCACTCTCTCTCCTCTCCCATGTTTGGCCGAAACCTCATGGCTGATGCCCTCCCCATTCTCCACTTCAATTCTCTTTAAAAATTATTCTTTTTTTCCTATCAAAAATCAACATAAAGTCTCACAAACTCTTCATTAAAACTTCACCCATTTTTCTTTTACCCAACTAGCTTGGAATCTTGGTGCAAGAGAGCAATTTAGGAGGCTAAGATTGCATGCTAGATCTTAAAATTTGTGAGGTATAAATCTTAACCCTATAGTTAATTTGTTGTTTAAATACTTTAAATCAAACTTATTTAGTTAGTAATATGGTTTCAATTTCAAGTTTGAAAATGCAAGAAAAGGGTTTGAGTTTAAGTTAGGGTTTTTATTATTTGATTATGGTAATAATGAGTTGTTTAACATTTTAAGTCATGCAAAATCTAGTCTAGATGTTAAATTGCAAATTGTTACTTTAAAATTTGTCCAAATTATATAATTTTGAAAACTAGATTTTTAGGATTTAGGTAAAGAGGTGAGATTAAATTTTAGTAAATAATTGTATAGCCTAATTAAGATATTAAGTGAACATTGTGGCCACTAGATTTATTAAAACATCTAGATTTGCACTAAAATGGTTAAAAGATACTTACTAGGTTTTTGGAATAAATCGATTTTGATTAAGTTTGAGGTTTTGATAAACTACAACCCAATTCATATAATATTTAGAGTATTGTGAATGCGCAATTGGTACGAATGGGTACTAGGATTGGTGGTTGTCACGTATAGCAACCCTAGTTGCGGTTTGTGGCGTTGTCGCGAGCGCGTTTTGTGCACCTAGTGCGTGCACGTCTAGTGAATGTGCGTTGGTTGATTTGCATTGTTGTATCCGCGACTATTTACATCTACTCTCTTATTTACTTGTGTGCGATTCTAGGATCGGGTGCAGAGGCATCAGACGTGTCGCAGAAAGTTAAGGCTTAGATCGGATCAGATTAGCCGAGACGTTCCGGTGAGTAGATGTACACATCTATGGGGGGATCGTCTGGATGGCGCGAGGCGCCCAATGGTTTAGTATTACTTATAGTATTTGCATTATATGCATAGTTTTCTAGTTATGCATCCCATTGCATTGCATCATCTTATATAGAAAAATATATATATGTGATACCATCTCATAGGACACTTGCACCATTATCATTGGTTCATGCTGCACATGCACTATTCATGCTAACACACACACCCTAGGTAATTACTATGCCACGAACACTTTAGAACTTGCTAGATCAGTATCAAAAACATTTGCATCATACATGATACATAAACTGGTAGATGTAGTTTCCATTTCATCAAGATTGATACGAAGGATTGCTAGTCGTGTGTGTGCGTGTGTGTGTGTGTGTGTGTGTGTATAGATATATATATACCTCATTTCATCATTATTCATACATAGTTTTTTAGTCATAAATCGCATTTCATATTCTGGATATCATAGACATTATCATTTTCCTACATGTTTATGTATTGTGATCTTTCTCGAGGATTTCAGTATTTATGAAATTTCTGGATTTTGG
The DNA here is from genome assembly GCA_030015575.1 of Agapanthus africanus. Taxonomy (NCBI): domain Eukaryota; kingdom Viridiplantae; phylum Streptophyta; class Magnoliopsida; order Asparagales; family Amaryllidaceae; genus Agapanthus; species Agapanthus africanus. Next base: position 354,887,065 of record JASDDO010000016.1, on the reverse strand, counting down.
GGGAAACCGCAAGAATTTTATAACTTATTATCATTTTAAAATGCAAGTTGCGGTTTCCTTGTGATGTTTGTGTCGTCCATCATGAGTTTTCATGATTGTTGTTAGTTTTCGAGACCCGATTCGAGGAGTAGGATGAACCGTTTTGGGTATATAGTGGGCCCAGTATAGTACCCTGGGGCAATAAGCTCGAGTTGTAGACGATGAGCCTGGAAGAGGAAGGCTACCTACCGGTGATGTCTGGCACGGCGAATATCCGGAGGATACCGACCGTGGTCGTGAGATTGATGAGATGGGCCGATCCGGACTGACGGAGCCCGAGATAATGAAACATTGAGATATTGAGACATTAAGATATCGAGATATTGAGACATTGAGATATTGAGATATACTTATATTGTGTCGATGATTGATACGGATTTTCTGTTGATTTCATTGATGATACTTGGTTTATTGCACAGCGGTTTTTCTAAATAAGAATAAAGATTTTCTCATACCAGACATGTTCAGGTTTCGGGTATTGATTATGCATTAATGTTGCATACATACTAGTGCACCGCATCATATCGGTATATGTAGGTTGTGACGTATTTGCGTGCATGCTTATGATAGCCTTATTAGATGTTACTTACTACTCACGAGTTGGAAACCCACCCCCGTTGTGCCACAGTATCTTGCAGGTTTGAACCGTCAGCACAGTAGCGGCGGACGTACTTTCTATTCTGCTTCGTTTGCATCGTTTTTGCAGCTTCGCTCATAGGTAGGTTGCGAGGATACTTTTGTTCCATCTTGTATTATCATTTGTATCTAGTATACTCCATCTATCCTTGTATATTGGATTAGATGGTGAGACTCGTGAGACTTGTATTTGTGGTTTTTGGTGTCGATGCTCACTTGAGCCGACGTGGTGTTTCTTATTTCTTGCTTTCAGATGCTCATTTTCGTGCTTTTGATATACATGTTGTATGTGGTTGTGATTCCGCCTTTGGCGAAGAGCTAGCTCCCGCTTGGGGATGCCTTTATTCATTTCTTATATGTATTCTTGTTTTGTACCTGTTTGGGGGCCAGTATTTACAAAGGAGACTCTGCCGAAATTTTCGGAAAATTTTGATGTTTTAAAACAAAAATGTTTAGTGTAACTTATTTTGTTAAAATCGCTTTCTCTAAATAAGTCTTCCTTCACTCTATTGCTTTTAATGGTTTAGATTTCTGGGTTTTGGCTTACTTAGATTACATTACGCCTTGAGACGTTACGTAATTTAAGTTCCAGTCACGTTCCGTACCTTCAGGTCGTGACAACCAACCTTGGCATCAGTATTGCTACGACTAGAATATTGCTAGGAGCGAATCATCATTTGCCATGAAAGGACTTGGAGTTTGACACATGTTTAGGCATCAGTATCGCTACGACTGGAATATTGCCAGGAGTGACTCATCATTTTCCTTTGCTGATTTGAACAAAGGTGGCTTAGCAAACAGGGTTAGGATCCTGTCGACTAAGGCTTTTTGACTTTATGAGCCGTAAGGGTTTCATAAAGGTATTTCTCCCTACAAGTCGTGAGGACCTCGTAGGTGTACTTTCTCCTTAGGAATCGTGGGGATTCCTAAGTGTATTTTCTCTTATAAGTCGTAAGGATCTTGCATGAGTGTTTTCACCTTATAAGTCGAAAGGACTTACAAGTGTCGTTCACCATACGGGGACATTTCTCGTTGTTAGTGGAACTTGGTGGGGGGATGTTTATTCATGCCCGTGGATTGTATACAAGGGTCAATATTGGACCGTCTGTAGGGCAACTTATGGGATGTGACGGCTTAAGAACACGTTCAGATGCCTGTACCTTAAGGCTTTTGAATCTTATGAGCCGTGAGGGTCTCATAAGGGGAATTCTCCTTACAAATCGTGAGGATCTCGCAAGTATAATTTCTCCTTAGGAATCATGAGAATTCCTAAGTGTGTTGCTCCTTTGTGAGTCGTAAGGATCTCATGCAGGTATTTTATCCTCACAAGGTCGAGAAGGCCTTGCGAGTGCATGAATTTTTTTATTTTACGAGTTTGCGCCCTATTCGGGTTTTCACAAACTCGCCGGCAGTCCTGCTGTTTTTACTCACGGTGCCCTTTCGGGTTTTCATCCGTGCCCATTTTTCTTGTAGACATATCGTCTTTTTTTTAACAACAAAACTCACGAAAGTAGCTTCGTCGTAAGTGACCCATATGTTTGCCGGTGGGATTTGAGAGTGGCTTCATTGCTGGAGTAGCAGTGTAGCCGATAGGACTTGAGTTGCAACCCTCGCTGTCGAGACTTTGATTGCAATATAGATCTCAAGGGAGGATATCGCCATATTTGGGGCGATACGCCATGTTTGAGGCGACACACTAGTTTAGGAACGTTTCGGTCTATTATCGTCATGTTTGAGACGAATTTCTAGTTTAAGAACATCTCGGTCCTTTGTTAGTTCAGGGACATCTCGGTCCGTTGCCGCTATGTTTGAGGAGAATTTCTAGTTTAAGGACATCTCGATCCTTTGTCGCCATGGTTGAGGCGAATAATTAGTTTAAGGACTTCTCAGTCCTATATCGCCACATTTGAGGCGAGATTCTAGTTTAGGGACATCGGTCCTTTATCGCCATGTTTGAGGCGAATTTCTAGTTTAAATATATCTCGGTCCGCTTGTCGCCATGTTTGAGGCGAATCTCAAGTTTAAGGACATCTCAGTCTTATGTCGCCATGTTTGAGGCGAATTTCTAGTTTAGGGACATCTCGGTCTGATGTCTCTATCTTTGAGGCGAATTTCTAGTTTAGGGACATCTCGGTCCGATGTCGGCATGTTTGAGGCAAATTTCTAGTTTAGGGACATCTCGGTCCGTTGTCGCCATGTTTGAGGCGACGGAGCTTCTTTGCATACTACTCTCAGAATTTTGACTCAGGAGGATAGCGAGCGGACACGAGCATCGTCATCTATCATAGACCTAAGTCGTGACTCGTTAAACGTAGTATTTTTTGAGGAATCGGTCGTTTATTGGCAGGAAGGGTCATTCGCCATGCATATCCATGAGCAGGTAGGCTCCACCTTGGTAGACTTTGTCTATGATATACGGGCCTTCATATTTTGGCTCGAATTTCCCCTATTTTGCACGATTGGGGATCATTGGTCTTTTGACGACTAGCACGAGTTCGCCTTTGCAGAATGTTCTCGGCCTAGTCAGTCTTTCATATGACCGTGTCATCCTTGCCTTATAAGCCTCGAGGTTTAGCTATGCTATAAGGCGAGTTTCATCGAGGGCATCAAGCTCCTCAAGCCGAAGATGAGCATTTTCTTCATCTGTCAGCTCGTATCAAACCACTACTCATATAGAGGGGAGTTCTATTTCCAAGGGAATCACTATTTCCGTGCCGAATACCAACTTGTATGGTGTTGTATTCGTCGCTGTTTTGAACGTTGTTTGGTACGCCCAGAGAGCTTCATGCAACCTTTCGTGCCAGGCTCTCTTATTTTTGGACACCGTTTTCTTTATAATCTTCGTCAAAGTCTTGTTGAAAGCTTCAACTAGACCGTTGGCCCGAGAATTATAGACTGAAAAGTATCTCCAATCTATTTTATGCTGTTGTGCAAAGCGGCTGATTTTATGGTTTTTATAAGCTGGCCCATTATCCGAGATAATTCGTTGTGGAGTGCCGAACCGATAGATGACATGTGCCCTGAAGAAATAAAGGATATTCTCCGTCTTCACCTCCCTTAGTGGTACTGCTTTTGCTCACTTAGAAAAGTAGTCGGTCATTGCCAGTATGAACATATGTCCTTTGGACGATACTGGTTCAATGGGGCCAATTATATCGGTTCCCCACATTTCGAACGGCCAGCTAGCCACTGTTGGGTGTAGCGGATTTGGATGTTGGTGGATGAAGTCCTAGTGGATTCGGCACGAGTGACACTGCTTTGCATATTCGAGGCAGTCCTGAATCATTGCGGGCCAATAGTAACCCATTCTTTTGATCTTCAGCTTCATCTTTGGCCCATCTTGGTGAGAACCGCAGAGTCCGTCGTGAATTTCTTGAACGACTTTCTTTGCTTCCTCCAGCCCCAGACATCTTAACCGTAGACAGTCGAACGATCTCTTATATAGAGTATCATTAACGAAAGCGAAGGACGGAACTTGTTTCCTGAGCTGATGTCGAGAAGATGCAATTTTAGGCGTTCGTTGGGATTTGAAGTAGTCTATGAATACTTCCCTCCAATCGTTGACCTTTTCTTTGTCCCTTATTTGAAAGGTTACTTGTTCGGTCGTTTATTTTCCTTCGGATGGCTCTGTTAAGTCTTCCGAAGATATTTCTATTGGCACAAGGATCCTGCTGCTTTGCACGATGATCTTTACGTCATTAAGGTCTTCATCGGCCAGTTCCTTAGCCAATTTGGCCAACGCATCTGCCTTGCTATTTCCTGCACGCGGTATACTCTCTAAGATGTAGGAGAGGATTTGTGTCAGCAGTTGCTGCACTCTTTCGCCATACTTTATCAGCTCTGGCTTGCACGTCTGATAGTCGCCATTTACTTGGCTAACGATCAGCTGGGAGTCTCCATATATGAAGAGGTCTTTGATTCCCATGTCGACAGCGATCTCGAGACCTGCTATCAAAACATCATATTCAGCTTCGTTATTAGTCCTTGGCTCTGTTAAGGAGAGGGCGTAATGCAATTTCCCTCCTTACGGAGTCACGAAGATAAGGCCCACCCCGGCTTTGATTATGGGGTCGTTTTTCTTTCTCCGCTTCATGGAAGAAGCTCCATCCAAGTAGAGTTCCCATTTGGAGTCATTTTCTTCTTCGATTGCATCGAACGCGTGTTCATCTGGCAACTCACAATTTAAGGGGGAGTCAGCCGGTATCGGAGACTCGGCATGAAAGTCAGCAATGGCCTGTCCTTTCACTGTTTTGAGAGGTCGATACATTATCGAGAACTTCATCAGGAGGAGGGCCATTTTGGCAAGCCTTCCTGTTAATATGGCATTTGACATCAGATATTTGAGAGGATCCACCTTTGATATGAAATGGACATCATGTGCCAAGGCGTAATATGGCATTTGACATCAGATATTTGAGAGGATCCACCTTTGATATGAAATGGACATCATGTGCCAAGGCGTAATGTCTGAGCTTCATTATCGCGAGGATCAGTGCCAGGCAATGCTTTTCAATGGGGTGTAGTTGTTTTCTGCCCCCAGGAGAACTCGACTCAAATAGTATAGAGCTCTCTCATTTTCTTGATCGTTCTCTTATACTCATAGTGCGCCTAGAGAACCCTCAAGGGCCGTTGTATATAGAATAAGGGGTTTTCCCTTAACCGGAGCGGCCAATACCGGTGGATTTTGCAGGTATTGCTTGATTTCGTCTAGTGCATTTTGGCACTTTCGATCCCAGACATATGGGGTCCCCTTCTTCATCAGAGGACTGCAGGGACGGCATTTTCCGGAGAAGTTGGTTATGCACCGCCGGATATAAGTAAGTTTTCCTTAAAGAGATCGCAATTATTTGAGAGTTCATGGCGTGGGCATTTCCATAATCGTCTTGATCTTTGAGGGATCGATTTAGATACCGCGGTGCCGTATGATGAATCCTAGGAATTTTCCTGAGGAGACTCCAAACGCGCATTTTAGAGGATTCATCTTCAGATTATACTTCCGAAGACGTCGGAACACTATTTTTATATGTTCCCAATATTCCTCATGAGATCTGCTTTTAACCACAAGGTCGTCGATCTCATGAATGAGGTCATCGAAGATCTTTGCCATGGCCCTTTAGTAGGTAGAATCAGCGTTCTTTAAACCGAAGGGCATCATCTTTTAGCAAAATATGCCCAGCGGAGTCCGAAAGGCGGTATGCTTTTGATTTTCAGGATGCATTTTTATTTAATTGTATCCTGAAGATCCATCCATGAAGGAGAAGACCTCATGGATAGACGTGTTATCGATCATCAGCTCGGTAACAGGTACTGGGAAGTCATCCTTCAGGCAAGCTTTGTTGAGGTCCTGAAAGTCCACGCAGATGCGCACCGTCCCATTTTTCTTCATCACCGGAATGATGTTGGCGATCCAGTCAGAATATTGAACTTCTTGGATGAAGCCGAAGTCGATTAGTTTCTTGACCTCAGCATTTATACTCATCTCAAGCTCGAGCCGCATTCTTCTTGGCGCCTGTTTGACTGGGTTTATGTCCAGCGATATGGCCAGTTTATGTACTGCCGCCTTTGGATCTAGACCCGGCATCTCAGAATAGTTCTATGCGAAGCAGTCTTTATATTGCATGAGCATGTCTTTTAACGTAACTACCTATTTTTCAGATAGTAGCTCACTAACGAATGTCGGCCTCGGATCATTTTCTGTCCCTGGGTCAATTTTCCTTAGGTTGTCCGCCGTAATATGTATCCCATCTTCCAGCTCTTTTGGTGTCGTCCTTGTCTTCATTTGCGAAGCACATGCGGAGGTCATCCATAATCTCGTGCCCTCCCTCTTTTGAGAGTGTTATCATATGGCAGGTATGAGTCCGCTTCCATTTTTTGTGTTGAGTAGGTCCCATCCTCATGGTATAGGTCCTCTTTTGCTCATGCTTTTGCCACGGGGTTACCCTCCAGCTGTCGGATAAAGCGAACCTGCCTTATTGATACTGGTTTTCTACCCAGTCTTTGAAAGTGAAGCAGTATTCAAGGGGATGACCTATTGCTCGGTGGTAGGAGCAATATTCCGGATGACGGACCTCGTTTATTTGTTTGGGATGCCGAGACTCCGGGAGTGTCATCATTTGATACTTCATGACAAGGTTGAATATTTTCCTCGTCTTGTCTTAGGGGAAAGAGTATTCTCGACTCATCTTCTTTATAAAGGACGGGTTCCAATCGACCTTTTCTCGATTGCATGGCCTCTTGGATCCAATTCGTTGTTTTTGAACGTTGTTTGCGTTCTTGGACCTGTTTTTGCCTTTATTTCAGGATTTTCCTCTTTTGCGAGGACATACAGCGGGTTGGGGATAAAAGGCGTTGTAGCGCTGCGTCCTGGCCTTTTCATAAATGGCCATTTCACAGTTATGATCGTCTCGGCTTTTTTGACAGGCTTCTTTTATTAGCTTGTCTATTTGTTCTTTGAGCGACGGACTTAACGTTCTTAGAGCGGGATTTCGCTCTGTTTCAACGTCACGACCATTTGGAAGAGCATTTTCCTCTTCTCTGGAGTTGTTTATGACGCGGCAGTTGTAGAACTGCTCCCGTTTCTTTCACCGAATGTATCCAAGCCCGGTTGTCTCCATTTTCCCGTTGGGAATCTTTCGCTGGGTTCTAAGGATATCCCAAATCATTTTGTAGAATTGGGCTTGCCGAACAGTTTGTTCGAGGGGTACACCCTGGCACTTTAACAACCTTTTCAATCCTTCCGCGTATTATCTTGGCAGACAGATTGGTTGAAACCTATCGAGTGCAAAATCGGCACCGTGCCAGACTTCTTTCTCTACTATAGTCTCTGTAGAATAGTAGAAGAGGATCTCCTTTTCATCTCTTCGTCTGGGAGAGACGTAGAAAGTCTGTAGTTCTTGGACGCTGTATATATCGAGCGCGTCAAGCTCCTTATAATGCCAAGGCAGAGCCATTGTGATTTGAAGACTCTGATCGGCTCCGGCGAGGGTTTGCACTGACGGGCGGATGGAGAACACTGCGCTGGCCTCGTCCTCAGAATCGCAGCCAAAGACCAGAATAGGGGTAGATGGTCTGGGCCTGTCGTTTTCTTTCTGGGGTTGCCCCGAGTAGACTATTTCTTCATCTTCCTCGGAATCTCTCCCAAAGATCGGGATAGTGGCGACGGACTTCTGTTTATCCTCCGGCTTATGACACCTTCTGTTTATCCTCCGTCTTATGACACCTTTCTGTATCTTCGAAGTCTGGTAGGAAATACTTTGTTTCTTCATATTTCCGGACCTTGTTTATAGAGAACGGATTTAGCTCTCTGTGACGGTGCATTCCAAGCCATCCTTGAAATACTTCATACACTGATGTTGTGTAGAAGGGATGACGTTGTACTCATGCAACCAGGGCCTGCCGAGCAAAGCATTATAGCAAGTCTTGGCGTCAATGACGTGAAATTTGACGTCAGTGACAAGCAACCCGAAACGCAATGTCAATATTATGGACCCAAGCGTCCGTGAAGACTGTGAGTCGAATCCAGAGATGGTAATCTTGTCTCGGGCCAGATGATGAACGTTCATGCAAATCTCCTTCAGCACTCTCACGTTGAGAAGGATGACGGAGGATCCATTGTCGACAATGATTTTCCCTATCTTGGTGTCGTGGCAGTACCCGGTGACACATAACGGACGGTTATGTTCGCACGTACCGAGGAGGAGATCTTCATCGCCGAATGTAATGTCAGCTGTGTGAACCTCTGCCAGCTCGTCCTTCATCTTCTCTTCTGTAAGGAAAGTTTGGAACTAATCGGGTTCTTGTAATACCTTGATCAGAGACTCTCGTTCCTCTTTGAACAAGAGTAGAGCATCCAATATGCTCAACTGTGAGGTATTTTGCTCAGATGTGTTAGGACATTATAATCCACCTTATTTTTCTTAGGCGGGTCCTTTGCGGCGAGCTCTTTGACAACCCCATCGTCGAGGGCAATTTCCTCAGAGATTTTCTCTTTCCCTTTGTCTTTTTTGCTCGAACCTTTGTTTGTAGGTCCAAGGTTCTTTTCAGGCAGCATGCGGTTACGCGGCTGAATATTCTCGCAGTTCTCCTCCTCCTCTTCTTTTACTGAGGTGGAGTCTTTGAAGAGAAGGCTGAGGGGTATTTCGTCCTCAGAATCGCTCCCGAAAGTAAGAACTTCGGGTTTTTCCCCTTCTGAACTAATACCAACCATATGGCGGTTGCCAGTCATTTTTTCACTCACATATGTTGCACTCTTTTTCCGTTGACGAGCTTTGCGCTTCACCCTCTTGAAGTGTTTTTGATGAGCAACATATCCTTGACACCACTTCTTGAAAGTACTGCATTCTTCGGTGGGATGGGTAACCCTCCGATGATATAGGCAGTTGTTTGGATATGAATGCTCTTCGTCGAGGCATATGACCCATGGAGTGTTTCCTACCAGAGGTAGCAGCTTCATTCCCATTGACAGGGCTTTGGCGAACCGCTTCTCTGTCTTGATCCTGCTCTTATTTGTGGCAGGTGTACTTTGGTTTGGTTGGAATACTTTACGACTCATCCTGACTCTGACGCTTATCTTTTTCGTATATGGCTGTTTCGCATTCTCGGTCAGCTTTGCTTTTTCGAAAGGCTTCATTTAACAGCCTATCGATCGGGTCTTCTCGCAGTTCCGGAGATTTTAGCGTCGATTCTGCACCCAGTTCCTCCGTGTTGTTTTCTGACGCTGAGGGGGTTTCTTCGTCATTTAACAATGAATGGGAGACCATGTAACAACTTTCTACATAGTCTTCGGTTTCTTCTGATGAGTCATTTTCCTCATCGTTGCCACTATCTTCGTTCTCAAGAATATGCTTGAGGAACTCTTCGAGCGTGACCAGTGTCCGCGCCTTCTGGTTGTAATCCTCCAGTGCGTCAATGTACTTTTGTAGGTCCGTACGCTTGTCGTCATATTCGGCAGGCTGCACAGGCTTCTTGGTCTTCTTCTTTTTCTTCGAAAACTTTGAAGGCTTGACTTGGGGGTTTTGCCCTTTGTCAACAATTTTCGGTATGGGACGCGGTTTCAGAATCCCTTCGATGATTTCGGGTTCAAGTGTGCTTTTCCACCTGACTGGCAGACATGCCTGTAGATCTTTTAGCATTCTTTTGGTTTTAGATGAAAGAATGACCTCCCATGGAGTTTCTTCCACGAGCGAGCATGATGCCCCCGGCATATCCACTTTTTTAGGAATGTGCTTCTGTGGTGGGTTCACCCTCCAGTTCTCAGACAGCGCGAACTTCCCTTGTTAATACTGGTCCTTGACCCAGTTCTTTAAGATATAGAAATTCTCAATTAGGTGGCACACCATTCTGTGATAGGAGCAGTAGTTAGGGTTGTTGATGTCACTGGGTTGCGGTGGACGCCGTGGTTCTGGAAATGTGATGGGTTTGTTACGCATTACCAACTCAAATAGTTTCCTCGTCTTATCGCGGGGAAACGAGTAAGCGCATCCTAGCCTTTCTTCTAGGGATAGGCGTGGACGTGCGTTGTTTTGGAGAGCAGATGGTTTTGGGCCACTCGGTTGTTGTTGATTGTTAGCAATGAAGGTCTCTTTCCCATTACCCTTGGCATTTCGAGGGTCCTTACTTGAGGAGGAAGGCTCGTGGCCCATCTGGTCCATTTGGGCCAGTTTATCGATCAGAGCCCGGAAAGTCGTTGGTTTGAAGAACGTCATGAACTGGGACACAGTCGTTTGAGGATCAAGGGTCCTAATGAACATGCCCACGGTGGGGGATTCTTCGATGTGTTTTTCGCACGTTGACCATAGGTTCCGCCACCGGATCGCATATTGGACCCAGGTTTCTCTCGACTTTACCCTGGTATTGATTAATGTCGTGATCGGGGTGCGCTCGCTTGCGTTTGCAAACCATTGTGTGAACAGTAGTTCCATCTCTGTGAATGTTCTCACGGAGTCATTTGGGAGCTCCGAATACAATTCAAGGCCGTCTCTGACAGGCTGCCAACAAACTGCAAAGCAACAGTTTGTCGTCGCCTCCAGTGTTGCCGTACAGAGCTCTAAACTGCGTGATGTGATGGTGTGGGTTGCATGTCCCCTTGTACACATGAAACTTGGAAATCGTATATCCCGGCGGGTATTTAATTTGGTCATACCAACCTGGATACGGTCGCCCAGTTCTGACGATTTGTCCAGCCGCTTCATTTACTTGATGAACTATATAATCATCAAGAGTAGCCTTGGAGATCGTTTCCTCCTTGGTTGCCGATAAGTCCGGAAGAGGGTTTGATGTTTCCCCTCTGTCATCCTCGATGATTATTGGAGGATCCTCGGCTGGGGGTTCTGGCTGGATCATCATTCCAACCATATCCTAGAACAAGAGAGACATCTGCTTTATGTTAGAAGCCTGCTCAGCAGCTTTTTTGTCCTTTCTTTCAAGCACCCTTCGTAGGAACTCTGTATCGGTCTCCTGCACCTGGCGTTGTTCGTCTGTTGTGTCTGGGCTTTCTTTCTACCCGGTAAGTTCTGCCATTCTGGTCAGCATCTCCTGAAGATTTTGTTGTTGCTCCTGAGCATTTTTCAGCGACCGAGTTTGTAGCCGGTGACCTACGGAAGCACGGCTTTCTTCTTTCTCGGAAGCCATGTAGACCGTATGCATGATCATTCCCCCAGACTTGGGGCGTTTGGGTCCATCGCCTTTGGAATTTTCCGCCAGCTGTGAGATTTTCTCAGACCTGATCCTTTTGTGGGAGGTCAGAGTTGAAGGAGCCGTTGTAACAGGCACCTGTGTAGAAGAAGTCCATCGCTATATGATGGAGGGGCGGTCTTTCTCTTGCCGAGCCTTCGATTTCTTTGGTCGACGATAGTAGTTTTGATCAATCACAGAGTCCTGGACTTTTCGCCAGACCCTGTGAATTTGCGAGGAGAGCCGTTGATGGGGGCGCTCCGGCTTTCCCTGCACTGTGGTTTCTGCAGGCGAGGGCAATTTCTTTAGCACCGCCGTTGGAGAGTTCTTGCATACTCTTCTGAGCAGATCAAAGTAGTTCCCGGTTGGAATAGCAGCGTCAACTTCTACCATTGAAGCTGGTGGGGAAAGTCCAGAAGGGGAGTTGCCCCCAGCTTTCCTCACTCAGCGCCAGTGACGACGTCGAGCATGTCTTGCAAAAGAGACCGCCCCAGATTTGGAAGCGGCTTCGTCGTGCCCCCGGCTTTGGTGAGGGGATGTTGTTGGTGTTAGCCTGTTGAATGCTGACGTCCTGATTGGAGTTTGGGGAGGGCCGGCTAATTTTTTGAAGACCGTCCTTCTGATATGGGAAGCACCTTTGACGACTTCACCCGTAGCAGGAGTTAGGAAGGCTATCCGTTTTGGGGCAGCCCCTTCAGGTATCACGAGCCTCTTTACGGGCCCGTTTAGGTTCTTGCCCAGCCTGTGGAAGACTGAGACGTCAGCTTTGGACAGCCCGTTGAGAGGGGCCGTTGTGGTCGCCAGTGGATCGACGACTGACCTCTTTGGAGCTTCTTCCTACGGTGCTGAGGCACCGACACCCACTGATGGGAACATGGTCCCGAAGAATAGTCCAGTAGTGGCTTGCGTTACTTGCCCCACCGGCATTGAAAAGATGGAGGCCGCGTAGGGCCCGTAGGTCACTCCTCCAGTTGGGGTAGAGCGAGAATTGCTGTTGCAAGAGATGCAGTTAGAAGCCATCGATTTTCTGCACAGGAGCAAGACATCAAATTTTAGCACCTCAAATCCAAAGGCAACCATAGCGAACCGCGATTTCGTTCGCGAAACACGACATACGAAGTGTGGAGTGGAAAGAGGAAAAGGTCCCACCGGGCGTGCCAGAATCTGTTTACCGCCGAAAATGGAGACGAGCCAGGATGGATCGTCTTGCCTGAATTTGGGGGCAGATGCTATTTGGATTTATCTGTCCACCTCTCCGAAGATATCAAGTTGATTTATGGTACCGTATATCGGAGGTTTGGACAGATACGACCGTTGTAGCAGACTTTATCAGATTCCCCCTCTTTTATGAGGGGGTTTTGATTGTGGGGACGCTCTTCCCTGTAGGTGCAAGCCCCTGCAGTTAATTACGTTACTACATTGTGATAACCATTTTCTCCTACTCCGGAAGTTCACTTCGTGTCGTGTGTGTTTTTGTTTGTTTTGGTTGCCCGTGGATTGTATATGGAGACTAGTTTGTGTCGTCCCCCATAGGGCGCGGATTAGTCCAAATCCATATATTTTAGATTTGGGCTTTGGTCAAGTATTTGCTTGATGGGGTTTTGAACTTAGGTTGTATATTCCTTTGGTTCAAAAATATTTTGTTTTGTTTAAGGACCGTTAATCTAGTTTGAGATTAAGGTCAACTTAAATATATAAGTGAGCATTTGGGCTCAGTTTGTTTTGCTAAGGATACGTTAATATTATTTGAGACTAAGATCAACTTAACAATGTTTTTAGAATCATTTTTACTTAAGATCCAGCAAAATAACATTCGGGCTCAGCTACAAGAAAATCTCAGAGATTTAGCCAATTTGGGCTAAGTCTACTTAGCCTTTTGTTTTATTCAAAAGTGATAAGCACTTAATTGGGCTCTGTTTGTTTAGCCCTTTTTCTTTTCATATAAAAGTGCTAAGCACTTATTTAAGTGCTGACGCTCACATGTATATTATGTGAAGCATTCAGTCATGAGCGCTGCCCAATAAATGTTGAGCGCTTTTAGTCATTTTGACTAAATGTGAAGTGCTAAGCCCTTTTTATGGCGTCCACATGAGGTGCACGTGCGGCGCTGGACGCTGCCAAATTAGTGCTAGGCACTCAGCCGTTTTGGCTGCATATGAAGTGCTAAGCACTTTTATTCAGCGCCCACATGTGTTTCACATGAGGCGCCGGCCTTCTGTTTTGGGCGCCCGCGTGTTTTTCACGTAAGGCGCTAGACACTATTAAAAGGGGGCGCCCTCGTGAGGCGCTAGTCTTTTTCCTTTTTTAGAGATTAAAACTCTGTTAATGGCATTTTGACCATTAATGATCACCAAGATCTTCGTTTTTTGAATATCTGGGATCAGTTTTTTAAGAACTTAGTTCTTGATTTGAAGGAACTAATTTCCCGGAGTATTATGAACTCCATGTTTTCCATGTTCATGTTTTCAGAGAGGTTAAACCTCTTTTAATGGTGTTTTGACCATTAAGAATCACCAAGATCACTATTTTGAGGATCTTGAATTGGGTTCTTTAAAGAACTAAGTTCTTGATTTGGAGGAACTAAGTTCCTGAAGTATTATTTTCTCCACATTCTTGTATCCATGTTCCCCTCTGAATCTTTGATTCTCAAGAACAACATCTTCCTGATGAGAATTAAATTTTCAACTTGTGGGAGACTTGTCTCATGGATCTCAGATCCAAAGACAGAACTAAGTTCTTGAGAAGGATTAAACCCTTAGATATGCTATGATAGGTAAATGAGATGTTTTGATCTCTGTCGTTTCTTTAGCTGAGGCTTGAGAGGAGGAAAATCTTCTTCTTTATTGAGAATTAAATTCTCTATTGTTTTGAGAGCTTTCTGTATTTTTACAGAAGCTTATGTAGGGTTCCCACCTTTTTCTTTTTCTTTTTCTTTTTTTCCTCTTCCTCCTACTGTGTTGTGATCTTCCGTCCTTTTGAGACTTGAACTCTCGAGTCCTTTATATAGTGAAGGCAAATTGTTAATTGATTTTGAGAAAATCTCACATTGAGAGATTCTAATTGATTTGGGGAATTTTATCCACCATTGGATCTTTGATCTAAGGACTTCTGTTTTTACAGAATATGATTTTTGTTTTTAACGAAATTTGGGAAATATTTTTCCCTATACAGAATTTATTCTGTAAAACGGTGATTTTTTAATCACCATTGGATTTTTAATCCAAGGGTTCTCTATTTTACAGAGAGCAATCTTTCTTATTTAGAAAGATTGAAAGAATATATTCCAAAATAGAATTTTATTTTATAATTGGATCTTTGATCCAACCGAGAGTATCTTTCTTATTTTAGAAAGATTTAAGAAATGTTTTCTCCTAACATAATTTAATTCTGTATTTTGATGATTTATCATCTCCGTTGGATTTTTGATCCAACAACTCTGTTTAACAGGGAGTATTGTAGAATTTTAATTCTACGTGAGCGCCAGCGCTCCCGTGTTATGCACGTGGGTGCTACTTAAGAATTTAATTCTTATAATGGGTATTTATGTGCTTTGCACATTGGCGCCCGCATGAAGAGGACGTACGGCGTCATCTAAGAGTTTAACTCTTATGTAATGAACTCTTCTGCGCTTTGCACATTGGCGCCCGCGTGAGGAGCACGTGCGGTGCTATCTAAGAGTTTAACTCTTATGAACTTTTCTGTGCTTTGCACATTGGCGCCCGCGTGAGGAGCACGTGAGACGCCACCATAGGATTTAATCCTATAAGATTGGCTCTAGCGTTGGCGCCCTCATGGAGAGCACGTGAGGCGCTACCTCATTGAATTCAACAGAGTTTTGCTCTTTTATTAGGTTAAATATATTGGGGAAACAGCTATTTCAGTTGAAAACGAGTAAATTCAAGTGTTATTATTCGCTACTCAATTTACATATTGCAATTTTAATGCTAGTTTACAGTAAATTGGTCTCTAACGAATAATGCAAAAAGATCATACTAAAATTAAAATTGTACAAGTTTTCTTACAAATGATAATTGATTTTTCTTCCATTACTTCTTCTTCACGATCTCGAAGGTCCCGCCCCTGATGACTGTCCTGGACATCTAGTCCTATAATGACCTGGTTGTTTGCATAAGCTACATCTGCCGTGCCTTTGCTGAGGATCAACATCCAGTATCATTCGATCTCGACGCGCCTTAGGTCTCCCGGGTCCTATATTTTTGTCCGGTGGTAATACCATCGGTGTTTGTCTATTCCCGGTATAATAGTGCCAATATCGATTGTCTGGTATAGGATGAAATTTTGGATCGTATATGCCTTGGTAACTGGAAACCGTATAGTAACGTGAAGCAAAATAGTAATGTGAATTATGCATGCTGCTCGCAGCAGCAATTGTGTAGGCACACGGTAAATGTTGTTGCTGGAAAACACCGCATGTGCATGAAGAGAGCCCTTCATCTCTAAAATTTACGGTATATTGATTCTCATTACTCCCCGTAACTTGAAACTCCGCTGTGTCAAATCTTTCATATCTGTAGTATTATGATATGCGCTCTCTTTTCCGAAATATATCTTCATAATATACGGTAAGTGGAGTCTCCATCGTAAAAAACTTTTCCCTTCTTTGCACAAAGTAAGTATTCACTCTGAAAAAGGTTCGAACAATCAACCCCCGTATCGGTAAGTCTCTAACACCCTTAAAGATCCCGTTGAAGATTTCAAAAATATTAGTGGTCATTAGTAGATATCTACATCTATAATCATGTGCTTGTGTCCACATGCGTGCTGGAAACTCATCTAACCACGTTTTCTCTACTTGACTCATCTCTCCAATTCTCGCCGCTTGACTCATCTCTCCAAATTTTGCCATGTATATGTCATGAACATTAGGGTCAGACGCTTCACCGACTTTGTACATAAGCTTATATAGATCTGAATTTTTAAATTTTCTATCAAAATTCTATCTGAAGTGCCGCAGGCAAAACCTATGTGGTGCCGTCGGAAATACAGTTCTCATAGCAGCTAGTATTCCAAGATGTCTATCAGATATAATGCATATATCTGTTTTATCAATAACAGTGTAACATTTCAGAAAAATAAAATATTATTTTTGGGAAATTAAATAATTAAAATAATGAATATTATGAATATTTTAACGTGTGGAAATTAGTTTTAATGATGTGGTATAATTATATACCGATAATTGAGAAATATTGGAAAATTACATTTGAATGCTGATTTTGAAAGAATATTATATGATATAGACACTTTATAAAGTTTATGCAATTAATTGTATACAAGTTTATTTCTAAACATGGTTAATGTTCACTAATCTTGCATTTAAGCACGATTTTACATCATGACATGCAGCAAAACTTGTTACATTTTATTCCACCATGACTTCTTTCTTTTTTCTAAAATGGCTTTTGTTTTAAAATGAGATTTAAAGAAAAGAAATGAAAAAGAAAAAGGAATTTAAAAATTGGAGATATTTTGGGGACATGGAGGCATGGGCTTGGGGGGAGAGAGGGAGAGAGGGGGAGAGAGAGAGGGTGAGGGGTCTTCCTTTGACCATGGCATTGTTTTCTCACTTCATCACCTTCATCATTTCTTCTTCTCCCTCATCTCCATGGCTGCCCTCTTCTTCCCCCTCCTCTACCTCCTCACTACACCCCCTAAAACACATCAAAATATTATTGTCCCTTCACTAAAAATGTGCACAAGCTCCTTACATAGACCATGGTGGGATCAAGCTAGGATTTTGAAGACTTGGGGCAACTCAAGAAAATTCTTGAGTTGCCAAATGAGGTAATTGTTTCACCATTAGTATAGTAGTTAAGTTTCTATAGCCTCTAGTTTAGTTTAAAATCGATTTAGTGTGGAGAGCTTGGAAAATTCCAAGATGGGGTTTTGAGGATTTCATGAATTGAGATGGTGTAATTGAGCTTAGTAGTGACTTTAAACCCCTCCTTAGTGTTAAAACCCAAACCAAACCTGAACTGAAACCCAAAAACCTGGATTTAGAAACTTCCGTGTCGGTTTTGTGTTAAATTGAGCCTACAGGGAATCTGGAGTGATCCGAGACCGTTACTGGAAAAACAAGCAACACCATTAACCTAGATTGAGCACTAGGAGGCCACCCTGCAAAGACGAACCCATTCTAAGCAATCCAAACCGAGAAGGCCGGAATTTTGGTGTGTGTGGCCGGCCAAAGTGAGGGTGATGGGGTCCGGGTTGGTTCTGTAGCTCATATACCTTATATACTATACCCCAGTACTGTTTGTTTAACCTAATTTCACCTGAACTAAAATCTGGGACCAGTTTTTTAAATTGTTGTTTATGTTTTGTGGATTTTAATGACTTAAGTTTTGATATTTGTGTCTTTTATCGGTCACTTGACGTTTGTACATCGATATCGGGTGTTGTTTGGTTGATTTGCATAAGTAGACCATAGGTTTTAACCTATGTGTGATTCGCGGGTCGTTTTGGTTTTGAATTGGACGTTCGGATGCGATACGATATATATGATATGTAGGTACCCTCACGTGGACTCCGGATGATGAAGAAGAGGATGGCGACATCGACTTCGGCAAGCAAGGATCAAGGTGAGTAGATATATATCTACGGGGGAAGTCGGGTGGATGGCGTATAGCACCCCCGCAGTTTCGCAGTGCAGCATACGAAAGTGTTATATCTATATACTTATGTGTTATTATGAGATGTGTATTCATAGCAAGAAATGCTTTAGGTTACCTTGGGTTAGTGTTAGCGTATTTAGAAGTTAGTGTTTTTAGTTTAATTCTTAGTTACGAAACCCTAGTGTAAAGGTATACACACACACACATGCACACACGTGATATGTTCTGGTGTATACGTTATATATATGTGTGTGTGTGTGTGTGTGTGTTTTGCTACACATACACACACACACACACATACATATACGTATACACATATGATGAGGATAGTATATGATACTCGGAGGAGAGTCGATATGATCGGGCATGATGCCGTGAGATCGGATATGTGACTTGGGTCGTATTATGAGATACGACATGATATTATAGTGGATCGACGGGCGATGTGTTTTCATACACACGAATATTATATATATATATATATATATATATATATATATATATATATATTGTTGATGGTATCGGAATGTACTAGACTTTAGATCAGTACCTCTAATTCAGAATATGATGATAATGATACCAGATAAGTAATGTGTTATATGTGATAATTGACCCGTACCCCGATTTGGGATGCCGTACGATGGATTTTTCCGTACGATGTATAAATATGATGATTGATCCGCACTCTCGACTCGAGAATGTCGTATTATATATTTTATCGTACGTGATGCTATTGGGGCGGGATCACCGACTACTAGATATATCGACTCGGACTTTAGGTGGATTTCCTTACCTTTTTTGACTAGTCTCTTAGTTTAGTCCTGTAGTTATTTGGTAGATGTTAGACTAGGCTCGAGTCATACTTATTTTCAAAACTAATGAATCATGAGTATTTTTAAGACAGCCCGAGGGAGATTATGGATTTTTCAAAGGATATATCTTTTCTTAAAAACCTTGTAGCCCTATTTTCTAAAAACCACGATTCGCGCTATTTCAAATGCCAAGACCGTATGACTCGTTTATATAAACATATGCCCTTAAATGTTGCGTTTACTATTCATTCTCCGTTTAATTCATGTTATATTCATCGCATTGCATGCTTATACCTGCGTTTTCTTTAGTCATTATGAACCCTATTGTCAGGACACCAGCACCATTACCGATGATGCGTATGCTCCACGTACACTTGCTTGCCGGCTCACACACATCATCATCGGTAATTTTCATGTCACGTACACTTTAGAGAATATTACTTCATGGATATAACTGCTAGTAGATAGTTCCGATATATAATTACTATACTAGTTTAAACATTTCATTTTTTGCTTAGATACCATGCATGTATATGTATATTCATTGTTATGCAATATTATGGGGCTTTACGCCGGTACTTCACTGTTATTTACTCTGAAGTTTGGGATTCGTATTTTCCATGAGATTTCTGGATTTAGAGAAACCATAAGGATTTATAAACTCATTTTCATTTCAAAAGATAGAAATTTGAGGTTTTCTCATGATATGATATTTGTGTTGTCCACAATGAGTTTTCTCGGTTCTCGAGTGGTATCATACACCCGATTCGAGGTAGGTGGAGGGACCGTCTACGGGTGCATGGTGGACCCGGTGCGGTACCCCGAGGCAAAAAGATCGTATAGAAAGGCGTTGAGCCCGGCAGGGGAGTACTACCGACCGGTGATTGTATAAAGATTCGACGGATATCCGGAGGATACCATTCGGGGTTATGGGCCGATCCTGATCATGCGGAGCCCGAGGTATTGAGATTTGATGATATGGGCCGGGCCGGATTGCTGAAGCCCGAGATATTGAGATATCGAGATATATATTTTTTGTCGATGCTTGACACTGATTCTCTGTTGATTTCATTGATGATACTTCGATTTTTATACAGAAATCTCACTGAGATATGAAAACTGTTTTCTCATTCAGTTGCATTCTGTTTTCATGCATTCATACATCATATATGTATTATATTGCTATCTGAGGCACTGACACGAGAACTTGGTATTACACTTATGTATAGATGTTTACCTTGCCATTATTTAGATGCTTCAGGTTATATATTGAGGATATATTATTGTATGACCTAGGATAGAGTCATACATGCAATTTCTTCTCGGTGATGTTTTCTACTCACGAGTTGGCAACTCACCCCTGTTGTGCCACAGTTTCTTACAGGTTTTGCCGTACAGGTTTCATTATGTCTTGCTGGCACACTGCTTCCTTCCAGGTGATTGCTTGGTAGGTGCGTTCACTTGCATCATGACCACCATTGTATTTTATTTTCATTCTGTTGTATCTAGTAAACTCCATCAACCAGACTTGTATTATTTGATAGACTTAGAAGACCAGTATGTATATTCTTTCGACCTTAGAATCGCGCTTGTATTATTATGGTTTTCTGGTGGATATTGGTTTTCCTCTGAGTTTTGATCCTTACCCTTCGGCGTTGTATATTATATTGCTTGCGTGGTTGTGTCCACCAATTGGCAAAGAGCTAGCTCCCGCTTGGGGATGCCTTTATTCATTATATATATTATTCATGTTTGTACCCGTTTGGGGCCAGTATTTACAAAGGAGACCCTGCCGAAATTTTCGGGAAAATATGATGTTGCTTTTAAATGTTTAATGCCATTTATTTTATTTAAACCACTTGCTTTAAACAAGTTTTCCTTCACTTATTATCTAAATGGTTTAGATTTCTGGGCTTTTGGTTTACTTGAATTAGGTGTGGTCCTGTAGACTTTACATGATTTAAGTGCCAGTCACGTGTCATTACGGGTCGTGACAAAGTTGGTATCAGAGCGCTAGGTTTAACCTTGGTTCGAGTCTATGTTTGACTATGCGGAGTCTAGGACGTATATATATATATATATATATATATATATATATATATATATATATATATATTCGGAACCTAGGCTTGACCTTACGAAACTTATACTTGATCGAGGGGGTAATAGACCCGAACTTTTGTCGCATAGGTTGACCTTGGTCGATGGAGTAGGTGACTTAAGTAGAATGACGTACCGTGTGTATGTTCCGCGGCATACTTACGATACCCTAATCCGCTTATGAAGCCTTAGGATGTACATTTCTTTGTACCGCATTTTATTCGTTCATGATCTATCCTCATCGATATCGGTTGGTGGTTTTGTTACCACGATTGCATAGGCAAAGAGAGCTACGGCTAGAGTTGCAGTCAGCATGAGCTCGTCTTGGACGAGGACTGACCAGGGCGAAATTCCGGTGACACACGATTGCATAGATGTGTCGTTTTATTGTGTTTTCTGCGCCATGAGCGTTTGATGGATTGCTTTTACTAAAATTTCTCGAACGTGCAGATCAGCACCAAAGGATTGGGCCACTGCTAGAGGCCAGCCAGAATGTGATGACCGTCAATGCACCGTTTATTCTTGATGATTGAGGCATTGTTTAGCGTGCGGACGAATGATCCAGTTGCTGCTGCGACTGACAAGATATCGTCCCAGATGTTTGAAGCTAATGCAGCACAAGTTGTACTTAGAGATATGATAGAAGATCGCTAGTCACCCAAGGATGAACGACTAAGACATGTGGTTCGTTTGCATACCCCGATGCGAGGTCATCAGATTGATTGATTTCAGCTAGAGAAGACTTCACGCAGGTACGTTGAGAGTCAATAGAAAACGATCGAATGTCAGAAACCCATTTTTCCAAGTTTAAGGTATTCGGAAAAACATGCAAGTGCTTCTATGAACCCTCTAGAAGAATGAAACCCTAACTCGACATAATGACCATGGAAACGTTTTTGAACCTTAGGGTTTGCGGCAGTTCCGTGGTGCCATTAATGAGGCTTGGGTTTGCCCTTCTATGGCCGGTCCATAGGTACTGTGGTATGTACTGGATATTATTAAACTGTGCTCAAGTGTTGAGCTCTCGGGAAATTATGGGACTTTGATAAATCGATCGAAAAGTTCGACGTCGTCCGGATATCATGTGATGGGATACATTACTTGGGAGACTCTAGGTATGAGTATAGCCGTTGTAGCGCAGTCCATACAGCTACGAAGAGACGAGTCCGAATCAGTCGACATTAAAGAAAAGTGGAGTAAGAGGTTCGTACAAGATTTTGATGAGATGAAATTCCACTCCGTTGACATCAGAGATGTGATACGCATGCAGAGGCGTTGAATATGGATATATCTTCTAGAAGGAGTCGTGATGAGTATGCGGTCGTTCCGGAACAAGAAATAGATTAGTAAAGGGTATAGCTTCCGAGCAGTTCAGCAGAAACGAGATTTGGGAGAGACCCTGACAGAATCTTTCTGGAATACTACACGAGGAGACTTGGACCCAGGATCGGTCGTATTACGCACACCCAGTAGGCCAGAGTTCGGCAGCATCGACGAGACATGTTATGAGAAACCATGATAGTTGGCCAGAGATCTTTTAGAGGATGTACCAGAGTGGAACTGTTTCCTTCATCGTTTCCTTAATGGGTCGTTGAGCCGAGGAGTTATGTAACTGGCAATCTGCAGTGAGAGACGAGAGCCTAAAGGCATAAGGCGCCAGACCTTGAACAGGAGACAAGTAGATATCTTGCTCTGCTAGCTTTGGAAGCACCGACACCTTCTCGACATTGAAGGAAGGACATATCGATGATAGTGTTTATGATTTTTGATTTGGTGATTCGAATATCACGTATCTGTCATTTGGATTTCGGTATTTTGGGCGGTTTATTTACATGATTGAGTTTTTGTGCACCACAGTTGCACTCGACTTCGATTTGATGTCATTTGAGATGTTGATTTTGATTTCATGTCTATGGTATGCATGTGATTTGACTTGTGTCTTCGGTGTAGTTTTTATGCACTTTTAGTACTTGATTCGATTTTGTGCACGCTGATGCATGTGGTTGTGAGATTATATACCATGGTATACCCGATTTGGATTGAGGTTTGTTGTATACTGTTGTTTTCGATTGTGATATTCAGTATTTGTTTCCGTGCACCTTGTGCACTTGATTGGATTCTTGCGCATACTTGGCACGCCTGATGCGGTTTTGGTGCACACCAGATGCACTAAATCGGGATTCTCATATCAGATGCACTTGATATTGTTGTCAGGCACACTCATTGCCCTTGACCGGTGTTTTCGTGCACACCCGTTGCGCTTAATTTTGGTTTCTGTGCACATGTATGGCACATTCATTGATTTCGATTTCTGTGCCCACCAGACGCACGTGGCATTCTTATACACATTTTGGGGATTGATTTCTTTTGGAGCAGTATGTTTTATTATAATTACTATTTGGTATAGTAGCTGAGCAAGACTAGTCCGATGACAGTACCTGAATATATTTTTGCATGCATCGATAGTTACCGAAGGGATTTCCAAAAAAGGAGCTATAGTCTCAGTATTTACCTATGTGTCCGAGATGACATGAACGTTTTACAAAGAAAACTCTTCTAAATTATTTTCAAAATGGGGGGCGTATATATATATGGATATATAGTTATTTTCTTACAAATAAACGTCTGCTACTTGTGCTGTGATACGCGTATCGCACAGCTACTTGAAAAGGGGTTGGCATGCATTTTCTTTCAGATGTTTGGGCAAGTTTATAACGATGCGTACTATGTACATATTATAGTTTTGAGTATATATCATGTTGGTTTTCGTATTGGACCTTGACATTGGTATCTTCACCATGACTCCGATGATTGCGTGATGCTTGACGGAGTTTTGATTTTTGAGTTATACACTCATTTTTCATGCGCATGCATTGCGCTACGATATGTTTTGTGTATGTATAATTTCGGAGCCCTGACGACTTGATCATTTTACTGAAATGTTTTAGTAATTGGGGGATTAAATTTAAATTAGGGGACTGAATTTATTTAAGGAGGGAAGACTGTAACATTTCAGAAAAATAAAATATTATTTTTGGGAAATTAAATAATTAAAATAATGAATATTATGAATATTTTAATATGTGGAAATTAGTTTTAATGATGTGTTATAATTATATACCGATAATTGGGAAATATTGGAAAATTATATTTGAATGCTGATTTTGAAAGAATATTATATGATATAGACACTTTATAAAGTTTATATAATTAATTATATACAAGTTTATTTCTAAACTTGATTAATGTTCACTAATCTTGCATTTAAGCACGATTTTGCATCATGACATGCAGCAAAACTTGTTACATTTTATTCCACCATGACTTCTTTCTTTTTTCTAAAATGGCTTTTGTTTTAAAATGAGATTTAAAGAAAAGAAATGAAAAAGAAAAAGGAATTTAAAAATTGGAGATATTTTGGGGACATGGAAGCATGGGCTTGGAGAGAGAGAGAGGGGGGGTGAAGGGTCTTCCTTTGACCATGGCATTGTTTTCTCACGTCATCACCTTCATCATCTCTTCTTCTCCCTCATCTCCATGGCTGCCCTCTTCTTCCCCTTCCTCTACCTCCTGGCTACACCCCCTAAAACACATCAAAATATTATTTTCCCTTCACTAAAAATGTGCACAAGCTCCTTATATAGACCATGGTGGGATCAAGCTAGGATTTTGAAGACTTGGGGCAACTCAAGAAAATTCTTGAGTTGCCAAATGAGGTAATTGTTTCACCATTAGTAAAGTAGTTAAGTTTCTATAGCCTCTAGTTTAGTTTAAAATCGATTTAGTGTAGAGAGCATGGAAAATTCCAAGATGGGGTTTTGAGGATTTCATGAATTGAGATGGTGTAATTGAGCTTAGTAGTGACCTTAAACCCCCCTTAGTGTTTAAAACCCAGACCAAACCTGAACTGAAACCCAAAAACCTGGATTTAGAAACTTCCGTGTCGGTTTTGTGTTAAATTGAGCCTATAGGGAATCTGGAGTGATCCGAGACCATTACTGGAAAAAACAAGCAACACTATTAACCTAGATTGAGCACTAGGAGGCCACCCTGCAAAGACGAACCCATTCTGAGCAATCCAAACCGAGCAGGACGGAATTTTGGTGTGTGTGGCCGGCCAAAGTGAGGGTGATGGGGTCCTGGTTGGTTCTGTAGCTCATATACCTCATATACTACACCCCAATACTGTTTGTTTAACCTAATTTCACCTGAACTAAAATCTGGGACTAGTTTTCTAAGTTGTTGTTTATGTTTTGTGGATTTTAATGACTTAAGTTTTGATATTTGTGTTTTGTATCGGTCACTTAACGTTTGTGCGTCGATATCGTGTGTTGTTTGGTTGATTTGTGTGAGTAGACCATAGGTTTTAACCTATGTGTGATTCGCGGGTCGTTTTGGTTTTGAATTGGACGTTTTGATGCGATACGATATATGTGATATGTAGGTACCCTCACGTGGACTCCAGATGATGAAGAAGAGGATGGCGACATCGACTTCGGCAAGCAAGGATCAAGGTGAGTAGATATATATTTAAGGGGGAAGTCGGGTGGATGGCGTATAGCACCCCCGCAGTTTCGTAGTGCAGCATACGAATGTGTTATATCTATATACTTATGTGTTATTATGAAATGTGTATTCTTAGCAAGAAATGCTTTAGGTGACCTTGGGTTAGTGTTAGCGTATTTAGAAGTTAATGTTTTTAGTTTAATTCTTAATTACGAAACCCTAGTATAAAGGTATACACACACACACACATGCACACACGTGATATGTTCTTGTGTATATGTTATATATGTGTGTGTGTGTGTGTGTGTTGCTATACACATATACACACACACACACACACATACATATACGTATACACATATGATGAGGATAGTATATGACACTCAGAGAAGAGTCGATATGATCGGGCATGATACCGTGAGATCGGATATGTGGCTTGGGTCGTATTATGAGATACGACATGATATTATAGTGGATCGACGGGCGATGTATTTTCATACACACGAACATTATATATATATATATATATATATATATATATATATATATATATATATATTGTTGATGGTATCGGAATGTACTAGACTTTAGATCAGTACCACTAATTCAGAATATGATGATAATGATACCAGATAAGTAATGTGTTATATGTGATAATTGACCCGTACCCCGATTTGGGATGCTGTACGATGGATTTTTCCGTACGATATATAAATATGATGATTGATCCGCACTCTCGACTCGAGGATGTCGTATTATATATTTTATTGTACGTGACGCTATTGAGGCGGGATCACCGACTACTAGATATATCGACTCGGACTTTAGGTGGATTTCCTTACCTTTTTCGACTAGTCTCTTATTTTAGTCCTGTAGTTATTTAGTAGATATTAGACTGGGCTCGAGTCATACTTATTTTCAAAACTAACGAATCGTGAGTATTTTTAAGACAGCCCGAGGGAGATTGCAGATTTTTCAAAGGATGCATCTTTTCTTAAAAACACCGTAGCCCTATTTTCTAAAAACCACGATTCACGCTATTTCAAATGCCAAGACCGTATGACTCGTTTATATAAACGTATGTCCTTAAATGTTGCGTTTACTATTCATTCTCTGTTTAATTCATGTTATATTCATCGCATTGCATGCTTATACCTGCATTTTCTTTAGTCATTATGAACCCTATTGTCAGGACACCAGCACCATTACCGATGATGCGTATGCTCCACGTACACTTTCTTGCCGGCTCACACACATCATCATCGGTAATTTCCATGTCATGTACACTTTAGAGAATATTACTTCATGGCTATAACTGCTAGTAGATAGTTCCGATATATAATTACTATGCTAGTTTAAACATTTCATTTTTTGCTTAGATACCATGCATGTATTGTTGGGTTCTTAGGCACAACCACAAGGTTTCACAAGACATCAAACATGCTATATTTAAAAATTTAGTGTGCCAAACAACCCTAACCAAGGATCTAACTAGAGTTTTAGGAGCTAAACTAGAAAATAAACAACTTTACATCTAAGTGATAACGGAATACAACCTTTGTAGACCGGTCTTTCACTTCAATAGCTCCTTGTAGTGGTCCCTTCACTGCGACCATGGAACTCTCGGACTCTTGCATGGCTTCTCAAGGTGAAAGGAACGATCTTGCTTGAAGTCTTCGAGGCCGAAGATGATCTACATCGAGCAGACACTAACTCAAGCTACTACTTCACTAATAAAAGATTAGTGAAGCTAACACCCTATACTAAAGTGCTAATCTAGTAGAGGATGATAAAGTAGGAAGTGGGCTCACTTTAGTTTTATTTTTCTCACAATATTTTCTCACTTTAGAAAAAGCTAGCAAGCTTTTATTTCAAGGATGAAGAAGATGAAGCAAAGAGATGAGAATGAACTAATGAGGTGAGAGAATCAACCATGGGTGAGTTTCTATCATATAGCTAATTCATATAGAGACATAACCATGGCTAAATTATAATGGTTAGGTTAATAAATATCATAAGTAAAACAAAATTAGTGGACCAAGTCAATGCATCCACAAGCTTCTACAAGCTTCATGCATATGACCATTTATCCACTAATTTGGATTTACTTTAAATAATTAAACCCCACATTATAATTAGTATGGTGTAAGTCTCATACACCCATATAGTGTGTATCAACAACCATGACACAAAAATAACACAATTAATATATAGCACATATATATTAAGTATGCACATGTGAGAAAAATAAATGCTTAAGTGAGCTAATATTAGTTAATGTAAACTAGTATATCAAATATACAATTATACACTAAATTATCAAATCAACACTCGATTTAATAATCTGGCTATATCTCATATAACCGACTAATATTATATGTACCATCTTATCGAATCAACACTTGATTCGATAACCCGGCTATATCATATATAACCGACCGATACAAAAAATCACGAGAATAGAATGCGGTATCACATACTCGTATCATTCTCGGTCCCGCACATATCACATATGTGCTCCTACTTTGTTTTTCCTGAGCCAGTAAAACCTCTATGTAGGACTCTAAAGAATCGTCAATATGCCGGCAGTAGGTGATGATCACATCAAACACCCACAAGCCGTCAACGGTACTAGCTGGACGTAACGGCTACCCGGGTATTGAGCGATCATAAGATCAACAAGCAAGCCCGCTCTAGCTCCTGTAAATCCTATCAGTAACACTACCGTACAGTCCGGTCTCTTCGTCTAAGATGTCGCATATCAAGTCTAGGGGTGGTAAACGTCAGACCCTAATAACTCGATAAGTCATGCCGATACGAGGCTCATAACTGGTCAAGAAACTACTGATAACACTTATCGGTAAATCTCTAAATCAGCCCTGGCCAGGGACTTCCAGTTATAGCCAATCGAGCACTGCACGACCTATACCCCCAATAACGAGAGAGACGAAATCCCCTCCTATCGCTCATTGCCTCCATGTGATTCGGGACTGTACCCAAAATCCACCGTTTTGCACGTCCTCTTGAATGTGGTAAGGTGGAAATCAAAGCACAGTGGGAATCACACAAGACTCTATGACGATCTCGGGTCTACAGACTAACCTGTACCATTGTCACCAGAGAACTACTATCTGACGTCAAGTATAATACCATCTAAGAGTTCTCGGCGAGTCCGTCCAGTGTACCCAGTCTCCACTGAGCACCCGTATACAATCTCTGATGTCAAACACCAATGGATATGGGATCATCCATCGCCCATCACATGGGTCGAGAAGCGTATACGCTAGTCTACTCTGGTATATCGATGCCCCGTCTCGATACACCCACGACTAGGAACATTAAAGGATGAACTTATGGACAACCATGGCCCCACTAGTATGATCTGCATTATAATCCTGGTAGTCAAGTACACATCCTAAAGGCTTTACCAACATAAAACCATAAGACAGTATCAAGAGACAAGTATATATGTTAAGATAAAGAGAAACCAGATAGCATACTATCATGTCGAGCAAGAAAGTCCTCTCTATATATGTCCAAGCATCCACTATAATAACATTATATGTACAATAATGGCCTCTAGGGCATACATACAACTAACAATCTCCCACTTGCACTAGGGCCAGCTGCTGTAGTATCGCATACCCAGCATCCCGAAGAGTCTCTCGAACTGTATCTTGGGAATGGCCTTCGTGAGTGGATCCGCGGTGTTATTCTTCGTGTCAACTCTCCTGACCTCGATCTCCCGGCGATCAACTATCTTCCGGATCTGGTGATACTGCCTCAGAATATGCCTGGATCGCTGATGGGACCTGGGTTCCTTGGCCAAAGCCACCACTCCATTGTTATCGCAATACAAAGGTATTAGATACTCAATGGATGGAACCACTCCAAGTTCAGTTATGAAATTCTTCATCCAGACAGCCTCTTTGGCAGCACCGTCGGCAGCGATGTATTCAGCCTCCATCGTCGAGTCTGCCACGGTTTCCTGCTTAGAACTCTTCCAGCATACCGCCCCTCCATTGAGGGTAAAGACAAATCCCGAGTGCGACTTAGAGTCGTCCTTATCACTCTGGAAGCTCGAATCGGTAAAGGACTCCACTTGGAGTTCTCCGTTACCATACACCAAGAGCATCTCTTTAGTCTTTCTCAAGTACTTGAGAATACTCTTCACAGCTGTCCAGTGACTCTCTCCTGGATCTGCTTGACACCTACTCACTACACTTAGTGAGTATGCTACATTGGGTCTGGTACATAGCATCGCGTACATGATAGAGCCTACTGCCGAAGCATAGGGTATCCCTTGCATGTGAGCTCTCTCCAAATCAGTCTTGGGAGATATCTTTTTGGAAAGAGTGGGTCCTGAGATCATGGGTAAAAACCCACGCTTGGATTCTTCTATACAAAACCGCTTTAGTATGGTGTCAATGTACCTGGATTGGGACAATCCCGGTATCCATTTAGATCTATCTTTATAGATCTTAATCCCCAAGATGTAGGAGGCATCACCTAGATCTTTCATTGAGAATCTATGTGATAAGAAGAGCTTGACCGATTGCAGCATAGGAATGTCATTTTCTATCAAGAGTATGTCATCCACGTACAATACGAGGAAGACAACCTTACTCTCTGCCACCTTCTTGTATATACAAGGTTCATCTACGTTTTTGACGAAATCAAACTCTTTGATAACGACATCAAAATAGATTTTCCAACTCCGCGATGCTTGCTTTAACCCATAGATGGATTTAAGCAGCTTGCACACCTTTCCACTGCTCCCACTGTCTACGAAGCCCTATGGCTGAGTCATGTACACGCACTCTTCCAAATCATCATTCAGAAAGACGGTCTTAACATCCATTTTCCAGATTTCATAGTCATGGTATGCAGCAATGGCAAGCATGATCCGGATGGATTTAAGCATAGCCACTGGAGAAAAGGTTTCGTCATAATCCACACCTAGTCGTTGACGAAAACCCTTCGCAACAAGTCTAGCTTTGAAAGTCTCCACTTTCCCATCTACACCAAGTTTTTTCTTGAAGATCCACTTACTCCCAATGGGTTTTACCTCTTCAGGAGCATCTTCCAAAGTCCATACTTTATTGGTGTACATGGATTCCATCTCGGATCGCATTGCATCCAGCCACTTCACAGAGTCTCCACTCATGATGGCCTGCTCGAAACTAGTTGGGTCATCATCCTCCATGATACAATCCTCGCTTCCACCATCAATGAGAAAACCGTAGTATCTCTCGGGTAGACGAGAAACCCTACTAGATCAATGGAGATGCTGGGGTTTGTTAGGAACTACCGAATCATCCGGTTCCACTAAATCTTTAATTGCAGTTTGTGCTGCTGGAACTTCTTCCAGCTCTACCTCTTTGCCACTAATTTCTTTTACAAGAAATTCCTTTCCAAAAAGATGGCGTATTGAGAAACAAATACCTTTTGTTCCTCAGCGTGGTAGAAAATATATCCTTATGAATTCTTTGGATATCCCACAAACTTGCAAAGAACTGATCGTTCTTCGAGTTTGTCCGGATTTTGCCTTTTGACATAGGCCGGACAACCCCATATCTTAACTCGTTTAAAATATGGCCTCTTCCTACTCCATATCCCATATGGTGTGGTAGGCACTGATTTAGATGGAACTTGATTCAATAGGTATGCAGCTGTCATAAGCGCACAGCCCCAGATGGAAATAGGTAACTCGGCATTGCTCATCATAGAGCGCACCATATCTAATAGGGTGTGGTTCCTCCGTTCCGATACACCGTTGTGTTGTGGTGTATACGGAGGAGTCAGCTGAGAGAGAATCCCATTCTCTTTTAGGTATTCTAGGAATTCATTGCTCAAATATTCACCTCCTCGATCAGATCGAAGGATTTTAATACTTTTACCCGTTTGGTTCTCGACTTCGGACTTATATTCTCTAAATTTCTCAAAAGCTTAAGACTTGTGTTTCATCAGGAACACATGTCTGAATCTAAAGAGATCGTCAGTGAATGTAATGAAGTACGAGGAACCATCCCTGGCATGTATAGACATAGGACCACATACATCACTATGTATCAGTCCCAAGAGCTCACTAGCTCTTTCTCCGTGTCATGTAAACAGAGTTTTGGTCATCTTGCCTTTGAGACATGACTGGAAAGTGTCATAAGATGATAATTCGAACGAATTCTAATAACCATTTTTATGTAACTTAGCGAGTCGTGTCGTATTTATATAACCTAATCTACAATTCCACAAGAAGGATTCGTTCATCTCTGAACTCTTCCTCTTGTGTGTGTTTGTTATGCTCAGAACTGTTGATTGATTTAGAACATAAATGCCATTACACAACGTGCCTGATCCAACCAACTTTTGGTTCAGGAAAATATTCATAACATTATCCTGTAATACAAAATTATATCGCTCTTTACTTAATAAAGAAACTGATATAATGTTGCATATCAGGTTCGGCATGTAATAGCATTCGTTCAGAATCAATGTATTGCCACTTGGTAATACAAGGTGATATTCCCCGACGGATTTAGCTGCAACAATTGCACCATTTCCAACCCTTATGTCTTTATCACCTTCTCCCAGTTCTCTACCTTTCCTTAGCCCATGTAACAGATTACATATATAGGATCCTGACCCGGTATCCAATACCCAGGACGTAGAGCAAAGGGAGAAACAGTTCTCTGTAACGAACACGCCTGAAGAAAATGCATTATCATGTACTTTCTTCAATCGGGTGGCATGGGAATCCCGGCATTCCCCTATATCTTGTTCAGTCTTATAACTCTTATAAGAAAGAACGGAACCAACGTTCCCCAGCACAGTATAACATGCGGGTTCAGTCAATACATCCATATTATTATCTTGATTAAGACGTGACATGGTCGCTACCTGGAGAGAGAGAGAGAGAGAGAAGAAAACACTTTAGCGTATGCTCTTGCAAGATCAGATTGGTTATTATTTTATCTAATCAGGATGGCTCCCACTGTTTTTATCAAATCTTTCTTCAAACCCTAAAAGGAAAGACTAGCCGGGATTAATTACACCCTACAACTTCGCCAATCTTTCAGCCAGGCCAATGCCGGTACTTTGAAGGAGGTTCCCCGTGCTTTCGCACGGACCTAATTAAAATAAACCCCGTTTTCCCAGGGACATAACCCCGTTGACACCTTTCTAGACACCTACTTGATCGGCTAATTGTCTTGTGTAAAACTCTCTCATGAGTAACTCTTACTCGCAGTGGGTATCGGGATCCAACTATCTCATAGAAGGTATGCAATCTCATTGCAAATTTCAACACTTGAAATTCCCGATAATATTTTGCCCCTAGCAATTTATGACCTTAACATAGTCAACAAATCATAAGCGCTAGCCAAGTTCAACCCGTCATTTCCTAATTGAATTAAACCCACCCGCACGACCCTTAATATAGTCAACAAAGTCGTACAACTATCCTAATCCAATCGCATCTCATGCTTTAGTAGATAAGCACTAATTAGCTACCGCACACTACGCCTTAACATAGTCAACAAATATAGCATGAATACTAAGTAGTACTTATCTGAAATGACGGAGGGCTATGACAGGTTTTTCTGAAAACCTTTTACGTAATGAACTTGATATCGTTGCGGAATCGAGTGATTTTGAAAAGGAGTGTTTTTTGGGGTTTTACTAGTTTCGCTAAAGAGGTCACTCCCGGTGAAGGGATCTCGGCTCTTTCCTTATCGAATAAGGTGCAGGATATATCACATATATCACTATGCAAAGCAAATACTCCAAAAGCAATCAAAAGACAAACCGTATGTTGTAGCATCTGCCAGTTATTGCTAAAGAGGTCACTCCCAGTGAAGGGATCTCGGCTCTTTCCTTATCGAATAAGGTGCAGGATATATCACATATATTACTATGCAAAGCAAATACTGTAGCTACCCTTTTTGAAAATTTGATTCCACAACATCTTTTAGGTTTCTTTCTTTTCATTAATCTCATTAATAAAGTCCCATCATTTAAGCTTCCTAAGCATCACAGAAGAAACGAAAATACAGCGTACGCTTATGCCATCCGCATTCGCCACAATGTCCCGTTATGCACCGTTAGGTTGCTTAACTAACGGCATACCGGGACGGGACTAGCGTGGGTGCAAAACATAAGCAACATCTACTATATATCTCATATATAATGTATATCCATTCGTCTCAGAATCCACAGTGATCACATCACAAAGCAGCAAAAGAAACATATGAAATATTGGATATACTAGGAGGTCCGTGTTTTATTTTGAGCCTACATAAAACACGGATTCCACGGTAGCGATGAATAGCCAAGCCCACATCCTTAGACCCCTACGAGAGCAGCAAGCAACCCTACCAATTCTAGAGTTAGGAGACCCGAACTCGACTCCTCGAGTTGGTCTCCCACTGGACTCTAGAACCCGGTTACTTGTGCTCCCCTTCTTGGGTCTATCATAATGCGGAAAAGTAAATAATATACAGCAATGGTGACATCATCCTCGACCCGGAAGTGCCCTAATAAAAGAATATTACATACATTGAATTTTACATGAATGAAAATGAAAAACTCTCATCTCACATAAAAACCCCGGCTATTCAAAACGCGACGATCCAATATAACATATCACGGCAACACATAACATCACATGTCATCAACGTAAGTAAATACACTTACGGTCGCAGAAAAGAAAATGTCAAACTACAACATTTGGAATCCATAATAACCTTAGACATCATAAACCCGAAATATCACATATTACGGATTTCATGCCTAACTATATGAATTCCACATATTGTATCACATTCCACAAATAGCTAGACGATGTTAAACCTTTCGATCGAATCAACAAATTCCCAAAATTTCTCAGAAAGCTCAACACTTGAGCAGTATTAAAAATTCCCAGAAGCATGCCCAGTACCAATGGACCAACCGTTGAAGTGTCGTCCCTTACCTCCTTAGTGGCGCCGCGGAACCGCCGCCAAAACCATGTTTTGGCCACGGTTCCGCGGTCACTAAAGCGAGTTTGGGACTCGTTCTTCAGTTCAAGAGGGTCTATACAATTACCTGCATGATTTTCTGAGGATTTTTAATGTGAAAAATTCCAACATTTGAAAAATTTCCAGAAAGTGGGCAATTTCGGGTTTTCGGAGTTCGTTCGAACTTCTAACTTCGCCTAGACAACTCCTAATGCTCTAGTAAGGCTCTGATACCACTGTTGAGTTCTTAGGCACAATCACAAGGTTTCACAAGGCATCAAACATGCTATATTTAAAATTTTAGTGTGCCAAACAACTCTAACCAAGGATCTAACTAGAGTTTTAGGAGCTAAACTAGAAAATAAATAACTTTACATCTAAGTGATAACGGAATACAACATTTGTAGACCGGTCCTTCAGTTCAATACCTCCTTGTAATGCTCCCTTCGCTGCGATCATGGAACTCCCGGACTCTTGCATAGCTTCTCAAGGTGAAAAGAACGATCTTGCTTGAAGTCTTCAAGGCCGAAGATGATCTACGTCGAGGAGACGCTAACTCAAGCTACTACTTCACTAATGAAAGATTAGTGAAGCTAACACCCTATACTAAAGTGCCAATCTAGTAGAGGATGATGAAGTAGGAAGTGGGCTCACTTTAGTTTTATTTTTCTCACGATATTTTCTCACTTTGGAAAAAGCTAGCAAGTTTTTTTCTCAAGGATGAAGAAGATGAAGCAAAGAGATGAGAATGAACTAATGAGATGAGAGAATCAACCATGGGTGAGTTTCTATCATATAACTAACTCATGTAGAGACATAACCATGGCTAAATTATAATGGTTAGGTTAATAAATATCTTAAGTAAAACAAAATTAGTGGACCAAGTCAATGCATCCACAAGCTTCTACAAGTTTCATGCATGTGACCATTTATCCACTAATTTGGATTTACTTTAAATAATTAAACCCCACATTATAATTAGTATGGTGTAAGTCTCATACACCCATGTAGTGTGTATCAACAGCCATGACACAAAAATAACACAATTAATATATATCACATATATATTAAGTGTGCACATGTGAGAAAAATAAATGCTTAAGTGAGCTAATATTAGTTAATGTAAACTAGTATATCAAATATACAATTATACACTAAATTATCAAATCAACACTCGATTTAATAATCCGGCTATATCTCATATAACCGACTAATATTATATGTACCATCTTATTTAATCAACACTTGATTCGATAACCCGGCTATATCACATATAACCGACTGATAAAAAAAAATCGCGAGAATAGAATGCGGTATCACATACTCGCATCATTCTCGGTCCCGCACATATCACATATGTGTTCCTACTTCGCTTTGCCTGAGCCAGTAAAACCTCTATGTAAGACTCTAAATACTCGTCAATACACCGGCAGTAGGTGATGATCACATCAAACACCCACAAGCCGTCAACGGTACTAGCTGGACGTAACGGCTACCCGGGTATTGAGCGATCAGAAGATCAACAAGAAAGCCCGCTCTAGCTCCTGTAAAGCCTGTCAATAACACTATCGTACAGTCCGGTCTCTTCGTCTAAGATGTCGTATATCAAGTATAGGGGTGGTAAACGTCAGACCCTAATAACTCGATAATTCATGCCGATACGAGGCTCATAACGGGTCGAGAAACTACTGATAACACTTATCAGTAAATCTCTAAATCAGCCCTGGCCAGGGACTTCCAGTTATAGCCAATCGAGCACTGCACGACATCTACCCCCAATACCTGGAGAGACGAAATCCCCTCCTATCGCTCATTGCCTCCATGTGATTCGGGACTGTACCCAAAAACCACCGTTTTGCACGTCCTCCTGAACGTGGTAAAGTGGAAATCAAAGCACAGTGGGAATCACACAAGACTCTATGACGATCTCGGGTCTACAGACTAACATGTACCAGTGTCACCAGAGAACTGCTATCTGACGTCAGGTATAATACCATCTAGGAGTTCTCGGCGAGTCCGTCCAGTGTACCCAGTGTCCACTGAGCACCCGTATACCGTCTCTGATGTCAAACACCAATGGATATAGGATCATCCATAGCCCATCAAATGGATCGAGAAGCATATACGCTAGTCTACTCTGGTATATCGATGTCACGTCTCGATACACCCACGACTAGGAACATTAAAGAATGAACTTATGGACTACCATGGCCCCACTAGTATGATCCGCATCATAATCCTGGTAGTCAAGTACACATCCTAAGGACTTTACCAACATGTAACCATAAAACAATATCAAGAGACAAGTATATATGTTAAGATAAAGAGCAACCAGATAGCATACTATCATGTCGAGCAAGAAATTCCTCTCTATATATGTCCAAGCATCCACAATAATATACATCATATGTACAATAATGGCCTCTAGGGCATACATACAACTAACATGTATATGTATATTCATTATTATGCAATATTATGGGGCTTTACGCCGGTATTTCACTGTTATTTACTCTGGAGTTTGGGATTCGGATTTTTCATGAGATTTCTGGATTTGGAGAAACCGCAA
Organism: Agapanthus africanus; assembly: GCA_030015575.1. Classification (NCBI taxonomy): domain Eukaryota; kingdom Viridiplantae; phylum Streptophyta; class Magnoliopsida; order Asparagales; family Amaryllidaceae; genus Agapanthus; species Agapanthus africanus. The sequence goes on along the minus strand of JASDDO010000016.1, from coordinate 354,850,104 downwards.
GGATTTATAAACTCATTTTCATTTCAAAAGATAGAAATTTGCGGTTTTCTCGTGATATGATATTTGTGCTATCCACCATGAGTTTTCTCGATTCTCGAGTGGTATCATACACTCGATTCGGGATAGGGGAGGGACCATCTGTGGGTACATGGTGGACCCGGTGCGGTACCCCGGGGCAAGAAGATCGTATAGAAAGGCGTTGAGCCCGGCAAGGAAGCACTACTGAACGGTGATTGTATAAAGACTCGACGGATATCCGGAGGATACCGTTCGGAGTTATGGGTCGATCCTGATCATGCGGAGCCTGAGGTATTGAGATTTGATGATACGGGCCAGTCCGGATTACCGAAGCCCGAGATATTGAGATATCGAGATATATATTTTGTGTCGATGCTTGACACTGATTCTCTGTTGATTTCATTGATAATATTTGTAGGGATCCTAGGCACCCCAAGGAGGTCTCACAAGGCATCAACCATGCCAATTTCAAAAAATCTAGGTGCCGAGAAACCCGACTACGGATCGTTGGCTAGAAATCTAGGCGAAAAAGAAATCTAGTTAACAACTTAACAAAAAGGAAACGGAAATACAACCTTTGTAGATCCGGTGCTCCACCTCCATAGCTCCGCAACGAAGTCCCCTCACTGTCCTAGTGAATTCCTGGGCTCTAGCGTCGGCTTCATCGGAGAATAGACGAGCTAGGTCGTCGATGTCCATGCCGAAGATGATCTACGTCGAGGCATCGCTAGATCAAGCTCCAACTTCACCAAGTCTAGAAAACTTGTGAATGAAACACACTCTACTACTTGGCAAGAGGTAGAGGATGAAGAAATAGGAGGTGGGTTCACTTTAGATTTGGATTTCTCACTCTTTTTCATCACTTGCCATTGATGGAGGCAAGCTTTCTTCACTTGAAGAAATGAAGAAGAAGAAGAATAATGTTATGATAAGTTATTAAAAAGAAAAGGAAAAATGAATACTTATCATAATACTAACCTTAGTTTAGTGTAGAGAATGGACCATGGTTAGATATAATGGTTAGGGTTAAGCAAGAGACAAGAATGGTGGACTAGGTCAAAGTTTCATGAAGTTTCAACTAAACTACAAAACTAGCAACCATTCTTTTCTCTTCTTTTCAAATTAAATAAATAAATGAATAAATAAGTAAGAAAAGAAAACCCTAATCATTAGTTTAACCATGGCTTAATTCTTTACACTTAACCAAGTAAACATGTATCATCAAACATGATACAATCAAGTGCACAAAAGTATATCACATATACAACTTGCACAATTCAAGTGAGAAAATCCATTTAAAGTGAACCAATACTAGTTAATGCAAAGTAATATATCAAATATATAATTATGCATTAAATCATTAAATCAACACTTGATTCAATGATCCGGTCATATCGCACACAACCGACTAGTATACAATGTATCGGCTTATCGAATCAACGCTTGAATCGATAACTAGGTTATATCGCATACAACCATTCGACACATTGATCGCAAGAATGAAATACGGTATCACATACACGCATTATTCTCGGTCCCGCACATATCTCATATGCGCTCCTATTTCGTTTCGCTTGAGCCAGGAAACCTCTGTGTAGGACTCTAAAGACTCGTCAATACGCCGGCAGCAGATGATGATCATATCAAACACCCACAAGCCGCAAGCGGTCTGCTAAACGTAACGGCCACCCGGGTATTGAGCGATCAGAAGATCGACGAGCAAGCCCGCTCACCCTCCTGTGAATCCAACCAGTAACACTACCGTACAGTCCGGTCCGATTGTCTGATATGTCGCATATCTCGCCTAGGGGTGGTAAACGTCAGACCCCAATAGCTCGATAAGTCGTGTCGATATGAGGTCTATAACTGTTCGAGAAATTACTGGTAACACTTACCAGTAAATCTCAGCAACCCTGGCCAGAGATTTCCTGTTATAGCCAATCGAACACAGCGCAACATCAACTCCCTATATCGGGAGAGACGAATCCCCTCCTATCGCTCATTGCCTCCATGTGACTCGGGACTGTACCCAAAAACCACCGTTTTGCACGCCCTCTTGGACGTGGTAAGATGGAAATCAAAGCACAGTGGGAACCACACAAGACTCTATGACGATCTCGGGTCAACAGACTACTCTGTACTAGTGTCACCAGAGAACTGCCATCTGACGTGAGGTATAATACCATCTGGGAGTTCTCGGCGAGTCTGTCCAGTGTACCCAGTCTCCACTGAGCACCCGTATATCATCTCTGATGTCAAACACCAATGGATATGGGATCATCCATCGCCCATCTGTATGGGTCGAGAAGGTATACGCTAGTCTACTCTGGTATATCGATGCCCCGTCTCGATATACCCACGACTAGGGACTTTGAAGGATGTACTTATAGACTACCATGTCCCCACTAGTATGATCCGCATCATAGTCCAGGTAGTCAAGTACACATCCTAAGGGCTTTACCAACATGTAACAGAGAGACAATCAGTGTACACGTTAAGGTAAAGATCAACCAGATAGCATACTATCATGTCGAGCAAGAAAGTCCTCCCTATATATGTCCAAGCATCCACTACAATATACATTCTATGTACAGTAATGGCCTCTAGGGCATACATATAACTAACAATCTCCCACTTGCACTAGGGCCATCTGTAGCAGTGGTTGCAGTATCTCATACTCAACCATCCCATAAAAGTCTCTCTCTCTGGGAATAGGCCTTCGTGAGCGGATCCGCTGCGTTATCCTCTAAGTCTGCTCTCCTTGCCTCGATCACCCTGGAGATCAACCATCTCCATGATCAGGTGATACTGCCTTAGAATAAGTCTGGATCACTGATGGGACCGGCGTTCCTTGGCATAAGCCACAACTCCATTGTCTCACAATGGTAGGAACGTAGTTCATCTCATGAACTAATATACACCCAAACATCCTCTTTGGTAGCATCTTAAGTAGCGATGTATCCAGCCTTTATCGTCTAGTATGTCACGGTATCTATCTTGGAACTCTTCCAACATACCGTCCCTTTACTGAGGGTAAAGACAATGCCTGCGACTGACATTCAGTCGTCTTTATCACTCTGGAACACTTCCAGTGATTCTCCCCAGGATCGATTGATACCATCTCACTACTACTAGTGAGTATCCTAACATCCAATTAGATCTATCTCATAGATCCAAAAACCAGGATATAGGAGGTATCACATTGATCCTTTATGAAGAATCATTGTGACAAGCGGAGATTGACCGAGCGTAGCATAGGAAACTCCTTTCTTATCAAGAGTATGTCATCCACGTACTCTACGAGGATCACCACCATACTCCCTACTACCTTTTTGTTTATACAAGGTTCATCTACCATTTTGACGATGTCAAACTCTTTGACTACTACATCAAAACAGACGTTCCAACTCCGCGATGCCTGCTTTATCACATAAAACATCTTGCACGCGTTTCCGCTGCTCCCACTGTCTACGAGGCCCTCTGGCTGTGTTCTTATAGACCTTCTCTTCTAAATCATTATTTAGAAAAGCAGTCATGGCACCCAACCACCAGATATCGTAGTCATGGTATGTAGCCGTGGCAAGTAGGATCTGGATGGACTTAAGCATAGCTACTTGAAAAAGGTTTCATCATAATCCACGCCTGGTAAATGATGCAAACTTTTAACAAGTCTATCTTTGAAAGTCTCAACTTTTCCATGTACACCTAGTAATCTTCTCAAGATATACTTGCTCCTGATGGGGATTTAACCCTTCAGATATAGCAACCAAAGTCCATACTTTGTTGGTGTATAAGGATTCCATCTCAGATCGCTAAGCATCCAGCCATTCTTACAGAGTCTTACTCCTGATGGCCAGCTCGAAACTAGTTGGGTCATCATCTCATGATGCAATCCTCGCTCCCACTGTCATAGAGAAACCAAAGTATCTCTCAGGTGGGTGAGGAACCCTACTAGATCGGCGGAGAGACTGAGGTTCGTTGGAATCTACTGAATCCTTTGGTTGTACCAAATTATCTGCTGTAGTTTGTATAGCTGAAACACTTCCAGTTCTACATAACTGACCTTGCCTCGAGCTTGTCCGGATTTTGCTTTTAGACATAGGCCGGACAACCCCAAATCTTAACTAACTTAAGATATGGGCTCTTCCCTTTCCATATCATATATGAAGTGGTAGGCAACTGATTTGATTTGAACCCTATTCAATAGGTATGCTGCTTCATAAGTGCATAACCCCCAAAAGGAAATAGGTAACTCAGAAGTACTCATTATAGAGCACACCTTATCATATAGGGTGTATCTGCTCCGCCCCGACATACCATCGTGCAATGGTGTATACGGAGGAGTAATGCTGAGAGAGAATCTCATTCTCCTTTAGAATAGTCCAGAAATTCTATGCACAAGTATTCTCCTCCCTGATCTCATCATAGGACATAATACTTTTACCCGTATTTTGGTTCTCTACTTCTCGCTTATATTCTGTGAATATCTCAAAAGGTTCGGACTCATGTTTCAACAGGAACATATGACTAAATCTAAAGAGATCATCAGAGAATGTAATGAAGTACAAAGAACCGGTCTTGGCATGTGTAGACAGGGGACCTACATACATCAACATGTATCATCCCAAGAGTTCATTAACTCTTTCTCTGTTTCCAATAAACGGAGCTATGGTCATTTTATCTTTGTGACATGACTGGCAAGTTTCACAAGATGTAAATTCAAACTAATTTAAATATGCATCTTTATGAAACTCTAGCTAGTCGGGTCACATTGATCTAACCTAGTCTACAATACCTCAAGAAGGATTCGTTCATTTCTGAACTCTTCCTCTTGAGTGTGTTTCGTATACTAAGAACTGTAGTTTGATTTAGAACATCAATGCTTTTAGATAACGTGCCTGAACCGATCAACTTTTGATATAGGAAATGTTCAAAACATTATCCAACAATACAAAATTTTATCATTTCTTTACTAATAAAGAGAGTGATATGATTTTTTATATCAGGTTCGGTATCTAATAACATTCGTTCAGAATCAATGTATTGGTAATACAGGGTGACAGTGACCGACAGACTTGGCTGCAACTCTTGCCCCGTTTTCTGCCTCATGAAACTTATCATCCGTTCTCAGTTTTTCTACCCTTTTGTAGCCCTATGTAACAGATTACATATCTGGGATCCTGATCCGGTATCATATACCCAGGATGCGGAGGATACTGAGAAACAGTTCTTTGTAATGAACATACCCGAAGATGATGCATCATCATGCACTCTCTTCGTTTGGGCGGCACGGGAAATCTGGTATTCCCCAATTTCCTGCTCTGTCTTATAACAATTATAAGTTGGAGCGGGACCAACGTTCCCCAGCTCAGTATAACAAGCGGGTTCGGTCAATAATCCGTATTATTATCTTGATTAAGGCGTGATATGGTCGCTACCAGGAGAGAGAGAGAAGAAAACACTCAGCGTGCGCTCTTGCAAGAATAGATTGGTTATTATTTTATCTAATCAGGATGGCTCCCACTGCTTTTTATCAAATCTTCCTTCAAACCCTAAAAGGAAAGACTAGCCGGGATTAATTACACACTACAAGTTCGCCAATCTTTCAGCCAGGCCAGTGTCGGTACTTTGAGGGAGGTCTCCCGTGCTTTCGCACGAACCTAATTAATGTAAACCTCGTTTTCCCAGAGGCGTAACCCCGTTAACACCTTTCTAGACACCTACTTGATCGGCTAATTGTAATGTGTAAAACTCTCCTAGGAGTAACTCTTACTCGCAGAGGGTATCGGGATCCAACTATCTCATAGAAGGTATGCAATCTCATTGCAAATTTCAACACTTGAAATTCCCGATAATCTTTTGCCCCAAACGATCTATGACCTTGACAAGGTCAACAAACCATAGACCGCAAGTCAAGTTCAACCCGTCATTTCTTGATTGAATCAAACCCACCCGCACGACCCTTGACAAGGTCAACAAGGCCGCACGACTACCCTAACCCAATCTGCATCATATGCATAAGCAGATAAATACTGGTTAGCTACCGCACACTGCGCCTTGACAAGGTCAACAAACGCAGCACGAATACTAAACAGGACTTATCTGAAATGACGGAGGGCTACGACAGGTTTTTCTGAAAACCTATTGCGTAATGAACTTGATATCGTTGTAGGATCGAATGAATTTTAAAATTGAGTGTTTTTGAGGCTTTTCCAGTTTGCTAAAGGATTCACTCCCGGTGAAGGGATCGTCGGTCCTTTCCTCGTCGAATGAGGTGCGGGATACATCATATATATCACTGTGCAAAGCAGAACTCTTAAAAGCAATCAAAAGACAAACCGAGTGTGTAGCATCTGCCAGTTATTGCTAAAGGAGTCACTCCCGGTGAAGGGATCTCGGTCCTTTCCTTATCGAATAAGGTGCAGGATATATCACATATACCGCTGTGCAAAGCAAGAACTGTAGCTACCTGTTTTATTTTTGAAATTCGATTCCACAACATCTTAGGTTTCTTTTATTTCATTAATCATATTAATGAAGTCCCATCATTTAAGTACCTAAACATCACAGATAAATACGACGTATACTTATGCCATCCGCATTCGCCTCGATGTCCACTCGTGCACCGTTAGGTTAGGTAACTAACGGCAGAGCAGGGCAGGGCTAGCACGGGTGTAAAACATAAGTAACGTCTATATAATATATCATATATACTATTTACTGTATCTATCACAGAACATCACATGATCACATCACAGATATCGCAGCAGAAGAAACGTATAAAATATTGGATATACTAGGACGTCCGTGTTTTTAATACGAGCCAGTATAAAACACGGATTCCACGGTCGCGATGAATAGCCAAACCCACACCCCTAGACCCCTACGAGAGCGGCAAGCAACCCTACCAATTCTAGAGTTAGGAGACCCGGCCTCGACTTCTCGAGTTGGTCTCCCACTGGACTCCAGAACCCGGTTACTTGTGCCCTCCTCCTTGGGTCTATCCTAGTGCGGAAAAGTAAATAATATACAAACGGTGACATCTTCCGCAACCTGGAAGTGCCCCAATAAAAGAATATTACATACAAGTTTTTACATGAATGAAAATGAAAAACACTCATCTCACATAAAAACCCCCGGCTATTCATACACGACGATCCAATATAACATATCCAGCAACACATAACATCACATGTCATCAACGTAAGTAAATATGCGCATCCCAATTGTCGTTGACATATAGCAACGAAACCGGCGATATCACATATTACACTTACGGTCACAGAAAAGAAAGTGTAAAACTACAACAGTTGGAATCCGCAACCTCCTCAGACATCGCATGCCTGACCAAATGAATTCTTTAGACATCGCATGCCTAACAATTATAAACCCCGCATTTTAGTCTCATTATCGAAAACACTTTTCAATATCAAGTCGGGGAATTCAACTGGATTCCCGACATCCTGATCGAATGCTCGTCGCAAACTTTAGTAGGCGGCCGCACCCCTGATACCGTCGACGAAGTGCACCAAGGCGGAACACCGCCACCGCGAGCACCCGAACGGATGCTTTCGGCGACGGGGTTCTCCTACAGTCACTTGGTCGGGGCTATGGGGTGTAGCTGTCTATTAAGTTTACCCGGCAAGTATCCGCGTACGCTACGTGATTGCGACGGACTTTTGATCACATCAAAATTCCGTGGCAACCGATCAAGTGAGACTAAACTGCTATGTTTATAACATTCATTCAGTTATCTCATAACTTCTTGTGAATTCCAATTATTGTATCCTATTCCGGATAAATAGAAAATGTCAAACTTTCCGATCGAACAATCGAACACCCAAGTTTTCCCGATACAGATCAACACATGAAACAAGTCTAAAAACATTCAGTTCGTGCCTCAGTACCAACGGTCCAGCCGTAGAATGGACAAGACAACGCCTCACATGTGGCACGCCGTACTGCCCCAAACCCGAAGGTTCAAAGGGCAGTTCAAGACGGTCACATAATCGAGTTAAGGTTTGTTGTCTTCTAGAGGGTCCATTGAGTTACTTGCACTACTTAGAACGTCTTTAAACTACGGAAAAAATCCAACACTTGGAAATTTCCCGACAGGGGAAAAATTGGGTATTTATATCCGGTCGAACTTTTTAACATATTCAAAAATTATCCGGAAAGCCAAATAGACAAAATCTGATACTCCGATCGAAACACCGAATCCCCAAAACAACCCCAGAAAATTCAACTGTTGAATAAAATTTAAAAATTCCCATAAAATCCAGCATCAGAAAAGAGGAGTTACTGTGCAAATCTTACTGTGAGACAGGGCCGTACGGCCGCGGAACCGCCGCATGAGACATGCTCATGCCGCGGATCCGCGGTGGTATAGATGAATTAGGATGTCGTTTTGCACCATAACTCTTAGATCTTCCTGCTGAATTTTTTGGCAATTTTTAATTTGGAAAAATCCACGTTTTCAGAAAAAGTACAGAAAGCAATTTGTATTGGGGTTTCGGGTTCGTTCGGAATTCAAATGTCGTCTAGACTTCGCCTAAGGCTCTAGCTAGGCTCTGATACCACTGTAGGGATCCTAGGCACCCCAAGGAGGTCTCACAAGGCATCAACCATGCCAATTTCAAAAAATCTAGGTGCCGAGAAACCCGACTACGGATCGTTGGCTAGAAATCTAGGCGAAAAAGAAATCTAGTTAACAACTTAACAAAAAGGAAACGGAAATACAACCTTTGTAGATCCGATGCTCCACCTCCATAGCTCCGCAATGAAGTCCCCTCGCTGTCCTAGTGAATTCCTGGGCTCTAGCGTCGGCTTCATCGGAGAATAGGCGAGCTAGGTCGTCGATGTCCATGCCGAAGATGATCTACGTCGAGGCATCGCTAGATCAAGCTCCAACTTCACCAAGTCTAGAAAACTTGTGAATGAAACACACTCTACTACTTGGCAAGAGGTAGAGGATGAAGAAATAGGAGGTGGGTTCACTTTAGATTTGGATTTCTCACTCTTTTTCATCACTTGCCATTGATGGAGGCAAGCTTTCTTCACTTGAAGAAATGAAGAAGAAGAAGAATAATGTTATGATAAGTTATTAAAAAGAAAAGGAAAAATGAATACTTATCATAATACTAACCTTAGTTTAGTGTAGAGAATGGACCATGGTTAGATATAATGGTTAGGGTTAAGCAAGAGACAAGAATGGTGGACTAGGTCAAAGTTTCATGAAGTTTCAACTAAACTACAAAACTAGCAACCATTCTTTTCTCTTCTTTTCAAATTAAATAAATAAATGAATAAATAAGTAAGAAAAGAAAACCCTAATCATTAGTTTAACCATGGCTTAATTCTTTACACTTAACCAAGTAAACATGTATCATCAAACATGATACAATCAAGTGCACAAAAGTATATCACATATACAACTTGCACAATTCAAGTGAGAAAATCCATTTAAAGTGAGCCAATACTAGTTAATGCAAAGTAATATATCAAATATATAATTATGCATTAAATCATTAAATCAACACTTGATTCAATGATCCGGTCATGTCACACACAACCGACTAGTATACAATGTATCGGCTTATCGAATCAACGCTTGAATCGATAACTAGGTTATATCGCATACAACCATTCGACACATTGATCGCGAGAATGAAATACGGTATCACATACACGCATTATTCTCGGTCCCGCACATATCTCATATGCGCTCCTATTTCGTTTCGCTTGAGCCAGGAAACCTCTGTGTAGGACTCTAAAGACTCGTCAATACGCCGGCAGCAGATGATGATCATATCAAACACCCACAAGCCGCAAGCGGTCTGCTAAACGTAACGGCCACCCGGGTATTGAGCGATCAGAAGATCGACGAGCAAGCCCGCTCACCCTCCTGTGAATCCAACCAGTAACACTACCGTACAGTCCGGTCCGATCGTCTGATATGTCGCATATCTCGCCTAGGGGTGGTAAACGTCAGACCCCAATAGCTCGATAAGTCGTGTCGATATGAGGTCTATAACTGTTCGAGAAATTACTGATAACACTTACCATTAAATCTCAGCAACCCTGGCCAGGGATTTCCTGTTATAGCCAATCGAACACAGCGCAACATCAACTCCCTATACCGGGAGAGACGAATCCCCTCCTATCGCTCATTGCCTCCATGTGACTCGGGACTGTACCCAAAAACCACCGTTTTGCACGCCCTCTTGGACGTGGTAAGATGGAAATCAAAGCACAGTGGGAACCACACAAGACTCTATGACGATCTCGGGTCAACAGACTACTCTGTACCAGTGTCACCAGAGAACTGCCATCTGACGTGAGGTATAATACCATCTGGGAGTTCTCGGCGAGTCCGTCCAGTGTACCCAGTCTCCACTGAGCACCCGTATATCATCTCTGATGTCAAACACCAATGGATATGGGATCATCCATCGCCCATCTGTATGGGTCAAGAAGGTATACGCTAGTCTACTCTGGTATATCGATGCCCCGTCTCGATATACCCACGACTAGGGACTTTGAAGGATGTACTTATGGACTACCATGTCCCCACTAGTATGATCCGCATCATAGTCCAGGTAGTCAAGTACACATCCTAAGGGCTTTACCAACATGTAACAGAGAGACAATCAGTGTACACGTTAAGGTAAAGATCAACCAGATAGCATACTATCATGTCGAGCAAGAAAGTCCTCCCTATATATGTCCAAGCATCCACTACAATATACATCCTATGTACAGTAATGGCCTCTAGGGCATACATATAACTAACAATATTTCGATTTTTATACAGAAATCTCACTGAGATATGAAAACAATTTTCTCATTCAGTTGCATTCTGTTTTCATGCATTCATACATCATATATGTATTATGTTGCTACCTGAGGCACTGACACGAGCACTTGGTATTACACTTATGTATAGATGTTTACCTTGCCATTATTTAGATGTTTCAGGTTATATATTGAGGATATATTATTGTATGACCTAGGATAGAGTCATACATGTGATTTCTTCTCGGTAATGTTTTCTACTCACGAGTTGGCAACTCACCCCCGTTGTGCCACAGTTTCTTGCAGGTTTTGCCATACAGGTTTCATTGCGGCTTACTGGTACACTGCTACCTTCCGGGTGATTGCTTGGTAGGTGGGTTCACTTGCATCGTGACCACCACTGTACTTTATTTTCATTATGTTGTATCTAGTAAACTCCATCAACCAGACTTGTATTATTTGATAGACTTAGAAGACCAGTATGTATATTCTTTCGATCTTAAAGTCGCGCTTATATTATTATGATTTTCTGGTGGATATTGGTTTTCTTCTGAGTTTTGATTCTCGCCCTTCGGCGTTGTATATTATATTGTTTGCGTGGTTATGTCCGCCAATTGACGAAGAGCTAGCTCCCGTTTGGGGATGCCTTTATTCATTATGTATATTATTCATGTTTGTACCCGTTTGGGGCCAGTATTTACAAAGGAGACTTTGCTGAAATTTTCGGGAAAATATGATGTTGCTTTTAAATGTTTAATGCCATTTATTTTATTTAAACCACTTGCTTTAAACAAGTTTTCCTTCACTTCTTATTTAAATGGTTTAGATTTCTGGGCTTTTGGCTTACTTGAATTGGGTGTGGTCCTATAGAATTCACATGATTCAAGTGCCAGTCACGTGCCATTTCGGGTCGTGACAAACAAATGGTATACTTTTGAGTTGACAAAAAAACCATGACCAAGATGATGTATTTTCACTCTCGACAATAGAAAATCCCAACAGAAATATACCGTTATTAGTATCAACACCTATAGCAATTAAAATGCAACCTCTGTACTTACCATATAGATACGTCTCATCCACGCATAATATCGGCCGACAGTGTGTGAAACCAGCCGCGTAAGGAGCAAAGAACCAGAAAATTCTTTGAAATCTGACACGGCCATCGACATCTGTTTCTGTGGTTTTTAATTGGTTTACGGACCCCGGATTCGATGCTTTCATAGCTTCCATAAAAAGGACTAGCGAGCTGTATGAGCTTTCCCAATCCCCAAATATCTTGCATAAAGCCTTTCTACGAGCATCTCATGCCTTCACATACAAAATCTGAATTTTATGCTCTCCACTTACGTAGAGCCGTATCTCTCAAGGAATCATCGCCACATCTGTACGGATAAGTGGTATAATAAGTGAGCAAATGTATGATGAAGTGCAGTTCCTGTGATCTTTTAACATAATCGAATTAATACAAGTATGTTCCCGATTATATTTCGTGACTTTCCAAGCTTTGGATCTTTTGGAAGAACATGCATGCAATCTCCACTTACATTCAGGAGCTTTTATATATATCACGATATACTACGTCTTATTTGACTCTTCGATTTTAAATGTAACATTTTTTTCAATAGCCCACGACTTCAGTTTACAAATAAGATCTCCTTTTTCCGGAAATATATCTCCAACAGTGGCACAATCTTCGCTTACTACACTCGCTTCCAAATAAGGTTCAGCATTTACTTCTGCCATACCTAAGTCTACCCAACTATCATCTTCCAATGGATCGAAGCCAGGATCTTCTAGTTTGACAAAATTATTATCCGCGGCCATGTCATCAATCAATGCCACTTCATTCAATCTAGCGGCATAATCCACGCTATCCTCCCCTTGATGATCTTCACCAGCTTCATTATTATCACTGTCACCCATATCATTGTCACTCATAGCAACATAAGGCTCGGGTGCAATATACGATAGTTGAGGTCGGTATAATGTGGATGGTTCGGATTGAAAAGACCGGAATGATGTGGACGGACATACTTGGAATGCGCTTCTTGGATCGTATTGGAATGATGCAGAAGAAAAATATTGAAATGCAGAGGTATGGGAAAATCTGCATTTAGTATATAAAATTTTGTTAACATTTTCGTATTACAAAGAAAATAAACATAATCATCACTTGTTTCAGATTGATTTACCCTTAAAAGGTTGTATATGGTAATCCTTGTTGTTTATCAGCTGTCCATGCAACTCAGCAGTCGCTTGGGAAAATCTGTATTTAATATATATAATGTATTAGCATTTTGGTATTACAAAAACAGTAATTATAAAATGTTTACCCTTGAGTTTGAAGGTGTAAATAATCGTGTGTATAGTCGTATCCACTGAGACTAAAAGTATCATCGTTAACCATGAGACCGTATCCCCAGAAACTATCTCCAGTATTACCATTAAAATAACCCGTTGGAGCGACATCTGATACTTTCAATTGTTCATTCTCAACTAAAATTTCAAAAGAATGCTGGGTGTTTGCTAAACCAAAATCTATCATCGAAGATATTGTAGCATCGTCTATAATTTCAACCAATGCATTTCCACTAAACAGAGGCCATATACAACTTAACTTAACCTTAATTTCACAGGGATCGTATTTCGTGATTTTAAACACTTTATTCTCGAGTTCATTATAAGTCGTTGATAATCCTATTCGCATAATTCTTGCATGCTCGCCCATATACTCGGGACCTTGTGCACTTGTCATAATTTGGCCATCGTATTTACATAGAACAAATAAACTTGAACTTGACATTATCTACATCAAACAATATCAACCCAACAATAAATATAAAACGTTAATAACTGAAGTAATGATTATATTCTGTCACAACCCGGAATTGGCACGTGACCGGAACTTGAATCACCTGAAGTCTATAGGACCCCCACCGTAATCCAAGTAAGCCGAAAGCCCAAAAATCTAAACCTTTTTGGGAAAATAATGGAGGTAAAGTTTTGAAATAAATGTATAATGAAATCAAGTTCTTCTTTAAAAGTATAAGTAATGTTATATGAAAATACAAGTGAATTGTATAATGTAGTTGAAAATATTTTCGTCATTTGAAATTTGGGCAGCACCTCCTTTGTAAATTCCGATCCAAAACCAATACATAACAATAATATAGGCATCCCCAAGCGGGAGATAGCTCTTTGCCAATTGGCGAAATCATAAACACACAAATAGAAATATATGACTCCCAAAGCGAAAATCAATCAAAGAAAAAGAATAGAGAAAACCAAAACACTATCAAAACTAATATAGAAATATATACAAGTCTCGACTCGGAATAAAACGAATATACAAACCGATCTCTAGGTCTACCAAATATACATAGTCTGGTTGATGGAGTTTTTGACTAGATACAAATGAATAATAAATGCATACAAGGGTGGTTACGCTCTGAACTGTAACCCACCTACCAAATGCAATCACCCAGAAAGGAGTAGTGTACCAGCAAGCCGCTACAGAATCCGAGCGATCAATCCTACAAGAAAAACTATGGCACAACGGGGGTGAGTTACTAACTCGTGAGTAGAAAACATCATCAGGTAGAAATCGAATGTATGACGATCTCCTAAGTCATGCAGTAATATAATAATGCGGTGATTGTATGTACATAAGTATGATAAATATATAAGGTCGAGTGGTAACGAGGGTGATAATGTTAACATAAGTATAATAATAATAATATCATGCTCGTGTCATAATATGGTACCATGTCATATATATATCATATATATATGTATATATGTGTATCATCCAACGTGTGTCCATCAACGACACATTAAATCATCATAAAAACCTGAGTGCTCAGTATCGACACTCGAAAATATCATAAAACCCGTGTCCAGTATCGACACGTAAATCCTCATATTTCAGACGTCGTCTCATCGGATCGGCCCTCATATCCAACTGTCTCAATCGCTCTGGTCGGTATCCTCTGGATATCCGCCGAGTCCAGTACTGTCGCCGGTAGGTAGTGTTCCCCTGCCAGGCTCAACATCTCTCTATACGATCTTCTTACCCCGGGATACCGTACCGGGTCCACCATGTACCCGCAGACGGTGCCTCCTCTCTCCTCGAATCGGGTATACACATAACTCAAAACCGAAAAAACTCATGGTGGACGCCAAACATCATATCAAGAAAAACTGTGTTTTTAAAACAATCATAAGTTTTCAAAATGTATCTGCGGTTTCTCAAATCCAGAAATCTCATGAAAACCGAATCTCATAAGCATGTAGCAATAATGAAACAATATGTGCAGGTACAGAACAAATTTATAATGCATAACCAATGTGTTTATATGAATGAGCGTGGCATTTAACTAGGTAAGGAAATGCAATAACTGACTAGTAAGTGTGGTACGGGTTACTAAATAATAACTAAAATGCTACAGTTTATAAGGTGATGCGATGAAGTAGCGGATTCTAATGTGTACGTGGCATAGCAATTACCGATGATGAGTATGTGAGCCGGCAAGTATGTGTACGTGCAACATGCGCATCATCGGTAATGGTGTGTATGTCCTAGCAGACGAAGTCATACAGGGATAAGGAAAAGGAACGTAGTATGTATGCCGCAATGAAAATAATACAAGCATAACAGAAAGAGGAAAGTGTAAACGCAAATAGTATAAAATACGTAACTACATATGAGTCATACAGTTATAGTTTAAAATAGTACAAATCGTTGTTTTTAGAAAAATAGAGGCTACGGTGTTTTTGAGAAAAAGATACCATTTGAAAATCCGTAGTGTCCCTTTAGATTGCCATTTAAAAGTGCATAACGATTCGTTAGTTTTGAAAATAGGTATGGCTCTAAATATATCATAATATCTACTTAAGTGATTAAAAACAATATTTTTCCGAGTCGATACATATATAAGTCGACGATCCATCCTCATAGTATCATGTACGGTATAATCCATCATACGATATCATCAAATCAAGAGTACGGATCTATCGTCATGTACATCATATCATGTACGGTATAATCCATCGTACGATATCATCAATCAAAAGTACGGATTTATGGTCGCGTACATCATATCATCTCATCTCGTCATATATCGTCACATGCCATATCATCTCATTTCGCAACATGGATATATATATCGTGTAATCTTCATATAATATCATATCGATTCGTGTTATCATAGTATACCATATCCTCAATCATAGTATATCATATCCTCATCTCATGATGTTGTATCGAAATTTTCCTCAAATTTATATGTGTGTGTATGTGTAGAAGCATATATACATATGGCTCAAGACATAAGAAAGATTAGAACTAAGGATATTCCTCCCTACGTGTATGCTTACTATTGCTTATAGTATCCTAGAACCCTATTAACTAAGTTTACATATCTAATATGTATATATATAACTACATACCTAATATCCAAATACTACGGTTGCGGGGGTGCTATACGCCATCCACCCGACTTCGCCCGTAGATATACATTTACTCACCTACTATTCTCGCTCCAGCCAAAGTCGATGAGCGCCTTGTTTTCCTTCGTCACCCCGAAAGTTCACACCAATATACCTAAAATTCAACGCATATCGTATCGAAATCAAAATCAACTCCTGAAAATCGTTACGGCAAGCAAAGCATACATAGGTTAGAACCTATGGTCCACGCATACAAGAACAACACAACAACCCCCGGTGTTGACGTACGAACGTCAAGCGACCGAGTCAAAACTCAAATATCAAAACCCAAGTTTTCAAAAGTCGCGAAATGAAATCAGAAACTTAGTAAAACACTCCCAGTATCTACCTAAAGAGAAATTAGAACATTTTGCACATTGGATAGGCCTAGACATCTGGTGATTTAGTTATGGACCAAACCTGGGACCCTAACTCCAAGACTGGGCTGCAATTTGCGGACAATACGAATTGGCGGCCAAGAGAGGGAGATGGGGGCTCGGGCTTCAGGAGTGGCTTCCTAATGGTCTGCACATCCAGCTGATTTTTGCAATTAATTTTTCAGAGTTCTCAGGTCATTCCAGATTCTAATTGATCACCACAGTTCATCGAAAAACCGATATCGGAAAGTTCTAAGTTCGTGTTTGAGACTTCAAAATTCATTTTAAACAAGGCTACCATCACTACTAGGCCAAAAGACACTCACTACACCTCTACTAATCTCTACTACAAGTTTCATCCACTAATCCTCACCCTAGAATTTTCCAAGATCACAAAACTTAACCCTTTTAACTCTAAACTAATGGTTAAAGTTAGGAAACTAAATACTTGAACAAGGGTGAGTGTTTTACCTCAAGAGAGCACTTCAAGAAAATTCCTAGATGGCCCAAAGTGCTAAAAAAACCAACTTTATCCCACCATGATGCTTGTAGTGAGCTTAGGAATAATTTTGGTGAAGGTTATATAAGATTTGGAGGTGGTTTTGAGGGTGTTTGTGGAGGTGGTAGCAAGGGTTTTGGAGGTAGTGATGAAAAGAATGAGGAGAAGATGAAGAAGGAAAAGAGTGAAGGTGCCCATGGTTGTAGAAACCATGTTCTCTCTCTCTCTCTCTCTAGCCCATACTTCCCCGATGCTCTCATGTCTCCCCCTCCCCTCCCCCCCTTCTCTTTTTCTCTTTTTTTTAGAAAAAAACAAATTAAAACAAAAGTAAAAATGAAACCATACATGAAACACAATGAAATGTGTCATGGCACATTAATACATGGTTAACAAAATAATCTTGGTTTAATACACAATTAAGAAAATATTAATTAATTTTAACACTAAACTTGTATGGAAATAGTTATATAGTAATTTATAAAAAGCCCAATTTAAATAAATGCTTCCATAAAAGATAATTCATCTTAAATTCCAATTATTTTCTAAAAATATAGGTATATAATACCATTCCATTAAACTAAATTCTATACTTTTATAATATTCATAAAATTTATTATTTTATTATTTAAATTCCAAAAATAATATTTTAAATTTTCTGAAATGTTACATATTCACTGAAAATTAATTAAACGGTAAATAAAATTTACATACGTTTGTCAATAGGGAATTTTGATAGATAAATCTATAGGGATAGAGAGATCGAGTTCCATTGAAGGGGTGCAGATAAGAGCTTTAGATTTTTTAGGAGGTGCGGATGCAAATCGGAGCAGAATGGAGAGAAAATGGAAGGAGAGCAGGTTTTTGTAGGTATTTGGTCGTTGTTGGTCAAAAAAAAAAGTCACGCTCGATTTCAGAAAAAGAGTTCACGGGTCTTGAGATAAAGAGTCACGAGATTGCCTTAGGTTCAAGGAAAGGATTAGGCAGAAAGGGATCATGAGTCACAGGATTGCCTTGTTTTGAGAGAGGGGTCACGGGTTTGCCTTGGGTTAAGTAAAATTGGTCATGAGACAAATCCCCTGGCCCTCTCCTTTTTAAAGGCGATTCCATCTCCTTTAAAAAGGAGATGTCACGTATTGATAAATCCCCTTTAAAAAGGGGCCCATCTCCATTTTAAAGGAGATTACATCTCCTTTAAAAAGGAGAGGTCAAGGGCGCGACAAATCCAGAGGCCCTCTCCTTTTTAAAGGAGATTCCATCTCATCTCCTTTAAAAAGGTGATGGCGGGTTTTTGGAACACTCCCTCAATTAATGTAAACTCACTTTTTCCTCTTTAAAAAACCCCTTCTTCCCTCTACTCTCCCTTATCCCTTTTCTGTCCGAACTCCATTTTATACCCACCGACTTTCCTAATCTTTCAATTATTTGAGTTTGAAAAAAAATTACAATGGAGAATCAACCATTTGAAAAATCACTTCTCATAAATCAAAACGAGCATAAATCTTTCGGTATATTACACGGGAAGGAAAGATTCGAAACTTATTAAATTTGTTTCAAATATTGACCCATATATTTTAATTCAAATGGTTGAAAATAATATGAATAAATCTTGCAGAATGGAGATAATCTTACAGTCGTCAATCATAGTTTTGACAAATGGCAAGTTACTGATTATCGTATTATCGAGCGAATTCGAAGAGCCGGTTTTTATGAAACTTCATTACAACGTCATATACAACTCGACCACGGTCTCATTACCTCTCTTGTTGAGCGTTGGAGAAGAGAGACTCATATTTTTCATTTTAGATGGGGTGAGGTCACTATCACACTCCAGAATATTGCCATTTTGCTTAGTTTACGGGTGAATGGACTTGGATTGGTTGAAAGTACAATTATGGGTCCGGAAACCGAGCACCCATATTGGGATACGTATATTGAGTCTGCTCTCGGACAAGTATAATTCGTAATTTTTTTAAACCAAGAGTTGAAGTATATTATAGTGATATTAATTAACGATTAATTGTAAAATTCAGGTACCAGGAGGGTATATTAAAGGGTATAAGATCAGTTTAAGCTGGCTCAAAGATACATTTATTAATATCCCTGATGAAGCTACTGATGATATCTTAGTTAGACATGCACATGCCTGCATTCTGTACATGATCGATTCTTGGTTGATGCCGAACCGGTCGGCAACGCATGTCCATCTTTTATACCTTGGGTTGCTTACGGACTTCGATGTGTATGGCCAGTATTCTTGGGGAGCAGGAGTCCAGGCATATCATTACAAGAAACTAGATAAGGCATGTGCTCTTATGAAGAATAAAATTTGCGGTTGCATTACATTACCTTAGGTACATAATAATTTTGTACTAAATATTTGAAAATTTATAATATTGGTTCTTTATGATATTATGACACTTTATATACAGATTTGGTCATAAGAGCACATATATATTGGAAGACCAGATCATATTCGTATTTCTGCCGAGGATGTCCCTAAAAAACCTCTTGGGTGTTGGTGGAGTGGCAAGAAATCATATAAGGACCCTCGTCGAGTACTTAAGTATTATAAAGATGAGTTGGATCGAATGGATGCGACTCAGGTAACCATACATTAGGTAATTAAATTTGATTGAAAATTTTAATTGACATTATTTACAATTTTTGTACTATGTTATTTGCGCAGTTCACGTAGGCGCCTTATATAGTAGATCGTCTGCAAGGATTATCCGGTATCTGTATTGAAGGAGAGTCGGTTTGGCGGGCTCGATGCCCACCACTGTGCATTAATATCGTGGTCATGCACTTACTGGAACGGGTGTTGCGTCAGTTTGGTAGATTGCAACATATTCCTGGTCCGCCGCCTGCGTCTATGACAATAAAAAGGGACATGCGATGAGGAAAGGAGGAGCGTGATTGGAGAGAGTATCATCATCAATATTTGTTGAGATGGGAAGATAGGCTTCGTAATATTGCCTTACAACAAATAGGTAACCAAACACCCACCAGTGCTACAGAAACATACTTACAATGGTATAAGCGTGTCACTATAAGATATCTTTCTGCTCTTCCTACCAACTTTCCGAACGTCCAGCAGTACGAGCGTAGAGGCCACGTAGAACGAGGAATAGTAAGTTAAATTAAATTAGTTTTTAACATCCAGCAGTACGAGTCTATAATTATATATTATTTTTTATGTAACGACAGGCCCGTGGGTTGTATCATATACAATCATTGATACAAGATCCATATTCGGCTGATACTGGTCCAGATAGTCAGGCTTTATTTTCTACCGTAAACTCATATATTGGTGGTATATTCAGTTCATATCATATATTTCCACATTTGTCGCCCTCACGAGAGCCGCAGCATCATCCAGAACCAGAGCCGCAGCATCAGTGGTTCAGACCACCATACAGTCAGCAGAAACCCTGGCATAGTCAGTGGTATCAACAACCGTCGGGAGATAATGAACAAGCGCAACAATCGGAGAAATGATAGTCTTAGGGGACGGGTTTTGTGCAATAACAACAGTCTTGGGGGTCAGGTTTTGCGCAACAACAGCAATCTTGGAGGACAGGTTTTACACAGCCTTGGGGGGCAGTTTTTGTGCAACAACAGTATCAGGAAACTGGGACAGGTTCTTTGCAACAACAGCACAGTTGTGAGACGGATTTTGCATTCTACATACAGTTGTTGGGAGGCAGCACATATCCGGAACTTGTCCTACATACAGGATTTGCGCAACAACAGCCTGTCCAAGACGAAACTGAAGATGAAACAGAAGAGTAAGCGGAAGAACAAGCAGAAGAACAAACACCACCGCCACATACACAAGACACAGGGGGTCGTCAAGTCAGCCCAAGAGGCATAGGCTTATGTCAAGCCTTTTCGGGTTGAGAAAGGGAAAGCGTTAATCATATATTTTTAATTTTGATGTCAAAAACGTTCAATTCTCTTAATGGATTCATTTTCATTGTTTATAACTGAAGTTGAAGTAATAGAAATGAATCCAGTAAGAGAATTGAACGAGTTTTGTTCCATTGCAACTGCAGTTGTATTCTCCGTATCTTCTCTAATTCTTCTATGAGCAGACAGAACTTGAAACTCAAACTTGTTTACTTTGCTTTAGTTACTGAAGTGTTGCTCATGCATATTTATAGTATGATCTAAGTATTGGATTTCATCTATATAAACAGTAACAACGCTTACCGGTCGATCTTATCCCCACGTCAGTAAACAGTAACAACCTTATATGTCAATCTTATCTAAGATTTGTCCGAGAGCGGGTTCCAAAACCCGCCCTCTCTGGCATACACTGAAGGGCTGGTTCTTGAAACCCGATTTACTCGTATTCCGGATACAGATGAAATTATTTTTTTGAAGAATTTTTTTTATTTAATAATACTTTTCTTTTAATTTTTAATTTTTTTTATTTTTAAATTTTAATTTTTTAAATAGGACGAGTTCGCAAAACCCGCCCTATTTTGGAGGGGGGAACCCGCCCTCCATGGGGAGGGGTGGGATGGTTTAAGGGGGTTAGGGTGGGTGCCTGGGTGAGATGGGGTTAGGGTGGGTGCCTGGGTGAGATGGGATGTGAGCAGGGCAGGTTCTGAGAACTTGTCCTCCACTTTTTAGTGGCGATGGCGGGTTTCTTGGACCCGCCCTCTCCTTATGCCTGGTCTCAAACCATTCTATTCTCATAATTATAATTTAAATTATCCTATTTTACTAATTTTAATTTTTAACCATCCTATTTTCAAAGAAAAACCCATTAGAAAAAGAAGGAAGAGGGATGCGGGTGCGGGTGCCGGTGCGGGTGCGGGAGAGGTGGAGAAATAGAATGTTGAGTGGATGAGATTGACAATTCTTACCGGAAGTAAGAGTTAATTTAAGAATTTGTCTCTCTTTTTTATTTCTTTTGGGGTTTTTCTTGGAAAATAGTGAATGTCCGACTCATCATCTTTGGGTTTGACTTTGATAGTAAAGAACTAGAAAAAATAATTTATGCGACATATGATAATATCACTCAGGAATTAAATTTCGAAATCGAGTATATGTTTTAGTTTCTCTAAAGAGTGATAAATTTAGGTTGTTTTTTCTAGTCAAGAGGTAAATAAATAGACTTGTGTATTGTCTTCGTGTTTCAGCCATGCATGCATATATAGATTGTATACACTTTCTGTTTTGGGTAGAAATACAAATGAAATGCAGGCAACAAAAGCTTTGTATTTTGTTTAACCAGTAAACCACATGCCATATCACTCGCTTGGCTTACGTCACTAAAGGGACTATTATTGACTCATTCCAAATAAAAACTAGGAAAATGGCCCTAACTTCTCAGAACCATTTTAAGGATGAGTGGGTGAGGCCAGTGGGCCGGGCCCATCACATGGGTGGTCCCCACTCTTTTCTCTTCTCTCTTTCGCCGGTGGGCCAGTGGGCCGGGCGAGTTTTCCATCTGGCTTGTTTTCTCTCGGCAATTATCTATTTCGAAGTGTGAAAAAATAATCCACCGAGAAAAATTATAAAAAGCGCAAATTTAGTTAGGCTAAAACATATATATAGCGAGGAATATATATATATATATACATTCCTTGGCAATAGTCGTATTAGCGACAAAAGAATTGCCAAGGGAACATTGCCTAGTGTATATGATACATCGGCAATGTTCTCATGGCATTTCTTTTGTCCCTAATATGACTATTGTCCAGGATATATCCACCAGGATTGTTTCTATCGCTATGTTTTGGACCGACTAAATTTACACTTTTTATACTTTTCCTCCATCGGTAGCTTATGCTTTCACAATTAGAAATAGATAATTGCCCAGAGAATATTAGCAAGATAGAAAATTCGCTTGGTAGTGTACATATTGCCTTGGGAAATTTGTCTCTGGTAAATATGTTCTCTTGTTATTGCATTTTTTTCCTAGCAGTGTGTGATGCATGTATAAGTATTAAGAACATATTTAACACACACAAAAAGAACACGACACACATTTTCTTGATATTATATAAGATTATGTACAAATGGAATTAGTTCTTCCTTTGTAAAGAAAAAAAATATATATGAACGAATATATTAAAATGAGAAAATAAAAGACGAGATTAAAAATGGAAAAAAATAAAAACAGCAACAAAACAACAAAAATGAAAAAATTCCATTAATTATGCTCTTTCCTTGTCCTCAGTTTTCCCTTCTCTATCATCATTTTTACAGTGGATCCTTTAAAAAATTGTTGTTGGAAGGTTGAATTCTTTATTTTATTGGTCCATAAATTTAGTCTCTTGATGGTGTAAAGATGTAAAGAGTACTACAATAAAGATTTCTCTGTTTTTTATGGTTGGAATTTGAATTTTGAACTTTGTCCTTTTATTGTAATAACATGGCATGCTCTAATTGATTACAAAAGTTTGACTTTTCTCTCATGTTTTCTTAGGGTATCTTGAAATATGGAAAATTCTCGTGATTATTAATCAAATAGATTTCATATTTAAACAGTTGTCATTGTAATAGTAGAGAGTTTAATCTGAATTAGTCAAAAAATCATCTTATCTAATTTGGCGGAATTTTGGGAGAAAACACATAATAAACTATTAATCTTAGATCAAAAACATCTATTATGACTTAATCGGTTTTACGATCGGTCAAACTAAAAAACTCTCTTCTATGTCTTTTATACCCGCATTGAAATTACTTGATTTACTTATAACATTATTTACTTTATCTTTAAAACAGAGAGATTAAAAAAGAAAATTCATGTACTTATGATCGTGTAAATCCTATACGACATAATTCAACAAGTGCTTTCACTTGGTAAAAATCTCTGGTGTATATTCAGCTTTGACTTCGACTTGTGGGACCAAAAGGACTATTGACTTGTGAGGGAGTTGTCTTGCTTTTCTTCAGCATTTTTATGATGTTTAGTACTACCTGCCAGCAACTTCGCAGAAATTTTCAACCTACCGGGCTTGAAATACTACCACGGTATATCTAAGAGACAAATACCATAGGACCCATTTGTTAGTGCTAGTATCTAGGTTTTGTGTGTCGCGGCATTTTGTCTTTTGGATGGATTGTGCTAGAAATTCAACCCGGTAGGTAAAATATTGCTCTTTCTGAAATGATTGAAACCTCTCTCTCTCTCCCTCTGTTTTTCTCGAAGAGCGGAAAACCTCCATTAACTTGAAAATCCGTCACTCCGTAGCAAAAATTTAACACCTAGTTTTTTTCAAGGTGTTTTTTTCCAGAAATGCTCTTACATCGCTTCTTCGGCAGATTTATTTCTCTTCCTTCTTCCATAATTTATTTCACTAATGAGTAAGGATTTAGAAGAATATAGATTCGGTAGGGGGGAGGGGGGATAAAGTAATTAATAAAGCTAGTCAATGAAATAGGAGGGATTGATATTTTCGGCCTAAAAAAGTTTCATAGATGAAAAGTCTAGCGGTATCAGAGAATTTTGGGTTACAGTACATGTTATTAAAGTTAAAGTCCC
Organism: Agapanthus africanus; assembly: GCA_030015575.1. Classification (NCBI taxonomy): domain Eukaryota; kingdom Viridiplantae; phylum Streptophyta; class Magnoliopsida; order Asparagales; family Amaryllidaceae; genus Agapanthus; species Agapanthus africanus. The sequence goes on along the minus strand of JASDDO010000016.1, from coordinate 354,825,425 downwards.
GCTTTTCGGATAAAACTAAAGGAATTTCCCGCATTTTAACCTTCTTTCTTAAATATCATAGAAAACATTTGATCAATTGAACATAGCTCGTGTGGTAAGAATCTCGTCTTCAAAACGGAAGATCCCCGACGCATATACAAAGAAGAAAACACAGACTAAATTGTGTGAGTTCTTTTCCCTTTTTGTAAACTTTTAATTTTAATTTTAATTTTTATTTGGGAGCCATCATGTGCTATATTAAGGGAAAGGCTGGCAAGTCCAGAATGAGGCAGTTGGCATATATGAATGAAGGACCATCCATTCACCCGTTGTTCACGGGTTTTGTTGGATATAAATTCATAATTTTCATGATTTCTTTAAACTGATTAAAATCAATAAGGCCCTGTTTGGTAGCGGATTTTATATCTTTTCTAAACTTTGGTTTTATAAAACAAGCGAAACTTCAACTTCAAAATGCTAAGCATACCTTGTTTGTCGACAATCATTTTGGAGTTGAGTTAGGTACAGACTACAGTTATCTCACCTTCAAAAGTGAGAATCATGTGGCTGTATGAAGTACTTCAATCCATTTTTGGAGTTTAAGCCTTGGAGATTACTTGTATCCTCCCACTTAAAAATAAACCATAGTCATCTAAACTCTATACCCAAACACGGGCTCAATGTTAAACATAAGCCAAATTGAAGCATGCGGTGACCGAAACTTTGGATAAACCAAATCAAAGCATGACCGAAACATCATTAGATTTGTTGGATTATGGTGAAGCGAACCCTAGATCATCTATCAACTCATTCAGATCCGCAAGAAGATCTCATATAACAGCAGGAGCAAATAAACGACCAGTGTCCTACAAACACTAAGATCTTCATCCTGTTGCAGGATAGTAGATCACGTGATAACCGTTGGTGCGTTCTCTATATTTGTTTCTTTTCTTGAAATTCATCTCAAAATGTATATCATTTTTCATTTAAGAAATGCAGAAACGAGCGGGAAAAAATCATATGAGAGTTCTGGAGCAATAACATGTCATGTCATTTTCTTATATGCATGTAATTACTTTTATATCTTAATTTCATCAATTTTCAATACAAAATATTTTTTTGGGGGGAAATGAACAAATTTGGTTAAAAAGTACTTGAACCTATGACCATTGAGGAGAACATAAAAAATCATGGCATGCCATAAAATTTTACGCACGGCACGTGCATGGCACTGGTTAAAGTAAAACCAAAGAAAGCATTCTTGGAAGCATGAAAAAAATGTGGTCCAATTGAGGAGTCCCCCTCATTGTCTGCCCCAAATTAAGAAAAAGGTTGTAAATAAATGAGCCTGTGGCAGTCTGGCTCAGATTAACAAAAATAAAGGTCGCTTATAAATGATCTGGGCGTGGTCAGGCTGTTGAGGACTCAGGGCCCCCCTAATGATCATAGTCATATGTGTTGCATGAATGCAATAACCAAAGGTATGCATCTCTATATTGTGGCATGAATGCTAATGGAAAAAAATAAAATTAAATAAAATAAATTAATTAAAGATCCGGATCGGTCAAACACTTGTCGAGCTCACCAGCGAGCTCTTATGGTTTGTTCAAGCCGTCCTTGATGTCGAGTCTGAAAGACGAGTGGATGCCGTGGACCGAGGGCTCAGCCGGTAGGATAGCCGAGCACAAAGATAACGGCCTAGGTGTGCGGTGAAAGAGTTGTGGTTTAGAGCGTTAATCGTGGTGCGGATATCTGACAGCCATACACACACCCAATGGCTTATGGTTTCCGAGTGGAATTTTGTGAAGGCTTTGAAAGAGTTAATAGGGCCTCTTTTTGTGATATATGGGATATATTTGGGATTAGTCTTTATTAAGTAAAAATAATGGTCCCTCGTTAGAAAAATGGAGGCACGTGAGTATAAATTATAGATGTGTTCTCCATCTTGTTAAGACAGTTGGATAAATTTCCAAATATATTGAAAGTTTACGTGCACTCGTGTATATTAAAAATATTATGATATAATAATCCAGTCATCGATACCAAAACAAATATGCTATTAAGATCTATATAGCATCTATCATAATAGCATGGACCCCAAATATGGACGGAACTATGCCAGCCTTTTGGGGGTGGGGTGGGTTTGTGTGTGTGTGGTGGTGTGTGGTGTGGGTGTGGTTGGGGAGGGGGAGGGGGGGAGGAGGTTTGGTGGTTGGGGTAGGTTAAAATTTTCTAGTTGCCTAAAATTTTGGTGGTCCCATGAGCTTGACACGCCAAGAATTATAAATAAATACATTAGCAGGTCCAGGCCTATCTTTAATTCAAACTTCCCACCCAATCAAATCATATATTGATTGTTTAGGGACGATCAAAATATTTTATACTTGCATCGATGATTTGGCAATAAATTATAAATCAAATCCTAAACTAAATAAGATCTGCTATATGATCAAAATAGGTTCTATATCAAAATCAATCTTAACTATTTAAATCGTGCCTAATTTTTTCCTTATACGAAGTTTCTTTATAAAATCTCTCTACTTCCTTTTTCTATCTTTGTCAATAGTAGAGATTAAAATCTAATTTTAGGCTTGAAAAAAATTATAAGATCTCTTACACTTACACATAATGATCATAAATATATAGACTTCTTTTTAGTCATATTGTATTAGAGCGGAAATTTTTTTGCATCACTATTTTGTATGTGGACGAACTCTTGGATTTTCAATATTAATGGAAACTCAAGAGCAATATAGACTCTTGATTAACACATTCACCCCTAAGAAAAACACTCTAAGGAGGTCTCCCGTCATTTGGCTTAGTCTTTTGTTTCCATATGTTCCATATGCGTTCATACATCAAGCCCAAGTTGAATTGCGGAAAATTCTTTCTCAGACGTCTGAAACATAAGGTGCAGACATACACGAGACTCATGTCAGAAATCAATAGCAACGCCAGACGTCTGACGACCAAAATGCAGACATCTGGAAAGTCTTAGCCAAAGAACAGAGCGAAGCCAGACGTCCGTGGCAGACGTCTGGAGGAGAAGCCGAAACCCAATCCAGAGCAACGACAGACGTCTCATGGTAAGTATGCAGACGTCTGCCTAAAGAGTTGAAGAGAATTAAAGAAGAGGCAGATGTCTGACCAAGTCTTGATCAGACGTCTGTCGACGGGTTCTCTGTGCGAGACAGGTTGTCTGTGCAGACCAAATATTTTAGATTTAAGTTTATCTCTTGTTTTAAATAGGATTATGATTTGTCCATATATTGGGATCTTTCTATGTTACATGTACTGCCAATTTAAGACGCTATTGTATAGAGAGAGGGTGACGGCTAAGATCTAGAGAGATTTGAGAGAAATTTTTTAGGTTGCTTGATGTAAACTTGATTAAAGATCCGGTAGGAGTTTGCAGCTTCTGCTCTACCGGAGACTGGCCATACGGTGGGTGAATCTCGTTAACAAATCGCTAGTCTCTGGCTTGTGATTCTATTTGTTCTCGCTTTTATTGTTTGTTTTATCTTTCGTTGGTATTGCGTGGATTGCATGATTGGTCGTAAGCATTGTTCCGTATTTCTTCTTCTTCGGCGGTTTATATCCACAACAAATACTACTCAATATTAAAATAATTGTCTTTAAGAGCTTCTCCACAGCCGTTGCCTCTCAATTCTAAATTTACAGGGGATTGCTTCTATTTCATTCAAGAATGTGGGCCGAATCTCGTTAAATATGCATGTTATCTTCGTCTTTGATTTGATCTTTTCTCTGTATAGTTTGTGTATTACTATGTACTTAATTTGTCATAACAAAAATGATGTATATATTTGAACATGTTGTGGTTTCATGTGAGATGGCTTCTGTACATCTTTCTATGTCCGTCTGTGGTCATGACAAATCCCTCATCGTCCGTATAATGTTGTTGTCGAATTCATATTAATGCGCAAACTCGGTAAATATAATAGAAGTCGTATACTCCATAGCTGATTTTAAGTATTGAAGATTTCTCTAACAAAGAGAAGATCATAGACACATGCATCTGTAACATAATTTTAAAAGACAGGATTCTATAAATTATGTTGGGTTTCAGGAAAATATTAAAACTGGAAAAATCTAAATCTTTCGATTTAGTTGTCCAGAACACTTGACTTTGCTCAAAAGTTAAAACGGACCTATAAAAACAATTTTCAGATTTATGAAAACAATTAGTAAAATATTATAAAACGTGATTCGTAGATTAAAATAATAGTGATTAATAACACAAGATAATTAATAGATACATTTGCATAAGTAGGGTTATGTAGACAATATAAGTAATTATATATTAAATTATAGCATAAAGTGAGCATTAGTTCACTATTTGTGATGGTAGTTATGTTAGTATTATAGTGATTGTACACAAATGCAAGTTAATAATACTTTTATATAAGTAACAATAGAAGAGTGAGTAGGACACAATTGTGATGGATCAAAATAAAAGGTGTAGTCGATAATCATATTGGTTTGAGATATGATAAGTTATTATTTATTATGACACATACATAGAAGTTTAATATTTAATTAATGACTATGGTATAAAGTGAGAATACAAGTGTAAATAAAGTCAAAGCTAAAATATAATTGAGTGGTTACATAATAGTACATCATAAGAATATAAGTTGAACATTGTTTGAGATATATATAAAGATTAGTAGATTACATGATAATTATATAGATATTTATAGATGCGATTAAAAATCGTATTTATATAGATTAATTATTACATAGCATTTGTTTGTAACCAATTATATGAGTATTTCATGCATGCATATTTATATATAATATGTATATGGTAATAGATATGATGTTAATAGTGATTCAATTATATATATGGTAAAAAGATTTAAAATATTAAACTTTGATAATTAAGATCGATGGCGAAAAAGAAAAGGGGACTTACAAATTGGCAACTTGATTTTTGTATCAAGTTACCGGTTTTGTTGTAAAGATGGCATCGAGTCGGTTTCGAGGCTTCCGGCGTTTGATCGACGATTTCTACTTCTCCTTTGATGATCGTTTTTCTTAGTTTTGATGGAATATCAGATTGGGGATGAGAGAAAAATAGAAATGAAGTTTCTTTTCGGGGTTGAAGAGGAGAAAGAAAAAATACGGCAGAAAATAAAAAAGGTTAACGAGTTAAGATTTATTAAAATCTTATCAATCTTCCAAAATCAGAACAAAAAAAAACAGTCAAAACAAATATATCCAAATAACAAACCAATAATTTAAAACAATAAATACATTTATTTTTTAATTAAGAGAAAAACTTTTATCTTTTTTTAATAATAATAACTATGACCGAAAATTCTCACATAAAATAATATAAATTAATTATACTGAAATAAATTCGTATAATACAACCATACTGTATGAAAACTACAACAATAATTAAAACATACTGCTAACTAACAAGAATATAAGTACAAAATAAAAATACAACAATAAAAAATATAATCATACAAAACAATATAATAAATTAATAATTATAATAAAGAAATAAAGATTTTATGGAGGCTGGGGTTTGAACCTGAGACCTGTGGGATAGTTGCATGCAATATGGAATATATAAAAAGCCATGTCCACGCTAACCTGTGGGATAGTGTATGAAGTATTATTATTTTCTAAGTTTTTCTATACAATTTACAATCATATATATTATATTTTCATCAACAAAAGAACTATATCGAATAAGGAAGTTGAAGAATACAAGACCTTTTTGGGGGTAAATTGTCAAAACCCTCCAGCCCACTGTAAAAACCCTTGGGCTTTTGGGCCTGGTAAAAAAAACTCCGAGCCATCCTGGCGGTAAGCGGTTGAGTTGCCTATAATGTCTAGACGGATATACAGGTCTAAATGAAATCCAACCCAAGGGTTTTTTCACAAAGATTTTCAACGGTAAGCCTTTCACAGCAATTTAAAAAATTACAGGCGTTTTTGGACAGCTCCCGAGTGGGCCAGGGGCTTTTTGACAATTTACCCTTTTTCTTTTTATCAAAAAGCCCCTGGCCCACTCGGGAGCTGTCCAAAAACGCCTGTAATTTTTTAAATTGCTGTGAAAGGCTTACCGTTGAAAATCTTTGTGAAAAAACCCTTGGGTTGGATTTCATTTAGACCTGTATATTCGTCTAGACATTATAGGCAACTCAACTGCTTACCGCTAGGATGGCTCGGAGTTTTTTCACAAAGATTTTCTTTTTATCAAGAAAAGAACTGGGCCGAGAACCCATTTCACATCAACCTTTATCAATGTAGCTAAATTAAGTTTTCGGCTTGTATTACAAACACAAAGAAGTTAAAAATCTTGTACTAGTTTCATTATAAAAAAATCAACCAAATCAAGAGGTTTTACCTTCATTTGGGTCCAATTTAAAAAATGAAAACGTAAGTAAATTAGCAAATGAGGGTTGACAGATTCACCTTAATATTCTACCATGTTGTGCCGAGGAAAGGACCTTTTGGCCGAAAACCTAGGTTCTCCTTCAGCAGTAATTTAATTTTAAACTAATTCGTTTTTTAGTACTTGGCTAGAAAAAATCGAATCTAGATTGTTTTAATATATTTTCAAGTGCCTTTTTGTGCATCCAAAAACTCCGAAGTTACGGTTAAACGAATGAAACTTTTTTTAAAATGTGCCTCTCCTCACAATATTAGCATGACTTGTTATTATTATTTTTATTAGCCCCTTACCCCTAATCCATTCACACAACACACCCACGCACACAGGTATCGACAAATTTGCCCCGAAAGCGTTAAATTGTGACCACTTTTCCTTCCATGGATCGAACCCTGCACCCACCCCAGAAGTGACTTACCATCTCAGCTATTGATCATTGGCAATACTTATGCATAATTAGTAACACAAATAACACCTTTATTTAACATAAAAAGAGAGAGGGGGGAGAGATCCCACACCACCAATACATTAAAAACCTAACCCTAAGGATTAATCCCAAATGGCTACCTCCATAGGCCCATCCTCATTGGCCCAGCCCCTAAACATACCATTACAATTAAACCCACAGGCGATCTCCCCATCCCTAGACACTGCAATGAGCCCTGCCTTGCCCTCATCCAACCTCTCCTTGATCACAAAGTCCACTGCCTCCTTGAGCCCTAACCCCTTGTACTCCATCACCGCCGCCACGTCCCTCGCCAGCGTGCTCCGTATGATCGCCTCGCCCTCGCCGGTGCAGGAGACTGCACAGACGTCACAGGCGTACGTGCCGGCCCCGATCAGCGGAGAGTCCCCGATGCGACCGGACATTTTGTTCATCAAGCCCCCTGTGAGGAGTTAAAGTTTAGCTAGATATACCATATTACTTACACTCAACATGGTTAAATTTAATCCTTCACACTTACTTAAAATTAGGGCTAATTGCATACACCCATATTTGGCATTTATAACTCATACAACACCGATAACCTCTCAACCGGTTTACTGACACCGGACAGTCTTTAAAGACTAATATCGCTTGCCTATGGAATATCAAATTTGAAAGGAATGTCGACATGTTAGAGATTTTAGATGGTAATGAGCCGGATGAAGGGTTCGTGTTGGATGATATATAGAAAACGAGATGTCAGAGATGGCCGACATTAAAAAAAAATTATTTGGCCATATTAAATTGTCTTTTTAGTAACCGAGTACAATGGTTTTTGAAATTACCAGTGGATGTAGCGGCAGCACAATATCCATTGTTGTCAACCACAACGCACCCGACGGTCTCGGGTGCATAGATACTGATGGGGAGGCCGTTCATTTGATAGGTAGTGTCCATGGTGGAGATCGCTGGACCGGCGGTGGCGCTGCATGTTTCAAGGTTCGGGAGGGGGATTCTGTACTCGAACTTTTTGGTAGAAATTACGAAAGAAACCGGTCAGATGGCATTTTTTTTTTGTTAAAAAGTAAAATGAAATTTTTTGCTTTTGGGTGAGTACCATGATGGTGTTGGCCTCTTTGGCTAGCTTTAGCATGCCTATGTTCTCTTCTGTGATGAAGTAGTCATTTTCCACCATCTCCACACCCTGAAATTAACCAATATAGCAACATTAAGCCCAATTTTCAAAATACTATATTTTAAACGATTTATTTTTACTGAACCCGACTCAAATGCAATAGAGTGCACAATTAGAAATAGTTTTCTAAAAGTAAGTAATACTAGAAGAAGAAAAATCTGGATTTCGGCATGAAAACGCGCATTCCTTGTGAAGTCGTACACCCGAATTTTTTACGTTTATATATAACACAATCATCCTAGACGATCATCTAGTATTAAGTAGGGATGTAAACATATTAAAATCATCCTAGATGACTCTGTATCAGTATCTAATTTTTCTCAAATGTGAATACTAATTTTCTATTCAGATGATTATCTGTATTCGCATTCATATTCGCATCTACTGATATCCTTCGGATGCGGATATGGCAACACTTATATCGTTTTTCTTGTCCGCGTCCGACTTTAAAACGCAAGTATGATAGGAAAAATACGACTATAATCCTATCAGTGAGATTTGGAAACAAATCCTACCCATCTCTTAACCATTATATTAGCTAGGCCTGTGGTGTGTGCTAGCAATCATAAAGAAAATATCTTATTTTTATCATTAATCACATCATTGAAATCACAAATCTCAAAGCAAATCCAATAGTTAAAAAATGGTTAAGAGATAGGATATATACCAGTCATAATCGTACTAATATTCATGTGTTTTATAACTGTGTCCGTATCCGACTATTTCAACTACAAATAGTAACTTCAAATCGGATAACTATCTTTATCGCATCCCCCGGCTACCGCAAGATCCAGATATGGTAACATATATATCCGGTCGGTTTACCTCGCAATCATTTAGTCGCATTTTAAGCACATGGGACTGTATGGTTCCAGGACCGTTGGGCCTACTCAATACAAATAATACTGTCAGAGAATCTAAATATTGGGATTCAGGGCCCACTAAAGCTAAGCTTGCATTCAAATGGTGGGACTTGTCCAAATCTTTGGGAGATCTTCATTGTCCTATTAGCCAAACTTTATTTGATGGAATTTTAATTCTTAGGTTAATTATTGTAAAACGAATGGGAAAAAAATTAACTACAAAATTGTATAAACATGAATCAAATATTTGTAGGTTAATTGAATGCTACAAATATTTTACTCAAATCATGATTCTCTCTTTTTTAAGGGTAAATTCTCAAAAAGCCCCCGGCCCGTTTAGACATTTTGTGTAAAACCCCCTCGGCTTTTGGGCCTTGTACAAAACCCCTTATATCGCAAACCCTTGTAATATCCAAACAGATGCCTGCAATATTAAGCAGTTGCATATCTAAGCTGTAAGCAGTTCCTTGAAATATCTAGACGGTTGCATGTAATATTTAAACAGTCGTCTGTAATATCTAAACAGCATGAGGGACACACGAGCCTAAATGAAATCCAGCCTAGAGTTTTTTCACAAAGATTTTAAAGGGTTTTTAAACAACTCCCGAGTTTGCCAGGGCTTTTTGACAATTTGCCCTTTTTCTTAAAAAGAGATCGAGGAACTAATTTTAAAAGGAAGAACCAATTATATAATTTCTAATAACTAGATCAAAGAAATAATTTCAATCAAATATATCTCAAATATTAAAACAACTATCAGATAAAGTAGAAAACGTCAACTTTAAACCAATAAACTGATTATAATAATTGCATCGATGTGAAAAAAAATTCATAATTAAAACAACGATTTTAGTATTCTGGTATATATTGTTTTCATCTTTTCTTAAGATAACTGGATGTTTTAATACATATATTAAAGGAAACCAACAATCCTAGAGGCGACAATATATGAATCGCAGATGTCATAGACTTTCATCTTTTCCTTAAAACAAGTTGATTTATGTAAGCTGTATCCAACACATGGCACGGTGGGGGTGAGGTTGCGTGTTCGAGCTGTGCAGAGAGAGAGAATGTAAGTTGTTCCAACACATGGCACGGTGGGGAAGAGGTTGCGTGTTCGAGCTGTGTAGAGAGAGAGAGAGCAATCGCTAACAAAAGCTGGATGGACCGGCGCTGTAGGCCCAAAATGCATTGCCCTCTCACATAGGCCTGTAGAGCATGTTTAGGTCATTGGCCCCCACCGATCCATGTGAGAGGCCACTGCAGTATTCCTGTGCCCCGTTTTCTCCAAAAATAGATACCGACTTCTAAATGCAATGACTGAACATATTATTGAGTGACAAGATTTCTTGGGTCCATTCCTTTCAAAAATTAAGGGGTTATTCAGTTGCCACGTATTCATACTCCTTGAATCATGGGAGATTCCAAAATAACAAGCCCCCAAATTTTCCACATAATTACTGTTTGTCAGAAAACTGTAATTTCTTTTAAGAGAAATTTTTTTTAGAATAAATCGTTCATGGTATTTTCATCATTTTAACGAATATAATAAATACATATAATTATTTTCACTACATCTAAATCAGTCCTCATAGATTTGAAGCAAAAAACTTGAAATATATTATAAATTTATTTCGCTTAAATAATCAATATATTTTAATTTACTTTCGTACTCGATTCTTGGCAGATAAGGCTCACATTATTGAGTGAAAACTATTACCTGGTCCCTTGCAAAGTTTTCGGCCCCATCGAACCCAAGATAAGAATGCGGCGATTTATCCATCACAAGCCTCGCAAGCGAAATCGGGTTCTTCACACTCCTCAACCCCGAAACCGCCCCGCACCGCCTGCCGCGGCCGTCCATAATGCTCGCCTCCATCTCCACCGTCCCGTTCCTTGTGAGGGCGGACCCTCTCCCCGAGTTGAAGAGCGGGTCGCTCTCAAGTTCCCTAACTACCAACTCCACCGCATCGACGGCACCGAGGCCACTTTTCAGCGCCTCGGTCCCGATATGTAGACATTTAGTGAGCAATCTTTTCGCGGATTGCTGCCGTTCTTCGGGGAGATTGGGGTCCACTCCGGCGCCGCCATGCACGGCAATGGCCCAACCTCCCATCTCTCTCTCTCTCTGTGGTTGGTGTTAATTTGTGTTTCTTTGTGATTCACGTAGGGCTTTTATAGAGCACGGACTTGAAGTGGTTTTAATCAAATTGAGTTTTGGGAATCTGGTGGGTTAGTGGGTGGGGTCCGCTCGAAATGCAATTGTGGGATTGTATCATTAATCAGTGCTGGATTCATTCATGCACCAAATCCTTTTTTAAAGAATAAAAAAATATGTTTAGTACACTGATTTTTTTGGGTTAAAAAAAGTGAGATGTCTTCTTGAGATTCCTCAAATGGTGTCAGATTCCATATGTGAGCGAGAATCCTGGGGTGGGCGGGTGTTAGTGGGCTGTTGCCAGTCAATTCTTAGTAGGTGTGCAGCATACACGAAGCTTCCATCAATTTTAGGCTTTCCCTGGTGGGAATCATGCCGGGTTCGAATTCTAAAAGGAGTAGGATCCACAACTTAACGGAGCAAAGTCATGGACCTGTGTGTTGTGTGTGTGGGTGTGCTATGTGTTTGGGTAGGGCTTATGGGTCAGTTCCCCCAAAAAAAGTTTGCAGGAAAAAAAATTTGTCCGTCTCTCTATCTAAAAGGTAATGGTATTAAGTTTTTGTAGGGGATAAATATTAGATTATACAAGTGCGACGTAGAAACTTCTGTACTTGTTGGGTATTGGGTGTGATCGTGGATTTTTATCGATAAAATCTAAGTAGAGGCGTTTTTGGATGTTTAGGTATGACAAAGTTACCGTTTTGTATGTACCTCATGTGATATCAATTAATAGATAAAAGAAAAAATTGTACAAAAATTAATATGTTTTTTGTTTGAAGTAGGGTTTGTTGCTTGCAATTTATTCCATGCATTTTATTGATGGGCATTCAAATCATGATCATGTGCGTTAGATAACATAACTATAAAACAATCTAATAAGAGATTAGATTATTCACTCATGTCTTCATCAAAATAAGGCAAGAGTTAGCCTCTTCCGTCCATATATGTAGTCCAACAAACAACGGAGTGAACATGGATTCAAAACTTTTACATGATCTTTTCCACTCCTTCAAAAATTGAGCACATATTCAAAATAGTATAGCTAGATTTGAAAAGATGAGAAAATAGAAAAAATAAATTTGGATTTGTCAATTAAATTTATCAAAAGAGGTATTTTTTTGCATAAAAAAGGCTCCTTAGGGTTTTTAGCGTAAGAACTCGTTTTTAAAGTCTATTAATAATAGAGACAGAGACAGAGACAGAGACAAAGACATAAACCAAGGTGATGTGATTTTTTAAAAAAAATAAAAAGAAAAGAAAAGATATATGGCGCATGATGTCCTTTCTCCCACTAAAATCTCATTCCACACATTGTGGAGATGCCCTCAACTTGTTAATGGCATCATGTGACTCTTAAGCTAGAGATATTATATCAAATAATTGAACAAGTAGAATCTTGTTTTGTAAAATGAGAAAATGGGGTTAATGATTGGTCCCATCCCAATTAAGCCTAGCAGTCCAGACTCAGCAAGGGCCAGGGCACCATAAAACTGTTTTAAATTAATAAAGTGTTTGCTTAAAGTCTAATGTCAATATGTATTCAAAACTTGGGGTCTTTTGGCTCTCAAAAATTACTGCACACCACTGATGATTACTAATTAACCATCCATCGATTGATTGAAAAATATTTGGCTTGGAATTGCAATCTACCTCAAGGAAAGACTATCATTATATTGGCTACTAGTTGTTTGCACCAAAATTTGGCTTAAGGAAAAGGAAGGCCTAAGAGATAACTGTTAGAATTGTGGAGAATCTTCTTCAGACATCTGAACAAGGAGGTTCAGACGTCTGACCATGCACGAAGAATCGAGCAAAAGTCCAAAGCAAGCCCAGACATCTTAAGGCCAAAGTGGCAGACGTCTGTCGAAGGGTTTGAGACGTATCTGACGATGCTCAATATTGACGATCTCCATGATCAGGACGCGTGGCAGGTGACGTGTCCCAGAACTCAGAAGAAAAGGCCCGTAGGGGCCGACCATGACACCCTATACCCGACCTGCAAACACAAGCTGACCCTCCTCAGGGCCCCTGCAAATTGGCTTCCTCGGCCCCGTAGCTCGCGCCGAGCTGCCACAAGACCTGGATTCCTCGGCCTCCTCGCTCGTCCCGAGCTCCAGGCCGTGGCCGTCTTCCTCGGCCCTCCGACCAAAGTCACCGCTCACAGGCGTAACCGCCGCTCCGCGAATCTCGCCATGCGCAGATTCTCCGCGAATCCCGCCATCCCGCCATTTTCATTTAATGGGCGATCCGCTTTCTACGCGAGCGTGACGTCGGGGGCGTAACTGCCGGCGAGATCCTCGCACCTGTTGCTGCGTGCCACCACCGCTATGTAAACCCCCATCACAGAGGGGTCAAGTAAGCCATCTTTTACTCTTTTAAGCCGTTACTCTGCTCGGATCTCATCGCTAACTTGATCGTCGGAGGGTCCTTGGTGGTACCAAACCACCCCGGGACTTCTTTACAGGTACTCGGCACCGAACTCCTCATACCATCTCTTCCACCAAAACCCATTGAGACCCACATGCAACGTAAGATAACCACCTAAGTCCACCAGGAGATCGGCGGAAGACAACATCTGACGGAGACCCGAAAATGACCTCCATCAGAATCCAAAGTGAAGCCAAATGTCTGACCAAGCAGTGACAAACGTCTGCTCAAGGTCAGAAGCCAAATCCAGAGCGCTGACAAACGTCTAACCAAGGAGTGGCAAACATCTGTCCAAGGAGCTGAAGCTAACACAGAGTGTCGGCAGACGTCTGACGAAGTCATCATCAGACGTATGCTCACGAGTTTCTGTGCAAATAGAATATTTACCATGTTCTATTTAATCTTAATATAAAGAGGATCAAGATTAGGCTATAAATAGGGTCTCTCATATGATAAAAAAAAAGGGCCATTAAATTGTATAGAGAGAGGATGACGGCTAAGAGAGATTTGAAAGAAATCTCCTAGGGTTTGCTCTTGGCGCATCGTGACTAGAAGATCTAGTAGAAGTTATGCAGATTCCGCTATGACGGGGACTAGCCATACGATGGTTGAATCTCGTAAACAAATATTGTGTCTTTCTGGTTTGATTATCTTATTCTTGCGTTATTTTATCTTTCATTGTTTTATTGCGTTTTGCGTAGTTGGTCGTTTAGCATAGTTTCATATGTACTTTCTTTCCCCTCCCAACAAATAGTATTAGAGCATAGGGAACCAAAGGGTCTTCGATTCTACGATCTAAGCTTACGGTGGGTGGCGACACTTGTATCCGTTCCCCATCTTCTTAGTTGGTAATTTCGAAGGGGTTGGTTTTTTGGGGTAAAAAGTTACACCCCAGTTGACCGAGTCAAAGTCAAGATCAACCCCCAAGCTAGGTGGGCCCAAGCCCAGGTCAAGCGGGTCCATGCCCAAGTCGAGCCCGCGGCCAGCCTCTCCATGCCAACAACAAAACCATGTAATAAATAATTTTTATGTAATTTTTTATACATGAATGTATACAAAATGGGTATAAAGCCAATATTTTATAAGCCCATGGCTTATGTGCAAAAATAAAATGGCACATGAGCCATGTGATAGGAAAAATGCCATTTTGTGAAGCCCAAGAGGTTATATGTAAATATGTAAGCCTATAAAAGGCAACATGATGATGAATAAAAAAAGACTTTTTCATTCTCTCAAAAACCTAGGGTTTGTACATCTTTCCCTTTTCTGAAGGCTTCAAAACTTCTTCTTTCTTTTGAATTAAATCAAGAGTTTTACTCTTCCTTTTCCAAAACTAAATAGTTTTTCACTACAAAACCCACAAAGGGGAACTTGGAGCTACCATTAGATCTCAAAAAAGAAGAGATTTTTAGATCTCATATCTCTTGATCTTCAAGATCCAGCCAATAGAGGAGGAAGAAGAAGGACCCATTTCATCAACCAAATCATTTTAGGAGTTTAACTCCACTCTAAACCCTATTTCTGGGACTAAAAGCCCCTTTTACTCGCCAGCGCCCTGCGCTCAAGCGCAAAGCGCCCACGTGCCGACACATAGCGTGCTTGCGCTCAAGCGCCCACGTGCCGACACGTGGCGCGCTTGCGCTCAAGTGCCCAACGCTCAAGCGCAAAGCGCCCACGTGCCGACACGAGGCGCGCTTGCGCCCAAGCGCCCAGCGCTCAAGCGCAAAGCACCCACGTGCCGATACGTGGCCTGCTTGCGTCCAAGCGTCCAGCACCTAAGCGCACAGCGCTCGAGGCGCTGGCCCCACGCATCCTTTGGATGCCTTTTCCCCCTCTTTTTTTTTATATATATACATATGTACACACACATTCCCCAACATTGTTCCCTCAAAAAAAATTTGGGCCGGGGCGCTGCCCCGCACCCCGCAAAGGGGCTGCTAGCCCCCTTGACCCCCAGCCCGCTATCCGGGTAGAAGGACCCCAGTAAAAACTCTGCGAGGCCCCCGATACATCCAAAAACCCCTTTCAAAACACACCACACGCACACGGCACATTGAGTTCGCATGACCAGTTTAACCCGTCAATCGGAGGTTCTCTCGCTCCAAAGGCGAGGGGTAATTAACGACAGCTTAGTCCGCGGCTGCCGAAGATTCGGATCCCCACGATCAATAAACCCCCGGCCTACCCGAGGCTGGGGGAATCTATAACGCGCCTGACAAGCGCACGTGTATTCCCATCTCAATGGGGTGACGAAAAACACTCTACAGATTCTGGCACGCCCGGTGGGACTTTTCTCTCCTCCCATATTTCGGGTTAAACGTTCATGCTAACTCAATCAATGTACATATCTGTATTTATACTAAAATAATGCTCTTTCATGCAGGTCTTCAAGCAATCACTTTTCAACAATGTCTCCAAAGATGAACTCAGCTCTCAGCACGGCTCCCGTCTCCTACACGATGAGGATAGACTTCAGGACGGTCCTCCCGGGTAGTCTCGAGCGACAATGGGAGGAGCCGCTGCTACCATTCGGCTCTATTATGTTCATGCCAGTTGGCGCCATCCCAGCTCCTCAAGCCCCGGTGACGGACAGACCAGTCTAGAAAGGCAAGAAACCAAATATGGTGATTGTTGGGGTAAAAATTTACACCCCGGTTGACTAAGTCAAAATCAAAGTCAACCCCAAGCCAAGTGGGCCCAAGCCCAGATCCAGTGGGCCCATGCCCGGGTCGAGCCCGAACATGAAGCGGCCGACCTCCCCCCATGCCAAGATAAAAATTTTGTAATAAATAATTTTGCTGTATTTCTTTTATTTTATTTTCGGATAAATGTAAGAAAAATAGGCATAAAGCCAAATTTTTGTAAAGCCCATGGCTTATGTGCAAAAAGAAATGGCACATGAGCCATAGGATAGGCAAAATGCCATTTTGTGAAGCCCAAGGGGCTATGTGTAAAATGTATGGCCTATAAAGGCAAGGATAATGAAATATCCCAACAACTTTTTCTCTCTCCAAAAAAGTTTCAGATCTGAGATCTTTCTTCCTTCTTCAAGGTTCCAAAACCTTCTTCTTTCTTTTGAATTAAATCAAGAGTTTTACTCTTCCTTTTTCAAAACAAAATAGTTTTTCACCACAAAACCCACAAAGGGGAACTTGGATCTGTCATCAGATCTCAAAAAGGAGAGATTTTGAGATCTCACATCTCTTGATCTTCAAGATCCAGCTTAACAGAGGAGGAAGAAGAAGAACATCTTTCATTAAACCCCCAAAGAAAAGAATACACTCAGGAGTCCAACTCCTCTCTGATTTCTCTTCAGAGAAATCTTTTAGGCTAAAAGCCTCTTTTTCTTGCCGGCGCTCAAGCACAGAGCGCCCACGTGCCGACACGTGGCGCGCTTGGGCTCAAGCGCTCGCGCTCGAGCGCAGAGCGCCCCCGTGCCGACACGTGGCGCGCTTGCGCTCCAGCGCAAGCGCTCGAGCGCAAGTCGCCCCCGTGCCGACACGTGGCGCGCTTGCGCTCAAGCGCAAGCGCTCGAGCGCAAGTCGCCCCCGTGCCGACACGTGGCGCTCTAGCGCAAGCGCTCGAGCGCAAGTCACCCCGGTGCCGACACGTGGCGCGCTTGCGCTATAGCGCAAGCGCTCGAGCGCAAGTCGCCCCCGTGCCGACACGTGGCGCGCTTGTGCCCAAGCGCTCAGCGTCCGAGCGCAAAGCGCCCACGTGCCGACACGTGGCGCGCTTGCACTCAAGCGCCTAGGCGCTGGCCCCACGCATCCTTTGGATGTCTTTTTCCCCCTTATTTATATATACATGTATATATATACATATGTATACAAATGTACACATACACATACTCCACGACACTGTCTCTGTTAGAAAAAATTTCTAACGGGGCGCTGTCCCGCACCCCGCAAGGGGGCTTGCTAGCCTCCTTGACCCCCAGCCCGCTATCCGGGTAGCGGGACCCCCGTAAAAACTCTGCGTGGCTCCCGATATATTTAAACACCCCCTCCAAAACAACACACGCGCACACTGCACATTGGGTTCGCATGACCAGTTTAAACCGTCAATCGGAGGTTCCCTCGCTCCAAAGGCGAGGGGTAATTAACGGCAGCTTAGTCCGCGGCTGCCGGAGATTCGGATCCCCACAATCATTAAACCCCGGCCTACCCTAGGCAGGGGAAATCTGTAGTACGCCTGACAAGCGCGCGCGTATTCCCATCTCAATGCGGTGACAAAAAACACCCTACATATTCTGGCACGCCCGGTGGGACCAATCTCTCCTCCCATATTTCGGGTTAAACGTTCATGCGAACTCAATCAATATACGTATCGATTGCCTATACTGAAATGATGTTCTTTTTTCCGTGCAGTAATTAACCTTCGACGACAATGTCTTCCCAGACGAATTCAGCTTCCAACATGACCCTGATGCCGTACGTGGTCAAGATCAACGCTCGTGTGGTTCTCCCTGCAAGCCTCAGTCGACAGTGGGAGGAACCGCCCCGCCAGTTTGGCTCCGTCATCATCTACCCTGCCGGAAGCGCTCATCTAGCGGAAATCCCGGCGGAACAGGTGGTCAAGCCGGTCCCAAGGGGCAAGAGGCCGAATGTTGTGATTGCTAAGGCACCACAACCGAAACTTAAGATGGTGTCTGAACGACTCCCTGGCGCTCCAGCTGGGGGCAAGACTTCCGGTGCGAAGGGCAACATCAAATGCTGCGGACGAGCTCAGGCGATTACTCCAACAAGTGCACAATCAATCGTATCTCCAAAATCCTCCATCGCCCGGTCTACGGCGTCTCCCCAAAGAGCCGAAGTCTGCCAGGTGCTTAGAACAGAAAAGTTAAGGCAGAAGCGGCTCAGGTATCGAGCCAACAAAAGGGCCAAGACCTCGGCCAAATGGAATCGTGTGAAGTTCCAAGAGCAGGGTTGCCCCGCGACGACGGCTGAGTCGGACGTAAGAATCAGCAATTCCTTCGAGCCTCTGAAATGGCAGAAAAATGCCATGACCGTCAGAATCAAGAAGACAGCGGTCCGAATAGTGCCACAAAGAGACGTGTCCCAGCCCCAACAGAAAGGCACTGTCTTTTCAAGGGTCTATCAGGCGCTCTGTGCCGCACGAAAGCAGCGGGGCAAACCCAGGAAAGAAGCGCCAGCACCATTTAAGAACCTGGTTAGGCCAGCCGCCTTCAATCGACTACCAGCTACCAAAACAACGGGGTCAAGACAGCGATCCGTGAAATCAGCTGCCAATGATAGAAAGACGTCCGGATATACCATCCATACGGTCTATATGGCGGGCGGGCGCCCCAGCGAAAACCTTCGCAGCAAAAGCAAGGACGGGGCCACCACATCCCAAGCCCAATCTAGCCTGAATGTGGTTGCCGCCGCCCAAGAACAGCCGCCCCCGCTGGATGAAGAAAACCCTCTCGATGAGGATGATAGGCAGATAGACCCCTCGGTCCATGTAGAGTCAAGCTCGGACAGCGAGGAAGAGCCAACTTTCTGCCCTAGGACTGCGGAGCAGGAGCTGCTTCAAGAGCTTCGAAAACAGCTCAGGAGCAAAGATAAAGAGATGGCCAAGCTCTATTCGAAGATTGATGACTTAACGAACGTGGTGATGCAGCTTATGGCTCAAATTGGTCGAGCGCCTCCCAATCAGGCACAAGCCGCTACTAATCAGCCGGGTGATGACAATCCGAGGCAGCCAATGCCTGTTCCTTTGGGACCAAGACTGGTCGAGCCGAATGAAAGCCGGCCGCATTCCGCTTCTGGAAACGCCTTAGCCCCAGATAGCACTGTCCCGCTAACACAGGATCGGATAATGGATTTGGTCACCAGCAAGGTTAAAACATTGGTGGCCGAAGCTGAAGCTCAGAAAGAAATCAGCAGTAGTGGGCGGCCATATCCCGCGCGGTACGATCTGATTGAGTTCCCAAGCGGCTACGTCATCCCTAATTTCGGAAGATTTGATGGAACGGGGAATGCAAATCAACACGTCGCCCACTTCAAAGCATCGTGCGGAAATACATGGGGCAATGACGCGCTCCTTCTTCGTCAGTTTGTCAACAGCCTGACCGGCGTCGCCTTCGACTGGTATGCGAGTATACCGGACGGGTCCGTCATTACCTTTGCCCAAATGGAGTCTCTGTTCCGGCAAAGGTTCATGAGCGTCAGTGATAAAATCTCCATTGCCGACCTTGTGAGGACCAAGCCGGGGAAGAATGAAAGCAACACTGACTTTATCGCCCGATGGCGTAATCTCACGGTCAAGTGCGAACCGCCGCTGGAGCAGGACCAGTCCGTTAGCCTTCTTATTGGGAACCTCAGCAATTGGATGGTCCCATTCTTGTGTACAGCGGGCCTCAAGACGTTTCAAGAGCTAACCAAGAAAGTCCAAATGCTGGAACGCTCAAAGCAAGAGTCCCCGCCGGACTCTCAGAGAGACAAAACTTGGAAAAGCAAGCGGGACGATAGCCGTAGAAGCGGGAGTTCCAGCAGTACCAATGTATTCAATGCGTCCGACAATGAAGAAAAGAGAAGGGCGGGCGAATCCAAAACCAACCGGTCTCGACAGCCATTGCTAGGAGGAGATGGGCCTTCCCTAGAGGAGAAGAAGAACAAGGTTTACTCTTTCAGAAGGGACAAGGTCCGTAAGATATTTAAAGATGCCTTGGACAACGGCCTACAATTGCCGGAGTCGAAAAGACCCTAAGAAGCAAAAATGACCGACAATCCTCTGTATTGCCCGTACCACCGAGTAGTGAGCCATGCGATCGAGGATTGCTATATCTTCAAGGACTGGGTCGAGAAGCAGTACAAGGCTGGAGAGATCGAGCTATCCAAAAGCGTGTTGGTAAACAATCAAGTTGCAACCGCCAACTTTATACAGACAGAAGCTGAAGCCTTCTGGGAGCAGACAGCCGAACCCGCTGCCCTGAGAAATGAAACGGACTCATCGCGGCCTCCGTGGAGTACGCACATATCTAATAAGACGAAGAAGATGATAAAGCTACTTCGGAAAGAACCCAAGACGGAATGGGAAGGGCAGAAGAAGCCTACCAGTCCAGCTGCCAATGCGGCTCCATCAAACTCAAAATCCAAGAAGCTCAAGAAGAAGAAAAGTGCAGCTCGGCACGAAAAAGAGTCTGCAGGGAGATCGACCATTCAAAAATATGTCGATTCCCTCGAAGAATATGAACAAAAGGAAAGAACATTGATTCGATCGAAGGAGTTCTTCCCTGTACAAGCGGCTGAAATTCTGGAGGAGTTAGAAGAAGACTCCAATGAAGAGATCCCAGCAGTGACCTGCTATGCCATCCATCTTGGCAGCGACTCCGAGGATGATCTCTGTTTTCTGGAAGAGGACGAGGAGCTCACCACAAAGGCCAATCAAATCCAGCTCAGAAGCGGCAGGGCTCTACCGCTAAGTCAGGGCAACGCCCCAAAAGGGAAGGAAAAATAAGTCGCTAATGAAGAAGATGGCAGAGAACCGGCTGATGAAAACATAAGTCCTTCCTCGGTGGACTATAATGTCTTGGCGCATCTCCGGAAGCTTCCGTCTCTCCTGAGCATCTACGACGCCTTGGTCCTATCTAAGGAGCTTAGAGATGTTCTCATCCACGCTCTACAAAACCCCGAGCGGTATCAGGCTCTCTTTGCGGAAATTAATATGAAAGAAGCCCAGCACGCTTTGCATGCCGCCGCAGTCACATTTAAGGATGAAGACTTGCTACTGTGAACGGCTGAGCATAATCGGCCGCTTTACGTGACCGGGTACAGCGACGGAGATCGAATTAATCGTATATTGATTGATCCGGGGTCCTCAGTGAACATCATGAACTTGCGAACTCTGAAGAGTTTGTCAATGGACGTCCGACACCTGTCAAGGGAAAGGATTGTCATTCAAGGCTTCAACCAAAATTGCCAGCAAGTTCTGGGGTCTATAGCTTTGCCAATCAAATTCGGGGAGCTGCAAACTGAAGCTAAGATATACGTGATCGACGCCGACACGTCTTATAAGATTATCTTGGGGCGGCCGTAGCTCCACGATTACGGCATCGTTCCGTCAACTCTTCATCAATGCATGAAGTATACTAAAAATGGCGAAGAAAGACGCATTGACGGAGACATCCAGCCGTTCGGTGTGCATGAAGTCCGATATGAAGATTCTCGGTACTTTACGAACCACCAAAATGCTAAGCCACAACTGACTGAGGATAGAACGGCCCCAAGACTCAAAAGCAAATCTGCGCCGGTTATCACTTTCAAAAGCAAAAATACCCAACCGCGCCCGCATTTCGGCAGCGACACTGATGAGTCCGACGCTGGAAGCCCGTCCTTCCACAAAACTCGCCCTCATTTCGGCAGCAATACGGACGAATCTGTTACTGAAGGCCTATCTAGCAGCAAAGTCCGCCCTCATTTTGGCAGTGACACTGAAGAGTCAGAAGAAGAGGACCTGCCGTGCAACAGCTGTGCAGATCGGCCCCCCATGCAGCAAGCGAAACTACGAGAGACCTTCGAAGTCGCAGAAGGGTCCCTGGCCATCACAAGGGTGCCGGAACGGATGTGCAAAGAGATCGACGCATTGTCAGTCTCCACCGTAGACCATCTGAAAACTTTCTACGTGCCTGGGAGGGAAAATGGACAGAAGGCCTGTTTTACAGGTCAAACCCCGTTGTGCACCCAGACGACCTTTCTGTCGCATGCCTTCCCTATGAGAGAGGCATAAGAGCCGTCCTTAATACCAGATACTATGCGCCCGAGATGCGGGAATACTTTAAGAAGTGCGGATGCCGGTTATATCAAACGGAGTCCGAAGCAAAGTTTTACGAAGGGCTATGGTATCCGCCTCAGGTCCGAGCACTCATCGATGGACGAATTCCAGATAGACGGGGCATAGGCTACATTCAACCTGATTCCAAAGCGTGCTACATGATCCATGTTGGTGAGGCCAGCGAAAGATCAAATGATGATGATGAGATAGCCGAGCCAGAAGAAGCTCCTCAAGAGCTCGAAGATGGCGGACAAGCAACCTTTGATGAGCTAACTGAGATTGACGTAGGAACGTCCGATAATCCAAGGTCGACCTACATCAGCTCACTCTTGTCGGAGGAAATGAAAGAGCAGATAATTGCCCTGCTGCGTGAGTTCGTCGACTGCTTCGCGTGGACGTACAAAGAAATGCCTGGCCTTTCCCCTGAGGTAGCCGTGCATAAGCTGGCTATATCTCCTGATGCTAAGCCAGTCAAACAAGCTCCTCGAAGAATGAGAAGGGAGTTGGAAGAAAAGATCATCGAGAAAACCAAGAAACTCATCGATGCCGGCTTCATCAGGGAAGAGAAATATGCAGACTGGATCGCATGCATAGTCCCACTGAAGAAGAAAAATGAGCAGATCCGAGTTTGTGTCGATTTCAGGGACCTCAACAAGGCATGTCCTAAAGACGACTTCCCGCTACCGGTCATGGAAATGATGGTCGATGACACCTCAAATTATGAACTGTTCACCTTTATGGACGGCTCGTCTGGATATAATCAGATCAAGATGTCGCATGAGGATGAGAAGCACACAGCATTTCGAACCCCGATCGGAATATATTGCTACAAGGTAATGCCATTCGGACTGAAGAACGCAGGTGCTACATATCAAAGGGCAATGACTAATATCTTTGATGACCTAATCCATAAAGTCGTCGAATATTATGTTGATGATCTGGTCGTCAAGACTAAAGCCAAGGCCGATCATATCCAAGATCTCAGGACCGTTCTCACCAGACCGAGGGAATACGATCTGAAGATGAATCCTCTGAAGTGCGCTTTTGGCGTGTCATCGGGAAAATTCCTGGGCTTCATAGTCCGACATCGAGGGATCGAAGTTGACCCATCAAAGATAAAGGCCATCATAGAGATGCCCCCTCCGAAGAGTCTGACGCAGCTAAGATCTTTTCAAGGCAAGCTTACTTATATACGGAGGTTTATCTCAAATTTATCAGGGAGATGTAGGCCCTTCTCAAAGCTCATGAAGAAAGGAGCTACTTTTATTTGGGATGCCGAATGTCAAGTAGCGTTCGAAAGCATCAAACAATACTTGTTGCACCCTCCAGTGCTGGCCGCTTCCATTCCAAATAAACCGCTGATTCTCTACACTGCCGCGCTGGACGAGTCACTCGGTGCGCTCCTTGCCCAGAATAACGAGGAAGTAAAAGAAAATGCCCTCTACTACCTCAGTCGAACTCTAGTCGGGGCGGAACACAACTACTCCCCAATCGAAAAGCAATGCATGGCTCTAATATTTGCTGTAAAGAAGCTGAGGCGCTATTTGCTCGCTCATCGGGTTATGCTGATCTCCAAGGTCGACCCGCTCAAATACTTGATGACCAAAGCAAGCCTAGCAGGCAGAATGGCAAGATGGGCTGTCATGCTACTTGAGTTTGACATAGTTTATACCCCTCAGAAAGCAGTAAAAGGGCAAGCTATTGCAGACTTTCTCGCCGCTCATCCCATACCAGAAGGGTCGCCGCTAAATTGTGAGTTACCCGATGAACAAGTGCTGCACCTCAAGGAAGATGAGCCATGTTGGGAGCTCTACTTCGATGGAGCCTCGTCAATAAGGACCTCTAGTAAATCAAGCGTCCCGGAGATAAAAGCAGAGATAGGATTGGTGTTCATCACACCATCAATGGGAACCCTACGACGTTCTTTTGCTCTCACCGAGCCTCGGACAAACAATGAAGCTGAGTATGAAGCTCTGATAGCTGGTTTGGAGCTTGCCGTAGAAATGGAAATCCATCGGCTATGAGTCTACGGTGACTCCCAGCTTGTCGTCAACCAAGTAAGCGGCGACCATAAGATATACAAACCCGAGTTAGCTCGGTACAGAGGTCGAGTGGTGGAACTCATGAAATGGTTCACTTATATTGAACTAACGAGAGTCCCAAGAGCGTTGAACAGAAAGGCTGATGTACTCGCTCGCTTGGCCAAAGAGCTGGCTGATCCTGACATAGACGAAATTCTGATCACAGTCAGGAGCCGGCAAATTCTACCCCCAGTCTCTCTACGAGAAGAGGAAAGCGCGGAACAGAAAAGCAGTCCTGCGGAAGAAGCTTCGATCATCCAAGACGAGCCCGATTGGAGAGAACCCTTCATAGAGTACCTCCGATACGACAAGCTGCCCGAAGAAAAATCTGCGAGGATTCAACTGAAGAAAAGAGCTCTCCGATACGTGTTTGTAAATGACACGTTATACCGCAGGTCATATGACCAACTCTGGCTCAGGTGTCTGTTATTGGCCGAAGCCCAAAAGGTCATGAAATATGTCCACTCGGGCGTTTGCGGTGCTCACCAATCTGGCCCCAAGATGCGACTTCAAATCAAACGGCTTGGGTATTACTGGCCCACCATGATACGGGATTGCGGAGAGCATGCAAAGAAATGTTATATCTGCCAAATTCACGGTGATTTTATTCACAAGCATCCCAATCCATTGCATCCTACGGTGTCATCGTGGCCCTTCGAAGTCTGGGGCACCGACATTGTTGGCCCAATTGATCCTCCGTCATCTAAAGGCCACCGGTTCATACTGGCCGCGACAGACTACTTCTTCAGGTGGGCTGAAGCTGTCCCGCTAAAAGAAGTTAAGACAAAAGATATTCTGACATTCTTCCAGCATAATATTCTATACCGCTTCGGTACACCAAGAAGAATCATTTCTGACAACGGGCCTTCTTTCAAGAGCTTCAATGTCTCAAGGTTCGCTACTCAGTACAAGATAGACTGGAGATATTCCTCCATCTATAATCCAAGAGCCAATGGGCTAGCCGAAGCCTTCAATAAGACTCTATGCAAGCTCCTGAGGAAAAATGCTTCAGCCAACAGGAGAGACTGGAATCTCAAGATTCACGATGCATTGTGGGCATATCGTACCATGCACCGTACTCCAACTCAGTCCACTCCATACTCATTGCTCTTCGGAGTGGAAGCGGTCCTCCCCCTCGAAGTCGAAGTTCCAAGCTTAAGAATGGTCGTTCAGCATGAGTTGACGGAGGAGGAAAACGTGCTCCTTCGACTTGAAGAACTCGATGCCCTCGAAGAAAAGAGGCTCGCGGTGCAGCAAAGTCTGGAGCTATACCGAGCCCAAATGTCACGGGCCTATGACAAGATAACCCGTCTCCGCGCTTTCAAGAAAGGTGAATTGGTGTTGGTCCTCAAAAGACCGATTATCCCCAATCGACATGCCAAGGGAAAATTCGAGTCGAACTGGGAAGGACCGTACGTCATCGAGAAAGTGTTCGACGGAGGATCCTACCAACTAATAAGTGCCGAGGGAGAAAGGCCCATGCCACCCATCAATGGCCGATATCTCAAGAAATACTACACGTGAATGCTCTAAGTCGCAGGCGAATTGAGCACATCAGCCCTACGGTCTGGATCATACATACTGCAAAACCGTATACAATCCACGGGCATAAATGACCCATATCTCTCCCAAATCCTGCCGGTGAGACTACTTTTAAAGTCCCACCAGCGGCAAAAGAAAAAGAAAAAAAAAGAAATAAATAATAAAAGAAATAAAAAATAATAATAAACGGTATGTCCACAAGCAAAACGGGCACGGATGAAAACCCGAAAGGGCTCCGTGAGTAAAAACAGCAGGACTACCGGCGAGTCTGTGAAAACCCGAAAAGGGCGCAAACTCGTGAAAAAAGATGAAATACACTCGCAAAGTCCTCTCGACCTTGTGAGGAGAAAACCCCTGCGTGAGATCCTTACGACTCACAAAGGAGCAACACACTTAGGAATCCTCACGATCCCTAAGGAGAAAATACACTTGCGGGATCCTTACGACTCGTAGGGAGAAAATGCTTTTATGGGACCCTCACGGCCCATAAAATTGAAAAGCCTTAGGTGATAGGGACCCAAACCTGTCTCCTAAGCCATCGTTCCCCAACGGGCAACGGCAAATGATGATTCGCTTCTGGTATTTCGCTTCAGTGTTAGCGGTGCTGATGCCGACCAAAAACCCAAATCCCAAGTCCTCCCGAAGCAAATGATGAGTTGCCCCTGGCATTATTCCAGTGCAGCAATGCTGATGCCAAACAAGATCCAAATTCCAAGTCCCCAAACGGCGAATGATGAGTCGCTCCTGGTATCATATTCTAGTGCAGCGATGCAGACGCCAACCAAAATCCAATTTCTCAAAATTCTCCCAGCCCTACGGTTGGTCCCCAAGTTGACTACCGTATGCAATCCACGGGCTCAAATAATTCTCATCATACCCATGCCCCACCACAATTACCAGTTACGCGGCTGGTCTCCGCCTTTGGAATTATGCTTCATTGAGAAGACCCACTCATGTGTCCTCACGATACATGAGGAGAACAAACCATTGTGGGATCCTTACGACTCATAAAGGAAAAACACACTTAGGAGTCCTCACGACTCTTAAGGAGAAAATACACCTGCGGGATCCTTACGACTCGTAGGGAGGAAATGCTTTTATGGGACCCTCACGGCCCATAAAATTGAAAAGCCTTAGGCGATAGGGATCTAAACCTGTCTCCTAAGCCATCGCTCCCCAATCCCCAAATGGCGAATGATGAGTCGCTCCTGGTACCATATTCTAGTGCAGCGATGTAGACACCAACCAAATTCCAAATCCCATACCCCAACGGCGAATGATGAGTCGCTCCTGGTACTATATTCCAGTGCAGCGATGCAGACGCCGACAAAGTCCCGAAATTTTTCCGGCCCTACGGTCTGGATCATACATCCTGCAAAACCGTATACAATCCACGGGCGTAAAACAATCCCAATTTCTCCCAAATCCTCTCGGGGCAAATGATGAGTTGCTCATGGCATTATTCCAGTGCAGCAATGCAGATGCCAAACAAAAACCAAAATCCCAAAATCCTCTCCATGACAGATGATGATTCGCTCCTGGTACCATATTCCAGTATAGCGATGCTGATGTCAACCGAAATCAAAATCAACAAGTCAACTTCCACTCCGACACCGCAAGAAGCGGAGCAAGTCAAGTCTACCCCTGACATTGCAAGAAGCAGAGCAAGTCAAATCAAGCACCGACCGTCTAAGTCGCAAAAAGGGCAGAACCGACCGTCCACGTCGCTAAAAGGGCAGCACCGACCGTCCACGTCGCTAAAAGGGCAGTATCGACCGTCCACGCCGCTAAAAGGGCAGCATCGACCGTCCACGTCGCCAAAATGGCAGCACCGACCGTCCAAGTCGCAAAAAGGGCAGAACCGACCGTCCACGTCGCTAAAAGGGCAGCACCGACCGTCCACGTCGCTAAAACGGCAGCACCGACCGTCCACGTCGCTAAAAGGGCAGCATCGACCGTCCACGTCGCTAAAAGGGCAGCATCGACCGTCCACGTCGCTAAAAGGGCAGCATCGACCGTCCACGTCGCTAAAATGGCAGCACCGACCGTCCAAGTCGCAAAAAGGGCAAAACCGACCATCCACGTCACTAAAAGGGCAGCACCGACCGTCCACGTCGCTAAAAGGGCAGCATCGACCGTCCAAGTCGCAAAAAGGGCAGAACCGACCGTCCACGTCGCTAAAAGGGCAGCACCGACCGTCCAAGTGGCAAAAAGGGCAGCGCAGGATTCCTATAAAGCGGGAACCAGATAACTCCGGGCCAGGGAAAGCGTCTATCACGGACACTCCGTCTCGGAGACATTTCAAGCAACGACCGTCCATATCGTAAAAAGGGCAGTGCCAGCTTCCCAAAAAGCGGGAACCAAATCAAGTCGCCTCCACGTGAAAGAAGATCCATCAATTTCATGCACACGACCCACATATATGGTGTGCATTTATTGATGGGGGGCAATTTGTTGGGGTAAAAATTTACACCCCGGTTGACTAAGTCAAAATCAAAGTCAACCCCAAGCCAAGTGGGCCCAAGCCCAGATCCAGTGGGCCCATGCCCGGGTCGAGCCCGAACATGAAGCGGCCGGCCTCCCCCTATGCCAAGATAAAAATTTTGTAATAAATAATTTTGCTGTATTTCTTTTATTTTATTTTCGGATAAATGTAAGAAAAATAGGCATAAAGCCAATTTTTTGTAAAGCCCATGGCTTATGTGCAAAAAGAAATGGCACATGAGCCATGGGATAGGCAAAATGCCATTTTGTGAAGCCCAAGGGACTATGTGTAAAATGTATGGCCTATAAGGCAAGGATAATGAAATATCCCAACAACTTTTTCTCTCTCCAAAAAAGTTTCAGATCTGAGATCTTTCTTCCTTCTTCAAGGTTCCAAAACCTTCTTCTTTCTTTTGAATTAAATCAAGAGTTTTACTCTTCCTTTTCAAAAAAAAAAATAGTTTTTCACCACAAAACCCACAAAGGGGAACTTGGATCTGTCATCAGATCTCAAAAAAGAGAGATTTTGAGATCTCACATCTCTTGATCTTCAAGATCCAGCTTAACAGAGGAGGAAGAAGAAGAACATCTTTCATTAAACCCCCAAAGAAAAGAATACACTCAGGAGTCCAACTCCTCTCTGATTTCTCTTCAGAGAAATCTTTTAGGCTAAAATCCTCTTTTTCTTGCCGGGGCTCAAGCGCAGAGCGCCCACGTGCCGACACGTGGCGCGCTTGCGTTCAAGCGCTCGCGCTCGAGCGCAGAGCGCCCAAGTGCCGACATGTGGCGCGCTTGCGCTCGAGCGCAAGTGCTCGAGCGCAAGTCACCCCAGTGCCGACACGTGGCGCGTGCAAGCGCTCGAGCGCAAGTCGTCCCCGTGCCGACACGTAGCGTGCTTGCGCTCAAGCGCAAGCGCAAGTCGCCCCCGTGCCGACACGTGGCGCTCTTGCGCTCCAGCGCAAGTGCTCGAGCGCAAGTCACCCCGGTGCCGACACGTGGCGCGCTTGCGCTCCAGCGCAAGCGCTCGAGCGCAAGTCGCCCCCGTGCCGACACGTGGCGCTCTTGCGCTCGAGCGCAAGTCGCCCACGTGCCGACACGTGGCGCGCTTGCGCCCAAGCGCTCAGCGTCCGAGCGCAAAGCGCCCACGTGCCGACACGTGGCGCGTTGCGCTCTAGCACTCTGCGCTCGAGCGCAAAGTGCCCACGTGCCGACACGTGGCGCGCTTGCACTCAAGCGCCTAAGCGCTGGCCCCACGCATCCTTTGGATGTCTTTTTCCCCTTTATTTATATATACATGTATATATATACATATGTATACAAATGTACACATACACATACTCCACGACACTGTCTCTGTTAGAAAAAATTTATAACGGGGCGCTGCCCCGCACCCTGCAAGATGGCTGCTAGCCCCCTTGACCCCCAGTCCGCTATCCGGGTAGCGGGACCCCCGTAAAAACTCTGCGTGGCTCCCGATATATTTAAACACCCCTTCCAAAACAACACACGCGCACACTGCACATTGAGTTCGCATGACCAGTTTAATCCGTCAATCGGAGGTTCCCTCGCTCCAAAGGCGAGGGGTAATTAACGGCAGCTTAGTCCGCGGCTGCCGGAGATTCGGATCCCCACAATCATTAAACCCCGGCCTACCCTAGGCAGGGGAAATCTGTAGTACGCCTGACAAGCGCGCGCGTATTCCCATCTCAATGGGGTGACGAAAAACACCCTACAGTGATCTCGAGGGCACCACTACCCAAACGAAAGTCGGTGTCTGAACGACTTTCCTTGGCCCCAGCCGGGGGCAAGGCCATCAACACCAACGAAGCTACAACGCGTCTTGAGCAAGCTTCGGCGGTGCCCCGAACAACTGCTCGACTCACAATGGCTTCCCAGGAAATGGATGCCCGCCAAGCCCATAAAGCTGAGAAGCTAAGGCAGAAAAGGCTCAGGTATAGAGCCAACAAAAGGGCTAGGGCTCCTGCTAGGCTGAACCTCATGAGGTTCGAAGAACAGGGTTACCCCGCCGAAGATGAGGAAATGGCTGGGTATGTGGTCCACACTGTCTATATGGTAGGCACGCGCAGCAAGAGCAAGGACGGGGCCACCACATCTCGAATCCAATCTGGCTTAAATGTGGTTGCCGCTTCCCAAGAACAGCCGCCTCCGCTGGGTGATGAAAACCCTCTCGATGAGGATGATAGGCGGAAAGACCATTCGGTCCATGAGGAGTCGGGATCGGAAAGCGAAGAAGAGCGGACTTTCCGCCCCAGGACCGCGGAGCAAGAGCTGCTTCAAGAGCTCCGAAAGCAGCTCAGAAACAAAGACAAGGAGATGGCCAAGCTCTACTCAAAAATTGACGACTTGATAAATATCGTCCTACAGCGCACGACCCAACTTACCTCTCAGCCGCCCAATCAGGCGCAGGGCTCTCATGAACCGGGAAGCGGTGTCCCGAAACAGCCGACACCTGTTCCCTCAAATCCAAAAGTGGGCGAACTACATGAAAATCAGTCACATCCTATCTCGGGAAATGTCTTGGCTACCGATGATAGTAGCCCGCTAACTCAAGATCAAATCATGGATTTGGTTGCCAGCAAAGTCAAAACATTGTTAGCCGAAACCGAAGCACAAAAAGATATCAGCAGTAGTGGGTGACCATATTCTGCTCAGTATGATCTGTTAGAATTTCCTAGCGGCTATGTCATCCCCAAATTCGGAAGATTCGATGGGACGGGAAATGCGAATCAGCATATCGCCCACTTCAAAGCCTCATGCGGGAATACCGGGGGCAATGATGCGCTTCTCCTCCGCCAGTTCGTTAGTAGCCTGATCGATGTTGCTTTCGACTGGTACGCGAGCATACCGGATGGTTCCGTTACTACTTTCGTCCAAATAGAATCTTTGTTTCAACAAAGGTTCATGAGCGTCAGCGATAAGATTACCATTGCCGAGCTCGTAAGGACCAAGCCCAAGAACAACGAAAGCAGCACGGATTTTATAACCCGATGGCGCAACCTCTCCGTCAAATGTGAACCGCCGATAGAGCAGGACCAATCTGTCAGTCTCCTTGTCAGAAATCTTAACAATTGGATGGCCCCGTTTCTATGCACCGCGGGTCTCAAAACATTCCAAGAGCTGACCAGGAAAGTTCAGATGCTGGAGCGCTCAAAGCAGGAGTCCTCCTTAGATTCCCAAGATAACAATAAGTCCTGGAGAAACCGAAAGGACGACAACCGAAAAAATGAAAGCTCCAACAGCACCGATTCTCTGGATAAGCAGAGAGCGGACGGAGCAAAGACTAACAAATCTCGAGAGCCAACTCTGGAATGAAAGAAGAAATAAGGTCTACTCTTTCCGAAAGGACAAGGTCCATAAAATTTTTAAAGATGCTCTGAAGAATGGCTTGCGGCTACCAGAACCAAAAAGGCTGAGTGAAGCGAACAAGACTGACCATCCCAACTTTTGCCTGTACCACCGAGTGCTGGGACAAACTATTGAAGACTGTTGCATCTTCAAGGATTGGGTCGAGAAACAATACAAGGCAGGAGAAATATCGTTGTCCCCTGGCGTGTTAACAAGCAATCAAGCTGCGACCGCCAATTTCATACAAACGGAGACCGAAGTCCTTCAGGGACCTGATTCTCTTAGACATCTGTCTTTCTCTGAAAACAGTCGACCACCACGTCATTAAACTGGGAACAGTCGACCTCTAAGTCGTTAAACTGGGAATGTAAAATGTGCAAATAAAAGAAAAATAAAGAAAAGCCGAAATGATGGGGCAACTCGCAATAAAAATCAGCGAGTAAAAATAAAAATGAAAATAAAGCCGAAGTGATGAGGCAACCGCGAATAAAAGCCGAAATGATAGGGCAATCACGATCTTCGCGATAAGAAAAGCTGAAATGATAGAGCAATCGCGGTAAAACAAAACAAAAAACAAACAAAACAAAGGCGAATGATGAGTCGCTCCCGGTACCATATTCCAGTACAGCGATGCAGACGCCAACCAAAATCCAATTTTTCAAAATTCTCCCAGCCCTACGGTTAGTCCCCAAATTGACTACCGTATACAATCCACGGGCTCAAATAATTCTCATCACCCTCATGCCCCACCGTAATCACCAGTTACGCGGCTGGTCTCCGCCTTTAGAATTATGCTCCATTGAGAAGACCCACTCATGCGTCCTCACGATACATGAGGAGAACAAACCTTTGTGGGATCCTTACGACTCATAAAGGAAAAACACACTTAGGAGTCCTCACGACTCCTAAGGAGAAAATACACCTGCGGGATCCTTATGACTCGTAGGGAGAAAATGCTTTTATGGGACCCTCACGGCCCATAAAATTGAAAAACCTTAAGTGATAGGGATCTAAACTTGTCTCCTAAGCCATCTCTTCCCAAATCCCAACGGCGAATGATGAGTCGCTCCTGGTACCATATTCCAGTGCAGCGATGCAGACGCCAACCAAATTTCAAATTCAACCCCCAAGTGGAGAATGATGAGTCGCTCCTGGTACCATATTCCAGTGCAGCGATGCAGACGCCAACAAAGTCCCAAAATTTTTATGGCCCTACGGTCTAGATCATACATCCTGCAAAACCGTATACAATCCACGGGCGTAAAACGATCCCAATCTTTCCCAAGTCCTACCGGTGAGACCACATTCAAAGTCCCACCGGCAGGGAAGATTCGAAAACAAAAGGAAAAAGAAAAAAAAGAAGATATGTCCACAAGCAAAATGGGTATGGATGAAAACCCGAAAGGGCTCCGTGAGTAAAAACAGCAGGACTGCCGACGAGTTTGTGAAAACCCGAAAGGGCGCAAACTCATGAAAAAGAGATGAAATGTCTCGACTTTGTGAGGAGAAAATTCCCGCGTGAGATCCTTACGACTCACAAAAGAGCAGCACACTTAGGAGTCCCCACAACTCCTAAGGAGAAAATACGCCTACGGGATCCTTACTACCCGTAGGGAGAAAATGCTTTGCGAGACCCTTACGGCTCACAAAATTGAAAAGCCTTAGGTGATGGGGATCTAAACCTGTCTCCTAAGCCACCAATTCCCAAATCTTTCTGGGGCAAATGATGAGTTGCTCCTGGCATTATTCCAGTGCAGCAATGCAGATGCCGAAAAAAAACCAATTCCCAAATTTTTCAGGGGCAAATGATGAGTTGCTCCTGGCATTATTCCAGTGCAGCAATGTAGATGTCGACAAAAAACCAATCCCAAAATTCTCTCAAAGACAGATGATGATTCGCTCCTGGTACCATATTCCAGTGTAGCGATGTTGATGCCAACTCAAATCAAACAAATCAAACCAACCAATTCCAACATCGACCTCTGCGTCAAACAACAGACACTCCGTCTCGGGGACACGTCAACCAGCCGATACTCCGCCTCGGGGAAACGTCAAGCAGACACTCCGTGCAGGGGGCACATCGACAACAGACACTCTGTCTCGGGGACACGTCAACCAGCCGATACTCCGCCTCGGGGAAACGTCAAACAGGCACCCCGTGCCGGGGGCACTTCGACAACAGATACTCCGTGCCGGGGAAATGTCACCTACAAACACTCCGCATCGGGGAAGCGTCCGATAACGACACTCCGTAGTGGGGAAACGTCAGGCAGACACTCCGTACCGGGGAAACGTCCAACAACAGACACTCCGTCTCGGGAAAACGTCCAACACAGACACTCCGTACCGGGGAAACGTCCAACAGTAGACACTCCGTGCCGGGGACACGTCAACCAGCAGACACTCCGTCTCGGGGATACGTCAACCAGCGCCACTCCGTGCCTGGGAAACGTCACCTACAGACACTCCGCATCGGGGAAACGTCCGACAACGACACTCCGTAGTGGGGAAACGTCAGGCAGACACTCCGTACCGGGGAAACATCCAACAACAGACACCCCGTCTCGGGGAAACGTCCAACACAGACACTCCGTACCGGGGAAACTTCCAACAGCAGACACTCCGTTCCGGGGACACGTCAACCAGCAGACACTCCATCTCGGGGATACGTCAACCAGCGACACTCCGTGCCGGGGAAACGTCAAGCAGACACTCCGTGCCGGGGACACGTCAACAAGCGACACTCTGCATCGGGGATACGTCCAACACAGACACTCCGCATCAGGGAAACGTCCAACAGCGACACTTCGTAACGGGGAAACGTCAAGCAGACACTCCGTCTCGGGGACACGTCAACCAGTGACACCCCGTGACGGGGAAACGTCAAGCAGACACTCCGTGCCGGGGACACGTCAACAAGCGACACTCTGCATCGGGGATACGTCCAACACAGACACTCCGCATCGGGGAAACGTCCAACAGCAGACACTCCGTGTCGGGGACACGTCAACCAGCAGACACTCCGTCTCGGGGATACGTCAACCAGCGACACTCCGTGCCGGGGAAACATCAAGAAGACACTCCGTGCCGGGGACACGTCAAGAAGCGACACTCTGCATCGGGGATACATCCAACACAGACACTCTGCATCAGGGAAACGTCCAACAGCGACACTCCGTAATGGGGAAACGTCAAGCAGACACTCTGTCTCGGGGACACGTCAACCAGTGACACTCCGTGCCGGGGAAACGTCAAGCAGACACTCCATACCGGGGACACGTCAACAAGCGACACTCTGCATCGGGGATACATCCAACATAGACACTCTGCATCAGGGAAACGTCCAACAGCAGACGCTCCGTGCTGGGGACACGTCAGCCAGCAGCCACTCCATCTCGGGGATACGTCAACCAACAGCGACACTCCGCCTCGGGGAAACGTCCAACACAGGCACCCCGCGCCGGGGTCACGTCAACTAAATCACTCCGGGCCGGGGAAGCGTCTACCACGGACACTCTGTCTCGGAAACGCGTCAAGCGTCGACCGTCCACGTCGTAAAAAGGGCAGTGCGTCCCAAAAAGTGGGAACCAAAGCAAGTCGCCTCCACACGAATGAAGATTCATCAATTTCATGCACACGACCCAAATATGTTGCGTGCATTTATTGATGGGGGGCAATTTGTTGGGGTAAAAAGTTACACCCCAGTTGACCGAGTCAAAGTCAAGGTCAACCCCCAAGCTAGGTGGGCCCAAGCCCAGGTCAAACGGGTCCACGCCCAAGTCGAGCCCGCGGTCAACCTCCCCATGCCAACAACAAAACCATGTAATAAATAATTTTTATGTAATTTTTTATACATGAATGTATACAAAATGGGCATAAAGCCAATATTTTGTAAGCCCATGGCTTATGTGCAAAAATGAAATGGCACATGAGCCATGGGATAGGCAAAATGCCATTTTGTGAAGCCCAAGAGGCTATATGTAAATATGTAAGCCTCTAAAAGGCAACATGATGATGAATACAAAAAGACTTTTTCATTCTCTCAAAAACCTAGGGTTTGTACATCTTTCCCTTTTCTGAAGGCTTCAAACCTTCTTCTTTCTTTTGAATTAAATCAAGAGTTTTACTCTTCCTTTTCCAAAACTAAATAGTTTTTCACCACAAAACCCACAAAGGGGAACTTGGAGCTACCATTGGATCTCAAAAAAGAAGAGATTTTTAGATCTCACATGTCTTGATCTTCAAGATCCAGCCAATAGAGGAGGAAGAAGAAGGACCCATTTCATCAACCAAAACATTTTAGGAGTTTAACTCCACTCTAAACCTTATTTCTGGGACTAAAAGCCCCTTTTTCTCGCCAGCGCCCTGCGCTCAAGCGTAAAGCGCCCACGTGCCGACAGGTGGCGCGCTTGCGCCCAAGCGCCCAGCGCTCAAGCGCCCAGCGCTCAAGCGTAAAGCGCCCACGTGCCGACACGTGGCGCGCTTGCGCCCAAGCGCCCAGCGCTCGAGACGCTGGCCCCACGCATCCTTTGGATGCCTTTTCCCCCTCTTATATATATATATATATACACACACATATGTATACATATGTACACACACATTCCCCAACACTGTTCCCCTCAAAAAAATTTTGGGCCGGGGCGCTGCCCCGCACCCCGCACGGGGGCTGCTAGCCCCCCTGACCCCCAGCCCGCTATCCGGGTAGCGGGACCCCCGTAAAAACTCTGCGAGGCCCCCGATACATCCAAAACCCCCTTTCAAAACACATCACACGCACACGGCACATTGAGTTCGCATGACCAGTTTAACCCGTCAATCGGAGGTTCTCTCGCTCCAAATGCGAGGGGTAATTAACGGCAGCTTAGTCCGCGGCTGCCGGAGATTCAGATCCCCACGATCAATAAACCCCGGCCTACCCTAGACAGGGAAAATCTATAACGCATCTAACAAGTGTGCGCGTATTCCCATCTCAATGGGGTGACGAAAAACACCCTACACGGTTCAGAAATCCGAGGGAGAAACTTAAGTTTGTTGTGGCGGTAAATGTAATATTGCTGAGAATAAGATCAGAATCGAAAAATTTAATGGTCATAATTATGGTTGGTGGCGTATGCAGATAGAGAACTATCTATATCAGAAAGATTTGTATATTCCATTATTGAGCAACAGGCCCGAGAAGATGTCCGATGAGGTATGGAATCTACTAGATAGGAAAGTCCTGACGACGATTAGATTATCATTGACTCCGCAAGTAGCCTTTAATATCTCGAAAGAGAAAACAACTATATGCCTAATGACTGTAGGGTGTTTTTCGTCACCCCATTGAGAAGGGAATACACGCGCGCTTGTCAGGCATACTACAGATTCCCCCTGCCTAGGGTAGGCCGGTGTTTATTGATTGTGGGGATCCGAATCTCCGGCAGCCGTGGACTAAGTTGCCGTTAATTACCCCTCGCCTTTGGAGCAAGGGAACCTCCGATTGACGGGTTAAACTGGTCATGCGAACTCAATGTGCAGTGTACGTGTGTTTTGTTTTGGAGGGGGCATGGATATATCGGGAGCCACGCAGAGATTTTACGGGGGTCCCGCTACCCGGATAGCGGGCTGGGGGTCAAGGGGGCTAGCAGCCCCCTTGCGGGGTGCAGAACGGCGCCCTGTTAGTAATTTTTTTCTAACGGGAGAGATATTTTTAGTGTGGAGTATGTGTGTGTATATGTACACACACACACACACACACACACACACACACATAATGGGAAAGGGCATCCAAAGGATGCGTGGGAAAAAGCGCCAGCACTTTGGACGCTGGCGCTTTGAGCGCGAGCGCCCCACGTGCCAGGCACGTGGGCGCTAGCGCTCTGAGCACAAGAGCGCTCAGCACGTGGGCGCTCGGGCGCTAGCGCTCTGAGCGTAAAAGCGCTAGCGCTTCGAGTGCTAGCGCCCCACGTGTCAACACGTGGGCGCTCGGGCGCTAGCGCTCTGAACGCAAGAGCGCTAGAACTTCAAGCGCTAGCGCCCCATGTGTCGGCACGTGGGCGCTCGGGCGCTAGCGCTTTGGGCGCTAGCGCTTTGGGCGCAAGGGCGCTAGCGCTTTGAGCGCTAGCGCCCCACGTGTCAGCACGTGGGCGTTCGGGCAGCAAAAGGGACTTGGTCCCTGCAATGGGAGTTGTACTCCCAGAAATGAGCACTTATTATTTTGTGTGTGTGTGTGTATGAAGAGTTAAACTCTTAGGATGTTTTGAAACTGATGAAGGGCTTCTCCCCTTGAGCCCTAGCTCTTCCCCAAAGTGGGGTTTCTGGAGATGGGTCTCTTTCTTCCTCCTCTGTTGACAGGATCTTGAAGATTAAGAGATGTGAGATTTTAAAAATCTCTTCTTTTTGTGATCTGATGGGAGATCTAAGCTCCCCTTTTATGGGTTTTGTGGTGAAAAACTATTTATTTTTGGAAAAGGAAGAGTAAAATTCTTGATTTAATTCAAAAGAAAGAAGAAGCTTTAGAACCTTCAGAATGGGGAAAGAGACACAAACCCTAGATTTTGAGGGGAATGAAAAAAATGTCTTAGATATTTTCATCATGTTGCCTTATATAAGCTTACATATTTACATATAGCCCCTTGAGCTTTACAAAATGGCATTTTGCCCATCCCATGGCTCATGTGCCATTTCTTTTTGCACATAAGCCATGGGCTTTACAAAAATTTGGCTTTATGCCTATTTTGCATACATTCATGCATAAAAAATTACA
Organism: Agapanthus africanus; assembly: GCA_030015575.1. Classification (NCBI taxonomy): domain Eukaryota; kingdom Viridiplantae; phylum Streptophyta; class Magnoliopsida; order Asparagales; family Amaryllidaceae; genus Agapanthus; species Agapanthus africanus. Next base: position 354,786,950 of record JASDDO010000016.1, on the reverse strand, counting down.
TAAAATTTATTTATTACATGATATATATTTTGGCATGGAGGAGGCTGGCCGCGGGCTCGACTTGGGCATGGGCCCGCTTGACCTGGGCTTGGGCCCACTTGGCTTGGGGTTGACCTTGACTTTGACTCGGTCAACCGGGGTGCAAATTTTGACCCCAACGAAGTGCCCCCCATCAATAAATGCACACCGCACATTTGAGTTGTGTGCATGAAATTGATGGATCTTGAAGCTGGACTTCGAGCAGGAAAATCATTCCCGGGGCGGAGCATCCCTCGGGGAGCATGATTCCCGGGGATCGGAGCATCATTCTGATTTGCGGAGCATAATTCCAGAGCCGGAGTATCATTCCGAAGAGTCGGAGCATAATTCCGGGGATCTGAGTATCATTCCGAAGAGCGGAGCATGATTCCAGGGATCGGAGCATCATTCCAAAGGGAGGAGCATGATTCCAGGGATCGGAGCATCATTCCGAAGAGCGGAGCATGATTCCAAGGATCGGAGCATCCTTCTAAAGCGCGGAGCATGATTCCAGAGATCGGAGCATCATTCCGAAAAGTCGGAGCATAATTCCGATTTGTGGAGCATAATTCCAGGGTCGGAGCATCATTCCGATTTGCGGAGCATAATTCCAGGGTCGGAGCATCATTCCGAAGGATCGGAGCATCATTCTGATTTGCGGAGCATAATTCCAGGGTCGGAGCTTCATTCCGAAGGATCGGAGCATCATTTCGAAGAGCGGCAATCATTCTGACCGAAGCATAATTTCGATGCAGAGGTTGATTCCCAGACGAAGCATAATTCCGACAGAGAAAGCAGATACTCCGAGGTGAAACATGATTTTGACACGGGGCACATTCTGAGACGAAGCATGATTCTGGCGCAGGGCTTGTTGGCTGACTTGATTCCGAGAAGAAGTATAATTTCGACAGGGAAGGCAGATGCGCCGAGGCGAAGCATGATTTCGACACGGGGTACACTCTGAGACGAAGCATGATTCCGGCGCAGAGCTTGTTGGTCGACTTGATTCCGAGGCGGAGCTTAATTCCGACGAGGAGGCCGTTAGTTGATTCCGAGCCGAAGCATAATTCCAACAGGGAAGGTAGATATCCCGAGGCAAAGCATGATTTCGACACGGGATAAATTCTGGGACGGAGCATGATTCCGCAGTAGAGGTTGTTGATTTGATTTGATTTGGGTTGACATCAGCATCGCTATACTGGAATATGGTACCAGAAGCGAATTATCATTTGCCATGAGAGGATTTGGGAATTGGTTTTGGCTTGGCATCTGCATTGCTGCACTGGAATAATGCCAGGAGCAACTCATCATTTGCCCCAGGAGGATTTGGAAATTGGTGGCTTGGGAGACAGGTTTAAATCTCTATCACCTAAGGCTTTTCGATTTTATGGGCCATAAGGGTCCCATAAAAGAATTTCCTCCCTACGAGTCGAAAGGATCTCGTAGGTGTATATTCTCCTTAGGAATCGTAGGGATCCCTAAGTGTGTTGCTCCTTTGTGAGTCGTAAGGATCTCACGCGGGAATTTTCTCCTCATAAAGTCGAGAGAACTTTGCGAGTGCATTTCATCTCTTTTTCACGAGTTTGCGCCCTTTCGGGTTTTCACAAACTCACCGGTAGTCCTGCTGTTTTTACTCACGGAGCCCTTTCGGGTTTTCATCCGTGCCTATTTTGCTTGTGAACATACCTTTTTTTTGAATCTTCATCGCCGATGGGACTTTGAATGTGATCTCGCCGGTAGGAATTGGAAGAGATTGGGATCATTTTATGCCCGTGGATTGTATACGGTTTTGCAGGATGTATGATCAAGACCGTAGGGCCAGAAAAATTTTGGGACTTTGTTGGCGTCTGCATCGCTGCACTAGAATATAGTACCAGGAGCGACTCATCATTCGCCGTTGGGGTGAATTTGGTGTTAGTTATATGTATGCCCTAGAGGCCATTGTTGTACATGTGATGTATATTATAATGGATACTTGGATATATATAGAGAGGACTTTCTTGCTCGATATGATAGCATGCTATCTGGTTTCACTTTATCTTAACATGTTAACGAATACTGTTTTGTGATCACGTGTTGATAAAGCCCTAAGGATATGTACTCAACTACTAGGACTATGATGAGATCATACTAGTGGGGCCAGGGTAGTCAATGAGTACATCCTATAACTGTTCCTAGTCGAGAGTTTATCGAGACAGGGCATCGATACTCCAGAGTAGACTAGCGTACACGCATCTTGACCCATATGATGGGCGATGGATGATCCCATATCCATTGGTGTTGGACATCAAAGATGGTGTACGGGTGCTCAGTGGAGACTGGGTACACTGAACGGACTCGCCGAGAACTCCTGAATGGTATTATACCTATCGTCAGATAGCAGTTCTCCGGTGACACCGGTACAGGTTAGTCTGTAGACCCAAGATCGTCATAGAGTCTTGTGCGATTCCCACTGTGCTTTGATTTCCACCTTACCACGTCCAAGAGGGCGTGCAAAACGGTGGCTTTTAGGTACAGTCCCGAACACATGGAGGCAATGAGAGATAGAAGGGGTTTCGTCTCTCCCGGTATAAGGAGTTGATGTTGTGCTGTGTTCGATTGGCTATAACTGGAAGTCCCTGGCCAGGGCTGATATGGAGATTTACCAGTAAGTGTTATCAGTAGTTTCTCGACCCGTTATGAGCCTTACATCGACACGACTTATTGGTTACTGGGGTCTGACGTTTTACCACCCCTAGACTAGATATGCAACATATCAGACGAAGAGACCGGACTGTACGGGAGTGTTACTGATTGGATTTACAGGAGAATTTACAGGCTTGCTTGTTGATCTTCTGATTGCTCAATACACGGGTGTCTGTTACGTTTAGCTGACCGCTTGCAGCTTGTGGGTGTTTGATATGATCATCACCTACTGCCGGCGTATTGACGATTCTTTGGAGTCCTACACAGAGGTTTCCTGGCTCAGGCAAAACTGAGTAGGAGAACATATGTGATATGTGCGGGACCGAGAATAATACGATATGAGATACCGTATTCTATTCTCGCAATATGAGATATCGGCCGGGTATATTTGATATGGCCGGGTCATCGGATCAAGTGTTGATTCGATGAATCGGTACATGTTATATTAGTCGGTTATATGCTATATAGCCGGATTGTCGGATCAAGTGTTGATTCGATAATTTAATGTATAATTATATATATGATATATTACATTACGTTAACTAATAATGCTCGCTTTATTGATTCATTTTCTCACCGGATAATACATTGATATATATGTGATATATGTTAATTATATTATTTTCTTTTGTTGCAAAATATATTATATATATGTGATATATAATATTGTAACAAGTTAGGGTTACAAATACAACATGTTTTGTGGAGATTAAACAAATTAGGGTTTGATTTGGGTTAGCTTTTTCATGAAGCTTCTTGAAGCTTTCTTTTGTTTTTTGCTAAGATATTTTGTATAGATATTTATTAACCCAACCCAAACCCTTTACCTTAGGTTTATTCTCTACATGAGTTAAGCCCTTCATTATTAACCCATGGTTGGATTTGTAACCATAACAATAATTCATTATTCATCACAAAAGCTTTCTTCTTCTTCTTCCTCCTTGAAAAAGCTTTCTAGCTTTTTGTGAAGTAATGATTTAAAGTTAGAAATTGAAAACAAAAGAGTGTAAAATTCCTACTTCATCATCCTCATCTATTCTAGCCACTTAGATTAGGGTGTTCACTTCACTAATACTTAATTAGAGAAGTAAGAGCTTGAGTTTGAGATTCTTAAAGGTAGATCATCTTCGAAAAGGAAGACTTCAAGCAAGAATGGATCATTCGACTTGTGGAGCCTCTCTTAAGTCCGGGAGATCATGGATAACGGCAAAGGGACTACTACTCGGAGCTTATGAAGCGAAGGAACGAACTACAAAGGTTGTAATCCCTTTCTCTCTTAGATGTAAAGTTGTTTACATGCATGTTAACCCTAATTCTCTAGTTAAGATCTTGGTCAGGGTTTTTTTAGCACCCCAAAAATTTTAAAGTAGCATGTTTGATACTTGCCAAAACCTTGCTAAGATGCTATGCTAACCCTACAGTGGTATCAGAGCCAAGCTAGAGCATTAGGCGAAATCTAGACGAAGTTAGAAGTCTGATCGAACCCCGAAACACCGAGAATTGACCCCTTACTGGAAATTTTTTCAAAAGTTGAAATTTTTCATATTAAAAATACTCAGAAAATCGTGCAAGGAATTTTATGGACCCACCTGAAGAAAGAGTCCCTAGCTCGCTACAGTGACCGCTGTTGGGGTAAAAATTTACACCCCGGTTGACCAAGTCAAAATTAATGTCAACCCAAAGTCAAGTGGGCCCAAGCCCAGATCCAGTGGGCCCATGCCCGGGTCAAGCCCGAACATGAAGTGGGCGGCCTCCCCCCACGCCAAGATAAAAATTTTGTAATAAACAATTCTGTTGTATTTCTTTTATCTTATTTTATGAATAAATGTAAGAAAAATAAGCATAAAGCCAAATTTTTATAAAGCCCATGGCTTATGTGCAAAAAGAAATGGCACATGAGTCATGGGATAGGCAAAATGCCATTTTGTGAAGCCCAATGGGCTATGTGTAAAGTGTACAGTCTATAAAGACAAAGATAATGAAAAAATCCCAACAACTTTTCTCTCTCTCTCAAAATTTTTAAGATCTGAGAACTTTTCTCCTTCTTTAAGGTTCCAAAACCTTCTTTTTTCTCTTGAATTAAATCAAGAGTTTTACTCTTCTTTTTATAAAACAAATTAGTTTTTCACCAAAAAACCCATAAAGGGGAACTCAGATCTTCCATTAGATCTAAAAAAGAAGAGATTTTTAAAAAATCCTATATCTCTTGATCTTCAAGATCCAGCTAGCAGAGGAGGAAGAAGAAGAACATCTTTCACTAAACCCAAAAAAAAAACACTCAGGAGTCCAACTCCTCTCTGATTTCTCTTCCGAGAAATTTTTTTAGGCTAAAACCCTCTTTTTCTCACCGGCGCTCAAGCGCAGAGCGCCCGCGTGCCGACACGTGGCACGCTTGCACTCTAGCGCTCAGCGCTTGAGCGAAAAGCACCCACGTGCCGACATGTAGCGCGCTTGCGCTCCAGCGCAAGCGCTCGAGCGCAAGTCACCCCGGTGCCGACACGTGGCGCTCTTGCGCTTAAGCACAAGCGCAAGTCGCCCCCGTGCCGACACGTGGTGCGCAAGCGCTCCAGCGCAAGTCGCCCCGGTGCCGACACGTGGCGCGCTTGCGCTCCAGCGCAACCGCTCGAGCGCAAGTCGCCCCCGTGCCGACACGTGGCGCGCTTGCGCTCAAGCGCAAGTCACCCCCGTGCCGACACGTGGCGCGCTTGGGCTCAAGCGCCCAGCGCTCAAGCGTAGAGCACCCACATGCCGACACGTGGCACTCTAGCGCCTGAGCGCACAGCACCTAGGCGCACAACGCCCAAAGTGCTGCCACACGCATCCTTTGGATGTCTTTTCCCCTTTTTATACACACACACACACACACACACATATATATATATATACATACATACATACATATGCATACATATGTACACACACACATACTCCACGACACTGTCCCCCTCAAAAAAAATTTTGGGCCGGGGCGCTGCCCCGAACCCCACAAGGGAGCTACTAGCCCCCTTGACCCCCAGCCCGCTATCCGGGTAGCGGAACCCCCGTAAAAACTCTGCGTGGCTCCCGATATATCCAAACCCCCCTTCCAAAACAACACACACGTACACTGACATTGAGTTCGCATGACCAGTTTAACCAGTTAATCGGAGGTTTCCTTGCCCCAAAGGCGAGGGGTAATTAACGGCAGCTTAGTCCGCGGCTGCCGGAGTTTCGGATCCCCACAATCATTAAACCCCCGCCTACCCTAGGCAGGGGGAATCTGTAGTACGCCTGACAAGCGCGCGCGTATTCCCATCTCAATTGGGTGACGAAAAACACCCTATAGATTCTGGCACGCCCGGTGGGACCAATCTCTCCTCCCATATTTCGGGTTAAACGTTCATGCGAACTCAATCAATATACATATCGATTGCCTATACTGAAATGATGTTTTTTTTTCTTCTTTCCGTGCAGCAATCAACCTTCGACGACAATGTCTCCCCAGACGAATTCAACTTCCAATGCAACCCCGATTCCGTACGTAGTCAAGATCAACGCCCGTGTGGTTCTCCCCGCAAGCCTCAGTCGACAGTGGGAGGAACCGCCCTGCCAGTTCGGCTCCGTCATCATCTACCCTGCCGGAAGCGCTCATCTGGCGGAGATCCCGACGGAACAGGTGGCCAAGCCGGTCTCAAGGGGGAAGAGGCCGAATGTTGTGATCGCCAAGGCACCACAACCGAAACTTAAGATGGTGTCTGAACGACTCCCTGGTGCTCCAGCGGGGGGCAAGAACTTCGGTACAAAGGGCAACACCAAATGTTGCGGATGAGCTCAGGCGATGACTCCGACAAATGCACAATCCAGCGTATCTCCAAGGCCCTCCATCGACCGGTCTGAGGCGTCTTCCAAAAGAGCCGAAGTCTGCCAGGTGCTTAGAACGGAAAAGTTAAGGCAAAAGCGGCTCAGGTATCGAGCCAACAAGAGGGCCAAGGCTTCGGCCAAATGGAATCGTGTGAAGTTCCAAGTGCAGGGTTGCCCCGCGACGACGGCTGAGTCGGATGTAAGAATCAGCAATTCCTTCGAGCCTCTGAAGTTGGTTCAAAAAAACGCCATGACCGCCAGAATCAAGAAGACAGCGGTCCGAACAGTGCCACAAAGAGACGTGTCCCGGCCCCAACAGAAAAAGTATGACACTGTCTCTTCAAGAGTCTATCAAGCACTCTGTGCCGCACGAAAGCAGCGGGGCAAACTCAGAAAAGAAGAGCCAGCACCATCCAAGAACCTGGTTAGGCCAGCCGCCTTCAATCGACTACCAGCTACCGAAACAACGGGGTCAAGACAGCGATCCGTGAAATCAGCTGCCAATGATAGAAAGACAGCCGGATATATCATCCATACGGTCTATATGGCGGGCGGGCGCCCCAGCGACAACCTTCGCAGCAAAAGCAAGGATGGGGCCACCACATCCCAAGCCCAATCTAGCCTGAATGTGGTTGCCGCTGCCCAAGAACAGCCGCCCCCGCTGGATGAAGAAAACCCTCTCGATGAGGATGATAGGCAGAAAGACCCCTCGGTCCATGCAGAGTCAAGCTCGGACAACGAGGAAGAGCCGACTTTCCGCCCCAGACTGCGGAGTAAGAACTGCTTCAAGAGCTTCGAAAACAACTCAGGAGTAAAGATAAAGAGATGGCCAAGCTCTATTTGAAGATTGACGACTTAACGAACATGGTGATACAGCTTACGGCTCAAATTGCTCGAGCGCCTCCCAATCAAGCACAAGCCGCTACTAATCAACCGGGTGATGACAATCCGAGGCAGCCAATGCCTGTTCCTTCGGGTCCAAGACTGGTCGAGCCACATGAAAGCCGGCCACACTCCGCTACTGGGGACGCCTTGGCCCCAGATAGCACTATCCCGCTAACACAGGATCGGATAATGGATTTGGACACCAGCAAGGTTAAAACATTGGTGGCCGAAGCCGAAGCTCAGAAAGAAATCGGCAGTAGTGGGCGACCATATCCCGCGCAGTACGATCTGATTGAGTTCCCAAGCGGCTACGTCATTCCTAAGTTCGGAAGATTTGATGGAACGGGGAATGCAAATCAGCATGTCGCCCACTTCAAAGAATCGTACGGAAATACAGGGGGCAATGACGCGCTCCTTCTTCGTCAGTTTGTCAACAGCCTGACCGGTGTCGCTTTCGACTGGTACGCGAGCATACCAGACGGGTCCGTCATTACCTTTGCCCAAATGGAGTCTCTGTTCCGGCAAAGGTTCATGAGCGTCAGTGATAAAATCTCCATAGCCGACCTTGTGAGGACCAAGCCGGGGAAGAATGAAAGCAACCCTGACTTTATCGCCCGATGGCGTAATCTCACGGTCAAGTGCGAACCGCCGCTGGAGCAGGACCAGTCCGTCAGCCTTCTCATTGGGAACCTCAGCAATTGGATGGTCCCATTCTTGTGTACAGCGGGCCTCAAGACATTTCAGGAGCTAACCAAGAAAGTCCAAATGCTGGAACACTCGAAGCAAGAGTCCCCGCCGGATTCTCAGAGAGAGAAAACTTAGAAAAGCAAGTGGGATGACAACTGTAGAAGTGGGAGTTCCAGCAGTACCAATGTCTTCAATGCGTCCGACAATGAGGAAAAGCGAAGGGCGGCCGAATCCAAAACTAACCGGTCTCGAAAGCCATTGCTGGGAGGAGATGGGCCTTCCCTAGAGGAGAAAAAGAACAAGGTTTACTCTTTCAGAAGGGACAAGGTCCACAAGATATTTAAAGATGCCTTGAACAATGGCCTACAATTTTCGGAGTCGAAAAGACCTCAAGAAGCAAAAATGACCGACAATCCTCTGTATTGCCCGTACCACCGAGTAGTGAGCCATGCGATCGAGGATTGCTATATCTTCAAAGACTGGGTCGAGAAGCAGTACAAGGCTGGAGAGATCGAGCTGTTCAAAAGCGTGTTGGTGAACAATCAAGTTGCAACCACCAACTTTATACAGACAGAAGTTGAAGCCTTCTGGGAGCAGACAGCTGAACCTGCTGCCCTGACAAACGAAACTGACTCATCGCAGCCTCTATGGAGTACGCACATATCTAATAAGACGAAGAAGATGATAAAGCTACTTCGGAAATAACCCAGGACGGAATGGGAAGGGCAGAAGAAGCCTACCAGTCCAGCTGCCAATGCGGCTCCATCAGGCTCAAAATCCAAGAAGCTCAAGAAGAAGAAAAGTGCAGCTCGGCGCGAAAAAGAGTCTGCAAGGAGATCGACCATTCAAAAATATATTGATTCTCTCGAAGAATATGAACAAAAGGAAAGAACATTGATTCAATTGAAGGAGTTCTTCCATGTACAAGCGGCTGAAATTCTGGAGGAGTTAGAAGAAGACTCCAATGAAGAGATCCCAGTAGTGACCTGCTTCGCCATCCATCTTGGCAGCGACTCTGAGGATGAGCTCTGTTTTTCCGAAGAGGACGAGGAGCTCACCACAAAGGCCAATCAAATCCAGCTCAGAAGCGGCAGGGCGCTACCGCAAAATCAGAGCAACGCCCCAAAAGGGAAGGAAAAACAAGTTGCTAATGAAGAAGTTGGCAGGGAACCGGCTGATGAAAACATAAGTCCTTCCTCGGTGGACTATAATGTCTTGGCACATCTCCGGAAGCTTCCGTCTCTCCTGAGCATCTATGACGCCTTGGTCCTATCTAAGGAGCTTAGAGATGTTCTCATTCACGCTCTACAAAACCCCGAGCGGTATCAGGCTCACTTTGCGGAAATTAATATGAAAGAACCCCAGCACGCTTTGCATGCCGCCACAGTCATATTTAAGGGTGAAGACTTGCTACTGGGAATGGCTGAGCATAATCGGCCGCTTTACGTGACCGGGTACAGCGACGGAGATCGAATTAATCGCATATTGATTGATCCGGGGTCCTCAGTGAACATCATGAACTTGCGAACTTGAAGAGTTTGTCAATGGACGTCCGACACCTGTCAAGGGAAAAGATTGTCATTCAAGGCTTCAACCAAAATTGCCAGCAAGTTCTGGGGTCTATAGCTTTGCCAATCAAATTTGGGGATCTGCAAACTGAAGCTAAGATATACATGATCGACGCCGACACATCTTATAAGATTCTCTTGGGGCGGCCGTGGCTCCACGATTACGGCATCATTCTGTCAACTCTCCATCAATGCATGAAGTATACTAAAAATGGCGAAGAAAGACGCATTGACGGAGACATCCAGCCGTTCGGTGCGCATGAAGTCCGATATGAAGATTATCGGTACTTTATGAACCACCAAAATGCTAAGCCACAACTGACTGAGGATAGACCGGCCCCAAGACTCAAAAGCAAATCTGTGCCGTCTGTCACTTTCAAAAGCAAAAATACCCAAGTGCGCCCGCATTTCGGCAGCGACACTGATGAGTCCGACGCTGGAAGCCCGTCCTTCCGCAAAACTCGCCCTCATTTCGGCAACGATACGGACGAATCTGTTACTGAAGGCCCATCTAGCAGCAAAGTCCGCCCTCATCTTGGCAGTGACACTGAAGAGTCAGAAGAAGAGGACCTGCCGTGCAACAGCTGTGCAGATCGGCCCCCCATGCAATAAGAGAAACTACGAGAGACCTTCGAAATTGCAGAAGGGTCCCTAACTGTCACAAGGGTACCAGAGAAAATGGGCAAAGAGCTTGATGCGTTGTCGGTCTCCACCGTGGACCAGCTGAAAACTTTCTATGTTCCCGGAAGGAAAAGTGGACAGAAGGGCATCCTGTTTTATGGGTCAAACCCCATTGTGCACCCGGACGATTTGTCTGTCGCATGCCTGCCACACGAAAGAGGCATAAGGGCCGTCCTTAATCCCAGGTACTATGCGCCCGATTTGCGGGAATACTTCAAAAAGTGCGGATGCCGGTTTTATCAAACGAAGTCTGAAGCAAAGTTTTACGAAGGGCTATGGCATCCACCTCAGGTCCGAGCACTTATCGTTGGACGAATTCCAGATAGGTGGGGCATAGGCTACATTCAACCTGATTCCAAAGCGTGCTACATGATCCATGTTGGTGAGGCCAGCGAAAGATCAAATGATGATGACGAGATAGCCGAGCCAGAAGAAGCTCCTCAAGAGCTCGAAGATGGCGGATGTAACAACTCCAATTTTGTATACCAAAAATTTGCTTTAAATATAGTGTACACTTGGAGTATTGATGTTGCTGGAAACAAATTAAGTATCTAATTCCTTACAATAATTACAAGAAGGAGCTTGTAGCTCATTGGTAATACCTTGCATTGCTGAACCAAGCCACCAGAGTTCGAATCCCATACCCCACATAATTTTTATATCTTTTTGTTTTAAATTTTTTTAGATGCCAAACGGTCAAACAGCCATAACTCACAATTTATTGCGATCTAAGAAAATTAAAGTATGCTAAAACCTCCCCCAGACCGAGCCCGACCCAATGGCACCCGACTCGGCGGCGACTCGGCCGAATCGGCCGGCGACTCGGCCGAATCGGCCGGCGCCGCCGGTCGGCCGAGTCGTCAACACGAAAAATGTTCATGTTGACTGAGTCTATTCAACTGCATACTCTAATTTTTTTGTACGGTTACCGATTTTCCAATAAATCTCTTTTAAGACAAAATTTAATGAATTTTTAATGTTTTTTTATATTTTTTAATATTTTTTTTAACCCTAACCCTAACCCTAGCCTAGCCCTATATAAAGACCCTTATACTCTACCTTTTCCTTTCACAACTCTAAGTCCACTCTCCCAAATTCTCGAGAACTCGGTACGAAGAGCGAGAAGCGAAGCGCTGCCGAAATCGACGACAGATTCCGGCGACCGGATCAGGACCTTCGCGACGTTTTCAACGAATCGACAACCATCACGACCTCTAGCTTCCTTAGCTTGTCCAAATCGTAAGTCCCACCTTCTTCTATCTCTCTTTTCTTTAAGATAAAAATACGACTTTTTGGAACCCGACGGAAATCGGACAAACCGATTTCCGATTCGGTGTTTCTCTAAATTTCCACTTGTCACCTAATACATATTATCTACCCATATTCATGTTGACTATTAATCACCCATAAACCAATTTAATCAAACTTTTTCATATGAAATGATAAGTTCTTTGTAAAACCGTACTCCTTTCATAAAAATACCATGAAGTTCATTTTTCTTAGTTTAATTAATTCCCTCACTCCTAATTAGGTCTATCTTGATCACTAAACTTGTAGAATCCAATTTGAATGAAATTTCACACATAAAATGATAACGTTTTTAAATACCGTATTCTTGCACTTTAATACCTTCAACTTTAACTTGTCATATTTTACCTTTAAACTTCACCAAAACTTAATATAAGTCACGGGGTAATGACCTACCCCTACACACACTCAATATAACCCTAATTGATAAATATCAAAAAAAATACAGAATACGGAATTACAGGACTTTTTCACTAAAATACCATAATCTTTATAACTTTTATTTAAAGCTTTAAGTTGTAACTTTTCTAGATAAAATCTTTTAATAAAATGAAAACACGATTGGTCATGGACATCGATCGTTTATCTAAACTATCTTGTGGTGCCTAGGCAAGTGTGTCTAAGGCTAGTGGTTTTTAATTAGGCCCACAACTGTGGTTCCTTCCCACTTACCTGGCACTTACCTGACCGCAATTGACGGTGAAGAGGCGATTTGAGGCTTCTAATGACTCATCGTTTAGACCTTAGAAATAGGCTAGTTAGTTTAGGAAACCCTAATAACTAAAATACGGAAAACTGTACTCTTTTGCAAATAAATACTCCATACTTATAAAACCGTTTTCCCAAATGAAAAGTATTTATAAACCTAAGCAAAGCGCCGCTACAACCCACTTTTGGGGAACCTGTTAGGGATAGTACGGTTCATCGTGCACCCGCAGGCTAGTAGTGCGAGATTCAAACCTCTGCAAGGAGCATTCGGTCTCGGAAGGTTTAAAATACGATATTTAAGAAAAAATGAGATTTTTGAAAATAAAATATTCATTTAAAAATTATTCATGTGTTAATATATATATAATTATCACTTTAACACATATTTTATCCTAATATAAAGTTTCCACATTTTTCTAAAAATTACAAGATTAAAAGTTACACTAAAATACCATGAACTTCAGATAAAACAATTAATACTTTTATTAGAATATATTCACTAGAATAACACAAATAAAATTCACATTCATTATAACAATAAAGGCGAATAATAAACACTTGAGGTGTATCTTGAAAAATATACAAAAGTACTTTTTACATAAAACCCCCTCAAGTTTTACAAATTACTATAAGGCCCCTAGCTAATATTGAACTTCAAATTATCTTCTTTTAGTCTGACTCGGGTTAGAGTCTGACTATTCCTGACTCGAATATGATTCAAGTCAATCTATATTCTTTTATATTCCAACACACTTTAAATACATGAAACCCTGAATCCAGTTATCAATATATCCTTTTTAACTGAATCAAACCATGGATATTCATCCATTATCCTGATATTCCATTTACCTGATTATGCAGTTGCAACATGTTTACTGATATCATGGTTTTGGTCAGTCATCCAACTTACATAATCCAACACTACAATACTGTTAAAACACTACGGGGTTTAAGGGGTAGATTGGTATGGAAGGTGTTAAAGGTGGCACGAGGTGGTCAGATTAAGACACTTAACCTGAATCCTATTGCTGTTGTACCGTGGCATAACGGTTCCTTGTACTTCCTTTTGCCCTGATCTCTAGCATATAGAGATCCCCCTCGTATACACTGGCATCCTTCTGTACCAAGCTACAAACAACAGCGCTACACAATGTTCCATAATATTCACAATCTAATACCTTAGAAATTACTGTTACTCTGTCATTCTCATTCTTCTTATCGTTGGGACTTACCGAGCGACATGTTCGCTGACGACATTCTATCTCTTTCTTCTTTGAATGTCGTCAGGTGCGTTGGACCAAGCTGAGATTGAGCCCACCGTTGAAGATTTGGAGCAGTTCTAGGCAGACCCAGAGCTCTAGATAATTGTACCTTGTTCTTTCCAGTTTATTTCATTTCCTGTTATGCCACTGTTTAGGCATTGCTTTTCATTCCAGTTGTATTTTCTTTTCCTACATTGTAAAAAGAATGTTATTAATAAAAGTTGCTGTTATTTTTATATTATTCGTCTCTTGTGATTTACTTTATATTGCTTAGTTACGCTTAGCGTATATACTTATGAGTATATACGTAGCGGGCCTCGTCGCGTCCACCTCGCCGTACACTGCGAAGCGGGGCGTGACAGCGGACAAGCAACCTTTGACGAGTTAACCGAGATTGACTTAGGAACGCCCGATAATCCAAGGCCGACCTACATCAGCTCGCTCTTGTCAGAGGAAATGAAAGCGCAGATAATTGCCCTTCTGCATGAGTTCGTCGCCTGCTTCGTGTGGACATACAAAGAAATGCCTAGCCTTTCTTCTGAAGTGGCCGTACATAAGTTGGCTATATCTCCTGATGCTAAGCCAGTCAAACAAGCTCCTCGAAAAATGAGAAGGGAACTAGAAGAAAAGGTCATCGAAGAAACTAAGAAGCTCATCGATGCCGGCTTCATCAGGGAAGAGAAATATGCGGACTGGATTGCATGCATAGTCCCAGTGAAGAAGAAAAATGGGCAGATCCGAGTTTGTGTCGATTTCAGGGACCTCAACAAGGCATGTCCTAAAGACGACTTCCCGCTACCATTCATGGAAATGATGGTCGATGACACCTCAAATTACGAGCTGTTCACCTTTATGGACGACTCGTCTGGATACAATCAGATCAAGATGTCGCCTGAAGATGAGAAGCACACAGCATTTCGAACCCCGATCGGAATATATTGCTACAAGGTGATGCCGTTCGGATTGAAGAACGCAGGTGCTATATATCAAAGGGCAATGACCAATATCTTTGATGACCTAATTCATAAAGTCGTCTAATGTTATGTTGATGATCTGGTCGTTAAGATTAAAACCAAGGCCGATCATATCCAGGATCTTAGGACCGTTCTCACCAGACTGAGGGAATACGATCTGAAGATGAATCCTCTGAAATGCGCTTTTGGCGTGTCATCGGGAAAATTCCTGGGCTTCATAGTCCGACATCGAGGGATCGAAGTTGACCCATCAAAGATAAAGGCCATCATGGAGATGCCCTCTCCGAAGAGTCTGACGCAGCTAAGATCTTTTCAAGGCAAGCTTGCTTATATACGGAGGTTTATCTTAAATTTATCGGGGAGATGTAGGACCTTCTCGAAGCTCATGAAGAAAGGAGCTCCTTTTATCTGGGATGCCGAATGTCAAGCAGCGTTCGAAAGCATCAAACAATACTTGTTGCACCCTCCAATGCTGGCCGCCCCCATTCCAAATAAACCGTTGATTCTCTACGCTGCCGCGCTAGATGAGTCACTCGGTGCGCTCCTCGCCCAGAATAACGAGGAGGGAAAGGAAAATGCGCTCTACTACCTCAGTCGAACTCTAGTCGGGGCGGAATACAACTATTCCCCAATCGAAAAGCAATGCCTGGCTCTGATATTTGCTGTGAAGAAGCTGAGGCACTATCTGCTCGCTCATCGGGTTATGCTGATCTCCAAGGTCGACCCGCTCAAACACTTGATGACCAGAGCGAGCCTAGCCGGCAGAATGGCAAGATGGGCTGTTATGCTACTTGAGTTTGACATAGTTTACACTCCTCAGAAAGCAGTAAAAGGGCAAGCTCTTGCAGACTTTCTCGCTGCTCATCCCATACCAGAAGGGTCGCCGCTAAATTGTGAGTTACCCGACGAACAAGTGCTGCACCTCGAGGAAGATGAGCCATGTTGGGAGCTCTACTTCGATGGGGCCTCATCAATAAAGAGCTCCGGCAGATCAAGCGTCCCGGAGGTAAAAGCGGGGATAGGATTGGTGTTCATCATGCCATCAATGGGAACCCTACGACATTCTTTTGCTCTCACCGAGCCTCGGACAAACAATGAAGCTGAGTATGAAGCTCTGATAGCTGGTTTGGAACTCGCCATAGAAATGGAAATCCTTCGGCTATAGGTTTACGGTGACTCCCAGCTTGTCGTCAACCAAGTAAGCGGCGACTATAAGATATACAAACCCGAGTTAGCTCGGTACAGAGGTCGGGTGGTGGAACTCATGAAACGGTTCACTCATATTGAACTAATGAGAATCCCCAGAGCGTTAAACGGAAAAGCCGACATACTCGCTCGCTTAGCCAAGGAGCTGGTTGATCCTGACATGGACGAAATTCTGATCACAGTCAGGAGCCGACAAATTCTACCCCCGGTCTCCCTACGAGAAGAGGAAAGCGCGGAACAGAAGAGCAGTCCTGCCGAAGAAGCTTCGATCATCCAAGATGAGCCCGACTGGAGAGAACCCTTCATAGAGTACCTCCGATACGACAAGCTGCCCGAAGAAAAATCTGCGAGGATTCAGCTGAAGAAAAGAGCTCTCCGATACGTGTTTGTAAATGACACGTTATACCGCAGGTCATATGACCAACTCTGGCTCAGGTGTCTGTCATTCGCCGAAGCCCAAAAGGTCATGAAAGATGTTCACTCGGGCATTTGGGTGCTCACCAATCTGGCCCCAGGATGCGACTTCAAATCAAACGGCTTGGGTATTACTGGCCCGCCATGATACGGGATTGCGGAGAACATGCAAAGAAATGTCAGATCTGCCAAATCCATGGTGATTTCATTCACAAGCATCCCAATCCGTTGCATCCTACGGTGGCGTCGTGGTCCTTCAAAGTCTGGGGCACCGACATTGTTGGCCCAATTGATCCTCTATCTTCCAAAGGCCACTGGTTCATACTGGCCGCGACAGACTACTTCTCCAGATGGGCTGAAGCTGTCCCGCTAAAAGAAGTCAAGACAAAAGATATTCTGACATTCTTCCATCATAATATTCTATGCCGCTTCGGTACACCAAGAAGAATCATTTCTGACAACGGGCCTTCTTTCAAGAGCTTCAATGTCTCAAGGTTCGCTACTCAGCACAAGATAGACTAGAGATATTCCTCCATCTATAATCCAAGACCCAATGGGCTCGCCGAAGCCTTCAATAAGACTCTATGCAAGCTTCTGAGGAAAAATGCTTCAGCCAACAAGAGAGACTGGAATCTCAAGCTTCACGAGGCGTTATGGGCATATCGTACCACGCACCATACTCCAACTCAGTCCACTCCATACTCATTGCTCTTCGGAGTGGAGGCGGTCCTCCCCCTCGAAGTCGAAGTTCCAAGCTTAAGAATGGTCGTTCAGCATGAGTTGACGGAGGAGGAAAACGTGCTCCTTCGACTTGAAGAACTCGATACCCTCGAAGGAAAGAGGCTCGCGGTGCAGCAAAACCTGGAGCTATACCGAGACCAAATGTCACGGGCCTATGACAAGATAACCCGTCTCCGCGCTTTCAAGAAAGGTGAATTGGTGTTGGTCCTCAAAAGACCGATTATCCCCAATCGACATGCCAAGGGAAAATTCGAGCCAAACTGGGAAGGACCATACGTCATCGAGAAAGTGTTTGACGGAGGATCCTACCAACTAATAAGTGCTGAGGGAGAAAGGCCCATGCCACCCATCAATGGCCGATATCTCAAGAAATACTACACGTGAATGCTCCAAGTCGCAGGCGAATTGAGCACATCAGCCTTACGGTCTGGATCATACATCCTGCAAAACCGTATACAATCTACGGGCGTAAATGACCCCTATCTCTCCCAAATCCTGCTGGTGAGACTACTTTTAAAGTCCCACCAGCGGAAAAAAAAGAGAAGGGAGAAGAAAAAAGAAAAAAGAAAAAAAAGAGGTATGTCCACAAGAAAAACGGGCACGGATGAAAACCCGAAAGGGCTCCGTGAGTAAAAACAGCAGGACTACCGGCGAATTTGTGAAAACCCGAAAGGGCGCAAACACGTGAAAAGAGATGAATACACTCGCAAAGTTCTCTCAACCTTGTGAGGAGGAAACCCCTGCGTGAGATCCTTACGACTCACAAAGGAGCAACACACTTAGAAATCCTCACGATTCCTAAGGAGAACATACACCTGCGAGATCCTCTCGACTCGTAGGGAGAAAATGCTTTTATGAGACCCTCACGGCTCATAAAATTGAAAAGCCTGAGGTGATAGGGACCCAAACCTGTCTCCTAAGCCATCGTTCCCCAACGGGAAACGACAAATGATGAGTCGCTCCTGGCATTTCGCTTCAGTGTTAGCGGTGCTGATGCCGACCAAAAACCCAAATCCCAAGTCCTCCCAAGGCAAATGATGAGTTGCTCCTGGCATTATTCCAGTGCAGCAATGCTAATGCCAAACAAGATCCAAATTTCAAGTCCCCAAACAGCGAATGATGAGTCGCTCCTGTGTAGCGATGCAGACGCCAACCAAAATCCAATTTCTCAAAATTCTCCGGCCCTACGATGGGTCCACAAGTTGACCATCGTATACAATCCACGGGCTCAAATAATTCTCATCATACCCATTCCCCACCGTAATCACCAGTTACGCGGCTGGTCTCCGCTTTGGGAATGATGCTCCATTGATAAGACCCATTCATGTGTCTTCACGATATATGAGGAGAACAAACCTTTGTGGGATCCTTACGACTCATAGAGGAAAAACACACTTAGGAGTCCTCACGACTCCTAAGGAGAAAATACACCTGCGGGATCCTTACGACTCGTAGGGAGAAAATGCTTTTATGGGACCCTCACGGCCCATAAAATTGAAAAGCCTTAGGCGATAGGGATCTAAACCTGTCTCATAACCCATCGCTCCCCAATCCTCAAATGGCGAATGATGAGTCGCTCCTGGTACCATACTCCAGTGCAGCGATGCAGACGCCAACCAAATTCCAAATCTCATACCCCAACGACGAATGATGAGTCGCTCCTGGTACCATATTCCAGTGCAACGATGCAGACGCCGATAAAGTCCCGAAATTTTTCCGGCCCTACGGTCTGGATCATACATCCTGCAAAACTGTATACAATCCACGGGCATAAAACAATCCCAACCTCTCCCAAGTCCTACCGGTGAGACCACATTCAAAGTCCCACCATAAAAATAAAAAATAATAATAAAAAAACTAATTCCCAAATCCTCCCAGAGCAAATGATGAGTTGCTCCTGGCATTATTCCAGTGCAGCAATGCAGATGCCAAACAAAAACCAAAATCCCAAAATCCTCTCAATGACAGATGATGATTCGCTCCTGGTACCATATTCCAGTAGAGCGATGCTGATGTCAACCCAAATCAAAATCAACAAGTCAACTTCCACTCTGACACCGCAGAAAGCGGAGCAAGTCAGAATCCAATCTCGACACCGTAAGAAGCGGAGAAAGTCAAGTCTACCCCTGACACTGCAAGAAGCAGAGCAGGTCAAATCAAGCACCGACCGTCCAAGTCGCAAAAAGGGCAGAACCGACCGTCCAAGTCCCTAAAAGGGCAACACCGACCGTCCAAGTCGCAAAAAGGGCAGAACCGACCGTCCATGTCGCCAAAATGGCAGCACCGACCGTCCAAGTCGCTAAAAGGGTAGCACCGCTTGTCCAAGTCACAAAAAGGGCAGAACCGACCGTCCAAGTCGCTAAAAGGGCAGCACCGACCGTCCAAGTCGCAAAAAGGGCAGAACCGACCATCCATGTCGCTAAAATGGCAGCACCGACTGTCCAAGTCGCTAAAAGGGCATCACCGACCGTCCAAGTCGCAAAAAGGGCAGAACCGACCGTCCAAGTCGCTAAAATGGCAGCACCGACCGTCCACGTCGCTAAAAGGGCAGAACCGACCGTCCACGTCGCAAAAAGGGCAGCACCGACCGTCCGAGTCGCTAAAAGGGCAGAATCGACCGTCCACGTCGCTAAAAGGGCAGCAACGGCCATCCACGTCGCTAAAAGGGCAGAACCGACCATCCACGTCGCAAAAAGGGCCGCACCGACCGTCCAAGTCCCTAAAAGGGCAGAATCGACCATCCACGTCGCTAAAAGGGCAGCAACGACCGTCCAAGTCGCAAAAAGGGCAGAATCGACCGTCCATGTCGCTAAAATGGAAGCATTGACCGTCCACGTCGCTAAAATGGCAGCACCGACCGTCCAAGTCACAAAAAGGGCAGCATCGACCGTCCACGTCGCAAAAAGGGCAGAATCGACCGTCCAAGTCGCTAAAAGGGCATCATTGACCGTCCATGTCGTAAAAAGGGCAGCGCAGGATTCCTACAAAGCGGGAACTAGATCACTCCGGGCAAGGGAAACGTCTATCACGGACACTCCTTCTCGGAGACATGTCAAGCAACGACCGTCCATGTCGTAAAAAAGGCAGTGCCAGCATCCTAAAAAGCGGGAACCAAATCAGGTCGCCTCCAAGTAAAAGAAGATCCATCAATTTCATGCACACGACCCACATATATGGTGTGCATTTATTGATCGGGGGCAATTTGTTGGGGTAAAAATTTACACCCCGGTTGACCAAGTTAAAATTAATGTCAACCCAAAGCCAAGTGGGCCCAAGCCCAGATCCAGTAGGCCCATGCCCGGGTCGAGCCCGAACATGAAGCGAGCGGCCTCCCTCCACGCCAAGATAAAAATTTTGTAATAAACAATTTTGTTGTATTTCTTTTATCTTATTTTATGGATAAATGTAAGAAAAATAGGCATAAATCCAAATTTTTGTAAAGTCCATGGCTTATGTGCAAAAAGAAATGGCATATGAGCCATGGGATGGGCAAAATGCCATTTTGTGAAGCCCAAGGGGCTATGTGTAAAGTGTACAGCCTATAAAGGCAAAGATAATGAAAAAATCCCAACAACTTTTCTCTCTCTCTCAAAATTTTTAAGATCTGAGAACTTTTCTCCTTCTTCAAGGTTCCAAAACCTTCTTTTTTCTCTTGAATTAAATCAAGAATTTTACTCTTCTTTTTATAAAACAAATTAGTTTTTCACCACAAACCCATAAAGGGAAACTCAGATCTTCCATTAGATCTCAAAAAGAAGAGATTTTTAAAAAATCCTATATCTCTTGATCTTCAAGATCCAGCTAACAGAGGAGGAAGAAGAACATCTTTCACTAAACCAAAAAAAAACACACTCAGGAGTCCAACTCCTTTCTGATTTCTCTTCCGAGAAATTTTTTTAAGCTAAAAGCCTCTTTTTCTCGCCGCCGCTCAAGCGCAGAGCGCCCGCGTGCCGACACGTAGCGCGCTTGCGCTCTAGCGCAAAGCGTCCACGTGCCGACACGTGGCATGCTTGCGCTCCAGCGCAAGCGCTCCAGCGCAAGTCGTCCCGGTGCCGACACGTGGCGCGCTTGCGCTCAAGCGCAAGCCAACACGTGGCGCGCTTGCGCTCAAGCGCCCAGCACCCAGCGCTCAAGCGCAGAGCGCCCACGTGCCGACACGTGGCACTCTAGCGCCTGAGCGCACAGCACCTAGGCGCACAACGCCCAAAGTGCTGCCCCACGCATACTTTGGATGTCTTTTCCCCTTTTTATATATACACACATATATGTATATATATATATACACACACACATATATGTATATATATATATATACATACATATGCATACATATGTACACACATACATACTCCACGACACTGTCCCCCTCAAAAAAAAATTTGGGTCGGGGCGCTGCCCCGAACCCCGCAAGGGGGCTGCTAGCCCCCTTAACCCTCAGCCCGCTATCCGGGTAGCGGGACCCCCGTAAAAACTCTGCGTGGCTCCCGATATATCCAAACCCCCTCCAAAACATCACACACGTACACTGCACATTGAGTTCGCATGACCAGTTTAACCAGTTAGTCGGAGGTTCCCTCACCCCAAAGGCGAGGGGTAATTAACGGCAGCTTAGTCCGCGGCTGCCGGAGTTTCGGATCCCCACAATCATTAAACCCCGCCCTACCCTAGGCAGGGGAATCTGTAGTACGCCTGACAAGCGCACGTATATTCCCATCTCAATGGGGTGACGAAAAACACCCTACAACCGCATAACCGCGGCCAAAACCTGGTTTTGGCAGCGGTTTCGCGGCGCCACTGTGGAGGCTTGGGACGGACACTTCAGCAACGGTCCATAGGTGCTGGGGCATTCTACTGGGAATTTTTATTTTCTGCTCAAGTGTTGAGCTCACTGGGGTATTTTGGGAATTCGTTGTGTCTGTCGAATTATCTAACTTCGCCTAGTTATCTGTGATGTTTATGTTTTGCTGTGATATGTTATATTGGATCATTATGTATTGAATAGCCGGGGGTTTTATGTGAGATGAGAGTTTTCTTTTTCATTCATGTAAAATTCATTTGTATGTAATATTCTTTTATTGGGACACTTCCGGGTTGAGGATGTTGTCACCGTTGTATATTATTTACTTTTCCGCATTAGGATAGACCCAAGTCGGGGAGCATAAGTAACCGGATTCTAGGGTCCAGTGGGAGGCCATCTCGAGGAGTCGAGACCGGGTCTCCTAACCCTAGAATTGGCAGGGTTACTTGCTGCTCTCGTAGGGGTCTAGGGATGTGGGTTTGGCTATTCATCGTGACTGTGGAATCTGTGTTTTATACAGGCTCAAAATAAAACACGGACGTCCCAGTATATCCAATATTTTATATGTTGACTTCTGCTACAGTGTTCTGTGATGAGATCATATTACTGCCAGAGACGAATGCTTATACTATATGATGATATATAAATATTGCTGCTTTCGTTTCTACTGTGATGCTTAGGAAGCTTAAATGATGGGTTTTATTAATGAGATTAATAAAAGAAAAGAAACATAAAAGATGTTGTAGAATCAAATTTTCAAAAAGGGTAGCTACGGTTTTTGCTTTGCATAGCAGTATTCCTTGTAGAATATCCAGTACCTTATTCGATAAGGAAAGAGCCGAGATCCCTTCACTGGGAGTGACCTCTTTAGCAAAACTGGCAGATGCTACAAACTCACGGTTTAGTTTTTGATTGCTTCTATAGTTCTTGCTTTGCACAGCGGTATTTGTGAAATATCCTGCACCTTAATCGATGAGGAAAGAGCCGAGATCCCTTCACCGGGAGTGACCTCTTTAGCGAAACTAGAAAAGCCTCAAAAACACTCATTTTCAAAATCACTTGTTTTTACAACGATACGCTCATGGTTTTCAGAAAAACCTGCGTAGCCCTCCGACATTTCAGATAAGTAATATTTAGTATTCGTACTGCGTTTGTTGGCTTTCGTCAAGGAGTAGTGTGCAGTAGCTATTTACTGCTTATCTGCAGCATATGATGTGATTGGGTTAGGATAGTCGTATGGCTTTGTTGGCTTTCGTCAAGGTCGTGCGGGTGGGTTTAATTCAATCAAGAAATGTACGGGTTGAACTTGACTAGCGGACTATGGTTTGTTGGCATTCGTCAAGGTCATAGCACGTTAGGGGTAAAAAGATATTATCGGGAATTTCAAGTGTTGAAATTTGCAATGAGATTGCATACCTTCTATGAGATAGTTGGATCCCAATACCCACTGCGTGTAAGAGTTACTCCTGGGAGAGTTTTATACATGACAATTAACCGATCAAGTAGGTGTTAACGGGGTTAAGCCTCAAGGAAAATGAGGTTTATTTTAATTAGGTCCATGCGAAAGCACGGGGAACTTCCCTCAAAGTACCAACACTGATCTGGCTGGAAGATTGGCGAACTTGTAGGGTGTAATTAATCCCGGCTAATCTTACCTTTTAGGGTTTGAAGGAAGATTTGATTAAAACAGTGGAAGCCATCCTGATTAGATAAAATAATAACCAATCTAATCTTGCAAGAGCGCACGCTAAAGTGTTTTCTTCTCTCTCTCTCCAGGTAGCGACCATGTCAGGCCTTAATCAAGATAATAATATAGATGTATTGACCGAACCCGCTTGTTATACTGAGCAGGGGAACGTTGGTTCTGTTCTTTCTTATAATTGTTATAAGACTGAACAGGAAATAGGGGAATACCAGAATTCACACGCCGCCTAAACAAAGAATAAACATGTTGATGTATATTCTTCGGATGTGTTAGTTACCGAGAACTGTTTCTCAGTTCACTCTACGTCCTGAGCATTAGATACCGGATCAGGATCCCACATATGGAATATACTACATGGGCTAAAGAAAGGTAGAGAACTGGGAATGGGTGATCATTCCGTAAGAGTAGGGAATGGTGCAAATGTTGCAGCCAACGCAGTTAGCGAATATCACCTTGTATTACCAAGTGATAATACATTGATTCTGAACGAATGCTATTATATACCGAACATGATATGCACATTATATCGGTTTCTTTATTAAGTAAAGAAGGATATAATTTTGTAATACAGGATAATGTTACGAACATCTTCCTAAATCAAAAGTTGATTGGATCAGGCTCGTTAAATAATGGCATATACGTTCTAAATCAAAACACGGTTCTTAATATACAGAACACACACAAGAGGAAAAGTTCAGAAATGAACGAATCCTTCTTGTGGCATTGTAGACTTGGTCATATCAATGCGACACGACTTACTAAGTTACATAAAGATGGTTATTTAAATACGTTCAAATTATCATCTTATGAAACTTGCCATTCATGTCTCAAAGGCAAAATGACCAAAACTCCGTTTAGTGGACACGGAGAAAGAGTTACGGAACTCTTGGGACTGATACATGGCGATGTATGCGGTCCCATGTCTACACATGCCAGGAATGGTTCCTCGTACTTCATTACATTCACTGACGATCTCTCAAGATACGGACATGTGTTCCTGTTGAAACACAAGTCTGAAGTTTTTGAGAAATTCAGAGAATATAAAAACGAAATAGAGAACCAAACGGGTAAAAGTATTAAGATACTTCGATCTGATCGAGGAGGAGAATACTTGAGCAATGAGTTCCTTGATTATCTAAAAGAGAATAGGATTCTCTCTCAGCTTACTTCTCCCTATACACCACAGCACAACGGTGTATCGAAGCGGAGGAATCGCACCTTATTAGATATGGTATGCTCTTTGATGAGCAATGCTGAGTTGGCTATTTCCTTCTGGGGGTATGCGCTTGAGACAGCCATACACCTATTGAATATGGTTCCTACCAATCAGTGCCTACCACTCCATATGAGATATGGAAGGGGAAGAGACCATCTCTTAAGTATGTTAAGATATGGGGTTGTCCGGCCTATGTCAAAAGGCACAATCCGGACAAACTCGAGGCAAGGTCTGTCCTGTGTAAGTTTGTAGGATATCCCAAGAACTCACAAGGGTATATCTTCTACCACACTGAGGAACAAAAGGTGTTTATTTCTCGACATGCCACCTTTTTAGAAATGGAATTTCTTACTAAGGAAATAAGTGGCGAGGAGGTAGAACTGGAAGAAGTTCCAGCAACACAAACTACGACAGAAGATTTAGTGGAACCAGAGGATTCAGTAGTTCCCAACGAATCCCTGCCTCTCCGTAGATCTAGTAGGGTTCCTCATCCACCTGAGAGATACTACGATTTTCTCATCGATGGTGGGAGCGAGGATTGCATCATGGAAGATGATGACCCGACTAGTTTCGAGCAGACCATCATGAGTGGTGACTCTGTGAAATGGCTGGATGCAATGCGATCTGAGATGGAATCCATGTACACCAACAAAGTATGGACTTTGGAAGTTGCTCCTGAAGGGGTAAAACCCATTAAGAGCAAATGGATCTTTAAGAAGAAACTTGGTGTAGATGGAAAAGTTGAGACTTTCAAATCTAGACTTGTTGCAAAGGGTTTTCATCAACGACCAGGTGTGGATTATGACGAAACCTTTTCTCCAGTGGCTATGCTTAAGTCCATCCGGATCTTACTTGCAAAGGGTTTTCATCAACGACCAGGTACGATTGGAGACTCCCGCTGGTGCCTGGTTCATCTGCCTTCTCAGTCCTTCAGCTAAAAAGTCGTTCGTTCGCTCCTGGGCTTCCTTCAGACCTTGCAATACACTCAGAATCTCAACGGTCTGATTCTGGGGTGTGGAGATAGAGGAAGAGTCGTTGGAAGACATGATCCTGAAACAATGATTTTGAGGACGATATAAGGCACAAGCTATAAGAATCAAAATATAATACGGATTGGGCAAGGATTCAAGAATATCAGATGTGATGAAATTCAATATAAGTGGAAATCAACTAGATGACTCTAAGTCACTTAAAAAGAGTACGGTAGTGTAACCATGATGTAGTTCACAATTACAACTACGTCACTCTGCCAAGTCACCTGAAACCCTAGCGAATGGATAACAGAATACTCGATGTGAATATGGATCAAGATAACAAGTTTACAACCTAGACCGAGGGATGTCTCAGATTGTCAAGCTATACACGGAAAACTGCAATCCCAATCGAAGCAAAACCTGGCTCTGATACCAACTAAACCATGTCACGCCCCGCTTCCCAAAATACGGAATACGAGGAGTCGACAAGGCCAGCCATGCTCCTACGGTCAAGGAAATGTCCTGCCGCAGTCACATTTCGGCTTCTAGCTTTACATGATAATCAGTAAATAATGCACAGGTAATGAGAAATGCAGTAACTGAAACAAAACAATATAAAGGACCGACCTGATGGGAAACAAACGGGTATAACTCTGGACAGCTAATCAAGATGTCCGTGATGTGCGTCTGGTCCTGGTCCCGGCTAGATCCACTCCTCACACTGAGCATGCATACCCAGGTCGTCAGAGCGACACAATAGCAATATAATATATAGATACAAGTGACAACTCTAACAGTGATAATAGATATATATGACAGTAAATCAAGACGGTATAGGTATGAACATGCAGTAACCAAAGAAGTGTCTAATAGATCAGGTGAACAGTAAAGCAGTAAAATAATATGCCAGGTATGTCAACACAGTAAGTAATGTATATCACTGCCATTATCCCTATCAGTCTCTAAGTCTCACTGTACAGGTCACTAAGCCTATCGTCAGTCCAAGTGTGAGAGTCAACCACTCGCGAGTGTCCTCCACCCAAGGGTAGGACCCAAGGGCAAGGGACCACGGGCCCAACATGTAACTCACGGTAATAATCATGTACCCTGTAAATCTCCATATATCTCCATATATATAAGCCGGCATGGGACTCCCGAGATTCTGTTGAACTCACACTCAAACTACCCCACACCCCGTGGTCTACATCAAACGCTAACCATAACCTCAAATACCAATCGGTCTGTGGCAAGTCTGCGCGAGAACTGGAGACAGGATCTCCATCAAGCACTTCCCGACTAATACCCAAGATAAATGGCAGTGTCTGGTGCCTTATCTGTGACACCCATGCAAGAGCTTCCATAAGTCTCCCATACCACTTATAGTCATACGTACACGCATCCCACAGACGTCGACAATGCAATAGAATAATAAGGTTCACTGATTGTGTACAAGTACGTGTCACTTTCACTTATTCACTCATACACGAACACTAACATACTTGCCACAACCATCACTAATACTTAACACTGGGTAATGCACATGATCACTAGGTTATCAATGCGGTGACATAAGTATGATATGATGAGGAGACAGTATGTAAAGCATGATTAAGATGTCATAAAACAGTATTCTACCACTTGCATAATTTATCATAAATCATACGGGTATAGTTTAGCGAAATGATGAACGGGGAATAAATAGTATGTTCAATTATCTATCCAGCGAATTTAGTTTCACGCCAATCGGGTTTCAGGATCACTAGTTATGGCCATTTCATTTTAACCGTTCACGGCTGGAAATCCGGTTTCAGAATCGGAAGTCCGTTTCGCAACGCATTTTAACCCCAGTAGGGATCAGAATTTAGCGACGCTAGAGTTGAATGATATCTAGGGTTTCCAATAAGGTTTTCAACTCAATATACGGATCTCTAATCGCGTCTGTACTTCAGGAGTTATACACTGCTCAATACTAGTATGTCAATTCTGATTCTGTTGGGACTGTTATACGTCCCGATCTTTTAAATTACAGATTAAATAGCAAACGATGACGAAACAGGATGAAACCACTTGTGTTATCTATATAACATATTCACCTTTAATAAACAGCGGAGTTCCGCAACATACGAGTTAAGGAAACAAGGTGGTACCCATTACGGGATAGTAAGCAATAATCAGAGTCGCTCTGGACTGCAGTCCAGAGTCGCACTCCGAACCAAATATCGTCACAATTTAAGTACAGAAACCATGAGAAACTTGTATAGGGTTATAGTTCGTCGAGTCGGCTTCGATTTAAGCCCTCGAACGTATCATTCCAGTATGTACATAATTTACGGTGATTTTAATAATTTTCAGATACGGGAAATTTCTAGTTTTACGGGTATACTTGGGGGTATTCATTTTAGTCTGTAACAGTCGTATTTTCCAGCGAAGTTTATACACAGTATTCATCATTATAAGGTCCAACATAAACAATCCAATTCCATCAATTTAGGTAAGTATTTTCATTGGGATCACACATCGAACAGGTATGGCACATAATCGATCTGAAGTTGTAAATTTGTAATCTATATAATTTAAGTTTGTAACTTGAATATATTAGCATGCAGCAAGTAAATTACTTGCCTGGAGACGATATGTCAATGGTGCCGCAGTGATGATGACTGTGATGGCATGCACGGGCACGACACACACGGCAACAACGACAAAGGTTTGGCCTCGGCTTGAGCTTGAGCTTGGGCTATTGTGTGCTAGGGCATTAAGTGAGACGAGGCGACGGTGCTCGTACGGCAGAGAGAGCTCGGGTAGCGGCTAGGAGTCAGGCGATGCAACGGTGGAGGCGACGACCGAGACAACAGTGATCGACGACGTATGAAAAGTGCTCGATGAAATGCCAAAGCTTGAAGGTTGTGTGGTGATCTCGACTCGGCTTATGGAGGGTGCGATGGTGGTTCTGGGTTGATATCTCGGTGCTAGAGACGGCGGATTGTCGGCGACGGCGTGCAGCAGGTGGCCGGAGCAGGGGTGTCGGGGGAGTTGGAGTTCGAGCGAGGGGTGCTCGGTGGGTTTTGGGGTAATGGGTGGTGGTTGCAATGAGGTGGAGGTTGCTGGCGAGGCAAGATGGTCGAAGTTGGTTTCAGTTGAGGGGACGAGAGGGAGAGCTCGGAGAGAGAGAGGGATTCGAGGCGAGGGGAGGTCGAAGGGGAGTTGAGCGTGCAGGGGTGTCAGTCGGGGCTCTGGTGAAGAAGAGGGGAGAGCGAGAGGGGTGCAGGCGAGGGGAAGGTGGGGAGCTCGGGTGAGGAGGACGAGGATGAAGAGCTCGGGTGAAGAAGTGGCTCGTCGGTGATGATGGGGTCGGCCGGCGTCGAGGTCGATGCTCGATGGATAAGAGAGAGCAGAGAATGAGAGAGGGAAAACAGATAGAGTGGGGAGAGGGTGTGAGGAAGATCGGGGAGACGAGGGGTGCGCGTCGTGGGGGTAACGCGCGCGAGCGTGGGCGTGGGCGAAGGAAGCGGCGGAGAAAACGGATCGAGCGGGAAAAACGCAACGGGAAGAAGAAGGAAGAAGCGGGTCGGGTTGGATGCTGCGGGTCGGGTTGGGTGAGCGGCTGGGCTTGGAGAGTGGGACTGGGCCGGGCCGGCAGAAGGAAAGGGAATTAATTGGTGAAAATAAAGAAGTGGGCCAGGGAGTTGGGCTTGGGATGTGGGCTGAGGGATAAAATAAGATAAATAGAATTATAATAGAAAGGAATAAGAGACTGGGTTTTAAGGAATTAAGTTTATAAAAAGAATGGCCGTGGGAATTACTGCTGGGCCGGGCTGAGAAGAATTGAGAAAAGAAAACAGGGGGAGTGGGCAGAAGGATAGTTGAGGTTTAATTTTTAAAAAGAAAAATGGGCTGAGGAATAGTGCTGGGGGTTTAATAGGGGTTTTGGGTTTTAAATAAAAAGAAGTGAGCCGGGCTGAGAAAAATATAAAAGGGATTGGGATTAGGGTTCGGCGTTTAGAAGAAGTAAAATTATAGATAAAAATAAATAAAATTTCAAGAGTAAAAATACTGGTATTGGTATAAAAAGGGCTGGGTATTACAGTTGGCGTCTGCATCGCTGCACTGGAATATGGTATCAGGAGTGACTCATCATTCGCCACTTGGGGATTGGGGAGCGATGGCTTAGGAGACAGCTTTGGATCCCTATCACCTAAGGCTTTTCAATTTTATGGGCCGTAAGGGTCCCATAAAAGCATTTTCTCCCTACGGGTCGTAAGGATCCCGTAGGTGTATTTTCTCCTTAGGAGTCGTGAGGACTTCCAAGTGTGTTTTTCCTTTGTGAGTCGTAAGGATCCCACGAAGGTTTGTTCTCCTCATGCATCGTGAGGACACATGAGTGGGTCTTCCCAATGGACCATAATTCCAAGGGCGGAGACCAGCCGCGTAACTGATGATTACGGCGGGGCATGGGTATGATGAGAATTATTTGAGCCCGTGGATTGTATACGGTGGTCAATTTGGGGACTGGCCGTAGGGCTGGGAGAATTTTGGGAAATTGGATTTTGGTTGGCGTCTGCATCGCTGCACTGGAATATGGTACCAGGAGCGACTCATCATTTCAGTTTTACCGCGATTGCTCTATCATTTCAGTTTTTATTATCGCGAAGATCGCGATTGCCCTATCATTTCGGCTTTTATTCGCGGTTGCCTCATCATTTCGGCTTTATTTTCATCTTTATTTTACTCGCTGATTTTTATTGCGAGTTGCCCCATCATTTCGGCTTTATTTTACTCGCTGATTTTTATTGCGAGTTGCCCCATCATTTCGTCTTTTCTTTATTTTTCTTTTATTTACACATTTTTTTGTTTATATATATATATATATATATACACACACACATTCCCAGTTTAACGACTTAGAGGTCGACTGTTCCCAGTTTAATGACGTGGTGGTTGATTGTTTTCAGAGAAAGGCAGATGTCTGAGAGAATCAGTTTCACGAAGAACTTCGGTCTCCGTTTGTATGAAATTGGCGGTCGCGGCTGGACTGTTTGTTAATACACCTTTAGACAGTTCTATCTCTCCTGCCTTGTATTGCTTTTCGACCCAATCTTTGAAAACGAAGCAGTCCTCAATGGCATGACCTATCACTCTGTGATAGGGGCAGTATTTGAGGTCGTTGATCATATTCGCTTCCTGCGGTCTTTTTGACTCTGGCAGTTGTAAACCGTTCCTCAGGGCGTCTTTGAATATTTTACGGATTTTGTCCTTTCTGAAGGAATAGAGCTTATCCAGCTTCTCTTTTAGTGGAGATTCTCCTCCCTCTCCGAACACTGGCTTCTGAGGCTGGTTGGCACTAGGCCCGCTCATCCCTCGCTTATTTCGGTTAGCCGAAGTGTTGAAATATTCAGAATTGTCGGGATTTCCGCCTTTGCGATTATCGTCCTTTCGGTTTCTCCAGGACCTATTGTTATTTTGGGAATCCAAGGAGCACTCCTGCTTTGAGCGCTCCAGCATCTAAACTTTCTTGGTCAGCTCTTGGAATGTTTTGAGACTAGCGGTGCATAGAAACGGGGCCATCCAATTGTTGAGATTTCCGACAAGGAGACTGACAGATTGTTCCTGCTCTATCGGCGGTTCACATTTGACGGAGAGATTGCGCCATCGGGTTATAAAATCCGTGCTGCTTTCGTTGTTCTTTGGTTTGGTCCTTACGAGCTCGGCAATGGTGATTTTATCGCTGAAGCTCATGAACCTCTGCCAAAATAGAGACTCCATTTGGACGAAAGTTGTGACGGAGCCATCCGGTACGCTCGCGTACCAGTCGAAAGCAATGTCGGCCAAGCTATTAACGAACTGGCGGAGGAGAAGCGCATCATTGCCCCCAGTATTCCCGCATGATGCTTTAAAGTGGGCGATGTGCTGATCCGCATTTCCCGTCCCATCAAATCTTCCGAATTTAGGGATGACATAGCCGCTGGGAAATTCTACCAGATCATACTGAGCAGGATATGGTCTCCCGCTGCTGCTAACATCTTTTTGCGCTTCGGCTTCAGCTACCAATGTTTTGACTTTGCTGGCAACCAAATCCATGATTTGATCTTGAGTTAGCGGGCTACTGTCATCGGTAGCCAAGACATTTCCCGAGATAGGATGCGAATGATTTTCATGCGGTTCGCCCACTTTTGGATCTGAGGGAATAGGCGTCGGCTGCTTTGGGACACCGTTTCCCGGTTCATAAACAGAGCCCTGCGCTTGATTGGGCGGTTGAGAGGCAGGTCGGGCCGTGAGCTGCAAGACGACGTTCGTCAAGTCGTCAATTTTAGAGTAAAGTTTGGCCATCTCCTTGTCTTTGCTTCTGAGCTGTTTTCGGAGCTCTTGGAGAAGTTGCTGCTCTGCATTCTTGGGATGGAAGATTGGCTCCTCTTCACTTTCCGAGCCCGACTCCTCATGAACCGATCGCTCTCTCTGCTTATCAGCCTCACTGGAAGGGCCTTCATTATCTTCCAGAGGAGGCTGGTCTTGGAATGTGGCAGCCATATTCACACCAGGTTGGATTTGAGACGTGGTAGCCCCATCCTTGCTTTTGCTACGAAGGTTGTCGCTGGGACGCGTGCCCACCATGTAGACGGTGTGGATAACACATTCAGTCATCCTTTCATCACTGGTAGCTGGTTTCGCGGAGCGGTCCGGGATTTGGAAATTCACAAATTTTAACATGGCTGGAGCCCTAGCCCTTTTGTTGGCTCTGTATCTGAGCCGCTTCTGCCCCGGCCTCTCTTCCTTGAGCACTTGGCAGGCTTCTGCTCTCCGGGAAGCCGCCATAGGCCGAGTGATGGGGAGGCTTGAGAAGACATCCACCCACGTGTCCATCGAAGGCATCGCCTGGGCTTGCCCGTGACGTCTGGCAACCTCTTCTGTTCTGACGGCTTTGCCCCCAGCTGGGGCCATGGAAAGCCATTCAGACACCGATTTGTGTTTGGGTTGGGGCGCCTTAAAGACCACCACATTTGGCCTCTTGCCTTTCGAGGCCGATTTGTCGGTTACCGGAGCTTGAGGTGCAGGGATAGCATTAGACGACACGAACATAATAGAGCCAAATGGTAGCGGCGGCTCCTCCCATTGTCGCCCGAGACAGGCCGGAAGGACCGTCCTGAAGTCTATCTTCATCGTGTAGGAGACAGGAGCTGTACTGAGAGCTGAGATTGCCCTTGGAGACATTTTGTTGTGTCCGAGGATTGCAGTCGAAAGTCGTTAACCTGCAAATAGAAGCATGGTTTCAGTACAGGAAATCAATGTATATGTTGATTGAGTTCGCATGGATATTTAACCCGAAACATGGGAGGAGAAATATGTCCCACCGGGCGTGCCAGAATCTATAGGGTGTTTTTCGTCACCCCATTGAGATGGGAATACGCGCGTGCTTGTCAGACGTACTACAGATTCCCCCTGCCTAGGGTAAGCCGGGGTTTATTGATTGTAGGGATCCAAATCTCCGGCAGCCGTGGACTAAGCTGCCGTTAATTACCCCTCATCTTTGGAGCAAGGGAACCTCCGATTGACGAGTTAAACTGGTCATGCGAACTCAATGTGCAGTGTACGTGTGTTTTTTTTAGAGGGAGCATGGATATATCGGGTGCCACGCAGAGTTTTTATGGGGGTCTCGCTACCCGGATAGCTTGTTGGGGGTCAAGGGGGCTAGCAGCCCCTTTGCGGGACGGCGCCCCGTTAGAAATTTTTTTCTAACGAGGGAGGTATTTTTAGTGTGGAGTATGTGTGTGTGTGTGTGTACACACACACACACACACACATATATATATATATATATATATATAAAGGGAAAGGGCATCCAAAGGATGCGTGGGAAAAAGCGCCAGCGCTTTGGACGCTGGCGCTTTGAGCGCAAAGGCGCTAGCGCCCCACATGCCAGGCACGTGGGCGCTCGGACGCTAGCGCTTTAGGCGCTAGCGCTCTGAGCACAAGAGCGCTCAGCACGTGGGCGCTCGGGCGCTAACTCTCTGAGCGCAAGAGCGCTAGCGCTTCGAGCGCTAGCTCCCCACGTGTCAGCACGTGGGCGCTCGGGCGCTAGCGCCCCACGTGTCAGCATGTGGGCGCTAGCGCCCTACGTGTCAGCACGTGGGCGTTCAGGCGGCAAAAGGAACTTGGTCCCTGCAATGGGAGTTGTACTCCCAGAAATGAGCACTTATTATTTTGTGTGTGTGTGTGTGTGTGAGGAGTTAAACACCTAGGATGTTTTGAAGCTGATGAAGGGCTTCTCCCCTTGAGCCCTAGTTCTTCCCCAAAGTGGGGTTTCTGGAGATGGGTCTCTTTCTTCCTCCTCTGTTGGCAGGATCTTGAAGATTAAGAGATGTGAGATTTTAAAAATCTCTTCTTTTTGAGATCTGATAGGAGATCTAAGCTCCCCTTTATGGGTTTTGTGGTGAAAAACTATTTAGTTTTGGAAAAGGAAGAGTAAAACTCTTGATCTAATTCAAAAGAAAGAAGAAGGTTTAGAACCTTCAGAAAGGGGAAAGAGGCACAGACCCTAGATTTTGAGGGGATATTTTCATCATGTTGCCTTATATAGGCTTACATATTTACATATAACCCCTTAAGCTTTACAAAATGACATTTTGCCCATCCCATGGCTCATGTGCCATTTCTTTTTGCACATAAGCCATGGGCTTTACAAAAATTTGGCTTTATGCCCATTTTGCATACATTCATGCATAAAAAATTACATAAAAATTATTTGAAATATGAAGAGGCTTTTTGCATACTCTATCAAATAAGATATTTCTGATGAAGAGGCTTTTTAATTTGAAGATGACAAAAAACGGTTCAGTGATAGAGTATTTGAACAAGTTCAACAATGTGATAAGCCAATTTGAATCAGTCTCAATCACGTTTGAAGATGATATTCAAGCCCTATTGTTTCTATTTTCGTTGCCGGAGAGATGGGAAAACCTGGTTATGGCGGTCAACAACTCGATCTCAGGGACTCTCACATTTAATGTTCGGTAAGTTGCATATTAAATGATGATATGAGGAGAAACGCGTGGAAGTTCGGGAGCTTCTACACTCTCAGTAGAGAATCATGGTAGGACAATGGAAAGGAGAAAAGGGAAGAAGGGCAAAACAAAGAGCCAAGAAAAGTCAAAAGGAAAAATCCAAGGCGACTGTTGGAACTGCGGAAAGAAGAGTCACTTGAAAGTGGACTGCAAATTCTTAAAGAAAAAGAAAAGCTCAGATGGGAAGTCAGATGAAAAGGAAATCAATGTGGTGTTTACATATGAATAAAGGGGAACATGGACTTTATCTTTTGGCGAGCGAGAGCACAAAGGGAGATACATCGTTTCTAGATTCGGGGGCATCCTTGTTTACCGCTGGAAACCGGAACGAAGCGCGCGGAGCGCGTCCAGGCCTGAATCTAGGGACAGATGTTATATGGAATATATCCATCCACATCTCTGAAAATACCAAGTTGATTTATGGCACCGTATATCAGAGATTTGGATGGATGCGGCCGTTGTAGCAAACTTATCAGATTTCCCCTCATGTGAAGGGTTTTTAATTGTAGGAACGCTTTTTCCTGCAAGCGCAAATCTCTGCAGTTAATTACGTTATCACTGAGCGATAACAATTTTCTCTACTCCATGAATCATCGTGTATCATGTTATATATATTGTTTATTTGGGGTTGCCATTAGATTGTATACGAAGACTAACATATGACGTCGTCCGTAGG
This sequence comes from Agapanthus africanus, assembly GCA_030015575.1. NCBI lineage: Eukaryota > Viridiplantae > Streptophyta > Magnoliopsida > Asparagales > Amaryllidaceae > Agapanthus > Agapanthus africanus. Next base: position 354,751,548 of record JASDDO010000016.1, on the reverse strand, counting down.
GCGCGGATTAGTCCAAATCCGTAAATTTCGGATTTGGGTTGAACCTAGGTCATATGTTCCATCAGTTTAGAGTATATTTCTAAGAACCATTAGTCGTTTATGAGACTAATATTAACTTAAGAAATATATTTAAGGGCCGTTAATCTTGTTTTAGATTAAGGCCAATTTAAAATATATGAGCATATGGGATTAGGGAATATCATGGAAGCTTAAGCTTTATAGTACTTAGTCAATTTGGAGTAAGAATTGGCTCTGGAACATATGCATCGGCGTTCAGAAGTTCTGGCGCATGCCACGTGTCACACAAACAAAGATACATGGGTTTGTAGAATATTAAATCATTGAAGCATCAGTGTTACACCCAACTTCCCAAAAACGAGAAACGAGAGCGATAAGCCCGCAACGTATTCATATCGAGAAGCGCTCTTTCTCGACATGAATACGCTAAAAGTCTATATAAGCAGTAAAGAAAATTATACTACAAGAATTTTAAACTTTAAAAATATCTAACAATATTTATAATAGTCCCAAAATTGATAACTGCACACAGTTCGAAAATTTAAGAAACTAGGAATGAAAGATAGCCGTGAACAAAAGACATGCTTACTGAAAAGGAAACCTAGAGCTCAGCCTGACTTAAAAGATATTGATTGTCCTCGGTTGGTACCACCTCACACCCCGCTTCCCAAAAACGAGAAACGAGAGCGACAAGTCCGCAACGTATTCATATCGAGAAGCACTCTTTCTTGACATGAATACGATAAGCGTCTATATAAGCAGTAAAGAAAATTATAGTACAAGAATTTTAAACTTATAAAATATCCAACAATATTTATAATAGTCCCAAAATCGATAACTGAACACAGTTCGAAAATTTAAGAAATTAGGAATGAAAGATAGCCTTGAACAAAAGACATACTTACTGAATAGGAAAACTAGAGTTTGGCCTGACTTGAAAGATATTGACCATCCTCAGTTGGTTCCACCTCGTACTTAGTCTTGTCACCTATCCCAAAGTCGTCTGAAGACATTCCCGAGAAAATAAAACAGAAAAAAAAGGAACGTTGTCAGCGAACTAAAGTTCAGTAAGCCCTTATTTTATTATAAAACAATATTTTTCTATATTAACAGTATTTACAATGAAACGTGATATTTTGGCTACAATTAATTTAGTTATTAATGTTTATAATCTAATAGGTTTAATACAGGGTTTCAATCAATTGAGTCAAATGTAACACAATAATAATGTTTGCTTAATTTATAGAAAATGGTAATAATAAAGTTTTGTAATTTAGGAATAACAATATGTATAGGGTTGCTATTAACATCATCAAAAGGTAACAATGTACCAAAACTCATGATTATAAAAATATATAAAGTATATTTTATTTTAGAATTATTTGATAATAAATTAGTCTAGTAAATTATCATGTCATACTAATAAGAATGTAGTATAGAATTATTTTTGGTATACTGGTTAAATTATGGTATATTAATATAATCATTAATCGATATTTGATACGAAACATGGTATACATAATAATAGGCATGAGAATAACTGTGAACAGTAAACGGTAGTGTGCATGTCAAATAAATAGCATGTGTTAATCGGTGCAATATAACTAAAGTATCACGATATTCGATATTTTAGTGCTAGTAACTATAAGTATATATAAGCTCGATTGTGGGAGTTTTATTATGTAACCAGAATATTCCGTAATACTACGGAACAACAGCAACACGAGATTCAAGATTTATATATAATGCAATGTATCAGTACCACGAGAAACAAGATATGATCCTCCGTTACACATAAATACCCTCATTTTCGAGCTACCCCATCGCCATGATATATACATATATATATACATATATATATATATATATATATATACATATATAATGTACATGTCATGTTCACAAGATTCGTGAGTTTTAAGATATTCATTAGATTCACGAGATTCGCGATATTCAAGTGGTTCATGTCAGGTTTAGGTCAAGATAGTATAATCTACCGCAGGAGTATTCACAGACCCAACGCTATCATCCAAGGGTAAGGAAACACGGGCCCACTCATGAGTAATGGGACTCCAACCACCGCCGGAGTATTCACAGACCCAAGGCTATCATCCATGGACCAGGAAATACGGGCTCATTCATGAGTTGGTCATGGGACTCCTGAGAATACAGGTCAAGTCCTAAATACAATTCTAAATCTCTATGTATATAGAACAAGCAGGTAATATTGGTTCAATTTCATGCCAGAAATAAGCATAAGTTCGTATGCTGAGAAATCTATGGTTTTGGTTCGAAGCTTGGACTTCGGCTGTTACGCCCCGCTTCCTAATATACGGGCAGAGGATGCGACGAGGCCGCTACGTATTTACTCTGAAGTAAACACGCTAAGTGTATCTAAGCAATATAAGTAAAATGCACAATAGACAGGATGTAAATGAACATCAACTTTATTTATTAACATTCTTTTTACAATACATCCGAAAAGATAAATACATGGAATGGAAAGCAATGCCTAAACAGTGGCATAACAGAAATGGAAAATACAGAATGTAAATGTGTACAAGGAATCTAAAGCTCTGGGTCGAAAGCTAGCTGGTCCAAATCCTCCTGAAGGTCCGAATCACCTGAAGGTCTGAATCACCTGACGACATTCAAAAAAAAGAAAGAGAATGCCGTCAGCGAACAAATCACTCAGTATGTCCCCAAAATGAGGGAGGAATAGAATAAACAGAGAGTGTGTGTAACTATTATAGTGTTGTTTGTTATGTTAACGTAGTTGTTTGTAGTTTGGTACAGAAGATGCCAGTCTATACGAGGGGAGACTCACTTTCCCCGGAGACTAAGGTATCAGGAGTACAAGGCTCCGTCGATAATTCAACGGAACAACGGCATGGATGTAATTACGTCTTAAGTGACCACCTCGTGCCACTTTTAATATGTTCCCTACCAGTCTACCCCTTATAAACCCCGCGATGTCTTGATTGTATTGATGTATTGTTTGAATTTTATATTGTATATAGATGGATGACTTGCCGAAACTATGATATCAGTAAATAGATGTAACTGGAGAATCATATAGATTGATGTATATCCATGGTTCGGTTCGGTCAATATAGATTGATTAGATTGAATAGACGGATTCATATATCCATGTTATATTGAACTTTGATACTTGAATCATATTCAAGTCAGATTGATTATATTAAGACTCAGTCTGAATCATACAATTAGAAAAGAAATTGAATTCTGAGTTATGTTTTGGTGCTATCGGTAACTGCTGCACATGGACGGCAGGATTTGTTTCTTTTTCAAAGAAAATTACCGTGTTGATAACACCGTTTATTAAGTTGTCTAGCTTAAATAGGCAAGCACCCATATCTCCGGCCCCCTGAGGCTCAAGAGACTGGTCCCGCTTAAACCTATGTTTACTAAGGTTCTTATTGTAATTTAGTATCACTTGAGGGGGTTTTATGCAAAAATAATTTTGTATAATTTTCAAAATATACCTCAAGTATTTTATTATCGTGTTTAGAGTTTTCATTGATGTATATTTTATCAATGTGACATTTCTAGTGAATAAAATCTAATTTCATAATATATGATATTTATTTGTAATATTGGAATTGTATGGTATTTTTTTGTAAATGAGATGTTTTTCTTGAATTTTGGAAATGTGGAATATTATAAATATTAAAAATAGATATTTTGATATTAATTACATATATATTTATTTATTAAAAATATAAGTTTTATTTATAATAGAAATCACATTTTCTAAAGAAAATTATATTTAAAATCTTTCGAGATCGTATGCTCCTTGCGGAGGTCTGCATCTCACTCTACTAAGCTCGAGAATGTGCGATAATCCACACCATCCCGAACGGGTTCCTCGAAATGGGTTGTAGCGGCACATTGCAAAGATTTGTTAAAAATACACATTTTGTAGAAAAAAGTTTTTATAAGTCGGAGGTAGTTATGTGTAAAATCGTATTTTTCTCAAAACTATGTTCCCAAATATCATCGTGCTATGTTACATATGAGTGTTGTGATGAGGTAGGTCATTACCTCGTGAGTTTTCTAAAACTAGCATGGTTAAAAGGTATAAACATGTCGATATGAAACATAAAGGTATTTTAATGTAAAATTGAAATAAAACTGGCTATGGTTATCATTTTAATGTCAAACTTGATCTATTGTATTAGTTAATGAGTATTAAACAATATATCAAAAATTGTAGGTTTGTTATTAAGAAAATGTTGTATTTTTAAAAGAAAAGAGAATCGGAAGCTGGATAACTCCGCTTCCGACACGTTTTAAGAATTAAGAATTTGAGAATGGAAAAAGAGAGAGAGAAGGGGGGCTTACTGGATTAGGGTCAAGAGAGGCGTAAGAGGAAGATGGGGGAAGCACAGGTGCGTCGTTTCGTCGCCGGAAACTCCTCGGATCGTCGTCGGAATTTCGTCGGAGCTTCGCCCTTTGCTAATTCCACTTGCACACAAAAAGTCTTGAGAATTTTCTTGAGAGTTTGGACAGAGATTTGAGAGTGAGGAGGGGTGATTTTAGGTGTGGTATTTATAGGAAAAATTAGGGTTTAGGGATGTGAAAGGGTGTATTAAGAATTTGTATAAAAAATAGATTAAATTAGGGTTTTAATTTGCTCTGTAAATGTGCAGGGAATTTAAATAGTACAGGGGTTATGGGAAGTTCAAGAGTTGCCAGAAAAATGAAAAAAAGAAATAGGGTTTCGAGCTGAGTCGGCCGGTGGCGCCGGCTGATTCGCGCTTCCCGCCGACCCGAGTCGGGGCTCCCCTCGATGCCACGTGTCCCCGACGCTTTGACTACTGCAGTGGACTCGTTTGTTTTATGTGTGACTCTTCAGTTTACGTGTTATGCACGTGTAGACCCTTGGGGTTCTAAAAGATTAAAATAATTTAATAAAAAATAATGTGTGGCTGATGGGATTTGAACTCTGGTGCTTTGGTTCGGCAGTGTAAGGTCTTACTAATGAGCTACAAGCTCCTTCTTGCTGTTCTAAAGCAAAACAAACTTATAACTTGTGCTCAGGAAAAATTACCCCTTTCTGTATTTTTGAAAAAAAATGTACAGAAAGTTTAGGGTTGTTACATCGGCCAGAACTTGAGCTCGTTCAAGGAGTTGGATCGATTTAGAGGATGAAGTCGATGTCTCGGCTATGATCGAGTGGGTTGCAAGCGATGGGTGCTTGGGTTAGCGGCAACGATTGTAGTGATGTTCGTGGGTGTTTTCTTGGTCGATGGAAGATGATGGATGTGATGATGATGAAGGGTGGCCGGAGTTTAATGAAGAAGAAGATGATGGTTGTAGATGGTGACGATCTCGGCTACAGCAAGAAGTGCTCCGGCGAGGGTGAAAGGGATCTCGGTGTTGGGTGTTGATGCATAAGCCTGCTTAGGAAGATGAGGGTGTGAGAGGTTCAAGGTGGGTTCTTGGTGAAGGCTAGGGTCACGGAGCTTGGGAAAATGGCGACGAGGGTGATGATGATGCGGCTAGGGTCGAGTAGAGGAAGAAAAGAAGGGGTTATTAGAGGCGACGGGGATAGGCTGAGGGTTTGCCGGCAAGATGGGGTGCTTGGTGGTTGATGGAGATGCGGTGGTCGGAAGGATGGTTCGGGAGGTTGGTGATGGGGTCTCGGTCGTTAATGATGGAGCTCGGATGAGGCGGTGCTTGCTAAGTGGAGGTGCAGGAGGTGGTTGCGGCTAGAGGGAGGTGGCAGTGAATGATGGGTTTCGGGCGAAGATGGCTGCGGTGACGATGAGGGGTGCGGAACAGATGGCGACGAAGAAGAAGAGAGGAGGAAGGAGAAGGTGAGCGGGAGAGAGAGATGCGATGAAGAGAGAGAGGGAGATTTATAGAAAGAGGGAGAGAGAGAGAGATTTTAATAAAAGGAAAAATATAAATTTTTATATTATATAGGTTTAGTATATTTATATATGTATATAGATTATATATATAACTAACAATATAATAAAAGATATTACCAAACTCCAATCCATCTTTACCAAATTTAAATAAAATATATTATACACCACATAGTCTCCTTAAACTATACACTAAAGGTTATAATATTGTATATATTTTAATATAATATATATTCAGTATCTAGAATGTTTAAGATTTAGGCATAAAAGATAAAAGTCAATATAAAAACATAAGATAACATGATGACAATATATATATATATATAATATCACTAACGTATGGTTATCAAAAAATATATGCATATAATTCAAAAATTATATATATATATATATATATATATATATATATATATATTCATATGGATTTAGTTAACGGATAAATATTCATAAAATATAATCTGGCACCATAACGGGTTTCACACATGCGGTTCGGGTCGAATAAACACTTTTACTATACAAACCAATCACAACCCAAATAATAAAAAAAAACTTAAAATACTAATTAATATCGTACGTTCGTGCTAGGGTGTTACATTATACCCAATTACAAAAGAATTTCGTCTTCGAAATTCACGAAACAGGAAAAGTCAAGAACAATGAAGATACAAATATAAAGAAAGAGATATGGAAATTTTTGTCGAACTTCGTCTTCACGTTTCCAAGTAGATTCTCCATGCGAACGATTTTCTCACAAAACAAGCACTAAATGGATCACCCTATGCTTGAAAACCTTTTTCTCGTCGATCCACAATAACCATCGGTTGCTCTTCATAAGTCAAATGCCCCCTCATTGTCAATTCCAAGTGGTTTACGACGTGCGTCTCATCTCGATCATACTTGCGAACTTGAGATATATGAAACACATCATGAATACCCACCAAGGATGGTGGTAAAGCCAATCAAGAAGCTACTTCTCCAATACGCTCAATGATATCAAAATGCCCCACGAATCGAGAATTAAACTTGCCTCGACTACCAAACTGGATCACTCCCCTAGTCGGTGATGTTTTCGAGAACACATGATCACCAACAATAAACTCTAATAGTCTTCTTCCAGTACCCCCTCAACTTTTCTGTCGATCTTGTACCACCTTCATGAATCAGGTTAATTTTCTCCACAGTTTGCACAATCTGTTCCAGCCCCAACAATCTTCTTTCTCCAATATCATCCCAACATACTGGTGAGTGACACTTACGACCGTATAATATTTTGAATGGAGCCATCTTCATAGCCACCTGAAAACTATTATTATACGAGAACTCCACTAAATATAAATAATCCTCCCACGAACCCTTGAAATCTAACATGCAAGCTCTCAACATATTTTCAAGAGTTTTGATCGTTTTCTTGGACTGTCCATCTGTCTAAGGATGATAGGCCGTACTAAATTTCAAGCGAGTCCCTAAACTTCGTTGGAGACTCCTCCAAAAATGTGATAGGAACCGGGTGTTACTATCAGAAAAAACACTCACTGGTACTCCACGCAATCTCGCAATCTCCTGTATGTACCTCTCTGCTAAATCTCCGTCAACTGACCAACTCGAAACGGTACAAAATGAGTTGCCTTTGTCAATCGATCGACAATTACCCAAACTGCGTTATTGCCCTTTGGTTTCTGTGGTAAGGCTGTCACAAAATCTATTGTTACATGTTCTCATTTCCATTGAGGAATCAGAAGTGGTTGCAACAAACCAGTTACCGTTTGATGTTCAGTCTTGACTTGCTGACACACCAAACACCTTGACACGTAACGGGCGATCTCACTTTTCATGCCTTCCCACCAAAAGTGTTGTCGCAAATCTCTATATATCTTCGTACCTTCTGGATGTACCGAATATGCGGAACTATGAGCCTCCTTCATGACTTCTTCACGAACTCTCTTTTAGGCACACACAAAGAACCATTTTCGTGAATTAATAAATCCATTCGAAGTCCTGCCTCTACCTGTCCTCGAAATTTCGGCAATCTAGGATCGTGCAACTGCGCTGTCTTAATGCTATCAATCAACGATAACTGTACTTGCAACTGCATCAACTGTCCCGAAGAATCTGGCAGTACGAGCTCCAACTCGAATCTCTGAAAATCCGCTATAATCTCATTCTACGAAATCAACATCCGTATTGCTAGCAACCGACTTAAAGTATCCGGTACTATATTAACTTCCCCGGATGGTACTTTAGATCAAGATCATAATCGGCCATCAGCTCCAACCATCTACGTTGGCTCATGTTGAGCTCTTTCTGTGTGAACACATATTTTAGTCTCTTGTGATCAGTAAATACCTCGCCATTTTTGCCCAATAAGTAGTGTCTCCAAATCTTTAACACAAAATAACTGCTGCCAGTTCCAAGTCATGAGTTGGATAGTTCTTCCCATGAGTCTTCAACTGTCTCGACGCATAAGCTACAATATTTCCATGCTGCATCAAAACACATCCCAAGTCTTTCCCAGATGTGTCGCTGTGAATAACTAATCCTCCGGAACCATCTGGCACCGTTAAAACATAGGAGCGGTTGTCAACCTTTGCTTCTGCGCCTCAAAAGCTAACACATACTTCTCGAACCAAACAAACGGTAACTCTTTTCATGTTAGCTTGGTTAAGGGTTCTGCTATCCGGACGAAGTTCTCCACAAACTTTCAATAGTATCCTGCAAGCCCAAATAAACTTCTGATCTCTCCTACATTCTTTAGAGTCAGCCAGTCGTGAACAGCTGCAATCTTTTCCGGGTCAACTGCAATACCATCTCCGAATACAACATGACCCAATACTTCATTTCATCGAGCCAAAACTCGCACTTACCCTTCTTAGAATACAACTTTTCTTGTCTCAACGTCTACAGTGCGATTCTTAAATGTTCTTCATGCTCATCTTTACTCCTCGAGTAGACCAGAATATCATCAATGAATACCACCACGAACTGATCTAGAAATGGTGAAAATATCCGATTCATTAAGCCCATAAATATCGCCGGTGCATTATTAACTCCAAATGGCATAACTAGATACTCGTAATTCTCATATCGAGTTCGGAACGCCGTCTTGCGAATGTCTTCTGCTTTCACCCGAACTTGGTGATAACCTGATCGAAAATCCATCTTCGAGAAAACTCTCGCGCCACTGAGTTGATCGAATAATTAGCCAATGCGAGGAATTGGGTATTTATTCTTGATGGTCACCCGATTTAACTCTCGATAGTCGATGCATATTCTCCACATGCCATATTTCTTCTTAACCAAAAGAACTGGAGCTCCCCACGGTGAACCGCTGCTGCGAATCCAACCCTTCTCAAATAATTCAGAAACTTGTCTCTTCACCTCTTCCAGTTCTACCGGTGCCATCGGATAATAAGCCTTTGAAATTGGCGCTGTTCCGGGAATAATATCAACCGCGAACTCCATATCTCGTTTTGGTGGTAAACCCGAGATGTCCTTGAACACATCCATGAAGTCCCGAACCACTATCAGCGCTTCATCTGCAACTTGTACATGAACTTCACCTTTGAGTTCCCCTCATCATGAATTTACAAGTTTGTTCTAAGACTTGTGGGTTATTAGCCCATCACACATCTGATGCGCTACCCTGTAAATTGAGACGGGCTTGTTTAAACTTCTTCAATGAAATATCTTACACCGATCGCCTTTGAAGTGGTCTGTACCAGCTCCGCTAGGGTCAATGTCGAACTACAAAAATCATCATATGCTTTCTTGTGTTCCTCCTTATTCTTTGAAATGCAGACGAATAGGTCACTACGGGACAAGGGGAAAGATATAACGCGGTTGTTGGATCCAGGTTCACGATAAAATATAAGCTCGTAAGCAATGACACCGAGAGAAAAGCAGAGTAGTAAAAAGAACACAAATCAATAAAAAAAAAAGAATCAAAATATGACTCCCAAGTTACCTAAATAGAGTACCACATTGTAACCATACTGCAGTATATGGTTATAATTACATAACTCCATCCAAGTCACTCAAATCTTACTATCAGAGTTAAGGGAATAAGATAGAAGAAACAATCAAGAGGATTATAAGTTAAGATGCAATGTTGTTTCCATAATGTGGAGATAAAAGAGTTTAAAGGAAAGATAAGATTTAAAAATTTGAATGACAAGACAATAATGTGGCAGGACATGTTCCTAAAATTCTGGGTCTTAAGGACAATGTATTAGGTGCTATACCCAACTACAAAAGAACCAAGCCCCAGTTAACCTAAAACCTATGCTCTGATACCAATAAAACCTTGTCACGCCCCGCTTCCTTAAATACGTAAATTCGGAACGTCACAAAACCAACCATGCTGCCTATGGTAAAGAAATATCCCCCCATAATCATATTACGGCTGTCAATCAGTAATCAAGAACAATAATATAATTATCTATCTCTAAACATGTTCAATAACCACAAACGATGTCAGGAAACAGTAGCGGAAGCAATAAAAATCCAAGGAAAAAAAAGAATACATAAACCATCGGTAAGAACTAGATCAATGGGATGCCTCTCACTGATCGGCAATCCTATCAAAATAATCGCAGTCCTCCTGTGCTAAGGTCAAATATCTGGGCCATGCAAAATCCGGAAGTCAGTGCGTCATAAATATCAGAATAATAATAACTAAACAGTATGTTATACAGGATGTCACGTGCAGAGTAAGGTATGCGCATAAACAAACAATCACATGTGTTATAATATCAGGCTATCGGTATTCAAACATGTCACGTGTATCCTAGGGTTTGTATTTCTAGGTTAACTTTCTTATAGGTATTTGAAACCAATAAATGTATTCCTCCATATAACTTAAAAGTATATATCCCATTACCCCCGGGACCACCCATCAAGTAATATCCTTTTAAGTTACACTTCAGTTCCACTTTTGATTTCCTCATTTCCTCACGTTTCGTTATCCAAATCAGGTATGAATAATATTTACCTAATACCAACACAGAAATAGGCAGGTACATATTATGTCTATCTAGACAATATGCCACGTCCATCAGGACAACAAGTCAGAATTGTTGGCAACGGTAAATATCAAGAGTAAGCAGGAACAAGTAAGATAGAAATATCCGTAACAAGATGACGGGTTATCACATTTCTTGGATTGTCCATCTGTCTGAGGATGATAGGCCGTACTAAATTTCAAGCGAGTACCTAAACTTCGTTGCAGACTCCTCCAAAAATGTGATAGGAACCGGGTGTCACGATCAGAAACAACACTCACTGGTACTCCACGCAATCTCACAATCTCCTGCATGTACCTCTCTGCTAAATCTCCGTTAACTGACAAACTCGAAACGGTACAAAATAAGCTGCCTTTGTCAATCGATCGACAATTACCCAAACTGCGTTATTGCCCTTTGGTTTCCGTGGTAAGGCTGTCACAAAATCTATTATTACATGTTCTCATTTCCATTGAGGAATCAGAAGTGGTTGCAACAAACCAGTTACCGTTTGATATTCAGTCTTGACTTGCTGACACACCAAACACCTTGACACGTAACGAGCGATCTCTCTTTTCATGCCTTCCCACCAAAAGTGTTGTCGCAAATCTCTATATATTTTCGTGCCTTCTGGATGTACCGAATATGCAGAACTATAAGCCTCCTTCATGACTTCTTCACGAACTCTCTTTTAGGCACACACAAAGAACCATCTTCATGAATTAATAAATCCGTTCGAAGTCCTGCCTCTACCTGTCCTCAAAATTTCGGAAATCTAGGATCATGCAACTGCACTGTCTTAATGCTATCAATCAACGATGACTGTACTTGCAACTGCATCAACTATCCCGAAGAATCTGGCAGTACGAGCTCCAACTCGAATCTCTGAAAATCCGCTATAATCTCCTTCTATGAAGTCAACATCCGTATTACTGGCAACCGACTTAAAGTATCCGGTACTACATTAACTTTCTCAGGATGGTACTTTAGATCAAGATCATAATCGGCCATCAGCTCCAAGCATCTACGCTGGCTCTTGTTGAGCTCTTTCTGTGTGAACACATATTTTAGTCTTTTGTGATCAGTAAATACCGTGCCATTTTTTCCCAATAAGTAGTGTCTCCAAATCATTAACGCAAAATAACTGCTGCTAGTTCCAAATCATGAGTTGGATAGTTCTTCTCATGAGTCTTCAACTATCTCGATGCATAAGCTACAATATTTCTGTAACACCCTAGTTCATTTATACCAATTCCAGTTCTCGTATTTCCTTAATTATGGTATTTTTCTGATTTATCGTGTTTTGGGTGCGAATAGTATTTTACATTTTACATTGCATTCGACCCGACCCGCTTGCTTGAACCTATTTGATTCATATTTATAGATTACCCTGACTTGTTACATAGACACGTGCATCTCATGTATACTGCATACTGGCATTTTACCATATAACATTTTAGGTCATGTAAAATAATTTAAAATTGCATTTAATAGCCTGCATGATACCCCTAACCCCGTGGTAGCATCCGCGCATCTTGTTCTCGTCTCATTCAGTGAAACGGACGTGTTTGGATGGCTGCGCGCATGTACGTGCATCCGTTCTTAGGGGTATGCATTTTCGTTACCTGAGCATTCATTTTGAATTTTGAAAGTCGCACATATTTTTCGTATTTTAAATCTGAAGTATTAGACCCGACCCGTGCGTGTTTTGAAATATTTTGGTATCCCGCCAAAATTCAATTTATTTAATTTTAAAATTTACTTTAAATATTTTCATTCGATTTCTTTAACAAACTGAAAGCTCTTATCTAAAATTTTAAATCTAAAAATCTTTTAAATTTTTAAATCTAATTTCGTAACAAACTAACAACTCCTTTCTCTCTCTCTCTCCTCTGCATATATATATATATATATATTATATATATTTTATTTATTTAATTTTTCTTTCCTTATTTAATAGATAGTCTCTTCTTCTTTATTCTTTCTTTTTCTTGATCTTGTTTCTTGATTCCGGTGATCACCGCCGGAGCCGTGCTCGTCGCTGACGATTCGAGTGATCCACTGAACGTACCTAACTTTCGTGATCACTCTCGTGCGTTATTTAGAACCGTTCTGTGTACCGTGCGCGCGTCGCGACATTTCGCCGACGAAGGACGTTCCGTACACATCCGTTCTTGTTCCGTCTAGGCAAATTAATCTTGCTACATGCTATATAATTCATTTTATACCTATTTAAATAAATACCATACCTATAGTTTAAATCTAATACCCCATGTTTAATTTTATAACGTTTCGATGTTCCGTTTGCATCCGTTTATATCATTTTAAATCTAGATCATGAAAACTTATCTTGTGACATACTAGTTTACATTATACTGCATCCATATCATTTAAAATATATATCGTCGTAATATTTCTCATTATTGTCTTTAATTAGTTTATAATCTGCATTTTATAATGTTATACATTTGAAAATATTATAGTTTACGCATGAAACGCCATCGCAAAGCGGATACGACAAATCTGAAATTTACTGTACACCTTACCTTATAAAATTCATTATAAATCATAGAAAAATCATTAGTATACGTTCTTTAGTTCGTTGCGAAGATAACTCAGAGTAATATAACTCTACAAAATATTTACTTACAAAATAAATTGTTTAAATAACGTAAAATGCAAATGAATATGTCTCTAAACTGCTGTCCAGGGAAATTCCGGCAGCAAATTTTAAACTTCGAATGTTCATAGCTTTTTGTAGGGACAACCTGAGATACTTATACTTATAAAAATGAAAATCTTATTGAATTATCTTTGTTTTGGTATAAAACACGTCCCTTTTGGAGAACGTTTGTTATTTTTAAGCTATTTTACAAATCAGGGTAACGCTGAATTTCTGAACGGAACTTTCTTGTGCATGGTTAATCAATACCACTTTTATAGTTATTAATCGCTTTGAATATGCTATCCATATTAATATTATTATATCAATATTTATATCAAATATTTCTTAGTTGTACATCCCATATTACCATTTTATAGTTTTATAACTTTTCGAATACCCGTTTGCATCCATCGCATTTAAGATACATATAATTGCATCCATAGATCACATTACTACATAATACTGTGATATTAACACTCCATATTTAATAAATTGCATCCTAATTAATATTGAAACTATAAGTGTAACCCTAATCGATAACTGTGCATCTGTATGCCTTAATCTGTACCTGATTGCATATCACATTACAATGTTCCATTTTATTGTGCTATTAGTACCCATGCTTGTTTTGTATACCCATGCTTATGCTAGTTGATTATGAGCACCCACATAACATTTTGTGCTTCCTGACATGACCTGTTGCACTTCCTACCTGATAGGACATGGTACCGTACACTCTTGACATGACCTGACACCTAAATACACTACTTGACTTGACCTGATGTACCATGGCTTGACCTGTTACCTGATCTTGTGTCTAAGGCCAACAAACCTAACATGTAGTCCTTACGGACCGTTCCTGTTGTCTATCCAGACAAAGCTGCACCTACCTGATCCTGAGTTGGCATTAGTTCTTGATTACTTAAAATACCTGACTAGACACTTATAACTTGGGGGTATGGGGAAATCAATGATGAAATCCTGACTTGTAACTCGACAGTTGCTTGCTTATACTGATTAGTTTTTAGAGGCTAGGCCCGCCTCGTGACGATGCTGCTGACATCGTTGGTCTGTACCCTTTTCCTATTAGTGCCTAGCGGCACGTCTCGGTTTCAGTCCGAGAGTCTTAGACCGTGGTCCCGGGCATGCACGGGATACTATTGAGTTACATCGATGATTCATCAAATTGATTTCAAAGACTTGAAAGTAGATAACCAATTGACCAGTTTAGTTTACTCACTGCACGCTACCTTTCACTGCCCTGATTTAGATTGCTTTACACCTGCTTTACTATTTATGATTATACTTGCATGTCTAGCTACCCTGTTTACATATTGTTGCTTGATGTTATGACGCGCTGACGTCTGGGTTTTGCATGGCCCAGATCCTTCTACCTTTGTTGCAGACTGATCAGGAGTATTGCCGCTGTTAGACCGAGCGGTGAAGTTCCTGTCGGTATGTAGTTTTACTTTCCAGGTGTTTCATTATTGTATCTTTTGCTTCCGCATATCATTATTTCTTGACTCATTCATTCTGGCTCATGGACATGTACTAGATAGTTTATTTTACTTTCCTGTTCTTGATATCTCTACAGCCGTAATGTGACTGTGGAGGGATTTTTTCTATCCACAGGTAGCATGGTTGGCTATGTCACGTGCCCATCTTAGCGTACTCTGGGAAGCGGGGCGTGACAATTTCCATGCTGCATCAAAACACATCCCAAGTCTTTCCCAGATGCGTCGCTGTGAATAACTAGTCCTCCGGAACCATCTGGCACCGTTAAAACATAAGAGCGATTATCAACCTTTGCTTCTGCGCCTCAAAAGCTAACACATACTTCTCGAACCAAACAAACGATAACTCTTTTCGTGTTAGCTTGGTTAAGGGTTCTGCTATCCGGGCGAAGTTCTCCACAAACTTTCGATAGTATCCTGCAAGCCCAAGTAAACTTCTGATCTCTCCTACATTCTTTAGAGTCAGCCAATCGTGAACAGCTGTAATCTTTTCCGGTCAACTGCAATACCATCTCCGAATACAACATGACCCAATACTTCATTTCATTGAGCCAAAACTCGCACTTGCTCTTCTTAGAATACAGCTTTTCTTGTCTCAACGTCTACAGTGCGATTCTTAAATGTTCTTCATGCTCTTCTTTACTCCTCAAGTAGACCAGAATATCATCAATGAATACCACCACGGACTGATCTAGAAATGGTGAAAATATTCGATTCATTAAGCCCATAAATATCGTCGGTGCATTAGTAACTCCAAATGGCATAACTAGATACTCGTAATGCTCATATCGAGTTCAGAACACCATCTTGCAAATGTCTTCTGCTTTCACCCGAACTTGATGATAACCTGATCGAAAATCCAACTTCGAGAAAACTCTCGCGCCACTGAGTTGATCGAATAATTCGCCAATGCGAGGAATTGGGTATTTATTCTTGATGGTCACCCGATTTAACTCTCGATAGTCGATGCATATTCTCCGCATGCCATATTTCTTCTTAACCAAAAGAACTGGAGCTCCCCACGGTGAACCGCTGCTGCGAATCCAACCCTTCTTAAATAATTCAGAAACTTGTCACTTCACTTCTTCCAGTTCTACCGGTGCCATCGGATAATAAGCCTTTGAAATTGGCGCTGTTCCAGGAATAATATCAACCTCGAACTCCGCATCTCATTATAGCGGTAAACCCGAGATGTCCTTGAACACATCCATGAAGTCCCGAACCACTATCAGCGCTTCATCTGCAACTTGTACATGAACTTCACCTTTGAGTTCACCTCATCATGAATTTACAAGTTTGTTTTAAAACTTGTGGGTTATCAGCCCATCACACATCCGCTGCGCTACCCTGTAAATTGAGACGGGTCTGTCTAAACTTCTTCAATGAAATATCTTACACCGACCACCTTTGAAGTGGTCTGTACCAGCTCCCGCTGGGGTCAATGTCGAACTATAGAAATCATCATATGCTTTCTTGTGTTCCTCCTTATTCTTTGAAATGCAGACGAATAGGTCACTACGGGACAAGGGGAAAGATATAACGCGGTTGTTGGATTCAGGTTCACGATAAAATATAAACTCGTAAGCAATGACACCGAGGGAAGAGCAGAGTAGTAAAAAAAACACAAGTCAATAAAAAAAGAATTAAAATAGGACTCCCAAGTTACCTAAATAGAGTACCGCATTGTAACCATACTGCGGTATATGGTTACAATTACATAACTCCATCCAAGTCACTCAAATCTTACTATCAGAGTTAAGGGAATAAGATAGAAGAAACAATCAAGAGGATTATAAGTTAAGATGCAATGTCGTTTCCATAATGTAAGATAAAAGAGTTTAAAGGAAAGATTAGATTTAAAAATTTGAATGACAAGACAATAATATGGCAGGACATGTTCCTAAAATTCTAGGTCTTAAGGACAATGTATTATGTGTTATACCCAACTACAAAAGGACCAAGCCCCGGTTAACCTAAAACCTATGCTCTGATACCAACAAAACCTTGTCATACTCCGCTTCCTAAAATACGTAAATTCGGAAAGTCACAAAACCAACCATGCTGCCTATGGTAAAGAAATATCCTCCCATAGTCATATTATGGCTGTCAATCAGTAATCAAGAACATTAATATAATTATCTATCTCTAAACATGTCCAATAACCACAAACGATGTCAGGAAACAGTAGCGGAAGCAATTAAAGGGATTTTAACGGAGATATGAAAGTTTAAAATGAAGTTACAAGACTAAAAGACTATTGCACATTCACAAAGATGTGTATGAACGAAAACAGGTGAGAGGTGCAGTGAAGAATAAGACGAAGTTCTTTGTTAATGACAATAAAAATCCTAGATTAACTATAAAATGAAAACTCAAGAAAAGCTTATGACTTTACAAACTCGTGAGATACTTTTGAAGTTATTCCTGGTCTTTATTGAAGGCGTGAAGACTTTTAATCAAAATTCTTGAAATAAAACGACACTATTTGCATAAGCACGTAAAGACGTATAGAAGTTTAAGTTAAATGAAGACAGAGGTATGAAAAATAAGGGTTGGATATTTCTAACTTATGATGATAGAGTTTCTAATTTAGATACTGAACTTTATGATTTGAATTGACTGTGAACTTACGAAACTAGCTTGACGGGATTTCGTAGGTGTAATCCGCTGAAAACCCTCAGAAAATAACACCCCTCCTACTAGGGACAGCTAGAGGTTTAAAAGCTTGTTGCACTAGCTAAGTGCAATCGTGTTGCCTACGAAAATGTGCTAGATTTTCTTTTTCTTTTAAAATAAAAACGTTTGCTCGGGACGATCAAAAGATAAGTTTGGGGGTATTTGATCAGTCATATTTATTGCATATTTTTACGGTCATTTTCCATATTTTTATTAATTACTAAATGGTTTTATTTGTAATTTAAAAACATATGTGAGTTTATGTGTAAAATGATTTTGTCATATATTTCTTAACTTATAATTAATATAATTGGGAGTAATGTATGTATATCATATTTAAATAAAATATCCATGTGATTCTTAATCATTATTAATAAAATATGCATATCATATCATATCAAATATTCTTGAATTTCTAAACCATTAATTAATTTAATTGTGAGCAAATTGGCTGAATATCTTATTTTTATAAAATAAATGCTACTAATGATTTGATTTGAGATATTATACAGGTTTAAAGGTAAAAAAAATAGTTCAAGACTGCAAATAGAATTTAAGAGATCAAATCAAATCAAATTCAATAATTAAAACTGGCAAGTTTAAGACCAGATTGAAGATTCTCACAACTACAGAGAGAAGAAAATATTTTCAAAATATAATCATCAGAAAAATTTCCTAAAATCACGAGAAAAAAGCACAAAAAATTTTATAAAATAATTCCACCAAACGGCGGCGGAACCGCAAAATTCCTTCACAAATAAGGACGGAGCAGCGGTCGAATCATGGCCGTTCGATATAAAATTTCAGGGGCATGATCGCCATTACAAGTACATCAATATTAGGGTTAGGGTTTTGTAATCCAGGTCATATATAAAGGACCGAGCAACATTGAATAAGAGATATCTAGGGTTTTATGTTGTTTATAGCATTTTTCTTTTAGCCATTGAGAATTTGTAATGATGATGCAAGTTTTAATTAATAAAAGGGAGAGTGGTTTTTAATTATGTCTCTTTTTATGGTTCTTATAATTCTTGCATTTAATATCGTATTTAATTTCTGTACTTAATTTTTCTTGCTTTTAATTTTTAGTTAGTTGGATGGGCTTTTTATGACTTATTCATCTTTCTTTCTTCTCCTTGATTTTTAAGCGATATGCTATCAAAAGAAACTCCTTACTTTTTGTGAGTGATCTTAAAGCTGGCTTTATAATTTATTTCTCAACCCTATTCTTTTTTTCTTTTTGATTTTAATGGGTGAGTAATTTCCTCGCTCGTTAGGGTTTAGGAAAGTGGAGTTTGAGAGATAGAAAAAAAATTTGTACTTTCCTTAATCCAATTATGAATCTAAAACTTTTTTAAAGATAAACCACTTCTCTATCTTTTTAGACGCTCTATCTTTCAATGATAATTGCAACCCAATTTTCCAGACAAGTTATAGGAACTTTACTAGAGGCTTGAGATAATAGTAATTAATGGAAGGAGAAGGGTTAATGAAGGGAATCTTTAGTATCCCTTTACATTCTAATCCCCATTGTTTGCTATTATTCTTGTATAAATTCAACAGGTGGGTAAAGTATTTTTAATATCTCTCTTAAACAACCCAAATCCTGACCCTAATGAGTTCTTTTATCATTAAGTTTTCAAATCTCTTTTAAAATAAAAACGACAAATCCAAATTTTTTTGTATTAACTCGTCTAAAACAAGATTAGTAATTTACCATCTTCTTGTGGACGACCCGTACTCACCGCGGCTACCTTATGCGATACAGTGTTGATTGCGGTAATTAGGAAAAACTAAAAAACAAATTTTCACATCAATCATTGACCGTTTAGCATAGTTTTGTGTGTATCTTCTCACCCCTCCCAACAGTAACATCACGGCGGCTTAGCCACATGCCGAAGGAATCCAACACCTGCTGAAGTTGTTTGTTCGACTTAACAAGAGGCTTCGAGCGACCAATCAACTTAGCTGAAAAACATGCTCAAGAATATAGGTCATCACGTTCGAAAATTTTGCCATGGAAACCACGATAAAAGAAGAATGATGGGAGATGTTGTGTATCTCAAAGGCATAACAGCTATGCCATATAAATATAAGATTCAAGGATGAAGAGTTCTCTCCGAACAATCAAAACATTTATCATACTTATGTCACACTTATGTCTTTTAATCTACCTTAGAGAGTGTAGAAGACTATGTTGTCGAAGTCCCAGCTAGAGTGGATTCCGAATCCCTCATTGTTCAATAATCCTCGGCTAAAGTTTTCACATAATTAGAGAAGGAATCCTTCGCTAGTAAGGCTTTTTTTTGCAGCAGGCCCAAGCCTGTAGCTTGGACTTTGTAAATTTGGCCCCGAATGTGTTTATTTGGCATATATGGCGATGTACTTGGTATTATTTGCACTTCAATATAAAAAAAAGATTGGTTGGCTGATATGTATGTATATATGTTGTAATTTACGCAGGCTTGTTGCCCGTTGCGAGCGGTTTATATGGTGAACTTCGCTTTATGGGAGAGCCGCTGAATGAATGGCCGAATCTTTATGTTTTTGAGCATAGGGGATGTGGGTTTCTTAGTTAAGGATTGATGCATAGCTGCGGTTGCTTGTCGCCTTGTCTAGTCTATGTTACGTGATAATATCTATTTCATTGGTTTTATAATCATGATTAATTCCCCTAGTTGGCTGGCAATAAATCTTTGGGTAAATTGTCAAATAGCCCCTGGCCTACTTCAAACTTATGTAAAAACCTCTGAGCTTTTTGCTCTTGTTAAAAAAACCTAGATCCAATCAAAACATCATGTGTACCAATTGCTTGTAAAATCTAAACAGTTGCAGTTGCCTGTAATATCAAAGCAGTTGCCTGTAATATCCAAACAGTTGAGGAAATACAAAACCTAAATAAAATACAACCCAGGAATTTTTTCTCAAAGATTTTAAACTGTAAATCCTTCACAACAATTTCAAAAATTACAATGGTTTTCATACAGCTCCTAGAGGGGCTGAGGCCTTTTGACAATTTACCCTAAATCTTTTGAAAGGACGTCTACAAGGGAAGTTTGTTCTAAATATACATATAATAATGCAACCAAAAAAAAATCTTAATTGCCTGCGATTGTCTCCCAATAATTAAGCTGCTGTAAAACCATTCCCTCTTGATCACAAGGGAAAAAGAGGAAAGAATCAACCATACAATACAACAAACAAATTCAGTAAGCACAATGTAAACAAAAAATCTGATAAAAGCTCGTAGTTACATGACAATGTTAACACACTCACAATGCCATCTGGCTCTTCACGCAGCTAACATACATCACTAATGGCTCAAGCACACCAAGCTGAGCAAAGCAACAACCAAGCAGAGCACAGCATTCACAGCATTAGCTGGTGGCTGACCACTGCCCTTGGCATCATCAGCTGGCACGGGCACTGGCGGTGAGTCAGCAACGTCAGCCACAGCTGGCAGCGGTGGGTCCACAATGTTGGCGATTTTGAGGGCAGGGGCAGGGGCTGCAGTTGGGCTCAAGGCGCCTTGCGGAATCACCTGGACCATATCCCCAGCTCGCACTGGAAGGATCGAGTAATCCAACTTCGCATTTGGATCAGAGCATGGGCTTCCTGTAAGATAATTCAGCTTACTGTATCAATAATTGTTACAATGAAACTAAAAACACAACTTAAACAAATTTGATTTGTAAATAGTTTGTATATATGTGCATATGTGCAATTTCCATCAGAATCTCATATTGGAGACTCATTAACCCTGTGTAGGTTTGATTGTTTGTACTTGGCAGTGTAATGTGTTTGCAACTACATGTAGATCCGGCTACTGGAAACCCCTACTTTTCTTTTCACGTCTAAGGGGAAAAAATTAAAAAAAAAAAATACTCCCTTTTTTACATTTGTTAGTAATTATTTCTGAAAAGTGGAAGATTTGAGTGCAGTATTAACTATATAGGTTGTCTAACTATAATTGCACATCCAACTACATGCAACTACAACAACTTGAAACCAACCGCCTATAT
The DNA here is from genome assembly GCA_030015575.1 of Agapanthus africanus. NCBI lineage: Eukaryota > Viridiplantae > Streptophyta > Magnoliopsida > Asparagales > Amaryllidaceae > Agapanthus > Agapanthus africanus. The sequence goes on along the minus strand of JASDDO010000016.1, from coordinate 354,729,759 downwards.
TTAGATGTTGGTAGTCGGCCCCCCAAAATTTTTTTTTAAAAAAACAGCCATATTTAACTACCAAGTTGTGATACCTTTTTGCCCTGTGCAGATAACGTGAAACTATCCGTGGCTAAAATTAAATATTTTAGACACTAAAGCAAACTCTCCCTAATATTAAACAGAAATCTACATTTTTAACCTTATTCATATCTATATTTATTATATGTGCAATCGCACATGCTTAGAATCTGGATAAATGCATAATACTTACTCATAAAGGCACTTGCAGTGCCTGGGAACTCAGTAATGATCCCATCGACTCCCACTCCACCAATAAAAGTAGCAATCTCCAGTATCGGATCCGAGAAGTAATCGAACGCCACCGTTATAAACTCATTCCTAAACACCGTAACAAAAACAGATACTTTGGCCGCATGCAACTCGTCCACCACTTTGGATGAAGAATACAAAAATGAGTCAGTGGTCCTAAAAATCGAGGATCTCACGATCTCGACGGCATCAGCGTATTTTTTAATCTCGTCCACTGAGGGTTGAGGCACGTCGCTAATGGTATCTTCAATGCTGAGGACTCTTTTGTAGCTTGGGTTGCTGTGTTGGAATGCTGAGAGAACTGATGTGTCGTCTGATTGGATGAAGACTTGTTGGGTGGTGGATTTATCATAGCTGGCGTTTGTTAATGCAGAGGAGACTGCATCGACTACGCCAAGGCCTTTTTTTGATGCGAGATATGGAGCGTTCTGCATGTGATAAGTTTGAACAAATTTATGATTTTTGCAATAAGTCATGTTCCAGAAAATATAAGTATATTTCTAGGTTTATTTATAATTACTCAAATTAAATCAGTTGGAAAGTACATGGAAATAAATTCAGTTTCTGCTTGTTAGGTAATTTGAACTAGAAATCCATCTTGGAACCCTCTGCGTGACGAAACTCGGACAGTCATTTTTTTGGATCCTGATCGGCCGAGATTTAAAATTACGGTTTTACCTTAATCTCATGTTTCTATGTTTTATATATAGATTTCAGTTAATCATGGCCTGTAGTTTCCATTAAAGAAAATTCATTTGCACATAGCAAGCATACGCACGGACACACGATAAATGAGGTTAATGGGCATTAGGTGCCATAGGAGGATTCAATCGCAGTCAAAAGCCACCTACTCTCCAATCTCCATCACTTCTCTTAATGCTTGATCTCTATGGCTCAAAGACATCGATACATCAAAATTTGTGAGAATTCAATTCTCATTACCTTGCATCAAATGGTAGCAAAGGTAATGGCTAGCGATGATATCATGGTAGAACATTTACGACCTCCAGACAAGCGTATGAAAATATCAAAAAGTTTGGTGTATGTATGTTTGAGGTCATGTAATCATGATGGTCATGTTTTGATCGTCCAAAAAAAGAAGATCAACAAGATGTTGAAAGTTGACTTCTTTTACCATCATACTAAGTTGACCTCTTTTACCGAGTGAATTTTCCTCCTATGACAAGGACAGACCATAAGGCATGAACAGATGCTGTGGGAGATCAAAGGCAAAGAAGAAAGAAAAATGAAAAGAGAAGAGATTCTAGATAAAGGATATGCACAAATAGTATTAATAATAGAGAATGTTTGAAAAAGATATAGAGGTGGCAGACATGAAATCGTCAGGTTGTTCGGTTATAATGTCATTTATTCAGTGGCAAAAGCCTAATTTTCTATATTGCATATTTTGATACGGGCGTTACTGGAGCAATGACCCAAAAATCGCTCATGTTATAAAAGGTACAATGAGTGATGTCTTAAATCGGCCTTCTCATTCAACTTTAACATTATGCGCTTCAAACAAAATAAGATTGTTAAAGACTCATTATTTTGGTTTTTGATCTCTCTTTTTCTTTTTCTTTTTGATGAAAAAGTTGAGCTTTACAACATTTTTTTGGGCTAATAGACTTGGTTATAATTGATTGAGCTCAGGATATTATAAACCGTGCTTTGATCGATTTTTTAATTTTCACTTGATGGCAACATAATGTTAGGCTTCATTACAAATGAGGCAAAATTACCTCTAACAAGGTGATAGTTGCTCTAATGACCCACAATGCGAAAAATTCATTTTATAACAAATCCATGTTGTTGGGTAAGCATGAGGAGACATAGTCTAAGCTCTTTTTATCTTAGAACTAAAATGATAAAATCCATTTCTCTCAACAATAAAAAAAACATTAGCAGAACATTCGAAACCAAAATGAACGAGAATCAACATTTTTGAGTGCCCTAATGGAAGACCCATGAAAGGCAAGTTTAGTTTAAGCAAAACCGTCGATTCAGACATGTTCACGTCTTGCCAGTGAAGTGAGTCTCACGTTGAGTTCAGGTCGTTTGAATTGCGTAATTCAGGACGGACGTGGCATAAGCCCCGGCGTTTGACATATGAGATTATGTCAAGTAAGAAGGAGTTGTTTTTCTATTTCACACCTCAAGAAACTAAGTGAAGCTCGGGAAGGGGTGAATTCCCCGGCACGAGCTGAACGACAAGCACTTGTAGTGAACCGAGTGGTCTTCTTCGCGAGCGGAACGGTAAGCGATTTTGACAGGGTTTCAAAAGATTTGCGAAGTCAATCTCCAACCCGAGGTAGTTTTGACTTGTCGTTAGGGGACGTCAAGAAAGGTATACATGCATCTATTAGCCGAAAAAATAGAAAGATCTGGATTACAGATTACAATCTTACCTTAACGTTGATTAAGACACCTTGTACCGTGCTGTTCTTAGCAAAGTTTAGAAACTCGGGTAGTGTCATCAACTTGCCCAAATTTTTTGCTGCAGGATTTCTTAATAATCCTCCTGCCTGATATAAGGGGCTGGTCAATTGGGCTGCAAAAAGAAAAAAAGGAGACAGGGATAGCAAAATGTGTTATTTATAGACACATCGATTGTCAAGTAACTTTGTTACAATATCAACAAACCATATTCAACAAAAAAAGAGGCATGCATAAAATGAAAGAACGATATGGATCCATCAATAGATATTTGTAGTACCAGTTGTGTTTAGCTCAGTTGGTACCAATTTCCTCTTCAATATGAATGGTCGTAAGTTCGTTTCGGGTTGATTTCAAAAAAAAAAAGATATTTGTATGGATATCATAATCAATCTACATTTAAATGCTTGTTGTGAAACAGATACTCTGCTCAGCAAAAAATTAACTTGATGAGATACTCAACCAAAATTTGAAAAAATAGACCTATAAGATCTGGTCCGATATATGGAAAAAGTGTCTTTTAAAGTGTGAGTGTTCTATAATTCAAATTCGGAAGAGAATTGGAAGTCTAGATACATATCCAAGTGAAATTGCACGTCGCGGTGTTTTAAAAGCGAAAGGCGAAATCAAGACGACGAAGCTTGCTTATCACCTGAGGTGAGAAGCGCTAAAAAGACGACCGCCTGAGTGAAATAAAACGTCAAACATTTAAACCGCTTATAAGATTTTGCTAGGTCGGTTTGAGAACTAGGGAAAAATATGAAAGAAATGAATAAATGACTTTTTATTTTGAATTAAAAACCTAGTTTTTTGTCATTTTTGGTTCAATTTTGTTATCATTGAAAACTTTCTCTATGATTAAAGAGAAAGCGAGTATACAATAACAAAAGTATGAAATTTAATTTATTTCTATTTTTTAAATATAATTCACTCAGATGCACGTCTCAAAACTTCGCCTTCGACGCCTGAGGCGAGCACCTGGGCACTTGAGAAGATTGCAGCTCCGATCGCCTCGCCCGGGCACCTGAGGCGCCTCAACTTTAAAACACCGGCATGTCGGACCAACCAAAATCGGAATTTTATTTGATAATTTATTTTATTTTCAAGAAATAATCCTATTGATAATATAAATTTTCCGAAAATATTGATAGTCTCAGATATAATATTGAACGTTATAGCTTTAATTATGCACTATCATATCAAACATGGAAACAAAAATCTATCTCTTCATAAAGTACAGCAATTAGGGACATGCATAACATATCATTTTGTTTAATATCAGAACAAAGAAAAATTAAGAACATAACATAAGAAATCAAAGCTTAAACCGAGAGTAATACGTAGTGGCTTAAAATATGCCATAAACCCATATCACAACACCTCCTTCCTCAACTTAGCCAAAAAAGTTATAAGTGAGAGATAGAGAACAAAACGTTTACAGGGTGTATGTAATTTTCTAAACATTCAGTTTAAGCCTATTCAAAGGATAATTGCCTCTATTCACAAGCATGTTATTCCTCTACCTGCCCTACGAAAACACCGGTTCAATTAAACTCTAATGACCACAAATAATACTAACAAAAGAACAAAAATATAAAATAAATAAGGGGGAATTTACAATATCTCGGTATCTCTACCCTATTACTATGAGTCAATCCATGCCAAAAAAAAGGGTCAGGTCCAGATGCTATTATTCAAATCATTATTATTGGCTCAGAAAGGTTGTTAGAAGATCCAGACTTATCTCCTGATCTTCAATGTTTCATCAAACTCTAAACTTAGCATCATGAATATTTTGGCTTGAGGGGTGACCTGCTAACTACTTAACATGATGGTTGACCATTCATGAATGCAACGCCGTACTAATTAAGACATGTAAAATTGAACTCCTATGTTTTAGACTTTTAGTTAATCACAAGGTTAAAATCCTAGTATCGGTATCGGACAGTTATTTTTTAGATCAGATTTACTCATCTTGGTTGTATAAAAGTCTCAAACTGAAGTACTTGGTTTTCCGTTTAACTCAAAGGATCTTTGGAAATCAGTATTTTAGATAAATAGCAAAAATAACTATTAAGAAAATTGACATTTTTTGCAGTAATGAATGATGTCTAGAGTGGTTTTTTAATTGCATTGCAAAATAACTATAAACTTTCTGACTTTTCAGTAATTAATGATGTCAAATTAACCAATGGCCCACTACTGAACCTTTCAACCCATTTTTAAACTCTCAAAATAAGAAACTTGATATTAAAATTTTATTAATCAATTGGTGAGCCCAGTACCAAGGTTTAAGATCTCTATACTGATAACGATCTGTATCGGACACTCATCTTTGGGATCGGGATCGGACATCTAGGATAGGGATCGGCAGAGATTTAAAACCATGGGTAATCGTCATTATCTCCAATGAATTATGGTGCTCTCTACAATAGCTATTGCTAAAATAAAAAAATTGTGAATGCCTGAATCCTTACGTTTCAAGCTCTGGATTTCGCTCCATGTGAGATCGAATGAGAAGATTCCACTGGTGTTTTGTATTTCAGGGACAGTGGAGGATCGAGACATGAAAGTGAGCATCGCGGTTGTATCGCCCATAAGATCTGCTGAATCCAAACAGAACGGGACTCCATCTTTGGACATTTGAACGGAACAATCAATTACATCGGCCCCGTCTTCTACTGCTTTCTGATAAGCGAGATCAGTGCATCCAGCAAACACTCCGCTTGCACCATTGTGCGTTATAATCAATGGAGTCTCTGAAATTCACGGAGGTCAAAATTAAGCATATAAAGTCTTAAAAGGAAATATATAGAAATTAAGCAACACATGCAGTAGGAATGGAAGCTGAACTCACTGCTTTTACGGGGGGCATTCTTGTTATGTGCAAAGCAAGCTGCATCCGAGTAAAAAAGAGTTAAAGTTCTAAACTTGGTATAAGAAACACCATAATCTCAATGAAAATATTAAAAAGGCTAAATTGCACAAATGCACCCATGAACTTTCATGTTTTTCGCAATTGATACCATGAACTTTCATGTTTTTTTGCAAATAAGTACCATGAACGTTGGTTTGCATCCGAATGCTTTGTTTCTTTCTTATTCTTTTTCTTTTTCTGTTTTTTTCTTTTGAAATTGAAGGTTATGGGGTTGAATGAGAAATCTCATAAGGGTAAAATGGGGAAAACAACTCCAAAAATTGTTGACGTGGCAGGAAAATGGTATTAGTTGCAATCGGGGGTGATAGTTCGTGGTATCAACATCAAAGTTCATCGATACATTTGTGCAATTTAGCCTACTAAAAACAAGGCAGTCTTTCAAATTGTCTTTTTTTAATACCTCCTATAGAAATGTGAATATATGTATATGTTATCCTTCAAAAGATGAAATAGAGAGCATGTATCTCTGCGTCTCTTTTCTAAATTTGAAAATAGCCTGCATCTTAACTTGATGAGCGAACATGGGAGGTTTTTTAGTATATGCTAATATCATATGAGCTAACAAGTTTTTTAGTATATGCTAATATCATATGAGCTGTCAATCTCTTCCTTGACACTCATTATTATTGTTTTAAAATGCCAACTGACATGTTGAACGTATGCCAAATCTGAGAGTTGGGTACCACTAAATGAAGAAAATGTTATTTAAATTGTTTTCCGTCAATGTTGATGTATATGTTGGATTTGATCCGCGGTGTTGCTCAATATGTTGCCTGACATGGCATCTTGCATGTGTAAAAAGTTTTGTAACATTCTTTTTTGAACTTTCATTAATTATGAATTATCGACAGAAGATTAGAGATGAACGCTCTGTTGTTGTTGTTCTTTTTTGAACCCTCTTGCATTATTTAACTCCAAACTTTTTTTCAGAGAGAACTTCTGAAAGCATTGCATGTGTGACATGAACCACCTTTGTCAACTTCAAATTTGGATTTTTTTAATCGGAAAATGATAAGCAGCGCAAATATTTCGGTTGAATTTCTCGGTCACCATGGTCTCTTTTAATTTCATTATTTTGGCTGATATCTGAAGATCGACATGGGAGCCCCAAACTTCCATATAATGAGTCATCATTTCCTTTATAACCTTTAATTTGAATTGTTCAATGTGAACAGCTTGATGTGCAAATTTCTATTCAATAGAAGCGGAGAAATAGGCCGCGTAAAGAAAAACTTTGGTGCACACATTCAAGTATTTACAGATGTATAAATCAAGAATATAAATGTAATTATCTTATTTAACAAAAAGGAACGAAGGCATCGTTTCTAGAAAATTAGGAATTCACTCAAATCCTTGAAAAGATTGGTAGGTTGATGGTGTTAAAGTCATAGATTTTTATAAGGTATAATTAAAATGAAGCAGACCGCTGAACTTATATCTCAGGTAGCCCACTAAAATTTTGGAAAATATCGTGGGTGCGAAAAGGAAATAAACTAAAAGAAACGATTACCTATAGCCTCTGATGCAGTTGAAGGAAAGTCTGTAAGCACACCATCAACGGAAAAATCTGCTGAATCAACAAACTGCAAATACTCGGCAACAGGATCATAACTGTAGTTATAGCTCCCAGGGAAATCATTTGCAAAATCCGCTGCATAAACTTCAAGCCCCAACTTGTGAGCATCTGCTACAAGAGTAGTTGGTGGAGCTAGGTACATATTTGAATTAATGGGCCATATGTACTTCTTGGGAACAAGGACCCCAGAAGCGAATGCCTTGACCGTGTTCAGATTTTGTAGGAGAGAGCCATATGTTGAATTGGTGGACGGTTCAATTGCGTCTTGTTCTAGAAAACGGAAAATTAACTTCGTCTTTCCCCCTGTGAGAATTCCACCAATAGCTTTTAATGTATCAATTTCTGGGGAGGATATGAAGCTGATGGCCATATTATTGGCTGCATCTTTTACATATGCCACTGCATCTAGATTGTGTTGCTTGTAGAATGAATTGTACTGCAGCAAGCAAAATAAGGAGCAAGGACAGAAAATTTCAGCTTTCAGACAATAGGATGTAAGAGAAACAAAATCCATTGCAGAAAATATCAAGAAGATATGCCTTCAAGAATCAGCTGTGAAAAGATTTAATTAACATGCCTTGAATATCATAAATGTGATTGAAGCCAACATTGAATTTTGGTCAGGTGGTGCTACAAAGAGGGACAAGAAAAAGGCAAGAACGGTTGCAGAGGACGAAAGTTCGGAAGCGGGCAGTGGGAATCCAGTTGCCTTCGATTTTGCGGACGGGCGAGGCAGGATAGAGGAGGTCACCCATAAGCGTTAATGGCTATGAGGGATGGAGGAAAGAAGGATGGTGATTTCTTTTACACAAGAATAAAACTTGTATTTGTCCTTTGCTTTTCTTTTCGCTATTTTTTATTTTTCGTCTGGCGGACTTTTGATGTAGTTTCGCTAGATCGTCGTTTAATGAAACGCGGGGGCATTTAGTCCGCGTTTTATTTTTAAAAAAAACATGCCTTGTATATCTAAAATGAAGTCACCATCAGTGTCATTCAAGCCTTTACACCGTAAAAGATGTCAGTATTAGAACATAACTCTCCAATCGAGGATGTTATTAAATGTTAACCGAGCTTTACAATCACGAACACCTAAGGGTGAAAGAGTTGGTAGGTTCTGAAATTTGCAAAAAGAAGATAACCAGTTCAGGGCATGCAACGGACAAAAGGGGATGAACTAGAGGGAATTAATTTAGCCCCAAAATACATTAACATCATTTTATGCCAAATTTTATTAGAAAGCAACTACTGTTGAAAGTTGAAAGAGGGACTTGTCATATAACCTAAAATACCGATTGATTAGTACCAAGGGTTTAAGCTTGAAGAGTGAAGGTTGAAAGGTTCAACTGTTCATTGTGAAGAATAGACCTCGGTTACTACATTCATACACAATTCCTCATAAAAATTAATGCAATGTAATATTTTGAGAGGACAAGGCAAAGAAGTATCAACAATCAGTGTTGAATAAATCTTCTGACATCGATGAAAGTGGCATATTTTTGTCTAGAAATAAAAGATAACGATAGGCATAAGAAATAATTTAAAATAAAATAAAATAAAGTACCTGCACATTCAACCAAAACCCAGGGGGTTTAACCCCAACAACATCATCAACCAAGGGGACCGGCATGGTCATATCAAATGCACTGGGTCGAGTAAAGATATTCTGAGACACTTTAGAAGAAAATGACATGTAAACGTTAAATTCAACTAGAGAAACCATAAACAAATTGAAAATAACCCTCAGTTACACTTCAGCAGTTGTGCTTACCAGAAACTTTACTAAGATCATCATATGTAAAATCCACAGCGAACCAACCATGAAGAGTCTCTCCATTCACAACGTAAGTTTTCTGTCCTTTAGGAAAGTCTGTTGCAATATCTGTGGAGTTGTCTAGCCTCAGGTCAGTCTTGCAAATACCTGCTCCATCTTTAGTGAGTTGCAGGTTGCAGTACAGGACAACATTCGGCACGCTAGTTTGTAGTGCGAATTTGTTGGCAAAGTCACAGGACTCTGGGAACAGCCCAGAGAAGCCTCCGCGTGCAATGACCAATGGAGCATTGCCTACAAGATAAATTTCACCATTTCAATCCTCTAGCTTATGCAACTTGACACTGGTGGAAATTGAAGATACAATTTCAACCATACAGGCTTTTTGTACATCCATCAAAAGTTTACGTCAAGCGTAAGGAAGATTTCACATTCTCAAAATTACAGTTTTTTCCCCTTTTTGGAGTTCTCTAGGCAGTAATTTATATATCAAATATAAGCATAGCTATACAATTGCAAACCTTGATGACATGTTACTATCAGAAAAGTTTCACAGGAATAAGATATTGTGGTGATTTTCTGATGATTGCATTTGGCAAATGCATATCTTTATAGAACCATATGTTTCATTTAGGTACTACAATTTTAATCCTAAGGAAAGATTAATTACAAGCTACAATAATGTGCTGCCTTTATTTTTTCTTTTTTTTAAGAAATATCATTTGCATATATAACAAGCAAAATAACAAAATTTGTGGATTCAGTTTTTTTTTCCTATTGCCTATGATACACTGCATCTAAGAAATCCACAATTATTTATGCCATCTTCAATGGTTAATAATGCCTCATATGTGCTCTAAATTTTTTTCCATAATTTTCCCAAGGGGGTGACTATAGGCAAAGAATGTGATTTCTGACAAGGAGGTAATAAGTTCAAAGCATGCAACCTACACAACAGGAGAGCATACCGATACTATTTGTTTGGCTAAAGGGTGGGTCCCGAATGGGTCACACCTCAATTAAACACACAAACCATGATTCCCGACATATCTCACATTTATCTATCACAATCATACAAGGTGTCACATTTATGCGTCATTATTTATTGTATCAAAAACCTGTAATCTAAATATTTGAAGTATATGTAATCAATAAATCGCATGTGAACCCCAAGACTCGACCACATTCATCAGTCATTATGCCCGACATGTGTTTTACCCTTTTTTCCCATTACATAATCATTCTAAAAGAAAACTAATTACAGATAAAGATCGATTCTTGAATCAAAATTCACGAATTTACCGCTCAAGGTCTTCCATTTCGCAGCAGGAGGAGGAATTCCAGCAGCTGCAGCTCCATGGATTAACAAGAGAACAAAGATGAAGCCCCTCATCATTCTCTTTCCAAACCCTAGAAATTTATCAAAAAAATTCTCAAATCATCAATAAAAATAATCAATTATGTAATCATTAATCGAAACTGATACCAACCTTGGAGTTGTAAATCGCATATGATAAATCTGGGGTTCTTGATTATAAAGAGAGGAAAATATCTGTAATTAGAAAAATTAGTGAGAAAAAATCGGAAAAAAAATTTGTGTGGAGAAAAACGGAAGGAGCTGTAAAAAGAAAAGAAAATGTTGGGCTTCGTATAAATTGTAGCCCTAAAATGACTCTCGATTGCTCGCTATTTTAGGGCATTCCGATTCTTGTAACCGCCCGATTAATGTTCGTCTCTCTCTACATCGATACATCTTCGTCGGCGGCGGATTCATTAATGAACTTGATCGATGTTGATTTTTTTTTCCTTTTTTGGTATTTTTTTTTATGATCGAAGATAGACAATGAGCTCGCTCCCGCCATCTTCGTGAGAATTCCTAGCCTTGGCATTTTACATGAAAACCCTTATTTTCTCCACAATCATGACAAGAGCACAAGGGGTTCTTTAACTTAACTCATTATTAAGCATAAAAGAGAGAATGTGAAGAGGGACAACGCCAAACTTTACGAAACTTTACTCTTTTTAGAGCTTAGAAAAATGAGAGCTTGACTCTTAAACCCTCGAATTATTTTGAAACTATGATTTTGAAAACTCTGTTTTGGTTGTCAAATGAGCCATACATTTAATTTCTTGAAGTTCGGTATCAAATCCCCGCAAACTAAGACAGGGGATTTCGAGTAACCTAACCATGTTTTCTAACATGGCCTAAAGATGTAGCTCATGTCGTTGATGATCTTTTTAAAAATAAAAAAAATCAAGCAATTATTTTAAAAAATCTTATATCGAACTTTTTATGCAAGAAAACGAATTTTGAATCTGAATGGTCAAGCCTCCAGCCGTTTGTTCCTGTCAAATTATTTTAAGATACATATGTCATCATCCCTTTTAAATGTTTTAATTATCTTTTTAAATTCAAATTTCAAAAAATAATATCCCCTACCCCCGCGCCCCCCTCCTCTCCTAGAGATGTCTTAAAACTCAATTCTGGTTACAGAATTCAAATTACATGAAATTACAATATTCAAATCAGAAAAGGCTTTCAGCAACTGTTGCGAAACAGAACTAGCAGCGGGGCCTGCACTTACGTGTGTGGCCCCCACACCTCACGGAGAGTGTTGCGGAGCTACCCTTAGCTCCATTCAAGCCGTGACGATGAAGCCAGGCGAAGCAATTCGCTTCCGAACGTTTGCTTTGTCTAGCTAGCGAAGCGAATTTTTCTCACTTCGCCAGCTAGGCGAGAGGTGAGACGAGGCGAGGGCAACAGTAACGAAGTCAGAAGCCGTTCGCCTCGCCGGTTCGCGATGCGAGGCAAATTCGCCGAGCCAGGCGAATTTTTCGTCTAGTTCGGCTGCTATTTTTTTTAATTTAAAATTAAAATTAGGCTTAAAATTTTGAAATTTAAACAAGTTTTTCTTTTTAAAAAATCTTAATCAAATTACAATCTTATAATACAGTTTTTTTTACATTAACGACCGACCCTGCTCGGGTTGCCTACGTAGCCCTCCCTATTGATCTCAATGAGAGAGAATTAGGTCTACATAGTTCTTTTTCTACTATTACAGATCCTACTCACTACTCGTCAGCGCCAGTTATGGTTCCTCCTCCTTTGATGTTGGTCTCATCCGATTCTGTAAGCTTCTCAGATAAATAGTCCGAGTCCAAAATGATTGCATTTTATTTCCTGACGGCTGTTACTTTCCAATCTTACGAGTAAATCATATGTTCCATTGTGTCGTGCACCAAACTGCATCTCTTCTCGCTTGATATCCTGCCACCTATACTAAAAGTACTTTCCTATGCTACTGTGGACACTGGAACGGTTAGTAAATCATGACCATAGTAGAAAGCACCAGATATAAATGTCCGTGGATTTTCCACCAGGATAAAATATTAAAATCATCTATAATTAAATCTACATCTGACTCGGTTTGTAAAAATATTGATAACTTATTTAAAGATGATGATGGCGAGGCTACCGGGCCTTTGCCCTTTTCTTCTGCTGAATAAGTGTTAAGTCTGTAGTCGAAACACGCGAACTGGTTGAGAGCGGTGGTCTACTAGTTCTATCAGAAGTAAATCGTGCAACATATAAATCGAACATTTCATCTAAATTATTCTAACGATACTAATATAGGCATCAATATCTACACCATTCTTATGGCCGTTTGGAACCCGGTTAAAAGAGCCTCCAAACCTTCTAATTTAATTGTAGAGTCCATTACCGAACACAAACAGCAAATAATTGGAACTTCGGAAAAATATTTAGAAATCTTAGCCTGCATATTAAGTAACGGATGGTGAATTACTGGATTTTCGATGTGACTGACAAAACAATTAGTTATATTATACAATTCAGAGACAAGAATATGAGAAATGAGGATATAAATAGCAGAAAATCGTTCAATTGTCATTTTAAAAGTCATAAGAAAATCATTAAAAGATCTGCAGCCGCCCAATGATTGGATGTTAAGTTGTTTTCTACAGGTATTTGTTCATTCCACGTGTTACTGATAATTCTGACGGTTTTTAATGCAGCACGAAGCATGTCATGTGTAATGTTCTACTCATTGGCCACATATTTTTTAAGAGGCGGCCTTACACCTGCAGTTAGGCATCTAGTTTTGTATTCAGCTTCTCTTTTTCCAGAACGTTTAATAAACCTACATGCATTTTTAATTGTTTGAATATTTATATTGCATACGTTGCGTGCATCATGTACGGAAAGGTTGAGCATACGACATGCACAACGAATATAAAAAAAGACCACTGCAAATTGGTTTTCGTGGCCTAATGCAATAGCAGAATTATTGTTACCAGCGCCATTAAAAGAAATAGATTTTTTTTTATTTATACAATGATATTTTTCTGAAATAGATCTAATTTCAAAAGTAATATGAAAAGCACTATGCGGGTATGGAAATTTTCTAAAAGCAATAATTCTTTTTCACAAAAACCAGTCAGAATCTATCCAATGTGTATTAACATAGATCCAGCGAAGTTCCCTTCTATTCGTCCAAATATCAGAAGTTAATGAAATACTGGTATCCAAAAAAGCAAGAGCAGCAATTAATACGTGTTTACCGTGTTTATAGTGGCTAAAATAACGAGTTTTAAGTCCTCAGAACCCTTTTGAATATCGGTTGCAACGCCGTTTGAACGTACCGCTTAAAATCCGCACTTTCTCCGAATTCGAGAACATGTTCATTTGCCATAACATATCTTGCTGTTTTTGAAACATTTAAATTATGATTATATTGAAAAAGAACTTGACCAGCGAAACCAATTTGTATTTATATGGTGGAGAAACCAGCCGGAGCTTCTAAGTGTTTTTTGCATGTTTATTAAAATTGCCGATGCCGACACTATCAGTGTGTTTATATATACTGTCACAATATTTACAAACGGCGTATCTAATGTCGTCCTTAAATTCAATTTCATAGTGATCCCAAATATCACTAGCAGACGCACGTTTTTGGCTTCTCTTGATATATGGGTGGATCCTACCGCTTATTGTTCGGGATGAGAAATTTGGATTTGATTTGTATCGGATGTACCCTCCATATCAACACTGTAACTAAATGTTAAAAAAAGAGAGTGTTAGATTAGAAAGTTATAAATAATAAATTAAAAACAAGAAATAAAAAGGAGAGAAGAATGGGTCGATCGGAGACTTGAAGTTTCGAAAACTCGGAATAGGACCGTCGGAGGATCGGATCGGATCTTCTATTTTTTAAAGGGATGGAAATTGCCACACAATAGTATTGAGATTTAGAAGAAAAAAATTTAGATAGGGGGATTTAAAATTTTTCTTTTGGAAGAGAAAAGAGTTTGGAACTAGAAGAAATGAGGTTTGGGGGTATTTATAGGTTTTTGGAAGGTTTTGAATCTTTTGCCCGTTTCTAGCCGTTTCAAGGCGGGACGGGGCGAATCGAAATTCGTCTCGCTTCATCTAAATCCGATCGTTAGGAGCCGTTCGATGAGATTTCAAAGACGAGGCGAAGTGAACCCGAGACGAGGCGATTTGTTGAGCAGGAGGCCGTTTGTGACCGTTGGACAGCGTGTTCGAGACGAATGCGCGGCGAATCGGTCAACGAGGCGAGGCGAATCGGCCAATCTTACCAATTCATGGCGAATCATAGCAATTCCCGAGACGAAACGAGACAAGTTGGTGAGTTAGACGAATTGAACTACGGCGAAGCATGGCCAGAAAAGCTGGGAACCCGCTAGCATCGCCAATTCGTGGCGCCAAATTCGTCCATGTCCTCGCGAAGCGAATCAATTCGCCGCTCGACGAAGCGAAGTGAATCCATTCGCCGTCGATTCGCTTCATTAGTCCGACTTACTCCATTCAACTTGCATATGATTGATTTTAACATATATTGCTGCTTTTACTTCAAGTGAGAAGCATGTAAAGACAGTAAAGTTAGAATACAGAACATAGAAAAAATAGATGAATATGTTAGTATACTAGGATAAATCTCCACGCAATGCGTGGGACTTGCGGATCATCCATAGGGTTAGTTGGTATTTATCTGCGATAAAATAAAGCCCATGTAAGTCTAAAAATTGTTAAAATTTCATTTATTTGGAATAACAAAGTTGATGGTATTTATTTGAAAACTTCGAAAGTCGCGACGTTTATTTGTAGCAAACAAATTCCATGGCGTTTATTTACAAAAAATCATAGTATTTATTTGGTGTGGTTGAAGCCCATGACATTTATCTGAAAAATTCGAAAGTTCGTAATATTTATTTGAGCGGACAAAGTCCATAGTATTTATCTAAAAAAGTCGATAGTTTGCGGTATTTATTTGTAGCGTACAAAACCCATAGTATTTATCTAAAAAAGATGAAAGTTTGCGGTATTTATTTGTTGCGTACAAGGTCCATGGTATTTATTTGAAAAATGTCGAAAGCTTGCGGTATTTATTTGTGGCGTGGTAAACTGCATTTTTCTTTTTATAAATATTTTTATTTGCTGCCTAAATAAATTAAATATTGCTTTTAATTTAAATGCAAAATAAATATATGCAAAACTTAGAAAATTTACTTCTCATGAAGAATAAGATATGATTTATTCATGATGTGAAGATCAAGGATGCAGATTAGTTTTATCATTTTATGGCAAAAGAAGAAAATTGGATTATATTTTGATAATGAAAAATATTTGTATTGAAAATTTTGTGGAATCAGATGCCTTGAAGATCCAGGCCATATATTGCCATAATCGCTTTCAAGATCTAGGTATAGCACATAACCTAAATCACCATAATATTTGATGCGAAGGGTAAAATAAGAATTCAAAAGTTTTGCCCATAACTAAATTTACATGTTTGCCACACCACCGAGCCATATTCTCCAAAATACCGATACAGTCCAAATTTGATACAATAGAGAATAGCCAAAGTCAATATGTAATACAGAAAATCTAAAAGTTCCACACCTTCATTCCTCTTTCTTATAGTATAAAGACCGGTGTTAAACCCTGCACGTGCGCATGCTTTACAAATAATCCATAAATACATTGAAAAAAATCTGATCATACAAAGACGATATATATACGGTTCATAGATTTATCGACATCAAGTTCCATGGTTTTTATTTGAAACAAATAGAGCCCATGGAATTTGTTTGCGAAAAACAAAGTCCTTGGTATATCCGAAAAACAGTGAAAGTCCATGGTATTTATTTGCAACAAATTGAAATTCATGGTATTTATCCGAAAAGGATGGGAGTCCATGATATTTATTTGTGAAAAACAAAACCCACGATATTTATTCATAAAATGGAACTTCATGGTATTTATTTGTGAGAAGCAAACTCTATGGTATTTATCCAAAAAACGACAGAAGTCCATGGTTTCAATTTTTGAAAAACAAAGTCCACCGTATTTATCCGGAAAACGTTGAATATTAATGGTGTTTATTTGTAACAAACAAAATCCATTGTATTTATCTGAAAAATGTTGGAAGTTCATGGTATTTTAGTGAATTTTTAGTGGGTTTGGGTTGATGGCAGATTTGTAATTATTTTGAAGTTTTACCGTCACAAAAAAATACGTGCGTTGTGAAAAATAAAGTTTCCGGTGTTTATCTGAAAAATGATGAAAGACCATGGCAATTATTTGTAAACAAAAAGTCCACGTTTTTTATTTGGAAAACGTTGAAAATCCTTGATATTTATTTATAAATCCATGATATTTATTGAAAAACGGTGAAAGGCAAGGGTGTTTGTTTGTAACAAAGTCTATAATATTTATCTAAAAACGTTGAAGATGTATAGTAAAGTCCATAGTATTTATTTGAAAAACGTCGAAAGTTCACGGTGTTTTAGTGAAGATCTATTGGGGTTCCGAGTCGATGGCAGAACTGTAATTACCGTGAAGTTCTTGCAACCATGAGATTTCCAATTTTAGCCCTCCCATATCATAAAAATAACAATATTGCTATCTTGTTACTCCTTCCCTCCTTTTTTAACTTTTCAATTTCGAGAGAGGTAAGTATCCCATTTTATTTGACGTTGTTGGAACGACGAGAAAATTATTAATGATAAAAATATCAATAAATGACATAGTACCAAAAATAGCCTTGAAAATTAATTGCTGATATTAAAAAAGTGATAATGTTTTTCTTAACAGTTGACGGCAGAAATGATATAATTTTTTAATGGTGATGCGACAGTAGATTAATTGCTGATATTAAGAAAGTAATAATATTTTTCTTAATCGGTATGCATTCCTTTAAAATGACAAGTAAAAAGGGACGGATGAAGTATTTATTATTGTCAAGGCAAAGTAATTGATTGAAAAAGGGCAAGAGTAGAAATATTGAAATTTTCACTCTCCAGCCATCTTTCTTGTTATATAAAGAAAATAAAGTATATTTGTGTGTGTGTTTCGGAGAGAACTTTAGGAAAGTTATAATAAAAAGGTTGGCATGGATAATAATGGATTAATGTGAGGGTGAAAAATCCTAAACTTTTTCTTTTTTTAACAATATTTCATGAAAGGGAGAACTACCGAGCTGCATAATTGATTTTATGCTCGCGGACCCATACGAGTTTGCATTATAAGTATACATCTACGCGCATCATAAGTGTAAAATATTATTTTTTTGAGAACCATCGTTAGTATTTAAAATTTCTTAATCAAACCCTAAAATTTACTCAGGACTTCCGTCTAAAATTAATTTATGACTGGGATTATCGAAATATTTTGTTAACATCTTTACTAAGACTATAATTTTTGGTATTCCACAACAAAAATTCTGCCTTGCTTCAAAATAGCACCTAATAATCAAACCATACAAACCTATGCACAAAGAGCTAAGCTGAACGATTGAATATGAATGATAGAATGGAAAAATGAAACGGTTGTATTCATATAACCAAGAAGCAAAGATTTGCTTTAGAGCTGAAACCAACACTAAATTGAGAGACATGATAGAAAATTAACAAAAAGGTATGAGTGGACTTGTTTTAGCAAATATAGTTAGGAATAACTTGAGTCATAAGTTAAATGCTGGGACGGAATAACTTAGAATATTGATGGGAGAAATATAAAGATGTTCAGACCAAAGTCCCTAATATTCCATATTTTTAAACAAAACCCCTTAACTTTTTTGCTTATCCATAAAGGACCCTATGTTTAGTTAAATGGCGATTAAACAGCCTAACTAGAATGCAAAATACCTAATTTACCATCAACCTCTCCCCGCTTAATATATCTGGTCCACTTTCAGAAAAATAGCTATCAACTATCTACGACAGCGGTTCAAAAAAAGTATGTTACTCATAATCGTAAGCCGGAGGGAGTTCTAATAAACAGTGGACAACCAGGGATGAGAAAGAATAAGTGCACCATTTGGATGGGAAACTAATAGTAAGACCAATTGTGATAAACTTACAAGATTTGGAGGAATTGTTTAGAAATATGAAATTTCGGGGGATTTATTTACAAAAATACCTAACATTTTTTGGGTTGTATTATATAGCACCAAAAAAGGGGGCGAAAACCCCAAACCCTCGGTCCCAATGCAGGCGCTGCTGTCGCTGGCGCCGCCGATCGCCGCCGCTCGCTGCGGTGGATCGGCCCCTCTCCGCCGCCTCACAGAATCCCTAACACTTCGCCATTCTCAAGCAAACGCTTCACTGCCTCCGAGATTTCCCTCGCAATTCTCTCGCCTCCCCTTTCCCAATTCGTTACCCAGGCTCTCAGCGAGCTACGAAAGACATAGTAATGGAGCCTTTGTCTCTGCTTCGTTCACTGCGACGAGCTTCACTTCCCCAATCGATGAATCCGAGAAAGAGAAGCTCGCTCAGGTATCGATTTTGTTTTATTATTTGTTGTTAGAGGATTAAAGTTCATCGCTTTGTTATTTAGTATGCATTCTGTTTGTTTGAATGCCAGATAGAAAGGATTTGAACTTAAGCTTATTATTGTTACTCGTACTGATTGTGACCACATAAGGTGCATAGAAAAAAGAGGATCAATCTTGACAGATGATAGTTTTAATGATTAAGCGATCTTTCATGGGACCAGTGAAGATGTCTATTTTTCCCCCCTGACTGCAAGGGAAATATTTTTTCTGGTTGATGAGATACCATAAGGTCGGGCATCTCAGCCACGAATGCTCATGCAAATAAAAGCATGTAGAGTTAAGAAACGCTCCTCCATGGAACGGGTAGAATTTTGACATAGGAAACTACTTGATACAACAGCACTTACGCTATCGTGCATGATGAACCAGCGCATGTGGAATTGTGTGAAACAACCTTTCTTCGTTCTCCTCTATCTCTAATATTTAGCTACAATACTTCTCTTTTACTGTTATTAGTTGATAGTTGAAAGGGGTAGGTAATTATGAGAATTATGATTACTATATCATCCAAGTTTTACTTCGTATAGGACCCATCATAGGCCATGGCTAGATATGTAATGGGTATTCATGGATTTTTTGAGTTGGATATTACATTGCTATTTTGCATCTTTGCATTGCTCTTTAAAGTAGAGTAGTGATTAGAATTGTAGAAGGTGCTTTATATTTAAAGAGCGCTTATTTGTCAAAGATCATTCCTTTAAAGAGCGCTCCTTTATTTATGAGAACGACATTCCTTTTGTTTGACATAAGGAAATAGATATTTATATAGAAGATCCATAATCTTTCTCAATATTTGCAAAGTAACCAATTAACCATCAATAATACTACAATTTCCTCCTTTCTATGGTTGACGATATCTGGTGCGTATTTGCTAGTACTTAATAGAATTTGGGGTTGCAGGCCCATATTATTTAATGCATGAAATTTTGATCGATAATGAATTTGTAGGAATACAATAGCTATATGACGTATTCATGTAAACATTCTGCATAATATAAATATTTCAAAGCACATATCAACTAGCTTCACATTTTATAATGTTTTGTAGAGTTAATATATTTCAATGCAAAGAAATGGGTGTATGTTGCAAATCGATGGTCATGAAATATCTAGGAATAACTATTTTCGTTATTTATGATCTATAATTAATCATGACGATGATGGAGATATTGAGGAGGATGTGGCCATAGGATCAAAGCGGGAGGGTTGAAATGAAAAAATGCTTCAGGAGTGTTATATGTTCATCAGATGCCTTGGAAATTGAAAGAATTTTTTTATAAGACGATGATAAGGCCAACACTTCGTTATGGATCAAAATGCTGGGCAATTAAGAAACAACATATCCAAATGAGCATTGATGAAATGAGAATGTTAAGATGGACGAGTGGTAATACACAAAACGATAGGATAAGAAAGAGCGTATTTGTAACAAGTTCAAGGTAGCTCCTATAATGAATAAGATGAGAAAGAGCCAATTGAAATGGTTGGTCATGTGCAACGGACACAATCAATGCCTCGGTTAGAAGAAACGACAAAATTGTGGTTAGTGGCGCAACTAGGAGTAGGGATAAACTTAAATGAACATGGATAGAGGAAATTAAGAACGATACGTTAATTGTTAATTGAACCGAGGAGACGGTACTTAATAGAGTAGAATGAAAGAAAAGGATTTATTTGGGTAACCCAAAATCTTGGGATGAAGGCTTGTTGTTGCTGTTGCTGTTGTGTAGATTTAATATATTTTACTTACCATCTAAACCATGCCTTTATGTGCATTTACTAAGTTTGGGTTAACATAGCCGAGGCACTATAAATACAGTTGAATTGCATGTTCCGATTCTACTAATAACACAGGATATTACTTTCTGCAGCTCACCTGACCAAAATAACAAATATTGGCTTTTTGAGTCATATATTAATTAACATTATTTTGTTTGTTCGGTTTATAAATTCTAAAGCCATAGCATGTGCTTATCACTTAGCTAGAATCATTCAGGGTGCATCCTAGACGTGGCTTTGCAAGAGCATGTGGATAGCTAGAGCTCTTTAAACCAAGTCCTGATTCAATTACAAGATGGCATGATAAGATCATGCTTTCATAAATGATGCTCCAACCAGCTGTCCTCATGCAGGGTAAAAGTATAAAAATTAATAGAGCATGCATATATTTCCTTTATTTATACACTCATATTCAACACTGGTTTGCTGGTTCAGTGGAATTTTTTGTATCTAAAATAAGTCACATAACCATGCTGACCATTTCCATCTTTCCCTATATATTTAGAGTGTATTTTGTATTAGAGTTACTGCTCCCCCCTCCCCCGTGTCCCCCTCTTTTCCACAAAAAGAAAAAGAAAAAGAACACCCACACAGCCTACATGTAGCACTTATACGGTTATACCCCTCAAAAGATTTATTAGCATAAAGCACCACCTCTGCTCATCGACCATAACCCTCAAAAGCACTAGAATTTAACATTAAACAATTCATATGATTGTCAAATTCAACTCTAAACAGCTCAAAGTGGTTATCTAATTCAATGAACTTGTTCCTATTATTTAGAGTAGAATTCGAGAGTGGGTGTTTGTGCTATTAAATCACTTGAGGGAGTGTAAGTGCTTTATGGGGTCAGCTACAAGGGGATTTTGTGCAATTAACCCATTGCATTAATTATGAAGATTTCATGTCATAGCTGCATAATGAAACATATTTTTTTTAGTTAATCACCTGCAGAATGGTCAAGGATATCTCCTCATGTACTCGCTAACTTCACTTTGTAATAAAATTTTTGGTTGAACGAGCAGGTTGCGAAGAGGTTAGAGAACACATCTAGATACTTCAAGAGATTGGGGAGTCTAGGGTTTTGGGGACAACTAGTGTGCACCATTGTGGCTGCTGTGATTTTATCGTTCTCTGTTGTTATTACTGGGAAGATAACCTCACCAGCTACATTCTATGCCACTGCCGGCGGCATTGCAGCAGCATTTGTATCCGTATTTTGGTCTTTTGGCTACATTCGTCTATCAGAAAGGCTCCGAAGAACAGCTAATGATCCATCAAAGGTAATTTTGATTTCCACTCTCTATTCTTTTTCTGGTATCAAACTAAGCTACCTTTAACTATCTATGTTTTTCATGAAACTATCTTAATTTTTTTAATTACAATAAATTACATTAAACCAAAGTTTTAGGGAGTTTTCCCACTGAAATACCTTTAAATTCAGCATGTCAAATGAGCTTACTGCAATGGAATTTTTTAAGGTAGCTTAAAAACCCTTATAGTTAAAGGTAGAAGTGTAATTTAGCCTGATATTTATGCTGTGAGTAGTTTTAATTAGATCTTTTTTTGTTCTTTCTTTTTCATCAAAATATAAGTCTCTTTGCAATACCAAGAAGAACTTTGATTACCAATGCACTTTTAATACTACATTTACTAAAATAACCCTTAATAAATCTCATGGTTGTTCAAATATCAAGAAATTAATGAATACTTAGTAGGGATATAGTGGGAAATTTACATTTATAACATCATAGATTTAAGAGATCTCAATCTTTTCTTAATAGATGTGCAAAAGCAAAAAAAGACTTGTATCGTGAAACGGAGGGAGTAATATATTGGTGGACTTCATTAATTTCTTAACATCCTTGTTTTCTGTCCCTGCTTGACATGGTTGCTAATATTTATTGAGGTTACCGATGTTAGATTTTGTACCGGAGCCATCATTATGACTTGGTTTAGGACCCTGGCTCATTGATAAATTTCTATGTAAGTACGGTAGTTGTAATTGTCTTGTGCAATTTGATAGTGTTTTCTCTAATCCCTTGAGACCGCTTACTAGCTTGCTCTACGAGTTCTTCAGAAGTAAGTATCTCCTTGGCTGTGTGACTGGCCTCTTCCTAATTACATTAATCTCATTCTTTTATTTTGCTATAAATTGGCTTAAGATTGAAGTGCTTCCATGCCAGTTTCGTTTCTGAGGTGTGTATTAGATTGAACATGGCATATGTGAGTCACATTTCTGCAGGTGTGTATTAGATTGAACATGGCATTTGGAGTTCCTTCAAAATTTGCTATGGAAACCATCGTATGTTTTCTTATTGGAAGATAGCAACAACAACAAATCTAAATGAATCTGTTTATTCCATTTATCTCTTCAGAGTCTTCTTCTCGATTATTTTTTTTCACTGCTCGATTAACTATAATTATGTCACTCCTTTTAATTAGCACATTATCAGCCTCCATTGCACATATCGCAATCATCTCAATTGGTCCACCTTCTATCCTCTATATGAGTGACCTACCTCCAAGGATTCAGCTTCTTATTGAATGCACTCATTTCTTATTCTCTCTCTTAAAGTATTGAAATTCTTCCGTCTTAACATTCTATTTTCGTCGTCTTTTCTTATTGAGAATGGTACTATGAAATCTCATTGTGCGTGTATGTATGTATTTCCAGGCTCCTCCACGTGCTGAAGTGGTAAAAAGCTTGAAAAATGGCATAGTGCTAAATGTTCTTGGTATGGGTGCTGCAATCCTTGGCCTGCAAGCGACTGTTGGATTATTGGTCGCAAAGGCCCTAACTTCCTCGGCAGTTCCATACTACCAAGGCATACTGCCCGGTCAGAGTCCTGTTTTAGCACTAGATGTATTCTTGGTGCAGGTATGTGTTTTTCCCCTATCAAAACTTCTCTTTTCAAGCTTGTTTAATCTTCAGCGCAACAACAACATTAACAATCATTTTGGCATTACCTGTAGAAAGCAACTTCTTGAGCTTTACATCACAAATGCATGTATTCTAGTAAAATGCTGTCATCTTTTAATCTTACTTCGAAGAGAGTCCAATTGAAAATAGTGAATTTTAAAATCGAGCATTTTATTCTTTGTTAGTTGTTACCTTGTGGGCTGTGGCCGTCTGGCATAGGTCCGTATGGTTGGAACCGGTGTCAACTTTTTTTGGTCAGCGATTTTCTATAAAATCCAAGAGTGTCGTATTTTTACTAGGAAGTTGTATGCTATAATGCCTTCGGTGTTGCACCGTTGCTTATGATTAAAGGGTTCATCTATAAACAAGAAGCTACGAGGAAGCGAGCAAAACCTTAAAATTGTCCTTTTCCTAGAATAATTATATTGTTTGGTTGAGTTTCAGTTAGTCTTTCGAACTTTGAGACCCATCACAAATCGCCATCTTACATGAATTTTGGAGTCTGCAGACTTTGGAGTCTAAGATGGGCATAATGTATAGAACAATATCATATTGGCACAAGCAACCATCTTCTTTTTTATTTATCAAAGAAATTAATAATGTGATGTAGGCAGATTGTTTTAAAGCATGCAACCTGATGTGGCATGATTACAATTTTCTAAACAAAGCCTAACCATTTAATATACTTGTGTGTTGAAAGCTCTTGCATGTTGTTAATCATAGTAGTAGTTGTTTGTTGTTTTTGTTCTTTCGTGTTTAAAAATTTCTTGGACCAAATTCAATCCCCCCGCACCCCCAAACCACAAAAAAAAAGGAAAAAGGGAAAAAAGAGCCAAGAGTAATCATCAGCGTCTAAAGTATACACCAATACCATCACGCCAACTAGGTGGTTTTTTCCCATTGGGTGGTCCAATAGTTACAGAAAAAAGATCTCTTGAAAACGATGATTTTTGGCTCCCTCCATGTAGAGCAAGGAGAAAGTTGAGATATGAATGCAACAATTGAGATGATAAATCAGTGTTCTTTTTGTGCACTTCATACTAAAATGTGATGATACTAGTAGATGAATTCATATAAGAGGAATACTTAGCACGAATTCTGTTAATGCAAGCTTACTAGGAGTAATCAGTATCAATGTATCATTAAAGTATTTAGTATAAAAAATAACATAATTCATCGAAGAATTATAAATCCTATTAAATATTGATCGTCATATCACCATCTAAGCCTCTTGCAATTATAATGGAACGGTGTTACTTGTGTACGAAGTCAAGGCTTTTTAAGAAGGTAAATATGAACAAGAGAGGAGCTTGACATAATCGAAAACAACCACTTCTTTTTTTCATAGCTGGAACTTTACTTGGACCCCAGCCAGCCCATGTTTATTTTATTGAGAATCTGAAAAATTACAACCTAGGAGGAGGAGGAGTACTACTCCTTACTCAAGCATAAATCTATACATAATGAGCACAGCAGAAAAGCAACAGAAAAATATAGAGATAGCAAAGATACAGAGGAAACAAAGAGGAAACCAGCCTGTCTCATTTTCTTCTAAGCCTGGGAAGCTGAGAGAGATCCAGCTTTAGCTAAGTTCAGAATTTCTTTAGGTAAAGCATTTGGCAGGTAAGAGCAACTGATTTTAGAGTTGAGGGCAGATTTCGGAAGATCGAAAATAACCACTTTTTGTGTCGATACTTTGGATGATTCAAGTGATTGATAGACATCATCCGATAGAACAAATACCGGCAAATCAATCATTTGAATATCCCTTGAAAGTTGAAACTTTTAAAAGGAAAACACGCAAGGTGTTTTATCTATATCGTTCTGTTTAGGGCCTGTTTGGTTGCAGGATTTCTTTGGATTTGGATTGTGGAATCCGAGGATTCCATAATTTTGTGTTTGGTTGGAAGATTTGGATTTCTAGAATTCCTTTGTTTTTTATGGAGTGCCTATCACAAAACATGGATTCCTGAATCCTAAAATTTTTAAAGGATTTTCAAGGATTTGATACTATTCATTGTACTTTTAGATGGGACCCGTGTACTTTATTTATTTAATAATCCCCCCCTCTCTCTAAAATCCTCAAATCCAAATCCCATTTTATTTTCACCAACTAAAGAAAGATTACAAGAATCTACAAATCCAACACTAGAAATCCAAAACCAACAAAATAACAAATTACCAAATCCAAAAAATTTCAACCGTATTATTTTGGAATCCCAATTTTATAATCTTGCAACCAAACAGGCCCTTACCCTCAATATTTTCATAGTTCTGTTACTATGCATCAAGTGGTTGACGAAGGAGCATACCAGATATTTAAATGCTTTGGATGTTGACCACGGTCAATGAGGTAAAAATTTCTCTGGTTTTGGTGGTATTGGTCTTGGTTTCTTATACTGTAGCTACGTATCTATCAGTACCTGATGTCAATAACAACACTGCCTAATTGCGCAATTGAGCAGAATTAGTTTAACTGTGATCAATGTGAACAAATCTTTTCTTATAGTCATTCATAATTACATTACATTCAAATTTCTGCATGCCGCCGTTGATAAGTAAACAATTTTACACCTTACAATTACATTGCTTTCGCAGGCCTCAGCCAACACCATCCTCTCGCATTTCCTGGGGCTTGTTTTCTCTTTAGAACTTCTGCGGTCGGTTACTCTACCAAATGTGCAAGCTGTTCCGATTCCTAAAGTAGCATAGCTTGTTCCACTCTTCCAAGTGTCTTGTACTCGTAATTTCTCTTTTCATTTTCCAGGAAAGTTGGTTTTTTTTTCCCAGTGTAATAAATAAAACTTTAAATAATTCATGTTTTGTGTTGTATAACCGATTAACCGGCAGTTATTGTTTCCTTGGCATGTAAAATTGTGTGGGATTAACAGAGTTGGCAAGAGTTATCTGTATTGATCCAGAGATGGGAATTAATTCTCTGGACTTCTAAAAGGCAAGCGTTTCTCCCTCTCTTTTTGCAAACTTTGGGGTTAAATGAAGGGAGGAAACGGGTAAGGAAATGAAACAAATGAGACAAGAGTAAATATGTTTTTTAACTAGCAAGTGCCCTTTTGCATGCACGAGCACACAGTCTCAAGTACTCAAGAAATATGCAGTTTTTGCGGCAATGGTTAGCATTTCAACTAAAATTCATTGCCTCATTACTCTTTGAAGCTATTTGAAGCTTGATCTAAATTCTCTTAAAATAGTTTCAGATTTTTTTTTTCTTTGAAAACAATTTCATAAAAATCTCTTAGGTTTTATAACTTTATCAAAGCTTGATCAAAATTCTCTCAAAACAATTTCGAGAAGTTTCTTTATTTTCTTTGAAAACAATTTTATAAAAATCTCTTAGATTTTACAGCTTTATTCATTTCTTGCATTTATTGAATGGACGTTAAATAGCATTTGAAAATTCCAAGATGAGTCAACGTGTCTTAGGTAGAGATCTCAATTCTTCTTGCATATTAAAAAAAAAAACCCATACATTTAAAAAAAATCTATTAAATCTATTTGCGGACATTGTTATTTTTAGAAGAAAAAGGTTATAATACTATGACTTATGAGATTTCATTAAACATGAAAAAACTTACATATATATAGAGTAGCTTATTGAACAATTATAACCACGCAAAATTTATATAAAAAAAAGGATGCATAAGTTTCTCTGCAGTGTTATGACTTATGAGATTTCATTAAATTTCATTAAAATAAACATAGAATAAGGCAAATCATAATAAAAGCTATGCGATTTCATCAAATTCAATTTGCATCTTATCGTTGATGATAAACAAAGAAAGATTATAGCAAATCTAAGATAAAAGTTAAAGACACCAAATACAAATTTAAATCCCAAAAGGAATGTAGAAAATTATGGCAAACTAATAATGAAAGTTGAGAGACCAAATACAAAATTAAAGTCCAAGAAGGGGATAGAGTGAATTGTGAGGATGGTTTGATTAGAAGGTGTGGACAAAAATGACATTGGAGCAATAAGAGTGACAAATTTGGAAAAGGTCAAAGCTTAAAGTAGGGTTTATATATACTAGAATTTCCCAGCATGTCTTTATTAAAGTAAAAATATTCATTCAATATGCCCCACAACCCCCCCCCCACCCCACACACACACACACCCACCCACCCACCCTCCCCCCAAGTATAAGAATTTTAAAAATAATTTTTACCGATTTATTATTTCAGGATTCGATATGGATATTTTGCTATTTTTAACTAAAAGTTTTTAAACTATCTATCATCTTAACTAAAAATCATTAAATTTTTTTAAAAATTTTGGCTGTTTAATACTAATATGTATCAACGTGCGTCACATGTGCAAAAAATAGATGATGTGAACCATATGAGAATAAATGATTAATTTAAAATAAACATGAGAGCAACACATGACGTCTCTCCTCTTTGCATTATTATAATAGAGATAATACAACAATAACAATAACATTAGCATTTAAATGATTAATTTGAAATAAACGTGAGAGCAATACATGACGAGCAATACATGACGTCCCTCCTCTTTGCATTATAATATTAGAGATAATATAACATTAACAATTCTTTCCCAAGTACGTGTCTTTGCTGCAATTCTCACTCATATGAAGATTTTGAGTATCTTTTCATTACCAGTAAATTGGCATCTGCATTATGGAAACAGGCTTTGATATCTTTTTGAGTTAATTGATTGTGCATGGTGCACACTGGGTGAATGCTTTGAGTACTGGTATAATATTCAAAAAAATTCCATCTATTGCAAAGTGGTTACCACATATACTCTTGTGGAATATTTCGAAGGCAAGATGTGAAATAAAATTCCAAGATCATCATCTTACTGCCGAGTCTATTTGGTCGATGTCAGGAATTTGGTCCAGGTTTATAAAAAGCACATTACAAAACCTGATTGTCTGCCTATTCTCAATAATATAGGGATCCTTGATGTTATTTGCCTTGCTGCTGCAAGCAAGCAAATCATGTGTGTTCATTGGGGAAAACCACTTGAGAGCAAGCTCAAACTAAATGTTGATGGTGCACAGGCATAGTTGAGTCAAAAAATACTGCTGGTAGGATGGCACTCAGGGACAATAAGGGTGACTTGATTTTTGCTACCAAAATATTTTATGGTAGAGGGTAAGTGCTGGAAGCCGAGGTGAAGGCCATGCTTGATGGTTTAATACAGTGTTATAAAAATTTGGTAAATATTTGTGTGGAAACCGACTCTAAGATGTTATCAGCCTTCATATGTCGATTCAGATACATTACGACAGCTATTCATTATCTTCTACATCTGCTGCATGCTGAAGTGAGACATATATACGGAGAGTGTAATCGAGAGGAAGATTACCTGGCCAAGGAGGCATTGAGGACACAAACTTCGCTTTCATATGAGCCTTTTTTTGCCTCCCAAGGGATCAAGGGATCTTCTGAGGTTTATCATCAATTCTGGACCTCTCACCGATGCCATACCTAAGAGTTGCTGGCAGGGGAGTTTAATGTTCTTAATTTCTCTATTATGTTTTACCTTGTCCTGCTTCTGTATCTTTTCTTTTTTCCAGTGCTTTGTGTATTCTGATGTACTCAGTTTTTTTTTTGATATATAGATTAAATATTCTAGGTTCCCTGGGCCTGTACCTTATATATATATATATATATAAGAAAACAATTGGTCTTCTTTCATTCTCTCAATTTGTTTTGAATAAATTACACTAAAATACCATTAACAACTGTGTTTTTTCACCAAACCACCTCGGTTTTTATTATAGTAAAATAGCTTTGACTATGGTGGGTAAATTACACTAAAATACCATTAATCAGTATGGTTTTCACTAAACCACCTTAAAGTTTCTTTATTATAGTAAAATACCTTAAACTATGGTTTTCCAGGGATCTTTTTTTTACTAAAATACCCTCTCAAATGTAGCACTCAAGGTATTTTGCCATAACAAAATACTTCAAGATAGTATAGTGAAAAACCACAATAGTTAAAGGTGTTGTGGTGCAAATTACCCACTCATTTCTATTCATGAATTGCCCTTTTGCCCAAATGTGGCCTTGCTGTTATTACTCCCCACCATATCAGTCTATTCTTTTGAGATGTGGTTTGGTTGGAGTGGGACCGTTCTCTAAAAGAACATGATTTCACCTATTTTATTTTGAAACGTTCGTTGCATGGCTTAAGTTAATGAACTCGACACAAATTTTGATGTCCTATATAGGGCTAAAGGGTGGTCTCAATTCAATTCAATTCAAATGCTTCATCAAACTTAAGAAACTTTAGGTAAGAGAAAGAGAGGCCTAAAAATTCCAAATGCAGAAGAGTACTGTAACCCAAGACAAACCAAGAGCAGGTGAGTAAAGGGCAAAGGGCAACCAAATTTAGCATAAATTTCATAAAACACCATCTATTTTTCAGAGTTTGATAATACAATAAACTTTAAAAATGCCATGAAACCATCCTATATTAGCAAGATTGTTTCAAATTGTTAGTTTTGTTAACTCATACAGGACACCAGAAAACTGAATAACCAATGAATAGGCAGTACATAGACCGAACAGCCCCACGACGAATCAAATATAGCATTTAGACGGAACTATCCCTTTTTTTGGACAGAAATACTTTCAGTGGGGGATGACGGCATTTTTTAAAGTCGACTAACGTTATCTTAAAAACCGGAAAAAGACTGATATATAACCCCAAATTTATTAAAGAGATGGCATGACCCCACCAACAAGGGTAGGCCGTGTGTGTGTGTGAGAGAGAGAGAGAGAGAGAGGTACCTCTCTCAAAAAAGATAAGGAAAAAAGCGATCAAATATAATACAATAATCAGATATGAAATCAAAACCACCAGTAATTCTATCTTCTATGAGGTTTATGAATATGCAGAGGATAATAAAAAGCCAATACACCTCGCAAACAAGAATATCAATAACCGTGGCAGCCAAAAAGGGTTCAATCAATATAATATGATTTTGCATTCGATGGAGTTTGATACCTTGGGCTACTTTTTCTAACATAAATTGTTTGCCTGGGGATCAAACTGAACATAGAAATATTAACAAGGAAAAGCCAACTTGGATAAACTTCTCAGGTTGAGTCGGATGATAGATATATGAAACAGTGATTTCAGCGCAACTACAGGAAAAAAAAACAGCTCCAATTGTAGTTGAA
This sequence comes from Agapanthus africanus, assembly GCA_030015575.1. NCBI lineage: Eukaryota > Viridiplantae > Streptophyta > Magnoliopsida > Asparagales > Amaryllidaceae > Agapanthus > Agapanthus africanus. The sequence goes on along the minus strand of JASDDO010000016.1, from coordinate 354,698,970 downwards.
GTAGATAATCCCTGAGAAAATTAAACAAAACATTACTACATAATCAAAGCTCCATGGACCCATAAAGTGAAAATAATAATAATAATGGATGCAACGAGATAATAGTTTGTGTTTTCGAATATAGATCTGCACATTATATAACATTTGGGAATTCAAATTGTCCAATATGAACAGCATATATTGAAAATAGTGAAGCAAAAATACATTATAAGCAATAGCTATCAAAATACTTGAACATGAAGCTTATTGGAAAGATCTTTAAATAAGAATCGTTAACTATGTCGATACACTAGTGCCATGCACATATCTGACCCATAAAGGCAAGCTACCAAATTTGCTTGTTCGACCTTGGGCATTTTAGAAAAGTAAAATTAGCAGAACCGCAGTTCATGACAAAAGAGTGGAGGCACTCAAACGAATATAATCATAGAAACCTTAGGTGGTAAGAAAGTTTAAGATAATGTTTTATTAGCAGAAAGTGCTAGGGAAGTCGGATATGGATAAAGCTAAAAACTGGAAACAAAAAACACAGGAGCAGGATTCTGATGTTAAATTGGTAACAACTGGATTATTCTTGAACTCTTGGATTAATGTCAAACAAACAAACCTACTATCAATACATCATACCAGATCCTTTTTCTTTCCTTGTGAAACTATTTAGCTTGTCCTGATCCTTTAGACTTGTTATAAGAGTCGTTTTTTTAAATATTTCCATACATGTAAACTGTATTAAGTGAACAATAAGAAGCATAAATTCCTGGACACAATAGATCTAAATACTTCCTCAGCCACAGAAGACCTCTAAAATCTGCTTCTACCAAGAAAGCTTGTATTTAAATATAGATTTTTAAGATACTATTCACTACCAAAATGGTTTATTGGATATTAGTCCACCCAAATCCATTTTCTAATATGCGTTGCCAACAATGTGATGCCCTGGCAAGGGAAATGGTATCCAATCAAAACTAGGAGACTTAATTCGAGGTTTAAATTATTTTGATAGTTGGTCTTGAGACGGCCTTAGGTGGCATCTTCCAAGGTAAGTACTGCATATGTACACCACATATTAATTTTCAAGCATCTTCTCTGACTCGAAGTCATTTTTATATATCTGTATTCAAATAGAAAGTTTGCTCATGCATCAACTAATGCCAATGTTTAACAAAATCAGAAAATGGATTATCACTATAACATTTGCATACGTAATATATCCCAGCTTTTACAAAGAAATCTTGTTTGATAAGATTTGTATATGGCATATCTGATTGGATAGCCCGATAATAATAATCTACACATCAGCATACAATCATATTCGAAACAAATAAACAATTAAGTTTTGCATGGTAACTCAAAAAAACATATCTTCCACTAGAATTAGATTGCACGTACAAATAAAATTGAAACTTGATAATGCTAATAAGCTGCAGGAAGAGAGCATTCAACAGAAAATCATGATGATGCACAAAGTTTCATGGCCCCAAGGTACCAGAAGAAAGCATCCAAAGACAAAAATTGAAAAAAGCATTTTCATAAGGTGCAGGAAAAGAGCATCCAAAGATGGGACTGCGCCCTGATATTGCTCATAATATCATCGTCCTAGGCTGCAGAAGACAATAATAAAATAGCCACTATAATATTCAATGAATCACAATACCATGAGCATACAAAGAGGAGTTGGATGAAGAAGAACAAAAGGTCCAGCAAGAAAACATCTAAAGACGACGATAGAAAATCTAAAAGAACAAGCGCTTAATGTTTTCATATAAGATGATCAACATGAGCTTAAAACTTCCATATATGATGGTGAACTATCAGAGAAAGACTGTGTATCAAGTTGTAGCATGATTTACTTCACCGTGCTCAGCCGTAACATAATAATATTCTCCTAAATGCCTACTTAAGCTTAAAAAATTCCGAAACATAAGGAAACTTAAATACACATGAACGTGCTGCTGTAGATCCAATTTTCCCACAAGTATTCCACTGTGCACTCTCTTATCAAAGGTTCTGCTATTAGGCCTCAAGTACAGGAGAAGATGATAAGGAGAACACTTCACCATAAATTTTATGTTTAGCATCCAGACCTCAAATCGGTGCTCAAACAATTCAAACAGAGAAATATAACATTTATATGTATTCTTTACATACATTTCCTTTTCTTCCCTAATGTTCCATATGGAAATTTAAATAATATTACACAAGTCGTGGTACTTGTCGAAAAACTTGTGCAGCATTGTGAAGTCCCGGATTCATTTGTGGCAGTTGTTTCTGAGATACAATGGTTCATAATCAATGCTGTGATCCAGTGCCTTAAATGGCTGTCAGAGATTTATAATTGGTTTCTCTGTGGGCCCTAATTTAGTGCTAAAATCAATAGTCGAGTAAAAGTGAACCTTATTAAAGATTGCAATTTTCTTACAATACAGTTTTCTTTGTGTTTAATGCGATATACATGAACAAAGTACTGAGAAGCTGAATAACAAAATGACAAGGCTATACCATAGCTCATGCTTTATATTTAGCATGTTAGGCAACAAAGAATTATATGATAATTAAGCATATAGCTAAAATGACGATGATGAAAATAATGAGATACAATATGAGAGAACACCTAGTTCAAAAAAAAAATGAGATATCACATTTTATCAAAATAAAATGCTCACATGGGAATGTCATAGATAGTGTTAAGAAAATATGAGATTGGAAGACAACTTTCAAGACTATCGGACATGGACAACATCATCCCATCTGCCCCTTTACAGAGTTATAATATCATAATTAAGAAGTGTTGTTAGTACTACGATTGATTCTAAGGCAAGTCTGGATTGAACACTAAAGCAGGATGCAAATATTTGTTAAACAACGAAGGAAGCCCATAAAATAACAGAATAGCGACCTGAATAAGTAGCTGCATAGTACCAAATGCTCCAGCAGTAATACTTTCCTCTCCCAAAATGGGAGGTCACCCGTTCAACTCAAGAGGTCCACATCCAAAAAAAAGAGGGTTATAATTTAAAAAGATGACCATTGGAGGCTATATTGTTTTTTCATAATTTAATAAATTTGTTCAGATATTTGTTAGCAAAGGATCAATCGGATGTAATAAAAACTGCAATAAGTAAATAACACCGCAGTATCATGATAATAGCATATTAACGGGATAGAATGAGAAACTACCATTTGTTTACTGGGCCTTCTTTTCTTTGTTGGTTTGTATAGCAGTTCTGCTGAGAACATTGTCAAAGTGCTTCAAGACTATATTGTGCACCACACCAACCTTCTCATCGACATGATCCTGGTACTTATCGTACAATGCAGGAACTGTGAGAGACAGAACGACCCCTGCAATGATATGGAAAGGAATTAACAGTAAGAAAATAAATTATTAAAAGGAAAAAGAAAAATTCCCCCCCCTGAATAGTCTGGTTTAATAACAGAGACTTAAAATATACATTAGTACAACTATAGATCTCCATTCTCCTCAACATTGAAAGAGGGAATTGCACCTTCTTCACTATCTTCCATATTCAATACTTGGTTCAACCAAGCGGTTGTCTAGTTGGTATAAAATGGAGTTGGTGTGAAACATTGGCTTTAAAATCTCTCTATTCCCATATTTGGCAAGAATCATGATAAACAGAAATTGTAAACAGAATTACAAAATACTGCAAAAACATGAACAAATGTTGCAACCAAAGTTGATAACCAAATTTATTCGGCCATTTTCAACAAGCCTGGATGTCACCGTAGCAAATCAACCATTTTTATCTTTCTGACCGCCCCTAATCATTCTTGAAGCCACAATATATTGTGCCACGTCAGCCAAAAAAACTATTATTAGTCTTTCTATAAGTATAGGCAGCAAACACCACAAAAGGGAAACAAACCACTAGGTTTGGAGCTTATCTTGCAACAAATGCTGCATTATTGTGTAGAAAACCTAATAGCCTTAAGAGTACACTTGTACAATAAAATAATTATCCGAGAGACTGCTTGCTGCGACGTTTTTCACCCATTTCCAACAAAAAAATGCGTGCCACTTCAGCATATTAACTCCTCCTTCGTTTCCGCCATAAATGTTTACATACCACTACCATTAGTTTTCAAGTAGATGCAGCGACGCAGCAAATGCTACATGAGGGCAAATCAAACGATGAATAAGGAAACACAACAAATACTGCATTACCATCTGCAGAAAAGAAATAGTGTTATAACTTACAAGAACTCACCAATGTAAACAAGCGTAAAGAAGCTAAACAAGCTCCCGATATACGAAACGACCCACAATGCCAAAATGACCTAAATTGCCACAAACATATAACTACTTAGTACAACAAATAACAAACAAAATCGAAACTTTAAAGCCAGAAAAGATCTAAGCACCTTAAGGAAAACCTTTCTATCTCTCCCGATCGCAATGTCCCTCGCGACAACCAACACACGATTAATCCAAACCCTAATTTCATCCGCCGCCTTCTCGACAACCTCATTCGAGATCTCCAAATTGGGGATAGGCGGCAGAGGCCTAGAACCACAGAACCCAAACACTTTACAACAAATCAAGTGAATCCCAACAAAAATCAAGAAAAATAAAAGCAAACCTATTGAGAAGTTTAGCAGATTTGGCCCAGAAGAAGACGATAGATACGAGAAGCAGCAGCGAGTTGGCGACGAGGGAGAGGGGGCTGTATCCAGCGAAGACGAAGAGGATCCAGAACGCAGTGGCCCCCGCCGCCACGGAGATCGCCACGGCTCTGTTCCGCCATAGGACCACGTCGGCGACTGCTCAAGTTTAGAGGGAGAAAGAGGAGAGATCAGTGACCACAATGAAAAGCTCGAAACCCGAGAGAGAGAGAGAGAGAGAGAGAGTACCGAAGGCTCCGCCTAGGGTTTGATGCACAGATCGCTTCGTGGTGTCCATTCGATTTTTTGAGAGAGAAAGAGAGAGGGGCTTTTTTGGGGTGAAGATTCAAACAAAGGGGGCGAATTAAAAAAAATCGGAGACAGCGAACAAGAGTCTGAGACGGATGACACTAAAAAAATTAGCACGTGGATGGCACAATTTCAATTTTGGTTACTAAAAACTTTCTGTGATTAGCAAAAACAAACAGAAAGATAGAAAGAAAAAGATAAAAGATGAGCCTTTATCATTGGTGGACTTTTGGGATGCAGAGTCCCTCCTGATATTGGGTCCATACTATTGCCTGCTATCAAATCCCGACCGCAGATGGACGAATAAAGGAAGAGGGCACTCAAGATTGATGTTTTTTTTATTTGAGTAAATAATAACAGAGCACCAAAGATCTGCACATTGCTTCTCTTTGCTAGAGTTTTGAACCGCGTTGCTTCTCTTTGCTAGAGTTTTGAAAATCATACCGTTGCTAAGCATAAACTCAGAAAATATCTTGTAGGGTTGAAGCCGGTTAGAATCACTGTGAATTAGAAATGAAAACAAAGATTATACTATAGCTCAAAGTGAGAATTGAAAACCTAGAAAAATGTATTACTGTTAAAGTTACTTAGAGGCGACAGAATGACGACGAGGCCAATTGGGTACAAAAAGTACGCTGTCTTGTCCAAGAACGGAAGTATTGATAAGCTAAATTGCATGAAACTTCACTAGCTTGCTTGTACCCGAATTACAAAATACCGCCTGGTCTTTTCCATAATCTGCACATTGCCTCCTAGTTTAGCAGCCATTTGATTTTGCCATCTCTGCAACTTCAAATATACACTGGTTTTTTTTGCTAATATCTCGTTAAAATATTATTTTTAACACCTATTGGAATAAAAAGTTGCATATATGGAAATAAAGCAAGACAATTTCTGAAAGAGACGACAGAACTCTGTCAAAAGCGAAGGGATATGCAATTAGCCAAAATAACACAGGAATAAAAACTGATTAGATAAAAAGAAATTGATTACATAACACCATAACATAGGAAATTTGGATAGTGGTAGTAAGAAATGGCCACATGAAAAGCATATTCGAGAGAGAATTTTGGAAAATATTCCGGAGCTACCAAGGCAGGAGACACAAAGTATTGAACCACTAACAAAAGATTAAAATTTGTTAGGAGAAAAACAAAGAAATGATCATACAAAAGTTTAATACAAAGAAATATTTACGGCAAAGTAAAATAAATGCAGGAAAGAAAGAGTTGCCATACACATAAAATGCGTACGACCTACAAAACAGGAACCTGTTGAGTAGCGGTAAAATTCATTAACCAAGAAATATTCAATGGAAGAAACTAGAACAACCGTAACACTAAAGCTGATGGAGAGTCTGGATCTCCTTCAGATGTTATCTTCCGTAGATCTGCTGCAAGCGATGATGGACGGCTGAGATTGAGTTGGAGGTTACCTCCTGAGGCGTGTGGATCTCAATGGGTTTGAGATGGTTGAGGCCGAGCTACCTGCAAGAAAGTCCCGGAGTGGTTGTGCCACCGAGAACCCTCAGACGATCAAGAGTAACGGCCTAGTAAGGAAAGAATGACTTACCTGAGTCGTCTGAAAGAGGGGTTTATATAGTGGTGGCAACAGATAAGCAGGCGCGAGAATCACGCCGGCCGTTACGCCCCTGGCGTCATAGGCGGGATCCCTTATTAATGACGAGACAGGCTCGTTAATGGGGGATCATGATGGCATGGAACGCGGGATGTGGGCGGCGGATATCTCGCGTATGGCGAGATTCGCGGCGGATGCGCCTGCGATTGGTGCTGTTGGTCGGTCAATGAGACTGAGGAAGATGCGCTCGGCGGGAGGCTCGGGGGCGAGCGGGTGGCCGAGGTATCTTGGTTCTGCGATAGCCCGGAGGGTAGCTGAGAGGGCCGAGGAGGCCGATTGTGCAGGGGCTCGGAGGCGAGCCAATGGTTTTTTGTAAGGCGGGCATAGGAGTAGTGTGGACGGTCGCAAAAGGTCGGCTGCGTCCATGAGTCGCAGACCCGGGTTTTTTTTCCTACGTGTCGTTCTTGGTCCTTTCTTGCAAGCTTCGGGACACGTCATCTGCCACGTGTCACGATCTGGGAAATCACCGATATCGAGTATCATCATTAGCCCCCCACTCTCGTCCCGACCCGCTCACGGGTCGGGTCGAGAGTGGTTTGCCGGGTCTCCCGAGGTGAGCTCCTTTTCGAAGATATCGTAAGTGCGCATTCCCGGACAATCAGCCGTATTTTCTCGACGACGTCAGCGAATCAGGGGTCAGATCTTGCATTAAAGAGGAAGTGCCGGATCGTGCGTACGTTCGTCAAAGCGACAACCCACGTGTCTGGCGCTGGTTGGCTGACGCGACGGGCCGCAGGTCTCCCACGCCCGATGGGGTGCGACCAATGTGCGCGTGACAGGTGGAGCGATGGTAGCAGTCGAATGCGAGGAGTTGTTTTGGCGGGAGATGACTGTCGCCGTTAGATGTGTACGCCGACAACTATAAATAGATGTGGGATCTCCATCGGGGCCCATACCTCTTCATAATTTCCTCGTCTTGAGTCTTGTTAGCTTGGCGCTCTCCTTCTTAGATCAGGATATCCGCGTTTTGCTCTTCCGAGGACTCATCCCCTCCATCAGGTTAGATGCTTTCTTGTAAATAGTCTGTAGAAATAGTTCGGGTAGAGTCTAGGGAGCCCCCTGTAGATTCTTCCTTTTCTTCTGCTTCTTCTTCTTCTGAGTCCGAGTCCTCCCGGGAAGTTAGGGTCAGATCCCATTCCCGGGGTCGCGCGACGGGGGCGGTCCCCAGAGCGGAGATCACGGATGCCCCCGACGTGTCATCCACAGTGAGGTATGAGGATGAGCTCACCACCGTTCAGGCTCGTTTCCACATTCCTCCCGACTATACGCCACGTTTGGCTGAGGAAGGGGAAAGAGCAGATCATGTACGTGGCAAGGAGATTGCCCTGTACCCAGAAGCCTTTTAGGTGGGAATGTGCATGCCCTTCTCTCCCGAGATTGTTGAAGCGCTGAATCATTTACAAGAGAGGGGCAGACCTCAGTCTGCAGGAGTCAAGGGCCCTGCCAACCGGATGGCAGGTGGAGCCTCTTCCAGGCCATCGTTTGAACCCAGGAGGACTGAAGAAATTTGCCATTACTGCCAAAGAAAGGGACATTTGTGGAAGGACTGTAGACGCGCAAAAGGCCTGTGTCTAAATTGTGGCGCATCCAACCACGGAATTGGGAACTGTCCTTACAACAGCAACTCATCTCACACACACACCAACCAACCGCAGCGGCCAACCATCCAGGCTCCTGCAACTCGTCCTGCACTACCTGCTCCACCACCTGCACAGCCTACTCGCCAATTCCAACAGGCAATGAGGGACATGTCTAGAGGGCAGAGAAATAGGCCTCAAAGGCGGAATGTGCCTCCAGCTAGAAGGAATATACCACGGCGACAGACCTTCACATTAGAAGCCGTAGAGGCCGAGACTATAGGTCAAGGTAACACCGGTAAGCCTTTTTCACCATCATACCACTTTTATTCGCCAAACTTCCTAGCACTGTTACACCTTCCTTTTACAAATTTCGAGGACGAAATTTTTATAAGGAGGGTAGAATGTAACAACCCTAATTTTCATATACCCTTTTCTGTACAATTTTTTTTCATTTTTAAATTTTTCCATAAAGGAGTATTTTAATCTGAGCACAAGATACATATATTTAATTATTTTGTTTTTAATTATAGGCTTGTCGATATCAACAGTTTCATTTTAGTGTACATAAAATTGTTTTAAAATTGAAGTGTACTTGGAATATTTAATACTGCTGATATCATTTTAAGTATCTACTTTTCTACAATAATTACAAGAAGGAGCTTGTAGCTCACTGGTAACACCTTGCACTGCTGAACCAAGCCACCAGAGTTCGAATCACATGCCCCACATAATTTTTATATCTTTTTGTTTTAAATTTTTTGGGAAGTCAAACGGTCAAACAGCCATAACTCACAAATTAATGCAATTTATAAAAAATAAACTATACCAAAATCCCCCCCAGACAAACCCACACTCGACGTGACCCGACTCGGCCCTGACTCGGCCAAGTCGGCCGGCGACTTGGCCGAATCGTCAGGCGCCACCGGCCGGACTCGGCCGGTCGGCCGAGTCGTCAACACGAAAAAGTTTCGTGTTGACTTGGTCAATTCCCCTGCATGGTCCAATTTTCCAGTACTGTTACACAATTTCCATTAAACCTCTTTTAAGTCCAAAATTAATGAATTTTACATTTTTTAAAAATATTTTTTAATCCAAACCCTAACCCTAGCCTAGCCCTATATAAAGACCCCTACCCTCTACCTTTTCACCTCACAACTCTAAGTCCACTCTCCCAAATTCTCGAGAACTCGGTACGAAGAGCGAGAAGCGAAGTGCTGCCGAAACCAACGACGGATTCCGGCGACCGGACTAGAACCTTCGCGACGTTTTCGACGCATCGACAACCACCACATTCCTTAGCCTCCTTAGCTTGTCCAAAACCGTAAGTCCCATCTCTTTTATCTCTCTTCTCTTTAATATAAAAATACAACTTTTTGGAACCCGACGGAAATCGGAACAAAACGATTTCCGATTCGGTTTTTCTGTAAATTTCCACTTGTCACCTAATATATAATACCTACCTATATTCATGTTGACTATTAATCACCCATAAACCAATTTAAACAAACTTTCTCACATGAAATGATAGCTTCTTTACAATATCGTATTCTTTTCATAAAAATACCATGAAGTTTATTTTTCTTCGTTTAATCAATTCCCTCACTCCTAAATAAGTTTATCTTGATCACTAAACTTGTAGAAATCAATTTGAATGAAATTTCACATATGAAATGATAACGTTTTCAAATACCGTATTCTTGCGCTTTAATACCTTCAACTTTAACATGTCATGTTTTACCTCTAAACGTCATCAAAACTTAAAACAAGTCACGAGGTAATGACTTACCTCCACACACACACAAATATAACCCTAACTGATAAATGTCAAAACATAGAATACGACAATACAAGACTTTTCACTAAAATACCATATTCTTTATAACCTTTACTTGAAAGCTTTAAGTTGTATAAAATTTTAAATAAAATGAAAGCACGATAGGTCATGGACATCGATCGTTTATCTAAACTATCTTGTGGTGTCTAGGCAAGTGTGTTTAGGCTAGTGGTTTTTAATTAGGCCCACGACTGTGGTTCCTTCCCACTTACCTGGCACTTACCTGGCCGCAATTGATGGTGAAGAGGCGATTTGAGGCTTCTAATGACTCATCGTTTAGACCTTAGAAATAGGCTAGTTGGCTTAAGAAACCCTAACAACTAAAATACGGAAAACTATACTCTTTTGCAAATAAATACCCTATATTTATAAAACCGTTTTCCTAAATGAAAAGTATTTGTTAAACCTAAGCAAAGCGCCACTACAACCCATTTTTGGGGAACCCGTTAGGGATAGTACGGTTCATCGTGCATCCGCGGGCTAGTAGTGCGAGATTCAGACCTCCGCAAGGAGCATTCGGTCTCGAAGGGTTAAAAAATACGGCATTTAAGAAAAATGTGATTTTTGGAAAATAAAATATTTATTTAAAATTATTCTTGTATTAATATGTATTTAATTATCATTTAGACACCTATTTTATTATAATATAAAGTTTCCACATTTTCCTAAAAATTTACAAGATTAAAATTTACATTAAAATACCATGAGTTTCAAATAAATCAATTAATACTTTTATTAGGATATATTCACTAGAATAACACAAATAAAATTCATACTCATTATAACTTTAAAGATGAATATTAAATACTTGAGGTGTATTTTGAAAACTATACAAATGTACTTTTTACATAAAACCCCCTCAAGTTTTATAATTTACAATAAGGCCCCTAACAAAGATCGAACTTCAACTTACCTTCTTTTAGTCTGACTCGGGTTAGAGTTTGACTGTTTCTGACTTGAATATGATTCAAGTCAATCTATATTCTTTTATTTTACAATACAATTTGAATACATGAATCTCTGAATCCAGTTAACAATATATTCATTTTGACTGAATCAAACCATGGATATTCATCCATTATCCTGATATTCCATTTACCTGATTATACAGTTACAACATGTTTACTGATATCATGGTTTTGGTCAGTCACCCAACTTACATATTCCAATACTACAATACTGTTAAAACATTTCGGGGTTTAAGGGGTAGATTGGTACGGAAGGTGTTAAAGGTGGCACGAGGTGGTCAGATTAAGACACCTAACCTGAATCCTATTGCTGTTGTACCGTGGCATAACGGTTCCTTGTACTTTCCTTTTGCCCTGATCTCTAGCATATAGAGATCCCCCTCGTATACACTGGCATCCTTCTGTACCAAGCTACAAACAACAGCGTTAAACAATGTTACATAATATACAACCATATAATACTTTAGAAAATACTTTTAAACCGTCTTCCTAATTCTTCTTTATCTTGGGACTTACCGAGCGACCTGTTCGCTGACGACATTCTATTTCTTTCTTCTTTGAATGTCGTCAGGTGCGTTGGACCAAGCTGAGATCGAGCCCACAGGTGAAGATTTGGAGCAGTTCCAAGAAGATCCCGAGCTTTAGATATTGTACCTTGTTCTTTCCAGTATTTTCATTTTCTGTTATGCCACTGTTTAGGCATTGCTTTTCATTTCAGTTGTATTTTCCTTTCATGCATTGTGCAAAGAATGTTATTAATAAAAGTTGCTGTTATTCCTATATCATTCATTTCTTGTGATTTACTTTATATTGCTTAGTTACGCTTAGCGTATGTACTTCTGAGTATATACGTAGCGGGCCTCGTCGCGTCCACTTCCCTGTACACTGGGAAGCGGGGCGTGACATTTTGCGTTAGCCCCGGGTCAGCTAGTGCCGAACTCCTGGAGGATTCTCTTTGGGTTCCTGGTCCGTTTGAACTTGCACATGATCCCTTTCAGGCTGATCACTCTTGCCTCTTCTCTCTGTTACAAAATTCATCCCGGCCCTCGCACGGACGAGCCGAGGTGGGTATACATCTCTTTTAGGAAACAACGGGAAAGTGCTGCCGGGTCAGGGGTCATCGTGGTACCTTCTTCCATCCATGATTGGAAGAAGAAGTTTTTCTTTGTTGGGCCATCCGAGGGTGAGGACTGGCCCGTGCCCACCCAGTGGTCTAGGGATAGCTGCCGGCGGGAGAGTCAGTCGAACGATCCCGACGCGGCGAAAGTGGCGGAGTGGGAGCCCATTCCTCGGGCTGACGTGCTGCTTTCTGAGCAGGCCTTTAGTTGGGCCGGGCTCAGCCCCGCCCAGTTCGCGGGTAAGTTAGGAGTTTACAGGCGATTTGTTTAGATTTGCGTTTATTTTTATTTTTACTTGCATTTCTGACTCCATTGTACCTTGTCTTGTGCAGGACCTATGGACACGAGCAAATTCTGAGCGGCCATGCACGAGCAGAAGAAGGGGTCGAGGGCTGGAGGTGCCAGCTCATCCCGTCCGACGTCGACCCCGGCTCTCCCGGCAGCCGCTACATCTAGGCGTTCGAGTGCGACCCGTGCCCCGGAGTCCAGCCAGGCGCCGAGCCGAAAGCGGGTTCAGGAACAAGAGGCCCGGGCTTCGGAGATAGAGACTGGCTCCCCGGCGTCGTCCCTCAAGAGGTTTCACAGGACGGTTCCGCGCACCCCGGCCTCCCCGATCTTTGTGGACGAGGGGGACCTCTGCTTTGAGGTGCCCTCGGGGCTCTTCGTTGCTGACAGCCTGCTGACAGAGATGGAGAGGTTGGCTGGGGGAAAAATCCCTTAGGGGACTCTCAGGGCGCAAATGACAACCATCGCCCAAGAGGCTGTGCAGGTTAGTGCTCACACCTCACTTGGGTTTTCATTCAGCGTCTTATTATTCGTGAGATTGGGTGCCTCCCTTTCCTTTTTGACCCACTTTTGATTTCTTCAGGTCCTCCAGCACGTCGCCCTTGTCGTCCACATGGAGGACGAGAAAATTGTCCCGGTGATATGGGCCGCGGGCGAGTTCTCCTCGCTGGAGGAGAGCTCAAAGTTGGAGCTGGAGGTGGCGATGGCGAGGGTCGCTGTCCTCGAGGACGGGGTGGCGGCCGGGAAGCAGGAGGTCGCCAGGTACCGTGAGATCACCCGGGCCGCCGAGGCCAAGCTAGAGGACTCCAAGGTGCTCGTCGGCACCGTGAAGAAGTCGGCGAGCTCCCTCCGGAAGGAGTGCGACGCGGCGATGGAGGGGATGAATCGAGCCGAGCTCAGAGCGTCGAAGGCGGTGGAGAACTATAAGAAGTCAGCCCATTTTTACACCGATCTAGCCGCAGCCTCTACTCTCGTCTGGAACGATGCCCTCGACTCCGTCAAGACTTAGATGTCGGAGTTCCCTGATGAAAAGCTCCGGGGTGAATATCCTCACGGGGATGACACGCAGGGGATGTCCCTGGAAGCGGTGCCGGGGAAGAGGCCCCCGGCGGGGGAGGCGCCGAGGCTCCTGCGATGGGCGCCGATCCTCAAGACGCAGCCCCGGTCATGGTGGACACGGTGCTCCTTGAGTTTGCCCTCGGCCCTGAGGCCTGAAACCTCTCGTTTTCTTATATATATATTTTTTTCTTTGGGAATCTTGTAAGCCTCCGGGCGTTTTTGTAAGGCCGGGGGGCCAATAATACCTTTGTAAAGACTTTTGAATGAAGTATTTTTTGCGGTGTTTGGCGCAGTTTTTCCTTTTGCTTGTTGTTAAATCTCTGTTTGCACGGTGCTGAGTTTAGAGAATTTCATTTGGCGACTGCACGTCGAGTTGAATTTAACCATTTTTCCAATTGCCTAAGTGTGCAAAGACCGGTATGAGGTCGGTATCTTCATGGCCCCGAAGTCGACGTGGGGGTCGCGTAATGAAGATACGTTGGGGTTATCCTCTAAGGATGGACCGAGCAGGGTTGCTGCTCGGTTGCCTCTTGGCGAAGGCTTAGATCCCTGACTTCATGGGGTAGTGAGCTAACAGCCAAGGATAACCGAGCATGGTAGCTGCTCGGTTGCCTCTTGGTGAGGGCTTCGATCCTTAGCGTGGGAGGGGCCGTAAGAGTCCTGCTAAGGATGGACCGAGCAGAGTAGCTGCTCGGTTGCCTCTTGGCGAGGGCTTAGATCCCTGGCGTAGTGGGGTAGAGAACTACCAGCCAGGAATAACTGAGCAGGGTAGCTGCTCGGTTGCCTCTTGATGAGGGCTTCGATCCTTAGCGCGGGAGGGCTCGTAAGAGGCCTGCTAAGGATGGACCGAGAAGGGTAGCTGCTCGGTTGCCTTTTGGTGAGGGCTTAGATCCCTGGCATAGTGGGGTAGGGAACTACTAGCCAAGGCCAACCGAGCAGGGTAGCTGCTCGGTTGCCTCTTGATGAGGGCTTCGATCCTTAGCGCGGGAGGGGCCGTAAGAGGCCTGCTAAGGATGGACCGAGCAGTGAAGCTGCTCAGTTGCCTCTTGGCGAGGGCTTAGATCCCCGGCGCCGTGGGGTAGTGAATTACCAGCTAGGGATAACCAAACAGGTTAGCTGCTCGGTTGCCTCTTGGCGAGGGCTTAGATCCTTAAGGATGGACCGAGCAAGGTTGCTGCCCGGTGCCTCTTGGCGAGGTATTTGATCCTTAGCGCGGGAGGGGCCGTAAGAGGCTTGCTAAGGACGATGTTCACCGCCGAAAGACGCGACCGGGACGTTAGGACGTCTGGCCTGAATTTTTGGGGCAAATGCTATTTGGTTTTATCTGTCCACCTCTCCGAAGATGCCAAGTTGATTTATGGCACCTGTGTATCGGAGGTTTGGACAGATGCGGCCGTTGTAGCAGACTTCGTTAGATTCCCCTTCGCTTGCGAGGGGTTTTTGATTATAGGGACGCACTTCCCTGCAGGCGCAAGCCCCTGCAGTTAATTACATTATTGGGTTACGATAACCACTTTCTCCTTCTCCAGATGTTCACTTCGTGTCATGTGTGTTTGTTTTGTTTTTGGTTGTCCGTGGATTGTATACGGAGACTAATTTATGTTGTCGCCCGTAGGGCGTGGATTAGTCCAAATCCGTATTTTCTTAGATTTGGGTTTGGGTTTGTTCTAAGGATCGTTAATCTCATTTGAGATTAAGATCAACTTAAATGTTTATTGAGGATACGTTGGTCTAATTTTATAATAAGATCTACTCAACGGGATTTTGGGATCATTTAGATCCAACGAAAGAGTATCTGGGCTCCGTCGTCTTAGTTTAGGGACGTTGTGGTCTATTGAGTTTAAGGACATCATAGTCTGTGGAGTTTAAGGACATCATAGTCCGTGTTTAAAGACGTCATAGTCTGTAGGGTTTAAAGACATCATAGTCTGTGGGGTTTAAAGACATCATAGTATATAGGGTTTTGGTTCAACAGTTTAGGGATGCGCCAAAGTTATTGGTTATTGGGACCCTCCATCTCTCTGAAGACGTTGAAGAATTACAACGACATGTATCAAAGGTGTGGAGAGATATACCCTCGTACCAATGTCTCGATTGAGGGGGAATGGGATGAACATCATTTTAGATGCCATCTGTTGGGAGCTCATTAGCTATCTTTGAAACTGAGATCGGTTTTAGGGACCCTAAGCATGAGGAGCTCAATTGATGGTTCTCGGGAAATTTGGTCTGAGTTTGGCTAATATTGATCTTTCATAGTGTTAAACACTAGTATATGCTCAGCGCTCACGTGCCCCCACGTGAGGTGCTTGAAGTAGTGTTAAACAATAAAAATTTGAGGCGCTCACGTGGGGTCACGTGAGGCGCTTGAAGTAGTGTTAAACACTAAAAATTTGAGGCGCTGTTTCTTTGGGTTTATTCTCTTGTTCTTTTCTGAGCTCTAAGCGCTATTGGGTCACGTTGGATCACGTGAGGCACCCCAAATGGAAACCGCCTTTGATTTACTCCCTTTTTGCTTTATAAGTGCTAAGCGTTGGTTAGGGGTCACATGGGATCACGTGAGCCAGTCTCAGTTGTCCTCTTTTGTTCATCAAGGGTACTCACGTAGGAGCACGTGATCGGCCGTTATCATGTTGGGTGCCAATCCTTTTACGTGCATGGAGATCCTGAGTTTCGAGACTTTCAAGCCCACTGTTTTGTAGGAATTAAATTGTTAGGACTTAGTTTTTCTCTTAGGTTTGGGATCTGCATGGCAGAATCTTCTCGATGAGAATTAAATTCTCAATTTGTAGGGAGATCTGTTTCTGCAGATCTTTCACCATAAGGAAGAACTAAGTTGTTATATGAAGGGTTAAACCCTTGTTTTATCAGAGTAATTAAATTCCTATACACTTTTTGGAAGAATTAAATTCTCTGAACTTAGATCTTCCTCTAGGTTTTGGATCTGCATGGCAGAATCTCCCCGATGAGAATTAAATTCTCAACTTGTGGAGAGATATGTTTCTGCAGATCTCAACCAGAGGAAGAACTAAGTTCTTGTTAGAAGAGTTAAACTCTTATGGAGGTGAAAAGAAGATGAGATATTCTCTGTCTTTTGTTCCTTCTCTTACCTAGAGTTTCTTTTTCTCTTTTTCTCTATGGAGAATTAAATTCTCTTTTCTTTTAAGCTTACGAGGGGGTTTCTCTCTTTTTTCTTTTTCTTCTTTCCTCCTCTCTCTTCCTTTCTATCTCCTTTTTTTTTTATCTCATGGCTCCTATTTATAGGAGAAAGAAAAGAATCAATTTGTTCAGAAAATCTTTCATTGAGAGATTTTGATTGATTTTATAATCAACCAAAATGATCTTTTAAATTAATCGGTGATTTTTATTCACCGTTGGATTTTTAATCCAAGGATTTCTATTTTACAGAAGATATTTCTCACAAGATTAGGAGAATATTTCTCTATACAGAATCTTCTTCTGTAAATTGGTGATTTTTAATCACCATCGGAATTTTAATCCAACGGCACTTTGCTTTATAGAGCGCAATCTTTCTTATTTAGAAAGATCTAAGGAAATATTTTCCAAATAGGGCTTTGATCCCTTTTATTTTAGAATTTAATTTTATCTGTTCAGAAGGCATAGGAGCCCATCACGTGTAGCACGTGACCCCACAAAGTTAATCCCATAAAAGAGCGTCGCGTGCTATCACGTGAATTTTCTTGGCCGATTGTTTGTTTTTAGAAGGCGCCTATATATTTTGTATATAGAGGTCACGTGTCTGCACGTGAGGCTCAGTTTCAGCCTTCTTTTGTCAAGCGCGGTGCCTATCACGTGTGGGCACATGATACTCCATTTGGGGACTTTCCCATTGCTTTATATATTTTTTATTCAGTTTTCATGAGGGAACAAATGCCCCCACAGCGTTGTTCTCACGTGGATTGCACGTGAGTGCAACGTTGTCACCTTTACAGCCGTTGGATTGCCTAAGGGAACGGGGAGGTGAACCACCCTTGTCACGTCTTATAAATGCAAGGGTTTGGTTTCTTAGGCAGTCACTGTTTTTTTCATCTTCTTCCTTCTTCGTTTTCTTTGAGAATTTAATTCTCCCCTTCAGAGCTTAGTTCTCTGTCATTGTAATTCCAGAGTTAAACTCTGTAAAAAAGAAACCCTTTTTAGGTAAAGATCTTGCACATCAGAAAAAACTTTTCTTTCTGAACAAAAATTTCTGGATTTTATATCCATTATGAGAGCTTTGCTCTCCTTTGAAACCCATCCGCTTAGGGATCCAAAGATGTGATCTTTTAGCAGTAAACCTCTATATCTCGAACATTCCCCTCTGATTCTTTGAAGATTCCTGGGATTTTGTTTCTCATACATTTTTTATGAGTTTTTGGAATTCAATTCCATCACATAAAAGGAATTTAATTCCTCTGGCGAAGAGCTTAGCTCTGAAAGATCAAGAGGACCCTTCGGGAATTTTATTCTCTGGTGTTCTTGAAAATCTTTTCATAGGGTTTTACCCTTATTCGCACAAATTTGAATTTGGTGCGTGCTTAACAGAACTTGTTTTCCCAAGAATTTGTTTGAATTCCAATGTCTATTTAATGAGGATCTTCTTGATTCTCATAATGATTCCCCTGTCTTATCATTGGTGAGCCGCCATATTGATTTTATGGGGTCCATGTGTCTTGTAGGAAGTGGTCTTGCAAAACAGACATCTTGTCGTTTTCTTTTGTTATTATATATATATATATATTATGGGCTTCACTAATGGTTTTTCTTTCTCTTGTTTCAGGAACAATGGCTTCTCTTCCCTACTTCCCTTTTACTCGCTCAGACGCTGCTTTTCTACAATCGCCGTCAGACGAAGAAGCAATGGCGATGATCAGAGCCCATGACAGGGACTGTACCAGTTTTTTCTTGTGGGGAACTTGGTATGGGCATATCATCCGGGGCTGCCGCAGGTTTCTTTGCGAAGTGCCAACAGAGCCTCTTCGCCCAATTTTGCCGATGAAGCGTCCGCAGACTGCTTTTGCAGTGGAGGCAGCTGATTGGACTCCTATAGGCCGGCTTGAGCCGTCGACAGCTGGGATACCAAATCAGCCTTTGCTGGTCATAGACATCTTGGGGCATCGCATTTGCCAAGGTGAAGCCCAACCCTGGGGACAAATCTATAAGATGGGCTTACCCCTCGCCACCCAACGGGCTATCTTCCCTGGGCTCGATATGTTCTGTCCGCTCATTATGCACGATTGCAGAAAGTCGTGCTTTATCAGGCGGTGTATGCATCCCTCTTTCATTATCAGTCCCCTCATATTTGGTGGGTTAAAGCTTTCATGAATCAATGGAATCTTCCTACCAACACTTTCTTGCTAGGGGATCGTGAGGTCTCGATTTCTCTGGAAGAGTTCCGCGAGATTTCTGGATTACCGATCAGGGGAGAGCACTATGAAGAGTTGCTGCCTCCCGATGAGTATGTATTCACGACCGTGTCTGCTATGCTTGACGGCTTGACGACCGAAAACGCTGTCTGTCATAAGTACCCCAGTCTAATCAAGACTCTGGGTATTTTCGAGAAGCTGTTCGCGGAGTCATAGGGACATGGCATCACCTTTAAAAAATTCATCACCTACTTTCTCCGTGAAGATGTCTTATCAAAGGAAGCTCCGAAATTTGCGAATATTAACGACCTCTTCGGGTTTGGGCTGAATAAGCTGCCGGCCAAAGAAGAAAATTTACAGCAGTTTTACATCCCGATCTTGTCGGCCGTGTCCTTTGATTCGATTGCGGCTCCCGGCATAGACGAAGAGACCTTCTTTGTTGGTTTTATTAGCCTTTGGCTTAGCTGGTTTGCCATTCCAACGCATCGTCGCTTCATGAGAGCTTCGACCATCTATCCTGCTCATCGCGTGGCTGAAGGGACACGACTGGCCATGGGTATTGCGGGGCTATCACACTTATACCATGGGCTGAGCACTGTGGCCAATACTTCGACCCCGGGTGTAGATGTTATGAGTTTCTCTCTCCACTACTTTACGTCGTGGATTGAGATGCATGTAATGGGGGCGTTCGCAGCGCATCAGAGGCCGGATTTCTACGATGCTTACACCGTCCCGCAGCTCATGAGGTTGGTGGATGCTTCTGCTCCTGATCCAACTCAGCTAGGGGCCCTTCGTGTGTTGCTTAACCCGTATACTAACGAAGGTGGGATGGTATTCAATGACCGAGTCCTCTCTGCTCCTTCGGGACCTATTCAACAACTATTCGATTTATCGAAAGGGGGCGCACCATCCTTAAAACCTAAGGAAATTATGCACTTGTATTCGATTAGGCCGGGTTATTTGGTATTCCGTCGAAATGATACGGTTCTTTTCATGAGGTATAATCCACACCGCTTTGCTCGGCAATTGGGTTACAACTAGGGTGTTCCCTTTGAGGTATTTTTTATGGAGCCCAGATTGTCTCTGGGAGTTGTTCGTGACATCACCCATCACTTCATGCGGCTGAACACCGGCTCTCGTTTCATGATCCCCTACGCCGACTATATTCCACGGTGTGTGGGGGCTTTTACGGGTTGGTACCGCCATCGAGTTGGTCCCATCATCGCCGAGGAGAGGCGGATACTCTTCGGATATAGAGCTCCCGCCCCGACCCAGGCCATGGGCTTTCCGCCGCGACCAAGGATAGTGGTTCGCCCTCCATTGAGGGGTAGCAGTGCCTTACTTATCCTTGAGGCGGCGGATGCGAAATCGACTCCTCCCACAGTTGGCATGCCAATGTGCACTAGATCCCAGGCAAAGGCTTCCGATAAGGCGCCAACAATAGTTTCATCAGTTGCTGTGTTATCAATGGCGGTATCATCATCAGAGGTACCGCTAAAAGAGGATATTGGAGGCGAAGTTGGACAGCGCCGTATCAAAGCACCAAAGGGGAGGAAGCGACCCTCTTCCTTTAGTGTCAGCTTTGGCTCGAAAAGGAGAAAGAAGACGGTTACCGGTTTGCTCGACCTCCTGCTCGAATCTGAAGTTGTTGCCCAAGACGAACCCATATCCCTGCAAGAGCCAGATGATGGTCTTCTCTTTCCAGGTTCGTTTGCCGAGGAAGCCGCACAATTGGCTGAGGCTATAAGGCGCTCACAGGACGAAACTGAGAACGTGGGTGTCCCGAAGAAACCTTATCCTCCCGTCATATTCTACGAAGATCCCCCATCACTACAGCGGGTGAATATGGGTCCCCTGCGACAGGAGGATGAGATAGCCCTCAAGCAGCCTATCTCAGCTGCTTCCGAAGATGAGTTGGCATTGAAGACCGGTGGCCATGAATCTGTATTTGAACCCCGGCGAGCACACTTCCTCAGGAATGAACGTCGGCTTGAAAAATCCATACTAGAAGCATCCTGGCGCATCGGTAAGTGTGCTTTACGTATTTTTTCTTTCGGCAATAATTTTTATTGCTTTTTATATCTCCTTATCTTTGCAAAAACTTTGCAGGGACTTCAGCAATGACAGAGAATTTAAGCTCAAGTTGCGTCCTGACTGTGGACTCTGTAGATGTCCCCGACGAGGCACTAGTAGGTGCGGAGGAGGTCGTTACAGCTACTATTCCTGCTGTGGAGCTTCCATTATTATCCTCTGTTTCCCTAGTGTCTGTTCCCCCAGAAGAGATGCCCTTATCGGCCGTAGATTTAATGGTTTTTTCCGGTGACGGCCTGGAGATTGTGGAATGGGTAGTTGAGACCGCCGTCCCTTCATTGGAGCCTGAAATGGTGGTCGTTGCCCCTTAATTGGAAGCTGTCATACCAGCAAATGTCTCCGGTGATGTTCCTGAGGGAATGGAAGAGGCTGCCGAAGCTGCTATCCCTCCGGTTCAAGGCGGGAAAAGTATCGAAGGTAGTCTTCTTATACTTTGTTTCAATAGTATTTCCATTATCTGAACTTTTCCTACCTTTCAGAACTACGGGAATTGGCGGCTTCTATTGTGGACCTATTCCCAGGAAATCCTTCCAACGCTTACTTGACATAGGTGCCCTACAGGCGATATCCCCGCAAAGCATAGTCCTTTCTTCCGGGCAAGGTTGGTGTTCTTTGACCCTTTTCGTTTTATTATTATTTTTTATAATGACGCTGATATGCGCTCCACAGTTCTGGAAGCCGATGACGAGGTCGAGATCCTCGATGGGCCTGAGGATTTCTCAAACCCTCCTTGCATGACTGCGGGTAAGTAAGGTTTTATCTTTGGCATTGATTCGCCCATTCTATGTTTGTGCCTCTCACTGACTGTTCGCATATCTTGGCAGCTCTGCCCACTCTATCTCCATTGGAATCTCGGATCTTCATGCCACCGGGTCCTTATGCCCGGCGTGCGTCCGAACGGATGGCGAGACAAAGCATCTACTCCTTAACGGCTCTCATTGAAGACCTTCACGCTGGTACCTTTATCTCGGCCGAAGAATTTGCTGTCGAAGCCAATGCTTCCTTGTCCATTCTCACCACCTATCATGATGAAGCATTGGTACGCGTCGGGGTTGAGTATTGTCGCTGAGTGGAAGTCTGCCTATACGGGCTTGAATGCATCTGCCTTCCCTCCGACATCTTAACGTTGAAATCGAGTCTGCAGGGATGGATCGAATGGTACGCAGCCAATCTGCAATCGTGCGAGAAAAGGCTCAATCGGAAGTTTTCGGAGAGGGAGTTAGCTTCGAATGCTTTGGGGCAACTTCAAGCTCAACCCACTACTAAGACCACTCGTGCGTACGAACTTTGGCGGGCGCTTCAAGAAGCTATCACGGAGGTGGTAGCTCTTGATAAAGCTGTTATCTTTACCCGCAAGATGGTTGAAGCTCACAAAGTTGCTGAAAGGGAGCTTGAGAGTCGACTCACCTCGTATCAGGCTCAGCAGTCTCAGGCGGAGACCCATCTTGTGGCCATAACAAAGCTTGAAGTCGAGGACCAGCGGAAGAATGACGAATTGACGAACTTATTGCATCGTCCACCGGCTTGAAGCTATATATGTTTTTTTTGTATATTCTCCTTTTCTTGTATTCACTCCTGAATGAGAGAATATTTTGTATCCATTTTGATTCTTTTCATGACATGTATCTTGTATTCATTTTGAATTCATGAATAAAAGACATGTACTTTATTTTATACCGTCGTGTCCCTTTTAGCAAATGCGTTCCATTAATAGTCTATCTTGATCTCTTTGCAGGACAACGACGGCTTAGGAAACAGGTTCAGGTCCGCTGCCTAAGACTTTTCAACTTTATGAGCCATGAGGGTCTCATAAAGACTTTCCTCCCTACGAGTCAAGAGGATCTCGTAGGTGTATTTTCTCCTTATGAATCGTGAGGATTCCTAAGTGCATTTTCTCTTGAGAGTCGTAAGGATCTCACAAGAGAATTTTCTCCCTTACAAATCGAGAGGACTCGTAAGTGGTCGAAGCATTGCTCCGACGGAGAGGTCATTGGTTGACGTGTCTCTAAGATGGAGGTCATTTGTCGACGTGTTTCTAAGATGGAGGTCATTTGGTGATGTATTTCCGCGACGGAGGTCATCGGCTGACGTGTTTCCGCGACGGAGGTCATTGGCTGACGTGTTTCCGAGACGGAGGTCATTGGCTGGCATATTTCCGAGACGGAGGTCACTGGCTGACGTATTTCCGAGACGGAGGTCACTGGCTGACGTGTTTCCGAGACGGAGGTGATTGGCTGACGTGTTTCCGAGACAGAGATCATTAGCTGACGTGTTTCCGAGACGGAGGTCATTGGCAGACGTGTTTCCGAGACGGAGGTCATTTGTTGACGTGTTTCCGAGATGGAGGTCGTTTGCTGACGTATTTTCGAGACGGAGGTCACTGGCTGACTTGCATCCGAGACGTAGGTCATTGGCTGACGTGTTTCTGAGACGGAGGTTATTGGCTGACGTGTTTCTGAGACGGAGCTCACTGGCTGACGTGTTTCCGAGACGGAGCTCATTGGCTGACGTGTTTCCGAGACGGAGGTCATTGGCTGACGTGTTTCCGAGACGGAGGTCGTTGGCTGACGTATTTCCGAGGCGGAGGTCGTTTGCTGACGTGTTTCTGAGACGGAGGTCATTGGCTGATGTATTTCCGAGACAGAGGTCATTTGCTGACGTATTTTCGGGACGGAGGTCACTGGCTGACTTGCTTCCGCTTTCTGCGGTGTCAGGGTTGACGTACTCTGCTTTCTGCGGCGTCGGGTTTGACGTGCTCCACTTTCTGCGGTGTCAGGGTTGACGTGCTCCGCTTTCTGCGGTGTCAGGGTTGACGTGCCCGGCTTTCTGCGGTGTCAGGGTTGACGTACTCCGCTTTCTGCGGTGTCAGGGTTTGACGTGCTCCGCTTTCTGCGGTGTCAGGGTTTGACGTGCTCCGCTTTCTGCTGTGTCAGGGTTGACGTGCTCCGCTTTCTGCGGTGTCCGGGTTGACGTACTCTGCTTTCTGCGGTGTCTGGGTTGACGTACTCTGCTTTCCGCGGTGTCGGGTTTGACTTGCTCCACTTTCCGTGGTGTCGGGGTTGACTTGCTCCGCTTTCTGCGGTGTCGGGGTTGACTTTTGGTTGTCTGTGAACCGTAGAGTCTTGGAATCGGAGACTTTGCCGTGGCTTCGATCGGTGATGTCGCGTCCGTATCCTGCTGGAATGAAGAGGAACGCCGTTGTTGGTCTTCTGGGATGCAGATGTTGCTGTTGAGATCTGACTTTCCTTTTGACAGAGTTTGTTGGGACATGTGGTTCCCTTTTCGTTTATGTCCATGGATTGTATACATGGGTCAGTATGGACTTACCTGCAGGGCAAAAGTTTCATTCTTTCATCATTTTTTTTATTTCTTTCCGTGATGCTCTATCATTTCAGCTTTTTTATATCGCGAAAGTGGCGATTGCCCAATCATTTCGGATATTTTTTCGCGGTGCCCAATCCTTTCGGCTATTTTTCTTTTTACTCACTGCTTTTTATTGCGAGTTGCCCAATCATTTCGGCTATTTTTGTATGCATATATTTTACTTGCTGATTTTGCTGCAAGTTGCCCTATCATTTCGGCTATTTCATATGCATTTATAGCTCGCTGACTTTTTCCGCGAGTATGGAACTTGGAATCTGGTGCCGATCTTATCATCAGCATCGCTGCGACTGGAATATTTCCAGGAGCGAATCATCATTTGCCGTGAAAGGACTTGGAATTTGATACCGATTTAGGTATCAGCATCGCTACCATTGAGATATTGCTAGGAGCGAATCATCATTTGCCTCTGTCGATTTGAACAAAGGTGGCTTAGCAAACAGGGTTAGGATCCTGTCGACTAAGGCTTTTGACTTCATGAGCCGTAAGGGTGTCATAAAGGTGTTTCTCCCTACGAGTCATGAGGATCTCATATATGCGATTTCTCCTTAGGAATCATGGGGATTCCTAAGTGATATCTTCTCTTGTAAGTCGTAAGGATCTTCCAAGAGTGTTTTCTCCTTATAAGTCAAGAGGACCTACAAGTGTTATTCACCATATGGGGATATTTCTTGCCATTTGTAGAACTTGGAAAAGAAATATTTATTCGTGCCCTTGGATTGTATACAAGGGTCAATATGGACCGCCTGTAGGGCAATTTGAGAGATATGACGGCTTAAGAACAGGTCTAGATCCCTGTAATTTAAGGCTTTTGAATCCAATGAGCTGTGAAGGTCTCATAGGAGGGTTCTCCTTACAAGTCGTATGGATCTTATAAGTATATTTATTTTAACGAGGTTGCGCCCTTCCGGGTTTTCACAAGCTCACCGGCAGTCCTGCTGTTTTTACTCACGGCGCCCTTGCGGGTTTTCATCCGTCCCCATCTTGCTTGCGGACGTACCGTTTTTTTTGGTTTTCTTAGAGAAATTGCGCCCTTCCGAGTTTTCACAAGCTCGCCGGCAGTCTTGCTGTTTTTACTTATGGCGTCCTTTTGGGTTTTCATCCATGCCCATTTTGCTTGTGTACGTACCCTTTTTTTTGCGTCAGCCCAAGGATGCTGCGGTTTGTAGTAGTTTAAAGACGTTTCGGTCCGTAGCTTTCCGTGTTTGGGATGGGGTATCGTTGTATACTATTTTTAGAGTCTTGACTCAAAAAGATAGCGAGCGGACATAGGCGTTGTCATCTATCATTAACCTGGTTCATGACTCGTCAGGCATAGTACTTCTTAAGGAATCGGCCGTTTATTGGCCGGAAGGGTCTTTTGCCATGCATATCCATGAGAAAGTAAGCCCCACCTTGGTAGACTTTGTCTATAATGTACGGGCCCTCATAGTTTGGCTCGAATTTTCCCCGTTTGGCACGATTAGGGATCATAGGTCTTTTGACGACTAGCACAAGTTCATCTTGGCGGAATGTTCTCGTCCTAGTCAGTCTTTCGTATGAGCGCGTCATCTTTGCTTTGTAAGCTTCTAGGTTTTGTTGCGCCATGAGACGGGTTTCATCGAGGGCGTCGAGCTCCTCAAGCCGAAGATGAGCATTCTCTTCATCTGTTAGCAAGTAATGAACCGCCACTCGTAGAGAGGGTATCTCTATCTCCACGGGGAGTATTTCTTCCGTGCCGAATACCAAAGTATACAGGGTTGTGTTTGTGGCCATTTTGAATGTGGTCCGATACGCCCAGAGAGCTTCATGCAGTCTCTCGTGCTAGTCCTTTTTATTTTTGGACACCATCTTCTTTATGATCTTCCTCAAGGTCTTGTTGAAAGCCTCAGCTAGACCGTTATCTCGGGGATTATAGACCGAAGAGTATCTCCAGTCTATATTATGCTGCTGTGCGAAACGGCTGATTCTATGACTTCTGTAGGCCGGCCCGTTATCGGAGATAATCTGTTGCGGAGTTCCGAACCGATAGATGACGTGTGTCTTGAGGAAATGGAGAATATTTTACGTCTTCACTTCTCTTAGCGGTACTGCTTCTGCCCATTTAGAGAAGTAATCGGTTGTCTCCAATATGAACCGATGTTCTTTGGATGACGCTGGTTCGATGGGCCCAATTATGTTGGTTCCCCACATTTCGAACGGCTAGCCAGCCACTGTTGGGTGTAGTGGGTTTGGATGCTGGTGGATGAAGTCTCCATGAGTTTGGCACAAGTGGCACTGCTTTGCGTATTCGAGGCAGTCCTGAATCATCGTGGGTCAATAGTAGCCTATCCTTTTGATCTTCAGCTTCATTTTGGCCCGGCTTGATGAGAACCGTAGAGTCCGTCGTGAATTTCTTGAATGACTTTCCTTGCTTCTTCCGGTCCCAGGCATCTTAGCCATAAAGAGTCGAACGATCTCTTATATAGAGTATCATTGACGAAGGCGAAAGACAGAGCTCGTTTAATGAGCTGATGTCTTGAGGATGCATCTTCAGGTGTTCGATGGAATTTGAAATAGTCTATAAAGACTTCTCTACAATCCTTAGCCTTTTCCTGGTCTTCTATTTGTATGGCCGTTTGCTTGGTCGCTTCCTTTTCTTTAGATGACTCCGGAGATATTTCTGCTGGTGCAAGAACCCAACGGTTTTGTATAACGATCCTTACATCATCGAGGTTTTCGTCAGCCAGTTCTTTAGTGAGCTTGGCTAATGCATCCGCTTTGCTATTTTCCGCACGCGGTATGCTTTCCAGGGTGTAGGAAGGGATTTGAGTCAACAATTATTGCACTCTCTCACCGTACTTCACCAACTATGGTTTGCATGTTTGATAGTCACCGTTTACTTGACTAACAACCAGCTGTGAGTCTCCGTATATGAGGAGGTTTTCAATTTCCATGTCGACAGCGATCTTAAGACCTGCTATCAAAGCCTCATATTCTGCTTCATTGTTTGTCCTCGGCTCTGTTAAAGAAAAGGCAAAGCGCATTATCCCTCCTTATGGAGTCACGAAGATGAGGCCTACCCCAGATTTGATTATGGGAGAGCTGTGCTTTCACTTCTTCATGGAAGATGCCCCATCGAAGTAGAGTTCCCATCGGGTATCACTCCCCCCTTTCTCCCTGTCGATCGTGTCAAACGTGTGCTCGTCTGGCAATTCGCAGTTTAGGGGTGAATCAACAAGTATCAGATGCTCAGCGAGGAAGTCGGCGATGGCCTGGCCTTTCACCGCCTTGAGAGATCGGTATGTTATCGAGAATTCCATTAAGAGTAGGGCCCATTTAGCGAGCCTTCCCGTTAGCATGGCTCTTGATATCAAATATTTGAAAGGATCCACCTTTGATATGAGATGGACCTCATACGCCAAAGCATAATGCCGAAGCTTCGTTATTGCGAAGATTAACGCCATGCAGTGTTTTTCGATAGGGGAGTAGTTGTTTTCGGTCCCCAGGAGAACTCGACTCAAATAGTAGAGGGCTCTCTCTTTCCCTTGGTCGTTCTCTTGTGCCTATAGCGCGCCTAACGAACCTTCGAGGGCTGTTGTGTATAGGATGAAGGGCTTTCCCTTAACCAAAGCGGTCAATACCGGCGGATTCTGCAGGTATTGTTTGATTTCGTCCAGTGCGCTCTGGCATTTGCGATCCCAATCGAACGGGGTCCCCTTCTTCATTAAATGGCTGTAGGAGCGGCATTTTCCGGAGAGATTGGTAATGAACCGCCAGATATACGCGAGCTTTCCTTGTAGAGACCGCAGTTGCTTGAGAGTTCTTGGCGGAGGCATTTTCATAATCGCCTTGATCTTTGACGGGTCAATTTTGATGCCCTGGTGTCGGATGATGAACCCCAGGAATTTGCCCGAGGAAACTCCAAACGCGCATTTGAGAGGGTTCATCTTCAGATTGTATTTTTGAAGACGCTAGAACACTATTTTCAAATGCTCCTAGTGTTCCTCATATGATTTGCTTTTCACCACGAGGTCATCGATATATCATTCGACGATTTCATGTATGAGGTCATCGAGAATCTTTGTCATGGCCCTCTGATAGGTAGCGCCGGCATTCTTCAGGCCGAAAGGCATCACTTTGTAGCAGAATATACCCAGAGGAGTCCGGAAAGCGGTATGCTTCTGGTCTTCGGGATTCATTTTTATTTTATTGTACCCTGATGAGCCGTCCATGAAGGAGAAGACTTCGTGAGTGGACGCGTTGTCTATCATCAGCTCGGTGACCGGTATGGGAAAATCATCCTTCAGACAGGCTTTGTTAAGGTCCCGAAAGTCCACACAGATGCGCACCGTCCCATTTTTCTTCATCACTGGGACAAGTTGGCGATCCAGTTGGGGTATTGAACTTCTTAGACAAAGCCGGAGACTACCTTCGGCTACTACAAGATCTTTATAAACCAAAGAATTGATTAGCTTCTTAACTTTGGCGTTGATGCTCATTTCAAGTTCGAGCCGCATCCTTCTTGGTGCTTGTTTGACTGGCTTGACGTCCGAGGATATCGCTAATCTATGCACAGTTATTTCCGGATCTAGCCCCGGCATCTGGGAATAGTTCCATGCGAAGCAGTCTTTATACTGCATGAGTACATCTTTTAGCGTAGCTACCTGTTCTTTAGACAGTATCTCGCTGACGAACGTTGGCCGCGGGTCGTTTTCCGTCCCTAAGTCGATTTTCCTTAGGTTGTCCGCAGTAGTATGTATTCCATCTTCCAACTTTTTTGGCGCTGGTGGAAGTTTTGAGATCAACTCATCTTCATCCTCATTTTCGAAGCACCAGGAGGGGTCATCCATATTCTCGGGCACTCTTTCTTCTGCCAGCGTTATCACGTGACATGTACAAGATCGTTTCCAAGACCGATGTTGATCTGGTTCTACTCTTGCCATATACGTTGCTTTTGGCTCGTGTTTTTGTGGTGGGGTTACCCTCCAACTGTCGGATAGAGCGAACCTGCCGAGTTGATACTAGTATTCAACCCAGTCTTTGAAGATGAAACAGTTTTCAAGATGATGTCCTATCACTCGGTGGTAGGAGCAATAGTATGGGTGATGAACCTCACTTGCTTGATCGGGGTGCCGAGACTCCGGGAGTGTCATCATTTGATGTTTCATGACAAAGTCAAAGATTCTCCTTGTCTTGTCTCGAGGGAAGGAATATGCTCGACCCATCATTTTCGTTGGAGACGGATTCCGGCTGACCTTTTCTTGACCGCATGGCCTTTTGGATCCGTTTTGCCGCCGTCGAACGTGTTTTCCGTTCTTTGGCTTGTTTTTGCCTCTGTGTCGGGCCTTTTAATTATCTTGGGAATGCATGGTAGGCTGACGGTGAAGGGCATTGTCATCCTCCATAGCCTGCTGAAGGAGGTGTTACGTCTTGGTTTTCTCGTAAATGGCCATTTCGCGGCTGTAGTCGTTCCGAACCTTTTGACTCGCTTCCCTTATTAGCTTGTCCATCTGTTCTTCAAATGACGGACTCGGCACTTTTATGGCAGGACCTCGTTTTGGTTCAACGTTAGCGTCTTTTAAAAAAGCATCCTCTTCTTCATCAAGGTCCTTTATGACATGGCAGTCATGGAGTTGCTCCCGTTTCTTGAACTGGACATATCCAAGCCCGATCGTTTCCATTTTGGCGTTGGGCAATTTTCGCTGCGTTCCGGGGACGTTCCAAATCCTGTTGTAGAACTGAGCTTGTCTAGGAGTTTGTTTGAATGGTACGCCTTGGCCTCTTAATAACCTTTTCAATCCCTCGGTTAATACCTGGGCAGACGAATGGGTTGGAGCCTGTCGAGCGCAGGATCGGCACCATGCCAGACTTCTCTTTCGACTTTAGTCTCCGTGGATCGATAGAATAGGATCGCCTTTTCACCTCTTCGCCTGGGAGGGACGTAGAATGTCTGCAACTCTTGCATACTATATGTCTCCAGCGCATCAAGCTCTCTGTAGTGCCGCCACAGAACCATAGCTTTTTGTAAACTCCGGTCTGCTCCAACGAAGGTTTGCACTGACGGACGGACGGAGAATACGGCGTTGGTTTCATCTTCGGAGTCGCTGCCAAAGACCAAAATCGGAGCGGATGGTCCGGGTTTATCATTCCGCTTCTGAGGCTGTCCCGAGTAGACTATTTCTTCATCCTCCTCGGTATCTCTTCCAAAGGTAGGAATGGGGGTGACGGGCTTCTGTTTAAGCTCTGGCTTTTGACACTTCTCCATGTCTTTGAAGTCTGGCAGGAAGTACTTGGCATCTTCATATTTTCGGACTTCATTCACAGAGAATGGATTTAGCTCTCCCGTAACGGTGTACTCGAGGCCGTATTTGAAATACTTCATACACTGGTGTTGTGTAGAAGGGATGACGTTATATTCATGTAACCAAGGCCGACTAAGTAGAGCGTTGTAGCAAGTCCTAGCGTCGATGACATGAAATTTGATTTCTGTGACGAGAAGCCCAAAGCGCAATGTCAGTATCACGGACCCGAGCGTCTGCGATGACTGCGAGTCAAATCCAGAGATAGTGATTTTATCTCGGGCTAAATGCTGAACGCTCATGCAGATTTCTTTTAGCACCCGCACGTTGAGAAGGTTGACAGAGGACCTGTTGTCAACAAGTATTTTCCCTATTTTGATATCATGGCAGTATCCAGTGACATATAAAGAGCGGTTATGGTCGCACGTACCAAGGAGAAGATCCTCGTCGTTAAATGTAATGTTAGCCGCGTGGACTTCTGCCAGCTCATCTTGCATTTTCTTCTCTGCGATGAAGGCCTGTAACTGATCGGGCTCTTGTAACGCCATGACCTAGGAATCCCGTGCTTCTTTAGACAGAAGAGGGCATCCGGTATGCTTAGTTGTGAGGGTATCTTCCTCAAATGCGCTAGGATATTGTAATCCACTTTGCTTTTCTTAGGCGGGTCCTTGGCTGCGAGCTCTTTGACGACCCCGTCATCGAGGGCAATCTCCTCATGGATTTTCTCCTTCCCCTTGTCTTTTCTGTTCGAACCTTTGTTTGAAGGTCCGAGATTCTTTTAAGGCAACGTACGATTACGCAGCTGAATGCTCTCTCAGTTCTTCATCTCTTCTTCTCTTGCAGAGGTGGGGTTAAAGGCCATTTCTTCATCAGAATCGCTCTCGAAGGTGAGGACTTGAGGTTTCAGTCTTTTCGGGGTGGCATCCACCATGTGACAGTTACCAGCTGTTCCTTTACGCTCATTGGTCTTGCTTTTCTGCTCCCAATGAGTTTTGCGCTTTATTCGCTCGAACTGTTGTCGATGGGCGACGTATTCCTGCCACCACTTCTTGAAGGCGTTACACTCTTCGGTAGGGTGCGTGATCCTCCGATGGTATAAGCAGTAGTTTGGATGCCCATCCGCTTTGTCAAGGTGTATGCTGTCAGGAGTATTTCCTTTAAAAGGTGGCAGCTTCATTCCCATCGACAGGGCTTTAGCGAACCGTTTCCTCGTCTTAAGCCTGCTTCTGTCTGCCGCGGGCGTGCTTCGATCTAGTTGGAGTGCTTCAACCTTTTCATCATGTCGCTGACGTTTGGCTTTTTCGAATATGGCCATTTCGCGCTCTCGATCAGCTTTGCTCCTCTAACGGGCCTCGTTTAGCAACATGTCAATCATTTCGTCTGACGGTTCCAAGAGTTTCGGTTCTGGATCTGCCCCAGTTTCTCTGCATCAGGAGCTTCTTTGTCCTTTATTGACGAGTGAGAGATCATGTGGCAACTCGCCACATAATCCTCGGGTTCTTCTGAAGAATCGTCTCCTTCATCAGCGTCGTCATCTTTATTCTTAAGAACATACTTGAAGAATTCGTCCAATGTAATTGGGGTCCGTACCCTCTGGTTATATTCTTCCAGTGTATCAATATATTTCTGCAACCTTGTACGGTTGTCGTCGGGTTGGACTGGCTTCTTAGCCTTCTTATTTTTCTTTGAAGACTTTGGAGCCTTGGCCTGAAGGTTTTGTCCACTGTCACCAACTTTCAGCGTTGGGCGCAGCTTTAGCATCCCCTCAATAATCTCAGGCTCTAGCGGGCTCTTCTACCTAATTGCCGGACATGCTTGAAGGCCCTTCAGCATTCTTTTAGTCTTAGCTGAAAGGGCCACCTCCTATGGGGCTTCCTCTATAAGTGTCACGCCCCGCTTCCCGGTATACGGTGAAGGGGACACGACGAGACCGCTACGTATTTACTCTGAAGTAAATACGCTACGCGTATCTAAGCAATATAAATAAAAAGGCATAAGAGACAAAAGATATAATTGAACAACAACTTTATTTATTCACATTCTTTTTACAATACATGGAAAAGTAAATACATGGAATAAGGCGATGCCTAAACAGTGGCATAATAGAAAAGGAAAATACAGAATGTAAAGGAAATGTACAAGTGTAACTACAGCTCGGGATCATCAATAAACTCGTCCAAGTCTTCAGTGCTTGGCTCAATCTCTGGAAGGTCCGAATCACCTGACGACATTCAAAGAAGAAAGAGAAGGAATGTCGTGAGTGAACAATCGCTCGGTAAACCCCAAAGATAAGGGAGAAGTAGAATAGACAGAGAGTAAGAGAGAGAGAGAGTGTAGCTTTTAAAGTTGTATTTAGAGTTAACGCTGTTGTTTGCAGCTTGGTACAGAAGGATGCCAGTGTATACGAGAGGAATCACTATATGCCAGAGACTAAAGGCAAATGGAAGTACAAGGCTCCATTATACAAACCCGGAACAACGGCAATTGAATTCAGGTTAGGTGTCTTAAATCTTGCAGTCTCGTGCCACTTCTAACACCTTCCGTACCAATCTACCCCTCAACCCCGCGATATCTTGATTGTATAGTTGTATTGTATTGTAAATTGTATTGTCTTGTAATATAGATTGTATAATTGGATGACTTGCCGAAACCATGATATCAGTAAATGGATGTAACTGGAGAATCATAGTTGTAACTGAAGAATCATGTAAATGGAAGTATATCCATGGTTCGGTTCAGTCAATACAGATTGAATAGATTGAATATGTGTATTCATGGATTCATATTGAATTGTAGTTTGTACTTGAATCATATTCAAGTCAGATTATGATAATGAGACTCAGTCTGAGTCAGAACAATTAGAAAAGAAATTGAAGTCCTGAATTAGGTTTTGGTGTTATCGGTAACCGCTGCACATGGGCGGCAGGATTTGTGTCTTTTTCAAAGACGATTACCGTGTTGATAACACCGTTTGTTAAGTTGTCTACCTTAAAATAGGAAAGCACCCACTTCTCCGGCTCCCTGAGGCCCAAGAGATTGGTCCCGCTTAAACCTATATTTACTAGGGTCCTTATTGTAATTTATAAAACTTGAGGGGGTTTTATGTAAAATTAATTTTGTATAATTTACAAAATACACCTCAAGTATTTAATTATCGTCTTTAGAGTTTTCATAGCTGTGGATTTTATATTTGTGACATTTCTAGTGAATAAACCTATTTTTCATAATACATGGTATTTAATTGTAAAGTGTTGGACTTGTATGGAATTTCATGGTATTTTCATGTAAAGTGATTATTTTGACTTATAAAAGTTGGAATATTGATATTATAACTAAAATAGATATTTTGATA
Source organism: Agapanthus africanus (assembly GCA_030015575.1). Lineage (NCBI taxonomy): Eukaryota > Viridiplantae > Streptophyta > Magnoliopsida > Asparagales > Amaryllidaceae > Agapanthus > Agapanthus africanus. The sequence goes on along the minus strand of JASDDO010000016.1, from coordinate 354,665,112 downwards.
ATACATATGTATTTATATATTTATAAAAATAATTTTAATTTATTATTTTCTAGAAATCTCATTTTCTTAAGATATTTGTATTGTAAATCTCTCGAGACCGAATGCTCCTTGCGGAAGTCTGAATCTCGTACTACTAAGCCTGAGGACGTGTGATAATCCACACCATCCCGAACGGGTTCCCCAAAATGGGTTGTAACGACGCTTTGCAAAGATTTGTAAAAATACGTAATCTTGGAGAAAACAGTTTTTATAGGTTAAAGGTAGTTTTGTGAAAAACGGTATTTCCCGAATCTATATTTTCCGAAAGGTATTGTGCTATATTGCATATGAGTGTTGTGAAGAGGTAGGTCATTACCTCGTGATCTATCTAAAGGTATACCAAGATTTATGACGTTTTAAAGTCAAAACCAAACTACACGGTTTTTTACTGAAAAAGTACGATAAAAATTAAAATATACATTCTTGTGAAATAGAATTTGTTCCATATATTTTGTTAATGATTAATAGTTAAGATGTAAGAGTTTAGTATGGTTGTGTTAAGGAAAATTGAATTTTACAAAGAAAACCGAATCGGAAGTCGGATTTAACTCTGCTTCCGTCGGGTTTTAGTAAAAGAAGTTTTAAGAATAGATTAGAGAAGAGGGAGGTGGGACTTATGGGTTTAGAGTCAAGAAAAGAGGGAGAGGAAGTGGTAAGATGCGCCGGTGCGTCGTTTCGTCGCCGGGAGCTCCTAGGGTCGTTGTCGAAATTTCGCCGGAGCTTCATCTTTTGCTAACTCCACTTGCACACAAAATTTCTAAAGAGTTTTCTTGAGAGTTTTGGACAGAATTGTGAGTGAGGGGGGTGCGTTTAGGGGTGGTATTTATACGGTGAAACTAGGGTTAGGGTAGGTGAAAGGGTGTGAAGAAAAGATGTATTAAATTGTATTAAAAATTGGATTTATTGAGATTTTAAAGGGCTCTATTAATGTGCAGGATTTTTAAAGTGTATAGGGGGGTTAGGAAGCCAAAAAGACACAACTTTCATGTTAGAAGATCGACGATCCGACTCGTTCCGGCCGTCGCCGCCTGCCGAGTCGGCCGCGCCGCCAGCCCGAGTCGGCTGAGTTAGGTCGGGTTGCCGTCGCCACGTGTCAATTGTCGAGTCATCTACCCGTGGGACAGTTTTTTTATATGTGAAGTGGGGTTTCTACGAGTTATGCACGTGTAGACCCTTGGACTTCTAAAAATTTAAAAGAAAATAATATTAAAAATAATGTGGGTGATGGGATTTGAACTCCGGTGCTTTGGTTCAGCAGTGCAATGTCTTACCAATGAGCTACAAGCTTCTTCTTGCTATTAAAAAGCAAAACAAATTTATAACTTGTGCTCAGACAAAAATACCCCTTTCTGTATTTTTTTGAAAAAATTGTACAGAAAGTTGTACAGAAAGTTTAGGGTTGTTACAATAAGTAAGCATGATGCCCCCGGCGTGTCCACCTTTTTAGGAGCGTGCAGTTGTGGCGGGCTCACCCTCCAGTTTTCGGACAGCGCGAACTTGCCCTGTATGTACTGGTCTTCGATCCAACTTTTGAGGATGTAACAATTTTCGATTGGGTGACCGAATATTCGGTGGTAAGGATAGTAATTAGGGCTGTTAACATCGCCTGATTGCGTTGGGCGTCTCGGCTCTGGCAGAGTCATGAGCCTGTTGTGCAGTGCTAGCTCGAATAATCTCTCCGTCTTATCTCGAGAGAACGAGTAAGGGCGTCTCATCTTTTCTCCGAGTGATCGCTGTTTATCGTTTTGGTGAGCAACCGGCTTCGGGCCACTCGGTTGTTGCTAAGCATTGGCGACGAAGGTCGCTTTCCCTTTCCCCTTTTCATTCCGAGGATCCGTCTTTGAGGAGGATGGTCTATGGCCTATCTGGTCCATTTGGGCCAGCTTGTAGATCAAGGCCTGGAAAGTGGTCGGCTTGAAGAATATCATGAATTGGGAAATGGTTGCTTGAGAGTCAAGGGTCCCCACGAACATGCTCACGGCAGGAGCTTCCTCTATGCGCTGTTCACACTTTGACCACAGGTTCCGCCACCGAATGGCATATTGAATCTAGGTTTCTCTCGGCTTCACTCTAGCATTAATTAGTGCGGTGATCGGGGTGCGCTCACTAGCGCTTGAGAATCTTTGTGTAAACAGTAGCTCCATTTCTGCAAATGTCTTGACAGAGTCATTCGAGAGCTCGTCGGAGTACTATTCGAATGCTGTCTCCGATAAGCTGCCAACAAACTAGCGAAGCAGCAGTTTGTCGTCACCCTCAGTATTACCGCACAGAGCCCTGAATTGAGCAACGTGTTGGTGTGGATTACCCGTCACCTTGTACACATGGAATTTAGGGATCGTGTATCCTGGAGGATACTTTATTTAGTCATACCAACCCAGATAGGGTCGTCCAGTCTTGACGATTTGGCCGGCCGCTTCACTCGCCTGATGAGCTCGTATCTGTTGAGTTATATAGTCGTCAAGGGTGGCTTTGGAGATGGTTTCTTCCTTGGCTGCTGTAGAGCCGGAAGAGGGTTTGATGTCTCCCCTCTGTCGTCTTTAAGGATTATTGGAGAGTTTTCAGCTGGAAGATCTGGCTGTATCATCATCCCGACCATATCTTGGAACAAGAGCGCCATTTGTTTTATGTTGGCCGCTTGTTCCGCGGCCTCTTTGTATTTCTTCTTGAGCATTCTTCGGAGGAACTCGGCGTCGGTTTCCTGTTCCTGGCGCTGCTCTTATGACGTCTCCGGGATTTCTTTTAGCCCAGTGAGCGTAGCCATCTTCGTTAGCATCTCTTGGAGCTTTTGCTGTTGCTCCTGAGCCTTTGTCACAGACCGGGTGAGTGGTCGATGACCCGTGGAGATACGGCTATCCTCTTCCCCGGAAGCCATGTAGATGGTGTGCACTACCAAGCCCCTAGACTTGGGGCATTTAGGTTCAGTGCCCTTGAGATTCGTCGCAGACATGAGGATCTTCTCCGGCCTTCTCCTTTTATGGGTGTGTTCCCTCCGAAAGACGCGGGAAGACGCGATAAACGTTTAGCCTGAATTTTTGGGCAGATGCTAATTGGTGCTATCCGTCCACCTCTCCGAAGATACCAAGTTGATTTATGACACCGTATATCGAAAGTTTAAACGGATGCGGCCGATGTAGCAGACTTCGTCAGATTCCCCCTCGTTGAGGGGTTTTTGATTGTGGGGACGCTCTTCCCTGCAGGTGCAAGCCCCTGCAGTTAATTACGCTACCGTATTGCGGTAACCACTTTCTCCTTCTCCATATGGTCACTTCATGTCGTGTTTGTTTGTTTTGTTTGTGGTTGCCCGTGGATTGTATACGGAGACTAATTTATGTTGTCGCCCGTAGGGCGTGGATTAGTCCAAATCCGTATCTTTCTTAGATTTGGGTTTTGGGGTTTGGGTTTAAGGATACGTTAGCCTCATTTGAGACTAAGATCAACTTAAACGTTTGTTAAGGATACGTTAGTCTAATTTTAGACTAAGATCAACTTAACGGGATCGTTTAGATCCAACAAGAGAGCAATTGGGCTCTATTGTTTAGTTTAATGACATTGCGGTCGATTAGTTTAAGGACATTACAGTCCAATGTTAGTTTTAGGACATTACGGTCCATTATTAGTTTAAAGACATCGCGGTCGAGGTTAAGGACATCATAGTCCATGGGTTTAAGGACCCCACAGTCCAATGTTAGTTTTAAGACATCACGGTCGAGATTAAGGACATCATAGTCCATGGGTTTAAGGACCCCACAGTCCGTTGTTAGTTTTAAGACATCACGGTCGAGGTTAAGGACATCATAGTCCATGGGTTTAAGGACCCCACAGTCCGTTAAATGTGTGGTTGCCGGGACCCGTCACCTCTTTGAAGACGTTGAGGGATTATAACGACAAATATCAAAGGAGTGAAGAGATGTACCCTTGAACCAGGGTGGATCAAGTGATCTGTAGTCCAATTTGGAACTAAGATCAATTAATTAGATTATGAGTTCATTGGCTCAGTTAAATCTGGATTGAGGACTTATGGCCAACTTGGGATAAATCCAATTAGATTTGAAATGTTGGCCTTTTATTAGACCATTAGACATTTGTCTGGGTTCAGCCCCTCGTCACTTAGCAATGCTAAACAAGAGTTTGAGGGCTCTGATATCATTTTGGTCTTTGACTGAGCATTAAACATTATAGCTCTGAGTTTTTACTCAGTTTCGAGATTCAATTGAAGGGGAGGCCTTGCCTCTGGAAAATTAACCAATTTGATTAAAAATAGTGTTAAACACTAGATAACAACAGTGTTAACACTGGCAATAAAACTCTCAATTAGTGTTAAACACTAAAGGAAAAGGGGTCACGTGTGGACACGTGAGGGCGCCCAAAGATGGGACCAGATTCCTTTTACTTTGCTTTACAAATAAGTGTTAAGCACTTTTTCATCTTTTGAGCATCATGTGTTGACACGTGATGGAGATTTATGCACCGATCATTAAAGCACTTGCTAAGGGGTCACGTGGGGACACGTTAGAGCTCCCAAAGCTCATATTTCCTTTGCTTTTTCTTTCTGTGTTTTGTAGGTCACGTGGGAGTACGTGAGGCATTGCCTCAATAATTTTTCTCTTCTCATTTTGGGGGATCTTTTCAGGGGTCACGTGGGGACACGTGACCTAATTCTTTATATGCATGGAGATCTTTCAAGTCTCTTTATTTTTTTAAGAATTAAATTCTTTGTAGGATTAAACCCTAATCATGATTTTGGAGGAATTAAATTACTATTACGAAAGAATTAAATTCTTATGTAGGGTTAAACCCTAATTTTTATTTTAGAGGAATTAAATTCCCATATATGTTAAAGAATTAAATTCTTATAAAGGGTGAAACCCTAGTTCTGTCTTGGAGGAATTAAATTCCTATAAATTGAGAGAATTAAATTCTTAATTAGGGTTAAACCCTGGTTTTTGTCCATCTTGAAGGAATTAAATTCCTATAATTTTAGGAGAATTAAATTCTCATATAGGGTTAAACCCTAATTTCATCTTGGAGGAATTAAATTCCTATAAATTTGGGAGAATTAAATTCTCTGAACTCAATCCCCCCTCTGAGTTTTGGATTTGCATGGCAGGATCTCAACCCGATGAGAATTAATTTCTCAACCTGTGGGGAGATGTGCTTCTGCAGATCTTCAACTAGAGAAAGAACTAAGTTCTTTTTGCAAAAGAGTTAAACTCTTAGATCTTTGAGAATTAAATTCTCTTTTCTTTTGAAGTTTTGATTCCCTTTCTTTTCTCACATAGGGTTTTCTTTGCTGAGAATTAAATTCTCCTTTCTTCTCTCTCTGAATTTTCAAGATGCCAAAATTCTATATCTTTCTTCTCTTCTTGGCTCCCATTTATAGGAGAAGGAAAAGAATCAATTTGTTTAGTAAATCTCTCATTGAAAGATTTTGTTTGTTTTCATGATTAATATGATCCTTTAGATCATACAGCGAATTTTATTCACCGTTGGATTTTCAATCCAGAGAAATTCTGTTTTTTATTTTCGGTGAGATTTAGGGAAATCTTTCCTTGTCTAAGATTTTTCCATAAATTGGTGATTTTTAATCACCCCTGGATTTTTAATCCAATGGCTCCCCATAACCCTTTTCCATTTGGAAAGATTTAGAGGAATTTAGAATTTAATTCTATTAAACTGTAAGGCTTTCAATGCCTGTCACGTGCTGGCACGCGACCCCCAATTAAGTCCTTTCCTCAGCCGTTTATTCATATTTCTGTTTTAACCATCATGTGTTGACACGTGACCATTGGTCACGTGTGAGCACGTGACCCCCAGTTGGGTCCTTCTTCAGCCGCTTGTTTTTTATTTCTTCTTTAACTATCACGTATTGACACGTGACCATTGGTCACGTGTGAGCATGTGACCCCCAGTTGGGTCCTCCTTCAGCCGCTTGTTTTTTTTATTTCTGCTTTAACCATCACGTGTTGACACGTGACCATTGGTCACGTGTGAGCACGTGACCCCCAGTTGGGTCCTCTTTCAGCCGCTTGTTTTTTATTTCTGCTTTAACTATCACGTGTTGACACGTGACCATTGGTCACGTGTGAGCACGTGACCCCAGTTGGGTCCTCCTTCAGCCGCTTGTTTTTTATTTCTGCTTTAACTATCACGTGTTGACACGTGACTATTGGTCACGTGTGAGCACGTGACCCCCAGTTGGGTCCTCCTTCAGCCGCTTGTTTATGATTCTGTTTGCTTAGATTTTAACCTTGTAAATAGATCACGTGTCAACACGTGATACCTCATTGAGGTAACTCCTGATTTTTAATCAGGGAACAAATGCCCCTACAGCGTTGCTCTCACGTATCTACACGTGGGTGCAACGCTGTCACTTTTGTGACCGTTGGATCTGTCTAGGGAGTAGGGAAGATGAAACGTTTCCCATCACATCCTATAAATGCCAGTGTCCCTTCAGAAGCGCCTCCACTTTACTCATCTTCTTCCTTGTAATTTTTTCCTTTCTGAGAATTTAATTCTCCTTTCCAGAGCTTAGTTCTCTGCTTCAAGAATTTTTCAGAGTTTAACTCTGTTGACAGATTCTTTTTCCTTAGGTAATAATCTTGAACGAACGAAGAACTTTCACAGAAATCACCACTGGATTTCAAATCCACACCAAGGGTTTTCCCTTTTAACAAGCACCCATTTTTTAGTTCTTTAAAACAAAGAGAAAACCATTCAATCTTTAATCAACAGACCCTTTAGGGTTTCTCTGATCTTCAGGGGGCTAATGGTGGCGGTTGTCTTTTCCATGGAATTTAATTCCATCTCAAAAAAAAACTTTGGCTCTGAAAAATGTCTCTAGGAATTTAATTCCCTTTTTTAACAAGGAATTTTAATTCTTATGAAGAACTCAGTTCTTCTCATAGAACTCCTTGGTTTTTCTTGCCCTGAGTTGTCTTCTTCACAACCAAGAAGAAGAAGTTTGCAATGTCGCTTTTTGGGAATTGAATTCCCTTGATTCTGTTTGATTTGTCACAGAGTCCAAGATAGATTTCTTTTAGGGGAATGTGTAGGGTCATTTGAAATCCACTGCTTATTTAATGAGAATCTTCCTTTTGTCTCATTATAATTGCTTTGCCTCATCATTAGCCAGCCGCCATCTTGATTTTTGTGGGACCCATGTGTTTTGTAACCAATGGTCCCATAAAATGAGTCCTCTGTCGCTGTCTTTTTCTTTGTATATATATATACATATCTATAATCACTGTTGGCTTCGCTTTAACAGTTTCCTCTTATTTTATTTCAGGTACAATGACGTATGTTCCGTATTTCCCTTTCACCCGCTCGGAAGCCGCTTTTCCCCAATCGCCATCTGACGAGGAGGTGATGGCAATGATCAGGGCTCAAGACCCGAATCGCACCAATCTACTTCTGTGAGGGACCTGGTACAGTCATATCATCCGGGGTCGCTGGAGTTTTCTTTGCGAAATACCGACGGAACCTACCTTTCTGTTCCTGCCGATGGATCCTCCAGGGACTGTCTTCGCTGTGGAGATGCCTAATTGGACTCCGACGGGACGACTTGAGCCTTCGACGACGGGCATACCGAATCATCCTATCCCAGCCATAGATATTCTGGGACGCCGTATTTGCCAGGGCGGGGCCCAACCATGGGGGCAGGTCTACAAAATAGGGATCACCCCTCGACACCCCACGGGCTACCTTCTTTGGTCTCGCTACATCCTATCCGCCCACCGCGCACGACTGCAGAAGGTTGGGCTTTATCAGGCGATCTATGCGTCCCTCTTTCACTACCCGTCTCCTCACGTCTGGTGGGTTAAGGCCTTCCTGAACCAGTGGAATCTCCCCACCAACACTTTCTTCCTAGGAGACCGCGAAGTTTCGATTTCCTTGGAAGAATTCCGCGAGATCTCGGGGCTGCCGATCAGGGGGACATTTTATGAAGAGCTGCTGCCTCCCGACGAGTATGTCTTTGAAGCTGAGCCCGCAATGCTCGACGGCCTGTCTACCGAGAATGCCGTCCGCCACAAGCGTCCAAGTTTGATCAAGACCCTGGGCATTTTTGACAAACTGTTTACTGAGTCAGAGGAGCAGGGCGTCACTTTCAAGAGCTTCATTGCTTGTTTCCTTCGCGAGGATGTCCTGTTGAAGACGGCTCCAAAGTTTGCAAACATTAATGACCCTTTTGGGTTTGGTTTGATCAGGCGGCCGACTAAGGAATCGGATTTACCGCAGTATTATATTCCCATTATGTCGCCAGCATCTTTCGAATCAATTGCAGCTCCCGGCATGGACGAGGAGACATTCTTTGTGGGTTTTATCAGTGTCTGGCTTAGCTGGTTCGTCATGCCCATGCATCGTCGCTTCATGAGAGTTTCGGTTATCTATCCGGCTCATCGTATCGCTGAGGGGACACGGTTGGCCATAGGCATCTCAGCGCTAGCGCATCTCTATCATGGATTAGGCGCTGCGGCCAATACCTCAACTCCCGGTGTGGATGTAGTAAACTTCTCCCTTTATTACTTCACATCTTGGATTGAGATTCACGTGTTGGGGGCTTTTGCTGCGCATCATATACCCGCATTTTATGATGCTTACACTTTTCCGTGACTCATGCGGCTGGTGGACGCTTCTGCTCCCGACCCGACTCAGTTCGGGGCTATTCGCGTGTTGATTGCTCCCTATGCTAGTGCGGGCGGACTGGTATTTGTTGATCGGGTTCTATCTTCTCCTTCAGGTCCGATTCAACAACTCCATGACCAATCGAAAGGTGAGGTGCCTTCTCTGAAGCCCCGGGAGGCCACACACTTGTACACTATCAGACCAGGTTATCTGGTATTCCGTCAAAATAGTGCGGCTCTCTTTATGCGGTACAATCCGCATCACTTCGCCCGACAGCTTGGATATGATCAGGGCGTTCCCTTCGAGGCTTTTACAGTTGCGCCGGTCCCTTCACTCGAAGCTGTTCGTGATGCTGCTCATCACTTCGTGAGGCTGAACACTGGTTCTTACTTCATGATCCCTGAAGCCGATCATATTCCCCGATGCGTGGGGTCTTTTACGGGCTGGTATCTTCATCGGGTTAGCCCAATTATTGCTGAGGAGAAGAGATTGCTTCTTGGCTATGGTGCCCTTGCTCCGGTTCAGGCCATGGGAGTTCTGCCGCGACCGTGCGCACCGGTCTACTTTCCCCTGAGGGATACCAGTGTCGCGCTCATTCCGGGGGAGTCGGAGGTGGACCTCACTCCCACAATTGGTATGCCATTGGATACTTGGGCTCAGTCGAGGGGTAAAAGAGCACCGGTAGCAGTACCACCGCCTGTGGCATCGACAATGGCCGTGTCGTCCTCGGCAGCACCGCCAAGCGAGGGTGCCGGTAACGAGGGTGTTGAGGGTGAGGTCGGTCGGCGTCGTGCCAAGGCTCCACGGGGGAGGAAACGGTCATCCTCGGTGGTCGGTTCTGGATCCAAACGGCGGAGGAAGGTGGCTACCAATCTGCTCGACTCTTTAATAGAGTCTGACCCCATTCTTCAGGATGAACTGTTGGCCATGTAAGAGTCGGACGCTGGCTTGCTTTTTCCGAGTTCAACTGTCGAGGAAGCCGCACAATTGGTTGAGGCTATAAGACGTTCTAAAGACGAGTCTCAGAACGTGAGGGTTCCGAAGAAGCCCTATCCTGCCGTAATCTTTTATGAAGACCCTTCGTGGATCCGGCGGCGCTTCATCGGCCCTTTGGAGGAATGGGGCGAAAGGGCCCTTAAACAGGCTGCTTTGGAGGACGCTGCGGATGCGCTTTCATTATGGACTGGCGGCCATGAGTCCACCCTTGAACCTCGGCGAGCACACCTCCTCGAGAAGGAGCATCTGCTTGAACAAGCTATATTGAAAGCTTCCTTACGCATCGGTATGTTCCTGTATTTCTTTGTATTACTTCATATTGTCAGCACTTGTATATATGTATTCTTATTCTTGTGTGAACTGTGTAGAGACCTCGGCGATGGGGGAGGTTCCCACGGGTTTGCTGACTGTAGAGCCTGCTGATACCCCTAGTGAAACACTGCTCAGTGTGGAGGGGGTTGATGAAACTGTCCCTCTCGCGATAGAGTCTCCTGCGGTGGTTCTTCCTCCTGAAGCACTTGCTCCCTTGGGAGAGGCACCCTTGGTGGTCACCGTCCCAACGGATCTCGCTAGAAGTGGCCTAGAGGCTAGGACGGAGGTAGTCGAGGCTACCCCCTTTTTGTTGGAGCCCGAGGTCGCGGCGGAGGCCGTTGAAGCTGCTATCCCTCCTATTCAGAATGGGAGGAGCATCGAAGGTAACCTCCTACATTTTGAATTAGTATCCTTTCCATTATCTTAACTCTTCTGTCTTTTCAGAGTTGCGCGGCTTGGCGGCTTCGATTGCCGACTTGTCTCCCAGGCAGTCTCTTCAGCGTCTGTTGGAGATGGCTGCTCCACAAGCGATATCTCCTCAAAGTATTGTCCTCTCGTCTGGGCAAGGTTAGTGTTGTTTGCTATCTTTTCATAGCATTGTTGTTATTTCGCAAAATGACATTGATGTCCGTTACAATTCTGGAGGCCGACAATGAGGTTGAGGTTCTCGAAGAGCCAGGGGAGCCTTCAGCTCCTTCTTGCATGACTGTGGGTAAGTGAAGTCTCAATATCGTCCCACTTGTTCTTTTGCTTAGAAGTTTCACTGACCGTTTATAAACCTGAACAGCCCTGCCAGTTCTCACAGCGCTGAAGTCGTGCATCGCCATGCCGCCCGGCCCTTATGCTTTGCGAGCCTCAGAACGGATGGCCAAGCTAAGCCTCGCTTCTCTGTCATCTTTGATCGAGGAACTTCGTGCCGGCCGCGTGATTACGGCCGAAGCGTTTGCTGCTGAAGCTAACGGCTCTCTCCCCTTTCTTGCCACCTATCATAGCGGAGCAGTGGTGCAAGTCTGGGTTGAGTTTTGCCGGCGGGTGGAGGCCTGCTTGCACGTGCTCGAGTGTACCCGCCTTTCTTCGGAGGCTGTGGCTGCGAAGGCCGGCTTGCGGGGTTTGATTGAACGGTGCATGGCAAACATGGTGTCGTGCGAGAAGAGGCTCGGCCGCAAATTTTCGGAGAGGAAGTTGGCTTCGAAAGCACTGAACGGCCTCCAAGCCAACCTTACAACCAAGGCCAACAAAGCGTATGAACTCTGGCGAGTGCTTCAAGAGGCCATCAAGGAGGTGGTGGCCATCGACAAAGCTGCCGTGTTCACTCGCGAAAGGGTTGAAGCTCAAAAGTCTACTGAGAAGGAGCTCGAAGGCTGGCTTGCCTCATATCAGACCCAGCAGGCTCAGACGGAGGCCCGTCTTCTGGCGATACTGAATCACGAAGGTGAGGCCCAGCGAAAGAGGGATGAACTTACCAATCTGCTGAATCACCCGCCGACCTGAAGACTTGTATATGTTTTTTTATTATTTTCCCTTTGTACATACTCCTGAATGAGAGTATATATTTTTTGTTCTTTCACGAATTGTACTTTGTATCCATTTTGGTTCATGAATAAAAGACATATTTTTCTTCTCAATAGTGTGTCCCTTTTTAGTAAGTGCATTCTGCGGATAGTCTATCTTGATCTCTTTGCAGGACAACGATGGCTTAGGATTCAGGGTTAAGATCTGCCTCCTAAGACTTTTCAACTTTATGAGCCGTGAGGGTCTCATAAAGAGTTTTTCTCCCTGCAGGTCGAGAGGATCCCGTAGGTGTAATTTCTCCTTAAGAATCGTAGGGATTCATAAGGGTGTTTTCTCTTGAAATTCGTAAGGATCTCACAAGAGAATTTACTCCTTCACGAGTCGCGAGGACCCGCAAGTGATGGGTGGAGTTGCCCTTATCCGCATTTCACGGGGTCAGGGGTTGCTCTGGATGCTTCCCACGGGTTCACTGCCGTGTCTGGCGAGGACCAGGCTCCGCTCTGGAGGCTTTCCAGGATATCGTAGTTTAAAGACATCGCGGTCGAGGTTAAGGACATCATAGTCCGTGGATTTAAGGACTCCACAGTTCGTCGTTAGTTTTAAGACATTACGGTCGAGATTAAGGACATCATAGTCCGTGGATTTAAGGACTCCACATTCCGTTGTTAGTTTTAAGACATCACGGTCGAGGTTAAGGACATCATAGTCCATGGATTTAAGGACTCCACATTCCATTGTTAGTTTTAAGACATCACGGTCGAGGTTAAGGACATCATAGTCCGTGGATTTAAGGACTCCACATTCCGTTGTTAGTTTTAAGACATCACGGTCGAGGTTAAGGACATCATAGTCCGTTGATTTGAGGACTCCACAGTCCGTTGTTAGTTTTAAGACATCACGGTCGAGGTTAAGGACATTATAGTCCGTGAGTTTAAGGACCCCACAGTCCAATTTTTGCTCTGGATGCTTCCCACGGGTTCACTGCCGTGTTCGGCGAGGACCAGGCTCCGCTCTGGATGCTTTACACGGGTTCATTGCCGTGCTCTGCGAGGACCAGGATCCGCTCTGGACGTTTCCCACGGGGTCATTGCCGCGTTCTACGTAGTGAGGAATTTTGCTCTAGATGCTTCCCACGGGTTCACTGCCGTGTTCGGCGAGGAATAGGCTCCGCTCTGGATGCTTCACACGGGTTCACTGCCGTGCTCTGCTAGGACCAGGATTCGCTCTGGATTCTTCACACGGGTTCGCTGCCGTGCTCTGCGAGGACCAGGATCCGCTCTAGACGTTTTCCATGGGGTCAGGAGTGACATAATCCGTGTTCCACGTAACCAGGAATTTTGCTCTGGATACTTCTCACGGGTTCACTGCCGTGTTCGGCGAGGACCAGGCTCCACTCTGGATGCTTCACACGGGTTCACTGCCGTGCTCTGCGAGGACCAGGATCCGCTCTGGACGTTTCCCACGGGGTCAGAAGTGATATAATCCGCGTTTCACGTAACCAGGAAGGGTTGAATTTATCCGTATTTCACGGAGTCGGAGTTTGACTCTCGGTCAACTGTACACCGCCGAGTCATCGAACTGAGAGTTGCCTCTGTTCCGCTTTGCTTGATGTTATGTCCGTTGTAATAAGACGAATGTTGAGATGATCTCTAGGCTGTCTATGAACCATTGAGATTTGGCCTCTCCTTCTGATGAAGCTTGGGGAGGAAGGGTGTGATTCCCTCTTTGTTTGTGCCCTTGGATTGTATACAGGGATTGACATGATATCACTTGTAGGGCATAAATTTCATTCATTCATTTTTTATTTCTTTCCGCGATGCTCTATCATTTCAGCTTTTATATCGCGAAGATCGTGATTGCCCAATCATTTCGGCTATTTTTCGCGGTGTCCAATCATTTCGGCTATTTTTCGTGGTGTCCAATCATTTCGGCTATTTGCTTTATTTTTACTCGCTGCTTTTGTTGTGAATTGCCCCATCATTTCGGCTATTTTGCATCCATACATTTTTTACTTGCTGATTTTGTTTGCAAGTTGCCCCATCATTTCGGCTATTTCGTATGTGTGGCCTGTCAGCCTCTTGTTGCAAACTTGGAATTAGACACCGGTTTCGGCATCAACACCGCTACAACTGGGATATGGCCAGGAGCGCATCATCATTTGCCTCTGTCGATGTCGGACAAAGGTGGCTTAGCGATCAGGGTTAAGATCCTGTTGATTAAGGCTTTTGACTTCATGAGCCGTAAGGGTCTCATAAAGATATTTCTCCCTGCGAGTCGTGAGGATCTCGTATGTGCGTTTTCTCCTTAGGAATCGTGAGGACTCCTAAGTGTATGATCTCTTATAAGTCGTAAGGATCTTACAAGTGTGTTTTCTCCTTATAAGTCGAGAGGACTTACAAGGGTTGTTCACCATATAAACATATCCCCAGTCACAGATGGGACTTCGTTAGGGAAATGTTTATTCGCGCCCGTGGATTGTATACAAGGGTCAGCATTGAGCCGCTTGTAGGGCAGTATCGGAGGTTGTGGGGGCTGCTTAAGAACAGGTTTAGGTCCCTGTAGCTTAAGACTTTCAAATCTTATGAGCCGTAAGGGTCCCATAAGAGGGTTCTCCTTACGAGTCGTGAGGATCTCGCAAGTGTGTTTCTCCTTAGGAATCGTGGGGATCCCTAAGTGTGTTGCTCCCTTGTGAGTCGTAAGGATCTCACGCAGGTGGTTTCTTCTTACGAAGTCGAGAGGACCTTGCAAGTGTCTTTTAACGAGATTGCGCCTTTTCGGGTTTTCACAAAACTCGCCGGTAGCCCTACTGTTTTTACTCACGGAGCCCTTTCGGGTTTTCATCCATGCCCATTTTGCTTATGGACATACCATTTTTCTTTCTTTTCTCTCTTTTTTTTTATTTTAATGAGGCTGCGCCCTTTCGGGTTTTCACAAAACTCGCCGGTAGTCCTGCTGTTTTTACTCACGGAGCCCTTTCGGGTTTTCACCCGTGCCCATTTTGCTTATGGACATACCATTTTCTTTTTTTCTCTCTCTCTTTTTTTTTTATTCTTTTTTTATATATATCAGCTTTGGGACGCTGCAATCCACCGTAGTTTATCGACATCTCGGTCAACAGCTAGTTTTAGGACATAGTGGTCCGTTATTAGTTTAAGGACATTCCGGTCCGCTGTTAGTTTAAGGACGTTTCGATCCGCTGCTAGTTTAAGGACGTTTCGGTCCGATGCTAGTTTAAGGACATTTCGGTCCAAAATTAGTTTAAGGACGTTTCGGTCCGTTGTTAATTTAAGAACATTTCGGTCCAATGTTAGTTTAAGGACATTTCAGTCCAATGTTAGTTTATAGTCGTTTCGGTCCGCTGTTAGTTTAAGGACATTTCGGTCCACTGTTAGTTTAAGGACGTTTCGGTCCGTTGTTAGTTTAAGGACATTTCGGTCCACTGTTAGTTTAAGGACGTTTCGGTCCGTTGTTAGTTTAAGGACATTTCGGTCCCATGTTAGTTTAAGGACGTTTCGGTCCGCTGTTAAGGAAGCCGGTCACTACTTACAGAGTTTAGGCTTAGGAAGATAGCGAGCGGACATAGTCGTCGTCATCTATTATTGACCTAGGCCGTGACTCGTTAGGCGTAGTATTTCTTCAGGAAGCGACCATTTATTGGCATGAAGGGCCTTTCGCCATGCATGTCCATGAGTAGATAGGCTCCACCTTGGTAGACTTTGTCTATGATGTACGGGCCTTCATAGTTTGCTCGAATTTCCCCCGTTTGGCGTGATTGGGGATCATAGGTTTTTTGACCACTAGCACGAGTTCGCCTTGGCGGAATGTCTTCGGCCTAGTCAACCTTTCATATGAGCGCGTCATCTTTGCTTTATAAGCCTCTAGATTTTGTTGCGCTATGAGCCGGGTTTCATCAAGGGCATCGAGCTCCTCAAGCCGAAGGTGAGCATTCTTTTCGTCCGTTAGCTCGTAATGAACTGCCATTCGTAGAGAGGGTAGCTTTATCTCGAGGGGGAGTACTGCTTCTGTACCGAATACTAATGCGTATGGAGTTGTGTTCATGGCCGTTTTGAACGTAGTCCGGTATGCCCAGAGAGCTTCATGCAGTCTCTCATGACAGTCCTTCTTATTTCGGGACACCGTCTTTTTCACGATCTTTGTCAAGGTCTTGTTGAAAGCCTCAGCTAGACCGTTAGCTCGGGGATTATAGACTGATGAGTATCTTCAGTCTATGTTGTGTTGTTGTGCGAAGCGGCTAATCTTATGGCTTCGGTAGGCTGGCCCGTTATCGGAGATGATCCGTCTCGGAGTGCCAAACCGATAAATGACGTGTGTCTTGAAGAAGTGGAGGATATTCTCCGTCTTCACTTCCCTTAGCGGTACTACTTCTGTCCACTTGGAGAAGTAATCAGTTGTCGCCAAAATGAACCGATGTCCTCTGGACGATCCTGGTTCGATGGGGCCGATTATGTCAGTTCCCCACATCTCGAACGTCCAGCTTGCCATCGTTGGATGTAGTGGATTTGGATGCTGGTGGATAAAGTCCCCATGGATCTGGCATGAGTTGCATTGCTTCGCATACTCAAGGCAGTCTTGGATCATCGTGGGCCAATAGTAACCCATCCTTTTGATTTTCAGCTTCATCTTCGGCCCGGCTTGGTGAGAACCACAGAGTCCGTCGTGAGTTTCTTGGACGACTCTCTTTGCTTCTTCGGATCATAGGCATCTTAGCCACAAAGAATCAAACAACCTCTTGTACAGGGTATCATTGACGAAAGCGAAAGACAGAGCTCGTTTCATAAGCTGATGTCTTGAGGACGCATCTTCAGGTGTTCGACGGGATTTGAAGTAGTCTATGAAGACTTCTCTCCAATCCTCAACCTTTTCCTGGTCTTTTACTTGCAGAGCCATTTGCTCGGTCGCTCCTTTTTCTTTAGACGACTCTGGAGATATTTCCGTCGGTGCAAGAACCCGACGGCTTTGTACCACGATTCTTACGTCATCGAGGTTTTCGTCAGCCAGTTCTTTAGCAAGCTTGGCTAACGCATCTGCCTTGCTATTTTCCGCATGCGGTATGCTTTCCAAGGTGTAGGAAGGTATTTGGGTCAGCAGTTGCTGCACTATCTCGCCGTACTTCACCAATTCTGGTTTGCACGTCTGGTAGTCGCCATTTACTTGACTAACGACCAGCTGGGAGTCTCCGTATATGAGGAGGTTCTCAATCCCCATGTCGATGGAGATCTCGAGACCTCCTACCAAAGCTTCATACTCGGCTTCATTGTTCGTCCTCGGCACTGTTAAAGAGAAGGAAAAGCGCATTATCCCTCCTTACGGACTTACGAAGATGAGGCCTACCCCTGATTTGATTATGGGGGTGCTTTGTTTGCGCTTCTTCATGGAAGACGCTCCATCAAAATAAAGTTCCCACCGGGTATCACTTCCGTCGATCGTGTCAAACGCATGTTCGTCTGGCAGTTCGGAATTCAAGGGAGAATCGGCAGGTATCGGATGCTCGGCGAGGAAGTCGGCGATAGCCTGGCCTTTCACTGCCTTAAGAGGTTGATAGGTTATTGAGAACTCCATCAAGAGCAAGGCCCACTTAGCGAGCCACCCCGTCAATAAGGCATTTGACATCAAATATTTGAGAGGATCCACCTTCGATATGAGACGGACTTCATGCGCCAATGCATAGTGCCTGAGCTTCGCTATTGCGAAGATCAATGTCAGGCAGTGTTTTTCGATAGGAGAATAATTGTTTTCTGCCCCCAGTAGAACTCGACTCAAATAATAGAGGGCTCTCTCCTTCCCTTGGTCATTCTCTTGTACCCATAATGCGCCTAAGGAACCTTCGAGGGCCGTTGTATAAAGAATGAGAGGCTTTCCCTTGACCGGAGCGGCCAGTACTGGCGGATTCTGCAGGTATTGCTTGATTTCGTCCAGCGCGCTTTGGCATTTGTGATCCCAGACGAACGGGGTTCCTTTTTTCATCAGGTGACTGTAAGGACGACACTTGCCTGAGAGATTGGCTATAAATCGCCGAATATACGCGAGCTTCCCTTGGAGAGACCGCAATTGCTTGAGAGTCCTTGGCGGGGGCATCTCCATAATTGCCTTGATCTTTGACGGATCTATCTCGATGCCTCGGTGTCGGACGATGAATCCCAGGAATTTGCCCGAGGAAACTCCGAACGCAGAGGGTTCATCTTCAAGTTGTATTGCCGAAGACGTTGAAATACGGTCTTCAGATGCTCTAAATGCTCCTCGTATGATTTACTTTTCACCACGAGGTCGTCGATATAGCATTCGACGATTTCATGTATGAGATCATCGAAGATCTTCGTCATGGCCCTCTGATAGGTGGCACCGGCGTTCTTTAGACCGAAAGGCATTACCCTGTAGCAGAATATGCCCAAAGGGGTCCGGAAAGCGGTATGCTTCTGGTCCTCGGGATGCATTTTTATCTGATTATATCCTGACGATCCGTCCATGAAGGAGAAGACTTCGTGAGTGGATGTATTGTCTATCATCAGTTTGGTGACTGGCACTGGGAAGTCGTCCTTCGGGCAAGCTTTATTGAGATCCCGAAAGTCTACACATATGCGCACTGTCCCATTTTTCTTCATCACCGGGACGATGTTGGCGATCCAGTCAGGGTACTGCACCTCTTGGATGAAGCCAGAGTCGATTAGCTTCTTGACCTCTGCGTTGATGTTCATCTCAAGCTCGAGCCGCATTCTTATCGGCGCTTGTTTGATTGGCTTGACATCTGGGGATATTGCCAATTTGTGGACAGCAATCTCTGGATCTAGTCCTGGCATCTCGGAATAGTTCCATGCAAAGCAATCTTTATGCTGCATAAGCACGTCTTTTAATATGGCCACCCGTTCTTCAGACAGCAGCTCACTGACGAACGTCGGTTGCGGGTCACTTGCCGTCCCCAAATCAATTTTCTTGAGATCATCTGCAGTGGTATGTATTCCATCTTCCAGCTCTTTCAGCGCCGGTGGAAACTCCGAGATCACTTTGTCATCATTGTTTTCGAAGCACCAGGGGAGATTATCCATACCATCGGGGCCTTCTTCTGATAGCGTTATCACGTGGCAGGTACGAGCTCGCTTCCAAGACCGATGTTGATCTGGTTCTACCCTCGTTGATTTGGGTTCATGCTTCTGTGGCGGGGTTACCTTCCAGCTGTTGGATAAAGCGAATCTGCCTTGCTGATATTGATCTTCGACCCAGTTCTTGACGGTGAAGCGGTCCTCAATAGGATGTCCTATTGCCCTATGATAGGAGCAATAGTCCGGATGAGAGACTTCGCCTGCTTGCTCGGAGTGTTTGGACTCCGGGAGGGTGATCATTCGAGTCTTATGGCGAGATCAAGTATCTTTCTTGTTTTGTTCTGAGGAAAAGAGTACGCTCGATTCATCTTCTTTATAAGGGACGAATCCGGATTGCTCGATTCCCCATCACGTGGCTTCTTAGTCCCGCTTTGTCGCTCTCGAACGCTTTTCCCATTCTTTAATTTATTTTTGCCTCTGCGTCGGGCCTTTTGTATGACGGGTTGATAAAGAAGAGCATTGTTGTTCTCTGCGGTTTCTTGGAGGAGGCGCTGTGTCCTGGCTTTTTCGTAAATGGCCATCTCGCGGTTATGGTCATCCCGGATCTTTTGACCTGCTTCCCTTACTAGCCTGTCCATTCGTTCTTCAAATGACGGACTCGGCGTTTTGATGACCGGACCTTGTTTTGGTTCAGGATCAGCATCTTTTAACAGGGCGTCCTCTTCTTCGTCGAAGTCATATATGACGTAGTTACTATGGACTCGTTCCTGTTTTCTGGATTGAACATATCTAAGCTCGATCGTTTCCATTCTCCCGTTGGGCAACTTGCGCTGAGTTCCGGGGACATCCCAAATCCTGTTGTAGAATCGAGCTTGTCGAGTAGTCTGTCTGAAGGGTACCCCTTGACGCTTTAATAGCCTTTCAAACCTTTCGTGTATCTCGACAGACGAATGGGCTGAAGCTTGTCAAGTGTAGAATCCGCGACATGCCAAATTTCTTTTTCCACTCTGGTTTCCCCGGATCGGTAGAATAGGATCGCCTTTTCACCTTTTCGCCTGGGAGGGACGTAGAATGTTTGTAGTTGTTGCACATTATAAGTTTTAAGCGTATCAAGCTTTGTATAATGTTTGGGCGGAACCATGGCAACTTGCAAACTTTGCTCTTCATCAGCGAATGTTTGTATTAAAGGCCGAGCAGAGAATATAGCATGGACTTCGTCTTCCGAGTCGCCGCCGAAGATCAACATGGGGGAGGACGTTCCCGGGTTGTAGCGTTGAGGCGGCCCCGAATAAGCTATCTCTTCTTCCTCCTCGGTATCACTCCCGAAGACTGGAATAGTGGTTATAGCTTTGTCCCTCGGCTTGTGACATCTCTCCGTGTCCTCAAAATCTGGTAAGAAGTATTTCGCATCTTCGTATTTTCGGACTTCGTTTACGGAGAATGGATTCAACTCCCCTGTTACAGTGTATTCGAGACCATCCTTTAAGTATTTCATACACTGATGTTGTGTAGAAGAGATGTGTTGTACTCGTGTAACCAAGGCCGGCCGAGCAAAGCATTATAACAGGTCTTAGCGTCGATGACATGAAATTTAATATCTGTGACAAGTAACCCGAAGCGCAGTGTCAGTATCACAGACTCGAGAGTTCGTGATGACTGAGAGTCGAACCCGGAGATGGTGATCTTATCCCGAGCGAGGTGTTGAACACTCATGCAGATTTCCTTCAGCACTCGCACGTTGAGGAGATTAACGGAAGACCCATTGTCGACCAGGATTTTTCCTATCTTGATATCTTGACAGTATCTGGAGACATAAAGGGGATGGTTATGCTCGCACGTCCCGAGGAGGAGATCTTCATCGCCGAAAGTGACGTCAGCAGTGTGCACTTCTTCCAGCTCGTCTTTCATTTTTTCTTCAGCGAGGAAAGCTTGGAATTGCTCTGGCTCCTGTAGCGCCTTGATCAATGAATCTCTTGCTTCTTTTGATAGCAAAAGGGCATCGTGTAACAACTCTAATTTTCCTATACACTTTTCTATACAATTTTTTTTTTAATTTTTTAAAAATCCATAAAAGAGTATTTTAATCTGAGCACCAGATATATATAATTAATTATTTTGTTTTTAAATAATTTCATTTTTAGTGTACATAAAATTGTTTTAAATTAAAGTGTACTTGGGGTATTTAATGTTGCTGTTACCACTTTAAGTAGTTATTTTCCCACAATAATTACAAGAAAGAGCTTGTAGCTCATTGGTATCACCTTGCACTACTGAACCAAGCCACCAGAGTTCAAATCCCATGCTCCACATTATTTTTGTATTTATTTTGTTTTAATTTTTTTTGGAAGTCAACGGTAAAAAGGCCATAACTCCCAAAATATGTACTGGACAACAAAAAGTAAATATACCAAATTGTACCCCCGAAGAATCCCCGGCCAATAGACCCCCGACTCGGCGCCGCCGGCCGGCGACTCGGCCGACTCGGTCCGGCGCCGCCAGCCGGACTTGGCCGGACGGCCGAGTCACCAACAGAGAAAAGTTGGGTCTTGACCTGGTCCGCCCTCCTGCATACTCTAAATGCTTGGATAGGTTATCATTTGGCCAATAAATCCCTTTTACTCCTATGTTTAATGAATTTTTAATGATTTTGTATATTTTTTATAATTTTTTTTATTAAAAACCCTAACCCTAGCCTAACCCTATATAAACACCCCTACCCTCTACCCTCTCACCCTACATTCCTAAGTCCACTCTCTAAAAATTTTAAGAGAACTCGGTACGTTAGAAAACGAGCGAAAGGCGAAGCGCTGCCGAAATCGACGACGAATTCTAGCGATCGTACTAGGACCCTTCACGACGTTTCGACGCATCGACAACCCACTACCTTCCTAGCACTCTCTAGCTTGTCCAAACCCGTAAGTCCCCCCTTTCTATCTTTCTTTTCTCTTAAGAAAAATACGACTTTTTTCAAACCCGACGGAAATCGGAACAAACCGATTTCCGATTCGGTTTTTCTATCAAAACTCACTTGTCACTAATTCCATAATGCTTAAATATATTCATGTTGACTACTAATCACTTAAAAATCAATTTGGATAAAGTTTCTCATATGAAATGATAACTTTTGCAAAATACCGTATTTTCGCACTTAAATACCACTATGTTTAGTTTATCATATTTAACCCCTAAACTTCACTATACCTTAAAATAGATCACGAGGTAATGACCTACCTCCACACACACGTAAATACAACCCTAATTGATATCATCAAAACTTAGAATACGAAAATACAAGACTTACATTAAAATACCATTTTCTTTATAAACCTTTTCTGAAAGTTCTAAGTTGTATACAATGTTAAAACAAAATCTTTTAATAGGGAAATACGATATGTCATGGACATCGATCGTTTATCTAAACATGACTTTGTGGTGTCTAGGCAAGTGTGTCTAAGGCGAGTGGTTACTTAATTAGGACCACTACTTGTAGTGGAGAGCCTCCCACTCACCTGGCACTTACCTGGCCGCAATTGGCGGTGAAGAGGCGATTTGAGGCTTCTAATGACTTGTCGTTTAGACCCTTTAGAAATAGGCTAGTTGGCTTAGGAAACCCTAGAAACTAAAATACGGAAATTTACACCTTTTACAAATAAATACATCATCTTTATAAAACCGTTTTCTAAATGATTAGTATTTATTAAATCTTTGCAAAGCGCCACTACAACCCACCTTTGGGGAACTTGTTAGGGATAGTACGGTTTATCGTGCACCCTCGAGCTTAGTAGTGCGAGATTCAGACCTCCGCAAGGAGCATTCGGTCTCGAAAGGTTTAAAATACGACATTTAAGAAAAATGAGATTTTTGGAAAATAAAATATTTATTAAAAATTATTCTTGTATTAACATATATATATTTATCATTTAAACGCCTATTTTATTATAATATAAAGTTTTCACTTTTCCTAAAAAATTTACATTAAAATACCATGAATTTTAAATAAATCAATATTATAAATTAATACTTTTATTAGGATATATTCACTAGAATAACACAAATAAAATCTACACTCATTATAACTATAAAGACGAATAATAAATACTTGAGGCGTATCCTGAAAACTATACAAAAGTATTTTTACATAAAACCCCTTCAAGTTTTATAATTTACAATAAGGACCCTAACAATTATAGAACTTCAAATTACATTTCTTTTAGTCTGACTCGGGTTTGAGTCTGATTATTTCTGACTTGAAAATGATTCAAGTCAATCTATATTCTTTAATATTCCAACTCAATATGAACACATGAATCCCAGAATCCAGTTAACAAACTATACAACTTGACTGAATCAAACCATACAACTTGACTGAATCAAACCATGGATATACATCCATTATTCCGTTATTCCATTTACCTGATTATACAGTTACAATCTATTTACTGATATCATGGTTTTGGTCAGTCATCCAACTTACACAATACAATACAACAATACTATCAAAACACTACGGGGTTTAAGAGGTAGATTGGTACGGAAGGTGTTAAAGGTGGCACGAGATGGTCAGATTAAGACACCTAACCATATTCCGTTGCTGTTGTACCGTGGCTTAACGGTTCCTTGTACATTCCGTTTTCCCTGGTCTCTAGCATATAGAGACCCCTCTCGTATACACTGGCATCCTTCTGTACCAAGCTACAAACAACAGCGTTAAACACAATATTCTATAATATTTTACAACCTCTTTAGGAAATACTCTTATTCTGTCTTTTCTAATTCTTCTTTATCTTTGGGACTTACCGAGCGACCTGTTCGCTGACGACATTCTATTTCTTTCTTCTTTGAATGTCGTCAGGTGCTTTGGACCCAGCAGAGATCGAGCCCACCGGTGAAGACTTGGAGCAGTTTCACGAAGACCCCGAACTCTATATATTGTACCTTGTTCTATTTAGTATTTTCATTTCCTGTTATGCCACTGTTTAGGTATCGCTTTTCATTTCAGTTGTATTTACTTTTCATGTATTGTACAAAAGAATGTTATTAATAAAGTTGTTGTTATTTCTATATCTCTTGTCTCTTGTGATTTACTTTATATTGATTAGATACGCTTATCGTATGTACTTCTGAGTACATACGTAGCAGACCTCGTCGCGTCTCCTTCGCCGTACACCGGGAAGCGGGGCGTGACATATCGAGAATGCTGAGCTGTGAGAGTAACTTCCTCAAGTGCGCCAGAATGTTGTAGTCCACTTTGTTCTTCTTTGGCGGGTCCTTAGCAGTCAGTTCTTTCGTGACTTGGTCATCTAGGGCGATATCTTCAGAGACCTTCTCTTTTCCCTTATCTTTTCTGTTCGCGGGTCCGAGATTCTTTTCGGGCAGCGTACGACTGCACAACTGGATATTTTCGGAGGTCTTCGGGTCTTCCTCTTTCCCCGAGGTAGATTCTTTGAAAAGAGGACAAAGATTCATCTCTTCGTCGGAGTCACTTCCGAAGGTGAGGACTCGCGATCCCCCAGCGTTGACCATGCGACACCTGTCGGTGATTCTTTTATGCTCCCTGGTCGTATTCCCTTGCTCCCGACGAGTCTTGCGTTTCATCCGTTTGAAATGTTGCCGGTGAGCGACATACCCCTGCCATCATCTTTTAAAAGCATTGCACTCTTCGGTGGGATGTGCCATCTTTTGGTGATATAGGCAGTAGCTAGGATGCATCTCTGCTTCACCGGGAGTGTTTCCTTCGGAGGGTGGTAGCTTCATTCCCATAGATATGGCTTTAGCAAACCTTTTCCTCGTCTTGAACTTGTTTTTATCCGCGACGGATGTTCCTCGATTCGGCGAGAATGTCTCGACTCTTTCGTCTAGTCGCCGGTGTTTGGCTCTTTCAAATATGGCCATCTCACGCTCCCGATCGGCTTTACTTTTCAGAAGAGCTTCGTTTAGGAATGCGTCGATCATTTCGTCTGATGGCCTTGGAAGTTCCGGTTCAGGACCTGCTCCCAGTCTCTCGGTGCAAGGAGCTTCTTCATCGTCCATCAATGAGTGAGAGATTACATGACAACTTGCTACGTAATCCTCAGATCCATCTGATGAGTCTTCTCCATCATCTCCGTCTTCAAGGACGTGGCCGAGGAATTCTTGGAGCGTGATCGGAGTCCGCACCTTCTGGTTGTACTCTTCCAGTGCGTCGATCTGTTTCTGCTGGTTCGTGCGTTTGTTATTAGGCTTCACGGGCTTCTTGGATTTCTTCTTCTTTTTCGAAGATTTCGGCGGCTGGGTGCGAGCACTTTGGCTATCACCACCAATCTTTGGAGTTGGGCGCGGCTTCAGCATCCCTTCGATGATCTGGGGCTCCAGCGGATTCTTACACCTGATTGCCGGGCATGTCTAGAGATCATTCAGCATCCTTTTGGTTTTGGCCGAAAGAGCCACCTCCCATGAAGCTTCTTCAACAAAAGAGCACGTTGCCCCCGGTGTGTTCGTCTTCTTAGGAGTGTGCGATTGTGGTGGGTTTACTTTCCACTTTTCAAACAGCGCAAACTTACCTTGTAGGTACTGATCCTCGATCCATCCCTTAAAGACGAAGCAATCTTCGATTGGAAGGCTTACCATTTGGTGGTAAGGGCAATAATTGGGATTATTCACTTCGCCGGGTTGCAACGGTCGCTTTGGATTCGGCAAATTGATAAGCCTGTTGCGCATTGCTAGTTCGAATAGCCTCTTCTTTTTGTCCCGCGGGAATGAGTAAGGGCGCTTTATTTTCTTATTATAATAGCGTCGTCTCTCTTCCAATTGATCCGTTAATCTTGGAGCACTAAGCTGCTGTTCGGTGTTTGTAACGAAGGTCGCCTTCCCTTTACCCTTTTCATTCTGCGGCTCCGGCTTCGGAGGAGACGGTCTATGACCCATCTGATCCATCTGGGCTAGCTTGTCGATTAAAGCCTGGAATGTAGTTGGTTTGAAGAGCATCATGAACTGTGAAATAGTTGCATGAGGGTCTAGGGTGCCCACGAACATGCTCATCGCTGGTGCTTTTTCGATGCGCTGTTCGCACTTCGACCAGAGATTCCGCCATCGGATTGCGTACTGAACCTACGTTTCGCCCGGCTTCACCCTGGCATTGATTAATGCCGTTATTGGGGTGCGTTCACTAGCGCTTGCGAATCGCTGGGTGAACAACAACTCCATTTCCGCAAAAGTCTTGACGGAGTCATTCGGAAGTTCGGAGTACCACTCGAATGCCGTCTCCGATAAGCTGCCGACGAATTGGCGGAGTAAGAGCTTATCATCGCCACCAGTATTGCCGCAGAGGGCCCTGAACTGAGCGACATGTTGATGGGGATTGCATGTCCTCTTATACACATGGAATTTCGGAATCGTGTAGCCCGGCGGGTACTTTATCTGATCATACCAGCCTGGATACGGTCGCCCAGTTCTAACAATTTGCCCAGCCGCTTCATTCGCCTGGTGAACTCGTATCTGCTGAGCGATATAATCGTCCAGGGCGGCCTTGGAAATTGTCTCCTCCTTGGCTGTTGATAGAGCCGGCAGAGGGTTTGATGTTTCTCCTCTATCATCTTCAATTACCACTGGAGGATCTTCGGCTGGAGGGTCCGGCTGGATCATCATGCCCACCATATCCTGGAATAGAAGGGCTATTTGCTTTATGTTGGCCGCTTGTTCCGCAGCCTCTTTGTCCTTCTTTTCGAGCATTCTCCGAAGGAATTCAGCACCAGTCTCATGTTCATGACGTTGTTCCGAGATGTCTCTGGGCTTGCTTTTGGTCATGTGAGCGCGGCCATAGTAGTCATCATCTCCTGAAGCTTCTGCTGTTGTTGTTTCTGAGCCCTTGTTATTGATCGAGTGAGCGGTCGGTGGCCCGTCGAAGTGCGGCTTTCCTTTTCTCCGGAAGCCATGTAAACAGTATGTACCACCATACCCCCAGACTTAAGGCATTTGGGCTCGGTGTTTTTGTGGTCTGCCACGTTTACATGAGCTTTCTCCAGCCTCCTTTTCTTTTGAGTAGTCGACGTGGAGGGGGCCGTTGTAGCGGGCACCCAAGTGGTTGTTGTCTTTTGCGGCTCACTGGGATGGTTTTCTTCCTGTCGAACCTTCAGCTTCTTCTACCGGCGGGGATAGTCTTGATCAACCACCGACTCTCGGACTTGTCGCCAGATTTTGTAAACTTTAGAAGACAGTCGTTGAGGGGACTGTTCCGGCTTCATTTCTATGACGGTCTCCACCGGCGGCGGAGATCTTTTTAGTACTGCGGTAGGCGAATTCCTGCGCACCTTATTCAGCAGCTCAAAGCTGTTCCCGATTGGAACAGCAGCATTAATTTCCACCGTTGGAGCCGGTGGAGTTAGCCCAGATGGGGAGTTGCCCCCAGCCTTCCTTACTCGGCGCCAGTGGCGACGTCGAGCGTGTCGAGCTGACGGTGTTGGTTCGGTGATGGGGGTGGCTTTGTCTTGCCCCTTGTCCAGATGAGGCGCCGCCGGTGCCAGCCTCTTAAAGACTGACGTCTTTTGAGTAGTGGTATCCAATCTGTCAAAGACAGACCTTCGAGCAGGAACGGGAGCTGGAATAGTCAGTTTTGTAAAGACCGACTCTTTGGCAGGAGAAGCCGCCTTGACGACTTCAAGAGCAGAGATGGCTATCTTCTTTGGGATGGCCACTTCAGGTGTCATGGGCTTCTTGGAAGGCCCATCGGAGTTCAGGCTTAGTCTGGCGAAGACCGAGGTGCTGGAGCTGGGCGATCCGTTGAAAGGGGCCGCAGTAGTTGTAAGCCGATCAAAGACCGACTTCTTGGGAGTTTCCGGCGTTGGCACAGGAACGGTGAAGCTCGTTGGCAGGAGCATGGTCCCGAAAAACAATCTAGTAGTAGCCTGGGTGACCTGTTCTACTGGCATCGTGAATAAGGAAGCCGCTTGGGGCCCGTAATCTACACCTCTAGGTGAGGCGGAGCGTAGGTTGTAGTTGCAGTTGGAACATCTTGCATAAGTGGACGCCATTGATTCTTTGCTTTCTGCAGCAAACAAAACGCCAAATCTTAGTACCTCGAAACCCAAGGGTAACCATTATCAAACCGTGATTCGTTCGCGAATACGACACACGAAGTGTGGAGTGGAAAGAGGAAAAGGTCCCACCGGGCGTGCCAGAATCTGTTCCCCTCTGAAAGACGCGGGAAGACGCGATAAACGTCTAGCCTGAATTTCAGGGCATATGCTAATTGGTGCAATCCGTCCACCTCTCCGAAGATGCCAAGTTGATTTATGACACCGTATATCGAAGATTTAAACGGATGCGGCCGATGTAGCAGACTTTGTCAGATTCCCCCTCGTTGAGGGGTTTTTGATTGTGGGGACGCTCTTCCCTGCAGGTGCAAGCCCCTGCAGTTAATTACGCTACCGTATCGCGGTAACCACTTTCTCCTTCTCCATATGGTCACTTCATGTCGTGTATGTTTGTTTTGTTTATGGTTGCCCGTGGATTGTATACGGAGACTAATTTATGTTGTCGCCCGTAGGGCGTGGATTAGTCCAAATCCGTATCTTTCTTAGATTTGGGTTTTGGGGTTTGGGTTTAAGGATACGTTAGCCTCATTTGAGACTAAGATCAACTTAAACGTTTGTTAAGGATACGTTAGTCTAATTTTAGACTAAGATCAACTTAACGGGATCGTTTAGATCCAACAAGAGAGCAATTGGGCTCTATTGTTTAGTTTAATGACATTGCGGTCGATTAGTTTAAGGACATTACGGTCCAATGTTAGTTTAAGGACATTACGGTCCATTGTTAGTTTAAAGACATCGCGGTCGAGGTTAAGGACATCATAGTCCATGGGTTTAAGGACCCCACAGTCCAATGTTAGTTTTATGACATCACGGTCGAGATTAAGGACATCATAGTCCATGGTTTTAAGGACCCCACAGTCCGTTGTTAGTTTTAAGACATCACGGTCGAGGTTAAGGACATCATAGTCCATGGGTTTAAGGACCCCACAGTCCGTTAAATGTGTGGTTGCCGGGACCCGTCACCTCTTTGAAGACGTCGAGGGATTACAATGACAAATATCAAAGGAGTGAATACATGTACCCTTGAACCAGGGTGGATTAAGTGATCTGTAGTCTAATTTGGAACTAAGATCAATTAATTAGATTATGAGCTCATTGGCTCAGTTAAATCTGGATTGAGGACTTATGGCCAACTTGGGCTAAGTCCAATTAGATTTGAAATGTTGGCCCTTTATTGGACCATTAGACATTTGTCTGGGTTCAGCCCCTCGTCACTTAGCAATGCTAAACAAGAGTTTGAGGGCTCTGATATCATTTTGGTCTTTGACTGAGCATTAAACATCATAGCTCTGAGTTTTTACTCAGTTTTGAGATTCAATTGAAGGGGAGGTCTTGCCTCTGGAAAATTAACCAATTTGATTAAAAATAGTGTTAAACACTAGATAACAACAGTGTTAACACTGGCAACAAAAATCTCAATTAGTGTTAAACACTAAAGGAAAAGGGGTCACGTGTGGATACGTGAGGGCGCCCAAAGGTGGGACCAGATTCCTTTTACTTTGCTTTATAAATAAGTGTTAAACACTTTTTCATCTTTTGAGCATCACGTGTTGACACGTGATGGAGATTTATGCACCGACCATTAAAGTACTTGCTAAGGGGTCACGTGGGGATACGTTAGAGCGCCCAAAGCTCATATTTTCTTTGCTTTTTCTTTCTGTGTTTTATAGGTTACGTGGGAGCACGTGAGGCATTTCCTCAACAATTTTTCTCTTCTCATTTTGGGGGATCTTTTCAGGGGTCACGTGGGGACACGTGACCTAATTCTTTATATGCATGGAGATCTTTCAAGTCTCTTTTATTTTTTTAAGAATTAAATTCTTTGTAGGGTTAAACCCTAATCATGATTTTGGAGGAATTAAATTCCTATTACGAAAGAATTAAATTTTTATGTAGGGTTAAACCTTAGTTTTTATTTTAGAGGAATTAAATTCCCATATATGTTAAAGAATTAAATTCTTGTATAGGGTGAAACCCTAGTTCTGTCTTGGAGGAATTAAATTCCTATAAATTTGGGAGAATTAAATTCTCAATTAGGGTTAAACCCTGGTTTCTGTCCATCTTGAAGAAATTAAATTCCTATAATTTTAGGAGAATTAAATTCTCATATAGGGTTAAATCCTAATTTCATCTTGGAGTAATTAAATTCCTATAAATTTGGGAGAATTAAATTCTCTGAACTCAATCCCCCCTCTAAGTTTTGGATCTGCATGGCAGGATCTCACCCCGATGAGAATTAAATTCTCAACCGGTGGGGAGATGTGCTTCTGCAGATCTTCAACTAGAGGAAGAACTAAGTTCTTTTTGCAAAAAAGTTAAACTCTTAGATTTTTTAGAATTAAATTCTCTTTTCTTTTGAAGTTTTAATTCCCTTTCTTTTCTCACATAGGGTTTTCTTTGCTGAGAATTAAATTCTCCTTTCTTCTCTCTCTGAATTTTCAAGATGCCAAAATTCTATATCTTTCTTCTCTTCTTGGCTCCTATTTATAGGAGAAGGAAAAGAATCAATTTGTTTAGTAAATCTTTCATTGAAAGATTTTGTTTGTTTTCATGATTAATATGATCCTTTAGATCATTCAGCGAATTTTATTCACCGTTGGATTTTCAATCCAGAGATATTATGTTTGTTATTTTCGGTGAGATTTAGGGAAATCTTTCCTTGTCTAAGATTTTTCCATAAATTGATGATTTTTAATCACCCTTGGATTTTTAATCCAACGGCTCCCCATAACCCTTTTCCATTTGGAAAGATTTAGAGGAATTTAGAATTTAATTCAATTAAACTGTAAGGCTTTCAAAGCCTGTCACGTATTGGCACGTGACCCTTGGTCACGTTGGAGCACGTGACCCCCAATTAAGTCCTTTCCTCAGCCGCTTATTCATGCTTCTGTTTTAACCATCACGTGTTGACACGTGACCATTGGTCACGTGTGAGCACGTGACCCCCAGTTGGGTCCTCCTTCAGCCGCTTGTTTTTTATTTATGCTTTAACTATCACGTGTTGACACGTGACCCCCAGTTGGGTCCTCCTTCAGCCGCTTGTTTTTTTTATTTCTGCTTTAACTATCACGTGTTGACACGTGACCATTGGTCACGTGTGAGCACGTGACCCCCAGTTAGGTCCTCCTTCAGCCGCTTGGTTATGATTTTGTTTGCTTAGATTTTAACCTTGTAAATAGATCACTGTTCCCGCTAAAATTTTTTGCGCAAAAGATCCCAAGGTATCAAATGGCAGTGATACGCTTAAGGAAATGCGAACCAGTATCTTCCGGCCTGTATTTTGATAAACTCCCGAAAGAGGAACTGTTAAATTCTGACGATATTTGAAGCATCTCGAAAAACCCTTCGATTTGATATATTATGGGCTCCATAATTCATCCGGGATCAAAAGTTATGAGCAAATATGCTATGCACTGTTCCATGGTTAAAAATCAGGAATTACCTCAATGAGGTATCATGTGCTCACACGTGATCAATGGTCACGTGTTGACACGTGATAGTTAAAACAGAAATAAAAACAAACGGCTGAAGAAGGACCCAATTGGGGGTCACGTGCTCACACGTGACCAATGGTCACGTGTTGACACATGATAGTTAAAACAGAAATAAAAAAACAAATGGCTGAAGGAAATACCTCAATGAGGTATCACGTGCTCACACGTGACCAATGGTCACGTGTTGACACGTGATGGTTAAAACTGAAGCGTAAATAAATGCTGAGAAAATGACTCAATTGGGGGTCACGTGTCAGCACGTGACTGGCTTCGAAAGCCTTACAGTTTAATAAAATTAAATTCTAAAAGCTTCTAAATCTTTCCAAATGGAAAAGGATTATGAGGACTGTTGGATTAAAGATCCAAGGGTGATTAAAAATCACCAATTTATGGAAAAATCTTAGACAAGGAAAGATTTCCCCTAAATTTCACCAGAAATAACAAATAGAATATTTTTGGATTTAAAATCCAACGGTGAATAAAATTCACTGAATGATCTAAAGGATCATATTAATTATGAAAACAAACAAAATCTTTCAATGAAAGATTCACACAAAAAAATGGTTCTTTTCTTTCTTCTATAAATAGGAGCCAAGAAGAGAAGAGAAGGGATCTACTTTTTTTTGAGAGAAGAACAGAGAGAGGAGAATTTAATTCTCAAGAGAAAAAAAGAGAGGCGAATTTAATTCTCAAGAGAGAAAAGAGAGGAGAATTTAATTCTCAACAAAGAAAACCCTAGGTGAGAAAAGAAAGGGAATCAAAACTTCAAACACAGAATTTAATTCTCAAAATCTAAGAGTTTAACTCTTCTGCAAAAGAACTTAGTTCTTCCTCTAGTTGAAGATCTGCAGAAGCACATCTCCCCATAGGTTGAGAATTTAATTCTCATCGGGTTGAGATCCTGCCATGCAGATCCAAAACTTAGAGGGGGAATTGAGTTTAGAGAATTTGATTCTCCCAAAACAAACTAAGGTTTAACCCTAATTAAGAATTTAATTCTCTCAGAATTACGGGAATTTAATTCCTTCAAGATGGACAAAACTAGGGTTTAACCCTAATCGAGAATTTAATTCTCTCAGATCAATAGGAATTTAATTCCTCTAAAAGCATAATTAGGGTTTAACCCTACAGGGAATTTAATTCTAAAAAAATAAGGAGACTTAAAAGATCTCCATGCATGCAAAGAATTAAGGTCACGTGATCCCTGAAGAGATCCCCAGAAATGAGAAGGAAAGAAGCTTTGAGGCAATGCCTCACGTGCTCCCACGTGACCTACAAAACACAGAAAGAAAAAGCAAAGGAAATATGAGCTTTGGGCGCTCTCACGTGTCCCCACGTGACCCCTTAGAAAGTACTTTAATGAGCAGTGCATAGATCTCCATCACGTGTCAATACGTGATGCTCAAAAGATGAAAAAGTGTTTAACACTTAATTGCAGAACGAAGAAAAGGGATCTGGTCCCACTTTTGGGCGCTTTCACGTGTCCACACGTGACCCCTCTTTCTTTAGTGTTTAACACTAATTTGGGGATTATATTTCCAGTATTTAACACTGATTGTTTCTAGTGTTTAACAATAAATTGAAGATTATATTTCCAGTGTTTAACACTGATTGTCTTTTAGTGTTTAACACTAATTTGAGAGTTCTACCTCCAGTGTTTAACACTGTTGTTCTCTAGTGTTTAACACTACTTTTAGCCAAATTGGCTAATTTTCCAGAGGCAAAAGTCCCTCCTCCAAATGAATCTCAAAATTGAGGAAATCAAAGACAAAATGTTGTCAGAGCCCCCAAACCTCTGTTTAGCACTGCTGAATGATGAGGGGCTGAACCTAGACAAATGTCTAATGGCCCAAAGGGCCAATATTTCAAACATAATTGGACTTAGCCCAAACTGGCCATAAGTCCTCAAATCATCTTGAACTGAGCACATCTGCTCTTTCAACCAACTCATTGGTTCAAGGGTACATCTCTGAACTCCTCTGATATTTGTCGTTGTAATCCTTCAACGTCTTCAGAGAGGTGATGGGTCCCGACAGCCATACATTTTACGAACCACTATGTCCTTAAACTGGTATTGGACCACTATGTCCTTAAACTGGTATTGGACTACCATGTCCTTAAACTGGTAATCGACCGCAATGTCTCTAAACTAAACAATTGAGTCCAAACGCTCTTTTGTTGGATCTAAATGATCCCGTTAAGTTGATCTTAGTCAAAAATTAGACTAACGTATCCTTAACAAACGTTTAAGTTGATCTTAGTCTCAAATGAGACTAACGTATCCTTAAACCCAACCCCAAACCCAAATCTAAAAAAATACAGATTTGGACTAATCCACGTCCTACGGGTGAGAATATAAATTAGTCTCCGTATACAATCCACGGGCAACCATAAACAAAACAAACACCCACGTCACGAAGTGACCATCTGGAGAAGGAGAAAGTTGTTACCGCGATGCGGTAGCGTAATTAACTGCAGGAGCTTGCGCTTGCAGGAAAGAGCATCCCCACAATCAAAACCCCCTCAAACGAGGGGGAATCTGACGAAGTCTGCTACATCGGCCGCATTCGTCTAAACCTTCGATACATGGTGCCATAAATCAACTTGGCATCTTCGGAGAGGTGGACGGATAGCACCAATTAGCATCTGCCCCGAATCTCAGGCAAGACAGTCCGTCTTGCGCGTCTTTCGGTGGGGAACAGATTCTGGCACGCCCGGTGGGACCTTTTCCTCTTTCCACTCCACACTTCGTGTGTCGTGTTCGCGAATGAATCGCGGTTTGTTATGGTTGCCTGTGGATTCAAGGTACTAAGATTTGGTGTCTTGCTCCGTGCAGAAAATCGAAGGCTAATGGCTTCAAACTGCACTCATTGCAACAACTCCCACTCCATCCTAGCCGGAGGAGTGACCTATGGGCCTAAAGCAGCCTTCCTTTTCAAGATGCCAGTGGAGCAGGTAACTCAAGCCACCACTGGGCTATTCTTCGGGACCATGCTCCCGCCAACGAGCTTCAGCACTCCTATACCATTGCAAGAAGCTCCGAAAAAGTCTGTCTTTGATCGGCTTGCAACTAATACGACCCCTCTCAACGGGTCGTCCAGCTCCGGTGCCTTGGTCTTCTCCAGATTGTGCCAAAGTTCATGTGGGCCCATGAAGAAGCCTGCAATTCCAGAAAGGGTTATTCCGAATAGGATAGCCATCCCTACTCCAGAAGTCGTTAAAGCGGCTTCTCCTGCCAAGGAGTCGGTCTTCGCCAGACTGACTGTTCCGATTTTCGCCCCAAACGAATTCGTCAAAACTTCTCCCTCTGCGCAAAAGTCTGCTTTTGATAGGTTGGCTATCCCCATTCAACGGACGTCGGTCTTCAATAGGCTGGTACCGACAGAGCCTCACCAGAATAGTGGGCATGACAAAGCCATCTCCATAGCTGAACCAATACCATCTGCACGACATGCTCGCCGTCGCCACTGGCGTCGAGTAAGGAAGGCTGGGGGCAACTCCCCGTCTGGGTTAACTCCATCAGCCCCAACGGTGGAAGTCAATGCTGCTG
This sequence comes from Agapanthus africanus, assembly GCA_030015575.1. NCBI lineage: Eukaryota > Viridiplantae > Streptophyta > Magnoliopsida > Asparagales > Amaryllidaceae > Agapanthus > Agapanthus africanus. The sequence goes on along the minus strand of JASDDO010000016.1, from coordinate 354,630,464 downwards.
TTCCAACTGGGAACAACTTCGAGCTGCTTAACACGGTGCGCAGGAATTCACTCACCGCCGTACTGAAGAGATCTCCTCCACCCATGAAGAATGCACCGAAGGCGAAGACGGAGCAGCCTCCTCAGCGGCTGTCCTCTAAAATCTACAAGGTCTGGCGTCAAGTCCAAGACTCGGTAATTGATCAAAATTACTCTCGCCGGCAGAAAAAGGTGAAGGTTCAACAGGAAGAGAACCGTCCTGTTAAGCCACAAAGGACAACAACTACCTGGGTGCCCGCCGCAATGGCCCCCTCAACGTCAACTGCTCAAAAGAGAAGGCCCCTGTGACTACGGCAGACCATAAAGACGCTGAGCCCAAACGCCCCAAGTCTGGGGGCATGGTGGTACATACTGTTTACATGGCTTCCGGAAAAGAGGAAAGCCACACTTCGACGGGCCACCGACCGCTCACCCGATCAATAATAAAGGCCCAGAAACAACAACAGCAGAAGCTTCAAGAGATGCTGACTACAATGGCCGCACTTACCGAGCCAAAAGAAAGCCCGGAGGCATCATCAGAACAGCGTCACGAACAAGAAACTGACGCTGACTTCCTACGCAGAGTCCTCGAAAAGAAGGACAGAGAAGCCGCGGAGCAAGCGGCTAACATAAAACGAATGACACTTCTCTTCCAAGACATGGTAGGGATGATGTTACAGCCGGATCGTCCAGCTGAAGACCCTCCGATCATTGTTGAAGACGATAGAGGGGAGACATCTAATCCTCCTCCGGCTCTTTCAGCAGCCAAGGAGGAAACCATCTCCAAGGCCGCACTTGATGATTATATAGCTCGGCAAATACGAGCTCACCAGGCGAATGAAGCGGCTGGGCAAATTGTCAAAACTGGGCGACCATATCCGGGCTGGTATGACCAAATAAGTTACCCGCCGGGATATACGATCCTAAAATTCCACGTATACAAGGGGACAGGCAATCCCCATCAACATGTCGCTCAGTTCAGGGCTCTTTGTGGCAATACTAGAGGTGATGATAAACTTCTACTTCGCCAGTTCGTCGGTAGTTTAGCAGACACAGCTTTTGAATGGTACTCGGAGCTTCCCGACGACTCCGTCAAAACGTTTACAGAAATGGAGCTGTTATTCACCCAGCGATTCGCGAGTGCTAATGAACGCACCCCAATAACGACATTGATCAATGCCAGGGTGAAGCCAGGCGAGACATGGGTTCAATACGCAATCCGATGGTGGAACCTGTGGTCAAAATGCGAACAGCGCATAGAGGAAGCTCCAGCCGTAGGCATGTTCGTAGGAACCCTCAACCCTCAGGCGACCATTTCTCAATTCATGATGTTCTTCAAGCCGACCACCTTCCAGGCCTTGATTGACAAGCTGGCCCAAATGGACCAGATGGGTCATAGGCCTTCATTTTCAAAGACAGAGCCTTGGAATGAAAAGGGCAAAGGGAAAACAACTTTCGTTGCCAATACTCAACAACGGCCGAGCAAGTTAAAGCCGGTTGTTCGCCAAAACAACGTGCGTCCACGCCCATCCCTCGAGGAGAGACTGAGACGTCCTTACTCGCTTCCCCAGGATAAAAGGAGGAAACTGTTCGAGCTGGCAGTGCACAACAAACTCATTAATCTGCCGGATCCAAAACGTCCGTTGCAGCCAGGTGATGTCAACAATCCTAATTACTGCCCTTACCACCAAGCAGTAAACCATCCAATCGAAGATTGTTTCGTCTTCAAAAACTGGGTTGAAGACCACTACCAACAAGGCAAATTCGCATTATCGGAAAACTGGAAGGTGAAACCGCCGCAACCTCATGCCCCTAAAAAGGTAGACACGCTGGGAGCATCGTTCTCTTTTATAGAAGAAACTCCGTGGGAGGTCTCCCTTTCAGCCAAAACTAAAAGAATGCTGAAAGATCTCCAAACGTGCCCGGCAATCAGGTGGAAAAATCCACTGGAACCCGAGATCATCGAGGGAATGCTGAAACCGCGCCCCACTACAAAAATTGGTAGTGATAGTCAAAGCGCTCGCGTCCAGCCGCCAAAGTCCTCGAAGAAGAAGAAGAAGACCCAAAAGCCCGTGAAGCCTGGTGACAAGCGCACGGACTTGCAGAAATAGATCAACGCGCTGGAAGAATATAATCAGAAAGCACGGACCCCCATCACGCTCCAAGAGTTCCTCAGCCACGTCCTTGAGGACGAAAATGATGGGGAAAACTCGTCAGACGGATCTGAGGATTACATAGCAAGTTGCCATGTGATCTCTCATTCATCGCTAGATAATGAAGAAGCGCCCTGCACAGAAAGACTGGGGGCAGAATCTGAGCCGGAACTTGTGTGGCCTCAGAAGAAACGATCGACGCCTTTCTGGATGAGATTCGTCTGAAAAGTAAAGCCGATCGGGAGCGTGAGATGGCCATATTGGAAGGAGCCAAACGCCGGCGACTAGACGAAAGAGTCGAAGCACTCCCGCCAAATCAAAAGACATCCGATGCGGATAAAAACAGATTCAAGACGAGGAAAAGGTTTGCTAAAGCCATATCAATGGGAATGAAGCTACCACCCTCGGAAGAAAACACTCTCGGTGGAGCAGAAATGCATCCTAATTACTGCTCATATCATCAGAAGATTTCGCACCCCACTAAGGAGTGCGACGCTTTTAAGAGATGGTGGAAGGGATATGTTGCTCACCGGCAACATTTTAAACGGATGAAACGCAAAACTCGTCGGGAGCAGAAAAGTACGACCGAGGAGCACAAAAGAACTACCGGTAACTGTCGCACAGTCAACGCCGGGGGATCGCAGGTTCTCACCTTCGGGAGCGACTCTGACGAAGAAATGACCCTAAGCCCTCTCTTCAAAGAATCCATCTTAGGGAAAGAGGAAGAACCAGAGCCCTGCGAAAACATTCAGCTGCGCAATCGCACGCTTCCAGAAAAGAATCTCGGACCCTCAACTAGAAAAGATAAGGGAAAGGAAAAGGTCGCTGAGGATATCACTTTAGATGACCAAGTCATAAAAGAGCTGACTACCAAGGACCCGCCCAAGAACAGTAAGGTGGACTACAACGTCCTAACGTACCTGAGGAAGCTACCCTCTCAGCTCAGCATTCTCGACGCCCTCTTATTATCAAAAGAAGCGAGAGATTCATTAATCAAGGCGCTGCAAGAGCCCGAGCAATTCCAAGCCTTCCTCGCCGAAGAAAGGATGAAGGATGAACTGGAGGAAGTGCACACAGCCGATGTCACGTTCGGTGATGAAGACCTTCTCCTTGGGACGTGCGACCACAACTGTCCCCTATATGTCTCCGGATACTGCCACGATATAAAGATAGGCAAAATCCTGGTCGACAATGGGTCTTCCGTTAATCTCCTCAACGTGCGAGTGTTGAAAGAAATCTGCATGAGCGTTCAACACCTCGCTCGTGATAAAATCACCATCTCCGGGTTCGACTCCCAGTCATCACGGACCTTTGGGTCTGTAATACCGACGCTGCGCTTCGGGCTGCTTGTCACAGATATTAAATTTCATGTCATTGACGCCAGGACATGCTACAACGCTTTGCTCGGTCGTCCTTGGTTACACGAGTACAACATCATCCCTTCTACGCAACATCAGTGTATGAAGTATTTCAAGGATGGTCTTGAGTATACCATGATAGGAGAGCTGAATCCATTCTCCGTGAACGAAGTCCGCAAGTACGAAGATGCAAAATACTTCTTGCCAGATTTCGAGGACATAGAGAGGTGTTACAAACCGGAGAGCAAAGCTATCACCACCATTCCCATCTTCGGGAGCGATACTGAAGAAAAGGAAGAGATAGTTTATTCAGGCCTACCCCAGCACAACAAGCCAGGACCGTCCGCTCCTATGTTGATCTTCGGAAGCGACTCGGAAGATGAGGTTAATGCTGTGTTCTCTAGTCGGCCGTCAATACCAGCATTCCCTGGTGATAATCAGAGTTTGCAAATTACCATGATTCCGCGGGAGCACTACAAAGACCTTGACGCACTTGAAGCTTACAATGTGCAAGACCTGCAAACATTTTACGTCCCTCCCAGGCGAAAAGGTGAAAAGGCGATTCTATTCTACCGGTCTACAGAGACAAGAGTGGAGAAAGAAATCTGGCACAGCGCGGATTCTACACTTGACAGGCTCCAACCCATCCGTTTTCCCAGATATTATACGAACGGACTAAAAAGGCTCTTGAAGCGCCAAAGGGTACCCTTAAAACAGACTATTCGACAAGCTCGGTTCTACAACAGGATTTGGGATGTCCCTGGGACTCAGCGCAAGTTGCCCAATGGGAGAATGGAAACGCTTGGGCTTGGATATGTGAGATCCGGGAAACGGGAACGAGTCCATAGTAGCTACGCCATATATAACTTCGATGAAGAAGAGGACGCCCTGTCAGAAAACGCCGACCCCGTACCAAAACTAGATCCCGCAATCAAAGTGCCGAGTCCGTCATTTGAAGAACGAATGGACAAGCTCATCAGGAAAGCGGGTCAAAAAGCTCGAGAAGACCATAATCGCGAAATGGCCATCTATGAGAAAGCCAAGACGCAACGCCTTCTTCAACAGCTGCGAAAGATGAAAATTCTCCTCCCTGTCAACCTGTGGTGCAAAAGGCCCGACGCAGAGGCAGAAACAAGCCAAAGAGCGGAAAAGGCATTCGACAGCGACAAAGCGGGACTAAGAAGTCACGTGATCGGGAATTGCGCGGTCCGGATTTGTCCCTCATGAAGAAGATGACTCGAGTATATTCTTTCCCTCAAGACAAGACGAAGAAGATACTTGATCTCGCTTTAAAACATCGAATGATTACACTTCCGGAGTCTAAACACCCTGAGCAAGCTAACGAGGTCTCTCATCCGGGCTATTGCTCTTATCACCGAGCAATAGGACACCCTCTCGAAGACTGCTTCACCTTTAAGAACTGGGTCGAAGACCAGTATCAGCAAGGCAGGTTTGCTCTATCCAGCAGCTGGAGGGTAACGCCGCCACAGAAGCATGAACCCAAAGCTACAAGAGTGGAACCAGATCCGCATCGGTCTTCGAAGCGAACTCATACTTGTCATATGATAACGATATCAAAAGAAGAGCCCGAGGATATGGATGACCTTCCCCGGTGCTTCGAAAACAATAATGACGAGGTGATTACAGAGTTCCCGCCGGCGCCGAAAGATCTGGAAGATGGAATCCATACCACTGCAGATGAGCTCAAGAAAATTGAGCTGGGGACGACAAGCGACCCGCGGCCGACATTCGTCAGCGAGCTGCTATCTGAAGAAAAGGTGCCTGCGCTAAAAGACGTGCTCATGCAGCATAGAGACTGCTTCGCATGGAACTATTCCGAAATGCCAGGATTAGACCCAGAGATTGATGTTCACAAACTGGCCATATCCCCGGACGTTAAGCCAATCAAACAAGCACCGAGAAGAATGCGACTTGAGCTTGAGGTGAGCATTAACGCTGAGGTCAAAAAGTTAATTGACTCCGACTTCATCCAAGAGGTTCAATACCCTGATTGGATCGCCAATATCGTCCCAGTGATGAAGAAGAATGGGACAGTGCACATATGTGTGGACTTTCGGGATTTCAATAAAGCCTGCCCGAAGGACGACTTCCCAGTACCAGTCACCGAGCTAATGATAGATAACACGTCCACTCACGAGGTTTTCTCATTCATGGACGGCTCATCAGGATACAATCAGATAAAGATGCATCCCGAAGACCAGAAGCACACCGCTTTCCGGACCCCTTTGGGTATATTCTGCTACAAGGTTATGCCCTTCGGTCTAAAGAACGCCGGTGCCACCTATCAAAGGGCCATGACAAAGATCTTCGATGACCTTATACACGAAATCGTCGAATGCTATAACGACGACCTCGTGGTTAAGAGCAAATCATACGAAGAGCATTTAGAGCATCTGAAGACCGTATTTCAACGCCTTCGGCAATACAACCTGAAGATGAACCCTCTCAAGTGCACATTCGGAGTTTCCTCGGGCAAATTCCTAGGATTCATCGTCCGACACCGAGGTATCGAGATAGATCCGTCAAAGATCAAGGCGATCCTGGAAATGCCTCCACCCAGGACTCTCAAACAATTGCGGTCTCTCAAAGGGAAGCTCGCGTACATCCGGCGATTTATAGCCAACCTTTCAGGCAAGTGCCGCCCTTACAGTCACCTGATGAAGAAGGGAACCCCTTTCGTTTGGGATCACAAATGCCAGAGAGCCCTAGACGAAATCAAGCAATACTTGCAGAATCCACTAGTGTTGGCTACTCCGGTCAAGGGAAAGCCTCTTATTTTTTATACAACCACCCTCGAGGGTTCCTTAGGTGCATTGTGGGCACAAGAGAACGACCAAAGGAAAGAAAGAGCTCTCTATTACTTAAGTCGAGTTCTACTGGGGGCAGAAAGCAACTACTCTCCCATCGAAAAACACTGCCTGGCGTTGATCTTCACGATGACAAAGCTCAGGCACTATGCGTTGGCGTATGAAGTCCGTCTCATTTCGAAGGTGGACCCCCTTAAATATTTAATGTCGAAGGCCATATTGACAGGGAGACTCGCTAAATGGGCCTTGCTCTTAATGGAGTTTTCGATAACCTATCAGCCTCTTAAGGCGGTGAAAGGCCAGGCCATCGCCGACTTCCTCGTTGAGCACCCGATACCTGCCGATTCCCCTTTGAATGGCGAATTGCCAGACGAACATGCGTTTGATGCGATCGACGGTAGTGATACCCGATGGGAGCTCTACTTTGATGGAGCGTCGTCCATGAAGAAGCGCAAACGGAACACCCCTGTAATCAAATCAGGAGTATGCCTCATCTTCGTGACCCCATAAGGAGGGATAATGCGCTTCGCCTTCTCCTTGACAGAGCCGAGGACGAACAATGAAGCTGAGTACGAAGCTTTGATAGCAGGCCTCGAGATCGCCATCGATATGAGAATTGAAAACCTTCTTATATACGGAGATTCTCAACTGGTCGTCAGTCAAATAAACAGTGACTACCAGACGTGCAAGCCAGAACTGGTGAAATATGGCGAGAGAGTACAGCAACTGTTGACTCAAATTCCCTCCTATACGATGGAAAGCATACCACGTGCGGAAAATAGCAAAGCAGATGCACTAGCTAAGCTCGCTAAAGAACTGGCCGATGAGAACCTCGATGACGTAAAGATCATGGTACAAAGCCGTCGGGTGCTTGCCCCCGCAGAAATATCTCCGGATCCGGAATCATCCGGAGAAAAGGGACCGACTGGGCAAATGGCTATGAAAATAAAAGATCAGGGAAAGGCTGAGGATTGGAGAGAAGTCTTTGTAGACTACTTCAAATCCAATCGAACGCCTGAAGATGCGTCCTCAAGACATCAGCTCATGAAACGAGCTCTGTCTTTCGCCTTCGTCAATGATACTCTGTACAAGAGATCGTTTGATTCTCTGTGGTTGAGATGTCTAGGACCTGACGAAGCGAAAAGAGTCGTTCAGGAAGTTCACGACGGACTCTGCGGTTCTCACCAAGCAGGCCCAAAGATGAAGTTGAAGATTAAACGGATGGGCTACTATTGGCCAACGATGATTCATGATTGCCTCGAATATGCGAAGCAATGCCACTCATGCCAAATTCATGGGGACTTTATCCATCAGCACCCAAATCCTCTATATCCAACAGTGGTTAGCTGGCCATTCGAAATGTGGGGAACTGACATAGTCAGCCCCATCGATCCAGCATCGTCTAGAGGACATCGTTTCATCTTGGCGACGACTGACTACTTCTCCAAATGGGCAGAAGCAATACCGCTGAGGGAAGTGAAGACGGAGAATATCCTCCATTTCTTCAAAACGCACGTCATTTATCGGTTTGGAACTCCACGACGGATCATCTCCGATAACGGGCCAGCCTACAGAAGCCACAAGATCAGCCGCTTCGCGCAACAACACAACATAGACTGGAGATATTCCTCAGTTTATAATCCCCGAGCTAACGGTCTAGCTGAGGCTTTCAACAAGACCTTGACGAAGATCGTGAAGAAGACGGTGTCCCGAAATAAGAAGGACTGGCACGAGAGACTGCAAGAAGCTCTCTGGGCGTATCGAACTACGTTCAAAACGGCCACGAACAAAACGCCATACGCGTTGGTATTCGGTACGGAAGCAGTACTCCCCCTCGAGATAGAGTTACCCTCTCTACGAGTGGCAATCAACTACGAGCTGACGGACGAAGAAAATGCTCACCTTCGGCTTGAAGAGCTTGAGGCCCTTGATGAAACCCGCCTCATAGCGCAACAAAATCTGGAGGCTTATAAAGCAAAGATGACGCGCTCATATGAAGGATTGACCAGGCCGAGGACATTCCGCCAAGGTGAACTCGAGCTAGTGGTCAAAAGACCTATGATCCCCAATCGCGCCAAGCGGGGAAAATTCGAGCCGAACTATGAAGGCCCGTACATCATAGACAAGGTCTACCAGGGTGGAGCCTATCTACTCATAGACATTCATGGTGAAAGACCTTTCAGGCCATTAAATGGTCGCTTCCTGAAGAAATACTACGCCTAACGAGTCACGGCCTAGGTCAATGATAGATGACGACGACTATGTCCGCTCGCTATCTTCCTAAGCTCAAACTCTATAAGTAGTAACCGGCTTACTTTACAACGGACCGAAACGTCCTTAAACTACCAGCGGACCGAAACGTCCTTAAACTAACAACGGACCGAAACGCCCTTAAACTAACAGCGGACCGAAACGTCCTTAAACTAACGATGGACCACTATGTCCTAAAACTAGTTGTTGACCGAGATGTCGATAAACTACGATAGATTGCGGCATCCCGAAACCGATACAAAAAAGGGAATAAAAAAAATAAAAATAAAAACGGTATGTCCATAAGCAAAATGGGCACGGATGAAAACCCGAGAGGGCTCCGTGAGTAAAAACAGCAGGGCTACCGGCGAGTGTTTGTGAAAACCTGAAAGGGCGCAACCTCGTGAGAAAAATAAAAAGAACAAAAAAAAGGAAAAACGGTATGTCCATAAGCAAAATGGGCACGGATGAAAACCGGAAAGGGCTCCGTGAGTAAAAACAGCAGGGCTGCCGGCGAGTGTTTGTGAAAACCCGAAAGGGCGCAACCTCGTTAAAAGACACTTGCAGGGTCCTCTCGACCTTGTAAGGAGAAACCACCTGCGTGAGATCCTTACGACTCACAAAGGAGCAGCACACTTAGGAATCCTCACGATTCCTAAGGAGAAATTACACTTGCGAGATCCTCACGACTCGTAAGGAGAACTCTCTTGTGGGACCCTCACGGCTCATAAGACTTGAAAGTCTTAAGTTACAGAGACCTGAACCTGTTCTTAAGCGACCCCCACAAACTTCGATATTGCCCTACAAGCGGCTCATACTGACCCTTGTATACAATCCATGGGCGCGAATAAACATTTCCCTAACCGAGTCCCATCCGTGACTGGGGATATGTTCGCACGGTAAACAACCTTTGTGAGTCCTCTCGACTTATAAGGAGAAAGCCCTTTTGTAAGATCTTTACGACTTACAGGGGAGAGTGCACTTAGGAATCCTCACGATTCCTAAGGAGAAAACACACCTACGAGATCCTTACGACTCGCAGGGAGAAATACCTTTATGAGACCCTTACGGCTCATGAAATCAAAAGCCTTAGTCGACAGGATCTTAACCCTGTTTGCTAAGCCACGTTTGTTCGAAATCGACAGAGGCAAATGATGATTCGCTTCTGGCAATATCCCAGTTGTAGCGATGCTGATGCCTAAAACGGTATCAAATTCCAAGTCCTTTTACGGCAAATGATGATTCGCTCCTGGCAATATTTCAGTCGTAGCGATGCTGATGCTAAGATTGGCATCAGATCCCAAATCCCATACTCGCGAGAAAAAATCAGCGAGCCAAAAAAAATGCATATGAAATAGCCGAAATGATGGGGCAACTTGCAACAAAATCAGCAAGTAAAAATATATGCATACAAAAATAGCCGAAATGGTTGGGCAACTCGCAATAAAAAGCAGCGAGTAAAAAGAAAAATAGCCGAAATGATTGGGCACCGCGAAAAATAGCTGAAATGATTGGGCAATCGCGATTTTCGCAATATGAAAAGCTGAAATGATAGAGCATCGCGGAAAGAATTAAAAAATGATGAAAGAATGAAACTTTTTGCTCTACATGTGAGATCACATCAATCCCTGTATACAATCCAGGGGCACAAACAAAGAGAGAACCATACCTTCCTAACAGGCTCCATCAAAAAGCGGAACCAAATCTCGACGGTTCATAGACAACCTAGAGACAACCTCGACATTTGTCGCAATATTGCAGACACAATGTCAACAAATGAACCAAAGGAAGATCCCTAGCTTCAGGGTCTCGACGTCAACATCGACAACTTAGAGATCACCAACGACGTTTCTCCTCACTCCAACCAGATGCAGACATGACGTCAACAATTGACCTCAAAGTCGCAACGAAACGGAACCATGGCAAAGTCCCTAGTTCCAAATCTCAATGGCCACATCTGCAGCCTGGAGACAAACAACGGTGGGCTTCCTCATTCCAGCATGACACAGATGTTACACCATCAAGCGGAGCGACGGCAAAATCCCTGCTCCACATCAGCATTCGTCTGGACACAGCAGACGAGATGTCAACAATGGCGTTCCTTCACAGTCCAACAGGATGCAGATGCAACGTCAACAAAAGACCTCACGGTCTAAACAAAGCGGAGCAACGGCAAAATCCCAGCTCCACCTCAGCATTCGTCTCGATACAGCAGACGAGATGTCAACAATGGCGTTCCTTCGCAGTCCAGCAGGATGCAGATGCAACGTCAACAAAAGATCTCACGGTCGAAACAAAGCGGAGAGACGGCAAAATCCCAGCTCCACCTCAGCATTCGTCACGTTATCATGCGATGATAGTTGGATCCCGATTCCCACTGATGAGTTGGTATACTCCTCGGGTGATCCCGACTAATTCTTCTTTCAGGTTTGGAGGAGAATTTGAGGTTACAGTGGGAGGTTTTCTGATTAGATAAATTGACAACCATTCTGATCTAGGTTAGAGTGCACGCAGAGTGTTTCTTTTCTCTCTCTCTTTGGCAGCGACCATGACCCGACCCTAGACTATAACTCAGTGACCAAGTTAACCGAACTTTCTTAAAACACTGGCTTTTGGATTGTCAGAGTTGCATACCTCATTGCCACTCCTACTTTTACCCTTTTCTCCAGAACACCCCGTATTACTACGAACATCCACTTCCATTAGATAAAACCATCGTATGGTTATATACGAACTCGAAGGAACTTGTTCCAGATTCGAGAATGGTTTCTGGTTCTGGAGAAAACGAATAGGACTATTCAGTTGTCTTTTCCTTTTACCTTCTCTCAGGTTGCGAGTGCTCCTTGGATTAGAACGGTACATCTATTATGCTAATTGGATAGTTTTCTTCCAAACCATAGGCAGGTGCCGAATGGTGGGGAATGAAGAAAACTAATTAGCCTAACGAAGGTGTACAGAAGGTATTAAGTAAAGACAAATAAAGGGATTAGTAAGAGGGCAAAGTAAACTGCGGCTGCTATTCACGACCAAACCAAGTATTTCTTCGCAAATCCTACATCACCTTTGTATTTCTCCAGAACACTCTGTATCACTACAAAGATCCACAGTTCATTGGATACTCCATCGTATGGTTATATACGAACTCGAAGGAACTTGTTCCAGTTCGGGGATGAATTCTGGTTCAGGAGAAATAGGAATAAGGTTTTATTCAGTTGTCTTTTATCTTCATCTTCTCTCGGGTTACGAGTACTCCTAGGATTAGGGGAGTACACCCATTATGCTTATTGGATAGTCTTCTTCCAAACCATAGGCTGGTGCCGAACGGTAGGGAAGGAAGAAAACCATTTGGCCTAAAGGTGGTGTACAGAAGGTAATGACTAAAGACATATAAAGGGATTTGGAGAGATGGCAAAGAAATATACGGTTACAGTTGTGAATCTGATAATGGAAGAGGCATTACTAGGAATACCCGGATACCCCTTCGAAACATTTATATGTTTCAGTTTCACTGTGTATTGTTAAAAGAAAACTGATTCCCCAATTAGTCCTTGCTCCAGGGTATGTATTTACCAGGTTTGATTCTCACATCTGTATAGTTTTACAGATGATGAGTGGGAGTAAGTTATTGGGAATTGGGTGATCATTCTCATTATATCGGGATTCGTTGTAATTAGTGATATTTGAGGAAATCGCCTGGGTTGTTTGCCGGACGACAAATATTTGGTTTTGAATATCCGTTGTTATGCACCAATTTCAAATTGATATATCCGTACGTTTATTTTTTATAAAGTGAGATATAACTTTTTGAAATTATGTCTATGACATTTACCTATATCAGTTGATGGTTAGGTAAGGAGCATTAAACAGCGGTGTAATTCTTCTTAACTATAAGTACAGTTTTCAACCTACGACACACAGGGAATGAGTTATTAGACTCAGGGGACTTATACAGAGTATTGTATGTTGTCCAGTGTCCATGAGGACAGAGGGGTTGGTACTCGTACTATATTCTGTTTACTTGTGACTTCTCTAGTTCTTAGACTTGTGTTTCGTAGAAATGCAAGGTCTAAGTTTTGAGAAGTTATAGATATAAGAATAAAGTAGAGAATCAGGTATTGCAAGTATCAGGATTCTTCAAGGTGATCGAATATGTAGATACTTGTTTATGATATTCAGTTGATAGTAACGATTAAGAGAACTTGCTTCTCTTTCAGGTTACTCATAATTGGAAGCACTGCTAAGTTGAGTAATGCTGATCGGCCTCTCTCCATTTAGTTGACATGCACTGGAGACAGCTGCATGATTTGAATCTGGTTCCAATTAAATCAGTGCCTATGTTTCTATATTGGATATAGAATAGTTCATATCTTAACAATGTTAAGGTACGGGGAGTTGTCCGGCTTATGCTTAAAACCAGACTCTGGGTAACTCAAGGCACGTTTCTGTAATGGTTGTTTGTGGGTTGACCCTGTTAGTGTATATGCCCTAGGGGCCATTATTGTATCATACTAGTTTGTATATTACTTAATGGAAGCTTGGGATATCCATATGTATATAACAGTCTTGCTAAACATGGTAGTATGCTACCTGGTTTTTCTATCTTAATATATGAGTGCACGTATTGATAGAGCTCTTAGGATCTTGCTTGACTACCAGCGTTGTGATGGCAGTCACACTAGTGGGGGCTGGGTAGTCTACAAGCACATCCTTATTCAGGTCCCTAGTCGTAGGATTATCGAGACAGGGCATCGATACTCCGGAGTAGACTAGTGTGTACGCTTCTCATCCCAGTTGGGGAGATGGTCTGTCCCACAGCCGTCAGTACGTCGTACTGGAGATAGTATGCAGGTGCTCGTTAGGTTACGGGTACACCGGACAGGACTCACAGGGAACTGTTGGTTGGTTTTATACCAGTCGTCAGTGAACAGTTCCCAGGTGACATGAGTACAGCATAGTCCGCAGACTTGACACTGCTACTTCGCCTCGAGTGTGTCCCATTGTTCTTAGATTGCTACCCTACCACGGCTCAAAGGAGTCATGCAAACAGGTAGCAGTTGGGTGCAGTCCCGAGCACTTGGAGGCAGTGGCGGTTAGACAGGATTCGTCTTTCCCGGTATTGGGGGTTGATATCGCGCTGTGTCAGAGAGCCATTACGCAAAGTCCCTGGCCAGGGCAAGCGAGATTTGCTGGTAGGTTCCAGTAGTTTCTCAGGGTGTAATGGGCTTCACTCCGACACGACTTATACCGCTATTAGGGGACTGACGCTTGTCGCCCCTAGGCCCGATATGCGATAGTCTTAGACGAACAGACCGGACTGTACGGAGATTGTCACATCAGACTCAGTAGGAGTTCGGATGGGTTTCCTCATCGGCCTTCTTATCGACATCTACCTGGGGACCGTTACATACAGCTAGTGCCGCTTGCGGTCTGTGGTTAAACCCACTGCCAGCTTAGTAGTCGAGTCTCTAGAGTCCCACACAGAGAGTTTTCCTACTCCAGGCGAAACGATATAGAGGTCGTATGGTTTTACGACAAGGGTTCGGACGCATACGTGTGTTTACGCACGTACGACATCCGGACAGTTTTTACTAGTCGGCTTTGGTTTAAGCCAGTTTCTAGTATCCGGTTAATGGATTTATACAGTCTAAAGTTTTTCCGTGTTTTCACGGATAGGAGGGGCGTTCTCGTAATTGCGCGAGAAGCTTCTAGAAGATGGTGACTTGGGGGTTAAGGTGGCATATGCATTAAATGAGATTAGTGACTTATTTGAGTGATTCATCCATGTCATTAATGCATCATAAATGCTTAATGACTCATGGAGATGAATCACCCATTAGATATTTATGGAGCATGGTTGTTAAATCAATTATTTGATTTATCTTGATTTTGTTTATGCTTCATATATATTATGAGAGTTCATTATCTCATTCCATTCTCTTGCTCACTTTCTCTCTCCTCAAGCTCTCCCTCTTCAAACCCTAATCCTCCCCTCTCATGTATTGAGTACAAGGATTAGATTAAACTACTTAATCCTTAATTCTCTATATTACCTAGGTTGCTTAGATTAGCGATTTAAGAAACCTAGCTACCTCTAGTTTGAGGTGAAGCTTTTAGTAAAGCTCTCAGGTGGATCTTCTACTACTTAGAGAAGGCCGGAGAGGACGTGGAGAACGACCAGACGAAGGACTCGGTTCTATAGGTATAATCACTTTTCATAGTAGTTGTTAACTCCTATGTTTGTTGTTAGTTATTGTTTATGCAAAGATTCTCGGTTAGTCGATGTCTACGCTTTAAACAAGATCGTTTTTCATTATTCCGCCTCCTCGCAAGTCGTGGGGTGTTGTACATTGACTTACAGTAGTATCAGAGCCTCGCTAAACAATAATTAACTCATTAGCAATGTCGTAAGAATTTCGAACGCAAAAAGAACCGGAAACATCGTCGCTTTATCACAGTTTCTGTCGAATTTGAAACAGGCCCTAAAATTTTTTCAGGGACCTGCAGAATTACAAGCAGAGAATATTAGGGCTACTGAAGAAATTTGGACTCATGACTAGGCAAACTCACCGCGGAACCGAACCGCGGCGGAGTTGGGGCCGAGTCAGCCTCAATTTCTTCAGTAACTCCTAGGTGTTAACAGTGATGTTTCTGGGATGTTTTATTTTCTGCTAAGATCTCAGGTGCACTGAGAAGTATTGGAGTAGAATCTAAAAGTGTTTGCTCGATCGAAATTTTACGATGTTTGCTAATATGATTATATCTGTGATTGTATAATGTGTTCGTAAACCTCCCCTAACTGCTAGTATGTCGGTTGGCAGGGGGTTGCACATTTCTGTAATGGTTTTTACTGTTTGTGGTTATGAGCTGTATTAGACTGTTGTGATGATTAGCCGGGGTTTGAGATGGGTTGTTATATTCATTCATTCGATGTAACTGTAATATGTTGTAATATTATTTTGCGGGGCACATCCAGGTTGCGGTTGTAGCTACCGTTGTATTATTTCTTTTTTACTGTTTTTGCTCCTAGGATAGACCCAAGGAGGGGTGCACAAACTACCGGGTACTTTGAAGTGTTTAGTGGCCTACTCAATTTGTTGAGGGAGACCGCTTCACTTCGGGTATTTGGCGGGTAGTTTGCCGTACCCGTAGGGGTCTAGGGCGGGTAATGGCTATTCATCACAACTGTGTAATCCGTCTTTTGTTGCAGGCTCTAAACAAATGCGGATTTCTTGCAAATCCAATAAAGTTCATATGAGATCTGGAATGTCTATTATTGCGTCTGACGAATGTACAATATCTATATATGATAGCTATTTAGACGTCACTTATGTTTTACACCCGCGCTAGCCCGGCCCCCGCTCTGCCGTTAGTTAAGTAACATAACGGGTGATGACGGGACCCCGTGGCGAATGCGGATGGCATAAGAGAACGTTGTATTTTCGTTGTTTTCTGCAATGATAGGTTAATGATGGGACGCATTATTTATAATGCAAAGAAAATAAACCAAAAGATGAATCGTTGGAATAATTTAAAAGAAACCACTCGGTTATTTTAAAACAGATGATATTTTTTTTAATTATGGAGCTTTAACCGCTCCTTCTAAAAAGCTATCAGGTTCCTTCGGTCATATCAAGTTCACTACGTTCACGGTTTCGCCAAAACCATTCGTAGCCCTCCGTCATTTCATTTGGGTATTCAGTAGTATTCAAGCTATGTATTTTGACCAACGCCAAGGCATAGTGTTTGGTAGATGCTAGGTATTCATTTGTTGCATAGATAGATGAGTTGGTTTGGGATAGTCGTTATCATTTTGGCTAACGTCAAGGATATGTACGGATGGGTTCAAATTAACAAGATAATGATGGGTAGAACTTGCCATGTGACTTATGATATTTTGACCAACGCCAAGGTCATAAGAGCATGGGGCAAAAATAAATATCAGGAATTTCTAAAGAAACTGAAATTTGCAAAGAGTTGCATACCATTTGGAGTTTGATGAATGTTGGTAGGATTCCTTCAACATTATCATACGATGATATTTGGATCCCGATCCTACAGTGAGTATATGCTACTCATCAGGATATTCGTCACTTAACGATCAATGCTATAAACCAAGTAGGTGTCAAGAAAGGTGTCAGCGGGGTTACGCCCCCAGAGAAAAGAGGTTATTTAATTAAGGAACTTCGCGAAAGCGTTGGAAAACCTCTCTCGAAGTACTGACACCAGCCTGGCTGAACGGTTAAGCAAGTATTATACAGTGAGAATAGTCCTGGCTAATTCTTCTTTTATGGTTTGTGGAAGGATTCGAGAAACAGTGGGAGCCATCCAGTTTAGATAAATTAAAAACCATTCTAAACTTGCAAGAGCATCATGCTAAAGAGTTTTCTTCTCTCTCTCCTAATTGCAGCGACCCTGAAAATGACTGGACTTAAGTTACTTTTAGAGAAAAATATACTGACATGGCCAAACTATAAAGATTGGCTGCGGAATGTCAAAATGGCCTTGACTTATGACAAATTGGGGTATGTCCTCACCACTACGGCACCTGAAGTCTCAGGTCCCAAATCCAGTAATGCGGATAAGGAAATCCGCAAAACCTGGGATTTAGATTGCGTGAAAGCCAAGTGCATCGTGCTTGCCTCAATGAACAATGAACATCAGAGGAGGCACGAGGATATGGATCTTGACTCCATATTTCTCCATACAAAAGATCTGTATGGGGAGCAATCTCGTATAGTAAGATACAAGACCTCAAAGAAGCTGTTTCAAGCGAGGTTGGCCGTCGGATCATCGGTAGGAGAACATGTCCTAAAGATGATTGGCTATATAGAAGAGCTCGCAGACCTTGGGACGACTTTGGATAATGAGCTCTATACAGACCTTATTCTCCAGTCCCTCCCTCCCACCTACGCCCAGTTTATTCTGAACTTCAACATTCAAAGAAAAGAAGTTGAACTTTCAGAACTCCTTAACATGTTGAGGAGTGCATAGGGCACATTGCAGAAGGCAAGGGAAACACCCGCTATGTTTGTTCGCGGTACTTCTTCTTCCGGGTCCAAGGGTAAAACCAAAGGAAGGAAGAATAAGGCCCCTAACAGACCTATAGGAGGTGTTAGTAAGGTGGCAGGGAAGGGAAAGAAAAAGTTTACGGTACCGGTAGTGGCCCAGGATGAGTGCTTCCATTGTCACAGGAAAGGGCACTGGAAAAAGGATTGCAAGGCGTGGAACGCCAAGAACCAGGAACCGAAGCAAGCTGTGGCTTCGACTTCAGGTGTGTTTGTAATTGAGAATTGTCTGTCAATCAACTCTACTTCCTGGGTATTGGATACCGGATCAGGATCTCATATTTGCAATTCATTGCAGGCACTGAGAAACCGTAGAGTGCTGAAGGAAGGTGATATGGCACTGATGGTTGCTAACGGAGCTAGCGTGGGAGCTGTGTCCGTAGGGGATTATCACCTGGGATTGACGAGTGGACACATTTTGGTTTTACATAACTGTTTTTGTGTACCCAGCTTAACGTGTAATATCATATCTGTTTCCTTGTTATCAAATAAAGGTTATGATTTCACGTTTGGAAGTGGTGTTGTTAACATCCACTTTAATCATGGTTTGATTGGGTCCGGTATACTGGATAACGGTATATATGTGTTAAACCAACTCCAAATTTTCAATGTCCAGAACACACTAAAAAGAAAGTCTCCAGATTTAAATAAAGCTTTCTTATGGCATTGTAGACTGGGTCACATCAATGAGAGAAGGTTGACTAAGTTGCATAGAGAAGGATATTTGGACTCGTTCGAATATCAAACTTATGCCACTTGTCAATCTTGTCTCAAAGGAAAGATGACAAAGACTCCATTTACTGGACATGGAGTAAGAGCGAGCGAGCTTTTAGGACTCATACACAGCGATGTATGTGGTCCAATGTCTACACATGCAAGATGTGATTTTTCCTATTTCATTACTTTCACGGATGATTACTCAAGGTACGGATTCATTTATCTGATGAAACATAAATCCGAGGCTTTTGAGAAATTCCAAGAGTATAAGAATGAAGTAGAAAACCAAACCGGCAAAAGTATCAAGACACTAAGATCTGATCGAGATGGTGAATACTTGAGTGCCGAGTTCCTAGGTTACCTAAAAGAGAAAGGAATTCTCTCTCAGCTTACTCCACCATACACTCCACAGCATAACGGTGTATCGGAGAGACGGAATCGAACCCTATTGGATATGGTACGATCCATGATGAGTAATGCTGAGTTACGGCGATCTTTTTGGGGTTATGCGCTAGAATCAGCGGCATATCTTTTGAACATGGTGCCTACCAAGACTGTGCCTACCACGCCATATCAGATGTGGAGTGGGAAGAAACCCTATCTTCAGTATCTGAAAATATGGGGATGTCCAGCTTTTGTTAAAAAGCAGCATATGGACAAGCTCGAGGCACGATCAGTAAAGCGTAAGTTTGTGGGATATCCAAAGAACTCCAAGGGGTATCTATTCTATTACGCAGAGGAACAAAAGGTGTTTGTTTCTCGTAATGCCCATTTTCTAGAATATCAGTTTTTAGAAAAGGAAATAAATGGGAGCGAAATAGAACTGGAAGAAATTCCAGAACCACAAACTAATACTGAAAGTTTGGTAGAACAAGTAGTTCAAGAAGAACAGGACATTCCCGCACCCCTCCGCAGGAGTAGTAGGCCGTCTCATCCGCCTGAGAGATACTACGGTTTTCTCATAGATGGGGATAGAGAGGATTGCATCATAGATGATGATGAACCTACTGGCTTCCAGCAGGCCATCCAGAGCGGCGACTCGGTACGATGGCTAGATGCAATGCGGACCGAAATGGAGTCCATGTACACCAACAAAGTATGGACTTTGGATTTTGCTCCAGATGGGGTAAAATCCATAGGATGCAAATGGATCTTCAAGAAAAAGATTGGTGTAGATGGACAGGTGGAAACCTATAAGGTTAGACTTGTTGCAAAGGGTTTTCGTCAAAGACCTGGTTTGGACTATGACGAAACTTTTTCTCCAGTGGCTATGCTCAAATCCATTCGGGTCCTTCTTGCTATTGCTGCCTTCCATGATTATGAAATCTGGCAGATGGACGTAAAGACGGCTTTTCTGAATGGAAATTTAGAAGAGTGCGTCTATATGGATCAGCCAGAGGGTTTCAATCAGAGTGGGAGCAGCGGGAAAGTATGCAAGTTGCTTAAGTCCATTTATGGACTAAAGCAGGCATCGCGGAGTTGGAACATCTGTTTTGATGAAACAGTCAAAGAATATGACTTTATCAAAAATCCAGATGAACCGTGCATATATAGTAAAGTTGTAGCAAGAACTGTCGTATTACTCATCTTGTACGTGGATGACATTCCTTTGATAGGAAATGACATTCCTATGCTACAATCTGTCAAAGGATTCTTGTCACACAGGTTCTCCATGAAAGACCTGGGTGATTCCTCTTACATTCTGGGGATCCGGATCTATCGTGATAGATCCAAGAGGATGTTGGGACTTTCGCAGTCCAGGTATATCGACACTGTACTGAAAAGATTCAGTATGGAAGATTCTAAGCGCGGTAATCTACCGGCTTGTCACGGAATCACCCTATCCAAAGAGATGTCTCCCAAGACTGATTTGGAAAGGGAACGCATGTCTATTATACCCTACGCTTCTGCGGTAGGCTCTATAATGTATGCGATGTTGTGCACCAGACCAGATGTAGCTTACGCACTGAGCGTGGTAAGCCGGTATCAGTCAGACCCAGGGGAGAAGCACTGGATAGCAGTAAAGAACATTCTCAAGTACCTGAGGAGGACTAAGGAGATGTTCTTGGTTTACGGCGGAAAAGACCTCAGGATGGAGGCATATGCTGATTCCGGCTTCCAGAGTGATAAGGACGATTCTAAGTCCATGTCAGGTTATGTCTTTACCCTCAATGGAGGGGCGATATGCTGGAAGAGCTCCAAGCAGGACACCGTTGCTGACTCGACGATGAAAGCGGAGTATATAGCTGCTTGCGATGCCGCAAAAGAAGGAGTCTGGATGAAGAAGTTCCTAACAGAACTTCAGGTGGTTCCTACCATAGTTGATCCAATACCTCTGTATTGCGACAACAACGGAGCTATAGCTTTAGCGAAGGAACCAAGGTCCCATCAGAAGTCCAGACACATCTTAAGGCGGTATCACCTGATCAGGCAGATCATTGATCGTCGGGAGATCGAGGTTCGGAGAGTTGCTACTGAAGAGAACATTATTGATCCATTCATAAAAGCCCTACCTCAGATTCAGTTCGAGAGGCTACTCGAGATCATCGGTCTTCGATATGCCAGTACATGGCCCTAGTGCAAGTGGGAGATTGTTAGTGTATATGCCCTAGGGGCCATTATTGTATCATACTAGTTTGTATATTACTTAATGGAAGCTTGGGATATTCACATGTATATAACAGTCTTGCTAAACATGGTAGTATGCTACTTGGTTTTTCTATCTTAATATGTGAGTGTACGTATTGATAGAGCTCTTAGGATCTTGCTTGACTACCAGCGTTGTGATGGCAGTCACACTAGTGGGGGCTGGGTAGTCTACAAGCACATCCTTATTCAGGTCCCTAGTCATAGGATTATCGAGACAGGGCATCGATACTCCGGAGTAGACTAGTGTGTACGCTTCTCATCCCAGTTGGGGAGATGGTCTGTCCCACAGCCGTCAGTACGTCGTACTGGAGATAGTATGCAGGTGCTCGTTAGGTTACGGGTACACCGGACAGGACTCACAGGGAACTGTTGGTTGGTTTTATACCAGTCGTCAGTGAACAGTTCCCAGGTGACATGAGTACAGCATAGTCCGCAGACTTGACACTGCTACTTCGCCTCGAGTGTGTCCCATTGTTCTTAGATTGCTACCCTACCACGGCTCAAAGGAGTCATGCAAACAGGTAGCAGTTTGGTGCAGTCCCGAGCACTTGGAGGCAGTGGCGGTTAGACAGGATTCGTCTTTCCCGGTATTGGGGGTTGATATCGCGCTGTGTCAGAGAGCCATTACGCAAAGTCCCTGGCCAGGGCAAGCGAGATTTGCTGGTAGGTTCCAGTAGTTTCTCAGGGTGTAATGGGCTTCACTCCGACACGACTTATACCGCTATTAGGGGACTGACGCTTGCCGCCCCCCTAGGCCCGATATACGATAGTCTTAGACGAACAGACCGGACTGTACGGAGATTGTCACATCAGACTCAGTAAGAGTTCGGATGGGTTTCCTCATCGGCCTTCTTATCGACATCTACCTGGGGACCGTTACGTACAGCTAGTGCCGCTTGCGGTCTGTGGTTAAACCCACTGCCAGCGTAGTAGTCGAGTCTCTAGAGTCCCACACAGAAAGTTTTCCTACTCCAGGCGAAACGATATAGAGGTCGTATGGTTTTACGACAAGGGTTCGGACGCATACGTGTGTTTACGCACGTACGACATCCGGACAGTTTTTACTAGTCGGCTTTGGTTTAAGCCAGTTTCTAGTATCCGGTTAATGGATTTATACAGTCTAAAGTTTTTCCATGTTTTCACGGATAGGAGGGGCGTTCTCGTAATTGCGCGAGAAACTTCTAGAAGATGGTGACTTGGGGGTTAAGGTGGTATATGCATTAAATGAGATTAGTGACTTATTTGAGTGATTCATCCATGTCATTAATGCATCATAAATGCTTAATGACTCATGGAGATGAATCACCCATTAGATATTTATGGAGCATGGTTGTTAAATCAATTATTTGATTTATCTTGATTTTGTTTATGCTTCATATAAATTATGAGAGTTCATTATCTCATTCCATTCTCTTGCTCACTTTCTCTCTCCTCAAGCTCTCCATCTTCAAATCCTAATCCTCCCCTCTCATGTGTTGAGTACAAGGATTAGATTAAACTACTTAATCCTTAACCATTCTCTATATCACCTAGGTTGCTTAGATTAGCGATTTAAGAAACCTAGTTACCTCTAGTTTGAGGTGAAGCTTGTAGTAAAGCTCTCGGGTGGATCTTCTACTACTTAGAGAAGGCCGGAAAGGACTTGGAGAACGACCAGACGAAGGACTCGGTTCTACAGGTATAATCGCTTTTCATAGTAGTTGTTAACTCCTATGTTTGTTGTTAGTTATTGTTTATGCAAAGATTCTCGGTTAGTCGATGTCTACGCTTTAAACAAGATCGTTTTTCATTATTCCGCCTCCCCACAAGTCGTGGGGTGTTGTATATCGACTTACAGACCCGGGCTATGACGAGGGTTGACTTTCTACCATCTGGAAGATCAATAGTGATATTGTTCTTGACTCGCCACAGTTTTAGTAAAATGGACTTTTCAGAAAACAGTAGTGGGAGTATGGTAGAACTGGAAGTGATTCCAGAACCGCAAACGATTACTGAAAATTTAATAGGGCCTAAAGATTCAATCTGGTTTGACATTCCATTAGCCACTCCGCAGATATGGTGGGTAACCTCAGGCACTCGAGAGGTACTTCAGTATGATCAAGGACGGTGACAGGGAGGTTCTTGTTTACCCAGACTTGCCATTGCTGTTGTTCCATACTGTGAGACCCAGCAGGAGGATGAGTATAGCGTCGTTCTAAACTAGCTTTAGAAGTATACGTGTATATGACTCTGCCAGAGGGTTGTCGTAGTCAGTGGGAGCAGCGGAAGCATAGTGGACAAGTAGCTTATGTCTATTTATAGACTAAAGCAGATATAGCGGAGATAGATCATCTATTTCTGATGTGACTGTCATAGGTTTGACTTCATCAGAATAGGGGATGGATCTGTTAAGAAGGTAGTAGGGTGTGATGTCCTGGTATTTGGATGACATACACAGAGTAGGAAGTGAAATTCCTATACTACGATCGGTTATATTTTGGTTGTCACACAGTGGTTTCTCCACATAGGATATAGATATAATATCAGACATTCTGGTTACTAGATCTATGGTTTTAGATCTAGATTTGGGTAGTTTCCCAATCTGGGTACTTCGACAGTATTCTAAAGGTGTTTTAGAATGGACGACTCCTGGCATGGTAATGTACCTGCAGGTGATGGAGTCACCCTCTCTAAAGGTGTCTTACAGACTAAAGGGGAGAGAGATGTGCATGATTGGCAGATCACTTGCTTAGGCAATTGAGTCAATCATAAGATGTCAAGTACCACACCAGATGTTGTTTTTGCACTTGATGCAATAAGTTGATATTAATCCTATCCTGGAGAGACATTCGGAAGCAGTTTTAGAACATAAGTGGATGTTCTAGGGATATGATAACAACAGCCTCTTTTAGGAGACGGTTATCATTCCAGGCTTCCAAGGTGACCTGGCTGACAGAGTGACTGTCAGAGTTATAGTTTTCCCTCTGACGAGGGGCAGTAGTTTGGACAGATGGTCCAAACGGATACTGAGGGAGGCATAGCGCAAGATACTGATTAAGTTCAGTTGACGATACAGTCTAAGAAGTTTGGATTTGGAGTTCATTTATGAACTAGGTCCCATCAGATATCCAGATATATTCTAAGACAGGTATTGCTCATTTCGGGAGATGGCTTTCTCCGCGAACTTGAGATAAAGAGAGACATAGAAAGAAACATTAGGGCGGATCCACTCACTGAGGCTATTCCTCGAACGCAATAGTTTCGCAAACGGACTTTGTGAAACTGATTAGTAGAGGAGTTGGGTGTTCGGTATCACACGAGCTTTGAGTATGCGACATCGCAATAATTAGCATTGAGTGCAAGTGGGAAATTGTTGGATATAGTGCCCTCAGAATCAATTATTGGATCACAGGTACGTGATTGCAATGATTGAGGGAGGACCTATACCGATAGAATAGTCTTACTCAAGATGATAGTATGCTATCTGGTTTATCTTTATCATCATGTACAACTTTAGGTGACATTACAGGTCACTATTGCTCGTTGATAGAGCCCATAGAATTCTTGCTTGACGGCCAGCAGTATGATGACGATCATATACGTGGGAGCTGGGGTCTATAAGCATATCCTTAAAGTGGTCCCTAGTCGTGGGAGTTTCGAGACTAGGTATCGATACTCCATTAATAGACTAGTGTATACAGTCGAGACCTCGACGAGGGGCGGTGGCTGGTCTCACAAGCCATTGGTGTCAGTTGGATCACCTAAGATGTATACAGGTGCTCATTGGGTTATGAGTACACCGGACAGGACTCGTCGGGAACATGCTAGTTGGTATTATACCTGATGTCAGATAGCAGTTCCCTGGTGACATGTGTACAGGTTAGTTCATCGACCTGAGATCGTCATTTGTCTCGTGTGAGTTCCCACTGTGCTTTGATTACTACCCTACCACGGCTCAAAGGAGTCGTGCAAACAGGTTTTAGTTGGGTACAGTCCCGAGCCACATGGAGGCAGTGAGCGGTTCGGCAGGGGTTTCGTCTCTCCCGGTATTGGGGGTGAGATCGCGCTGTGTCTAGGAGAGCCATTACACGAAGTTCTTGGCCAAGGCAGGAGATTTACTGGTAGGTATTCCAGTAGTATCTCAGGGTGTTCTGGGCTACACTCCGACACGACTTGTACCGCTGTTGGGGGTCTGACTTTTACCAACCCCCTAGGCCCGACATGCGATGCTCATAGACGAACGGACCAGACTGTACGGATATTGTCACTGACAGGCTCAGTAGGGTGTCAGGATGAGTTCGCTCATCGACCTCCCTTTTGGTCAATACCTGGTAGCCCGTTACGTACGGCTAGTACCACTGACGTGCTAATGGTTAAATCCACAGCCAAAATATTGACGAGTCTTTAGAATCCCCCACAGACAGTTTCTCAAGTTTCGGGCGAAACGTTGTAGAGGCCGTATGGATTATGTCAGGGTTCGAACATACGTGTGCACTTATGCACGTGTCATGGTTCGGACGGATAATACTAGCGGGCTTTGGTTTAAGCCGGATCCTAGTAATATACTGTGTAGATTTTGTCTCATTGCATTTTTATTCGGTCGGAATACAAATGCGGGTATGTATATACAGTCGCGGGGTTATCCTGTAATTTATTACGGGATCGCTTTTTTTGAAGTTGCCAGTTTGCTTTCTTGATTTGGCCAAATTCCTTTTCTTTTGTTCTTTGGCTGAATTTTCCTTTGAGGGGGTCTTTTTGCAAAGTGGGGATTTATAAAGTGAGGGTTTTTTTGTGGCTGCTGGGGCTCCAGCAGCACATAGGGCTTTCTTGAGTTTTCTAGAAGGGATTAGCCTCCTTTTTGTGCATTAATGTGATTGGATTGGGAAAAGATATTGGTGTGACTTATTTTCCTTGTTATCATCCATTTTTCTTTTGCTTTTGCAAAAACTTTTTTCCTCCTCAATCAAGCATGGCCGGCCACTACTAGGGGCAGCCCCTCTTTCATTTTGGTGCGGGAATTTTGATCTCATTTTTCTTGCACAAAATTCCTTAGCTCACTTCTCCTTCTCCACTCCAAAAGGCAACTTCGATTAACCCTCGAGACAAAGCGTTCTACACATATTCTACAGCCATCTTGGACACGTCGGCTAGCAAACTTCGTGTTCGAGTTGCCTCAGTTCAGAGGCGGGAGCCCGTAAAAAAACTTGACGATGTAGTGCCCTTTCCGACGAGAAGACCGGAGATCGGAGATGCCGCGAGGAGCTGGGGATGGTGGCCAAAGACCGAAGGACACGGATCGATCGGTATAACTTTCTAACCCTTCTCTAGTTTGCTAGTTATAGGTTAATGGTTAGATCCGGGATTAAAGTCTGCGATAGCGCCGGTTTCAAGTTTAGAAAAAGTTTTCGTTTCCGCATTTTGGCCTCGGACAGACGGCCGAGGCGCTACCGTAGACTTACACCAGAGGCCTTTATTGTATAGGGTGCTAGGGATATGTATATACTGGACAATCTTGCTCAATATGATAGTATGTTATTTGGTTTGTCTTTATCTTAACATGTATACTAGATATTGCATTTCGTTATTACATATTGACAAAGCCCGTAGGATCTTTCCTTGACTACCAGCATTATAATGGCGATCATACTTATGGGGGTTGGGTAGTTCATAAGCACATCCTTAAATGTCCCTAGTCATGAGAGTATCGAGACCGGTCATCGATATTTCAAGGTAGACTAGTGTATACATATCTTGACCCCAACGAGGGGCGATGGTTAGTCCCATAGCCATTGGTGTGATGCGCCAAAGATTATATATAGATGCTCATTAGGTTATGAGTTATACTGGACGGACTCGCCGAGAGCTTCTAGATGGTAATATACCCATCGTCAGATAGCAGTTCTCTAGTAACATAGGTACAGGGTAGTCTTTAGACCTGACATCATCATTTTTCTCAAGTGTGTTCCTACTGTATCAGAGATGTGAGGAGGTGCACCTTTAAACCAATGTCAATTGGGAGATCTGTAGTTGTGGTTGGGACTAAGACCAATTTGGAACATGATGAGCACATGGGCTCGGTTGATCTGAGTTGGGGATTTGGTCAACTTGGATTCGGCCCATTTAATCTTTGAATAAAGTGTTAAACACTTATTTGGGCTCAGTCCTTTTTCTGTGCAAACAGTGCTGGGCATTGATACAGGCTCAGACGCTCACGCTCTTTTTTTTTTTATGGAGTGTTAAACACTTTTTTATGGCGCCCATGTGCGGAATATGTGAGGCGCTTAGCGCTGAGCGCCAACCACCAAGTGCTAGGCACTACTTGTAGAGCAGCGTCCACGTGGGGCGCTTGGCGCCAACCACTGAGTGCTAAACACTCTTTATTAAGCAGCGCCCACGTGAGGGGCACGCGGGGCGCTGGGCGCCAACCACTGAGTTCTAAGCACTTTTTATTAAGCAGCGCCCACGTGAGGGGCACGTGGGGCACCCGACACTGTCTCTTTCTTTGTGCATTTTTCTAAAGAGTTTGATTCTTTGTTCTCCCCTGGATCTTCAATCCCCAAGAACAAATTCATCTATGAGAATTAAATTCTCATTTGTGGGAGACTTGTCTCGTGGATCTCAGATCCAGAGAAAGAACTATGTTCTTTTATGAGGGTTAAACCCTTAGATATGCAGATGAGATGCTCTGATCTCTATTTTTTTTATTTACCTTGAAAAAAGTTCTTCTTCCTTCTTCTCTCTTGAAGCTTTTCTTTTTATCTTGCTCTTCTTTTTGAACTTGAAGTTTATAAGGTGGGTTCCTCTGTATCAGACTTGAAGTCTTGGGGCCTTTATATAGTGGAGGCAAGTTTGTTGATTTAGTTAAAGAAATCTCTCATTAAGAGATCCTTAATTGATTTAGGGATTTTATCCACCGTTGGATATTTGATCCAAGGACTTCTGTTTTACAGAAGATATTTTTCTTGTTTTTAACAAGATTGGGAAAATATTTTCCATACAGAGCTTATTCTGTATCTTGGTGATTTTTAATCACCATTGGGTCTTTAATCCAACGGTGCTTTATTTTACATAGCGTAATCTTTCTTGTTTAGAAAGATTGGGAAAATATTTTTCCCTACAGAGCTTATTCTGTAGTCACCATTGGATTTTTAATCCAACGGTGCTCTGTTTGACAGAGAGTAATCTTTGTCGTTTAGAAAGATTTGAGGAATATTTCCTCAGCAGAATTTAATTCTGTAATTTGGTAATTTATCATCTCCGTTGGATTTTTTATCCAAAAGCAGAGAACTTTTAGTTCTGGTGCCGGCGCCCTCATGCGGGGTACGTGAGGCGCTGCCTCAG
This sequence comes from Agapanthus africanus, assembly GCA_030015575.1. Classification (NCBI taxonomy): domain Eukaryota; kingdom Viridiplantae; phylum Streptophyta; class Magnoliopsida; order Asparagales; family Amaryllidaceae; genus Agapanthus; species Agapanthus africanus. Next base: position 354,602,107 of record JASDDO010000016.1, on the reverse strand, counting down.
AGTTTTTAACTCTTGGCGTTGGCGTCCTCGTGTAAGGCATGTGAGGCGCTGGCTCTTTTCAAATTTTAAACAGAGCCTTGCTCTTTTATTGGGGGGAAATAAATGCCTCCCACCGTTACGCTCACATGGCTCACACGTGAGTGCAGCGGTGGTAGTTTTTCCATCGTTGGATCTTCTTGGAAGTTGGATCGACTTCCTATGCCTATAAGCAGGACCTTTGGCCCTTGAGATGACTGTTGTTCATCTTCTCTTGTTCTTCTTTTTTCTAAGAATTTAATTCTCCTTTCAGAGCTTAGATCTCTGCTCAAAGAAATCCTTTCTAGAGTCAGAACTCTGCCCAAAAATTTGGTAAGGGTCATAATCGAACCCATTAATCAGAGCTTTGCTCTTCTTAGATCACAGATCTTAAAGATGTTTTTTAGGGTTTCTTAGCCCGTTAAATGAAAACAGAGCTTTGCTCTTCTTAGATCACAGATCTAAAAAAAATCTTTTTTAGGGTTTCTTAACCCGTAAATGAAGAACTCTTAGAGTTTCTAGGATTTTTATTTCGAATTTTTAAAGATCTTGGGGTTTTACAGAGCATAGCACTTTAGAAATTTTTTGGGGGATTTTTATTCCCCTCTTAATTACACATAGCAGATATGATTTCTGTCTGCAGAGCACTGCTCTCGAGGGAGTTCAACTCCTTGGCCCAATGAGTTTCTCATTAAATGAGAATCCTTTTAGGATTTCCTTCTTAATGAGTGACTGTCTCATCAATGATGAGCCGTCACTTTGATTTTGTGGGTCCCCATTGGTCCCTTTCTCCTGCATTGCAATGTGGTACAATTTTAAAGTACCAAGTGTCAGAATTCAGATTATAGCGTTGGCAACTAACCCTCGCCTTTTTCGTGCAGGTACCATGACTCTCGATTCTTTCTTTCCTTTTGTTCGTTCTGAGAGCGCTTTCGCTGACGCGCCCGTGTATCGGGAAGTCTTCGCGCTCATTAAAGATCACGATCCAGAGCAAAAATCTCTTTATCTATGGGGGTCGTGGTACAATCAGATTATCCAGGGTCGGCGGAGTTTTTCTTGTGCAGTACCCTCAGAGCCCATTTCAGCAATTCACTACGCCGACTCGCCTCAAGTGAATTACGCTGTAGAGGAGGTTAACTGGACATCGGGGGGTCGTCTTCAGCCTTCTATGGCTTCAATACCCGTACAGCCTCCGATGGCTTTGGATATCTTGGGACGACGCATATGTCAAGGTGAGTCGCGCCATTGGGGACAAGTATATATGATTGGTTTGACTCCTCGCCAATCAGCCGGATACCCGCAGTGGGTTCGATACATCCTGTCGGCCAAGAAGTCGCTGTTGCTGAAGCTCGGGTTGTATCCTGCCATATATGCTTCCCTCTTCCAATATCCTGCGCCTCATGTATGGTGGGTTAAGGCTTTTCTGGAACAGTGGAACATCCCGACTCACACCTTTCTTCTATCGGATTGGGAAGTTTCAATCTCCTTGGAGAAGTTCGCGGAGATCTCCGGCTTACCCGTCAGAGGGGAACATTACGAGGTGATACTTTCCCCCGACGAGTACATCTTCGCCACCAAATCAGTGGTGATGGGTCTTACCCCGGAGAATGCCATTCAACATCGATTCCCGAGCCTGATCAAGGTGTTGAACATTTACAAGAGTCTATTTCTAGAGTCTGGAAGGCATGGAGTTAGCTTCACAGACTTTATTGCTCGCTTTCTTCACCCAGAAGTCTTGTCCAAACAAGCCGCGAAATTCGCTAAGCTTGACGACCCGTTCGGTTTCGGTTTAGATAACCAGCCGACAACGGAACCATATTTAAAAACCTACTTCATTCCATACACCCCGATCGTCCCTTTTGCAGAGCTCGCTGCTTCAGACGTCGATGAAGAGACGTTCTTCCTGGGGTTTATTGGCTTGTGGTTGAACTGGTTCGTGCTTCCGATGCACCCTTGCTATATGAGGCCATCAGTCTTTTACCTAACCCACCGCATAGTTGCGGGGACGCGTGTGGCCGTTGGGATTGCGGAGTTGGCTCATCTATACCACGGCCTGAGCTTAGCAGCGGATACTACTCAACCTAAGGTAAAACCTGTACATCTTCCGTTGCACTACTTTACGCCCTGGGTCGAGATGCACGTGCTTGGTGCTTTCGGAGTCCACAAACGGCCCTGTTTCTATGACAGTTATAACTTTCCCCGGGTCATGTTCCTAGTTGACACTTCCGCATTAGATCCGTCGCAGCGAGAGGCTCGACGTCTGGTCCTTCGCCCGTGTATGGTCGGGAATAGTATGACTTTTGTCGACAGAGTCTTAACTATCGGCAAGGAATCTACCAAGGCAGTGCAACCATTGCGTGATACTTTCAAAGACAGGGCTCCTACGTTGAAGGCTCGTGAGCTCCTGCACTTATATTCGATCAGGCCCGGCTTTCTAGTGTTCAGGAAAGGCGCCTCGGCATTGTTCATCAGGTATAACCCGCACCGTTTTGCTCAACAGTCGGGTTATGATCAGGGTGTCCCGCTCTAGGCTTTCTTAGCCGAGCCGGTTGCTACGGAAGAGGGTATTCGCAGCGTGCTGCACCACTTTATGCGGCTAAACACGGGGTCTAGCTTTCTCGTCAGCGAGCCAAGCTATGTGCCGAAAGCTTCGAATGCCTACATGGCGTGGTATCAGCATGCAACATGTGTTGTTATCAGGGAAGAGAGGTGGATATTATTTGATCATAAGGATACCGTCCCAGCTGGTAATCCAGCAGTTCCTTTGAAGCGATGGACCACCGTTTCTCCTTCCTTAAGAGAAGTTGTTAAGGTTGTGGTCCCGCGCGCCTTCCTTGAGAAGCTTCCACCCCATGTTCATGTAGAAACGGTAGCTGCAGCGTCCCTGGAGTCTGGCGTTGGTGTGGAAATCGGGACTCGCCGCCTAAAAATGCATGTCAAGCGCAAGCTCTTGTCATCAGTTGCCGGCGTCCACTCGCAGAAAATGAAGAAGTCATTATTCTCTACCGATGTCATATTTAGCCAGGAGACGCAAGCTCCCTATAGCGAGGGTTTGTGCGAGTACGGGACCAATGAGGGTTTATTCATCGCGCCTGCGGATGATACTGATCTTCAGGCTGCTCTTGTGGCTTCCGAGCGACTGGCTCGTGAGGAAGTGCTGATTATTATCGTGAAATCAGGTATACTTTCAGTTATGTTCTTCCGCGGCTATCTCTTTTCTCTTTGTTATGTTTGTATTGACGCTTTCTTCTTCAATAGGTATTTCTGCCAAAGAGGCTCTCGCGGCTTCCCTCAGGATGTTCGAGGAGGATAAGAGGCTCCACGCTTCTTTGGGTCTTGGTATGAGTCACTTCATTACACCCTTATTCTTTTTATTCATGCTTTGACCCTCTTCTTTACTTTATTGCAGGGACTACCTTGACTCGGGTTATTCCAAGTGCAGTGCCGATCCCGAGTAGTGATACGACAAAACTACCAGAGCCAGCTACTGTGGCCCTGGCTCTCCCAACATCACCGCAGGAAGCTTTGCTGAAGCAGCCGATGATGGATATCGTGACGGCTCCGGAGGCAGAGCTCGGTTCGGACGACGACGTCCCATTGTCAGAGGTCTTGAGGAGATCATTTCTCACTGCTCAGACCGAAAGGAAGCGTAGGAATCATGCGGCGAGGGAACGCGATGCCGGTTGGGACGTAGGTGCAGGCTCAAGCAGCATTCCGCTTGCTGATACTCCTTCAGCGGATGTTCCCTCTGCCTTGTCTACCGCCCATAGACAGGTTGCACGCGCGGCTCAGGAAGAAACTGAAAATCTGCTCCAAGGTAACGTAACGCCGAGCCTTTTACTAGAACTTGATCTTTGAATTTTGACATATGCATTTTCTGCAGGGCCCAGTCTTGGCGATGGGATGACAGGTGAAACTCTGGCGGTTACAGTGCCCGAAGTTGCTACCCTTTCTCTGGAATCTGGGATTGTCCAGACCGCTACCCTTTCTCCCTGCGGCTCCTTGGTATCGGCGGGCGTCGCAAGCGTTACGACGGCCCTCGTCGAGTCAGGGGATGAAGCCATAGGTGCGGAATCTATTCCTCCGAGAGAGAGCGAAGAAGCCGTTACACCTGGTGACGCCCCCGTCATGGCTTCGTTCCATTATTTATCAGGTAGTTACTGGGTTGCTATTTTTGAATTTTTCAATCCTGTTCAGCCCTTCTAATGATACTTTGTTTGTCTTGAATATAGTTGTGGAGAACCCTGAGACTACGCCATCTGAAGAAGTGTCGTCGGTGGCTGCTCTGACGGTCGTTGTTCCCTCGCCTTCTTTTGTGTCCTCTCAAATATTGGAAGGTATGGGTTTGCGACTTATTTGTTTTACTGTGTTTATCATCCTCCTTGTATTGACAGTATATTGTCGCAACTCTGCAGGGGTCCTTTTCGACCATCTATGCCAGGTGTTGAACCCGCATTTCTCCTTCCAGTCGGAAATCATTCCTCCTTTTGGTATTGGTTAGTACATTCTTCAACTGATGTCCCTTTCTTTCGAATAGACATGTTGCTAATTCTTCTTCATATTGAATATAGCGTCACGGGTCGAAGGAGGGGGTGAAAGAACAATCGTGCCTCCGACACTCCCCGGCATGCCGCCTGTCACAACTGGTATAATAAACTTCATCGATCATGTGTTTCCTTCATTTCCTGAGTCGGCTTTTGACCGTAATTCATTTTGCAGCAATCGCACCGGCTCTGGCTCCCTTCGAGTCCCTCATTCCGATGCCCACAGGACCCTTTGCCAAACGCATATCTTCCAGGGGTGCCGCAAACAGCCGTGGAATGTTGAGCGAATTCGTCGAAGATCTTGACGCCGATGCCCTCACATCAGCCGCAGATTTTGCTGTTGAAGTTAACCCAATGCTAGCGTCACTCATGAACTTCCATGATGAAGATCTTGTCAGCTCTTAGGTTGATTACTGTAAAAAGATCGAGGCTTGCCTGCACGAGATCGGGCTCAAACGCCCAGCTCCTGAAGTATTAAATTCGAACACTCAGCGGGCTGCTTGGATCGAGCGTAGTGTTCATTTCATTCGCCATTTTGAACAAGAGGCGACCTTGAGACGAAAGGAACATGAAGTGGCTTCCAGCAAATCCGTCTGACTGCGCGCTCAGATTGAAGCGAATGCTGCACAGCCAAAAGCTGTTTTTGACAGCCTCCAGAGATGTATTTTGGATGGGTTGACGCTGAGGCGGATGCTTGACTCCGTCGAGCGGGTCATGCAAGACTGTGAAGCTGCCACGCTAGAAGCCGATGGGAAGCTATCGTCCTATTTACGGCAACGGGCTCAAGTGGAAGCGGAGTTGGCCGAGGCGGCTGATCACGAGAAAGGATTGAGAGGAGCGCGCGAGCGGCTTGCTGATTTGTTGAAGACGCCTCCTCCTCAATAACCGTCTTTGTACCCCCCTCTTTTTACTGTAAACTTGCGGTTTATGAATAACGTGTATTCATTTTGATTCCTTTGTGAAATGTATCTTGTATTCACTTGAATTCATGAATAAAAGACATACTTCATTTTATATGGGCGTGTCCTTTTAGCAAATGCGTCTTGTAGATAGTCTACCTTGATTACCTTGCAGGGCAACGATGGCTTAGGAAGCAGGTTCAGATCTGCCGCCTAAGACTTTTCAACTTTACGAGTCGTGAGGGTCTCATAAAGGCTTTTCTCCCTACGAGTCGAGAGGATCCCGTAAGTGTATTTTCTCCTTAGGAGTCGTGAGGACTCTTAAGTGCATTTTCTCTTGAGAGTCATAAGGATTACACGAGAGAATTTTTCCCCTTTACAAGTTGAGAGGACTTGTAAGTGGTTGTTTCTCTCCTCGTCGATATTCGACTTTGGAGAGTGTGGCCCGTGGATAGTATGCAATAGTCCATCTTGGACCGACTTGCAGGGCCCAGTGCTTAGGAAATAGGTACTTATCCCCACTGCCTAAGGCTTTTCCCTACGAGTCGAGACGATTCGAGAAGTTCTCACAAGGACACTAATTTCCTTATGAGTCGAGACGAATCGAGAAGTTCTCACAAGGGTGTCCTAACGTCACAGTTAACTCCTGCTAATAGAAGTCCGTTAGGTTCTATGGTACTATGTCTTTTTACCCGTCGCACCTTCGCGTTGGCTGATATATTCCCCGATATGAAATCTTGTTGTTCGAGTAGCCCCGCAACTGTCGTGTCTCTGATCCCTTCGGGGGCTGGACAAGATGTCTTCAAGTAATCTTCCAGGTAATATTACCGTCGAAAGAGCAAGCGATAGGGATATTCCATGTCGCTTTTTACTTAAGATTAGGCTCAGTTTGGGAGCCCCGATGAGTCATGACCACTCCGCGCTGGAGCAGGATGATCTCCAATGGTCTTTTCAGGTCTCATTTGAGTTGCCTTCAAGACCCTGAAGCGAGGGATTTTTCTTGGCTTCGTTTGTTGACATTTTCTCTGCAATATTGCAATGAGTGTCGAGGTTGTCTCTGGGTTGTTTGGGAACCGTCGAGGTTTGGAACTAGGGAACTTTGCCATGGCTCCATTTGTTGATGTCGCGTCTACATCCTGCTAGGGGGGAGGAAGAACGCTGTTGTTGATCTCTAGGTTGTGGCTGCTTCCGTCGAGACTTAGAACTAGGGACTCTGTCATGGCTCCGAGGTAGTCTCTGGGTAGTCTGTAAACCGTCGAGATTTGGAACTAGGGGACCTAGCCGTGGCTCCGAGGTAGTCTCTAGGCTATCTGTGAACCATCGAGATTTGGAACTAAGGGACTTTGTCGTGGCTCCGAGGTAGTCTCTAGGCTGTCTGTGAACCGTCGAGATTTGGAACTAGAGGACTTTGCCGTGGCTCCAAGGTAGTCTCTAGGCTGTTTGTGAACCGTCAAGATTTGGCTTCCCCTTGATGAAGCCTGGTAGGACAATATGGTTCCCTTTTCATTTGTGCCCATAGATTGTATACAGGGGTCGATGTGATCTCACCTGCAGGGCAAAAGTTTCATTTTTATTTTATTTCTTTCCGCAATACTCTATCATTTCATCTTTTTATATCGCGAAAATCGTGATCGCCCAATCATTTCGGCTATTTTTCGCGGTGCCCAATCATTTCGGCTATTTTCCTTTTTCTTTACTCGCTGCTTTTTATTGCGAGTTGCCCAATCATTTCGGCTATTTTTATATGCATATATTTTACTCGCTGATCTTTGTTGTGAGTTGCCCTATTATTTCAACTATTTCATATGCATTTTTGGCTCGCTGATTTTTTGCTGCGAGTATGGAACTTGAGATCTGATACCAATCTTAGCATCAGCATTGTAACAACCCTAAACTTTTTGTACAATTTTTTTTCAAAAATACAGAAAGGGGTACTTGAGCCTGAGCACAAGTTATAAATTTGTTTTGCTTTTGAACAGCAAGAAAGAGATTGTAGCTCATTGGTAAGACCTTGCACTGCTGAGACAAAGCACCAGAGTTCAAATCCCATCAGCCACATTATTTTTTTTAATTAGTTTTCTTTTAATATTTTAGAAGCCCAAGAGTCTACATGTGCACAACCCGTAAAACCAAGAGTCACACATAAAACAAACGGGTCTACGAGTGAAGACACAGTATAAGGGGGCACATGGCAGCCTGACTCGGCCAACTCGGGCCGGCGGAACGGGCGACACGGCCAACGACGCCGGGTTAACTCGGCCCAAACCCATTTTTTCTTCAACTCCCAGAGAACTTTGGCCTACCCCACTCCTTCTGCACTATTTAAAATCTCTGAAATTAAACAGAGAATATAAAACACCATTTTAAATGCAAAATTAAATACAATTTTATCACACCCTTTCATCTATCCTAAACCCTATTTTTTCCTATAAATACCACACCTAAACTCACTCCTCCTCACTTCTAAATCTCTATCCAAATTCTCAAGAAAAATTCCCTAGACTTTTTGTGTGTAAGTGGAGTTAGCAAAGAGCGAAGCTCCGGCGAACTTCCGACGACGTTCCGAGGAGATTCCGGCGACGAAATGATGCACCGGCACCTCCTACTTCTTTCTTTTCCTCTACTCTCCACTACAATCCATTAAGTCCCTTCTCCCCCTTCTCTTTACTATTCTAAAAAACATTCAAAACTAAAACCCGACAGAAGCGGAGTTAATCCGACTTCTTATTCGGTTTTTCCTTAAAAATCATATTTTTCTTAAACACAATAATACCAAACTCTCCCATCATGATCATTAAACATTAACAAAACATATTGACAAGTTTCATATCAAAAGAATTTATAATTTCAATTTTTATAGCACTTTTACAGAAAAATACCATATAGTCTAGTTTCGACATAAATCTTATAATTCCTTGCTATACATTTATATAGTTCACGAGGTAATGACCTACATCCTCACAACACACATCTCTATCATAGCACGATGTCTTTTCTAAATCTAGAATACGAAAATACGATTTTACACATAACTACCTCCGACTTATAAAAACCTTTTTCTATAAGATGTGTATTTTTAACAAATCTTTGCAATGCGCCGCTACAACCCATTTTGGGGTATCCGTTCAGGATGGTGCGGGTTATCGCACATCTTCGGGCTTAGTAGTACGAGATGCAGACCTCCGCAAGGAGCATACGGTCTCGAAAGATTTAAAATACAATTTTCTTTAGAAAATATGATTTCTATTATAAATAAAACTTATATTTTTAATAAATAAATATATGTATATTTAATATCAAAATATCTATTTTTAATACTTATAATATTCCACATTTCCAAAATTCAAGAAAAACATCTCATTTACAAGAAAATACCATGCAATTTCAATATTACAAATAAATACCATATATTATGAAAAATAGGTTTTATTCACTAGAAATGTTACATTGATAAAATATACATCAATGAAAACTTTAAAGATGATAATAAAATACTTGAGGTGTATTTAGAAAACTATACAAATTATTTTTACATAAAATCCCCTCAAGTTATACTAAATTACAATAAGGACCATAGTAAACATAGGTTTAAGCGGGACCAGTCTCTTGAGCCTCAGGGAGCCGGAGATATGGGTGCTTGCCTATTTAAGGTAGACAACTTAACAAACAATGTTATCAACACGGTAATCGTGTTTGAAAAAGACACAAATCCTGCCGTCCATGTGCAGCGGTTACCGATAATACCAAAACCTAATTCAGGATTCAATTTCTTTTCTAATTGTCTGACTCAAACTGAGTCTCAATATATACAATCTGACTTGAATGAGATTCAAGTATAAAACTACATTACAATATGAATCCAGGAATCCATATAATTAATCTGTTCAATATAATCAATTTATATCGACTAAACCGAACCATGGATATACATCCATCTACATGATTCTCCAATTACATCCATTTACTGATATCACGGTTTCGGCAAGTCATACATCTATATAATCTATAATATAAGACAATACAATTTACAATACAATACAAATAATACAATCAAGACATCGCGGGGTTTAAGGGGTAGATTGGTACGGAAGGTGTTAGAAGTGGCACGAGACTGTAACCATTAAGATACCTAACCTGAATTCAATTGCCGTTGAACCATGGCTGAACTGTTCCTTGTATTCCGTCCACCGTAGTCTCTGGTCTAACGAGACTCCTCTCGTATACACTATCCTCTTCTGTACCAAGTTACAAACAACAGCGTTAACACTAAATATAACATTATAACAATATAATACCACTTTAAAAGTTACACTCTCTCTCTCTCTCTGTCTATTCTACTTCTCCCTTATCTTTGGGACTTACCGAGTGATTGTTCGCTGACGACATTCTCTCTCTTTCTTCTTTAGAATGTTGTCAGGTGGTTCTGACCTTCAAGAGATCGAGCCCACCAGCGAGGACTTGGATCAGCTAGCTTTCGACCAGGAGCTCTAGATACTTATACATTTCATTTCAATACTTTCCATTTCTGTTATGCCACCGTTTAAGCATTGCTTTTTATTCCATGTATTTACTTTTCAGATGTATTGTAAAAAGAATGTGAATAAATAAAGTTGATGTTTATTACATTTATCTTTTGTGTATAATTCTTTTATATTACTTAGATATGCTTTGCGTGTTTATTTCAGAGTAAATACGTAGCGGCCTCGTTGCATCTCCTTCGCCGTACACCGGGAAGTGGGGCGTGACAAGCATTGCTGCGACTAGAATACGACCAGGAGCGAATCATCATTTGCCGTGAAAGGGCTCGGAATTTGATACCAATCTTAGGCATCAGCATCGCTACCACTTGGACATTTCCAGGAGCGAATCATCATTTGCCTTTGTCGATTCGAACAAAGGTGGCTTAGAAAACAGGGTTAGGGTTCTGTTGACTAAGGCTTTTGACTTCATGAGCCGTAGGGGTCTCATAAAGGTATTTCTCCCTACAAGTCGTGAGGATCTCGTAGGTGCGTTTCTCCTTAGGAATCATGAGAATTCTTAAGTGTGTGTTCTCTTATAAGTCGTAAGGATCTTACAAGAGTGTTTTCTCCTTATAAGTCGAGAGGACTTACAAGTGTCGTTCACCATATGGGGAAATTTCACGCCATTGGTGGAACTTGGTCGGGAAACGTTTATTCATACCCGTAGATTGTATACAAGGGTCAATATTGAACCGTTTTTAGGGCAAACTGGGAGATGTGATGGCTTAAGAACAGGTTCAGATCCCTGTAGCTTAAGGCTTTTGAATCCCATGAGCCATGAGGGTCTCATAGGGGGGATTCTTCTTACGAGTCGTTAGGATCTCGTAAGTGTAATTTCTCCTTAGGAATCGAGGGGATCCCTAAGTGTGTTGCTCTCTTGTGAGTCGTAAGGATCTCACGCAGGTATTTTTTCCTTACAAGGTCGAGAGGACCTTGCAAGTGTGCGTGAATTTTTTATGAGTCTGCGCCTTTTCGGGTTTTCACGAACTTGCCGGCAGTCCTGCTGTGTTTACTCATGGAGCACTTTCGGGTTATCATCCGTGCCCATTTCGCTTGTGGACGTACCATTTTTCTAAGGATATCTCGGTCCGTAGCTAGTTTAAGGACGTTGCAGTCCGTTGTTAGTTTAAGGACATTATGGTCCATGGCTAGTTTAAGGACGTTGCGGTCCATTGTTAGTTTAAGGACATTACGGTCCATAGCTAGTTTAAGGACATCTCGATTCATTATTAGTTTAAGGACATTACGGTCCATTGCTAGTTTAAGTACATTACGGTCCATAGCTAGTTTAAGGACATCTCGGTCCGTAGCTAGTTTAAGGACATCTCGGTCTGTGGTGGTTTTGAGGCAAGGTTCGCTGGATACTACTTATAGAGTTTGGACTCAGGGAGATAGCGAGCGGACATAAGCGTCGTCATCCATCACTAACCTGAGCCATGACTTGTCAAGCGTAGTATTTCTTAAGGAATCAGCCGTTTATCGGCCGGAAGGGTCTTTCGCCATGCATATCCATGAGCAAATAGGCCCCACCTTGGTAGACCTTGTCTATGATGTATGGGTGCTCATAGTTCGGCTCGAATTTCCCCCGTTTGGCATGGTTGGGGATCATAAGTTTTTTTACGACTAACACGAGTTCACCTTGGCGGAATGTTCTCGGTCTAGTCAATATTTCGTATGAGCGCGTCATCCTTGCTTTGTAATCCTCTAGATTTTGTTGTGCCATGAGACGAGTTTCATCAAGGGTGTCTAGCTCCTCAAGTCGAAGATGGGCATTCTCTTCGTCTGTTAGTTCGTACCGAACCGCCACTCATAGAGAGGGTAGCTATATCTCCAAAGGAAGTACTGCTTCCGTGCCGAATACTAACGCAAATGGTGTTGTGTTCATGGCCATCTTGAACGTAGTCCGATAGGCCCAGAGAGCTTCATGCAATCTCTCGTGCCAGTCCTTTTTATTTATGGACAACCGTTTTCTTTATGATCTTCGTCAAAGTCTTGTTGAAAGCCTCAGCTAGACCGTTAGCTCGGGGGTTATAGACTGAAGAGTATCTCTAATCTATTTTATGTTGCTGTGCGAAGCAGCTGATCTTAAGTCTTCTGTAGGTCGGCCCATTGTCCGAGATGATCCGTCGCGAAGTGCCGAACCGGTAGATGACATGCGTCTTGAAGAAAAGGGGGATGTTCTCCGTCTTCACCTCTTTTATATTGTTTCTGCCCACTTGGAGAAGTAATCAGTCGTTGCCAATATGAACCGATGTCCCTTAGATGATGCCGGTTCGATGGACCCGATTATATCGGTTCCCCACATTTCGAATGGCCAGCTAGCCAATATTGGGTGTAGTGGATTTGGATGCTGGTGAATGAAGTCCCTGTGAATTTAGCACGAGTGACACTGTTTCGCATATTCAAGACAGTCATGAATCATCGTGGGCCAATAATAACCCATTCTTTTGATCTTTAGCTTCATCTTTGGTCCGGCTTGATGGGAACCGCAGAGTCCGCCATGATTTTCTTGAACGACCCTTCTTGCTTCTTATGGTCCCAGGCATCTCAGCTATAGACAATCGAATGTTCTCTTATAAAGAGTACCATTGACGAAGGCGAAAGACAGGGCTCGCTTCATGAGCTGATGTCTTGATGACACGTCTTCGGGCATTCGATGGGATTTGAAGTAGTCTATGAAGACTTCTCTCCAATCCTTTGCCTTTTTTTCATCCTCCAATTGGAATGCCTCTTGTTCGGTTGCTTCCTCTCCTTTAGACGTCTTCGGAGATATTTCTGCTGGTGCGAGAATCCGACGGCTTTGCACAATGATCCTTACGTCATCGAGGTTTTTGTAGGCCAGTTCTTTAGCGAGCTTGGCTAACGCATCTGCCTTGCTATTTTCTGCACGCGGTATGCTTTTCAGGGTGTAAGAGGGGATTCGCGTTAGCAGTTGCTGCACTCTTTCACCATACCTGATCAGTTCTGGTTTGCACGTCTGGTAGTCGCCATTTATTTAGCTAACGACCAGCTGGGAGTCTCCATATATGAGGAGGTTTTAAACGCCCATGTCGACAGCAATCTCAAGACCTGCTATCAAAGTTTCATACTCAGTTTCATTGTTTAATCTTGGCTCCATTAAGGAAAGGGAAAAACGTATAATCCCTCCTTATGGAGTCACGAAGATAAGGCCCATCTCGGCTTTAATCATGGGGGTGTTTTGCTTTCGCTTCTTCAAGGAGGACGCCCCATCGAAGTAGAGTTCCTATCGGGTATCATTCCCTTCTTTCTCCCTGTCAATTGCATCAAACACGTGTTCGTCCGGCAACTCGCAGTTCAAGGGAAATTCGGCAGGTATCGGATGCTCAGCGAGAAAGTCGGCGATGATCTGGCCTTTTATTGCCTTGAGGGTCGATATACTATTGAGAACTCCATCAAGAGGAGGGCCCATTTGGCAAGCCTTCCCGTTAGCATGGCTCTTGATATCAAATATTTGAGAGGATCCATCTTTGATATGAGTTGGACCTCATGTGCCAATGCGAAATGTCGAAGCTTCATTACCGCGAAGATCAGCGCTGGGCAATGCTTTTCAATGGAAGAGTAGTTATTTTCTGCCCCCAGGGGGACTCGACTCAGATAGTAGAGAGCTCTCTCCTTTCCCTGGTCGTTCTCTTGTGCCCATAGCGAGTCTAAAGAACCTTCAAGGGCTGTTGTGTACAGGATGAGAGGCTTTCCCTCGACCGGAGCGGTCAGTACCGGCGGGCTTTGCAGATATTGCTTGATTTCGTCCAGTGCGCTTTGGTATTTGCGATCCCAAATGAACGGGGTCCCCTTATTCATTAGATGACTGTAAGGGCAGCATTTGCCGGAGAGGTTAGCTATGAACCGTCGGATATACGCGAGCTTTCCTTGGAGAGACCGTAGTTGCTTGAGAGTTCTTGGCGAAGGCATTTCCATAATCGCCTTGATCTTTGACGGGTCTATTTCGATGCCTCGATGTCGTACGATGAATCCCAGGAATTTGCCTGAGGATACTCCAAACACGCATTTCAGAGGGTTCATCTTTAGGTTGTATTGCCGAAGGCGCTGGAACACTATCTTCAGATGCTCCCAGTGCTCCTCGTACGATTTGCTTTTCATCACGAGGTCGTCGATATAACATCCAACAATCTCATGTATAAGGTCGTCGAAGATCTTTGTCATGGCCCTTTGGTAGGTGGCGCCAGCGTTCTTCAGACCAAAGGGCATCACTTTGTAGCAGAATATGCCTAGCGGAGTCCGGAAAGCAGTGTGCTTTTGGTCTTCAGGATGCATCTTGATTTGGTTGTACCCTGAAGATCCGTCCATGAAGGAGAAGACTTCATGGGTGGATGTGTAATCGATCATCAGCTCGGTAACAGGCACTGGGAAGTCATCTTTCGAACAAGCTTTGTTGAGATCCCGAAAATCTACGCAGATGCGTATTGTCCCATTTTTCTTCATTACCGGAACGATATTGGCGATCCAGTCAGGGTATTGAACTTCTTGGATGAAGACGAAATCGATTAGCTTCTTTACTTCGGCATTGATACTCATCTCAAGCTCGAGCCGCATTCTTCTTGGCGCCTGTTTGACTGGCTTGACGTCCGGCGATATCGCCAGTTTATGCACAGCTATCTATGGATTCAATCCCAGCATCACGGAATAGTTCCATGCGAAACAGTCTTTATACTGCATAAGCACGTCCTTTAACGAGGCTACTTTCTTCTCAAACAGCAGCTCACTGACGAGCGTTGGCCTTGGCTCGTTTCCCGTCCCCAAGTCAATTTTTCTCAGGTTGTCTGCTGTGGTTTGTATTCCAACTTCCGGCTCTTTTGTCGCCGGTGGAAATTCAGAGATCACCTCTTCCTCATCTTCATTTGGGAAGCACTGGGAGAGGTCATTCATATTCTCATGGTCTCCCTCCTTTGAGAATGTTATCATGTGGCAGTTACGAGCTCGTTTCCAAGCATGGTGTTGATCTGAACTTCCCTTCGCAGTGTAGGTTGCTTTCGGCTCATGCTTTCGTGGTAGGACTACCCTCCAACTGTCGGATAGAGCAAACCTTCCTTGCTGATACTGATCTTCAACCCAGTTTATAAAGGTGAAGCAGTCTTCAAGAGGATGTCCCACTACTCGGTGGTGTTGGAGATAGTGCCCTCATAGTCAATTATTGGATCACAGGTACGTGATTGCAATGATTGCGGAGGACCTATACCGGTAGGACAGTCTTACTCAAGATGATAGTATGCTATCTGGTTTTCCTTTATCAGTCGTGTACATGATCAGGTGACTGATTACATGTTACACTTGGATAGAGCCCTTAGGATCTTGCTTTACCACCAACAGTATGATGGCGATCATATACGTGAGAGTTGGGTGGTTTATACGCATATCCTTAATTTTGGTCCCTAGTCGTGGGAGTTTCGAGACAGGGCATCGATACTCCGGAGTAGACTAGTGTGTACAGTCGAGACCCCGACGAGGGGCGGTGGCCGGTCTCACAAGCCACTGGTGTCAGTTGGATCACCTAAGATGTATACAGGTGCTCATTGGGTTATGAGTACACCGGACAGGACTCGCCGGGAATCTGCTAGTTAGTATTATATCTACCGTCGGATAGCAGTTCCCTGGTGACATGTGTACAGGTTAGTTCATCGACCTGAGGTCGTCATTTGTCTCGTGTGAGTTCCCACTGTTCTTTGATTTCTACCCTACCACGGCTCAAAGGAATCGTGCAAACAGGTAGCTTTTGGGTACAGTCCCGAGCCATATGGAGGCACGTGAGCGGATCGGCAGGGGATTCGTCTCTCCCGGTATTGGGGGCGAGGTCGTGCTGTGTCTAGGAGAGCCATTACGCAAAGTCCATGGCCATGGCAGGAGATTTACTGGTAGGTACTCCAGTAGTATCTCAGGGTGTTATTGGGCTTCACTCCGACACGACTTATACTGCTATTGGGGGTCTGACGTTACTAGCCCCCTAGGCAGATATGCGGTACTCATAGACGAACGGACCGGACTGTATATACATTGTCACTGTTAGGCTCAGTAGGGTTTTCCGGATGAGTGCGCTCATCGGCATCCCTTGAGGTCAGTCCATGGGCAGCCGTTACGCATTGCTAGTGCCGCTGACGGTTTGTGGTTAAACCCACTGCCAGGGTACTGACGAGTCATTAGAGTCCCCCACAGACAGTTTCCCAAGTTCGGGCGAAACGTTGTAGAGGCCGTATGGTTTTATGGCAGGGTTCGGAAAATGCACGTGCGTTTACGCACGTGTTATTTTTCGGGCAGATAATACTGGTCGGCTTTGGTTTAAGCCGGATCCGAGTATTATATTGAGTAGGTATAATATCTTTGTCTCAGTTGCATTTGTATTCGGTCGTAATACAAATGCGGGTATATTTATACAGTTTCGGGGTTATCCTGAAAGTCGTTTCAGGATCACTTTTGGAAGTTGCCAGTTTCCAGTTTTCTATCAGCCGTCTTTTAACATTCGGTTAAAGACGGATTTATCTTTTCTTGGATGAGAGTGAGTCATGCTTCTAGAAGGTTCTAGAAGGTTCTAGAAATGGAGAGGTGTCATGTGACTCATGCTTTGATTTCTAAACATTCTTGTTTTCCTTAAGATATTTTCTTGATCTTTTGTTATGATAAGGATGGTTGTTTATGGTCACCTCCATGATAGCTCCTACGGTCACCTCCCTCCTTCTATAAAGTGGCCGGCCCTCTCTCTCCTCCTCACTTCACTTGTTGATTTCATTTTAGAGAGAAAAGATTATGATAGTATTTGGGGTGTATGGAATTCACAGCTCATTTCATTCCATCACCCGATTCCCTCGGCAACTTCATTTACCGATCGTCCACGGACTTGGACGAAGTGAGACAAAGTCATCTACTCATTCTCTACATCATTCTTGGTCGTCTCTTTTAGCAAACTTGACGATCGAGTTGCCTCAAGTCAGAGGCGGGAGCCCGTTTAAAGAATCGTCGACGTGGTGCCACCTCGACGAGGAGATCAGAGATCGACGAGATCGGAGCAGCCGCAACGGAGCGTGGGATGATGGTTGAAGAACGAAGGACTCGGATCGTTTGGTATAACCTTTCTACACTCTTTACAGTTTGTTAATTTAGCAATAATGGCAGATCCGGGTTAAAGTATACGATAGCGCCAGTTAAAAAGTTTTTGTTCCGCATTTTGGCGTCTGTAGACGGCCGGGGCGCTAGCGTAGACTTACAGTGGTATCAGAGCCTCACCATTTTGCTATACTAACTTGTGCTAACGCGTTTAAAACATCGATCCGACCGGAAATCGAAAATTGCAAAATCCTAGCTTGACAGTTTCTGTCGATTTTAAATGGTCTCCTAAAATTTTTCTGCATGTCTCGGAAATGTGTGCAGGCTTTTCTAAGAACCCCCACCAAATTTGGGCACGTGACTCCACCAAACCGCCGCGGAAACGCGGTCAAACCCATGGTTTGACTGCGCATCCGCGGCCACTTGGTGAGCTCGTGCTCCCAAATTTGTACAGTGGGTTCTCTGTTGGATTTTGGAGTTTTTGGTAAATATCGTTTTGGTCCAGATTTTGTTACTGTTCACCAGTAAGTCGTGGGGCCCACTTTTTGATATTTTGTCGATCGAAATTTAAACATGTTAGTTTACAGTGCTTACATTATATCTCCGACCGGGAATGTCATTTGATCGGTAAACCGCGTCTGATTGCTATAGTTCTTTTAGACGGGTTTGCGAACGTGACATTCGCGTTGATGTTCTGTTTTGTGCTGTGATGTTGCGGATTTGTCGTGATGGATAGCAGTGTGCAATGGTAGTACAGTTTGAGTTTACTTGTACATTTGATATTGCGGGGCGAGCGTCCAACTTGTGGACTGCCGTCACTGCCTGTTGTATAATATTCTTTTGGGGCACGACCAGGTTGCGGTCGATGTACCTATTGTACTATTTTTCATTACTGTCCTAGGTTTTGCCCCGAGACGGAGTGCACGGATAGCCGGGTTCTGAGTAGCAACGGATCCGCATCTCATGGCTTTGAGAGGCAGAGGGGCCCCACTCTAGAATTGGCAGACTATTCGCCGCACTCGTAGGGGGTACAGGTTGACCCAAGGAGGGGTGCCCAAGATTACCGGATTCCGTGGAGTGCTGGGTGGTCCATTCACTATGCTGTAGGGGGCTACCTCGCTTCAGGTTTTGGCGGGTAACTTGCCGCACCCGTAGGGGTCTAGGTTTCATTGCACAGGCTATCCACACGACAGGGGAACGTCGGGTTTCAGCAGCGGCTCTGTGAAACCCGGGGATCCCAGATTATCTGTATTGTTCTGTGATGCTTATTACTTTTCTGTAATGTTGCATACTATCACGCCTGGAGCGATTATTGTATATTGGTTTATATACTATTAGATGTTGTATATGTTTTACACCCGCGCTAGTCCAGTCCCCGCTCTGTCGTTAGTTAAGTAACCTAACGGGTGATGACGGGACCCAGTGACGAATGCGGATGGCATATACGTACATTTTATTTTCGTTCTTTTCTGGTGTGATTAAATGATGGGACTGCGTTGATTCTGATCAATGCAAAGTTAAACAAACCTATTTTCAGTTGTTGGAACAAATTTAAAAAGTGTTATTGCAAAGACGTTTTCTTTTGTTATGCATAGCGGTATTCAGTGGAATATCCTGCACCTCATTCGACGGGGCAAGGGCCGATATCCCTTCACCGGGACTGACCCCTTGGGCAGAAGTTTGCGTCAGCGTAATAACTTCACTATAGTCGATTACAAGTTGCTTTGCATAGCGGTATTCAGTGGAATATCCTGCACCTCATTCCACGAGGAAAGAGCCGAGATCCCTTTACCGGGAGTGACCTCTTTAGCAAAAGGTTTTCGCCACTATATTTTAAAAAGCTATCAGGTTCCTTCAGCGATATCAAGTTCACTACGTTAAAGGTTTTTTGCCAAAAACCAGCCGTAGCCCTCCGTCACTTCTTTTGGATATTCAGTAGTATTCAAGCTATGTATTTTGACCAACGCCAAGGCATAGTGTTTGGTAGCTGCTGGGTATTCAATTGTTGCATAGATAGATGAGTTAGTTTGGGACAGTCGTTCTGCCATTTTGGCCAACGTCAAGGGCATGTGCGGGTGGGTTCAAATTGACAAGATAGTGACGGGTAGAACTTGGCATGTGACTTATGACATTTTGACCAACGCCAAGGTTATAAGAGCATGGGGAAAAAATCAGATCGGGAGTTTCTAAAGAAACTGAAACTTGCCAAGTATGCGCATACCATCTGGAGTATGAGTAACGTGGATGCATTCCATCACGTTATCATGCGATGAGAGTTGGATCCCGATTCCCACTGATGAGTTGGTTTACTCTTCGGGTGATCCCGATTGATTCTTCTTTAGGTTTGGAGGAGAATTTGACAGGACAGTGGGAGGTTTCCGGATTAGATAAAGTGATGACCATTCTGATCTAGGTTAGAGTGCACGCAGAGTGTTTCTTTTCTTTCTCTCTTTGGCAGCGACCTTTGACCGACCCTAAACTTTGACTCAGTGACCAGGTTGACCGAACCTTCTTAACATACTGTCTTTTGGATTATCTGAGTTGCATAAGTCATTGCCACTCCTTCTTTTACCCTTTGCATTTCTCAGAACACCCGTATTACTACGGATATCCACTTCCATTGGATAGATCCATCGTATGGTTATATACGAACTCGAAGGGACTTCTTCAAGGATGGATCCAGGTTCAGGAGAAATAGAATTGGTTTATTAAGTTGTCTTTTATTATCACCTTCTCTCAGGTTGCGAGAGCTCCTTGGTTTAGGAGAGTACACCTATTACGCTTATTGGATAGTCTTATTCCAAACCATAGGCTGGTGCCGAAAGGTAGGGAATGAAGAAAACCAATTAGCCTAAGTAGGGTGTGCAGAAGGTAATATGTAAAGACAAAATAAAGGGATTAGAAAGAGGGCAAAGTAAATTGCGACTGATATCATTCACGACCAAAACCGCATACTTCATCGCCGCTCCTATTTCACCTTTAAAAGAATAAGGTATTATTCAGTTGTCTTTTATCGTCACCTTCTCTCGAGATGCGAGTACTCCTTGGTTTAGGAGGGTGCACCTATTATGCTTACTGGATAGTCTTCTTCCAAACCATAGGCTAGTGCCGAACGGTAGGGAAGGAAGAAAACCATTTAGCCTAACAATGGTGTACAGAAGGTAACGACTAAAGACAAATAAAGGGATTTGGAGAGATGGCAATAAAATATACGGTTGAAGTCATGAATTGGATTATGGAAGAGGCATTGCTATGAATACCGGGATACCCCTACGAAACATTTCCATGTTTCAGTGCATTGTTAAAGAAAAACTGTTTTCCCGATTAGACACTTACTCCAAGGGTATGTATTTACCAGGTTTCATTCTCATATCTGTATGGTTTTACAGATGATGAGTGGGAGTAAGATATTGGGAATTAGGTGATCATCCTCATTATATCGGAATTCGTTGTAATTGGTGATATTTGAGGAAATCGCCAGGGTACAGTTTTCCACCTACAACGCACAGGTTTTGAGTTGTTCAACTCAGCGGACTTATACAGAGTATTGTATGTTGTCCAAGTGTCCATCAGGACGAAGGGGTAGGTCCTCGTACTATGTTCTGTTTACTTATAACTTCTCTAGTATTTAGACAAGTGTTTCGTAGAAATACAAGGTCTAAGTTTTGAGAAGTTGTGGGTATAAGAATAAAGTAGAGAACCAGGTGTCACAAGTATCGGAATTCTTCAAAGAGATCGAAGATGTAGATTCTTGTGATTGGTATTCAGATGATAGTGATGGTTTTGAGAAACGTGTTTCTCTTTCAGGTTACTCATAATTGGATGGATTCCTAAGTTGAGTAATGCTGATTAGCCTCTTTCCATTAAGTTGATATGCACTGGAGACAGCTGCATGATTTGAATCTGGTTCCAATTAAATAAGTGCCAAAGTTTCTATATTGGATATAGAATGGTTCGTACCTTAAAAGTTGTTAAGGTACGGGGAGTTGTCCAGCTTATGCTTAAAACCAGACTCTGGATAACTCAGGGCACGTTTCTGTAGTGGCTGTTTGTGGGTTGACCCTGGCTATGACGAGGGTTGATATTCTACCATTTGGAAGATCAATAGTGATATTGTTCTTGACTCGCCACAGTTTTAGTAAAATGGATCTTTTTCAGAAAACAGTAGTGGGAGTATGGTAGAACTGGAAGTGATTCCAGAACCGCGAACGATTACGGAAAATTTAATAGGACCTATACATTCAATCAGGTTTGACATTCCAATAGCCACTCCGCAGGTATGGTAGGTAACCTCAGACGCCCGAGAGGTTCTTCGGTAGCCTCAGAGACGGTGACAGGGAGGTTCTTATCTACCAAGACTTGACACTACTGTTGTTCCAGGATATGAGACCCGGTAGGAGGGTTGTCGTAGTCAGTGGGAGCAGCGGAAGCATGGTAGGCAAGTAGCTTATGTCTATTGATAGACTAGAGCAGTTATAGCGGAGATAGATCATCTAATTTTGATGTGACAGTCATGGGTTTGACTTCAATCAGAATAGGAGATGGATCAGTTAAGAAGGTAGTAGGGTGTGATGTCATGGTATCTGGATGACATACACAGAGTAGGAAGTAAAATTCCTATACTACGATCGGTTGAACTGTGGTCGTCACACAGTTGTTTCTCCAGACAGGATATGGATATAATATTTGACATTCTGGTTTCTAGATCTATGGTTTTAGATCTGGATTTGGGTAGTTTCCCAATGTGGGTACTTTGACAGATATTCTAATGGTTTTTGGAATAGATGACTCCTAGCATGGTGGTGTACCTGCAGGTGATGGAGTCACCCTCTCTAAAGGTGTCTTACAGACTAAAGGGGAGAGGGATATGCATGATTGGCAGATCACTTGCTTAGGCAATTGAGTCAATCATGAGATGTCAAGTACCACACCAAATGTTGGTTTTGCACTAGATGCAATAAGTTTGTATTAATCCAATCCTGGAGAAATATAAGGAAGCAGTTTTAGAACATAAGTACATGTTCTACGGATTTGATGACGGCAGCCTCCTTCGGGAGACGGTTATCATTCCAAGCTTCAAAGGTGACATGGTTGACAGAGTGATTGTCAGAGTTATAGTTTTTCCCTCTGACGAAGGGGGCAGTATTATGGACAGGTGGTCCAAGAGGATACTGTGGGTGGCATGGTGCCGGATACTGATTAGGTTCAGTGATTGATACAGTCTAAGAAATTTGGATTTGGAGTTCATTTATGAACTAGGTCCCATCAGATATCTAGACATATTCTTAGACAGGTATTACTCGA
Organism: Agapanthus africanus; assembly: GCA_030015575.1. Classification (NCBI taxonomy): domain Eukaryota; kingdom Viridiplantae; phylum Streptophyta; class Magnoliopsida; order Asparagales; family Amaryllidaceae; genus Agapanthus; species Agapanthus africanus. The sequence goes on along the minus strand of JASDDO010000016.1, from coordinate 354,579,754 downwards.
TTCGGGAGATGGCTTTCTCCGCGAACTTGAGATTAAGAGAGATATAGAAAGAAACTTCTAGGCGGATCCACTCACTAAGGCTATTTCTCGAACACAATAGTTTTACAAACGGGCTTTGTGATACTGATTAGTAGAGGAGTTCGATGTTCGGTTTCACACGGGCTGTGAGTAGTCGACATCGCAATAATTAGCCTTGAGTGCAAGTGGGAGATTGTTGGAGATAGTGCCCTCATAGTCAATTATTGGATCACAGGTACGTGATTGCAATGATTGCGGAGGACCTATACCGGTAGGACAGTCTTACTCAAGATGATAGTATGCTATCTGGTTTGCCTTTATCAGTCGTGTACATGATCAGGTGACTGATTACATGTTACACTTGGATAGAGCCCTTAGGATCTTGCTTTACCACCAACAGTATGATGGCGATCATATACGTGAGAGTTGGGTGGTTTAGAAGCATATCCTTAATTTTGGTCCCTAGTCGTGGGAGTTTCGAGACAGGGCATCGATACTCCGGAGTAGACTAGTGTGTACAGTTGAGACCCCGACGAGGGGCGGTGGCCGGTCTCACAAGCCACTGGTGTCAGTTGGATCACCTAAGATGTATACAGGTGCTCATTGGGTTATGAGTACACCGGACAGGACTCGCCGGGAATCTGCTAGTTAGTATTATATCTACCGTCAGATAGCAGTTCCCTGGTGACATGTGTACAGGTTAGTTCATCGACCTGAGGTCGTCATTTGTCTCGTGTGAGTTCCCACTGTGCTTTGATTTCTACCCTACCACGGCTCAAAGGAATCGTGCAAACAGGTAGCTTTTGGGTACAGTCCCGAGCCATATGGAGGCACGTGAGCGGATCGGCAGGGGATTCGTCTCTCCCGGTATTGGGGGCGAGGTCGTGCTGTGTCTAGGAGAGCCATTACACAAAGTCCATGGCCATGGCAGGAGATTTACTGGTAGGTACTCCAGTAGTATCTCAGGGTGTTATTGGGCTTCACTCCGACACGACTTATACTGCTATTAGGGGTCTGACGTTACTAGCCCCCTAGGCAGATATGCGATACTCATAGACGAACGGACCGGACTGTATATACATTGTTACTGTTAGGCTCAGTAGGGTTTTCCGGATGAGTGCGCTCATCGGCATCCCTTGAGGTCAGTCCATGGGCAGCCGTTACGCATTACTAGTGCTGCTGACGGTTTGTGGTTAAACCCACTGCCAGGGTACTGACGAGTCATTAGAGTCCCCCACAGACAGTTTCCCAAGTTCGGGCGAAACGTTGTAGAGGCCGTATGGTTTTATGGCAGGGTTCGGAAAATGCACGTGCGTTTACGCACGTGTTATTTTTCGGGCAGATAATACTGGTCGGCTTTGGTTTAAGCCGGATCCGAGTATTATATTAAGTAGGTATAATATCTTTGTCTCAGTTGCATTTGTATTCGGTCGTAATACAAATGCGGGTATATTTATACAGTTTCGGGGTTATCCTGAAAGTCGTTTCAGGATCACTTTTGGAAGTTGCCAGTTTCCAGTTTTCTATCAGCCGTCTTTTAACATTCGGTTAAAGACGGATTTATCTTTTCTTGGATGAGAGTGAGTCATGCTTCTAGAAGGTTCTAGAAGGTTCTAGAAATGGAGAGGTGTCATGTGACTCATGCTTTGATTTCTAAACATTCTTGTTTTCCTTAAGATATTTTCTTGATCTTTTGTTATGATAAGGATGGTTGTTTATGGTCACCTCCATGATAGCTCCTACGGTCACCTCCCTCCTTCTATAAAGTGGCCGGCCCTCTCTCTCCTCCTCACTTCACTTGTTGATTTCATTTTAGAGAGAAAAGATTATGATAGTATTTGGGGTGTATGGAATTCACAGCTCATTTCATTCCATCACCCGATTCCCTCGGCAACTTCATTTACCGATCGTCCACGGACTTGGACGAAGTGAGACAAAGTCATCTACTCATTCTCTACATCATTCTTGGTCGTCTCTTTTAGCAAACTTGACGATCGAGTTGCCTCAAGTCAGAGGCGGGAGCCCGTTTAAAGAATCGTCGACGTGGTGCCACCTCGACGAGGAGATCGGAGATTGACGAGATCGGAGCAGCCGCAACGGAGCGTGGGATGATGGTTGAAGAACGAAGGACTCGGATCGTTTGGTATAACCTTTCTACACTCTTTACAGTTTGTTAGTTTAGCAATAATGGCAGATCCGGGTTAAAGTATACGATAGCGCCAGTTAAAAAGTTTTTGTTCCGCATTTTGGCGTCTGTAGACGGCCGGGGCGCTAGCGTAGACTTACAGGTGGTAGGAACAATAATCTGGGTGATGGACCTCGTTTATCTGTTCGGGTATCGAGACTCCGGGAGTGTCATCATTTGATGCTTATGACAAGGTTGAATATTTTCCTTGTCTTGTCTTGAGGGAAAGAGTACTCCCGATCCATCTTCTTCATAAAAGACGGGTTCCAGCTGAATTTTTCTCACTCGCGTGGTTTCTTGGATCCACTTCGCTGTTTTTGAACGCCGTCCCTGTTCTTCACCTTGCTTTTACTTCTACGTCGGGCTTTTTTCTTTCCACGAGAGCGCACAGTGGGCTGGGGGTGAAGGGCATCGTTGTCTTCTCCTTCCGTAACCTGCTGAATGATACGTTGCGTTCTGGCCTTCTAGTAAATGGCCATTTCGCGGCTATGGTCATTCCGAACCTTTTGACCCGCTTCTCTTATTAACTTGTCAATCTGTTCTTCGAATGACGGGCTTGGTATTCTTATGGCGGGATCTCGCTCTGGTTTGACATCAACGCCATCTGGAAATGCATTTGTTTCTCCACCGGAATTATTTATGACATGTGAAATCGCTCCCTTTTATTGGACCGAACGTATCCAAGGTCGGTCATCTCTATTCTTCCGTTGGGCATCTTCCGCTGAGTCCCGAGAACGTCCCAAATCTTGTTATAGAACTGGGCTTGTCGAGCAGTTTGTTTGAAGGGTACGCCTTGGCCTCTTAACAGCCTTTTCAGTCCCTTTATGTAATATCTGTTGGGTTACGGCAGCGCCCCGGCCATCTTTCCGAGGCCAAATGCGGAACAAAAACTTTTCAAAACTTGGCGCTACCATAACCAAAAACCCGGATCATTCCATTAACCGTTAACTAGCAATCTACAAAGAAGTTAGAATGGCTATACCGATCGATCCGTGTCCTTCGGTCTTTAGACACCATCCTTAGCTCCTCACGGCATCTCCGATCTCACTCGATCTCCAGTCTCCTCGTCGAAAGGGCACCACGTCAAGAAGTATTTTTACGGGCTCCCGCTTCAAAACGAAGCAACTCGGACATGAAGTTTGCTAGCCGACATGTCCAATGTGAAGTAGAGAATGCGTGTGATAACTTTGTCTCAAGCATCCATTGATTCTCAACTCATGAGATTGTATGGATGAAGGTAGAAGATGAAGCCATGGATGAAACTTGTGAGCTAGAGAAGGAAGAAGAAGAAGAGCTAGACTTATTATTGTGTTGTAATGAAAAATGAGAGCACTAGAATGAAATCTCAAGACCAACCCCAAGCCTTATGGCTGCCTTCTCTCTCTCCTCATATCATTTCAACACAATAATCAATCAAAAAAGTTGACATTGCATAAAAAATAAGACCATGAGTCATTACCCATGCACATGCCACATTAATTGCTCTTCATGATGATTTCCACTCACAATTTCTACCACAAAACATTTAAACTAAAATGTTTAATCCAAAAAGAGAATGGCAACATCTAAAGTAAACTCGTGACGGATCACAAGGATACCCCTCACCTGTATATACATACCTGCATCCGCATTCCGACTGAATGCGAATGCAATGAGACGAAAGTAATCCAACAAATCTAATACTAGGATATGGCTTAAACCAAAGCCCACTAGTATGATTCGTCCGATCATGATCCACGCATAAGTGCACGTATATGATCGAACCCTTCCATAAAACCATACGGCCTCTACAATGTTTCGCCCGAACTTGGAAAACTTTCTGTGGGGGACTCTAATGACTCATCAATACGCTGGCAAACACGTCAGTAGCACTAGTTGTGCGTAACGGCTACCGAGGTATTGAGCGAAAGGGAAGCCGATGAGCGAACTCGTCCAGGAACCCTACTGAGCCTAACAGTGACAATATCCATACAGTCTGGTCTGTTCGTATAAGAGTATCGCATATCGGGTCTAAAGGGTGGATAAAGTCAGACCCCTAACAACGTGATAATCCGTGTCGGTATAAAGCCCATCACTACCAGAGAAACTACCAATCCTAGATCAGTAATTCTCGACTACCTTGGCCAAGGTTTTCTGGTGATGGCCACCCGTGCACTGTGCGACATTAACCCCCAATACCGGGAGAGACGAATCCCCGACGATCCGCTCACTGCCTCCATGTGGCTCGGGACTGTACCCAACTAAAACCTGTTTGCACGACTCCTTTGAGCCGTGGTAGGGTAGTAATCAAAGCACAGTGGGAACTCACACGAGACAAATGACGATCTCATGTCGACAGACTAACCTGTACACATGTTACCTGGGAATTGCTATCTGACAATAGGTATAATACCAACTAACAGGTTCCCGACGAGTCCGTCCAGTGTACTCATAACTCAATGAGCACCTGTATACTATCTTAGATGAACAAACTAACAGCAATGGCTTGTGAGACCTGGCCACTGCCCCTCGTCGGGGTCTCGATCAGTATACACTAGTCTACACTGGAGTATCGATGCCCAGTCTCGATACTCCCATGACTAGGGAAGTTTAAGGATGTGCTTATAGACCCCCAGCTCCCACGTATATGATCGCCATCATAATGCCGGTAGTCAAGCAAGAATCCTATAGGCTCTATCAACATATACATGATGATAAAGACAAACCAGATAGCATACTATCATCTCGAGTAAGACTGTTCTATCAGTATAGGTCCTCCCTCAATCATCACAATCGCCTATATGCGACTATAATAATTGTCTTGAGGGCACTATAGCCAACAATCTCCCACTTGCACTTAAGGCCAATTATTGTGATGCCGCATACTCACAGCCCATGTGATACCGAACACCCAACTTCTCTACTAATCAGTCTCACAAAGCCTGTTTATGAAACTAAAGTGTTCAAGAAATAGCCTCAGTGGGTGGATCCGCTCCAGTGTTTTTTCTATGTCTTTCTTAATCTCAAGTTTGCGGAGAAAGCCATCTCCCAAAATGTGCAATACCTGTCTTAGAATATGTCTGGATATCTGATGGGACCCAGTTCACAAATGAACTCCAAATCCAGCAAACTTCTTAGACTGTATCGTCAACTGAATTTAATCAGTATCCTGCGCCACACCTCCCTCGGTATCCGTTTGGACCACCTGTCCAAACTACTGTCCCTCATCAGAAGGAAAACTATAACTCTGACAGTCACTCTGTCATCCATGTCACCTTGAAAGCCTGGAATGATAACCGTCTCCCGAAGGAGGTTGCCGTTATCAAATCCCTAGAACATCCACTTATGTTCTAAAACTGCTTCCGAACGTTTCTCCAGGATTGGATTAATATCAAATTATTGCATCTAGTGCAAAAACAACATCTGGTGTGGTACTTGACATCTCATGATTGACTCAATTGCCTAAGCAAGTGATATGCCAATCATGCACATCCCTCTCCCCTTTAGTCTGTATGACACCTTTAGAGAGGGTGACTCCTTCGCCTGCAGGTACACCACCATGCCAGGAGCCGTCCATTCTAAAATATTTTTAGAATACTTTCTAAGTACCCAGATTAGGACACTTCCTAAATCTAGATCTAAAACCATAGATCTAGTAATCAGAATACCAAATATTATATCCATATCCTATGTGGAGAAACTACTGTGTGACAACCACAGTATAACCGATCGTAGTATAGAAATTTCACTTCCTACTCTGTGTATGTAATCCAAATACCAGGACATTACACCCTACTTCCTTCTTAACAGATCCATCTCCTATTCTGATGAAGTCAAAACCCATGACTGTCACATCAAAATTAGATGATTTATCTCCGCTATATTTGCTTTAGTCTATAAATAGATACAAGCTACTTGTCCACTATGCTTCCGCTGCTCCCACTGACTACGACAACCCTCTAGCAGAGTCATATAAACGCGCACTTCTAAAGCGAGTTTAGAACGACGCTATACTCATCCTCCTGCCGGGTCTCACAGTCTAGAACAGAAGTAATGGCAAGTCTGGGTAAACAAGAACCTCCCTGTCACCGTTTTTGAGAATACCGAAGTACCTCTTGGGTGCCTAAGATTACCCACCACATCTGCGGAGTGGCTAATAGAATGTCGAAACTGATTGAATCTTTTGGTCCTATTAAATTTTTCAGTAATCGTTTGCGGTTCTAGAATCACTTCCAGTTCTACCATACCCCCACTACTGTTTTCTGGAAAAAAAAGTCCATTTTACTAAAACTGTGGCAAGTCAATAACAATATCACTATTGATCTTCCAGATGGTAGAAAGTCAACCCTCGTCAAAGCCCGGGTTAACCCACAAACAGCCATTACAGAAACGTGCCTTGAGTTTATCCGAATTCTGGTTTTAAGCATCAGCCGGATAACTCCCTATACCTTAACATCGTTAAGATATAAATTGATTCTATATATATCTAATATAGAAACAAAAGCACTAATTTAATTGGAACCAGATTCAAAATCATGCAGCTGTCTCCAGTGCATATCAACTAAATGGAGAGAGGCTGATCAGCATTACTCAACTTAGGAGTGCATCCAATTATAAGTAACCTGAAAGAGAAACAAGTTTCTCAAAACCATTACTATCAACTGAATACCAAACACAAGTATCTACATCTTCGATTACCTTGAAGAATCCCGATACTTGCAACACATGGTTCTCTACTTTATTCTTGTACCTATAACTTCTCAAAATTTAAACCTTGTATTTCTACGAAACACTTGTCTAAAAACTAGAGAAGTCACAAGTAAACAAAGTATAGTACGAGGACCAACCCCTCTGTCCTAATGGACACCAGACAATATACAATACTTTGTATAAGTCTCCTGAGTTGAATAACTCAAACCCTGTGCATCGTAGGTTGAAAACTGTACTGTGGTTATGAAGAATTACACCATTGTTAAATGCTCCTTACCTAACCATCAACTGATTTAGGTAAATGTTATCGACATAATTTCAAAAAGTTATATCTCACTTTATAAAATAAACGTATAGATATATCAATTTGAAATTGGTGCATAACAATGGATATTCAAAACCAAATATTTGTCGTCCGACAAAAACCCTGGTGATTTCCTCAAATATCACCAATTACAACGAATTCCGATATAATGAGGATGATCACCTAATTACCAATAACTTACTCCCACTTATCATCTGTAAAACCATACAGATATGAGAATCAAAACTGGTAAATACATACCCTGGAGTAAGGATCTAATTAGGAAATCAGTTTTCTATTAACAACGCACAGTGGAACTGAAACATTAAAATGTTTCGTAGGGGTATCCGGGTATTCCCAGTAATGCCTCTTCCACTATCCAGATTCATGACTGTAACTGTAAATTTCCTTGCCATCTGTCCAAATCTCTTTATTTATCTTTACTCGTTACCTTCTGTACACCATCGTTAGGCTAAATGGTTTTCTTCCTTCCTTATCTTTCGGCACCAGCCTATGGTTTGGAAGAATACTATCCAATAAGCGTAATAGGTGTACTCTCCTAATCCTAGGAGTACTCGCAACTTGAGAGAAGGTAAAGATAAAAGACAACTGAATAAACCTTATTCCTATTTCTCCTGAACCAGAATCCATCCCCGAACTGGAACAAGTTCCTTCGAGTTCGTATATAACCATACGATGGATTTATCCAATGGAAGTGGATGTTCGTAGTGATACGGAGTGTTCTGGAGAAATACAAAGGTGAAGTGGGAGTGGCGATGAAAATATGCTGTTTGGTCGTGAATGATAGCAGTCGCAATTTACTTTGCCCCTTTTCTAATCCCTTTATTATCTTTACTTATTACCTTCTGTACACCCAACTTAGGCTAATTGGTTTTCTTCATTCCTTACCTTTCTGCACCTGCCTATGGTTTGAAAGAATATTATCCAATAAGCGCAATAGGTGTACCCTCTCCTAATCCTAGGAGCCCTCGCAACTTGAGAGAAGGTAAAAGGAAAAGACAACTGAATAGTTCTATTCATTCTTTCCAGAACCAGAATCCATCTTCGAATCTGGAACAAGTTCTTCCGAGTTCGTATATAACTATACGATAGATTTATCCAATGGAAGTGGATGTTCGTAATAATACGGAGTGTTCTGGAGAAACTTAAAAGGTAAAAGAAGGAGTGGCAATGATGCATGCAACTCAGACAGTCCAAAAGCCAGTGTTATAAGAAAGTTCGGTTAACTTGGTTACTGAGTTATAGCCCAGGGTCGGGTCATGGTCGCTGTCAAAGAGAAAGAGAAAAGAAACACTCTGCGTGTACTCTAACCCAGATCAGAATGGTTAATCACTTTATCTAATCAGGATGTCTCCCACTGTATCCTCAAATTCTCCTCCAAACCTGAAAGAAGAATTAGTCGGGATCACCCGAGGAGTAAACCAACTCATCAGTGGGAATCAGGATCCAACTATCATCGCATGATAACTTGATGGAATCCACTCAAGTCACCACACTCCAGAAAGTATGCGCATGCCTGGCAAGTTTCCTATATGTTTGAAACTCCCGATGTGTGTTTTTACCCCTAGGACCCAAGTGACCTTGACAATGCCAACATATCAAAGAGTCCTAGTCAAGTTCAACCCGTCATTATCTTGATTGCGTTAAACCCACCCGTACGAGTCCTTGAAAATGCCAACATAACCGTACGACTGTCCTAACCAATCCACATATCTATGCGACAGAAAAGCATTACAGGGCTACCGAACACTACGCCTCGGCAATGCACGACATACGTAGCACGAATACTAAGCAATACTAATCTGAAATTACGGAGGGCTACGGCTGGTTTTTGGCGAAAAACCTTTAATGTAATGAACTTGATATCGTTGAAGGAACCGAGTGGTTTTACAAATATATAGTGGCGAAAAACCTTTGCTAAAGAGGTCACTCCCGGTGAAGGGATCTCGGCTCTTTCCTCGTCGAATGAGGTGCAGGATATTCCAAACTGAATACCATGATGCAAAGCAAAAATAATCGACTATAGTGAAGTTATTACGTTGACGCAAACTTTTACTCAAGGGGTCACTGCCGGTGAGGGGATCTCGGCCCTTGCCTCGTCGAATAAGGTGCTAGATATTCATAACCGAATACCACTATGCAAAGCAAAAGAGAACGTCTGTAATGTCAGTTTTTAAAAACTTGGTTCCAACAACATCGAATAGGTTTGTTTTCCTTGCATTGATCTAAATCAACGCGGTCCCATCAATTAATCATACCAGAAAAGAACGAAAATATGATATATGTATATGCCATCCGCATTCGCCGCTGGGTCCCGTCATCACCCGTTAGGTTACTTAACTAATGACAGAGCGGGGACTGGACTAGCGCGGGTGTAAAACATATACAACATCTACTAGTATATATATCAATATATAATAATCGCTCCAGGCATAATAAATGCAACAACACAGAAAAGTAATAAGCATCACAGAATAATACAGATTGTCTGGGAGCCCCGGTTTTCCTTTGAGCCGCAACTGAAACCCGACGTTCGCCTGGTCGTGTGGATAGCTTGTGTAATGAAAACCTAGACCCCTACGAGTGCGGCAAGTTACCTGCCAAAACCAGAAGCGAGGCAGCCCCCTTCAGCAAAGTGAATGGACCACCCAGCACTTCACGGAATCCGGTAACTTGAGCACCCCTCCTTGGGTCAACCTATACCCCCTACGAGTGCGGCGAATAACCCGCCAATTCTAGACTGAAGCCCCCTCCGTCTCAAAGCCATGAGATGCGAGCCCATTGCCATCTAGAACCGGGCTATCCGTGCACTCCACCGCGGGGTAATCCTAGTACAGAAAAGAAAATATGTACAACGGGTACATCGACCTCAACCCGGTCGTGCCCCAAAAGAATAATATACAAACAAGCAGTGACGGCCGTCCACATGTCGGACGCTCGCCCCGCGATATCAAATGTACAATAAATCCAAACTGCACTACCATTGCACGCAAGCTATCCACCACGACAAATCCGCAACATTACAGCACAACACAGAATATCAACGTGAATGTCACGTTCGCAAACCCGTCTAAAAGAGCTATAGCAATTAGACAAGATTTACCGCTCGAATGGCATTCATGGTCGCAGATAGTATTGTAAGTACTGTGAACTATCATATTTAAAATTTCGATCGACAAAATTTCCCCGAAGTGGGCCCCAAGTACAAAACCCAGCACTCAAACAAATCTGGGCCAAAACAAAATATTCCAGAAACCACAATTCCACATGAAAGACACCCAGAAGAAAAATGGTGTACTGAAGCCCCAAAACAGCGGCGAAACCGCGGCCAAAACGTTGGTTATGCGGCGGTTCCGCAGCGTTTTAGTGGACTCAGTCGACCAAATTTCTTCTGTAGTCTTAAAAGAGCCTGCACGATTTTCTGACATACTGAAAATAATTTTTCGACCAGTTTAAAAATTCGACAGAAACTTCATGAATGAAAATGCGGTTTTGGAAATTTCGTTCGATCGATATTTTAAACATGTTAGAACAAGCTAGTTAACGGTTAATGGCGTGGCTCTGATACCATGTTGGGTTACGGTAGCGCCACGGCCGTCTTTCCGAGGCCAAATGCGGAACAAAAACTTTTCAAAACTCAGCGCTACCATAACCAAAAACCCGGATCGTTCTATTAACCGTTAACTAGCAATCTACAAAGAAGTTAGAATGGCTATACCGATCGATCTGTGTCGTTCGGTCTTTAGCCACCATCCTTAGCTCCTCGCGGCATCTCCGATCTCACTCGATCTCCAGTCTCCTCATCGAAAGGGCACCACGTCAAGAAGTATTTTAACAGGCTCCCGCTTCAAACCGAAGCAATTCGGACATGAAGTTTGCTAGCCGACATGTCCAAGGTGAAGTACAGAATGTATGTGATAATTTTGTCTCAAGCATCCATTGATTCTCAACTCATGAGATTGTATGGGTGGAGGTTGAAGATGAAGCCATGGATGAAACTTGTGAGCTAGAGAAGAAAGAAGAAGAAGAGCTAGACTTATTATTGTGTTGTAATGAAAAATGAGAGCACTAGATTGAAATCTCAAGACCAACCCCAAGCCTCACGGCTGCCCTCTCTCTCTCTTCATATCATTTCAACACAATAATCAATCAAAAAAGTTGACATTGCACAAAAAATAAGACCATGAGTCTTCACCCATGCACATGCCACATTAATTGCTCTTCTTGATGATTTCCACTCACAATTTCCACCACAAAACATTTAAACTAAAATATTTAATCCAAAAAGAGAATGGCAACATCTAAAGTAAACTCGTGACGGATCACAAGGATACCCCTCACCTGTATATACAAACCTGCATCCGCATTCCGACTGAATGTGAATGCAATGAGACGAAAGTAATCCAACAAATCTAATACTAGGATCCGACTTAAACTAAAGCCCACTAGTATGATCCGTCCGATCATGATCCGTGCACAAGTGCACGTATATGATCGAACCCTGCCATAAAACCATACGGCCTCTACAATGTTTCATCCGAACTTGGGAAAGTTTCTGTGGGGGACTCTAATGACTCATCAATACGCTGTCAAACACGTCAGTGGCACTAGCTGTGCGTAACGGCTGCCGAGGTATTGAGCGAAAGGGAAGCCGATGAGCGAACTCATCCAGGAACCCTATTGAGCCTAAAAGTGACAATATCCGTACAGTCCGGTCTGTTCGTCTAAGAGTATCACATATCGGGTCTAAGGGGTGGATAAAGTCAGACCCCTAACAACGCGATAATTCGTGTCGGTATGAAGCCCATCACTACCAGAGAAATTACCGATCCTAGATCGGTAATTCTCGACTACCTTAGCCAAGGTTTTCTGGTGATGGTCACCCGTGCACTGTTCGACATCAACCCCCAATACCGGGAGAGACGAATCCCCGACGATCCGCTCACTGCCTCCATGTGGCTCGGAACTGTACCCAACTAAAACCTGTTTGCACGACTCATTTGAGCCGTGGTAGGGTAGTAATCAAAGCACAGTGGGAACTTACACGAGACAAATGATGATCTCATATCAACAGACTAACCTGTACACATGTCACCTGGGAACTGCTATCTGACAACAGGTATAATACCAACTAGTAGGTTCCCGGTGAGTCCGTCCAGTGTATTCATAACCCAATGAGCACCTGTATATTATCTTAGGTGAACAAACTAACACCAATGGCTTGTGAGACCTGGCCACCGCCCCTCGTCGGGGTCTCGATCAGTATACACTAGTCTACACTAGAGTATCGATGCCCAGTCTCGATACTCCCACGACTAGGGACATTTAAGGATGCGCTTATAGACCCCCAGCTCCCACGTATATGATCGCCATCATAATGCTGGTAGTCAAGCAAGAATCATATGGGCTCTATCAACATATACATGATGATAAAGACAAAGCAGATAACATATTATCATCTCGAGTAAGACTGTCCTATCAGTATAGGTCATCCCTCAATCATCACAATCGCCTATATGCGACTATAATAATTGCCTTGAGGGCACTATAGCCAACAGTATCTGGGCAGACGGATTGGTCGAAGCCTGTCAAGCGCAGGTTCGGCACCGTGCCATACTTCTTTCTCCACTTTAGTTTCCATGGATTGGTAGAAAAAGATCTCCTTCTCACCTCTTTACTTAGGAGGGACGTAGAAGGTCTGCAGCTCTTGCACGTTGTACGTATCAAGTGTATCAAGTTCTTTGTAATGTCAATGCGAAACCATGGTAATTTGTAAACTCTGATCAGCTCCAGTGATGGTTTGTACTGATGGATGAACGGAGAATACGGTGTTGGCCTCGTCTTCGGAGTCACTGCAAAAGACCAAAATAGGAGTAGATAGTCCTGGTCTGTTGCCTTGGGATTGCCCCGAGTAGACCATCTCTTCGTCCTCCTCGGTATCGCTCCTGAATATCGGGATAGTGGCGATGGCTTTTTGTTTGTTCTCCGGTTTGTGACATCTTTCCATGTCTTCGAAGTCTGGTAAGAAGTATTTGGCGTCTTCGTATTTGCGGACTTCATTTACGGAGAATGGGTTCAGTTCCCCTGTAACCGTGTATTCGAGGCCGTCCTTGAAGTACTTCATACACTGATGTTGTGTAGAAGGGATGATATTGTACTCATGTAACCAAGGCTTGCCGAGCAAAGCATTGTAGCAAGTTTTGGCGTCAATAACATGGAACTTGATGTCAATGACGAGCAGCTCAAACCGCAACGTCAGTATTATGGATCCAAGCGTCCGTGATGACTGGGAGTCGAACCCAGAGATAGTAATTTTGTCCCGAGCCAAGTGCTGAACGTTCATGAAAAAATCCTTCAACACTCTTACATTAAGAAGGTTGACGGAGGACCCGTTGTCGGCTAGGATCTTCCCTATTTTGATGTCGTGACAATACCCGGTTACATACAGCAAACGGTTGTGCTCGCACGTTCCGAGGAGGAGGTCTTCATCGCTGAAAGTGATATCAGCCGTGTGGACTTCTTCCAGCTCGTCCTTCATCTTTTCTTCCGCCAGGAAGGCTTGAAACTAGTCGGGATCTTATAACGCCTTAATCAGGGAATCTCGTGCCTCTTTAGACAGGAGAAGGGTATCCAAGATACTCAATTGTGAGAGTATCTTTCTCAGATGTGCCAGGACATTGTAATCCACCTTGTTCTTCTTGAGCAGGTCCTTAGCTGTGAGCTCTTCGACAACTCTATCATCGAGAGCAATCTCCTCAGGGACTTTTTCCTTTCCTTTGTCCCTTTTGCCCGATCCTTTATTTGAAGGCCCGAGATTCTTTTCAGCCAACGTATGGTTACGCGGCTGAATGTTCTCACAGTTCTTCATCTCCTCTTCTTTTCCAGAGGCGGATTCTTTGAAGTGAGGGTCGAGGGTCATTTCCTCGTCCGAATCGCTCCCGAAGGTAAGAACTTGAGGTTTCGCTCTTGTCGGGATGACATCAACCATATGACAGTTACCGGCTGTTCCTTTACGTTCGTCTGCCGCGCTTCTCTGTTCCCGATGGGCTTTGCGCTTCATTCGCTTAAATTGTTGTCGATGGGTAACGTATCCTTACCACCACTTCTTGAAGGCATTACACTTTTCGGTAGGGTGCGTGACCTTCCGATGGTATAAGCAGTAGTTCGGATATACATCTGGTTCGTCGAGGCACATACTCTCGGAAGTATTTTCTTTGAAAGGTGGCAGCTTCATTCCCATTGACAGAGCTTTGGCGAACTGCTTCCTTATCTTGATTCTGCTCTTACTGGTGGCAGGGGCACTTCGATCCGGTTGAGGTACTTTATAGCTTCTCATCACCGGAGCTTCTTTAGCTTGACGCCGACGCTTGGCCTTTTCGTAAATGGCCGCTTCACGTTCTCGATCAGCTTTGCTCTTTTGAAGAGCTCCGTTCAGCAGCTTGTCGATGAGGTCATCTGAAGGTTCTATGAATTTTGGTTCTGGATCTGCCCCCAGTTTCTCTTTGTCAGGAGCTTCTTTGCCGTTTATCGATGAGTGAGAGATCATGTGGCAGCTCGCCACATAATTCTCGGGCTCTTCTGAAGAATCGTCCCCTTCATCAGCGTCACAGTTTCTATTCTCAAGAACATGCTTGAAGAATTCTTCCAATGTAACTGAGGTCCGTGCCTCTTGGTTGTATTCCTTCAGTGCATCGATGTATTTCTGCAGACCCGTACGATTGTTGTCGAGCTGGACGGGCTTCTTGGCCTTCTCCTTTTTCTTTGAAGACTTCGGAGGCTTGGCCTGAAGGTTTTGTCCATCGTTACCAACTTTCACCGTTGGGTGCGGCTTCAGCATTCCGTCAATAATTTTAGGCTCCAGCGGGCATTTCCACCTAATCGCTGGACATGCTTGAAGATATTTCAGCATTCTTTTAGTTTTAGCTAAAAGGACCACTTCCCACGGGGCTTTTTCTATAAATGAGCATGATGCCCCCGGTCCATCTTCTTAGGAGCGTGCTGCTGCGGCGGGTTCACCTTTCAGTTTTCGGACAGCGCGAACTTGCCCTGCTGGTACTGGTCTTCGACCCAGTTTTTAAAGACGTAACAATCTTCGATTGGGTGGCCTACTATTCAGTGGTAGGGGCAGTAATTAGGATTGTTGACGTCGCCCGATTGCAGTGGGCGTCTCGAATCCGGCAGAGTGATGAACCTGTTGCGTACCGCCAGTTCGAATAATCTCCTCGTTTTATCTCGGAGGAACGAGTAAGGATGTCTTAACTTCTCTTCGAGGGCTCGTGGTCTGTTGTTTTGGCGAACCACCGGTTTCGGGTCACTCGGTTGTTGTTGAGCATTGGCGACGAAGCTCGCTTTTCCTTTGCCCTTTTCATTTCGAAGATCTGTCTTTGAAGAGGACGGCCTATGGCCTATCTGGTCCATTTGGGCAAGTTTGTCAATCAAGGCCTGGAAGGTGGTCGGCTTGAAGAACATCATAAACTGGGATATAGTTGCCTGAGGATCAAGGGTCCCCACGAACATGCCCACAGCAGGAGCGTCTTCTATGCGCTGTTCACACTTTGACCATAGGTTACGCCACCGAATTGCTTATTGAATCCAGGTCTCTCCCGGTTTCACCCTGGCGTTGATTAATGCCGTGATTGGGGTGCGCTCGCTAGCGTTTGTGAACCTTTGTGTAAACAGTAGCTTTATTTCGACAAATGTCTTGATGGAATCATTCGGAAGCTCCGAATACCATTCAAATGCTGTCTCCGCCAAGCTGCCAACAAATTGGCGAAGCAATAATTTATCATCGCCCCCGGTGTTACCGTACAAACCTCTGAATTGAGCAACGTGTTGGTGCGGATTGCCCGTCCCCTTATACACATGGAATTTGGGGATCGTATATCCCGGCGGGTACTTAATTTGGTCATACCAGCCTGGGTAAGGTCGCCCAGTTCTAACGACCTGTTCTACCGCTTCGTTCGCTTGATGAGCTCGTATTTGTTGAGCTATGTAGTCATCAAGGGTATCTTTGGAGATCGTCTCCTCCCTGGCTGCCGATAAAGCTGGAGGAGGGTTCGATGTCTCCCCTCTGTCTTCTTCAATGATTATTGGAGGGTCTTCAGCTGGAGAATCCGGCTGGATCACCATCCCAACCATGTCTTGGAATAGAAGCGCCGTCTGTTTTATATTAGCCGCTTGTTCCGCGGCCTCTTTGTCTTTCTTTTCAAGAACCCTCCATAAGAATTCGGTGTCGGTCTCCTGCTCCTGGCGTTGTTCCGATGATGCTTCTGGGCTTTCTTTCTGCCCATTGAGTGCGGCCATCCTTGTCAGTATCTCCTGGAGCTTCTGTTGTTGCTCCTGAGCTTTTGTCACAGACCGTGTAAGTGGTCGATGACCCGCGAAAGTACGGCTATCCTCTTTTCCGGATACCATGTAGATGGTATGCACAACCATGCCCCCAGACTTGGGGCGTTTGGATCCATCACGCTCAGAATTTGTCGCCGGTGGTGGGAGATTCTCAGGCCTTCTCTTTTTGTGGGGAAGCCGAAGTTAAAGGGGCCGTTGCAGCAGGCACCCACGTAGATGACACCTTCCGTAGCACGTCGGAGGGATGATCCTCTTCTTGCCGAGCCTTCGTCTTCTTCAGCCAGTGAGAGTAATCTTTGTCAATTACAGAGTCTTGGACTTTCCGCCAAACTCTGTGGATCTTGGAGGACAACCACTGAGGAGGTTGTTCTGGCTTCACCTGTATTGTGTTTTCAACAGGCGGAGGAAACTTCTTCAGTATGGAGGTTGGAGAGTTCTTGCGCACCCTCTTGAGCAGTTCAAAGCCGTTCCCAATTGGAACAGCAGCATCAACTTCCAGCATTGGAGCTGGTGGGGTAAGTCTAGAGGGGGAACTGCCCCCAGCCTTCCTTACTCGGCGCCAGTGACGACATCGAGCATGTCATGCAGATGGGAATGGTTCAGTTACGGGAGTGGCTTCGTCATGCCCCTTGCTTTGATGAGAGGCTGCTTTTGGTGCAAACCTGTCGAAGACTGACATCCGTTGAGAGGGGACGTCTAACCTGTCGAAGACATACTTTCTAATAGGGAAAGCACTTGTAACGACCTTGCCTGCAGCAGGAGTTGAAACGGCCAGTCTTGTGAAGACAGATCCCTTAAAAGGAGAAGCCTTTTTGGCGACTTCGTCTACCCGAGCTGGAATAGCTATCCGCTTCGGGATAACCCCTTCAGGTATCGCGGGCCTCTTCATGGGCCCACTTGAGCTTTAGCTCAGCCTATCGAAGACTTAGGCGACAGACTTGGACGATCCGTTGAGAGGGGACGTGGTAGTTGCAAGCCGATCGAAGACCAACTTCTTTGGAGCCTCCTATGATGATATTGAAGCATTGAAGCTCATTGGCGGGAGCATGGTCCCGAAGAACAGTCCAGTGGTGGCCTGAGTCACCTGTTCCACTGGCATTGTGAAGATGGAGGCCGCTTGGGGCCTATAAGTCACTCCTCCAGCAGGGACGGAGTGGGAGTTGTCGTTGCAATTGGTGCAGTTGGAAGCCATCGATGTCATCTTCTCTTCTGCATGGAGCAAGACACAAAATCTTAGTACCTCGAATCCAGAGGCAACCATATTAAACCGCGATTCGTTCGCGAACCCGACACACGAAGTGTGGAGTGGAAAGAAGAAAAGGTTCCACCGGACATGCTAGAATCTGTTTACCATCGAAAACAGAAGACGAAACCGTGTAGGTCGTCTTGCCTGAATTTGGGGGCAGATGCTATTTGGATTTATCCGTCCACCTCTCTGAAGATTTCAAGTTGATTTATGGCACCGTATATCAAAGGTTTAGACAGATGCGGCCGTTGTAGCAGACTTCGTCAGATTCCCCCTCGTTATGAGGGGTTTTTTATTGTGGGACGCTCTTCCCTGCAGGCGTAAGCCTCTGCAGTTAATTACGTTACCCGTAGCGATAACCACTTTCTCCTACTTCAAAAGGTCACTTCATGTCGTGTGTGTTTGTTTTATTTTTGGTTGCCTGTGGATTGTATACGGAGACTAATTTGTGTTGTCGCCCGTAGGACGTGGATCAGTCCAAATCCGTATTTTCTTAGATTGGGTTTGGTTTGATTTAAGTATCGTTAACCTTTTTTGAGATTAAGATCGACTTAAATATCTGTTAGACTAAGATCTACTTAACGGGATTTCGGGATCATTTTTGATCCAATGAAAGAGCATTTGAGCTCTATCGTTTTTTAGTTTAAGAACATTACTGTCCACAGCTAGTTTAAGGACATTACGGTCCATACCTAATTTAAGGACATTACAGTCCACTGTTAGTTTAAGGACATTGCGGTCCAAAGAGTTGTTGGTTGTCGAGATCCGCCACCTCTCTGAATACGTTGAAGAATTACAACGACATGTATCAGAGGTGTGAGGAGATATACCTTTAAACCAATGTCAATTGGGAGATCTGTAGTTGTGTTTGGGACCAAGACCAATTTGGAACATGATGAGCACATGGGCTCGGTTGATCTGAGTTGGAGATTTGTTCAACTTGGACTCAGACCATTTAATTTTTGAATAAAGTGTTAAACACTTATTTGGGCTCAGTCCATTTTCTGTGCAAACAGTGATGGGCATTGATACAGGCTCTGACGCTCACCCTCTTTTTTTGTTTTTTTATGGAGTGTTAAACACTCTTTATGGCGTCCATATGCGGAACATGTGAGGCTCTTGGCGCCGAGCGCCAACCACTGAGTGGTAGGCATTACTTGTAGAGCAGCGTCCACGTGAGGGGCACGTAGGGAGCTTGGCGCTGGGCGCCAACCACTGAGTGCTAAGCACTCTTTATTAAGCAGCGCCCACGTAGGGCGCTTGGCGCTGGACGCCAACCACTAAGTGCTAAGCACTCTTTATTAAGCAGAGCCCACTGAGTGCTAAGCACTCTTTATTAAGTCGCGGTGATCGCCCGCCATGAAGTCGAGATCGGAAGGTGAACTTTCGTTGAGTGGAATCAAGTTCCCATAGACGGCGCTAACTGATGGATCTCTGGATCTCCTTCAGATATTACCTTCCGTTGATCTGCAGCGAGCACTAATCGACGGCTGAGATTGAGTTGGAGAGTTGCCTTCTGAAGCGTGTGGATCTCAATGGGTTTTGTGTGGTTGAGGCCGAGCTACCTGCAAGGAAGTCCCGGAGTGGTTGTGCCACCGAGAACCCTCGGACGATCAAGTTAGACGGGATATCTTGGCAGAGTAACGGCCTATTGGGGTGAAATTGGCTTACCTGAGTCGCCTGGGAAAGAGGTTTATATAGTGGCGGCAATGGGCAAACGGGCGAGAGATTCACGCCGGCCGTTACACCCCTGGCGTTACACCCGTGTGATAGGCGGAATTTCCCATTAATGGCGAGATATGCTCCTTAATGGAGGATCTTTATGGCGTGGAACGCGGGATCATGGACGGCGGATATCTCGCACCTGGTGAGATTCGCGGAGCCGTGGCGGAGGCGCCTGTAATTGGTATTGTGGGTCGGTCGGTGAGACCGGGTAAGATCAGCTCGGCGGGAGGCTCGGGACCGAGCGGGAGGCCGAGGCATCTTGGTTCTGTGATAGCTCGGAGGTGAGCTGGGAGGGCCGAGGAGGCCCATCATGCAAGAGGCTCGGAGGCGAGCCAACGGTTGTTTGCAAGGCGGACATAGGAGTGGTCTGGACGGCCACTGAAGGTCGGAAACATTCTCGGATCGAAGGCCCGTGACATGCTTCCAATGTACCGTTGTTGCTCCCTTCCCGTGAGCCATGGGACACGTCAGTCGCCACGTGTCGTGATCTTAGGAAATACCACTTCCGAGCATCATCAGAGCTATTACTAATTTGATGACAAACATGTAACTCTTGTCCAGAAATCAGGACTCAAAGATTGGCATGTGTTTTTACGATTACGAGATTATTTCAATTCAGATCAATTGGACTTGTGAGAACTCTACTATTATTTGTATAAATATATAAAAATTGTATTTTGTAGTCATTGTTATATATTTATTTTGCAGGGTTTCTGTAAAGGATGATTTCATCAATCATCCAGCCTTCTAGAATAAGAAACGAATTGATTGTTTTTCTAATCACACGTAAAATGAACACGAGCTTTCAATTCAAAAAAATACGACTTGATAAATGACTCTTGGTAATCAAATTTATAAGTTTTCAATGCATATATTGTATAAATTTAATTATTACATATAATTTCACAGTTATTAATCATAGACGGTGTTGAAGATGTGTTTTGACAAAAAAAATCTAGTAATAGTTAATATTTCTTAAATGAACAATTAAGCACACATAGAAAATAAATCAATAATTTTATTTGGAACCATGTTTGAGTAGATTGAAATGCATTGTTAGAGTGATAGAATACAGAAGGTTGATGGCTTAAACTTTACAGACTCCTGTGCTCGTAATATGCTTTATAATGCCACGCAGAGCTACTGAAGAAGCACTGAAAGTTGACTTGATTTGTGAAGCCAAAGTAAACCAAATGACTATCACAACTTTACTTTCAATGACTAGATGGAAAACTTAATTTATATTTTATTTCTTTTGTTAACAATTGATAATTTGATTTTTGGATTTCTTATTTTGCTAATTAATTTATTTATGAAAGCAATTAATTATAGCAAGGATGATTGATATGTAGTTATTTGTTGAAGGAGGGAGAGAGACATATTGCTAAATTTCAGGGATGTAATATGTGCTCTTGTTAAGATTTCACATTATAAACTTTCTTATATTTATTAATCTATTTCTTATTTTGGAAGACTTATTAATTACGTAGAAGTTTTGTTAAGGTAAGGAAATTTCTTTGATGGGAATGCAGGATATCTCGGAGGCTAAGGGTGACGCGCGGCCGCTCCTGCACGCCCCCGGCTTCGTCTCCGGATAAATTGAACTATTATTGTTTAGTCTTTACGTATCGATCCATACTATATATATACCGACTGCTGTTATTATTATTTGAACCAAAAATGGATCGATATGTAATGCAAGATATACTGTATGTTCCTCCACTTCTTATTCCGAAAGCATATGAACTTTGTTTTCATTGTGTTGAGTGGGGTAGGGGGCTCTTAAGCTTGTTTGCTTGTCAAAAATACAATTGTTGATTTCTTCATTTTTTCCATCAAAAAAATTTTCCTTTTCTTTTTAGTTCCTAGTTCTTACTTATAGATTGATGAACCTTTTTTGAACCACAGAAAATGCTTGGTTATCTCACGTTCTTCATAAATTGTATATTTATCCAATTACAATGATTAAATGAACCTTTTGCTTCTCCAATTAATATATTGAATTTGATTTTGGTAATACCATAGACTCACCATAATTATTTTGCGAGAGTACTATAGTTTGGATATATGGTTTAGTGTCATTGAAACATAAGTTTCGTTGATTTGACATTCTCTGCATGTGTGCTGGTCATGCGAAAAACAACAGCAACAACAACAATTTTCATAATTATTATTCTGTTTTAAAAAGAAATTTCCATAATTATTTTGTTTTCGGTTCGTGACAGACTAAATTGCAGCCCTCCCCGCAAGTTTTGCCCGAGTAGCAAGAAGCAGTGGCGGAGCTACATATAGTCCAGGTTAGGCGCCTAACCTGGATCGTGAGTTTCGAAGTACATATATATGCTCATGGAGTACTATAATATATTATATGGAGCCAATGGAATGTAGTTTGTAAGTAGGTTCCAGTGGCGGATGCACAACTTTTGGTTGTAAAGCGCACATGATCAAATCCCATCGTCACCTTAGATTTTTGACAACATTTTTCCTATCTCAGACCTAAGCATTATGAACAAATGGCCCACAATTAATGTAATAGGAATTAGCAACCATTCAAACTTTCATATAGAACTGGTGCCTCGAAAACACAGACTGTTTTTTTGGATTTTTATTGGATCTGAGACTTTTTTTAACTATTCTAGAACTGAAACTTAGATCTGAAATCTCGAACTTTAACTTTTTGCTTATGCATCATCCTTCTATTTTATTTTATGTGTCATAAGTATAAAAAATTTATGCTTGCATCCTATTTCAATTTTTAAGTGTCATCCTGCTTTATTTATTTAAACTATATTTTAGTAAATTTAGTTAATTGGTATTTATGTTTTAATATATATATATATATATATATATATATATATATATATAACAATCGGTGAAAATGACACTTTTTTAAATAGTTTAAATTAATAATTAGCAATATAAATTTTATTGGTATCATATCCTTGGAAATACAAATTGATTAGGCATAAAAAAAATTGTACCTAGGATTACAATTTAAACAAATTATAATGAAAATAAGGCATACAATTTTCCAAACTTTTATAATTTATCGATTTTGTAAATTGAATGTTAAGTTTACCTTTTTAAATAAACTTTCTCAAAATTAGGGTTTATCATATTGGAAAAAGAAATTATACAAAAAATAAAAAAAAAATGAATTACATATTCAGTAAATATATAACAAATAGTAGATTCATATAAGTTGTATTAATAAATATCATGATTAAAAATCTAAAAAAAATTATGAAAAAATATAAATTTTGAATGTTAGAGTTTATCTTTGATGTGATATATTTTGACATGAAAAAGAGAAAAAGAGAAATCAAAGAGAGAAAGAAGGTGTGTGTGTGTGTGGTGTGGGGGGGTTTGGGAGGGGGGGAGATAAGAGAGAGGGAGAGGAAGAAACCCTAGAAAAAGAAAAAAAATAGCATGTGCAGAGAGAGGAGGAAGAGAGTTATGATTTGATGATCAAGTTCAACAAAAATAGTGGGGATAATTTTAAAGGGTAGAGTTGGAGAATTTTTTTTTATCAAAAATTAAAACTTTTGACCAACCAGTCCCAGTTCTAGTTCCACTCGTGACTAACACAAAATATATCTTTTAGTTTCAGTTCCAATTGACAAAAACCATTAGTTTTATTATCCCAACATGTTCCAATTCCACTAATTAGTTCTAATTGACTGATCCCGTAAGGGTGATTTTTTGCATCTAAATTTCTTTTAAAAAATGCCATGCAACTTGTAAGATAAAAATAAGTAATTTTGTTTTGTTTTAATGTAAATTGTATTATAAATTTAATTCAAGTCTTTATTTTATATTAATTTGTAATGTTTTTCTATACATTCGAAAGTTATACCATGCCCACGCATCAAGGCATCAGTTAACATATGTTTGTAACCTAGTATATATCTCAAACTTTTAACTTTTAATTATCATTCTATTTGTCCAAAAGTAAAGGCAATATGGCGGGTAATATGATGGCATGTTTGGGATTTTGCTTCTCTTCGATGGTTTCTTCTTTAAATTATTTGTAAGAGTTAAAATAAATAATAGTTATTTATGCAAATAAATTTTAAAAATTAAACAATAATGAACTCAGTCGGTTGATTTTCTTTTTACACATACTATAGATTTTCTTCAAATTTTGACAACATATTATTACTGTTTTTTTCCGTCCAGCCTGACTTCATTTCCAGGCTCCACCACTGGCAATATGCCCCCTTTTGAATCGAAAAATCGCCCCTCGACTCTAACACCACTAATCTTTCCCTTAAATATTTTGCTTCTTTTCCCACCCTTTAGTAATTTGTTTCATATGACTAATTATCCTTCATGAGACCGACTACAGTCATATTTTTTTGCAAACTTTCTATTTTCTCACCCTCGTCAATAAAGATCCACTCTTATCTTGTAAATATGAGTAGTGAAAATGAGTTGACTAAATGGTAGTTTGGTACAATGTTAGCATGTTGAAAAGTGAGGGGGCTTCCCAAAATTTAGCCTTCTTGTCGAAATATTCTATTACTCATATCGAATTACTAAGTTTACAGTAAAAGTTGTGTGTTGCCATAATATTTTGCATAAGTGAATAGTCTGTCAGGAAAATTTAGCTCTTTATTTGCAACAGTATTTTCTATACAAGATATGAAGCTGCCCATTAATCCAATAAGTAACAATATACAAACATGCTGAGCATTCAGAAATATTCGAACATTCACTTAAATTATATTGAAAGTTTCCATCTCATGCTACAACTACCTATCAAACTTAGCAAACACCCAAATTGCTTAAAACTCTGTTCGGATAATAACATAACCTCAACTTCCCATGGCAGTTATTTGTTTGCTCGGTCACAATCAAGAGAAAAATTTAAAGTAAAGAAAACAATTTTCTCATGTATCTATCCACTTTCCACAACTTACAAGTAAAGATACAAAATCTTGGAAAATTTAGCGGTGTTCTTCTAATTTGATTTACATCAAAAGGGGGGGAAAGAGAGAAGAGACAAGTCCCAAGTTCTCCCCTCCGCATATTTTTCTATCTTCGATTAGTCCGTTCTTTTTTGAATGGGTTTCTTCTCTTTGCTAGGGTTTTGAAAGTCGTCGATGCTAACTGAAGTATAAACTCAGAAAATATCTTGTAGGGTTGAAGCTGGTTATAATCACTACAAAAACCGGAAAGAAAACAATTATTATATTGTGCTCAAAGTGAGAAGTGAAAACCAAGAAAAAGGTACTGTTCAGGGTAGTTACTTAGAGGCGATAGAATGATGACGAGGCCAATCGGGTACAAGAAGAACGTTGTTTTGTCCAAGAATGGAAGTACTGCATTCGACATTCAGTACAAACAAAGAGAATAAAAAATAAAATAGGAATAAAATAAGCTGAATTGCAGGAAACTTCCCTTGCTTGTACACGAATAACTAAATACTGCCCTCTCTTTCCTCCAACTGTAGCAGCCATTTGTTTTTTCAATCTCCGCAATTTTTATTTCCAATATACACTTGAGTTTTTTTGTGAATTTATCACTAAATATTTTAACACCTTTACTGAGGGTGTTTTTGGAATAAAAAGTCGCATAGATGGAAAAATGTAAGACAATTTTCGAAAGAGAGGGCGGTATCCTGTCAAAAGTGAAAGGGAGGTCTCCTGCAAATTAGCCAAAATAAAACAGGAATAAAAACCAATTATATAAGAAGGACTTGATTACATACCATCATAACCTAGGAAATTTAGATAGTGGTAGTAAGAGATGGCCGCCATGAAAAGCAGATTCGAGAGCAGAACAGGAAAAAAACCATGAGCTACCAAGATAGGAGACACAAAGTATTGAACCACTGACAAAAGACTAAAGTTTGTTAGGAGAAAAATAAAGATAATATAATGATCAAACAAAAGTTCGATAAGGAGAAATATTTACCATAAAGCAAAATAAATGCGGGAAAGAACGAGTTGCAGTGCACATCAAATGCGTACAACCTACAAGATAGGAACCAGTTGAAGCAGCGGTAAAATTTGCAATATTAAATACATATACCAAGAGATGTTTGATGGAAGAAACTAGAACAGCCATTACACTAAAGCCAAGCCCCTAAGCATGTTGATTTCAGTGCACTGTATTGTTTGAGGGCTGTAAAAAAAAGTCGGTTTCCAAAACCAAATCTGCATTTGTACCCGTCTTGTATGCAGATTAAGCATATCAATATTTCGTATTCATCTACTAAAATCAAAAATTTCCAGATCTGTATTACAATATGGAAATATGGATTTAAGGCAAAAGAAATACTACGTATTGGAAATCAGATGTCCGATTGTATATTTGTATATACTCATTATTCTTTAGTCTCTAATCAGGTATCCATAATGTGCACGAAATACACCCATTATTAGAACCAAAACCGGATATTGTAATGCAAGATCTCTTGTATGTTCCTCCAGTTCTTATTCCCAAAGCACACAAACTTTGTTTTCTCTCCCTCTGTGTGTGTGGTTTTTTTGTGTGTGTTTTTGGGTGTTTTTTTTCATGGGGGGTTGGGGTTGGGGGGGCGGGGGGGGGGGGGGGGGAGCATTCTTGGGCATTTTAACCTGTAGTTTATTACTTAGTAAAGATATAATTGCTGATTTCTTCTTCTTTCTTCATTAAATAAGATTTCTTTTTTTAGTTCCTACTTTTGGCTTATTGATTGATGGACTTATTTTGAAGCATGTAAAATACTTGGTTATCTCACACTCCTCATAGATTTGTATATTTATCCAAATATAATGATCGAGTGTACTTTATACTTCTATATATTGAGTATGATTTTGGTAAACCATTGTCATCGAAATTCCATGTACAGTGACCATAATTATTTTACCTTTTACGACTTGTGCGGGTACTAATTTGAAAATATGATTAGTGTCATTGAGTCATCAAGTCCGCTGATTTGACATTCCCAACATGTGTATTGCAAGAAAACAATTTGCACAATTATTTTGTTTTGGGTATTTCCTGATAGGCTAAATTACAGCCCCCACGCCAATTTGATGCAGATTTGGCATTCACAACATGTGTACTGAAAAAACCAATTTGCATAATCATTTTCTTTTTTTTATATTTCCTGATAGGTTAAATTGCAGTCTACACCCCACTTTTCTCTTTCTCATTCAATTTTGCTCCAGGAGAAGGAAGCCCCCTCTTTGAATCAAAAAGCCACCTCCCTCTAACACCATTACTTTCCCCCAAATATTTTGCTTCTCCTTCCAAAACACCCTTCAGTAATTTGTTTCATATGACTAATTATCCTTCATAAGCTCGATTTCAATCATAGTTTTTGCAAACTTCCTAATTTCTCACCATAATTAATAAAGACCGACTCTATTTTGCAAATATGACTATATGAGTAGTGAAAATGAATTGACTTAATGGTTATTTGGGAAGAGAGAAAAGTAACATTTAAAGTTGAGAGGGGAGTGTTTGGGGGAGGGAAGTTGAGAGGGGAGTGTTTGGGGGAGGGAGTGCTGCTATTGGGCTACAATGAGTGGGTTTTCTGCAATTTAGCCCTCCTGATATGTCGAAATATTCTATTATTCATACCGGATTACTAGGTTTACAGAAAAATGTTACTGAGAGTCAATTGTTCTCTAAATATGTAAACGTAAAATCATTATCCATAATATTCTTACCTTGTTTCTTGATAGATGTCAAGAAATAAATAGCTGATCATGCCTTATACACCATAAAACATGGTGAGGGTGAGATATGGATAACAATTGAAGTTGAGAAAGCTATATAAGACATTTTACCAAATTGTTTACATGAGTTGACAGCAAGGCAACTATGAGCAAGAGAGAGAAATGCCATAGAACTTGGGGTACGTAGATTGCCTTCTAGGTCATGAAATTTAACCATATGCGATCTTGGAGCAAACCTATGAATTCTCGTAGTCATACAAAGTGTCTAAAGGAAGAGGTATTATGATATAATTTGCAATGTGAAATTTCTATCAACTCTAACGTGCATAATAAGCCTATTAGAATGTAAAAATATATACCTTGGTGGCATGCACACTAAGATTCAAAGCAGCACGTTCAAAACTCACTGGATGAGCATTTTAGAAGCAAGATTAAGATTCAACCAGAAGTTAAATTAAAGATATTTCAACAAGATTTGGGTTTATTAAGCAAACTAGCAAGAACAAGTTGTGGGCCTCAATTACAACAAGTTAGGGCTTGGGTGATGTTGCCGATGAAGGAGAAAGCGGCTTCTTGGTCGTGGCGAGAAGGGGCTTGATTTTGAAGAGTTAGAGTTCGGGGATATCGACAATGAAGGATTAAGGGAATAGCGGTAGAGGCGAAAGGGGCAGAAAGAGAAGAAAGATGAGAAGGTGGGGCCGTTGGTTTTGAAAGAGAAGAAAGAAGAATTAAGGTTGATTTTTGAAGCGGGTTCGAGATGGATAGAGGATCGACCGTGCTAAAAACATTTCCGGCCCAAAATCAAAACCGTGCCCTGCCCATGTCAAAGACCAACTGACACCAATTCGTAGCGCGACAACACAGACATCAGACACATGTCGGACACGAATTCATGTATCCGACACGTATCCGACACAGATACGCAATGCAATTTCCCGTGTCTGTGCTTTCTAAACTAAAGTTTTTGGTGGCGTCATAGAATATAAGATTATATCCATCAACCTCAACCTCTCACCATACCGAAGAGCCAAACAGACTCACTTTCCCAGAGTACACAAATGAATACATGTTTCCATGTAACTCTGATTTACCAATTAAAAAATGTTAATTGCACTTAAAGATGAATTAGGCAGTAAATGCGATAAAAAAAGTTTGTATGTGGGTGTTATGCAATTATGCAATCCAATGGATTTGCCAAAATAAATAGCTTGCAATTTCAATGATTTACCATTCAACACGCTGCTCAACCACATAGGTATTAGGAGCCTCCTCACGCAGATAAGCATTTGTCAAGAACCTATATCAAGCCAACAAAACAAAGCAAATCTTCACAAGAAATCACAGTAAATTGATTTGGTCAAGTATAATGCTAAGGTCGGTTTTCACGAAATCGCTGTAATTTGGTATTTTAAATTGCATGAATGTATACCAAGTAAATTAACACCTTTAGAATGTGCAACTATCCCTTGAAATTCGAATTTATAAGCACAGTAAATCAGCAATAATAAACTCTTACCAACAGCATGTGGCTAGCAGCGATCCAGCTAGTAAGAAATGAAAAACCGCCACTGAAATAACTGTGAAAACAGCACGTGGCAAACTCTCGCCATACCTAAAGCATGGAAAAATGAGTTAATATTCATGAGAAAAATCTAGAGGATGATACAAATATAATCAGCAATGCAATGCTATGGTCATTTTGATGAGTTCACCTTGCAGCAGCTATATTGACCTATGATTTAGAATATATGGGCAACATCACGGCGAAAGGGATCGGGGAACTTACGCAACACAATAAGCTGAAGTGGCAACAATTAAAAATAAACAGAAGATCACAACAAAAGCAGGGTCGTCCCGCGCCCACTGGTTTTTTGTCTCTGAAACAGTAGAAACAGTATATCGATGAAGTACTCAAAGAAAGATAAAGTGTTTCCCTGCTAAACTAAAGTTTTCAAACAAGTCCAGAAAAAAGAGAAAGGAGAAATAACTGAAAGAAAAAATGCAGCTATATAATAGAACTATTCTCTGTTGTTGCAAAATGTTGATAAGCTGGTCAGTTTACTTTTACTTAAATATCCACCACGACAACAAATATAAGAGCACTATCCATTCATTCAAGAATCTTTTTGGTAAAGAAATGTGCAAGAAAATAAATTTCATAGCCAAGTACAGGAGCTCTATAACCTTTTTAAACTAAAGTGTTAATAAAAAGGGAAGCTCCTAGTATAAAAGATAGCCAATCTAATTATCAAGTCAGTAAGTGCATGTTTTTCACTACCGGAGCATGTGCAGTAGGACCAAAATGAATCCAACTCACACAAGCAGGTTTCTTCAACGAGGCAAAGACATGATCCTTTCGGAACAGGAGCTAGCTCTTATCCACAAAGGCAGATCTTCTGAGTGTATATGCCCCCAATTATTTTTTAAAAAATTCGGCTAGTTCAAATCCAAAATTCTGATAGGCAACTTGAGGAACTCAATAGTTAACACATGAGCCAAGATAAATTTTCCTAACTTAATAATACCTCTATGTAAGCATATCATCAATAATAAACATCGACAATACAACATTTTTTTTTTAAAAATGGTCAACACAACTTACGCTTGTGATATTTTGTGTGCTGGTAGCTATTTCCCCAATTCGATTTCACATGCAAAATTCAAAAGAAATAACTTCCATTAGAATTTTCATCAAGTACTGTCAAGCGCATAATAATCAGAGGAACAATGATTGGCGATCGAACAAAGCTAGAGTTTAAATATCAAAACGTCAAACATACAAAGTGAGGAAAAAAAACTTCATGTCGCATAAAATGAAGATGATGATAATGCTTTCAGATAAATGACTTTTTTTGCCTTTACTGGGAAGGGAAAAATGAAATGAAGTATCTTATCAGATGTATAATCATTAATGACTGTAGGCCTATATAAGAACTGATGGCAAGGTAGGATTGTAGAACAAAATCAAGGGTAAATTTTATAAAACACCATCGGCTTTCCCGGTTTTTGAGATAACACCAATGACATTATAAATGCCATGTACTCCCCCAGGGGTATTTTTGTCCAAAAAAAGAAGGGCTTTTTTGTTTTTAAAACTGCCATATTCGGTTCATTTTGGAGCCGTTCGGTCTATATACAAGGCATTTTGGCTTTATTCGGTCCTCTTGTGCCTTGCACGAGTTAAAGAAACTAACAATTTTAGACAGCGTTGCTAGTTCAAGGAAGTTTCATGGTATTTTTAGAGTTTATTGGTGTTGCCGCACAAAATCCGAAATATCAATGGTATTTTATGAAATTTACCCCCAAAACAAAAGAGCATATCTAAGCATCTTGAGTCCTTGACTACTGTTGTTCATTAATAAATATATTGATTTCCAATTGAAAGGCCATGAAATTCAGACAGGCATGTAGTAATTTGGATTTTGGATTGACATGTTAGCGGTCTTCAACATTCCAGATTGACTCATGCAAATGAATGGAATTTTCAAGAGATCCCTTGTGGCTTACTTGACAGTATTTACTAATCTAAGAATACCTGCACTTTTAATTGCATGCCACATGAAGTATGAGAGTTGTAGTAGCATTCTTTTTGGGTTTGAATCACAATGAAAAGTGAAAAAGTGTTTATCACTTAGGTTTCCATGCTAGCGTAATCTCTCTTGTGCATGTTTCCAACAATTAATTTGTTCTCAACTTGAGGGAAAGTTGCACTTTAAGAAGGAAATAGTTGTTGGAGATCTAACTGCACCCAACCAAGCATGTCCAAATTATTAGTTTCATAACAAAATTTGTTTGAACTTGACCCATACAGGTCTGTAAGCTAAGGGAAAAAGCATTGAATCAACTTTATTTATATAGGTTAGCTAACTCAAATATTGCTTTCATATATACACTTGAGTCAAATTAGAGTGGATTAGATAGTTAAGATCCACACTCAACATTACAGATACATATGACATCGCCAATATTTCTTAAATTATTTCTCTTACTCTGTAATTATTATCTATTTAACACAGAACTTTAAGGCATTTTATTATAACCAGTTTCATCCATGAATGTTTCTGTCGTACATTTGGAAAAAATGTGAATCAAAACTCTCAAAAAAAAAATTGCACCAGACGGATAGCTACTTAGCTGTCACATTCCTCACAGGTGCTTCATTGATTGGAAAATGTATGTTCTTATATGTCAGCTTATAATACTAAATATAACCTATATGACCACATGAACACCTAACAATGACAGACCTCTTGAGGTATGTTTATCATAAACTATTTATGGTCAAGGAATGGCATACGGTACTTCAAAAAACCATACAGAATGTACAAAAAGATGGAGTAAATTATGTTGTTTTAGAAAAGGCACTCAAATTAGAAGCCACTTCTGAAGATGGGGAAGTGCATGCTTACATTAATTCACACAGAAAGTAAAGTGCTTTGGGGAAGAAGCTTACACAACTTTCGGTGAGGTGCAAAGCTGAAGCATTTGCCAAAACGTATATTCAATATCCATTTGTTGCCACTACAAGAAGCCAAAATTGAATAACATATGAGACATCTTAAGGCTTAAATATAACAAAGAATTAAATTTTATTAATCTGACTACCAACAAACACAGAAGTTCTTTACAATCAGATCCTTATACCGCATTCATATTAGTATCAAGGAGCCAGATCAGCAACCACTAATGCTTCAAGTAGGACAGATAAAGATAACAATGGGTAAAACCGCAGAACATTATACCGCGGGTTGATATATAAGAAGCCCTGAACACCATTTCCTCACTGGTAATTATAAAATGGGAAGTTGGACATAAAATTGTACACTTCAGCATCTACAGGCTACTTATAACATTGATGTTTGTGTCAGAGCGCTATAAAATATATTCTATATATACAAGAAGTAAAATGAAAAGGGTTTCCTTACATAGGTCCCCTATATGTTTAGTGTTTCTAAATACAATCACCATAACTTCATATGTTAAAATGAAAGCCCCCCAAACCTTCTAATTGACTATTATCCCCATGGTTAAGATAAATAGCACTTCAAAGAATTTTATGTTTACTTTGTTAAATCGATGTTGGCATAATGTGATTCGCTTTTGCCCTCTTCTTTTTCCGAGTCCTAGCCACCCATCTTCTCTTGCTCCTCCAAGCTCTGATCCCCCAACTCTTGTTCAAACTCCATTTACAGACTCGGCCTTCTCATTCAATTACAACTCTGCAACCATTGCTTTTCTTGCTCCTCCAAGCCCTATTCTGAAGCCGTAATAACCCACCTCATCCATTGCCCAGACCAGCACCTCAACTTTTTGAGAAGATAATGAAATGGGCTATTGGATTTTTCTTTATTTTATTTTATTATTTGGGGCGGGGGGGGGGGGGGGGGGGGGAGTAATAGTTTTGAAGAGAAGTGGGTGAAGGAGAGGGATACGGGGGTAGATGAGGGTATTACTCCATAAAATTAATCATTGTTAACCTAAACCAAGCCAAAAGGTTAATCAACCCCAAAAGTGGCTCTTGTTTTGGTAATGGAGAAGACAATCGAGCGTCTTATGAGAAATATAAAGATTTGCACCCCATTTGCCACATGCACTTTATGCTGGATCAAGCCATTTTCCAATCAAGCCTTGCAAACTCCATTACACTTTGTCACACCCTTGCGTGTGTGCCTGTGTGCGCGCGCCTCTCAATCAATTCTACCTTATAACACATTGTCAATATTATATTATGTTGAGAATGCGGTTAACATTTAGCCCCGCATTGGAAAAACCATAGGATGCATATGGGTATAGGATATAAGATGGGACAGACCTCGACAAGGCTTGAGTCTTTTGGATGAAGTCTCACTATATTAAAAGCCAATGTGCATCCATGTATGGACCCATATGTTGTGAGCACAAACCGAGTTTCACATGATATCAGAGCTTGAGTGTTTATTTGTCCACATTGCATATAAGGTTTGAGTTCTCACACGTGAAGTCCTCTTTGTCTACGTGTGTTGCACGTGAGGGGGAGTGTTGAGAATGTGCATATCGGAAAAACTATGGGATGCATCTAGGTATAAAATATAAGATAGGATAAACCTCCACAAGGCTTGAGTCTTTTGGATAAAAGCCCATGTGTGAGCACATGTGTTGTGGGCTCAAACCGAGTTTCACATATTATATAAAGAAAAGTTATCTTTCACCACATAAGATGTCAACTAAAGGTTCCAGGGGGGAGTAATAGTCTATGACCACATAAGATAAAACCACAAAAATATAAAATTTAGGTTCACCGCATGAGAACCATCAATAGGGGTCCAATCTACACATCTCCGTTGCCATTAGCTCACTGAAGTTAGCATTGAGATGCTCAAATGATCTGATCACCATCTGTATTAAGCTGAATCAATGAATTTCCACCAAACTCATCTGCTTAACGTACAAACCAAATCAAGCTCAAGTGATCCATCAGTCAATAATACTGGTGGCTTTCTCCTATACAATAATCTAGCTTCTCGATTATACTAAACTTCATAAAGCCACATAACTCACCTCAAGAACTTATTACTGATAAAAAAATAGCCTTTTGGAAAGTGCAAGAATGTTACTAACCATAGACAAGTTCTTTATGTAATGCTTAAAGGAATAATGCCCACAATAAATTTCTTAGGAACTCTCATCAAGAGAGGACTAACTGAAATATACCTTTCGCTAAGTTCTCTCAGGAGGAAACATGAATATGCCAAGCCTCTAGGTTATAGATATTTCACTCTTTGGTCCTGACATTCCAATTTCATTTCACTCATCTCATACCAGGTTAGTCAACATGGCTCATAATAGTTCATCATTAAAGTTGTCAAAGGCACAACTAGGCACACGCCTCAGGCATGAGGCACAACAAGACGCAAGAGTGCACCTCTTCGATGGCAAGATGCTGCATATTTCATAGGTTTCGATAGCACCTCATGTGTGCCTTATGAGAGGCGCAAGGAACACATGAGGCATACGCCTCTACTTATTTGTGAAGTGGGATTGATAAAAGGCCTTTTTAAGCCCATGCCTCCACTTAAATATGAAGTGCATTTGGTAATGGGCCTTTTCAACACCCAAAATGCATAACTGCTTCAAATTTCCCAATTATTCCTAATTACACAACCCAAGAGGATCCCTTTCACCGAGCAGAGAACCAAATTTTGCATGGCAAAGCTAGGACATAGGTTTGGAACAAGCCAAAGCTAGGGAACAAGCAAGGGGAGCCAAGTTCTGGTTCAATATCTTTTCAATTCTTCTTCTTCAATGACTCTAGGGCAAGACAAAGTGCTAAATCAAGGGCACGGGAAGAAGAATTTTGCTTCTTCTCACTTCCGTCCTAGGAATGGTGGCGACACCGGTCTGAGCTGAGGAGACCCTATGCTTCATCCATGCCCTTAGTCAATGATAAACATCCGGTTCAATTACCAAACTCTCCCCACATGACGGGTTTCTTTCACCGGTTCCACCGTACCTTTTAAACCTAAGGCAAGGTCATTTGTAAGTCTTGCAAGAAAAAGATGTGATTCAACCGCCTCACAAACAAAAGATGTTCATTTTTCTTCCATCCTATGCTTATATAGCTACAAGAGAAAAGTCGTTCAGATCTTTGTCGATAATATATTAAAATTGCATAGAATGGCACACTCAATTGTCAAAGACAAAGGATGAGTAGAGCTTCCTATGAATGGGATCTCTTACTAAAGGTTCACGAGATGTGTCTTATTTAGAGAGATATGTATTTTTCAAGGTAAACCTACAAGGGTCATGCACCAAAAGTTCCACCACTAGTAGAAATAACCGGCCGGTGTCAAGAGAGAAATTAAACTCATTCTCACTCTCTCCTCGTCTTATTCTCCACTCCTTACAATTGACTTGATAAGAGATTCATTCATCTTTTCTTTTCAAATATTAAGCATTTGTGCAAATATTCAACTTTTTCTATGATTTTTCAAATAATTAAGCTTTTTGTTCATTTTTCATGGAAAACGAGAATTTTTTTAAAAAAACGTTAGTTCAAAATAATCATAATTGAAAGTGTACTGAATTATTGATGTAAAATTGCTAGTACTATATACTGTTGTTAATTAGGTATAAATAAGTTCATGGATTATATTTAATACATTTGGCTAAAGTGCAGAAAACCTCTCTTTTGACTCGAAAGAAAATGAATCTTTTTTTAAAACTGCATTTGCCCCCACTCAATTAATTGTTGTTCTTTTTTCTGCCAAAAGCAAACCACGTGCATAACATATGACCAAATCTTGGTAAAAAATACCCTTATTTCAGAAAAAATAAGAAGAAAGATATTGAAGAGGAAGAAGAGCGGGGCGAAAAGGATTGCGAATTTGAAAAATTCAAATAAAGTTGGAGATTTTAAGAAGTCAAAGATAGGTTAGTATAATATGGGTAAAGGATTAGAAATTCGGTAAATTCAAAAAAGACCATAAGGGATTAAGGGTTTGAAAGTACAAGAAGACGAAGATTTAGGAATTTAGGTTAGGATTTAGGAATTCATGTTAGGAATAGAGTTAGGTGTGGATTGGTTGGATAAATGATTAGGGATTTGAGAAATTCGAAGAAAAAGAATAGGGATTAAGGAAGATGTAATAAATTGCATATAAAGGGTTTTAGGGATTTAAACGCTTTCAATGCTAGGCACGAGATGGAGTTTGAATGGAAAAACCAAACATGCTTAAGTGATGAGAGAAAATGTATGTTTTTAATGGTTTCCTGCCTTTGAGTCAAAAGCAAGGTTTGTTATAATTTAGCCTAAATATTTCCAAAAAAACTCTTAGGCCCTGTTTGGTAATGGAGTCAAGTATTCCTAGCTGTAGTTTTATAAAGTTAGCAAGACTTAACTCCCAAATCCTAACTTTACCCTGTTTGAGGGCTCATTTTGGAATTGAGATAACTAAAGTTATCTCACCTTTAGAAGTAAGAAAGCTGCAGTTATCTAAACTCCAATCTGATCAAAGTTTTTTAAACTCTATTTTTCGAGTTTGGGGCTTGCAAATCACAGCTTGCATCCCCTATCTCCACTTATAAATAAACCAAAATTATCGCAACTCCATACCAACAGAGCCTTAATTAATCAACTGCCTCAAACGCGTCCTACAACCTTTTCATCCTATAACGCACCTTGTGCCTTGACCGCTAATGTTCTCAACAGCTAGATTTTACTCTTTTGGATAAGCTCCATTCTATATAGATTTCGCTGTAGAAAACTATAAATATGTTAAATTTTCTCTATTCATAATTGTTCACAGTTTACACTAGACGTCGACTCTTATGTCCTCCATGAATTGAGCTAGCTGTGCGATGTTCAATGCTGTAAAACATGTATCTTTTTTTATTCACTTTGTAAGTGTATAACGAATGATAAAAAAAACGGATTATACGTTGTATAACTAGATTACACAAAATTATATATATAATTTTTAATAAGTATCAACGTGTATATGTTAAAAAATACGGAAGAATATGAGAATTGAGAAGATAGATGTTTTAAAAACGGCAAAAAAGAAAAGTGACCAAAAGCCTAGCCGCTGAGAAATCAGCAATCATATTTCTTTATCTAACCATGTTATTTGTTGTAAAATTTTTATTACTCATTAATTAATAATGGTTTTTATTTAATTCTTGCCCCTAAATGACTAGAGCATCATTTTCAAAGATGTAAACAACTAAAACTACCAATGAAATTTAAGTGTTATTCCCATTCCAAAAGAAGTCAATACATATTTAACAAGACTATAAAAGTACTACTAATGTGCTCATATGCATCTAAGTACACCTTTTTAAGTAACCTTACTTTTTTGTCTAACCGTGTTATTTCTTGTAGCCTTGTTTCTTTATCTAACCGTGTTACTTATTATAAATTATTTATTAATCATTAAGTGCAATAGTTTTCTAACTAATTTTTTATTTTTTCTTCTAAATGACTAGCTGGCCATTTTCAAAGACAAACAATTAAAAATACCAATAGGATTTCGGTTAGATGTTGTTCTCACACTAAAAGAAGTCTGAACACATATTATATTAGACTTTATAAGGAGTATATAATTTATAAGGAAGATGTAATAACACATTACATTGAATTACACATCTTTAACTAACAACAAAAGTATATTTACATAAATATTAAGGTGATAACAGCAGATCACTTAATCACCTAAGCTATCGCTTTTGAAACGTTAGAAAAGACGGATTACAAATACGCTAACAGGTGATGGGAAAGGATCCTTTGGACCTATATTAAGTGATATTTAGTTTACGCATTATTTGATGGGTTTTGCACATGATTCACACGCCGGTTAAATGGATTCCATGCACACATTTTATTAATGTTCTAAATTTCGGATATCGGTATTTTGTTGGCCCGAAAATTTTGATGTCGGATATCAGATATCGTGAAATGTCGGATGGCATTATCAAATATTAGATTCTACATTTTTGTAATATAAATATCTTTTATATAACTTAATATTTGATAAAATATTAACTACTAGATTTTTTTGTTTTAATAAATTTATATCATCCTCAATAGCTCAGTCATAAAGCAATCGCTTATTAAGCGAACGGTCATAGATTTGTATCCTACTTGAAACGAGAACTGAAAGAAGGATGATGAAACGAGTGAGATGAAACGAAATTCCTGCAAAGTTGATCCAAAATCCAAATGGACTAGATTATTTACAAAGCCCAAAACCCAAAAAAGAAAATCGCCCTAAAAAAATCTTTTCCCTCAACAGTAAATGTCGGCCTAAACGCCATCATCATGACATTTCCTGCGAAATCATGAAATGTCGGCCTCCATTCATCAAATATCGTTACCCGGATTTTTTTTACATGTGTCGTTTTCTTCTGAAAACCGGCATTTCGATGATGTCGGCCGACATTTAGAACATTGCATTTCACAGAAACCCAATTATGCGGTCATACGAACTATAAAGATTATTCGATGAGTTGCTAGTTAAAAACATTTTTTACTTATCATCCTTTTAAACCATGTTTTCCTACATTCTTAGTAGGTTACTTACGATTTTTTCGTAGGTTTTGTATATATGCATATTTTTAGTTAAAATAGATGACCATCTACTCAGTGCATAGGCACACTAAACGGTACCCCTATCTCTCAGCTCCACCAAGTGCTTTTTACAACCTGGGCTATTTCACTGTAGTAGTATATTGCAATTTTCCATTTAGCATTTCCTCACTTTAGACACTAAGCATCCACTCATAGGTCACCTTTCCGAAATTGAGCTAATGGTGGTGTGTTCAATGTTGTAAAACACATTCGTTTTGCAAGCGCATAACACATATGACACAAATGATTAAATGTTGTGTAACCAGATTACACGGGAATATATAGATATAGATTTTTAATGGGTTTTTTTCTAAATGACACCTCCATAACTTATTTCTATATATCACCGTCAAAATTTTGATATTCTATATATCACCCCAGAACATATAAGGTATCCAAAAATCACCCCAAAACTATAAATTATCTAAAAAACACCATCAAAACATTTTCATTATCTAAAAATCATCTCTGTTAGCTTCTAGTATCAATTTTTTTTAATTCGAGTTGGGTTAGCTGAACTAGAGTTGTAGGTTTACGAAATAGAAAATTACAATTAGCTTATTGCTCTTTTATTCTCTTCTCTTAATATCTTCTTTTCTTTTTCCAAATTCACTTTATTCAATCTATTAGACTGACTGCATAAGACCCTTGATTTCTTGGTAAAACCAACGCTAGACTTGACATTTACGCTATTAATGTTGGAAGAAGGGTCATTTTCATTGTTAAAGAGTATTTCATCCAAAAATTAGCTCAGAAAGGAAATTTGGATAACTTACAAGTTTAGGGGTGATGCATGGAATATCAAAGTTTTGGGGTGATATTTAGATATAGGTAAGTTTGAGGGTGATATATAGAAAAAAACCCATTTTTAATATGTATCTACATGTTTTATGTAAGAAATCCCGAAGAAATTCAAAATAGATAGAAGAAAAATATGGTGGCAGGCGAGGGTAAGGATAATTTAGGCCTATAGTAAGTGATAATTAGTTTGTGCGTCATTGGCTGGGTTTTGCACTTAGTACAGACACCGATAAATGGCTTTTCACTAGCATATCTCACATAAGGTCAATTATGCGGTCATACGATCATTTGATATTAATCGACAGAGTGCAAGTCACGAAAACATTTCTGATTAATATTTATTTTCCAACATTCATAGTGTTGACTTAGTTATCAGTCGTCAACCCTTCGACTGCAACATACCAGACTGCCTAGGATCTCACATCCTGAGTTGGGTTCATCCGTCCCATCACAAGCCAGTCAAACTGGTGCCTAATAAAATAGTTGTCTCAAACTAAGTTCTCTCTCTTTAGCTTGCTCCAAAAACACAATTTTTCTCACATTTGGAGAACACAAACTCCAATTCCCCCTAACATGTTATGATTTCTCCTACATGTGAAATTATATAATATAATTTTAGTAAAATCAAATTAAGAACTCGATCAACTATTTAAAGAGAGAGAGAGAGAGGGAGGGAGAAGGGGAGAGAGAGAGAGAGAGAAAGACCTAGAACTTGATATTTCCGACAGGTGCTGACCTAAATTTGATCTCAAACACAATTCCAAATCGAAATCATCACAATCAGTTCAATTCAACCCCTAGGCAACAGTCTAATGATGAGGTCAATCAAGAACAGAGCTTAATCGATCTAAACGTACCTTGATGATTCTACGGAGATATTGAGCGAGGACAGGAGCGGGGCGCACGTTAGATGGCGTGCGTCCTTTCATCACCGTCGGCAACATCTCGGTTTCTTTCCCCCGCCTCCCTCTCCCTCTCTCTCTTTCTCTCTCTTCTCGAGATCTGAGTGGAATTTTGTGGCGATTGTCGACGAGATCTGTGTTTGTAAAGCAGTGAGCGAAACAGAAGTTTTCTTTTTCCTTCTTTAAATTGCAAGAAAACCCCTCATTTTTTGCTTGATTGCAAAATAATATCATCTATTTTATGGACCTGCGCCTCTCCCTTGGTTAAAAAAACTAGCATGGTTTTTTCTTCATCTTTCGGATGGCAAACAGAATTAACACTTTTCAGTAAAAAGAGCATTTCTCATCTATAGATCCATATGTAGACCTAATGAGAGTTGGCATCCATGCGTTTTGAGCTTTGAAGATCAGCTTGTAAATTGCTGATCATCCAATTAAAATATGAAAATGTCGTCCATCGTGGGAGAAATTTTCTTATGCTGCGGCAGATATGATTACAAAAAATCCTTAATAAAAATATTAATTACTAACTGTTAATCCATAATAGAAATAAAAAGATTAAATGCAGGTTTTTTCAAAAAGTAGTATGGATCTCTGCCTTTCTAACAGAAGGAAGGAGGTTTTCCAACTCAGCCGTTTTCCCTAATTAGATTATGTTCGAATTCTGTGTTGCTTTGCATCACAGAAAAAAAAATGTAGTTTGAGACCTCAACCAAGTTGGAGTTCATGGTTGCAAATGGAGATTTTGCTTGTAAAGAATATAATATTTACACAATAACAAATCCGGCATTTATCATGTATGTCAACCTATTATTAAAAAGAACATGAAACCACGAGAGCAAAAACGTGGCAGATTCAAAAACAAAACTTGCTTTTCATTCCACAAAATGAAACTAAAGTAATATTGTACAGGGCACAAATTCTATTAAAATCTTTTATTACAAGAAAAGGTCAGTGCTTTACAATTTTCTGCCAACTTAAATAACTATAAAACTCTACAGAAACCAACCTATAGCTCTCATCTCCTTTCTGATTACAGCTTTCTTAATCACTCCAAAAGAAATACAAAACCTGATATCACAACACCTGAGATTGCAAAAATTGGTTACAAAGACGCGCGTGCGCATGAATTTCTTCGCCTACGAATTCGGTTTGTTCATTATTCGAACTGGCTTAATGAGTTCATCCATGCATATATCAGAGATATCAGAATCAGATTCTTTTATATTCCAATCATTGGATGCATTGTTTTCAACATAGTAACTATCGCTGCCATCGACGAGGCTAATATAATCAGCAAACAAGCAAAAAGGATCAGCACTCTTCTCAATAGCATGTCTTTTCGAAGAAACAGATAAAGTATCATCCTTGTTGATAGAGTTTGAACCAAAGTAACGGCCTCTTGTGTTCTCAACGCGTTTTCTCTTCTTGGATTTATTCTTGCTCTTTGGGTGATGTAACTTGCATTTGGATCCTTGAGGACACTTTCCTGTAGCTTCGAAGAGGGGGCACACACAACTGTGCTTCTTGCGGCACTGCTTATATAGAGTATGCATAAAACTCAGATCTTTGATAGATGGTTAGATACATAAATAAAATCTGGGAAACAAAAATATATATTTGGTTGCAAAATGTAATCCTCATCATATATGCCATGTAATCTCTTCTAAGAGAGAAGATCAGGTATGAACCTAGGTTCCATTACACAATATAGCAATAATACTAGTTCTCAACCTGACATCAACTCTTTGATTATTGTTGAACCCTGGTAGAGAGAAAGTATGGACAAGAGGAGGATTTGCGATATCTTTGTAAACTACAGGGGAAATCTAGAAAGACAGGTAATAATGGGTTTACAACAGGCGAATTATGCTCGACATTATGACAAAAGAGAAAGCCATTCATCGTCTATCGTAGCTAAAACTTATGACTAAGCAACTCTACCAACTGAATTATGCTAGGCTCTATCCAGGCTGTTTATTAAACGGATCATGGTGGCAACCCGAACCATCTTCTATACGGATTATTTTACCTAACAAAAGCACATGCACATGCACCTACACCAATGCCCACCACCTACTCTCTCTCGCACGCATGCACACACGCGCACACACGTGGAAGTAAGGCTTGAACTTATTGGCAGGGAACACAAATGTCTTATTGCACACTCTGAACCCAATATTTCCATTTACTTATTAAAAAATCAAAGTAATATTTCTCGGGTCATATCAGTTAATTCGAGCCAAAGGTCTTAACCCAACCCATTTAATGAAGGGTCGGATGGGTTATCCTGAATTTAATAAATGGTAATTCAAATAGCTCCGTTGTTAGTCACCGCTACCCACAACCATGCCAGACTTCGGATATTCAATAATTTCAATAGACCCATGGGCTTTTTTCAACTTGTTCAGATCACCTTGTCTTTCCATTGTAGTTTCCGTCTCACTCAACATGTGGCATAAACACTGCACGGGAGATGCACATAAAGTTGGCATTGGAATAATGAAAGCTTAAATAAAAGCAAAACTATTGGGAGGCAAGGGTGGACCAAAAATAAGATGGGTAAAGGATGAACATAACTGCATGTTAAACAAGGCCAAAATTTTAAAGGTCAAACAAAATCAAGTCGCCGCTAATATGGCCTAGGACGATGACTGTAGTTTTCACATTGTAGTTGATCATCTCCACGATTGTTTCACTTTCTTCGCTAGGATGTTGATGGCATTTGTGCATTACTACACATGCATGTGCAGGACTGGAGGACAAACGACCTCTGCAAGAATGGTTAAGATGACTAGAGGATAAAGACCAACGCAAGAGTGGTCAATATCTTCACTTGAATTCTTACACTAGGCAACTTTCAATACTCCAAAATCCTGCTACTTCTTTCTCTCCCCTTCTAACTATATTATCATCTTATTTCTTCCCCTTTGGAGCTAATTATAATGCTGGTCTCTAGTATATTAGAAAACAATTTCAAGCATGTCCTTCAATTTTTCAACTTTTACTTTTCTATTTTATCTTTATCACCCAAGAAAAAGCGAGCAAACGCTTGCAAAGAACACCAAAGATCCCCCAAATCTTGCTCAGCTCTTGAAGGGTCATTACTGTCTTGCTTGAATTCTCTTCTTAAGTGTTTTTCACCGAGTGACCAATTCAGTGTTTACCGCCAAAAACATAGACGAACTGGGATAAATCGTCTTACCTGAATTTAAGGGCAGATGTTATTTGGACATATCCATCCACCTCTCCAAATATACCAAGTTGATTTATGGCACCGTACATCGGAGGTTTGGACGGATGCGACCGATGTAGCGTAATTTTATCAGATTTTTTATTGTGGGGACGCTCTTCCCTGCAATTAACTACGTTATCGTGTCACGATAACTTTCTCCTGCTTCAGTAGGTCACTTCGTGTCGTGTTATATATTTTGTTTATTATGATTGACCGTGAATTGTATACGGAGACTAGTTTATGTTGTCGTCCTTAAGGCCCGGATTAGTCCAAATTTGTACATTAAATTTGAGTTTGAACCTAGGTTGTATATTCCATCAGTTCAGAGAATATTTTTTTTATTTAAGGACCAT
This sequence comes from Agapanthus africanus, assembly GCA_030015575.1. Lineage (NCBI taxonomy): Eukaryota > Viridiplantae > Streptophyta > Magnoliopsida > Asparagales > Amaryllidaceae > Agapanthus > Agapanthus africanus. Next base: position 354,536,150 of record JASDDO010000016.1, on the reverse strand, counting down.
GAATCTGATTTTAGATTAAGATCAACTTAAATATACGAGCATATTGGCTCAATTTATTTTAACTAAGCATACGTTAGTCTTATATGACACTAAGATCAACTTAGAAATATGTTTAAGAATAATTAAATTTTATTAAGATCCATCAATAGAGCGTATGAGCTCAGCTGCAAGGAACAATATGGGTTCAGAGAAATTTCAGAGACTCGAGCAATTTTAGGCTCAGTCTTGAGCTTTTTCTATCATCCAGCAGTGCTAAGCATTTGGTCTTTTGACTACGGATATGATATCCAATTGATGTTTTGGCGCTCACGTGAGACACTCAGACTTGGGCGTTGCCCTATCAATGCTAAGCACTTAGTCACTTTAACTATATAGTGCTGAGCACTTTTATACAGCACTCACGTGTGGAGCACGTAAGACGCCAGATCCTTATTTATGGGCGCTCACGTGTAAAGTATGTGAGATGCTGAGTTTTCATTTATGAGCGCTCGCGTGAGGCGCAGAGTTTTCATTTACGGGCGCTCACGTGTAAAGCACGTGAGGCGCTGACTTCAAAGAATTTTTTGGGTGCTCACGTGGGTATCACGTGAGGTGACGAGTCCTTTTAAGATTTAGTCCCTGTTTATATACTTTTTTTAAAAGAAGTTGAACTTCTGTTAATAGTGTTTTGGCCATTAATGATCACCTTGATCTCTATTTTAAAGATCTGAGATCGGTTTTTTGAGAACCAAGTTCTTTAGTTGCTTTTTGTGAGAACTAAGTTCTTTGAAGAATTAAACCTTGTTTTTAGAGGAATTAATTCCTGAAATATGCGTTTCTTTTCTTTTCTTCATATTTCTTTTCTTATACCTAGTTTTTCCCCTAGATCTTGAGTCTGAAGAACAAAATCTTCCCAATGAGAATTAAATTCTCAACTTATGGGAAATTTCTTGCGGATCTCAGATCCAGAGAAAGAACAAGTTCTTTATGGAGGGTTAAGCCCTTGTATTTACATATATTAGGTAAAAGAGATATTTTTTATCTCTGTTTTTTCTTTACCTAGGGTTTGAAAGAAGGAACTTTTCTTCAACAAGAAGAAATAAATTCTCAATTGTAACTTTCTTTTTATCGGCTTATGGGGTTGATTCTGCTTTCGAGACTTGAAGTCTCGGGTTCTTTATATAGGTGAGGAAAATTTGTTAGTTTAGGAGAAACCCTTATTTGAGAGATCTTCCTCTGATTTTACAATCAGATGGTGATTTTTAATCGCCATTGGATCCAAGATCCAGGGCTTTCTGATTAACAGAATATATTTTTCTTGTTTATAACAAGATTAGAGAAAATATTTTCCATGCATAGTATTTAATTCTATTTTTTAATTTAAACGGTGATTTTTTAATCACCATTGGATTTTTAATCCAAAGGTTCTCTGTTTAACAGAGTATAGCTTTCTTGTTTAGAAAAATTAAGGAAATATTTTCCTATATAGAATTTAATTTTATCTTTTGATGATTTTTTTTTAAAATCACCATTGGACCTTTGATCCAATAGCCCTCTGTTTAATAGAGAGCTTCCTTATTTAATTTGATCAGGAAGATATTTTTTCCCTAATAGAATTTAATTCTATCATTGGATCTTTTGATCCAACGGCTCTCTGTTTAAACAAGATTATTGTTCTTATTTTAGGAAAATATTTTCTCATGTAGAATTTAATACTACCCAAAACAAAATGCTTCAACTTAGGCGCTGACGCTAGCACGTGGCGTAGACAAAGAATTTAATTCTTGCTGAAACAGATACTCATGTGCTTTGCATGCCGGCGCTTACGTGCCTTTCACATGAGGCGTTGGCCCTAGGATTCAATCCTACCAGAGATAAGTGTCCACGTGCTTTGCACACCGGCGCTCACGTAAGACGATGCCTTAGGATTTAATTATATCCAAGACATGCATCTACGGGACTCTCACGTGAGGCGCCGATTCATTTTATGATGGAACAAATGCCTCCCACCGTTCTCACGTGGCTTGCACGTGAGTGCAACGATGTCCAGCCTTTTAGTCGTCCGATCCGTCTTGAGATATAAGGAATGTGAACCGACCCCATCACTTTATAAATAGGGCATTAAGCCCTAGACGACAGCTGCGCCAATGTCTTTTCTCCTTGAGAATTTTATTCTCCGTTAGTTTAGCTCTGTCTTGAAGCTTGGTTCTTCATTTTTCACAGATCTACATTGTAGGCCCACTCTGCCAAAAATTTCTTGGTAAGAGTGTTTTTCAGCAGAGCTTAACTCTTGCCTTTAGAACATTGTTCTTTAGAAATTTTGGAAGATTAACTCCATTTTTCGTCACAGAGCTTGCTCTAGCATATTCCCCTTGGGAATTTTCTTGAAGTTCTGACTTCATATATTGTCACGGAACATGGTTCTGAATTTTTATTTTAAATCATACTCCCTTTAAGGATTTTCTGAAGTTTTGACTTCACTTGCTATCACAGAACTTAGTTCTGATTCCAATTTCAAATAATCTCCCCTTTGGAGATTTCTTGATTTATATCAATTCAGAAGAGCTTTGCTCTGATAATACTTTTTCTTAATATCAAATTCCGTATTTGGGGATTTTTAGGGCTTAATTCCCTTTTATTTTGTAGAGCTTAGCTCTAATCTCGTTTATTTTTCCTTTTAAGGAAATTTTGGTATTTTATACCATTTTATAAAACAGAGCTCTGCTCTGAAAAAATTTATTATTATTAAATCCAGCCTTAAAGAATCTTCTTCGATTTTCTACTAAGCACATGTTTCAATCATTAATGAGCCGCCATTTTGATTTCGTGGGGTCCACTAGCACTTCTTGCTAATTTTCCACCTGGTTTCTTTTCAGATACCATGGCTGCTCATTTGTATGACATCGAGGAGATTGTTTCCTATGAAGAGATTCACATTCAAGGGCGTCTTCAAGACCAGGTGTATACCGCCGCCCAATACGATGATATGATGTGTCACTTCCATGATCACAACGGTTGATTGCTCCTCCGTCGCTCTACCTTTTTGAAAATCGTCGTTAGGTCAATCTGGGAAGCTTTACCTGGACGTCATGAGACTATGCCGCTTCAGGTGCTCGATGACGCTGAAGACAAGATGCATTCAGTATATCTGCTGGGCCTTATCTCGAAAAAACGGAGAGATGATCTCGTCACTATCTTCCACCGCGTCTTCCAACAAAAAACAATAGTATCATCGTATCAGAGGATGGAGGACATCAGCGGTGACCCTGAAGCTTGCATCCGAGAGAAGATGAATAAGAAGATGGTCGATGAAGTGAAAATGCCTTGCTCAAACTTGCTTTTGAGTTTGAGAATCCGTGTCCGGAATTTAGTGTCTTGCCACTGTAGATCCTGGATGATACGGTAGCGTATGTTTTTAATTTTGTTTCTTTTTTATTTCCTTTGTAGTCGTCCTTGGCGTCGGTGTGTAATTCTTTTTTCTAAAATATGAATGAAAAGCATCTTTCGCTTTCATATCTTTTCTTTTCTTTTGGTGTTGAAATTGGTTTATTTGCTCATTTCAGAGTTTTTAGTTTATTTACTCATTTCGAAGTTTTTAGTTTACCTTGCCCTTTGATTTACAGACAAACTCGCCCTAACGTTGAATATAGATAACCCCATCTTTTATGATAGGGGTCCGTTAGGTTTGTGGTATTGGGTTAAGTCTATCATACCGTCGCGTTGGCTGACATATTCTCAATATGCAATCCCTTGAGATGCGGCTCGTGTAGCCACGCGTCTGTTGTGTCTATGATCCCTTCCGAGGCTGGACAAGACATTTTCAAGTAATTTTTTTAGGTTGGAATATACATATTACCATCGGAAGATCAAGCGTTAGGTATTGCCATAGCACTTTATTTGAGGTTTGGCTTGATTTGAAGCCCCGATGAGTCATAACTGCACCCTTCTTGGATGGGATGACATCCAATGGCCTCTAGGCTTGCCATCAAGACCCGAAACTAGGCACATTTCATCACTTCACTTTCGCTTTGGTGTCGCACCGATTCTTCGTTGAAGGTAGAAATCCGAATGATCTCTATGTTGTATGTATCGCAATCGAGATCTGGAGCGAGGAATATGCCATTGCTCTAATTTTATTTGATAGTTGCGTCCGCACCCTGTTGGAATGAGAAACGTTGGGTAGTCTCTAGGCTATAGATGTGCCGTCAAGTCTTGTTTCTTCTTTTGACGAAATATGATGAGAAGATATGGTTACCTTTTTTTTATTTGTGCCCATGGATTGTATACAAGAGTCGATATGGACCTACTTGCAGGGCAGAATTTTATTTTTTTATTTTTTTATATTTCCACGATGCTCTCTTTTCAGCTTTTCATATCGCGAAAGTCGCGATTACCCAATCATTTCGGCTATTCCTTTGCGGTGCCAATCATTTCGGCTATTTTTATTTTTACTCGCTGCTTTTTATTGCGTGTTGTCCCATCATTTCGGCTTTTTTTCCTTTTTTCATACTCATCAATTTTGTTACGAGTCGAAGACTTGAGGTCTGATACCGGCTTTGGCATCAGTATCGCTACAACTGGAATATTGCCAGGAGCGACTCATCATATGCCATTGCCAGTTTCGGCCAATGGTGGCTTAGGTAACAGGTTTAGATCCCAGCAAACTAAGGCTTTTTCGACTTTACGAGCCGTAAAGGTCTCATAAAGGTCTCTCTCTATGGGTCGTGAGGATCTCATAGGTGGATTTTCTCCATAGAAGTCGTGGGGACTCCTAAGTGTATATTACTCCTGTAAGTTGTAAAGATCTTACAGGAATGCTTTCTCCTTGCTAGTCAAGAGGACTTGCAAGTGTCGTTCTCCTTGTCGAGCAACATTTCTCATTTTTAGTGGGACTTGGTCGAGAACATATGTATTTATATCCGTGGATTGTATACAAGGGTCGATATTGGACCACCTGTAGGGCATAAATTTGTAGGGTTATGATGGCTTAAGAACATGTTTAAATACCTATAACTTAAGCCTTTTGAATTTTATAACCGGTGAGGGTCTAACATAGGGTATATTCTCCTTACGAGTCGTGAGGATCTCGTAAGCGTATTTTCTCCTTAGGAATCGTATGGACTCCTAAGTGTGTTGCTCCTTTATGAATCGTAACAATCTCATGCAGGTGCTTTCTCCTTACAAAGTCATGAGTATTTTGCAAGTGAATCTTTTCTTTTAACGGATTCGCGCCTTTTCGGGTTTTCACAAGCTCGCCGGTAGTCCTGCTGTTTTTACTCACAGTGCCCTTTTGGGTTTTCGTCCGTGTCCATTCTGCTTGTGGACATACCTTTTTTTAGGCGACCCGTAAGGTAACGCACTAACAGTTGTAGATCACGACTTTCTTCGAAGGACCGCATCATATGGGACCCGGGAAGGATATGAATTGTTTATGTTCGTGGATTGTGCATGGCTGGTTATATGACCCATACCGTAGGGCAACATGCTAGTTTAAAAGACATCACGGTCCAATATTAGTTTAGGGACATTATGGTCCACCATTCTCTTGTTCGGAACGAAGTAATAGTTTAAGGACGTTTTGGTCCATCATTAGTTTAAGGACATTTCGGTCCAACATTCCTGCGTTTGGGACGACATGATAGTTTAGGGTCATTTCGGTCCAACATTCCCGTGTTTGGGGAGAAGTGATAGTTTATGGACATTTCGGTCCATCATTAGTTTAGGGACATTTCGATCTATCATTCCCGTGTTCAGGACGAAGTATTAGTTTAAAAACATTTCGGTCTGATACCAATTTAAAGACCCGGTTCATCATTCCCGTATTTGGGACGAATATTAGTTTAAGGACATCTCGGTCCAATGGCTGTTTGGAGAAACATTTTCTTCTCCATTCGAGCTGTCTATGGCGTGGCAGCTGTAAATTCGCTCCCGTTTCTTGGACCAAACATATCCCAACCCAGTTGTTTCCATCTTCCCATTAGGCTTCTTTCGTTAAGTCCCGGGGATATCCCAAATCTTTTTGTAGAATTGGGCTTGCCGAACAATTTGTTCGAGAAGTACGCCTTGGCGCTTTAACAGTTTCTTTAATCCCCCACATAATATCTTAGCATACGGATGGGTTGGAACCTATCAAGAGTAGGGTGGGCACCATACCAGACTTTTTTCTCCACCTTGATCTCCATAAATTTATAGAAGAGGATCATCTTTTCACATTATCGTCTTGAAGGCACGTATAAAGTTTACAGTTCCTGCACGCTGTATGTATTGAGCGCGTCAAGTTCCTGGTAGTGTCGAGACAGAGTCATCATAATATATACACTTTGATCCGCTTCGGCCAGAATATGTGTTGATGAGCGGACGAAGAACACCACGTTCGTATCTTTAGAGTCACTGCTAAAGACCAAGATAGGGGTCGATGGTTCAGGCTTATTGTTCTCTCTCGGAGGCTATCCTAAGTAGACTATTTGTTCGTCTTCCTCAGTATTATTTCCGAAGACCGGGATGGTGGCCACCGATTTTTGTTTATCTTCTCGTCTGTGACGCCTTTCAGTATCCTCAAAGGCTGGGTGAAAGTATTTGGCATCTTCATATTTTCGCACCTAATTCACTGAGAAAAGATTGAGCTCTCCCGTGACGGTGTACTCCGAGCCCTCTTTGAAATACTTCATACACTGATGTTATATAGAAGGGACGACGTTGTACTCGTGTAGCCAAGACAGGCATGTCGAGCAGAGCGTTATAACAAGTCTTGGCGTCAATGACATAGAATTTGATGTCAGTGACGAGCAGCCCGAAACGGAACGTCAATATTACAGACCTAAGTGTCCGTGACGACTGCGAGTCGAATCCCGAGATAGTAATTTTGCCTCGGGCAAGATGCTGAACATTCATACATATTTCTTTCAGCACCCTGATGTTGAGAAGATTGACGAAGTATACATCGTCGACGAGAATTTTCCCTATCTTGACGTCGTGGCAGTACCCGGTAACAGAGCAATCGATTATGCTCGCATGTACCGAGGGGCAGATCTCGCTAAATGTGATGTCAACCATATGGACCTCGCCAATTCATTCTTCATCTTCTCTTCTACGAAGATGGCTTGAAACTGATCAGGCTCTTGCAGAGCCTTGATCAATAAGTCTCGTGCCTCTTCGGACAAAAGCAAAGCATCCAATATGCTTTCTCAGCTGCGCAAGAACATTATAATCTGCTTTAGTTTTCTTAGGCGTGTCTTTCACGGCAAGCTCTTTGGCCACCTCTTCATCAAGGGCAATCTCGTTGGGTATCTTTCCTTTCCCTTTATCCTTTTTACTTAAACCCTTATTTGCGGGTCCGAAGTTCTTTTCAGACAGCTTGCGGTTACGCAGCTAGATGTTCTCGCAATCATTCTCCTCTTCCTCTTCTTTTTCCAGGGAGGGTTTTCAAAGAGAGAATCGAGTGGTATTTCATCCTCAGAATCGCTCTTGAACGTGAGAATTCGGGGGGTTTCCTTCTGATCTGGTACCAGCCATATAATAGCTACCAGTTGCTTCTTTATGTGCTGTCGTTTCGCCATTCTCATTTCGACGGACGCGAGCTTCGCGTTTCTCCTTCTTGAAATGTCTTCTGTAAGCAATATATTCTTGCCACCGCTTCTTGAAGGCGTTGTACTCCTCGATGAGATGAGCGATTCTTCGGTGGTATGCACAGTATTTTGGGTGTCCTCCACAATCGAAATATAGAACCCCGGGCATGTATATCATGAGAGGTGGCAGCTTCATTTCCATCGATAGAGCTTTAGCAAACCACTTCTCAATTTTGATATTGCTCTTATTTGTTGGAGGCGTGTCTTGGTTTGGTTGGGGATCTTTATGACTCGTCCTCACCGCGGCTTCTTTTTTCAGACGCTTAGCCTTTTCATATATGGTCGTCTCGCGTTCTTGGTCATCTTTGCTCTTTTGAAAAACTTCGTTTGGTATCTTTTCAATCGGGTCTTCTTCCGGCAATTTCGGAGAGTTTAGCGTCGATTCTGCCCCCAGTTTGTCCATGTCGTTGTCCGACGCCAGCGAAGCTTCATCGTACATGGACGAATGAGAGATCATGTGGCAGCTTGCCACAGGTTCCTCTGCTTCGTCCGATGAGTCATTTTCCTCATCGTCGTCATTGTCCTTGTTCTCAAGAATATGCTTGAGGAATTTTTTGAGTGTGACTAGCGTTCGCGCTTTCTGATTGTATTCTTCCAGCGCATCTATATATTTCTGAAGGTATATGCGCTTGTCGATATATTCCACAGGCTGCATAGGCTTCTTAGTCTTCTTTTTCTTAGAAGACTTCGAAGGCTTGACTTGGAGACTTGTCCCTTTATTGGCAACTTTCGGTGCAGGATGCGGTTTTAACATCCCTTCTATAATTTCGAGCCTAAACGGGCTTTTCCACTTGATCGCCGACATGCTTGTAGATCCTTCAGCATTCTTTTAGTTTTTGTCGAAAAAAATACTTCCCATGGAGCTTTTTCCATGAGAGAGCAAGATACCCCTGCGCATCCACCTTTTTGGGAGCGTGCTTTTGGGACGAATCTACCCTCCAGCCATCGGACAGTGCGAACTTCCCTTGCTGGTATTGGTCCTCGATCCAGTTTTTGAAGATGTAGCAGTTCTCGATTGGATGGCTCACTATCCTGTGATAGGAGCTGTAGTTGGAGTAATTGAAGTCGCCGGCTTGTGCGGGTCTCCGCGGGTCTGGTAATGTGATCAGATTATTTCGTATTGCCAGCTCAAACAACCTTCTCGTCTTATCGCAGGAGAACGAGTAAGCACGTCCCAACCTTTCTTCCAAGGACGGGCGCGTACGGGGGTTGTTTTGGCGAACAGGTGCTTTTAGACCGCTCGGTTGTTGCTGCGTGTTGGCACAAAGCTCAATTTTACTTTGCCCTTATTATTCTGAGGGTCCTTACTTGAGGAGGAAGGACCATGACCCATCTGGTCCATCCGTGCCAACTTATCAATCAGCACCAACTTATCAATCAGCGTCTGAAACGTAGTGGGCTTGAAGAAGGTCATGAACTGGGACACGTTCAATTGAGGATTAATAGTCCCAATGAACATTCCCACAGCCGGAAACTCCTCACTGCGCTGTTCGCATTTGGACCATAGGTTCCGCCATCGGATCGCATATTGGACCCACGTTTCCCCTGGCTTGACCCTAGCATTGATCAGCGGTGTGATCAGAGTGCGTTCACCTGCACTGGCAAACCTTTGCGTGAAGAGCAGCTCCATTTCAGAGAAGGTTTTCACGAAGTCATTTGGGAGCTCCGAGTACCATTCAAAAGCTGTCTCTGATAAACTTTCAACGAATTGGCAAAGCATTGTCGTCGCCTCCGGTATTGCCACACAAAGCTTCGAACCGTGCGACATGCTGATGGAGATTCCTCGTTCTTTTATTATATACATGGAACTTCATGATAGTATATCCCGGTGGGTACTAGGCCGGATATGGTCGCACGGTTTTAACCAGCTGATTTGCGGCTTCATTAGCCTGGTGAACTCTGATTTGCTGAGCAATGTAATCATCCAGGGCCGCCTTAAAGATTATCTCCTCCTTGGCCGTTGATAGGGCCGGAGGGTTTCAATGTTTTTCCTCTTTCATCTTCGACAATCACCGGAGGATCTTCAGTCAATGATTCTGGTTGGATCATCCCGACCATATCTTGAAACAGAAAAGTCATCTGCTTTATATTAGCAGCTTGCTCCGCAGCTTCCTTATCTTTCTTCTCCAGTACCCGTCGCAGAAACTCTATATCGGTTTCTTGCTCCTGGCGCTGCTCAGTTACATTGTCCGGGCTTTTTTTTGGTCCAGTGAGTTGCCATCTTAGCAAGCATTCCTTGAAGCTTCTGTTGTTACTCCTGAGCTTTCATTAACGACCGGGTATGCGATTTATGACTCACAGAAGCACGACTTTTCTCTTTACCGTTGGTCATATATACCGTATGTACGGTTATGCCCCCGACTTAAGGCGCTTGGAGCCTTCGCCTTTGGGTTTTGCCGCTAGCGATAAAATTTTCTCTGACCTCCCTCTTTTATGAGAGGTTGGAGCAGGAGCGCTATGACAAGCCTCTCTTTGTGAGAAATCTCCCGTTGTATGGCGGAGGAGCAATCGTCGTCTCGTCGGACCTTGGATTTTTTCGGTAGACGAGCCTAACTTTCATCGAGAACTGAGTCTTGGACTTTCCGCCAAACTCTATGTATTTGCGAGGAGAGCCGATGATACGGTTGCGCCGACTTTGCCTGTACTTCAGCTTCTGCAGACGGAGGTGATTTCTTTAGCACCGCTGTCAGGGAGTTTTTGTGCACTCTCCTGAACGGTTCGAAAATGTTCCCAGTTGGAACAGCAGCGTCAACATCCACCATAGGAGCTGGTGGGATAAGCCTGGAGGGAGAGTTGCCCCCAGCCTGTCTCACTCGGCGTCAGTGACGACATTGAACATGCCTGGCAGTAAAAACTGCCTCAGTATTAGGGACGTCTTCATCATGCCTTGGCGTTGTTGAGGAGCTTCGCTCGGTGTCCGCCTTTTGAAGACAAACATTTTTTACGGAGCTGGTGCAGAGTTGGCCAATCTGTCAAAGATCGACCGTTTTGGAGGTGAAGCACTTTTGCCGGCTTCACGCATGGTAGGAGTAGGGAGAGCCAGCCGTTTTAGGACAACCCCTTCTGGAATCATGGGCTTCTTTACGAGCCCGTTTGGGTTTTCTTTCAGCCTGTTAAAGACTGAACCTCTGAGGTTGGACGGCTTTCTGATAGGAGCAGTCACAGTAGCCAGCCGATCAAAGACCGACGTTCGGAAAGCTTCTTCTTAAGATGTTGAAGTGCTGAAGCTCATGGACGGGGGAGCATGGTCCTAAAAAAATAGCCCAGTAGTGGCTTGAGCAACCTGCCCCACTGGCATTGAGAAGATGGAGGCCGCGTTAGGCCCGTACGTCATTCCTCCGACTGGGGTGGAGTAGGAGTTGCTCTTGCACAGTGAGGCCATTGATTCTGAACAGAGACGAAACACCAAATTTTAGTATTTCGAATCCAAGGACAACCATGATCATTGCGAACCATGATTTTGTTCGTGAAACACGAAGTATGGAGTGGAAAAAGAAAGAGGTCCCACCGGACATGCCAGAATCTGTTTACCGCTGAAAACAGGATAGATCGTCTTGCCAGAATTTAAGGGCAGACGCTATTTGGGCATATCCATCCACCTCTCCGAAAATACCAAGTTGATTTATGGCACCGTATATCGAAGGTTTAGACGGATACGACCGTGTAGCGTGACTTTATCATATTTCCCCTCATTTGTGAGGAGTTTTTGATTGTGGGGACGCACTTCTCTGCAGGCGCAAACCCCTGCAGTTAATTACGTTATCGCGTTGCAATAACTTTCTCCTGCTTCAGTAGGTCACTTCGTGTCATGTTATATATTTTGTTTATTATGGTTGCCCGTGGATTGTATACGAAGACTAGTTTATGTTGTCGCCCGTGGGATGCAGATTAGTCCAAATCCGTACGGTAAATTTGGGTTTGAGCCTAGGTTGTATGTTCCATCAGTTCAGGGAATATTTTATTTTATTTAATGACTGTTAATCTGATTTTAGATTAAGATCAACTTAAATATACGAGCATATGGGCTCGATTTATTTTGACTAAGGATACGTTAGTCTTATATGAGACTAAGATCAACTTAAAAATATGGTTAAGGATAATTAAATTTTGTTAAGATCCATCAACAGAGCATATGGTCCATCGACAGAGCATATGGGCTCAGCTGTAAGAAACAATATGGGTTCAGGGAAATTTCAGAGATTAAGCAATTTTAGGCTCAGACTTGGGCTTTTTCCATCATCCAACAGTGATAAGCACTTAATCTTTTGACTACAGATATGATATCCAATTGCTGTTCTGGCGCTCACGTGTATATCACATGAAGCGCTCAGACTAGGGCATTGCCCTATCAGAGCTAAGCACTTAATCACTTTGACCATATAGTGCTAAGCACTTTTATACAGCGCTCACGTGTGGGGCTGAGTTTTATTTACGGGAGCTCACGTGTGGGGCATGTGTTCATTTACGGGCGTTCACGTGTGGGGCACGTGAGGCGCCGACTTCAGGGAATCTTTTGGGCGCTCACGTACGTTTCACGTGAGGCGATGAATCCTTTAGAGATTTAGTTCTGTTTATATACTTTTTTAAAGAAGTTTAACTTCTGTTAATGGTGTTTTGGCCATTAATGATCACCAAGATCTCTGTTTTGAAGATCTGAGATCGGATTTTTGAGAACTAAGTTCATCTGTTCCTTTTTTGTGTGAACTAAGTTCTCTGAAGGGTTAAACCATGTTTTTAGAAGAATTAAATTCCTGAAATATGCATTCCTTTTCTTTTCTTTATATTTCTTTTCACATACCTAGTTTTTCCCTTAGATCTTGATTCTGAAAAACTAAATCTTCCCGATGTGTATTAAACTCTCAACTTATGGAAGATTTGTCTTGCGGGTCTCAGATCCAAAGAAAGAACTAAGTTCTTTATGGAGGGTTAAACCCTTATATTTACAAATATTAGGCAAATGAGATTTTTTATCTTTGATTTTTCTTTACCTAGGGTTTGAGAGGAGAAGGAACTTTTCTTCAGCAAGAGAATTAAATTTTCAGCTTTCTTTGTATCGCCTTATGGGGTTGATTCTGCTTTCGAGACTTGAAGTCTCGGGTCCTTTATATAAGTGGGAAAAATTTGTTGGTTAGTTTAGGAGAATCTCTTATTTGAGGGATCTCCTTCTGATTTTATACTCAGGTGGTGATTTTTAATCATCATTGGATCTTTAGATCCTAGGCTTTCTGTTTAACAGAATATATTTTTCTTGTTTTTAACAAGATTGGAGAAAATATTTTCCCTGCATAGAAATTAATTCCATCTTTTAATTCAAACGGTGATTTTTTAATCACGATTGGATTTTTAATCCAAGGGTTCTCTGTTTAACAGAGTATATCTTTTTTGTTTAGAAAGATATTTTCCATGCATAGAATTTAATTTTATCTTTTGATGATTTTTTTTTAAAATCACCATTGGACCTTTTGATCCAATGGCCCTTTGTTTAACAAAGAGTATCTTTGTTTAATTTGATAGGGAGATAATTTTTCCCTAATAGAATTTAATTCTGTCGTTGGATTTTTGATCCAACGGCTCTCTGTTTAACTAAGAATATTGTTCTTATTTTAAGGAAATATTTTCTCATGTAGAATTTAATTCTACCCAAAACAAAACTGCTTCAACTTGGACGCTGACGCTCACGTGCTATGCACGTAGCGTAGCCAAAGAATTCAATTCTTACGTAGATGTCCACGTGCTTTGCATGCCGGCGCTCACATGCCTTTCACATGAGGCGCTGGCCCTAGGATTCAATCATACCGGAGACAAGTGTCCACGTGTTTTGCACGCCGGCACTCACGTGCCTTTCACATGAGGCGCCGTCTTAGGATTTAATTCTATCCAAGCCGGGCGTCCACGTTCCTTTTACGTGAGGCACCGCCTCATTTTATGAGGGAAGATTCAGTTTTCTTTAACTTTCTTCAAAGAGGAAATCTTTTCTTTCTGTTCCTTACTTCTCTTTCCTTTTTGCTCCTTTCCGCTCCAACCAAACACATCAATTATCTTATTAAAAGAACAAGACAGTCAACAGAGAAAAGGTTGTAGTAACCTAGAGCAACAACTTGACTTCCACTAGACTCAAACATGAAGGGTAAATAAGAGAGATGCAGGGAAGCCAGACAAAAAAGGTTGTGGTGACCTAGAGCAAAAACTAGTCCTAAAACCCCCTTTAAATCATAAGGTCATAATGACATGACAAAAAACTTGCCTTGGTACTCCTTTTAAATCAGGACACATGACAAAGTTAGATATGAATACTGGAAGATAATAAAATCAAGATACATACAAAATGCAAAATCAAATGAATGGAAATGAAGATCGTTGTACTAGAGACGAATCTACTGCAACCGGTTACATAATTGTCACTCACCATATTTTGATATAATAATTCAAAAGAACTGAGGTAAATAAAATGCCAAGACAATATTTCGTAAATGAAATATAATTGCTATGAAAATAAAATAAGCATAAACCTACCAAGTTAAGAAGCTGTAAGAAATCTTTGGTTTCTTTTTACTTTATTATGTAAGGAAACTCTAAAATATCAATAAAAGATATAGAATATTTAATGAAATAACCATATGTCTTGCTTAACATTATATATGCTGAAAGCATGCCGCTATGAAAAGAATACATGGAAAAAAATATCAATGTGAAGTTGTGTCAAACAAATAACCCTGATACCAACTTAACAAAATATTAATTCACTTGGACATACCTCATCACCATAGGCACAATACCCCCCAAGGAAACCATCACAAACAGAGGCTTTGGGATTCACATGTACATGTCGGTAAGGACAAGTAACATTTGTGCAGAGTCCTACAAGTTTTGTAAGTCAGCAATAACATAAATCAACTGAAGCACAGTATATAATGCAAACCCCATTACCTTGTAAAAAGTATGAACAATCCGGCATTCTTTCTGGAATAATCTGTTGAAGGGAGTTTCAAACACAAACAAATATTGTTATAACAATCATAGCAGTCAAAACTTGTAAACTTGTGCGGTGCCTGAAGTGCAAATAAAATAATGTTACCTTGTGAGTTAACTTGCAACTAGCATTTGTGCATACTCCTCTAAGAAATTTAGTGCAGATGGCAACTTTCTCAGGGTCATGGATGTACGGACATTTTCCAGAATTCTTATGACATTTGCCAAATCGGGTAAAGAATTGGCAATACTGTTGTTTTTTAGCCAACCGAAGCCTAGCAGTGTGCAAACTCCATCGTATTTTTTCACTAGCCAGCATGCGAATAAGTTTCTTTGGATCTCTAACTAGTTTATTACCATTCCCTATGCGGATATACCTGTTGAACAACATACAGGCAGGAGTTCATTAAACATGGAGTCACGTATATGAAAGTAAAAAGGCTACCATATAAATTTGAAGACAGGGAATTTGAAACCCCTTAGACAGTAAATCTGCACATACTCCTCATTTCCAATTAACAATCTTCTTGGAACAACAGTATTCTTTTCTGATTGCTGATCTACAGCACCTGAAGATTGTTCATCTGCAAAATTAACAAGTCACAGATCTCATGTAAGAACCTGCACAAGTAGAAAAAAATGAATTTCTTTTTCTAGAAGTTATATATATATATATATATATATATATATATATAGAGAGAGAGAGAGAGAGAGGTTAATGGAGGAAAGGTGCCATAGGAGGGAATTTCCTCCTATGGCGTCGGAAAAATGCACCCTCCATGATTTTTTTCGACGATCGGCATGCATCACCTCCATCTTTATCATCTAAGATGTGGATACACCAAATTTCATGTGATTATACCATTTTTTTACCGATGATTCGGTTGGTGCAAAATTAATGGTTTACCGACAATAGAACTTTTTACATTGCTAATTCAACGGTGAAAAAGTGGTGGAATCACATGACATTTGGTGTATGCACATCTTAGATGATAACGATGATGGATGCCGATCATCGGAAAAAATGAAGGTTGTATTTTTTCGACACCATAGGAGGATATCCCCTTCTATGGCCTCTTTCCTCCATTATTCTCATATATATATATGAGAATAATGAAGAAAAGAGGCCCTAAGAGGCTTTTTCGTCATGTAGCGTCAAAAATCTACACCCTCCACCATTTAATTCGACGATCGGCATCCATTATCTTCATCTTTATCATCTAAAGATGTGGATACGCTGAATTTCACGTGATTCAAATTAGCAATGCAAAAAGTTCTATTATCGGTAAACCGTTAATTTTGCACTCAATAAATCAACGATGAAAAAGTGGTAGAGTCACATGAAATTTGGTGTATCCACATCTTAGATGATAAAGATGGAGGTGATGGATGCCGATCGTCGAAAAAAATCGTGGAGGGTGTATTTTTTCAACACAATCGGAAGAAATTCCCTCATATGGCACCTCTCTCTCTCTATATATATATAGAGAGAGAGAGAGAGGGTGTGAATCCGTTAGGGCAGGTTCATATTTTTTTTAATTCACGAACTTTTTTGTGCGGCGTCCTATGAACGATCTGTTGCGTTCAAATTGTTCTACACGTCTTAGATGGTGTATGGATGAAAATTCAGATCGATCGGAAGTGTTTTGCATGCGTAGAAACATGTGGATTTACTTCAACCAAACGAATTTTAAAATGAAAAATCGGATCGATCGGAAGTGTTTTGCATGTGTAGAAACATGTGGATTTACTTCAACCAAACGAATTTTAAAATTTTAAAACTAAGTTTGTCACATGCAAAACACTTCCAATCGATACAATTTTTCATCCATACACGTGCAAAAAACTTGAACGTCATTCGTAGGACGCTTCACGAAAAAGTTTGTGAATTTGAAAAACACGAGCCCGTCCTAACGGATCCGCACCCTATATATATATATATATATATATATAAGGTTAATGGAGGAAAGGTGCCATAGGAGGGAATTTCCTTCTATGGCGTCGGAAAAATACATGCTCCATGATTTTTTTTGACGATCGGCATACATTACTTCTATCTTTATCATCTAAGATGTGGATACACCATATTTCATGTGATTATACCATTTTTTCACCGTTGATTTAATTGGTGCAAAATTAATGGTTTGCCGACAATAGAACTTTTTACATTGCTAATTCAACGGTGAAAATGTGGTGGAATCACATGAAATTTGGTGTATGTATATCTTAGATGATAACGATGATTATGATGGATGCCCATCGTTGGAAAAAATGGTGGAGGTTGTAATTTTTCGACGCCATAGGAGGAAATTCCCTCCTATGGCCTCTTTCCTCCATAATTCTCTCTCTCTCTCTCTCTCTCTCTCTATATATATATATATATATATAGTGTACAACTCATGAGATGTGTGCAATAATTTGCCAATTACAGACAAGTTGCTGAATTTATACAACCAAGTTATACATTCTACATAACCAAGGGGATCACACCAAAAACAACAAGCATAATCACAATTGGATCATGTTACAACACTAATTTCATTGAGGCACTACTTAAATATAAGCATATGGCACAACCAAGAAGATTAGCTAACTGAGATCAGCTTCAACCTTCTTCAATATTCATTCCAACTTTCAAAAACTAATTTCCTCTTCGGCGATCACTTGAATTAAATATACATGTATGCCATTCCAGCTTATCTGAACCTACTTTTCTCATCTTGACATAAGAGATCTACGCCTTAGTGTTAAACATGTTCATCCATCGCACTACATGTTCAGCCTACTTGATTGCCCAACAATATGCAGCATGAAATACTCTCTTATATAACATGTTAAATTCTCCCTTATAATCTGCAAAGGCATTGGAGTGGTAAACAACACCTTTGCAGTTAGCACCTCTCCTTGAATCTACCAAATTAGAGTCTTAAGTCTAAATATATATTCCTGTATATTATGTAATGAATAGACATTTGCAATGTGAATGTTAGGGGATCCTCATGTCAAAGTTAGACATATTTGATACATTTCACTTGTAAATCAATTTGGGAATGCACCCACATCCAGGGCTCCAACTAGAACTTAGTTCAGTGTGTTTCTTATCATGGTCGTCAACTCATAGCATAGTCATCTCTTGTAGATATAACACACAGGATATAGACAGATCTTGTTATTAAATCATAAATAAAGGGTCTTATTTCAAACTCATAATATCCGCTGATTAGTTACGAAGGACATAACAACAACTGAGCCTTTGTCCCAAGCAGTTACAAAGGACATTTATTTTAATTGTGAACACAACAAATTATTGATCAGTCAATAAACCGACAAATTATTTAAGCTAAAATATATTAAAATTTAACAAATAACATGAAACAACACTGACACGTAAAGGATCTTCTAATTCACACAAATAAAATTTAAAAAACTTCCACCTTCCAGTAAAGGATAAGCAAAATCGTGATTCTACTTCAGTAAAACTACTGTTCCATTTTTTTCTCACTTCTCTCCTTTTACTACAAAAAATTAAAAATAAAAATGTCAAGTTAAAGCGTAATTGAATTTTTTTTCCGTCTCATAACAAAATTACATTAATTTACTATCAGCAGTAGTCAGCATTAAAAAGAAACCAAAAAACCTATGACAAATATCAGCATGTACAAGGTGAAAACACAAAAAGAATGTGATGGCATACCTGGAATCCTTATCAAAGTCCGTTTGGATGCATCCATTTTATATCGAACTGAACCGACACGAAAGACACGTTCTCCTGAATAGGTAGAATTTCTTAAAAACCAAACAAATAACCAATTATATTTCACCAGATCAAATGGAACCCATAGTAAATACTTGCAACAGAAGCTTTTCAACTGCATCAAACTAGAAATGAACAATTGAACAATGAAGTTGTAACCACAGGAAGATTATGAATAAAGTAATAAAAATTTAATGGAAACAAAACTCTAAATCAAATGTTTTGAAATATGAGAAATTTTCTAGAAAGATCTTTTGAAATATTTAAATTACCAGAAAACCAGGAATGCAAATAGCTCGCTAGTAGATAATTGGAAAAATACCAAGCAGACTTTTAATTTAACAAGGAATAAACATATATAATTAAGAAGAATTTTTTATGGACAAAAAATAGAGGTAACAGTAATCAATAACTGATACTTTTGAATATCTAATAGCAATAACAATAACAGAAATTTGTGGAGAAAGCATGAAGGCAGAAGTGAAGTTGCCAAAAAGCTAAGTGAATCCCTCAAATATGAATTCCCTACATTATACACAAGACCTTGCAACTCATCAAGCTCGGTCAACTGAACTTGTTCATAAGATGGCAGTAAAAACTTAATTATTACTAGACCATTCTTCTAAAGTTGTTTACATGTGTGTTTGTGTGTATGCACAACACCAAAATGTAGCTCAACCAACCTCGCTGCAGCTCAATTCCAAGAGTTGACTTGAGCGTGAAACTATGTCCATTCTTTTCACGAGAACCAATAGATCTCCTTTTCCGTTTACTCTCTCTTTTCTTCCTCTCTACTTCAGCTACTGCTAGTGTAGCTTCCTGCAGGGAAAAAAAATTCAAGATACAAACAAATTCTTCTCACACGGTGATGAAATTCATGATCGAATTTACAATCTCTGTTGTGACCAAAAGGTCACACTGCAGACATAAACATGAGTTCAGATAAAAAAAAAATCAAAAAATAGTGTGTTCCATACAGGAAAGAGGTTTGGACACACAATTAGAAAGTGCCAAATTTTGAATTCGATATACATTGAGAAAAGGTTTTCATCAAAACTCGAAGTAAATAATAGGGGGATTAGCTGACGAACCGAAAGAGGAATATTGGAAACTACACCGTCTCTTTTGCCATCCTACCATTTCTAATTACTTCCGTTGTACTCCCATTATTTTCTATTCATCCTACCATTACTAAATACTTTCTATTCTAGTGTTTTTCTCGACTTTTATGAGACGCGGTATTGGTATCGGTTTCGGTATCGGACAATCGCTTTCAAGATCGGAATCGGCCATCTCAGCTGCATTGACAGTCTTGTGTTGGACTATGGGATTTCATATAGTTCGACAGAAATAAATTTTAAAAGTTACAATAAAATAAATAGTAGGGGTAACAATAAACAATTTTGTAAATTCTTCAGTAATTACTGATGCCTGATTGGTTTTTTAATACATGGCAAATATAACTATAAGCTTTGTGATAAATCTTTCAGTAATCAACGATATCAAACCATCCATAATTACCCAATCGCTTATTGAAAAATTCATTAACCTATTAACAAGCCCAATGACCCATTAATAAACTTAATACTAAACGCCTACTAATCGGATGGTAAACCTAATATTACTCGCTATTAAAAGATATCGGCGTAACTCGGACGGTCATTTTTGGGATCAGAATTGGCCATCTCAAATAAGGATTGGCAAGAATTGATCCTTTCCTAATCTTGTCAACTAAATAATATTGTTAGACAATACAATATACCAAAGAACCTCATCTAAAATATGTGCCGTAAGTTTTGCCAATAGCTAATGCATGGGGATAAAACTCACTCCATAGATATCAGAATCAGATTTTACAACAGCTATAAGCCTATAACCCACCCCCTTCGATCATCCATAATTGGAACAACTAGAGTAGATGATAAGACCAAGTACTAGTTGATGGAGGGAAAATAATTGCAAAAGCAAGTACAATAAACTTCATAGCAACAATATAGAAACTTTAGTATATCTCAGAAAAACAAAATGAAGAAATCGCCTTAACAGTATGAACATACAATATACTATTTTCTTCTCTCTGGATAACTTATAAGTTCTTCATCGTTAAATCATAATGTTTTCTTATTAGATGGCCTTATCAGCATTTCAGGTAGCCGTTCCCAAAAATTCAGAATAAAGGCTTGTGATTGTTGAGGTTAAGGAGATGTAAAACATATCCTTTCAACACAATCACAATTGAGACATTAATAACTTTGATATCAAATTATGTGAATATCAAGTCTTAAGGTTGAAATGCAAAACATAGGCAACCATCAGATATATAGTTTGATGCACAATATTCAGGATGGAAGCTACAGCAATGCATCATTTTTAATATCATCGAAGCATGTAACAAATGAAAAGCAACTTAGATACTAATCCCATAAACTAATTTGTAAGCATTTAAAAATAAAATATCATATGGTATCTAGCTAGGTCCATGCTAAAAATAGAATTGTTTCTAGCTTCGACACATGTAGAATGGTGACTGAAATTTGCACGGTAGACAACAACCTAATGAGCAATGAACCATAAATTATTAAACACCAAGGGCAAATGTAGATATGGTATGGTCTGATATTCATACTTATACCCAACCTAATTTCAACTTTTCAAGAATGCATGCAAGAGTTGATCTTATCAGTTTCAGAGAAATTCATTTTTTCTGGGTGGGGGTGGGGGTGGGGGTGGGGGGGAGACCATAGCAAACTATCCCAAAGAAATCCACAAAGGTGCATTAAATCATTAATGATTGCCAAAGCCAAGGTTGCATGGACACAGAAAAGGGGGCACGGATATGACATGATGCGATACGGCGACACGGAAAAATCCCAAAATATAGGATACAGTGACGCGGTTATATATATATATATATATATATATATATATATATATAAAGCATATATTACTATTACCAATTTGGTATTTTTTATTATGACAACATTAAACAATGAGAAATTAACAAGTCTAACATGATATACGCGTCATTAACATATTAAAAATATGTTAATACGCATAGACACAAACTATACATATATGACATATATACAACGCGTCCGATACACGTCGTGCAACTATCTTGCAAGTGTCGGTGTCCGATACATGTCGGACATGGATACGGCAACCGGATGGAAATGTCTGTGTAACCGTCAGAGCAAGTGAAGCAAACATGTAAACGAAAATGTCAGTATACATATTACTTGCCTCATTAGCCTTTTTAGAGTGTCTGTCAATGGATTTTGACCATTTCAAACTAGATCCCCCGACGCTTACTACCCCAGCTCTCCGTAAAGAGAAACCATCAGTGGAAACGGTGTAGAGGGTATCCCTTTTTCTGGCAACCTGCAATTTCTGGCTGGAGAAAGAGTAACAAAAATGTCAATGAAATTGTTCTGGAATAAGAAAGCAAAATGCTGTATACGTCTGAGATCTAAAGAAAGGAAAATAACAGTACAAATGAAGACGAACAATCATTAACTAGCTCTAGCTTACCTGATCAATGATAGAGGGCATCTATTAGAGTTCAATGCAGTTTTGCTCATGGGAAATTTGCGGTATGTGGCTCTTTTCCATGGGAAAAGGTTTGGCATTACATTCCAACGATTCAGTGATGTGCCACCTTTTTCACCTGACTTTCCTTCACTCAGTGTCCACACCCGAGATAACTTTGAATGTTTCCGTGTTTTCCTCATAACTGCATAAGCAAAGAGAATCAGAATCCTGGATCAACATTTAATAATTATTAATTATGAGATCATCTCGGTATGGTGTTTTGCACATGTAAGTGTAGAGGGACGACCACAATGATCAAGAACCAGAGGAAATATAAATTCACTCTTGTAAGCCATGCCTTTTTTTATTCTGAACAAAGCATGTTACAGTAGCATGGGAATAAAAAAAGATACTTATTCAAATCACACAGATACATTTTTTTAAAAATAGTGTGTATTCTGGTCCATGTGAGCGCTAATCTCGCTGAGGTATATTGGATGGTATAGAGCAATTGTTGGCCAACCATTAACCGAGAGCTTTTAAGTAAAGTTGTTACCAAGTCCCAACAGCACCAAACTCTCTTAAAAACTAATCATGCAACATACGGTTAAAATAATTAATTATGTAAACCATAAATTCCAAAAAAATACCATACAAGGAATGTGGCGCTTAATATAACTAAGAATATTCGCTTCTTTATTCAGTCACACAGTACCTTATATAAGGAAGCATAGAAACTTGTCATATTAATATATAATACTATAATATACAATGTAGAAGTGAATCTCTTATAAGTTATAATATAGAGAATAGCGTATCCATTGCTTTCAATAGTAATTTCGCCAAAGCTAACAACTGAGAGTCCAACTTTACAATTTGACTATCAAACTCGTAAGATACTAAGATGAGCGAGACAATAGTTTCATGATAACTCAAAACTACAAACAACAGGCCACATTTTTCTTTTCTGAAAACAGCTTCAAATCTGCATAATGGTTTCCCTAAAGATTATAATATGAATGCCACAGATGAATATAAGCATACATATAACTTTGCACTTCTAAGTTTTTAACACACATATAAACGGCGTCAATGAAAGAAGGAAATGTACATCATAAACCCACCATAAAAGGAAAATAGTTCTGTAGTATGAAACAACAGACCTTTATCTAGTCTCTTGTGAAATAGACCGGTTCTGCTGAATCCCATGGAGGCAACATTTGGAGGCCCTTGATCATCTGAATTTGACTTCTCAATGGGGAATGTTCCATGTGGAGTGTCTGATGATGATGTATTCAGGATAAGCTGATTCTTTTTCCGCATGTAGTAAAGGTCTGATGATGTAGAAGAAGATAACTTCTCAGTTTCATCTGTAGGGTGACAAGATGAATCACCAAGAGCAGACTGAGAAGCTACCAGTTGATTTGACTTGCTTTTTACATATATCATTCTCTTTCTCATCAAGGGTTCAGACTTAATATCATTCATGATACTCAGATTATTCACACTAACCGATAACAAGTCAAGACTTTGCCCTTCAGCTGATTTTGCTTGAGCTTCAACACCTAGTTCAGGTCTTGGGTCCTCTGACATGGGTTGAGGAAATTCGTTTTGAGTATCTGCAGTGCAACTTACAGATTTGGAACCAACAGGTAAAGGGGGAGTTTTTGGTCTTTCAAGAGAGGGATTAGAACAAGTCTCGCGGATTGAATTATTATCAATACTACCTTTTGCCATGCCTCTCCCTGTTACATGACTTTTTCTACTTGACGCATCAAAACCAAATGGTAGAATGGGATGAGGGCCTACATTAGCTGGTTTTCTTATAAGACTGTTCCCTTTACGAACATAAGAAGAATTCAAAACCCTTCCAAGCTTCTTTGGTGACTGTTTCTTTGCTGATTGTTTATAAATACCACCTCTGCTTCGTATATTTACATGTAAAGGTGAAGAAGAACAAGAAGAAGGGGTATCGGTTCGGCGCCAGGTTTTATTTCTTGCACTGTGACTTAAACGGGCTGTTTCTTTCAATGGGCCTGCTGAGGTTGATTGATTCGCGAAGACTCTTGGAACTCCTGAACTCATAATAGGCTTCACACTTGCAGTTAGCTTTGTATCTGTGCTTATTTGTTTCTTTGGCTCCTGTGATTGCATTAGGTGTGTCTTCTCATATGCAGGGTGATGATATTGCATTGTTTTACCTGATTTTGCACCTAGTTCAGTTTCTGGTGCTAATAATCTCTTGGAACTTAATAGCGAGTCATTGTTGCTGGTATGTTTCTCATCTTCCTTATTAGTACCGTTTTCACTGTTGTTTAAACTTTTACTGTCAGATATCTGTGAATCGGACTGAATTTTTGATGCATCTTCTAAGGGATTCGACACATCTTCAATGAATTTTGATGTATCTACAATGAAGTTCGATGCATCTTGTGATCTAGAGATGTCTATCAAAGTGCCTTTTTGAGAAGAACTGAAAGGCAAAAGTTGTTCCGTTCTGTCAATCATAGCAACACTCACTGAGCTATCATCTAAAACTGGTATGCTATCAGACACAGGTAACCTGAAACCATAATCTTCTTTATCAGAGGCACAAATAGGTGTATGATGATCCCGAAAAAATTCAAAATCATCTGCACTCAAAAGAGTATCACTATTTTCACTCATCTGTTCACCAAGAACTTCAAGTTCCTCTCCGATCAAAGGTACCTTTAAGTTATCTTCTTCCTCCATTCCCTCTTTCTTCCTTTCCAAATTCTCATCTTTACCAAAACCACATACCTTGGGGGAAGCTTCAGTAACAGACACAGTAACTTGATTCATAATCTGCGCATCACCAACCATATCATTATAATAGGACTTAGCATGTTCTGCATCAGATTCTGAAGGGTTATCAACATCCAATTCTTTGCTAGAAACCTCATTGACATTATCAACTGAACAAATGGCTTTAGATGGTGAAGTAATTTCTGTCACCTCTTCAGAAGAACTATCTGAACTGACATCGATTATAATCCTAGTATAAGAAACAACAGGCCTAGTAGAATCTGGAGCAATTTTCTCAACAAGGGGCATGGGTTCTCTTTTAACAGTTTCATCAATAATATTACGTTGAACCAAATTGGCATCTTTACTAGATTCTTCTGCGGCTCTAATATCAACTGTGGGCATCGTCACAATTGGCTCCTGAACTAAACTTTCCTCCTCACCAGATTGCTCCATGGGATTGTTCTCACTTGATGTCGTTTCAAGAATTGGAGTCTGAACAAAATTACCATCATCCATTGATTCCTCTGGAGCCATACTCTCACTTGACACAGCCATCAGAACCTGATCTAAATTCACATCTTTATGGGACTCTTCAATGACACTATTCTCAATTGGTGCCGTTATTACATTTGGCCAATGAGCTGAAGTACCACCTTTACTAGGTTGTTCCACATTGGATGGTGTTACTTCCATTGGCTCGTGAATAGAATTAACATCTTTACTAGTTTGTTGTGGAACACTATTTTCAATTGTTGTTGTATTGATCTTTTGTGAACTAATACCATGACTAGGCTTGCTCTCGCTAATTTTAACTTCTTTCTTATTATCCTCCCTGATGTTGTGTTTTACAGTCTTTACAGTTACAGCTCGTTTTGCTGCAATCTTTTTGCCTGCAGTCACTTTCACAAGCTTCTTAGATGAAGGCTGAGAGCTAGAACCGCCTGCTGGCTTATTAGAAGTACCAATTGCTTTCTTCAATCCATTACCTGCAGGCTTAGCAGATGAACCGATCCCTTTCTTTGATGCAACAGTTGAAGTTGCAGTCTTAGCAGAAGAACCAATTGCTTTCTTTGTTCCAACACTTGCAAACTTGGTAGAAGAACCAATCGCTTTCTGTGTCCCAACACTTGTAGACTTACTAGAAGAACTCTTTGCGATATTCAAACCTTCACCATCCCTAGAAACTACTGAACTCAAAACAACAGGAATAGCTACTTGCTCCCTATCCTTCACTACCTGTTTTGCCATCGTCCTATTTTTTGGAATTACAACTCTAGGACCTTTTCCCTCATTACTCGGCTGCGGGTCCGAGCTCGAGGGCACCACAACCTTAGCAACCAAAGCATTGGATTTATACGAGAGATCCAAATCAATTTCCGGTTCGTTATCCTCTAAAAACCCCAAGTCCAAGAAATCCGGAGGCGGTGTCGAAGGCGAAGTGGGCTTCTCCTCTATCCTATTCCAAACAGAAACCCCGCTCTGTATCCTCCCTAAAGCACTAGTTTTCTGACCAAATCTTTTCAGGGAGCTCCATTCACCATACTGAGAGTTCCCCCCATCAAAATTCCTCCTTTTACCTTTGTTCCCTACATAGCGATTCTTCCGATTCTCTTGATTCTCTCGAAGCCCGTCACCATCATCCTCGTCCTCAAATTCAACCCATCTCCTCTTCCCTTTGTTCCCAATATATCGAACCTCTCGAAAACCCTCTTCATCACGCATCCCCATTGAATCCGAAACCCTAGGAGGCGGCACTGACACAGGCATCGGCACAGGCACGCGACGCTGCTCGAAGGCAGGAGAAACCCTAGGAGAGAAGTCCTCTTCCAAGACCCCATCTTCCCTCATCCTAAACCTAACCCTATCTCTAAAACCCTCATCCAAGATCCCAGCATCCCTAACCCTAGGCCTTCTCCTCTCCAGATCTCGATCCCAATCCAACTCGATCGGATCGGACATCGGCCGCTCGTCGAAACCCCTAATCTCCCTACGATCGATTTCGTCCCAGGATTCATGAGGGTAAGCCCTGGGATCATAAGGAGGGGCTTCATGGGGGTAATACGGAGGGTGGAGGTGACGGTCACGGTGATGGCGTGGGGGCGGGGGAGGGGGAGGGTGGAATTGGGGGTGGGGGTAGTAATTGGGCGGCGGAGGAGGAGGAGGCTGGTGGTGGTGGTGGTGATGATCGGAGGGGAAATTGAGAGGAGGGAACGAGGGGTCGTACCTTGATCCAGCGTGAGCGTGGGCGTGGGGGTGGCCATGGGCGCTGTTGAATCGGAGATCTCTTGGATCCATTGATGAGATTCAATTGGAGGTGGAAGGAGGAGGAGGAGGCGAAGGGGGTTTTTTGGTAATTTTTTGATAGGGGGTAGAATTTTTTTCTGAAGACGAAGGCCGAGATTGAGAAGAAATTTATTTGGCGGCTGTGAGTTCCGCTGAAGATTGGCTTCATGCGTTTTCTGTATGAAAGAGAGATTTTTCTTTACGCTGAAATCCCCTCAACTATCATGGTTTTTCATAAAATGACTCATTGTTTTGGGAAAGTGTTGTCCAGGTCCCTAGCCAAAAAAACGGTGCGTACAGGCTCTTCCCAACAAAAAATATGGAAAACTTGCTATGACCAAAAAACAGTCTTTTTTTTACCTCCCTGGCCATTTTTACATTACAGTACCGCCCTTATAGCTTTTGGCTGATGACCTTATAACTATTATATTTACCTGATAGCTACTACTCCACGTCTTATTATACCGTCATAAATATATAGTAGTTATCAGTGAGTGTAGTTATCTGATAAATATAGTGGTAAGCTAGTAGATGTAATAGTTATCTATCAAATATAGTAGTTAAATACGAAATGCAGTAAATATCTGATAGTTGTGGTGGTTATCCACTGAAAAGTTACAAGAATTATATAGAAAACTTGGAAATTAAAAAAAAAAAGGCTACAGACATAAAAACACCATTTTTTCTTATCATAGGTGTTTTTTAGAAGTTTGACTCGGACCTCGACTTACCAATTTTTGGATCAGGGATCAAGACTCGCTTTTCCCTAAGGTTTTTGTATTATAGTAGAATACCTTAGACTGTGATTTTTAAATTCAAATTTTGCACTATAATTGTCACGTCCCGCTTCTCAGTATATGGGCAGAGGACGCGACGAGACCGCTACGTATTTACTCAGAAGTAAGCACACTAAGCGTATCTAAATAATATAAAATGAAATGTACACAAGAGACAAAATGTGAATGAACAGTAACTTGATTTATCAACATTCTTTTTACAATACAATGAAAAGTAAATACATGGAATGAAATCAATGCCTAAACAGTGGCATAACAAAAATGAAAATATGTACAACTAAACTAGATCTCTGGGTTGAAGGCTATCTGATCCAAGTCCTCGCTGGTGGGCTCTGTCTCGAGAAGGTCCGGTCCACCTGACAACATTCCAAAAAAAAAAGAAAGGAATGTCGTCAGCGAACAATCGCTCGGTAAGTCCCAAATAATAGGTGGAAACAGAATAGACAGAAAGAGAATATAACTTTTAAAGTTGTAGTATATTGTTAACGCTGTTGTTTGTACTTTGGTACAGAAAATGCCAGTGTATATGAGAGAAGTCCCACTATTCCGGAAACTAAGGTATACGGAGCACAAAGAACCGTTCAGCCACGGTACAATGGCAATGGAGATCCAGGTTAGGTGTATTATGGTTACAGTCCCGTACCACTTTTAACACCTTCCGAACCAATCTACCCCTTATAAACCCCGCGATGACTTGATTGTATTGTTTGTATTGTTTTGTCTTATATTGTAAATTGTATATGGATGACTTGCCGAAACCATGATATCAGTAATAGAACGGATAGACATGTAAATGGAGTATATCCATGGTTCGGTTTAGTCAAGTTGTATAAATTGAATAGATTGAATATATGGATTCATATTGAATTGTAATTTATACTTGAATTATATTCAAGTCAGATTGATTAGACCGAGACTCGGTCTGAGTCAGACAATTAGAAAAGAAATTGAAGTCCTGAATTAGGTTTTGGTGTTATTGGTAACTGCTGCACATGGACGGCAGGATTTGTGTCATTTTCCAAGACAATTACCGTGTTGACAACACCGTTTGTTAGATTGTCTACCTTAGATAGGCAAGCACCCATATCTCCGGCTCCTTGAGGCTCAGGAGACTGGTCTCGCTTAAACCTATGTTTACTATGGTCCTTATTATAATTTTAGTATAACTTGAGGGGGATTTATGTAAAAATAATTTGATATAATTTTCAAAATATACCTCAAACATTTAGTTATCGTCTTTAGGGTTTTCATACATATATATTTTATAAAGGTGAAATTTCAAGCGAGTAAAACCTAATTTTCAAAGTACATGGTAGTTTATTGAAATATTGTAATTGTGTTGTATTTGGATGGTATTTTCATGTAATAGTGATTCCTTTGATTTTAGAAAACATTGGAATATGTATATAATTAAAATAAGTATTTTGATAATAGATATATTTATATTTAATGAAAATATTTATTTATTTTCTTGTAGAAATCACATTTTCTAAAGAAAAATGCATAAAAATTCTATCGTGATCGAATGCTCCTTTCGGAGGTCTGCATCTCGCTCTACTAGGCCTGAAGATGTGCGATAATCCGCACCATCCCGAACGGGGTCCCCAAAAGTGGATTGTAGAGGCGCAATTGAAAGGACTTGATTTATACATTTTTTAAAGAAAACGGTTTTGTAAGTTTATGGTATTTTGTAAAGTCGTATTTTCCCGTATTCTATTATCCCAAATTCATCGTGCTATGTCAAAAATGTGTGTTGTGGTGAGGTAGGTCATTACCTCGTGAGTTTATCTAAAGGTATAGCAAGGAATAAAGTTATTGTGTCGAAACTAAAATATATGGTATTTTTCTGTAAAAGTGCGATAAAAGTTACAAAAATGTTTCTTTTACGGTGAAACTTGTTTTAATAGATTTATTAATATTTGTTAAATAGTATGTGAGAGTATGGTATGATCTGGATTAAGAAAAGTTGAGTTTTGAAAAAAGACCAAATCGGAAGTCGGATTAACTCCGCTTCCGTCGAGTTTTATAATTTGAAAGTTTTAGAATTTGAGATGAGAAGAAAAAAAGGGACTTACTGGGTTGGGGTCAAGAAGAGAGGGAGAAGGAACTACGGAATACTTCTGGGCGTCGTTTCGTCGCCGAAAACTCCTTGTATCGTCGCCGGAACTTCGTATTAGCTTTGCCCTTCGCTAACTCCACTTGCACACTATTGGGACTTGAAAGTTTTTGAGAGTTTTGGCAGAGAATTGTGAGCGAGGAGAGGTGAAATGAGATATGGTATTTATAGGAGAAATTAGGGTTTGGTGTGTTAAAGATTGCATTTAAAATATGCATTAAAATTTGATTAAAAGGACATTTTATTGCTCTCTGTATGAATGCAGGAAAACAAGCAGCGTGAGAGGGAGTGACGCAGGCCAAGAGTTGCAGGGGAAAAGAATGGGGACTTTACCAACGGGCAAGCCCGGTGGTGCCGGTTTTATTAGGCATGTCGCCGGGTCAATACCGGTATAGGGGGCTAGGATTTAGGCCATGTG
Organism: Agapanthus africanus; assembly: GCA_030015575.1. Lineage (NCBI taxonomy): Eukaryota > Viridiplantae > Streptophyta > Magnoliopsida > Asparagales > Amaryllidaceae > Agapanthus > Agapanthus africanus. The sequence goes on along the minus strand of JASDDO010000016.1, from coordinate 354,505,909 downwards.
TCGGGGTCGTTTGGTATTCTTCAGTGCACATGTTTATTTAAACCGTGACTCTTCAGTTTACGTGTTGTGCACGTGTAGACCTTTGGGCTTCTAAAAATATTAAAAGAAATTTTAATAAAAAGATAATGCTACTGATGGGATTTGAACTCGGGTGTCATGTCGCAGCAGTGCAAGGCTTTACCAGTAAGCTACAAGCTCTTTCTTGTTGTTCAAAAGCAAAACAAATTCTTATAGTATTCACAGGATTTGAAAATACCTAATTGTACATTAACTTTTAAACAATTTTCTATACACTGAAATTGGAGTTGTTACAGTCTACCCTCCTTAAAAAAATCGACCTCGAAATTTACAATTTATTTTAAGGACTAGTTTACAAATAGATAAGGGTATATTGCACGCATCTCATCCTCCTTTTCCCATGTTGATTCTCCTGTTGTGTCCTTTCTCCACATCACTCGAACCAAGTTGACTTCCTTATTCCGAAATGACTTCACTTTTCTGTCCAGGATCTCAACAGGTTGCTGCTCACAAGATAAGTCGGGCTGTACAGTGGGCTCGGAATGATCAAGAATATGGCTGGGGTTACTCACATACCTTCTGAGTTGGGATATGTGGAACACATTGTGCACTCCTTCCAATGAAGGTGGAAGTACCAAGAAATATGCCACTTCATCGACTCATTCGAGTATGTCGAACGGTCAAATGTACCTTGGACTTAGCTTACTCCGTCTTCCAAAACGAATCACTCCATAGTTGGGAGATATCTTCAGACATACATGTTCTCCCGGTTGGAACTCCAAGTGACAGCGCTTTGCATCAGCCCAGTGCTTCTGTCGATCTTGGGATATGCGCATTCTTTCCTTGATAGTGCGGACCACATCCACTGTTGCTGCCATTAGCTCAGGTCCTAGGAGTTCTCTATCTCCGATATTATCCCAACTTAATAGCGATCGACACTTCCTTCCATAAATTGCTGCAAAATGTGACATTCCTATACTTGCTTGGTAGCTGTTGTTGTATGAAAACTCCACAAGATGTAGGTGATCTTCCCACGATCCTCCGAAATCTAGCATACACGCTCTGAGCATATCTTCCAAGATCTGAATAGTTCGCTCAAACTGACCATCTGTTGGTGGATGATAAGCTGTGCTGAAGTTCAGACTTGTTCCCAAGCTCGCTTGTAGACTTTTCCAAAATTACGATCGGAATCTAGTATCACGATCGGAGACAATGCAGACCGGTACTCCATGAAGTCTCACGATGTCCTGTATGAGTTCATGGGTATCAGAGATAGTATATTTATGAAGAGTTTAAATCTTATTTAGATTCTTATCTCCATGTACTTCTTTGCCAGTGTCTCAGTAGATTGGCCAACTGGAAAGGGAATAAAGTGAGCCGGCTCGATCCACAATAACTCATATCGCATCGTTACCATTTGTGCTGTGAGGAAGATGTAAGTCCACGGTAGCGCCCCGGCCGTCTAACAGACGCCAAATGCGGAACAAAAACTTTTTACAACTGGCGCTATCGCGTACTATAACCCGGATCTGCCATTAAAGCTAAACTAACAAACTACAAAGAGGGTAGAAACGTTATACCGAACGATCCGAGTCCTTTGGTCTTCAACCATCATCCCACGTTTTGTTGCGGCTGCTCCGATCTCCTGAATCTCCAGTCTTCTCGTCCAGGTGGCACCACGTCGACGGATCTTTAAACGGGCTCCCGCCTCTGAACCGAAACAACTCGGTCGTCAAGTTTGCTAAAAGAGACGACCAAGATGATGTAGAGAATGAGTAGAACACTTTGTCTCGTTACGTCCAAGGCTATGGAAGAACGGTTAATGAAGTTGCCTTTTGAATCGATATGAAATGAGAAATGGAGTATACTAATTTCCATGAACCAAAATCCTTAATCTTTTCAAAACAACAACCATAATCTCCACCAAGGGGTGGCCAGCCACTATATAGGCAAGAGGGGGTGAGTGTAGGAGCTAGGAGGCGACCACAACAATGAAGCTTATCATGACTCACTAATGACACCTAGTATGAACACATTAAAAGCAAACGATGAATCATTAAGCTTAGTCACACTTGCATTAAATGAACATTTAAAGCAACCATGAGTCACTAATCCTAGTCACCTCTTCTGGAAGCTTCCACACTCATCTCAAGAAAAGATAAATCTGCATTTAACCGAATGTTAAATACGGCTGATAGAAAACTGGAAACTGGCAACTTCCAAAAGTGATCCTGAAACGAATTTCAGGATAACCCCGTATCGGTATAAACATACCCGCATTTGTATTACGACCGAATACAAATGCAACTGAGACAAAGATATTATATCTACACAGCATAATACTCGGATCCGGCTTAAACCAAAGCCGACCAGTATTATCTGCCCGAAAAACGACACGTGCGAAAACACACGTGCATTTTCCGAACCTTGCCATAAACCCATATGGCGTCTACATCGTTTCGCCCAAACTTGGGAAAGCGTCTGTGGGGGACTCTAATGGCTCATCAACACACTGGCACTGGGTATAACCACTAGCACGTCAGAGGTACTGGCTGTACGTAACGGTTTGCCTATGTATTGATTGGAAGGGAACCTGACGAGCGAACTCATCTATAAACCCTACTGAGCCTAACAGTGACAATATACATACAGTCCGGTCCGTTCGTCTATGAGTATCGCATATCGGCCTAGGGGCTGGTAACGTCAGACCCCCAAATAGCAGTATAAGTCGTGTCAGAGAGTGGTCCAGAACACCCTGAGATACTACTGGAGTACCTACCAGTAAATCTCCTGCCTCGGCCGAGGGCTTTGTGTAATAGCTCTCCTAGACACAGCGCGATCTTATCCCCAATACCGGGAGAGACGAATCCCCTGCCGATCCGCTCACTTGTCTCCAATGTGGCTCGGGATTGTACCCAACTAAAACCTGTTTGCACAACTCCTTTGAGCGTGGTAGGGTAGTAATCTAAGCACAGTGGGAACTCACACGAGACAAATGACGATCTCAGGTCGATGAACTAACCTGTACACATGTCACCAGGGAACTGCTATCTGACGATATGTATAATACCAACTAGCATGTTCCCGGCGAGTCCTGTCCGGTGTACTCATAACCCAATGAGCACCTGTATACATCTTAGGTGAACCAACTGACACCAGTGACTTGTGAGACCGGCCACCGCCCCTCGTCGGGGTCTCGACTGTATACACTAGTCTACTCTGGAGTATCGATGCCCTGTCTCGAAACTCCCACGACTAGGGACACTTTAAGGATGTGCTTACAGACCCTAGCTCCCACGTATATGATCGCCATCATACTGCTGGTAGTCAAGCAAGAATCCTATGGGCTCTATCATCATGCAATAGTGAACTAAAGTATGTATACGATGACAAAGACAAACCAGATAGCATACTATCATCTCGAGCAAGACTGTCATATCGGTATAGGTCATGCCTCAATCATTGCAATCACGTACCTGCGATCCAATAATTGACTTTGAGGGCACTATCTCCAACAATCTCCCACTTGCACTCAAGGCTAATTATTGCGATGTCGCATACTCACAGCCCGTGTGATACCGAACATCCAACTCCTCTACTAATCAGTTTCACAAATCTAGTTTGTAAAACTCTTGTGTTCGAGAAATAGCCTCAGTGAGTGGATCCGCCCTGATGTTTCTTTCTATCTCTCTCTTAATCTCAAGTTCACGGAGAAAGCCATCTCCCGAATCGAGTAATACCTGTCTTAGAATATGTCTGGATATCTGATGAGACCTAGTTCATAAATGAACTCCAAATCCAAACTTCTTAGACTGTATCGATAACTGAACTTAATCAGTATCCAGCACCATGCCTCCCACAGTATCTTCTTGGTTCACCTGTCCATAATAATGTCCCTCGTCAGAGGGAAAACTATAACTCTGACAATCACTCTGTCATCCATGTCACCTTGGAAGCCTGGAATGATAATCGTCTCCCGAAGGAGGCTGCTGTCATCAAATCCGTAGAACATATACTTTTGTTCTAAAACTGCTTCCTTATGTTTCTCCAGGATTGGATTAATATAAACTTATCGCACTTAGTGCAAAAACAACATCTGGTGTGATATTTGACATCTCATGATTGACTCAATTGCCTAAGCAAGTGATCTGCCAATCATGCACATCCCTCTCTCCTTTAGTCTCTAAGACACATTTAGAGAGGGTGACTCCATCACCTGCAGGTACACCACCATGGCAGGAGTCATCTATTCTAAAATACTAATAGAATATTGTCAAAGTACCCACATTGGAAAACTACCCAAATCTAGATCTAAAACCATAGACCTAGTAACCAGAATGTCTGATATTACATCCATATCCTTTGTGGAGAAACAACTGTGTGACTACCAAAGTACAACCGATCGTAGTATAGGAATTTTACTTCCTACTCTGTGTATGTCATCCAAATACCATGACATCACACCCTACTACCTTTTTAACAGATCCATCCCCTATTCTGATGAAGTCAAAGCCATGACTGTCTCATCAAAATTATATGATCTTTCTCTGCTATATCTGCTCAAGCCTATAAATAGACATAAGCTACTTGCCCACTATGCTTCCGCTGCTCCCACTGACTACGACAACCCTCTGGCAGAATAATATATATACGTGTACTTCTAAACCTAGTTTAGAACGACGCTATACTTATCCTCCTGCCGGATCTCATGGTCTGGAACAACAGTAGTGTCAAGTCTGGGTAAACAAGAACCTCCCTGTCGCCGTCCTTGAGGCTACCGGAGTACCTCTCGGGTGTCTGAGGTTACCCACCATATCTGCGGAGTGGCTATTGGAATGTCAAACCTGGTTGAATATATAGGTCCTATTAAATTTTCCGTAATCGTTTGCGGTTCTGGAATTACTTCCAGTTCTACCATACTCCCACTACAGTTTTCTGAAAAAATCCATTTTACTAAAACCGTGGCGAATCAAGAACAATATCACTATTGATCTTCCAGATGGTAGAAATGTCAGCCCTCGTCAAAGCCAGGGTCAACCCACAAACAGCCATTACAGAAACGTGGCTCGAGTTATCCAGTGTCTGGTTTTAAGCATAAGCTGGACAACTCCCCATATCTTAACATCGTTAAGATATGAACCATTCTATATACAATATAGAAACAGAAGCACTAATTTAATTGGAACCAGATTCAAATCATGCAGCTGTCTCCAGTGCATAACAACTTAATGGAAAAAGGCTAATCAGCATTACTCAACTTAGGAATCCATCCAATTATGAGTAACCTGAAAGAGAAACAAGTTTCTCAAAACCATTACTATCATCTGAATACCAATCACAAGAATCTACATATTCGATTTCATTGAAGAATCCCGATACTTGCGATACCTGGTTCTCTACTTTATTTTTATACCCACAACTTCTCAAAACTTAGACTTTGTATTTCTACGAAACACTTGTCTAAAAAAAACTAGAGAAGTTACAAGTAAACAGAACAGAGTACGAGGACCTACCCCTTTATCCTGACGGACACTGGACAATATACAATACTCTGTATAAGTCCGCTGAGTTGAATAACTCAAAACCTGTGCGTCGTAGGTTGAAAACTGTACCCAGGCGATTTCCTCAAATATCACCAATTACAACGAATTCCGATATAATGAGGATAATCTCCTAATTCCCAATAACTTACTCCCACTCATTATCTATAAAACCATACAGATATGAGAATGAAACCTGGTAAATACATTCCCTGGAGTAAGTATGTAATCGGGAAATCAGTTTACAATTAACAATGCACAGTGAAACCGAAACATGAAAATGTTTCGTAGGGGTATCCTGGTATTCTAGTAATGCCTCTTCCATAATCCAATTTATGACTTTAACCGTATATTTTATTGTCATCTCTCCAAATCCCTTTATTTGTCTTTATTCATTACCTTCTGTACACCAACGTTAGGCTAAATGGTTTTCTTCCTTCCCTACCGTTCGTCACCAGCCTATGGTTTGGAAGAAGACTATCCGGCAAGCATAACAGGTGTACTCTCCTAAACCAAGGAGTACTCATATCTTGAGAGAAGGTGATGATAAAAGACAACTGAATAATACCTTATTCTATTAAAGGTGAAATAGGAGTGGCGATGAAGTATGCGGTTTGGTCGTGAATGATAACAGTCGCAATTTACTTTGCCCTCTTTCTTATCCCTTTATCTTGTCTTTACATATTACCTTCTGCACATCCTACTTAGGCTAATTGGTTTTCTTCATTCCCTACCTTTCGGCACCTGCCTATGGTTTGGAAGAAGACTATCCAATAAGCGTAATAGGTGTACTCTCCTAGACTAAGGAGCCCTCACAACCTGAGAGAAGGTAATAATAAAAGACAACTGAATAAACCAATTCTATTTCTCCTGAACCTGAATCCATCCTCGAAGAAGTCCCTTCGAGTTCGTATATAACCATACGATGGATCTATCCAATGGAAGTGGATATCCGTAGTAATACGGGGTGTTCTGAGAAATGCAAAGGGTAAAAGAAGGAGCGGCAATGACTTATGCAACTCTGACAATCCAAAAGTCAGTATTTTAAGAAAGTTCGGTCAACTTGGTCATTGAGTCATAGTCTAGGGTCGGTCAAAGGTTGCTGCCAAAGAGAGAGAAAAAAAAAACACTCTGCGTGCACTCTATCCTAGATCAGAATGGTTATCAATTTATCTAATCAGGAAACCTCCCACTGTAACCTCAAATTCTCCTCCAAACCTAAAAGAAGAATTAGTCGGGATCACCCGAAGAGTAAACTAACTTATCAGTGAGAATCGGGATCCAACTATCATCGCATGATAACTTGATGGAAGCCACTCAAGTTATCACACTCCAGAAGGTATGCGCATACTTGGCAAGTTTCAGTTTCTTTAGAAACTCCCGATGTTATTTTTGCCCCATGCTCTTATGACCTTGGCGTTGGTCAAAATATCATAAGTCACATGTCAAGTTCTGCCCGTCATTGTCCAGGTCAATTTGAACCCACCCGCACATGCCCCTGACGTTGGCCAAATGGCAGAACGACTGTCCCAAACCAACTCATCTATCTATGCAACAGATGAATACCCCAGCAGCTATCAAACACTATGCCCTGGCGTTGGTCAAATACATAGCTTGAATACTACTGACTATCTATAAGAAATGACGGAGGGCTACGACTAGTTTTTGGCGAAAAACCTTTAACGTAACGAACCTAATCTCGTTGAAGGAACCTGATAGCTTTTTATAAAATATAGTGACGAAAACGTTTTGCTAAAGAGGTCACTCCCGGTGAAGGGATCTCGGCTCTTTCCTCGTGGAATGAGGCGCATGATATTCCAACTGAATACCGTGATGCAAAGCAACTTGTAATCGACTATATTGAAGTTATTACCCTGACGTAGACTTCTGCCCAAGGGGTCACTCCCGGTGAAGGGATCTCGGCCCTTGCCTCGTCGAATGAGGTGCGGGATATTCTAAACTGAATATCACTATGCAAAACAAAAGGAAACGTCTTTGTAATAATACCTTTTAAAATTGGTTCCAACAACATCAAATATAGGTTTGTTTTATCTTTGCACTGATAAGAATCAATGCAGTCCCATCAATCAATCACACCAGAAAAGAACGAAAATATAATGTACGTATATGCCATCCGCATTTGCCACTGGGTCCCGTCATCACCCGTTAGGTTACTTAACTAACGACAGAGCGGGGGCTGGACTAGCGCGGGTGTAAAACATATACAACATAGTATATATACCAATATATAATAATCGCTCCAGGCGTGATAATATGCAACATTACAGAAAAGTAATAAGCATCACAGAACAATACAGATAATCTGGGATCCCCGGGTTTCACAGAGCCGCTGCTGAAAACCGACGTTCCCCTGGTCGTGTGGATAGCATGTGCAATGAAACCTAGACCCCTACGGGTGCGGCAAGTTACCCGCCAAAACCTGAAGTGAGGTAGTCCCCCACAGCATAGTGAATGGAACACCCGGCACTTCAAGGAATCCGGTAAATTGAGCACCCCTCCTTGGGTCAACCTATACCCCCTACGAGTGCGGTGAATAGTCTGCCAATTCTAGAGTAAGGTCCCTTTGCCTCTCAAATCCATGAGATACGGACCCGTTGCCCTCCAGAACCCGGCTATCCGTGCACTCCTTCGCGGGATAAACCTAGTACAGAAATAAAAATATGTACAACGGGTATATCGACCTCACCCCGGTCGTGCCCCAAAAGAATATTATACAACAGGCAGTGACGGCAGTCCACATGTTGGACGCTCGCCCCGCAATATCAAATATACAAATAAATCCAAACTGCACTATCATTGCACCCTGCCATCCACCACGACATATCCGCAACATCACAGCACAACACAGAACATCAACGCGAATGTCACGTTCGCAAACCCGTCTAAAAGAACTATAGCAATCAGACGCGGTTTACCGATCAAATGACATTCCCGGTCGGAGATATAAAGTAAGTACTGCATACTAACAAGTTTAAAAGTTCGATCGACTAAATTTCCCGAAGTGGGCCCCACGTACATCTGCTGTACAGTAACAAAATCAGGGCCCAAAAGAACCATTCCAAAAACCACAACTTACCAAGGAAAGCCTACTGGAAAATTTTAATGCACTGTTCCCACAGTACTGCCGCGGTTCCGCGGCGGTCACGTGGGATCACGTGCTCAAAATTTACCAGTGTGCTTAAAAAACCCTGCTTTGTTTTCTGTGATATGTAAAATAATTTTCAGACACTTTTAAAAATCGACAGAAACTCAGAACATGGAATTTGCGGTTTTCGAAAATCCGTTCGATCGATATTTTAAACGCGTTAGCACAAGTTAGTATAGGTTAATGGTGAGGCTCTGATACCACTGTAAGTCCACGGTAGCGCCCCGGCCGTCTAACAGACGCCAAATGCGAAACAAAAACTTTTTACAACTGGCACTATCGCGTACTATAAGCCGGATCTGCCATTAAAGCTAAACTAACAAACTACAAAGATGGTAGAAACGTTATACCGAACGATCCGAGTCCTTCGGTCTTCAACCATCATCCCACGCTTTGTTGCGGCTGCTCCGATCTCCTGAATCTCCAGTCTTCTCGTCCAGGTGGCACCACGTCGACGGATCTTTAAACGGGCTCCCGCCTCTGAACCGAGGCAACTCGGTCGTCAAGTTTGCTAAAAGAGACGACCAAGATGATGTAGAGAATGAGTAGAACACTTTGTCTCGTTACGTCCAAGGCTATGGACGAACGGTTAATGAAGTTGCCTTTTGGATCGATATGAAATGAGAAATGGAGTATACTAATTTCCATAAACCAAAATCCTTAATATTTTCAAAACAACAACCATAATCTCCACCAAAGGGTGGCTGGCCACTATATAGGCAAGGGGGGGTGAGTGTAGGAGATAGGAGGTGACCACAACAATGAAGCTTATCACGACTCACTAATGACACCTAGTATGAACACATTAAAAGCAAAGGATGAATCATTAAGCTTAGTCACACTTGCATTAAATGAACATTTAAAGCAACCATGAGTCACTAATCCCAGTCACCTCTTCTGGAAGCTTCCACACTCATCTCAAGAAAAGATAAATCCGCATTTAACCGAATGTTAAATACGGCTGATAGAAAACTGGAAACTGGCAACTTCCAAAAGTGATCCTGAAACAAATTTCAGGATAACCCCGTATCGGTATAAACATACCCGCATTTGTATTACGACCGAATACAAATGCAACTGAAACAAAGATATTATATCTACACAGCATAATACTCGGATCCGGCTTAAACCAAAGCCGACCAGTATTATCTGCCCGAAAAACGACACGTGCGAAAACGCACGTGCATTTTCCGAACCTTGCCATAAACCCATATGGCGTCTACAGCGTTTCGCCCGAACTTAGGAAAGTGTCTGTGGGGGACTCTAATGACTCATCAACACACTGACACTGGGTATAACCACTAGCACGTCAGATGTACTGGCTGTACGTAATGGTTTGCCTATGTATTGATTGGAAGGGAACCTGACGAGCGAACTCATCTATAAACCCTACTGAGCCTAACAGTGACAATATACATACAGTCCGGTCCGTTCGTCTATGAGTATCGCATATCGGCTTAGGGGCTGGTAACTTCAGACCCCCAAATAGCAGTATAAGTCGCGTCAGAGAGTGGCCCAGAACACCCTGAGATACTACTGGAGTACCTACCAGTAAATCTCCTGCCTCGGCCGAGGGCTTTGTGTAATGGCTCTCCTAGACACAGCGTGATCTCACCCCCAATACCGGGAGAGACGAATCCCTTGTCGATCCGCTCACTTGCCTCCAATATGGCTCGGGACTGTACCCAACTAAAACCTGCTTGCACAACTCCTTTGAGCGTGGTAGGGTAGTAATCTAAGCACAGTGGGAACTCACACGAGACAAATGACGATCTCAGGTCGATGAACTAACCTGTACCCATGTCACCAGGGAACTGCTATCTGACGATATGTATAATACCAACTAGCATGTTCCCGGCGAGTCCTGTCCGGTGTACTCATAACCCAATGAGCACCTGTATACATCTTAGGTGAACCAACTGACACCAGTGGCTTGTGAGACCGGCCACCGCTCCTCGTCGGGGTCTCGACTGTATACACTAGTCTACTCTGGAGTATCGATGCCCTGTCTCGAAACTCCCACGACTAGGGACACTTTAAGGATGTGCCTACAGACCCCAGCTCCCACGTATATGATCGCCATCATATTGCTGGTAGTCAAGCAAGAATCCTATGGGCTCTATCATCATGCAATAGTGAACTAAAGTATGTATACGATGACAAAGACAAACCAGATAGCATACTATCATCTCGAGCAAGACTGTCATATCGGTATAGGTCCTGCCTCAATCATTGCAATCACGTACCTGCGATCCAATAATTGACTTTGAGGGCACTATCTCCAACAGAAGAGCAGCCACGAAATCTATCATGATGTGTTACTACTTCCATTCTGGGATAGATAACGGTTGAAGTAATCCAGCAGTCCTGTGATAATCAGGCTTTACTTGCTGACACACCAAGCATTTTGCGACTCTTCTGGCTACTTCACGCTTCATTCCATGCCACAAGTAATTCTGATGCAGATCTTTGTACATCTTTGTACCTCCAGGTGTACTGAGTAGGGAGAGATGTGAGCTTCTTTCATTAACTCGTCCCGAACAGAACCTTTTGGTACACACAGTCTGCTGCTATATCTCAAAGATCCGTCTTCATGGATGATGAAATCTGTTCAAAGTCCACTTTCCACTTGCTCTCTAATCTTTTGCAACTTAGCATCAATTGCTTGAGCTGCTTTGATCTGATTGACAATGATAGATTGAACTTGTAAGTTCATCAAACTTGAAGCGTTATCTGGCATGCCTTCTTCAATCCCCATCTGATGCAAGTCTTGTTGAAGTTTCTACTGTGCGGTGAGATTCAATGCTAATGGTTGGCGACTGAGGGCATCAGGTACTACATTTACTTTCCCTGGGTGATATTGCAGGTTGATGTCGAAGTCCGCCATGAGTTCTAACCATCTTCTCTGCCGCATATTCAACTATTTCTGAGTAAACACATATTTCAGACTTTTGTGATCTGTGTATATGTTCACTCGTTCACCAAGAAGATAATGGCGCCAAATCTTAAGAGCAAAGATTACGGCTGCCAACTCCAAATCATGCGTCGAATAATTGTGCTCATGAATCTTCAGCTATCTTGAAGCATAAGCCACAACCTTACCGTGCTGATGTAGAACACATCCTAGTCCATTACCGGAGGCATCTCAATGCACTTCAAAACCTCCAGATTGGTCTGGTATGACGATAATAGGCGCTGATGTCAATCTTGACTTGAGTTCTATGAAAGCTTATTCGCATACTTCTGACCACACGAATTTTTCATCTTTACGTATGAGCTTGGTCAGGGGTGTTGCTATCTTCGAAAATCCTTCAATGAATCTTATGTAATATCCGACTAGACCCAAGAATTTTCGAATGTCCTTCACTGACTTTGGTGTCAGCCATTCGCTTACTGCTGAAACTTTCGCTGGATCCACAGAGATTCCTTCGCCCGATACAATATGTCCGAGGAAACCGACTTGATCTAGCCAATACTCATACTTGCTGTATTTGGCATAGAGTTGATGATGTCATAAAGTTTGCAGGACAATTCGTAGGTGTTCGGCATGTTCTTTCCGACTCTTTGAATACACCAGGATGTCGTCGATGAAGATGATAACAAACCTGTCTAGGTACTCTCGGAAAACTTGATTCATTAGGTTCATGAATATAGCCGATGCGTTGGTCGCTCCAAATGGCATCACAAGAAATTCGTAATGGCCATAGCGAGTTCTGAATGCCGTTTTATGGATATCAGATTCCTTGACTTTCACCCGACGATAACCCGAACGAAGATCTAACTTGGAGAAGACACAAGATCCACTTAGCTGATCGAATAAATCGTCGATGCGCGATAGTGGATACTTGTTCTTTATAGTTACTTCATTCAAGACTCTATAATCAAGGCACGTTCTGTATGAATCTTCCTTCTTCTTCACGAGTAAAACTGGAGATCCCCAACTTGAAGTGCTGGGACGAATCCATCCTTTCTTCAATAATTCATCCAACTGAGTTCGGATCTCCTTCAAACCTTCCGGACTTGGTCGATATGGTGCTTTGATCACCGGTTGTGCTCCAGGTACTAAATCAATGCTGAATTCAAGAGCTCGATCGGAAGGCAAACCTGATATGTCTTCAGAAAATATATCGTCGAACTCTCGAACTACTTCTGGCTTCGATCCTTCCTTCGCTTGAATTGCTGCATTCACTGCCTTCTTTGGTTTCACTTTGTACATACTTGGCTCTAGGGTACGGCTCCACTTTTGAAATAAAAGACCGGATGGTCTGAAATCTCGAATACTACCCTCCTTTGACGACAGTCAATGGTAGCATAGAATGTTCTGAGCTAATCCATACCCAAGACCACATCGAAGTTTAGTATGTCCAGCACCTTGAATTCAGTTCTCTGCTGCAGAAGACCTCTGGACACCGGTTGTATCACATTGTTACCTTTAGAACGCTGTTCCCTGAACTGACATTCCAGCTGGATACAAGCGGTGTGACTGGAATCGCATGAGTTCGGACGAACCGTTGCGACATAAAATAATGAGATGCTCCGGTATCGAAGAGTGCTAGTGCAGGATGTGAGGCTACTAAGATTGTACCTAAGGTATGTGGGATATGTTTTAGATATAATGAAAAGATATATAGTTATGACTGAAAGAGATTTTGAAAGGGAAGTGTTACTAGTGATGACTTGGCTGGTAGCTTCAGCCTCTTCTACAGTTATTGTGAAAGCTTGTCGCCTCGGCACATTCCTCATTGCTTGGGGAGCATTCTTCTGTCCGTTCCTTGGTCCTTGAGGTGGGTTCTTGATAGAACTGACGGGGAGGAGGTGCAGTCGGTCCACGAGGAGGTGGAGCAGGTAATACAAGTCGTGGAGCAGGTGCCTGGATGGCTGGGCGCTGCGGGTAAGTGATTGCCGGCCCGGTGCAGCATATGGGTTGTGTCTACGAGGATAAGACCCAATATCATGAGTAGCTGAGCCGCAGACTAAGCAGAGGCGATTTGCTCGCCGGCAATCCTTTGCCAGATGTCCATCTCTCCTGCAATAAGTGTAAAAGGCTCGGTTGGGCCGGTTGTTTGGTACTCCCGGTCTCCTTGGCACAAATGGTGGCCTTGAAGAGGCTCCTCCTGCCATCGGTTGGTAGGGCGCTTAACTCCGGCAGATTGAAGTCTGACCCTCATCTTTACTACCGCCTCATATCGACGGGCCGCTTTCAGAGCCAATTCATGAGTCGGGAAATCCCGTGTAGCTAATGCAGCTTGGATCTCTGGATCTAATCCTTGTTGAAATCGTCGAGCTCTGATCTCATCCATCGGTATTAAGTGTGTCGCGAATCTATTAAGGTATTGTGTTAGCTGTGTAATATGTGATATTTGAGAATCGAAATATTAAGATGTATGTTACCGACTGAGCATGGTAAACTCAGCATCATATTCATCCATGGATTTGGTCCACATCGAATCTTGTTGTAAGTGGATGAACTGATGTTCCATGTCGAATCTGGCAGTCTCAGGAAAGTACTTAGCATCGAACATATCGCGGAAAGTTTTCCATTCGATGGGCTGGGTGAGACGGCTTTCTTCCGCCTTCCACCAGACCCGTGCATTGTCAGTGAGCTGCAGCTTTGCAACTCGAACCCAAGCGACCTCTGGCACTTGTGCTGCTTCCAAGTCATCCTCAATACCTTGAGCCCATTTCTCAGCTTCTAGAGGGCTCTCTTTTCCTGAGAATTTCTTGGGGTGTAAAGCTCGGAATTGCTTTAACCGTGGGGCTTCCGCCTCTGGACGGTTCATCAAGATAGCAGTCTGCTGCTGCTGTCCTTCCAGGAGGCTGCGAATTGCCTCAAGCAATACTGTCTGCTCATTGATCGGAGTAGCTACGGCAGGTGTAAGCGGTAGAGGTGGGGTTGTGTTGTTAACATTTTTGTTGGTGTTGTTTGGGGAATCCATAACCTTGAAAGAAAATTTTGGGTTAGGACAGATTCAAAATATATGAAATTGGAAGATTCAAGGAATATGAATTGTAAGGAATATTTTTAGTTGCTGGTTCTTGTTTTATATTGCTTAGGTTGTCCACGTAGAACTGACCTGCATGTCCATACAGAGCCGACCTGCATGGGCCACCAACAAAACCTGTCACGCCCCGCTACCCAGTATACGGGCAGATGACGCGACGAGGCCACTACGCATTTACTTAGAAATAAACACGCTAAGCGTATCTAAGCAATATAAAATGAAATGTACACAAGAGATAAGATGTGAATGAACAACAACTTAATTTATTAACATTCTTTTTACAATACAATGAAAAGTAAATATATGGAATGAAAGCAATTTCTAAACAGTGGCATAACAGAAATGAAAATATGTACAAGTAAACTAGATCTCTGGGTCGAAGGCCATCTGATCCAAGTCCTCGCTGGTGGGCTCTGTCTCAAGAAGGTCCGATCCACCTGACAACATTCCAAAGAAAAAGAAAGGAATGTCGTCAGCGAACAATCGCTCGATAAGTCCCAAAGAATGGGTGGAGACAGAATACACAGAAAGAGAATGTAACTTTTAAAGTCATAGTATATTGTTAACGTTGTTGTTTGTACTTTGGTACAGAAAATGCCAGTGTATACGAGAGAAGTCCTACTATTCCGAAGACTAAGGTATACGGAGCACAAGGAACCGTTCAGCCACGGTACAACGGCAATGGAGATTCATGTTAGGTGTATTATGATTACAGTCCCGTGCCACTTTTACCAATCTACCCTTTATAAACTCTGCGATGTCTTGATTGTATTGTTTTGTCTTGTATTGTAAATTGTATATGGAGGACTTGCCGAAACCATGATATCAGTAATGGAACGGATATAATGAATGGACATGTAAATGGAATATATCCATGGTTCGGTATAGTCAAGTTGCATAGATTGAATATATGGATTCATATTGAATTGTAGTTTATACTTGAATTATATTCAAGTCGGATTGATTAGATTGAGACTCGGTCTGAGTCAGACAATAGAAAAGAAGTTGAAGTCCTGAATTAGGTTTTGGTGTTATCGGTAACTGCTGCACATGGACGGCAGGATTTGTGTATTTTTCCAAGACAATTACCGTGTTGATAACACCGTTTGTTAGATTGTATACCTTAAATAGGCAAGCACCCATATCTCCGGTTTCCTGAGGCTCAAAAGACCGGTCTCACTTAAACCTATGTTTACTAGGGTCCTTATTGTGATTTTAATATAACTTGAGGGGGTTTTGTTGGGGTAAAAATTTACACCCCTGTTGACCGAGTCAAAGTCAAGGTCAACCCCCAAGCTAGGTGGGCCCAAGCCCAGGTCAAGCGGGTCCATGCCCAAGTCGAGCCCGCGGCCAGCCTTCCCATGCCAACAACAAAATGATGTAATAAGTAATTTTTATGTAATTGTCTATGCATGAATGTAAACAAAATGGGCATAAAGTCAATATTTTGTAAGCCCATGGCTTATGTGCAAAAATGAAATGGCACATGAGCCATGGGATGGCCAAAATGCCATTTTTGAAAAGCCCAAGGGGCTATATGTAAATATGTAAGCCTATAAAAGGCAAAATGATGATGAATAAAGGACAACTTTTTCTCTCTCCAAAAAAATTTAGATCTGAGATCTTTTCTCCTTCTTCAAGGTTCCAAAGCCTTCTTCTTCCTTTTGAATTAAATCAAGAGTTTTACTGTTCATTTTAAAAAACAAAATAGTTTTTCACCACCAAACCCACAAAGGGGAACTTGGATCTGTCTTTAGATCCCAAAAAGGAGAGATTTTGAGATCTCACATCTCTTGATCTTCAAGATCCAGCTAACAGAGGAGGAGGAAGAAGAACCCCTTCCATTAACCCCAAGAACACACTTAGGAGTCCAACTCCACTCTGATTTCTCTTCCGAGAATCTTTTCAGGCTAAAAGTCTCTTTTCTTCGCCGGCGTTCAAGCGCAGGACGCCCACGTGCCGACACGTGGCGCGCTTGCGCTCAAGCGCAAAGCGTCCACATGCCGACACGTGGCGCGCTTGCACAACAGCGCCCTGCGCTCGAGCGCAAAGCGCTCACGTGCCGACACGTGGCGCACGCTTGCGCTCCAGCGCAAGTCGCCCCAGTGCCGACACGTAGCGCGCTTGCGCTCCAGCACAAGCGCTTGAGCGCAAATCACCCCAGTGCCGACACGTGGCGCACTTGCGCTCTAGCGCAAGTCGCCCCCGTGCCGACACGTGGCGCACTTGCGCTCAGGCGCAAGTCGCCCCCGTGCCGACACATGGCGCACTTGCGCTCAGGCGCCAGGCGGTGAAGCGCAAAGCGCCCACGTGCCGACACGTGGCGCACTTGCGCTCCAGCACTTGCGCTACAGCGCCCAGCGCTCAAGCGCAGAGCGCCCACGTGCCGACACGTGGCACGCTAGCGCCTTTGGATGCCTCCCCCCTCTTTTTATGTATATACATATACATATACATATGTATACATATTTGCACACACACGTGCTCTACGACATTGTCCCTGTTAGAAAAAAATTCTAACGGGGCGCTACCCCGCACCCCGCAAGGGGGCTGCTAGCCCCCTTGACCCCCAGCCCGCTATCCGGGTAGCGGGACCCCCTTGAAAAACTCTGCGTGGCTCCCGATATATCTAAACCCCCCTTTCAAAACACAACGCACGCACACTGCACATTGAGTTCGCATGACCAGTTTAACCTGTCAATCGGAGGTTCCCTCGCTCCAAAAGCGAGGGGTAATTAACGGCAGCTTAGTCCGCGGCTGCCGGAGATTCGGATCCCCATAATCATTAAACCCCGGCCTATCCTAGGCAGGGGGAATCTGTAGTACGCCTGACAAGCGCGCACGTATTCCCATCTCAATGGGATGACGAAAAACACCCTACAGGTTTTATGTAAAAATAGTTTGATGTAATTTTCAAAATACAGCTCAAGCATTTAGTTATTATCTTTAGGATTTTCATAGATATATGTTTTATAAAGGTGAAATTTCTAGTGTGTAAAACCTAATTTTCAAAGTACATGGTAGTTTATTGAAATATTGTAATTGTGTTGTATTTGGATGGTATTTTCATGTAATAGTGATTTCTTTGATTTTAGAAAACATTGGAATATGTATATAATTAAAATATGTATTTTGATAATAGATATATTTATATTTAATGAAAATATTTTTATTTTCTTGTAGAAATCTCATTTTCTAAAGAAAAATCCATAAAATTTCCATCGAGATCGAATGCTCCTTTCGGAGGTCTACATCTCACTCTGATAGGCCCGAAGATGTGCGATAATCCGCACCGTCCCGAACGGGGTCCCCAAAAGTGGATTGTAGAGGCGCAATTGCAAGGAATTGATTTATACACTTTTTAAAGAAAACGGTTTTGTAAATTTATAGTATTTTGTAAAGTATTTTCCCGTATTCTATTATCCCAAATTCATCGTGCTATGTCAAAGATGTGTGTTGTGGTGAGATAGGTCATTACCTCATGATTTTATTTAAAGGTATTGTTCCCGCCAAAAATTTCTGCACAAAAGAGCCCAAGGCATCAAATGGCAGCGATACACTTAAGAAAATGTGAACCTGTATTTTCCGGGCTGTATTTTGATAAACACCCGAATGAGAAACAGCTAAATTCTGATGGTAATGAAAGCATCTCGAAAAAACCTTCGATTTGATATATTATGGGCCTCATAATTCATCCGGGATCAAAAGTTGAGCAAATGTCTATGCACATGTGATCTAAGGAAGAAGATGCGAACCAGTATTTTTCGGACTGTATTTTGATAAACTCCGGAATGAGAAACAGCTAAATTCTGATGGTAATGAAAGAATCTCGAAAAAACCTTCGATTTGATATATTATAGGCCTCATAATTCATCCGAGATCAAAAGTTATGAGCAAATGTGCTATACACGTGTAATCTAAAATAATGCTCTACTACATGGAGAATGTATTTTTAGTCCTACAACGAGAAAAGAAGAGATGGCTTCTCTATCACTCTCATATAAATAAGAGGGGATACCTCTTAAAAAGGGGAGTTCAATATTCAATTCTCAAAGGTGCTTAGTTCTCCATAGGAGCTTAGTTCTCCAAGATAGGAGCATGCTCCTCCCCATAATACGCATATGCGCAAGCGCCACGTGCGCTACGTGCAACGCACGTGTGCCCGCCATGCGCGCACCACGTGCAATGCACGTGCGCACCACATAAGAATATTTAATAACATTAAAAGGAGCTTAGTTCTCCAAGATAGGAGTATGCTCCTCCCCATAATGCGCATATGCGCAAGCGCCACGTGCGCTACGTGCAACGCACGTATGCTCGCCATGCGCGCACCACGTGCAACGCATGTGCGCACTACATGAGAACATTTAATAATATTAAAAGGAGATACGTTCTCCATAGGAGCTTGCTCCCCCTCATAATGCGCATATGCGCAAGCTCCATGTGAGCTACGTGCAAATATGTGCGCCCAACACGTACGACGCACGTGCGCCCAACACGTGCGACACAAGTGCGCGAACGCAAAGAAGCCTTTTTCAGCAGCGAGAAGCTTAAGCTCCAGCCTGTTTTTTCCCCCTAATGAGTGGGACATGGTTCAAAGGGTACATCCCTCCACACCTTCGATATATGGCGCTGTAATCTCTCAGTGTCATCGGAGAGGTGGTGGGTCCCAACGACCAATGATCCTTCTTTTCAATAAAAAAAGGAAAAGAAACAGATATACAGAAGCAAAAGGAGAAAATATAGAGAAACCTCCCTACAAACTTTGAGAAAACTCAAAGAAAGAAGAGCAAGCTCTTAGCAAAAGAAGATTAATTCTTCAAGGTAAAAATCATGAACAATGAACACGGAGATGAAATCATCTCATAAAAGAAGAACTATCTTCTAAAAAAGATCATAGATCTACAAAAGACCAAGGTCTTTCATAAAAGAGATCAAAAGATCTCATCATAAAAATAAAAGAAGTATTTACTTCATTCACAGATCCTTGATCTACAAAGGCAGAGCCCTTTTATAAATAAGAACTTTTGTTCTTGAAATCTTGAAGCAAAGCTTCCTTTAAAAGAACATAAAATTTGTTCTTTGATCTTAAAATTGATCAGATGCGCTTTGCGCTATTGAAAAGTGCCTTGCACTCATGAACTGCGCCTTTGCGCTCCTTGGAACGGCGCTCAGCACCAAAACATGCCACGTGTCACTCACTGAGGTGCCCCTAAATCAGCGCAAAGCGTTCATAAATTAAAAGCGCAATGCGCTAATAAAAACTAGCGCTTAGCGCTAGGCGCGACACGTGTCATCTTCGTGTGCGCTACTCGACAAAAGCGCAATGCGCTCTTTAATTGGTGCAAAGCGCCTGGTACGCCACGTGGTGCGTTGTCAGAACATACATTGTTCTGATGAATGCTATGCATTCAATACAAGACAAAAAATGTCAGAACCCAATGCTTAGCATTATTAAAAGGGCCAAGCCCAAATAAAGGCTCAATAGCCAGAACAATAAAATGTTAAACATTTTAATTGGACTTAGCCCAAGATTGGCCGTAAATCCTCAACTCATATCAACTGAGCCCATATGCTCATAAACCTTTTAACAGACTTTAGTCCCAAATTGGACTATAGATCTCCCAACCAGAGTACATCTCTGAACTCCTCTGATATTTGTCGTTGTAAGCCTTCAACGTCTTCAGAGAGGTGACGGGTCCCGACAGCCATACATTCCACAGACTATGATGTCTTTAAACTACGGACTGTGGGTCCTTAAACTCATGGACTATGATGTCCTTAACCTGGACTGTGGGGTCCTTAAACCCATGGACTACGATGTCCTTAACCTGGACTGTGGGGTCCTTAAACCCATGGACTACAATGTCCTTAACCTCGAACTGTGGGGTCCCTTTAAACCCACAGACTATGATGTCCTTAACCTTGGACCACCATGTCCTTAAACTGGTAATCGACCGCAATGTTCCTAAACTAAACAATAGAGTCTAAATGCTCTTTTGTTGGATCTAAACGATCCCGTTAAGTTGATCTTAGTCTAAAAATTAGACTAACGTATCCTTAACATACGTTTAAGTTGATCTTAGTCTCAAATGAGGTTAACGTATCCTTAAACCCAAACCAAAACCCAAATCTAAGAAGATACGGATTTGGACTAATCCAAGCCCTATGGGCGACAACGTAAATTAGTCTCTGTATACAATCCACGGGCAACCACAAACAAAACAAGCACCCACTGACCATCTGGAGAAGGAGAAAGTGGTTACCGCGATGCGGTAGCGTAATTAACCGCAGGGGCTTGCGCCTGCAGGGAAGAGCGTCCCTACAATCAGAAACCCCTCACCATGAGGGGGAATCTGACGAAGTCTGCTACATCGGCCGCATCCGTTTAAACCTTCGATATACGGTGCCATAAATCAACTTGGCATCTTCGGAGAGGTGGACGGATATCACCTATTAGCATCTGCCCCGAAATTCAGGCAAGACGTTTGTCTTCCCGGTTTCCGGCGGTAAACAGGTATAGCAAGGAATAAAGTTATTATGTCGAAACTAAAATATATGGTATTTTTCTGTAAAAGTGTGATAAAAGTTACAAAAATGATTCTTTTACGGCGAAACTTGTTTTAATAGATTTATTAATGTTTGTTAAACAATATGTGAGAGTATGGTATGATCTGGATTAAGAAAAGTTGAGTTTTGAAGAAAAACCAAATCGGAAGTCGGATTAACTCCGCTTCCGTCGAGTTTTAGAATTTGATATGAGCGGGAAAGAAGGGACTTACTGGCTTGGGGTCAAGAGGAGAGGGAGAGGAAACTACGGAATACTTCGGGGTGTCGTTTCGTCGCCGGAAACTGCTTATATCGTTGCCGAAATTTCGTCGGGGTTTCGCCCTTCGCGAACTCCACTTGCACACTATTGGGACTTGAAATTTTTTGAGAGTTTTGGAAGGGAATTGTGAGCGAGGAGAGGTGAAATGAGGTGTGGTATTTATAGGAGAAATTAGGGTTTGGTGTGTTAAAGATTGCATTTAAAATATGCATTAAAATTTGATTAAAAGAGCATTTTATTGCTCTCTGTATGAATGCAGAGAAAACAAGTAGTGTGAGAGGAAGTGGGGTAGGCCAAGAGTTGCAGGGGAAAAGAATGGGGGCTTTACCAACGGGCAAGCCCGGCGGTGCCGGTTTTATTAGGCATGTCGCCGGATCAATACCGGCGGAGGGGGCTAGGGTTTAGGCCGCGTGTCGTGGTCTTTTGGTATTCTTCAGTGCACATATTTATTTAAACTATGACTCTTCAGTTTACGTGTTGTGTACGTGTAGACCCTTGGGCTTCTAAAATGATTAAAAGAAATTTTAATAAAAAGATAATGTGTCTGATGGGATTTGAACTTGGATGCTATGTCACAGTAGTGCAAGGCTTTACCAATGAACTACAAGCTCTTTCTTACTGTTCAAAAGCAAAACAAATTCTTATAGCATTCACAGGATTTGCAAATACCCCAATTATACATTAACTTTTAAACAATTTTCTATACACTGAAATTGGAGTTGTTACAATAATACCCTCAAAAGTAGTGCTTGTATTTTATTATTGTAAGAAATGATCTTTAAGGTATTTTACTGAAAGAAAATGATAATGCAAAGTATTTTAGTGTAATTTAACCTACATTTGATGGTTTTAGGTAGAAGCAGCATGTCATCATCTCTGTGTAATGCACAGAGTGTTAAGATTGAAAGAGAAATCGAATCCTATTTTTAAGTTTATACTTTCTCTCTTTCAGGATCTTAACATAGACCTGTCAATGGATTAAGTTTAGATGTAGAACCAACTCGATTTGATAAAATCTAAATCTGGTATAGGTGTGGCTAGATCTAACCCAACCTAATTTAAGTTCATTTCATTATTTTGTAAATGGATCGATATGTCTCTCTTTTGTTCTAATCTGTTTAAACTTGACACGGCTATCTATTGTTTATATATGGTTTAAGTTATATTAGTAGTTTCAATTATAGCTTCAATTTATTTTAGATGTCATAGATTATAGTTTTCTAAGTATAGTAATTGCAAATCTGAGAAATCGGATCGTGAATATTACATGATTCTTTTTATTATATTTTAACTTATGAAATTTACTCATAAACATATGAATTATAATTCTGCATTTATAACAATAAAAAGTAGAAGTATTGGTCCGGATAAACGGGTCTGATCCGATTATTCATTGCTCTAGATTTGGGTCCATTCTGTATAAACCTACTTGGTAAATGGATAGGTCTAGGTTCATAAAAAATAAATAGGTATAGATATAGAACATGCTAGACCCCCACTCGACCTATTTACATGCCTGCTGAATCTTCCGTGGATGTCACGACCCGAAAATTGGCACGTGACGGCCCTAATACTACGCAACGTCTACAGGTGTAACGCAGTAAAAGAAAGCCAAAACCCAGAAATCTAAACCATTAAAAAACAAGAAAAGATAAGAAACATTGTTTAAAACTCTTTGAAACCACAACCTAAATTCTTTAAAAATCTAACTTTTCTTTCTTTAAAATTTTGGCAGCACCTCCTTTGTAAAAACTAGCCCCAAAATGGGTACAACATAAATATAAATAAAGTGTCCTCAAACATGAGCAAATACATGCCCAAAGGCGGAAAACAACCACCACAACAAATATACGACGCCGTAGCGAAGAAATAAAAGACGATAGAAAGGAAACTGTATAAAAGACAACAAGTCACAAAATAATATACAATATCGTCCTCACCAAGTCTCTAAGTCAACAAGAAAATATAGTAGATGGAGAGTACAAGGATACAACGAATATACAATACAACAACACGGAAAACCACAAAACCCACCTAAGCAAAACTGCACACTATGAACTGAAGCGGTATTCACAGCAAAAGATGATCGGATAGGTGAATAGCCTGCCTCGACTACTCTGGGAAACACCCTGCAAAACAACTGTGGCACAACAGGGGTGGGTTGCCAACTCATGAATAGTAAATAACATATGCAGGTAATCGCAAGTATGCACGTATATCGTGAATCTAACATATGCAATTAATAGCAATAAAAGGTCATATGAGTGCAATAATCATGAAAAGTACACTAGCAGGTACAACTAATACATGAAGCAATAATAATATGACAATCAGTTGCAATAATCATGCAATAATGATATGAAAATGTATATATGCAACGGTCATGAAAGGTACACTAACAGGTACTACTACACATGAAGCAATGCATAAACAATAAATATGGAGTATGGAATAAAATATGTCATTTCCACGGAATCCTGACATCGTGGTAGGATCACAATCCATCAAAACAATCCAAATCCCAATTCCTCAAATCAGCCCCCAAATTGGCTCTCATATCATATAAGTCTCACAAATTCTTAATGTACAATATCGAATAAATCTCCTATATCCTGAATGTACAAAATCAAGTAAATATCATATGTTCTAAATCCAATATCAAGTGAATCTCTTATAATCTAGATATATTTGCATGAATAAATATGGTGATGTATATAAATTGATATCAATACACATATATTAGCGTCCCATTCCACTAATATATGTATAAAGACATATATAACAGCGTCCCATTCCACCGTTATATATACTTAGAAGTAAAATATCATGAAAACAATGTGTCAAGTATCAACACAGAAATGCTGATCTATCAGGTGCTGTCACCAAGACTGGCACCCTGATAGGTACGTACCATACGCTATACCGAAAGCTCGAGTGCCTAGCTTCGACTCTCGCCTTTCGACGTATCCATACGTACATGACTCCCGTCGGTATCCCCGTGATAACCGCCGAGTCATAGGTAATGTCACCGGATGGTATGGTTCCCCTGACAGGCTCAATCGGAAAGGTCCATCAATCGTCTTGCCCCGGGGTACCTCCGGACCCCACCATGTACCCTCATACGGCCTCAACGCCTCCTCGCAAGGGTATATATATATCAGAACCGATAAATCTCATGGTGGATGCTGAAATATCATATCAAGGAAAACCGGGTTTTTCAAATAATGCATAATTTCATGAACTCCGACGGTCCCCAAATCCAGAAAACATCATGAAAAATCCATAGCTCAATACGAAAAATCCATGAATATAATATATGCAACATAAAACTGCAATGTAAGTATATAAAGGAAAAGCCGCTAATTAACTGCAACAAGTTAATATAAAATAACATGCGGTTCCTATTTTCTCCAATTCTAGATAACATCAAGTAAAGGTAAATATGTAGCTATAACTGATATATGTGTAAACATAAAGATATAGCAAGGTATATGTATCTACCTATAAGTAATGATGTAATATACCCCTGGGTATAAATGCAGTATGTGTGCAAGGTATACCTGTAGTTATGTCATTAAGTGTGTATGTACCTATCGCTAATGGTAAAATACTCTATAGGTATACAGATATCTAGGTGGTAAGTATGTCAAGGCATATATGTAAGCATGTAAGTATACATGTATGCTATATGTCATATGCGATAAGAAATATGAATCAATGTCTCAATATTCTTAACCAAACCATATCATATCTATAAGTGGGTTGTGCGTGACATGGCAATTATTGACGGTGTGTGTAGCATACAATCAGTGCTTGTGCAACATGAGTCGTCAATAATATGTATAGTGTCCTAAGGATACTAGTCCAAGCACAACAATAACTAAATAGTAGGGTAAATGCGCAAATTCTAAATATTATATAGAATATGCGACAAGTCAAATCATTTCTAGCCCAGACGCTGTAGGGTTCCTAGGCACACTAGTGAAGGTTCTAAAAACATCAAACATGTCCGAATAAAATTCTACATGTGCCGAACAACCCAAAGACGGGATCTTTGCTAGATTATTAGGGTTTAACATACAAGATTACATCTTTTAAGCTAAGTGTGAGGGATTATAACCTTTGTAGTCCGCTCATTCGCTTCATAAGCTCCGAGTAGAAGTCCCTTCGCCGCGATCCACGATCTCCCGGACTCAAGAGAGGCTCCACGACTCGAACGATCCATGCTAGCTTGAAGTGTTCCAAATCTCCGATGATCTACGTCGAAGTATCAATAACTCAAGCTTTCTCACTCTAAAGAGATGAACACACTAATCTCATGGGCTAGATGAGATGAGGATGAGAGAGTGGTATTTATGCTTTCTTTTTAAATCATTTTCTCATAATTTATCATCACAAAATGAATTTCTAGTGAGCTCTCTCTTTCAAAAACCAAAGAGAGAAGAAGATGAAGAAGAAAGAATAAACCTTTTGTGATGAATAGAACTAAAGAATATATGATTGATTATTGAACCATGGTCAAGGATAAGAGGCTAAAACTTTGTAGAGAATAAACTAGAGTTAGGGTTTGGTTAGGTTAAGGATAAGTATCAACCATAATATCTTAACCAAGACAAAAGGAAAAGCTTCTAGAATGTGTAAGAAGAAGCTAACCCTAATCAAACCCTAATCCCATTTAATCATCCTTAAACATGTTTAATAATAAATCATATCATGTCACAATAATATATATCAAATATATATTATATAGTTGCAACAAAAGAAAATAATACATTTAACATATATCGCATATATATCAATGTATTAATCCGGTGAGAAAATGAAATAATAAAGCGAGCCAATATTAGATAATGTAATACAATATATCATATATATTATTATACATTAAATCATCGAATCAACACTTGATCCAACGATCCGGCTATATCGAATATAACCGGCTAATATAACATGTACCGATTCATCGAATCAACACTTGATCCGATGTCCCGTTTCATATCTAAATATCACGAGAATATAATACGGTATCTCATATCACATTATCCTCGGTCCTGCATATATCACATATGTGCCTCTACTCCGTTTCGCCTGAACCAAGAAACCTCTATGTAGGACTCTAAAGAATCGTCAATACGCCGGTAGCAGGTGATGATCATATCGAACACCCACAAACTGCAAGCGGTCAGCTAAACGTAACAGCCACCCAGGTATTGAGCGATCAGAAGATCAACAAGCTAGCTTGTCCGTTCTCCTGTGAATCCAATCAGTAACACTCCCGTACAGTCCAGTCTGTTCATCTGATATGTCGCATATCAAGTCTAGGGGTGGTATACGTCAGACCCCAGTAACCGATAAGTCGTGTCGATATGAGGCTCATAACAGGTCGAGAAACTACTGGTAACACTTACCAGTATATCTCTATATCAGCCCTGGCCAGGGACTTCCAGTTATAGCCAATCGAACACTGCACAACATCAACTCCCTATACCGGGAGAGACGAATCCCCTCCTATCGCTCATTGCCTCCATGTGATTCGGGACTGTACCCAAAAGCCACCGTTTTGCACGCCCTCGTGGACGTGGTAAGGTGGAAATCAAAGCACAGTAGGAATCACACAAGACTCTATGACGATCTCGGGTCTACAGACTACCCTGTACCAGTGTCACCGGAGAACTGCCATCTGACGTGTGGTATATCACCATCTGGGAGTTCTCGGCGAGTCCGTCCAGTGTACCCAGTCTCCACTGAGCACCCGTACACCATCCTTGATGTCAAACACCGATGGATATGGGATCATCCATCGCCCATCATATGGGTCAAGATGCGTATACGCTAGTCTACTCTGGTGTATCGATGCCCTGTCTCGATATACCCTCGACTAGGAACATTTATAGGATGTACTCATCGACTACCGTGGCCCCACTAGTATGATCTCATCATAATCCCAGTAGTCGAGTACATATCCTAAGGGCTTTATCAACATGTGAGAGAAAGACAGTAAACCAATACAAGTCAACATGTTAAGATAAAGTGAAACCAAATAGCATACTATCATGACGAGCAAGAAAGTCCTCTTTGTATATATCCAAGCATCCATCATAATATACATCATATGTACAACAATGGCCTCTAGGGCATATACATAACTAACAATCTCCCATTTGCACTAAGGCCAGCTGTTGTAGTATCTTATACCTAGCATCCCGAATAATCTCTCAAACTGTATCTGGGGAATGGCCTTCGTGAGTGGATCCGCAGTGTTGTCCTTCGTATCTACTCTTCTGACCTCGATCTCTCGGCGATCAACTATCTCCCTAATCAGGTGATACCGCCTCAGAATATGTCTGGATTTCTGATGGGATCTGGGTTCCTTGGCCAAAGCCACAGCTCCATTGTTATCGCAATACAGAGGTATTGGATGTTCAATGGATGGAACCACACCAAGTTCAGTGATGAACTTCTTCATCCAGACAGCCTCTTTGGCAGCATCGTTGGTAGCGATGTATTCAGCCTCCATCGTCGAGTCCGCAACGGTATCCTGTTTAGAACTTTTCCAATATACCGCCCCTCCATTGAGGGTAAAGACAAATCCCGAGTGTGACTTAGAGTCGTCCTTATCACTTTGGAAGCTGGAATCGGTAAAGGACTCCACCCGGAGTTCTCCGTTACCATACACCAAGAACATGTCTCTAGTCCTTCGTAAGTACTTGAGAATGTTCTTCACAGCTGTCCAGTGACTCTCTCCAGGATCTGCTTGATACCGACTCACTACACTTAGTGAGTATGCAACATCGGGTCTGGTACATAGCATCGCATACATGATAGAGCCTACTGCCGAAGCATAGGGTATCCCTTGCATGCGAGCTCTCTCCAAATCAGTCTTGGGAGACATCTCTTTGGAGAGAGTGAGTCTAGAAATCATGGGTTGGTTCCTACGCTTGGATTCTTCCATACTAAACCTCTTTAGTATGGTGTCAATGTACCTGGATTGGGACAATCCCAGTATCCGTTTGGATCTATCTCTATAGATCCTTATCCCCAATATGCATGAGGCATCACCTAGATCTTTCATTGAGAATCTTTGTGATAAGAAGAGCTTGATTGATTGCAGCATAGGAATATCATTTCCTATCAAGAGTATGTCATCCACGTACAATACGAGAAAGACAACCTTACTCTCTGCCACCTTCTTATAGATACAAGGTTCATCTATGTTTTTGATGAAGTCAAACTCTTTGACTACAACATCAAAACAGATGTTCCAACTCCGTGATACTTGCTTTAACCCATAAATGGATTTAAGCAGTTTGCACACCTTTCCGCTGCTCCCACTATCTACGAAGCCCTCTGGATGAGTCATGTACACGCACTCTTCTAAATCACCATTTAGAAAGGCGGTCTTAACATCCATTTGCCAGATTTCGTGGTCATGGTATGCAGCAATGGCAAGTAAGATCCGGATGGACTTAAGCATAGCTACTGGAGAAAAGGTTTCGTCATAATCCACACCTGGTCGTTGACGAAAACCCTTTGCAACAAGTCTAGCTTTGAAAGTTTCAACTTTTTCATCTACACCAAATTTCTTCTTAAAGATCCATTTGCTCCCAATGGGTTTTACCCCTTCAGGAGCGTTTTCCAAAGTCTATGCTTTGTTGGTGTACATGGATTCCATCTCAGATCGCATTGCATCCAGCCATTTCACAGAGTCACCACTCGTGATGGCCTGCTCGAAACTAGTCGGGTCATCATCTTCCATGATGCAATCCTCGCTTCCACCATCAATGAGAAAACCGTAGTATCTCTCAGGTGGATGAGAAACCCTACTAGATCGGCGGAGAGGCTGGGGTCGTCGGGTACTACTGAATCCTTTGGTTCCACTAAATCATCTGTCGTGGTTTGTGTCGCTGGAACCTCTTCCAGTTCTACCTCATTGCCATCAATTTCTTTCATAAGAAAACCCTTTTCTAAAAAAGTGGCATGTCGAGAAACAAACACTTTTTGTTCCTCGGAGTGGTAGAAGATATACCCTCGCGAATGTTTGGGATATCCAATAAACTTACATAAGACAGATCTTGCCTCGAGCTTGTCCGGATTTTGTCTTTTGACATAGGTTGGACAACCCTATATCTTAAAATACATAAGAGATGGTCTCTTCCCTTTCCATATCTCATACGGAGTGGTAGGTACTGATTTGGTAGGAACCATATTCAATAGGTGTATGGCTGTCTCAAGCGCATAACCCCAGAAGGAAATAGGCAACTCAGCCTCGCTCATCATGGAGCGCACCATATCTAATAGGGTGCAATTCCTTCGTTCCGATACACCGTTGTGCTGTGGTGTATATGGAGGAGTAAGCTGAGAGAGAATCCCATTCTCTTTCAGATAATCTAGGAACTCACTGCTTAAGTATTCACCTCCTCGATCAGATCGAAGAATTTTAATACTTTTGCCCGTTTGGTTCTCTACTTCGTGCTTATATTCTCTGAATTTCTCAAAAGCTTCAGACTTGTGTTTCATCAGAAACACATGTCCGTATCTAGAGAGATCGTCAGTGAATGTAATGAAGTAGGAAGAACCGTTCTTGGCATGCGTAGACATGGGACCGCATACATCACTGTGTATTAGTCCTAGGAGTTCAGTAACTCTTTCTCCGTGTCCACTAAACTGAGCTTTGGTCATTTTTCTTTTGAGACATGAATGGCAAGTATCATAAGATGATAATTCGAACGGATTCAAATAACCATCCTTATGTAACTTAGCCAGTCGTGTCGCATTGATATGACCAACTCTACAATGCCACAAGTAGGATTCGTTCATATCTGAACTTTTCCTTTTGTGTGTGTTTTGTATATTCAGGACTGTATTCTGATTTAGAATGAATATGCCATTATGTAACGAGCCAGATGCAATCAACTTTTGATCTAGGAATATGTTCATAACATTATCCTTTACTACAAAATTATATCCTTCTTTACTTAATAAAGAAACTGATATAATATTGCACATCATATTCGGTATATAATAGCACTCATTTAGAATCAGTGTATTACGACTTGGTAATATAAGGTGATATTCGCCAATTGCTTTGGCTGCAATACTTGTACCGTTCCCTACTTGAACGGAATGATCACCTTTTCCCAGTTCTCTACCTTTACGTAACCCATGTAACAATTTACATATGTGGGATCCCGATCCAGTATCCAATACCCAGGACGTAGGGTGAACTGAGAAACAGTTCTCAATAACTAACACACCTAAAGAAGATGCATCAACATGCATGTTCTTTTGGGCGGCGTGAGAATCCAGATATTCTCCTATTTCCTGTTCAGTCTTATAACTCTTATAAGAAAGAACGGGTCCAACATTCCCCTGCTCAGTATAATAAGTGGGTTCAGTCAATACATTCATATTATTATCTTGATTATGGCCTGACATGGTCGCTACCTGGACAGAGAGAGAAGAAAACACTTTAGCGTATGCTCTTGCAAGATTAGATTGGTTATTATCTTATCTAATCAGGATGTTTCCCACTGTTTTTATCAAATCTACCTTCAAACCCTAAAAGGCAAGATTAGCCGGGATTAATTACACCCTACAATTTCGTCAATCTTTCAGCCAGATCAGTGTCGGTACTTTGAGGGAGGTTTCCCGTGCTTTCGCACGGACCTAATTAAAATAAACCTCGTTTTCCCAGAGGCGTAACCCCGTTAACACTTTTCTAGACACCTACTTGATCGACTAATTGTCCTGTGTAAAACTCTCCCAGGAGTAACTCTTACTCGCAGTGGGTATCGGGATCCAACTATCTCATAGAAGGTATGCAATCTCATTGCAAATTTCAACATTTGAAATTCCCAATAATATTTTTACCCCTAGCGTCCCATGACCTTGACGAAGGCCAAACTACCCATAGGGCGCTAGTCAAGTTCAACCCGTTCATTTCTTGATTGAATTAAACCTACCCGTACGACCCTTGACGAAGTCCAAACTACGCCGTACGAATACCCTAATCCAATCGCATCGTATGCTAGCAGATAAGTACTAGTTATCTACCGTACACTACGCCTTGACGAAGGCCAAACTACCGTAGCACGAATACTAAGTAGTATTTATCTGAAATGACGGAGGGCTACGCAGGTTTTCAGAAAAAACCCTGAGCGTAATGAACTTGATATCGTCGTAGAATCAAGTGAAGTTTTGAAATGGAGTGTTTTTTTAGGCTTTAATTAGTTTTGCTAAAGAGGTCACTCCCGGTGAAGGGATCTCGGCTCTTTCCTCATCGAATAAGATGCAGGGTATATCATATATACCACTATGCAAAGCAAAACTGTAGCTACCCTTTTATAAAGTTTTGATTCTACAACATCTTTTAGGTTTCTTTTTCTTTTTATTAATCTCATTAATAAAAATCCCATCAGATTATGCTTCCTAAGCATCACAGATAAATACGACGTACACTTATGCCATCCGCATTCGCCTCGATGTCCCCACGTGCACCGTTAGTGTTAGTTATATGTATGCCCTAGAGGCCATTACTGTACATAGGATGTATATTGTAGTGGATGCTGGGACATATATAGGGAGGACTTTCTTGCTTGACATGATAGTATGCTATCTGGTTGCTCTTTACCTTAACGTGTATACTGATTGTCTCTCTGTTACATGTTGGTAAAGCCCTTAGGATGTGTACTTGACTACCTGGACTGTGATGCGGATCATACTAGTGGGGACATGGTAGTCCATAAGTACATCCTTCAAAGTCCCTAGTCGTAGGTGTATCGAGACGGGGCATCGATATACCAGAGTAGACTAGCGTGTACCTTCTCGACCCATACAGATGGGCGATGGATGATCCCATATCCATTGGTACTTGACATCGGAGATGATATACGGGTGCTCAGTAGAGACTGGGTACACTGGACGTACTCGCCGAGAACTCCCAGATGGTATTATACCTCACGTCAGATGGCAGTTCTCTGGTGACACTGGTACAGAGTAGTCTGTTGACCCGAGATCGTCATAGAGTCTTGTGTGGTTCCCACTGTGCTTTGATTTCCATCTTACCACGTCCAAGAGGGCGTGCAAAACGGTGGTTTTTGGGTACAGTCCCGAGTCACATGGAGGCAATGAGCGATAGGAGGGGATTCGTCTCTCCCGGTATAGGGAGTTGATGTTGCGCTGTGTTCGATTGGCTATAACAGGAAATCCCTTGCCAGGGTTGCTGAGATTTACTGGTAAGTGTTACCAGTAGTTTCTCGAAGTGTTATAGACCTCATATCGACACGACTTATCGAGCTATTGGGGTCTGACGTTTACCACCCCTAGGCGAGATATGCGACATATCAGACGATCAGACCGGACTGTACGGTAGTGTTACTGGTCGGATTCACTGGAGTGTGAGCGGGCTTGCTCGTCGATCTTCAGATCGCTCAATACCCGGGTGGCCGTTACGTTTAGCAGACCGCTTGCGGCTTGTGGGCGTTTGATATGATCATCACCTGCTGCCGGCGTATTGACGAGTCTTTAGAGTCCTACACAGAGGTTTCCTGGCTCAAGCGAAACGAAATAGGAGCACATATGAGATATGTGCGGGACCGAGAATAATACGAGTATGTGATACTGTATTCGATTCTCGCGATGTGACATTGATCGGTTATATGCGATATAGCCGGGTTATCGGATCAAGTGTTGATTCGATAAGATGTTACTAATGATACCAGTCGGTTATGTGCGTCATGACCGGATCGTTAAATCAAGTGTTGATTTAATGATTTAATGCATAATTATATATTTGATATATTACTTTGCATTAACTAGTATTGGTTTACTTTAAATGGATTTTCTCGCTCGGATGTGTGCATTGCATAAGCGATATGATTTTGTGCACTTTATTGTATCATGTTTGATGATACATGTTTAACTTTAGTTAAGTGTAATGAATTAAGCCATGGTTAAACTTATGATTAGGGTTTTCTATTCTTACTTATTTATTTATTTATTTTGAATTGATGAGAAAAGAATGGTTGCAAGTTTTGGAGTTTAGTTGAAGCTTCATGAAGCTTTGATAAAGTCAACCATTCTTATCTCATCTTTAACCCTAACCATCCCACTTAACCATAATTCATTCTCTACACTAGACCATGGTTAGTTTATGATAAGTATTTGATTTATTTTCTATTTAATATATACTTATCATAACTTTCTTCTTCTTCTTCTTCATCTTCTTCTTTGAAGAAGCTTGAGGTCATCAATGGTGATTGATGATAAAGAGTGAGAAATCCAAATCTAAAGTCTACCCACTTCCTATTTCTTCATCCTCTACCTCTTGCCAAGTAGTAGAGTGTGTTTACTTCACAAGTTTCTTGACTTGGTGAAGTCGGAGCTTGATCTTTCGATGCCTCGACGTAGATCATCTTCGGCATGGACATCGACGACCTAGCTTACCCATTCTCCGACGAAGCGACACTAGAGCCCGGATTTTGATTTGGACAGCGGAGACGACTTCGTTGCGGAGCCGTGGAGGTGGAGCACCGGATCTACAAAGGTTGTATTTCCGTATTCTCTTTAGCTAAGTTGTTAGCTAGTTTACTTTTCGCCTAAATATCTAGCAAACGATCTTGTTAGGGTTTGTAGGCACCGTTAATTTTTGAAATTGGCATGTTCGATGCCTTGTGAGACCTCACTAGGGTGCCTAGGAACCCTTCACTGGTATCAGAGCCTAGCTAGAGCCTTAGGCGAAGTCCAGACGGAATTTGAAGTCCGATCGAACCGAAAACACGAACCCAAAATTGCTCTCTGTCCAGATTTTAAAATTGTGGATTTTTCCAGATTAAAAATATCAAGAAAATCAAGCAGGGTTTTCTAAGAATTACTGTAAATTTCGTGGACCTGATTCAACTTTACCACCGCGTTTCCGCGGCACGAGGATGGCTCGTGCGGCGGAAGCGCGGCCGATTTTGTCGTTTTGTGCATTTTTTTTCACAGTAATTCTCAGATTTCTGTGCTGATTTTCCTGGGATATTTTTATATTTATTATACAGATGAGTTTTCTGGAGTTGTTTTGGGGATTCGGTGTTTCGATCGGGGTATCAAATTTTGTCTATTTGGCTTTCCGGATAAATTTTAGAATATGTTAAAAAGTTCGACCGGATATAAATACCCAATTTTTCCCCTGTCGGGAAATTTCCAAGTGTTGGATTTTTCCGTAGTTTAACGACGTTCTAAGTAGTGCAAGTAACGCGATGGACCCTCTAGAAGACAACAAACCTTAACTCGATTATGTGACCGTCTTGAACTGCCCTTTGAACCTTCGGGTTTGGGGCAGTACGGCGTGCCACATGTGAGGCGTTGGCTTGACCCTTCTACGGCTGGACCGTTGGTACTGAGGCACGAACTGAATGTTGTTAGACTTATTTCATGTGTTGATCCATATCGGGAAAACTTGGGTGTTCGATTGTTCGATCGAAAAGTTTAACATTTTCTGTTTATCTGGAATGGGATACAATATTTGGAATTGTTGGTGAGTGCTGCATGCTCCCACAACTCTTGTGGCGCGGCGGAAGCGGTGAACAAAAAATTTCTGAGCATACAACACGTACTTAACCGAAAATCTTGTCTAAACCACAACTAGTAAATCCCAACTAGAGATCTTATCTACTATGTTAGGGATTATACCTTGATGATCCGGTCCTTCGGGTCTTCTCTCCGTCGTCCCGATCTCCCGCGGAATGTCCGGTCTCCTCCTCGTCGCCGGAAGGGCACCACATCGCCTACGTCTTTTACGGGCTCCCACCTCAATACCGAGGCAACTCGGGCGTGAAGTTGGCTAGCCGACACGCCCAAGATTTGCTGTAGAATGTGTAGTGAACTATTGTCTCTTTTTGGGGTTTTGTATAGTTGCCATGATGGAGGAATTTGGATTGAAGCAAACTATCTCTCTGCAATGAATGGCTCTCTGCACAAAACAATTTTGTGCTTTGAAATAGAATGATGATCTATCAAAAGGAATGAACAATTCTGCACAGAACATTTTGTGCACTCAAGGAATGAATGAAGCAGGCTCTGTTAAAAATGAATGATTGAAGAGCTCCTCTGTCTCTTAAAAATTGGCTCTCTGAAGAATGAAGCAAGCTCTCATTTATAGAAATCAATCAGCCCTTTAATTAATCAACCAGGCCACAAAGCATCAGCATGCTTCAAGGAATAATCAGCCCCTTTGCATTAATTAATATAGAAAAAACAAAGTCATTCCCCATAATGAATTGGCCTGCCCACTATCCTATTAATGCATCAACTAAAATCTCCTGCACACTCACTCATGATAGTGGCCGGCCCATGCAACAAAATCAATCTTTCCAGCACATTGTTGCATTCCCAGCACACATTATTCTTATTCCTTCATTAATTAACACAAAGTTTCTCCACTATACAAAAAAAAAAAAAAAACTTCCACCAGCATAACACATGGGTGGCCGGCCCATTAATCTTTTGCACATTTCTTTTGCTTTTACATTAATTAACATTCTAAGTTTCATAATGAATCCACATTCATTTTATTCCTTCCTGCAGCACATGCCATAATGTTCATGCCACCATTCATTAATTAATTAACATCATCATTATGATGCTAACATGCCACCTTCTGAATAATGGCACCATCTTGAATTGGCCGGCCCACTCTCAAATAAATTAATCCCTCCATCTGAACATGGCCGGCCCCCCATCATAAAATGAGGATGGGAAAAAGATCAAAAAATATTAATTGCAAAATTGCAATTAACCCCCTCCATCAAAAAGTCCGGTCGGGAAAGAACAAAGAAAAACCGGCCGGAACGGAATGCAAACTGGCAACCCCAGAAAACTTGTCCCGTAACAAATTATAGGAAAACCCCGATACTGTGCATACACACCCGCATTTGTATTCGGACCGGATACAAATGCAAAGAGACAAAACTTCACTATTTAATACTAGGATCCGGCTTAAGCCAAAGCCGGCTGGTAAAAACCGTCCGATCCTGATCCGTGCAATACCGCACGTATCTGATCGAACCCTGCCATATCTCCATACGGCCTCTACAGCTTTTCGCCCGAAAACTTGAGTAATCTGAATGTGGGGGACTCTAAAGACTCGTCAACACCTTAGTTGTGGATTTAACCACTAGCACGTTAGAGGTATAAGCCAATACATAACGGGCTACCAGGTATTGTCTAAAAGGCGACCGACGAGCGAACTCATCACAACCCTTACGAGCCTGTAAGCAACACTTACCGTACAGTCCGGTCTCTTCGTCTGATATGTCGCATATGCAGTCTAGGGGTGGTAAATGTCAGACCCCAGTAACTTTATAAGTCATGTTGATTTACGGCTCATAACCGGTCGAGGAACTACTGATAACATTTATCAGTAAACCTCAAGAACCTTGGCCAAGGATTTAGGTGTTATAACCGATCAAACATAGCGCGACATCAACCCCCTATACCGGGAGAGACGAAACCCCTCCTATCGCTCACTGTCTCCATATGATTCGGGACTGTACCCAAAATCCACCTGTTTGCACGACTCAGTAGAGCCGTGGTAGGGAGGAAATCAAAGCACAGTGGGAACCACACAAGACTCTATGACGATCTCGGGTCTACAGACTAACCTGTACAAGTGTCACCAGAGAACTGCTATCTGACAATAGGTATATATACCATCTAGGAGTTCTCGGCGAGTCCGTTCAGTGTACCCAGTCTCCACTGAGCACCCGTATACCATCCTTGATGTCAAACACCGATGGATATGGGATCATCCATCGCCCATCGTATGGGTCAAGATGCGTATACGCTAGTCTACTCTGGTGTATCGATGCCCTGTCTCGACACACCCTCGACTAGGAACAGTTATAGGATGTACTCATAGACTACTATGGCCCCACTAGTATGATCTCATCATAGTCCCAGTAGTCGAGTACAAATCCTAAGGGCTTTATCAACATGTAACAAAAAAGACAATCAGAGTACATGTTTAGATAAAGTACAACCAGATAGCGTACTATCATTTCGAGCAAGAAAGTCCTCCCTATATATGTCCAAGCATCCACTACAATATACATCGTATGTACAGCAATGGCCTCTAGGGCACACATATAACTAACAATCTCCCACTTGCACTAGGGCCATCTGTTGTGGTATCACATACCAATCAATCAGCTGTGGTTTAAGTATCTCATACTCAACCATCCCATAAAAGTCTCTACTGGGAAAAAGCCTTAGTGAGTGATTCCGCTCTGTTTTCGTCTATATCTACTCTCCTAACCTCGATCTCCCTAGAGATCAACCATCTCTTTGATCAGGTAATGCTGCCTAAGAATTATATCTGGATTTTTGATAGGACGGTAGTTCCTTGGCTAAAAACCACAACTCCATTGTCACACAATGGTAGGAACGAAGTTCATCTTATGAACTTTTATATATATCCAGATTTTATCTTTGGTAGCATCTTTAATAATGACGTATTTTGCCTTTCTAGTATGTCACGGTATCTAGCTTGGAACTCTTCCAACATACTGTCCCTCTACTAAGGGTAAAGACAATATATGCGACTGACATTCAGTCGTCTTTATCACCCTAGAACCTTTCCAGTGATTCTCCCCTGGATCGATTGATACTATATCACTACATCTAGTGAGTATCCTAACATCCATTTAGATCTATCTCATAGATCCAATACCCTGGATTTAGGAGGTATCGCCTTTGATCCTATATGGAGAATCATTTATAATAAGAAGAGATTGACTGAGTGTAGCATAGGAAACTCCTTTCTTATCAAGAGTATGTCATCCACGTACTCTACGAGGATCACCACCATACTCCCTACTACCTTTTATGTATA
The DNA here is from genome assembly GCA_030015575.1 of Agapanthus africanus. NCBI lineage: Eukaryota > Viridiplantae > Streptophyta > Magnoliopsida > Asparagales > Amaryllidaceae > Agapanthus > Agapanthus africanus. Next base: position 354,467,481 of record JASDDO010000016.1, on the reverse strand, counting down.
TACAAGGTTCATCTATTTTGATGAAGTCAAACTCTTTGACTACCACATCAAAAACAGATGTTCCAACTCCGCGATGCCTGTTTTATCTCATAAAACATCTTGCACACTTTTCCGCTGCTCCCACTGTCTACGAAGCCCTCTGGCTGTGTACTTATAGACGCTCTCTTCTAAAACTTCTTTTAGAAAAGCAGTCATGACACCCAACCACCAGATATCGCAGTCAAGGTATGTAGCAGTGGCAAGTAGGATCTGGATGGACTTAAGCATAGCTTTGAAAGTATCAACTTTTCCATGTACACCAAGTAATCTTCTCAAGATACACTTGCTCCTGATGGGGATTTAACCCTTCAGTTAAAGCAACAAAAGTCCATACTTTGTTGGTGTATAAGGATTCCATCTCAGATTGCTAATCATCCAGCCATTCTTACAGAGTCCCACTCCCGATGGCCTGCTCGAAAGCTAGTTAGGTCATACCACTTTGGTCAGTAAGCAACCCCATCCCATGGGATTGCCGTGGCGCCAACGGGTCCCTCAGACGCTACTTTCTACGCATGCCCCCTCGCGAGGACTACAACCCGCCGGAACTACTTCCGGTCTCGGGACACGCTGAGGTAATATGAAATCCTCGCTCCCACTGTCAAAGAGAAACCAAAGTATCTCTTAGGTGGGTGAGGAACCCTACTAGATCGGCGGAGAGGCTGAGATTCGTTAGTGTCTATTGAATCCTTTGGTTCTACCAAATCATCTGTTGTAGCTGGAACTCCTTCCAGTTCTATCTCATGACCACTAATTTCTTCACAAGAAATTCCCTTTCATAAAGGTGGCATGCTGAGAAATAAAACAACTTTTGTTCCTCTGTTAGGTAGAAGATATTCCCTTGCTAATGCTTGGGATATCCAACAAACTTCCACAGTTTTGACTTTGCCTCGAGCTTGTCCGGATTCAGGTTTTCAGACATAGGCTGGACAACCCCAAATCTTAACATCTTTAAGAGATGGGCTCTTCCCTTACCATATCACATATGGAGTAGTAGGCACTTGATTTGATTAGAATCCTATTCAATAGGTATGCAGCTTCGCAAGTGCATAACTCCCAAAAGGAAAATAGGAAACTCAGTAGTACTCATCATGGAGCACACCATATCGCATAGGGTGCATTCGCTCCGCCCCGTTATACCATCGTGCTATGGTGTATACGAAGGAGTAATGCTGAGAGAGAATCTCATTCTTTTTTAGAATAGTCCAGGATTTCCATGCTCAAGTATTCTCCTCCTTGATCTCATCAAAGGACATAATATTTATACCCGTTTTTGGTTCTCTACTTCTATTATATTCTGTGAATATCTCAAAAGCTTCGGACTTGTGTTTCAACAGAAACATTTTTCTGAATCTTGAGAGATCATCAAAGAAAGTAATGAAGCACCAAGAACCGGTCATTGCATATGTAGACAGGGGGCCTTTCATACATCATCATGTATCAATCCCAAGAGTTCACTAACTCTTTCTCTGTTTCCAATAAACAGAGCTATGGTCATCTTATCTATGTGACATGACTGGCAAGTTTTCACAAGATGTAAATTCAAACTGGTTTAAATATACATCTAAAATGTAACTTCAGCCTGCCGGGTCGCATTGATCTTGACCTAGTCTACAATGCTTCAAGAAGGATCCGTTCATTTCTGAACTCTTCCTCTTGTGTGTGTTCTGTATACTGAGAACTGTAGTTTGATTTAGAACGTTAATGCTTTTAGATAACGTGCCTGAACCGATCAACACTTGATATAGGAAATGTTCAAAACATTATCCATCAATACAAAATTCTATCATTTCTTTACTAATAAAGAGATTGATATGATTTTGTATATCAGGTTCGGTATCTAATAGCATTTGTTCAGAATCAATGTATTCTTAATACAGAGTGATAACTGCCAACTTCTTGGCTTGCAACAATTGCACCATTTCCAACTCTTGAAACTTATCACCCGTTCTCAGTCATTTACCTTTCTGTAGCCCATGTAACAGATTACATTTATAGGATCCTGATCCGGTATCATTATACCCAGGACGTAAAAGAAACTGAGAAACAGTTCTTTGTGATGAACACACCCGAAGGAGATGCATCATATGCACTTTCTTCGTTTGGGCGGCATAGTAATTCTGGTATTTCCCTATTTCCTGCTCTGTCTTATAACAATTATAGGTTGGAGCGGGACCAACGTTCCCCAGCTCAATATAACAAGCGGGTTCAGTCAATATATCCGTATTTATTATCTTGATTAAGGCATGATATGGTCACTTTCTGGAGAGAGAGAGAAGAAAACATTTTTGGCGTATGCTTTTTGCAAGATTAGATTGGTTATTTATCTAATCCAGATGTCTCCCACTGTTTTTTATCAAATCCTCCTTCAAACCCTAAAAGGTAAGATTAGCCGGGAATAATTACATCCTATAATTTCATCAAATTGTCTTGTGTAAAACTTTCCCAGGAGTAACTCTTACTCGCAGTGAGATCGGGATCCAACTATCATATAGAAGGTATGCAATCTCATTGCAAATTTCAACTCTTGAAATTCCCGATATGGTTTCTACCCCTAGTCACTTATGACCTTGACTATGATCAACATATCATAAGTACTAGTCAAGTTCTACCCGTCATTTCGTGATTAGCCAGACCCACCCACATGACCCTTGACTATGATCAACATAATCACATGAATGTCCTGACTAATCGCATCATATGCTTTGTAGGAATTCATCACTTAGCTACCGAACACTACGCCTCGGCTATGGTCGACATACGTAGCACGAATACTAAGTACTCTGCTTCCTAAAATGACGGAGGGCAACGGATGGTTTTTATGAAAACCTTTAACGTTTTGAACTTGATGTCGTTGTAGAATCAAGTGGGAAGGAGTGGTTTAAGCTCCAGTTTTAAATATCGAATGGTTTTGTAGTATCTTTCTAATTTTGCTAAAGAGGTCACTCCCGGTGAAGGGATCTCGGCTCTTTCCTTATCGAATAAGGTGCTGGATATGTAAATACCACGATGCAAAGCAACAATAGATCAACTATAAAATCAATTCGAGTTCTTTGTAACTTTTTCCAGTTTCGCTAAAGGGGTCACTCCCGGTGAAGGGATCTCGGCCCTTTCCTCATCGAATGAGGTGCAGGATATTCAACAATACCACTATGCAAAACAAAAGCTAGAGTTACCCTTTTTCAAAAAGTTTGATTCTACAACATCTTTAGGTTTCTTTCTTTTAACATTAATCATATTAATGTGGTCCCATCATTTACGTTTCCTATCTTTTATGTTTCCCAAACATCACAGAAAAGAAACGAAAATAGAACGTACGCTTATGCCATCCGCATTCGCCACTGGGCCCCGTCATGCACCGTTGGTTACTTAACTAACGGCAGAGCGGGGGCTGGACTAGCGCGGGTGCAAAACATAAGCAACGTTTAATATATATATCTCATATATAAATATAGCCATTTCAGATCACAGATGAATGCATTGGATATACTAGAAATTCCGTATTTCATTTAAGCCCTTAATGAAAAACGGGTTCCACGGTTGTGATGAATAGCCAAAACCCCCCCTTAGACCCCTACGAGTGCGGCAAACTACCCGCCAAATTCCCGAAGCGTAGCAACCTCCCTCAACACTTGAGTAGGCCACTCGGCACTTGGAGAATCCGGTAGTTTGTGCACCCCACCTTGGGTCTATCCTAGGAGCAAAAACAGTAAAAAGAAATTATACAATATAACATTGCTTTTTACAAATTACATGGAATGATAGAAAAGTAAAAAACACTCTTCTCACACACCCCGGCCATTCATCACAATGATCCAACAGATTCATATACACATACCATCCCATGATATCCATATGTGCAACCCCCACTAATCGTCATATAGCAATTAGCGGACGTTTCAAACACATAAAACAAAAAAGAAAACCCGATTAGCCAAGCACTTTAGAATTTCGATCGATGATTTTTTAAAACAATCATGCCAACAATTGACATGTCCCTGTACAAACAACTTTGTACAAATCTTAACATCCCAGAAACCCTGATCTGCAAATATAAGTATTACTGTAGAAACTGAGTCAACGCCGAGTTGACTCGGCCGCCCTTCCGCGGCCAAACCCAGGGTTTGGCCGCTGAAGCGCCGCAGTCTTGGCGATTTACGACTCCGGGTTTCTACAGTGATCTTATATATCCCTGCATGTATTTTTAAGATATGATAAATTCCATTTTGAACACTTTCAAAACTGACAGTAGCAGGGGCAGAAAACGAGTTTTCGGGAGAAAAAACTATCGATCGAGCTTCTAACTTTTGGCTAACATCTAATTGTGGTTTAGGTAGGCTCTGATACCATGTTGGTGAGTGCTGCATGCTCCCACAACTCTTGTGGCGCGGCGGAAGCGGTGAACAAAAAATTTCTGAGCATACAACACGTACTTAACCGAAAATCTTGTCTAAACCACAACTAGTAAATCCCAACTAGAGATCTTATCTACTATGTTAGGGATTATACCTTGATGATCCGGTCCTTCGGGTCTTCTCTCCGTCGTCCCGATCTCCCGCGGAATGTCCGGTCTCCTCCTCGTCGCCGGAAGGGCACCACATCGCCTACGTCTTTTACGGGCTCCCACCTCAATACCGAGGCAACTCGGGCGTGAAGTTGGCTAGCCGACACGCCCAAGATTTGCTGTAGAATGTGTAGTGAACTATTGTCTCTTTTTGGGGTTTTGTATAGTTGCCATGATGGAGGAATTTGGATTGAAGCAAACTATCTCTCTGCAATGAATGGCTCTCTGCACAAAACAATTTTGTGCTTTGAAATAGAATGATGATCTATCAAAAGGAATGAACAATTCTGCACAGAACATTTTGTGCACTCAAGGAATGAATGAAGCAGGCTCTGTTAAAAATGAATGATTGAAGAGCTCCTCTGTCTCTTAAAAATTGGCTCTCTGAAGAATGAAGCAAGCTCTCATTTATAGAAAACAATCAGCCCTTTAATTAATCAACCAGGCCACAAAGCATCAGCATGCTTCAAGGAATAATCAGCCCCTTTGCATTAATTAATATAGAAAAAACAAAGTCATTCCCCATAATGAATTGGCCTGCCCACTATCCTATTAATGCATCAACTAAAATCTCCTGCACACTCACTCATGATAGTGGCCGGCCCATGCAACAAAATCAATCTTTCCAGCACATTGTTGCATTCCCAGCACACATTATTCTTATTCCTTCATTAATTAACACAAAGTTTCTCCACTATACAAAAAAAAAAAAAAAACTTCCACCAGCATAACACATGGGTGGCCGGCCCATTAATCTTTTGCACATTTCTTTTGCTTTTACATTAATTAACATTCTAAGTTTCATAATGAATCCACATTCATTTTATTCCTTCCTGCAGCACATGCCATAATGTTCATGCCACCATTCATTAATTAATTAACATCATCATTATGATGCTAACATGCCACCTTCTGAATAATGGCACCATCTTGAATTGGCCGGCCCACTCTCAAATAAATTAATCCCTCCATCTGAACATGGCCGGCCCCCCATCATAAAATGAGGATGGGAAAAAGATCAAAAAATATTAATTGCAAAATTGCAATTAACCCCCTCCATCAAAAAGTCCGGTCGGGAAAGAACAAAGAAAAACCGGCCGGAACGGAATGCAAACTGGCAACCCCAGAAAACTTGTCCCGTAACAAATTATAGGAAAACCCCGATACTGTGCATACACACCCGCATTTGTATTCGGACCGGATACAAATGCAAAGAGACAAAACTTCACTATTTAATACTAGGATCCGGCTTAAGCCAAAGCCGGCTGGTAAAAACCGTCCGATCCTGATCCGTGCAATACCGCACGTATCTGATCGAACCCTGCCATATCTCCATACGGCCTCTACAGCTTTTCGCCCGAAAACTTGAGTAATCTGAATGTGGGGGACTCTAAAGACTCGTCAACACCTTAGTTGTGGATTTAACCACTAGCACGTTAGAGGTATAAGCCAATACATAACGGGCTACCAGGTATTGTCTAAAAGGCGACCGACGAGCGAACTCATCACAACCCTTACGAGCCTGTAAGCAACACTTACCGTACAGTCCGGTCTCTTCGTCTGATATGTCGCATATGCAGTCTAGGGGTGGTAAATGTCAGACCCCAGTAACTTTATAAGTCATGTTGATTTACGGCTCATAACCGGTCGAGGAACTACTGATAACATTTATCAGTAAACCTCAAGAACCTTGGCCAAGGATTTAGGTGTTATAACCGATCAAACATAGCGCGACATCAACCCCCTATACCGGGAGAGACGAAACCCCTCCTATCGCTCACTGTCTCCATATGATTCGGGACTGTACCCAAAATCCACCTGTTTGCACGACTCAGTAGAGCCGTGGTAGGGAGGAAATCAAAGCACAGTGGGAACCACACAAGACTCTATGACGATCTCGGGTCTACAGACTAACCTGTACAAGTGTCACCAGAGAACTGCTATCTGACAATAGGTATATATACCATCTAGGAGTTCTCGGCGAGTCCGTTCAGTGTACCCAGTCTCCACTGAGCACCCGTATACCATCCTTGATGTCAAACACCGATGGATATGGGATCATCCATCGCCCATCGTATGGGTCAAGATGCGTATACGCTAGTCTACTCTGGTGTATCGATGCCCTGTCTCGACACACCCTCGACTAGGAACAGTTATAGGATGTACTCATAGACTACTATGGCCCCACTAGTATGATCTCATCATAGTCCCAGTAGTCGAGTACAAATCCTAAGGGCTTTATCAACATGTAACAAAAAAGACAATCAGAGTACATGTTTAGATAAAGTACAACCAGATAGCGTACTATCATTTCGAGCAAGAAAGTCCTCCCTATATATGTCCAAGCATCCACTACAATATACATCGTATGTACAACAATGGCCTCTAGGGCACACATATAACTAACAGGAATTCACAAAAGTTATGTGATAACTGAATGAATGTTATAAACATAGCAGTTTAGTCTCACTTGATCGGTTGCCACGGAATTTTGATGTGATCAAAAGTCCGTCGCAATCACGTAGCGTACGCGGATACTCGCCGGGTAAACTTAATAGACAGCCTCACTCCATAGCCCCGACCAAGTAACTGTAGGAGAACCCCATCGCCGAAAGCATCCGTTCGGGTGCTCGCGGTGGCGGTGTTCCGCCTTGGTGCACTTCGTCGACGGTATCGGGGGTGCGGCCGCCTACTGAAGTTTGCGACGAGCATTCGATCAGGATGTCGGGAATCCTGTTGAATTGCCCGACTTGATATTGAAAAGTGTTTTCGATTTTGAGACTAAAATGCGGGGTTTATAATTGTTAGGCATGTGATGTCTAAGGAATTCATTTGGTCAGGCATGCGATGTCTGAAAAGATTGCGGATTCCAACTGTTGTAGTTTTACACTTTCTTTTCTGTGACCGTAAGTGTAATATGTGATATCGCCGGTTTCGTTGCTATATGTCAACGACAATTGGGATGGACATATTTACTTACGTTGATGACATGTGATGTTATGTGTTGCTGGATATGTTATATTGGATCGTCGTGTACGAATAGCCGGGGTTTTTTATGTGAGATGCGTGTTTTTCATTTTCATTCATGTAAAAACTTGTATGTAATATTCTTTTATTGGGGCGCTTCCAGGTTGCGGAAGTAGTCACCGTTTGTATATTATTTACTTTTCCGCACTAGGATAGACCCAAGGAGGAGGGCACAAGTAACCGGGTTCTGGAGTCCAGTGGGAGACCAACTCGAGGAGTCGAGTCCGGGTCTTCTAACTCCAGAATTGGTAGGGTTGCTTGCCGCTCTCGTAGGGGTCTAGGGGTGTGGGTTTGGCTATTCATCACGACCGTGGAATCCGTGTTTTATACTGGCTCGTATTGAAAACACGGACGTCCTAGTATATCCAATATTTCATATGATTCTTCTGCTGCGATATATGTGATGTTCTGTGATAGATACAGTATATAGTATATATGATATATTATATAGGCGTTACTTATGTTTTACACCCGCGCTAGCCCTGCCCCGCTCTGCCGTTAGTTACCTAACCTAACGGTGCACGAGGGGACATCGAGGCGAATGCGGATGGCATAAGTGTACGTCGTATTTATCTGTGATGTTTAGGTACTTAAATGATGGGACTTCATTAATGTGATTAATGAAATAAAAGAAACCTAAAGATGTTGTAGAATCGAATTTCAAAATAAAACAGGTAGCTACAGTTCTTGCTTTGCACAGCGGTATATGTGATATATCCTGCACCTTATTCGATAAGGAAAGGACCGAGATCCCTTCACCGGGAGTGACTCCTTTAGCAATAACTGACAGATGCTACACCCTCGGTTTGTCTTTTGATTGCTTTTAAGAGTTTTTGCTTTGCACAGTGATATATATGATATATCCCGCACCTCATTCGACGAGGAAAGGACCGACGATCCCTTCACCGGGAGTGACTCCTTTAGCAAAACTAGAAAAGCCTAAAAAACATTCCATTTTTAATCATTTGATTCTATAACGATATCAAGTTCATTACGCAATAGGTTTTCAGAAAAACCTGTCGTAGCCCTCCATCATTTCAGATAAGTTGTATATAGTATTCGTGCTGCATTTGTTGGCTTTCGTCAAGGTGCAGTGTGCGGTAGCTATATGCTGCTTATCTGCTAGCATACGATGCGATTGGATTAGGGTAGTCGTGCGGCTTTGTTGGCTTTCGTCAAGGGTCGTGCGGGTGGGTTTAATTCGATCAAGAAATGTACGGGTTGAACTTGACTAGCGGGCTATGGTTTGTTGGCTTTCGTCAAGGTCATAGCACGTTAGGGGCAAAATATTATCGGGAGTTTCAAGTGTTGAGATTTGCAATGAGATTGCATACCTTCTATGAGATAGTTGGATCCCGATACCCGCTGCGAGTAATTGTTACTCCTGGGAGAGTTTTATACATTACAATTAGCCGATCAAGTAGGTGTCTAGAAAGGTGTCAACGGGGTTACGCCTCTGGGAAAACGAGGTTTACATTAATTAGGTTCGTGCGAAAGCACGGGGGACCTCCCTCAAAGTACCGACACTGGCCTGGCTGAAAGATTGGCGAACTTGTAGTGTGTAATTAATCCCGGCTAGTCTTTCCTTTTAGGGTTTGAAGGAAGATTTGATAAAAAGCAGTGGGAGCCATCCTGATTAGATAAAATAATAACCAATCTATTCTTGCAAGAGCGCACGCTGAGTGTTTTCTTCTCTCTCTCTCCTGGTAGCGACCATATCACGTCTTAATCAAGATAATAAAACGGATATTTGACCGAACCCGCTTGTTATACTGAGCTGGGGAACGTTGGTCCCGCTCCTACTTATAATTGTTATAAGACAGAGCAGGAAATTGGGGAATACCAGATTTCCCGTGCCGCCCAAACGAAGAGAGTGCATGCTGATGCATCATCTTCGGGTGTGTTCATTATACATAACTGTTTCTCAGTATCCTCTGCATCCTTGGTATATGATACCGGATTAGGATCCCAGATATGTAAGATGTTACATAGGGCTACAAAAGGGTAGAAAAACTGAGAACGGGTGATAAGTTTCATGAGGCGGAAAACGGGGCAAGTGTTGCAGCCAAGTTTGTCGGTCACTGTCACCCTGTATTACCGATACATTGATTCTGAACGAATGTTATTAGATACCGAACCTGATATACAAAATCATATCAGTTTCTTTATTAGTAAAGAAAGGATATAATTTTGTATTGTTGGATAATGTTTTGAACATTTCCTATATCAAAAGTTGATCGGTTCAGGCACGTTGTCTAAAAGCATTGACGTTCTAAATCAAACTACAGTTTTTGGTATATAGAACACACACAAGAGGAAGAGTTCAGAATTGAACCATTCCTTCTTGAGGTATTGTAGACTAGGTCATATCAATGCGACCTGACTAGCTGGAGTTACATTTAGATGCATATTTAAATCTGTTTGAATTTACATCTTGTGAAACTCGCCAGTCATGTCACAAAGATAAGATGACCTTAGCTCTGTTTATTGGAAACAGAGAAAGAGTTAGTGAACTCTTGGGATGATACATGTTGATGTATGTAGGTCTCCTGTCTACACATGCCAGGACTGATTCTTTATACTTCATTACATTCTCTGATGATCTTTCGAGTTTCAGACCTATGTTCCTGTTGAAACACAAGTCCGAACCTTTTGAGATATTCACAGAATATAAGCGAGAAGTAGAGAACCAATATACGGGTAAAAGTATTATGTCCTTTGATGAGATCAAGGAGGAGAATACTTGAGCACGGAAATCCTGGACTATTCTAAAGGAGAATGAGATTCTCTCTCAGCATTACTCCTCCGTTTACACCATAGCACGATGGTATATCGGGGCGGAGCAGATACACCCTATTTGATATGGTGTGCTTTATGATGAGTAATACTGAGTTACCTATTTCCTTAAGGGTGTTATGCACTTGAGAAGCTGCATACCTATTGAATAAGGTTCCAATCAAATCAGTTGCCTACCACTTCATATGTGATATGGAAAGGGAAGAGCTCATCTCTTAAGATAGTTAAGATTTGGGGTTGTCCAGCCTATGTCTAAAAGCAAAATCTGGACAAGCTCGAGGCAAGGTCTGAAATGTAGAACTGGAAAGGTTCCAGCTATACAAAATACAGCAGATGATTTGATAGAACCAAAGGATTCAGTAGATTCCAACGAACCTCAGCCTCTCCGCCGATCTAGTAGGGTTCCTTACCCACCTGAGAGATAATTCAGTTTCTCTATGACAGTGGGAGCGAGGATTGCATCATGAGATGATGACCCAACTAGTTTCGAGCTGGCCATCAGGAGTAAGACTCTGTAAGAATGGCTGGATGCTTAGCGATCTGAGATGGAATCCTTATACACCAACAAAGTATGGACTTTGGTTGCTATATCTGAAGGGTTAAATCCCCATCAGGAGCAAGTATATCTTGAGAAGATTACTTGGTGTACTTGGAAAGGTTGAGACTTTCAAAGCTAGACTTGTTGAAGGTTTTCGTCATCAACCAGGCGTGGATAATGATGAAACCTTTTCCAATACCTATGCTTAAGTCCATCCAAATCCTACTTGCCACGGCTACATACCATGACTACGATATCTGGTGGTTGGGTGTCATGACTGCTTTTCTAAATGTTGTTTTAGAAGAGTGCGTCTATAAGTACACAGCCAGAGGGCCTCGTAGACAGTGGGAGCAGCGGAAACGTGTGCAAGATGTTTTATAAGATAAAGCAGGCATCGCGGAGTTGGAACGTCTGTTTTGATGCGTTAGTCAAAGAAGTTGACATCATCAAAATGGTAGATGAACCTTGTATAAACAAAAAGGTAGTAGGGAGTATGGTGACGATCCTCGTAGAATACGTGGATGACATACTCTTGATAGGGAAGGAGTTTCCTATGCTACGCTCGATCAATCTCCGCTTATCACTATGATTCTCCATATAGGATCAAAATGATACCTCCTAAATCCTGTGTTTTCGATCTATGAGATAGATCTAATTGGATGTTAGGACTCTCACTAGTTGTAGTGTGATGGTATCAATCGATCCTGGGGAGAATCACTGGAAGGGTTCCAGGGTGATAAAGACGACTGAATGTCAGTCGCAGGCATTGTCTTTACCCTCAGTAAAGGGACGGTATGTTGGAAGAATTCCAAGCTAGATACCGTGACATACTAGACAATAAAGGCAGGATACATCGCTACTTAAGATGCTACCAAAGAGGCTGTTTGGGTGTATATAGGTTCATGAGATGAACTAGGTTCCTACCATTGTGTGACAATGGAGTTGTGGCTTATGCCAGGAACCCTCGTCCCATCAGTGATCCAGACTTATTCTAAGGCAGTATCACCTGATCATGGAGATGATTGATCTCCAGATTGATCCAGGCAAGGAGAGTAGACTCAGAGGACAACGCAGCGGATCCACTCACGAAGGCCTATTCCCAGAGAGAGACTTTCATGGGATGGTTGAGTATGAGATACTACGACCACTGCTACAGATGGCCCTAGTGCAAGTGGGAGATTGTTAGTTATATGTATGCCTTAGAGGCCATTACTGTACATAGGATGTATATTGTAGTGGATGCTGGGACATATATAGGGAGGACTTTCTTGCTCGACATGATAGTATGCTATCCGGTTGCTCTTTACCTTAACGTGTATACTGATTGTCTCTCTGTTACATGTTGGTATAGCCCTTAGGATGTGTACTTGACTACCTGGACTGTGATGCGGATCATACTAGTGGGGACATGGTAGTCCATAAGTACATCCTTCAAAGTCCCTAGTCGTGGGTGTATCGAGACGGGGCATCGATATACCAGAGTAGACTAGCGTGTACCTTCTCGACCCATACAGATGGGCGATGGATGATCCCATATCCATTGGTGTTTGACATCGGAGATGATATACGGGTGCTCAGTAGAGACTGGGTACACTGGACGGACTCGCCGAGAACTCCCAGATGGTATTATACCTCACGTCAGATGGCAGTTCTCTGGTGACACTGGTACAGAGTAGTCTGTTGACCCGAGATCGTCATAGAGTCTTGTGTGGTTCCCACTGTGCTTTGATTTCCATCTTACCACGTCCAAGAGGGCGTGCAAAACGGTGGTTTTTGGGTACAGTCCCGAGTCACATGGAGGCAATGAGCGATAGGAGGGGATTCGTCTCTCCCGGTATAGGGAGTTGATGTTGCGCTGTGTTCGATTGGCTATAACAGGAAATCCCTGGCCAGGGTTGCTGAGATTTACTGGTAAGTGTTACCAGTAGTTTCTCGAAGTGTTATAGACCTCATATCGACACGACTTATCGAGCTATTGGGGTCTGACGTTTACCACCCCTAGGCGAGATATGCGACATATCAGACGATCAGACCGGACTGTACGGTAGTGTTACTGGTCGGATTCACTGGAGTGTGAGCGGGCTTGCTCGTCGATCTTCAGATCGCTCAATACCCGGGTGGCCGTTACTTTTAGCAGACCGCTTGCGGCTTGTGGGCGTTTGATATGATCATCACCTGCTGCCGGCGTATTGACGAGTCTTTAGAGTCCTACACAGAGGTTTCCTGGCTCAAGCGAAACGAAATAGGAGCACATATGAGATATGTGCGGGACCGAGAATAATACGAGTATGTGATACTGTATTCGATTCTCGCGATGTGACATTGATCGGTTATATGCGATATAGCCGGGTTATCGGATCAAGTGTTGATTCGATAAGATGTTACTAATGATACCAGTCGGTTATGTACGTCATGACCGGATCGTTAAATCAAGTGTTGATTTAATGATTTAATGCATAATTATATATTTGATATATTACTTTGCATTAACTAGTATTGGTTTACTTTAAATGGATTTTCTCGCTCGGATGTGTGCATTGCATATGCGATATGATTTTGTGCACTTTATTGTATCATGTTTGATGATACATGTTTAACTTTAGTTAAGTGTAATGAATTAAGCCATGGTTAAACTTATGATTAGGGTTTTCTATTCTTACTTATTTATTTTGAATTGATGAGAAAAGAATGGTTGCAAGTTTTGGAGTTTAGTTGAAGCTTCATGAAGCTTTGATAAAGTCAACCATTCTTATCTCATCTTTAACCCTAACCATCCCACTTAACCATAATTCATTCTCTACACTAGACCATGGTTAGTTTATGATAAGTATTTGATTTATTTTCTATTTAATATATACTTATCATAACTTTCTTCTTCTTCTTCTTCATCTTCTTCTTTGAAGAAGCTTGAGGTCATCAATGGTGATTGATGATAAAGAGTGAGAAATCCAAATCTAAAGTCTACCCACTTCCTATTTCTTCATCCTCTACCTCTTACCAAGTAGTAGAGTGTGTTTACTTCACAAGTTTCTTGACTTGGTGAAGTCGGAGCTTGATCTTTCGATGCCTCGACGTAGATCATCTTCGGCATGGACATCGACGACCTAGCTTGCCCATTCTCCGACGAAGCGACACTAGAGCCCGGATTTTGATTTGGACAGCGGAGACGACTTCGTTGCGGAGCCGTGGAGGTGGAGCACCGGATCTACAAAGGTTGTATTTCCGTATTCTCTTTAGCTAAGTTGTTAGCTAGTTTACTTTTCGCCTAAATATCTAGCAAACGATCTTGTTAGGGTTTGTAGGCACCGTTAATTTTTGAAATTGGCATGTTCGATGCCTTGTGAGACCTCACTAGGGTGCCTAGGAACCCTTCAGTTAGGTTAGGTAACTAACGACAGAGCAGGGCAGTGCTAGTGCGGGTGTAAAACATAAGTAACATCTATATAATATATCATATATACTATATACTGTATCCATCACAACATATCAAATGATCACATCACAGATATCGCAGCAGAAACATAGATATAATGTGGGATATACTAGGACGTCCGTATTTAGTACTTAGCCAATAATAGAAAATACGGATTCCACAGTCGCGATGAATAGCCAAGCCCACACCCTGGACCCCTACGAGAGCGGCAAGCGACCCTACCAATTCTGGAGTTTAGGAGACCCGGTCTCGACTCTTCGAGATGACCTTCCGCTGAACCCCATAACCCGGTCACCTGTGCTCCCTTCCTTGGGTCCATCCTAATGCGGAAAAGTAAATAATATACAACACTGGTGGCATCAACCTCAACCTGGAAGTGCCCCAAATAAAAGAATATTACATTACATTTGAATTTACATGAATGAAAATATAAAACTCTCATCTCACATAAAACCCCCGGCTATTCAATCGCGACAATCCTGCACATCATATCTCAGCAACACATAATATCTCATATCATCAACGTAAGTAAGTATGCATACACCGATCGTCGTCGATGTATACCAACGAAAACCAGCAATACAACTACATACTACACTTATGGTCACAGAAAAGAAAGTGTAAAACTACAATATTTGGAATCCACAATCACTCTAGACATCGTAAATCCGAAATATCACATACTTCGCATTTCATGCCTAACACAATGAATTCCACATATTGTATCACATTCCAGATAAATAGACAGTATTAAACTTTTCGAACAGATAATCAAATACCCAAAATTTCCCAAAGCGCTCAACACTTGAGCGGAGTTCAAATAATCCCAGAATATGTCATAGTACCAGTGATCCAGCCGTAGAAGGGTCAAGCCAACGCCTCACATGTGGCACGCTGTACTGCCCCAAACCCGAAGGTTCAAAAGACAGTTCAAGACGGTCACATAATCGAGTTAAGGTTTGTTGTCTTCTAGAGGGTCCACCGCTTAACTTGTACAATTTTTCCGAAAGATTTAAACCCGATAAAAATTCAACACTTGAAAGTTTGCCGTGCCGGGAAACAGTGAGTTAATGATATCCGTTCAAATAGTTTAACAGTTTCTAAATATCCGGAAATAATAACGAATTTAAATATTCCGATTGAATCTACAATTACAAAGCAAACCCCAGAATTTTCAACACTTGAGTCACTTTAAAAATACCCAGAAGTATCAACAAGCACCTACGGATATTACCATGAAGCCACGTGTCACAATCCCATAAATCGGCCGCGGAACCGCCGCGGGAAGCAGGTTCCCGCCGCGGTTCCGCCGCGGTTTAATGGAGTTGTGGGCCCGTGTTTCATGGTAATTCTTAGAATTCCCTGCTGATTTTTTTAGGTATTTTTAATTCAGAAAAATCCCAGATTTTGAAAAATTTCCAGAGAGGGGGTTATTTTCGTCGGTTTGGGTTCGATCGGAGTTTTAACTTCGTAAACACGTCGCCTAATGCTCTAGCTAGGCTCTGATACCACTGTAGGGTTCCTAGGCATACTAGTGAAGGTTCTAAAAACATCAAACATGCCCGAATAAAATTCTACATGTGTCGAACAACCCAAAGACGGGATCTTTGCTAGATTATTAGGGTTTAGCATACAAGATTACATCTTTTAAGCTAAGTGTGAGGGATTACAACCTTTGTAGTCCGCTCCTTCGCTTCATAAGCTCCGAGTAGAAGTCCCTTCGCCGCGATCCACGATCTCCCGGACTCAAGAGAGGCTCCACAACTCGAACGATCCATGCTAGCTTGAAGTGTTCCAAATCTCCGATAATCTACGTCGAAGTATCAATAACTCAAGGTTTCCCACTCTAAAGAGATGAACACACTAATCTCATGGGCTAGATGAGATGAGGATGAGAGAGTAGTATTTATGCTTTCTTTTTAAATCATTTTCTTATAATTTATCATCACAAAATGAATTTCTAGTGAGCTCTCTCTTTCAAAAACCAAAGAGAGAGGAAGATGAAGAAGAAAGAATAAATCTTTTTGTGATGAATAGAACTAAAGAATATATGATTGATTATTGAACCATGGTCAAGGATGAGAGGCTAAAACTTTGTAGAGAATAAACTAGAGTTAGAGTTTGGTTAGGTTAAGGATAAGTATCAACCATAATATCTTAACCAAGACAAAAGGAAAAGCTTCTAGAATGTGCAAGAAGAAGCTGACCCTAATCAAACCCTAATCCCATTTAATCATCCTTAAACATGTTTAATAATAAATCATATCATGTCACAATAATATATATCACATATATATTATATATTTGCAACAAAAGAAAATAATACATTTAACATATATCGCATATATATCAATGTATTAATCCGGTGAGAAAATGAAATAATAAAGCGAGCCAATATTAGATAATGTAATACAATATATCATATATATTATTATACATTAAATCATCGAATCAACACTTGATCCAACGATCCGGCTATATCGAATATAACCGGCTAATATAATATGTACCGATTTATCGAATCAACACTTGATCCGATGTCCCGTTTCATATCTAAATATCACGAGAATATAATACGGTATCTCATATCGTATTATCCTCGGTCTTGCACATATCACATATGTGTCTCTACTCCGTTTCGCCTGAACCAAGAAACCTCTATGTAGGACTCTAAAGAATCGTCAATATGCCGGTAGCAGGTGATGATCATATCAAACACCCACAAACTGCAAGCGGTCAGCTAAACGTAACAGCCACCCAGGTATTGAGCGATCAGAAGATCAACAAGCTAGCCTGTTCATTCTCCTGTGAATCCAATCAGTAACACTCCCGTACAGTCCAGTCTGCTCGTCTGATATGTCGCATATCAAGTCTAGGGGTGGTATACGTCAGACCCCAGTAACCGATAAGTCGTGTCGATATGAGGCTCATAACAGGTCGAGAAACTACCGGTAACACTTACCAGTATATCTCTATATCAGCCCTGGCCAGGGACTTCCAGTTATAGCCAATCGAACACTGCACAACATCAACTCCCTATACCGGGAGAGACGAATCCCCTCCCATCGCTCATTGCCTCCATGTGATTCGGGACTGTACCCAAAAGCCACCGTTTTGCACGCCCTCGTGGACGTGGTAAGGTGGAAATCAAAGCACAGTGGGAATCACACAAGACTCTATGACGATCTCGGGTCTACAGACTACCCTGTACCAGTGTCACCGGAGAACTGCCATCTGACGTGTGGTATATCACCATCTGGGAGTTCTCGGCGAGTCCGTCCAGTGTACCCAGTCTCCACTGAGCACCCGTACACCATCCTTGATGTCAAACACCGATGGATATGGGATCATCCATCGCCCATCATATGGGTCAAGATGCGTATACGCTAGTCTACTCTGGTGTATCGATGCCCTATCTCGATATATCCTCGACTAGGAACATTTATAGGATGTACTCATCGACTACCGTGGCCCCACTAGTATGATCTCATCATAATCCCAGTAGTCGAGTACATATCCTAAGGGCTTTATCAACATGTGAGAGAAAGACAGTAAACCAATACAAGTCAACATGTTAAGATAAAGTGAAACCAAATAGCATACTATCATGACGAGCAAGAAAGTCCTCTCTGTATATATCCAAGCATCCATCATAATATACATCATATGTACAACAATGGCCTCTAGGGCATATACATAACTAACAGACGCATAACGCCATACGGGCGATTCCCCTATAGATGTTAAATCTACTCACCTACGCTCCTGGCTAAGTGAAGCCTACCACCTGTTTTCCCTTTGTAGCAGTGTCCGTAGTCCCCGCCTGCGAACCTACAACATTAAAACAATAAAACAAGTATGTATATTAATAATAGACCCAAAATACATACAATCTACACGGACCAACACGATACACATACATACTCTAAAGGGTTCGCGTTGTAGCTAACGCGTATAGCGACACTACGAAGCCAACTCAGAGCAACAGCAACACGGAACACGCATCGTATCGGATAACGTATCGCGCGAAACGAAACACTATAAATATGCAAAGTGGTCCCAGATTTTTCTATGCTAATAATTTGTAAAAATTGCAAGTACCAGGAGATCACAAATAACCCCAGAGACCCTATCCAAAAACTCACCACCCCAGTCCCTACTCTGGCAGCAAATTGCGGCCAGAACCATTAAATCTGCGGCCATTTCATGGTGGAATTGGCTCGTATTTTGAGGGTAGGTTCTAGGTCTCTAAACTAGGTTACTGTCATGCCAACTTTTGCAACAAATACTTGATTTAACAGCAGATCATCCGAGACCCAAACAAAACACAAAAAATACGATATTTACCCGAAACAATACGATACACGATAAAAACTGAAACTAACCAGCTAAGCTACACAAAATTAACTTAAAGAACAGAAAGGAATCATTACCTACACAAAATAACTCAAAGATCCAAGCTTGGCACACTCCAAGGCATCCATGAGGCAAATCCAAGAAAAATGTGTGATTTTGATGAAGTTTGTGAATTTTGTGATGGATTTGGGATGAAAATGAGAAAGTGTTCAGTTTGTTGAGAGAGGAATGAGAGAAAAAGAAAAGAGATAGAGAAATGAGAGAGTGTGTGAGGAAATGAGAGAGGGAGGTGAGTGTAGGGTGAGGTGAGAGGTGAGTGTAACCACATCATTAAATGCTAACCATGCCTTCTCATTAATGCACCCACACCTCATCACAAAACAAAACCAAGCAAAATATCTCTCTTCTCACTCACACAAAAGTTCAAGGAATTAGGGTTAAGGATTGGATTAAAGAAAAGATTAGGTTAAACAAAGGATTAAAGCAAAGGGATTAGATTAGGTCAAGTGTCAAGGTTGCCAAGAACAAAATTAGCACAACAAATCCTCACATTTACGTGCACACGTGCGTGCATGCTTATAACAAATAATAATAAATTATTAATTAAATGTTATAAAATGTGAGGAACCCGAATTGGTAAACTTTTTACAGTAAACCCGCATTAACGTCTAAACGAACACTAACCGAAATCTAAGGCGTTACAGTGGATCACATCATGGACGGTGGTGTTAGATATAGGTGCCCTGAAGGCAATTGTTATAATTGTATAATGACCTATATAAATAAAACAATCTTATTCGAAATGATAGTATGCTATTTGGTTTGCTTTATCATTTATGTGTATATGTTTTAATTGTTACTACGTATCGCTAATAAATAATGATAAAGTCCTTAGAATATTACGAGACCACCAGAATTATAATTATAATAGCGGGGCCTGCTTAGTTATTAAGTACATTCTTATAGTGTTACTAGTCGTAGGAGTGTCGAGGTAGGACATCGGCACTCCAAAGTAGATTAGTGTATACATTTTTTGACTCCGAAGAGAGCGATAGTTAATCCTACAACTATTGGAGTTTGACACCGAAAATTGTATATATGTGCTCATTGGAGAATGAGTACACTGAACGGACTCGCCGAGAACTTCCTAGATGGTATTATACCTATTTGCCAAATAATAATCTTCTGGTGATAATGGTACATGTTAGTCTTTAGACCTTAGATCGTCATAGTACATTATGTGTGTTCCGACTGTACTTTGACTTCTACCCAATCACGACTCTACGGAGTCGTGCATACATGTTTTCATTAGGTATAGTCCTAAAATACATGGAGATAGTGAGCGATCAAGATTGTTAATAGATGTTGCACACCACCATAACTCTTGTGGGGAGGCGGAATAAGCAAACAATTTTTTTTAAGCAAGCAACATCTGCTTAAATCACCCGGATCTTATCCTAAACCATAACCAGCAACCCTATTTAGGAGATTTAACTACTATGATAGAGGTTATACCTTCTTGAACCAGTCCTTCGGGTATTCTTTCCGCTTTCTTTCTGCTCTTCTTGGTTCCTTGGGTGCTTGAATTTATCTCGATCTCCGGCCTCCTCTATGTTATAGATGATCCACCCGAGAGCTTATGGATCAAGCTTCAACCTCCACTAATGAGATTACTAAGAAGTCTAATTTGCTAAAAGAGACTACTTAGAAGATGTAGAGAATGAGAGAAGGATTATTTTCTTCTGAGTAAATACGTAGCGGACTCGTCACATCCTCTGCCTGTATACCGGGAAGCGGGGCGTGACAGGTTTTGTTGATGGCCCATGCAGGTCAGAGCTGTATAGAACCATACCATGCAGTTCTGTTCTGCGTGAACAACCTAAGCAATATAATACAAGAACCAGCAACTAAAACATTCTTTACAATCATGTTCCTTGAATATTATCATTTCATATTTTTTGAATCATATATTTTGAATCTGTCCTAACCCAAAATTCCCTCACCTCTTTTACAATCTTACCAAAACCTTCGCATTCTTTCATTCCTTCACACATTTTTCACATTTTTAAAACCCTTGCACCACCTTGTTATTTTTTTTCACACACTGTTAGTACTTCAGTAACTAAACTTTCTTGAATTTGTTATACTTTTCTTTTACAAATTTCGAGGACGAAATTTTTATAAGGAGGGTAGAATGTAACAACCCTAAATTTCTTATACAATTTTTTTCAAAATCCATAAAGGGGTATTTTATCCTGAGCACAAGATATAAGTAATTATTTTGCTTTTTAATTACAAGTTAAAAGAATGTAACAACTCCATTTTTAGTGTACAAAAATTTGCTTTAAAATTAATGTATACTTGGGGTATTTATATTTACTGTTATTACTTTAAGTAATTAATTAGCTCTATAATTACAAGAAAGAGCTTGTAGCTCATTGGTAATACCTTGCATTGCTGAACCAAGCCACCAGAGTTCAAATCCCATATCCCACATTATTTTTAATATGATTTTGTTTTAAATTTTTAGAGGCCCAACAGTCAACACGTGATAACACCCAAATTTTCCACTACACATGAAAAAGTAAATATATCAGTGTGTACACCAGGAGACACCCCACCTCCCTGACCTCCGACTCGGCTCGACTTGGGCCGGCGCCGCCGGCCGAGTCCCCAACACCAAGTTTGTGGCCTTTTGTCTTCTATACCCCCTGCACACTTCATTTTCCCAGATCAGTTCCAGAGACTTTTGAAATCCCCATTTACTCCATTTTAATGAATTTTCATATATTTTTACATTTTTTTAATTTAAAAACTCTTCATCTACCTTAACCCTAACCTAACCCTATAAATACCACCCCTACACTCTACCCCATCACCCTAAAACCCTGAACCAACTCTCAAGAAATCTTTAGAAACCCTAGTGTGCAATCGAAGTGAGCAAAATGCGAAGTTCCGGGGGATTTTCCAGCAACGACCCTAGGAGACCCCGGCGACGAAACGACGCACCGAGGACCCCTCCCGATCCATTTTCCTCTTGTCTTTGATCGAAACCCGTAAGTCCCCATTCTATCTTCTCTATTCTATTCTAGAAATACGGAATTATAAAACCCGATGGAATCGGAACAAATCCGATTTTCGATTCGGTTTCTTTATAAAACTTCACTTTTCTTTAATACAATCATGTTTAAACCAAATCATGTTGACTATTAAACACTAATCAACCAAATTGATCAAGTTTCATTTCATAAAATGATAGCTATTTCCATTCATCGTATTTTTCACTTAAATACCGCATTGTTTCAATTATATATTTAACTTCATTAGACCTTACTATATCTTTAAGTAGATCATGAGGTAACGACCTACCTCCTCACACACTCATATGCAACATAACACGATACCCTCGAAAACTTAGAATACGGGAAAACAAACATTTTCATTTAAGTACCATTTACTTAATAAAACCATTTTAAAAAGATTTAGTATTGATACATCTTTTTAAATAAATACTACTTATTATGAAAATAGGATAAGGTTGTGGGCATCAGTCGTTTATCTAAACCTGACTTTGTGGTGTCTAGGCTAGACAAGTGAGAAAGGTAACTTTAAAAGGCCCGTCTCATGGTGATTCGTGAGCGGATCCCTCCTTTCTTCACTTGTACTTACCTGACCACAATTAGCGGTGAAGAAGCAATTTGAGGTATCTCACAACTTGTCGCTTTGGACCAGTTAGGAGCAGTCTAGTTGACTTAGGAGGCCCTGGAATATAGAATACAGAAAACGACACTTTTTCATTTAAATACTATAATTAATAAAACCGTTTTCCTTAATGATTTAGTATTTATACAAATCTTTGTAAAGCGCCGCTACAACCCATTTTGGGGAACCCGTTCGGGATGGTGCGGATTATCGCGCATCCTCGGGCTTAGTAGTGCGAGATTCAGACTTCCGCAAGGAGCATTCGGTCTCGAAAGATTTAAAATACGCCATCTTAAGAAAATGAGATTTTTAGAATATAAAATATATATTAAAATTATTTTTGTATAAATATATGTATATTTATCCTTAAAATACCTATTTTGTTATGATATAAATATTCCACTTTTTTCAAAATCACAAGAATCAATCTTACACTAAAATACCATAATTCCATACAAATTAATATTACAAATAAATACCTTTATTTATGAAATTAGGATATTTTCACTAGAAATATCACAATATAAAATCTATAATCATTACAACTCTAAAGACGAATAATAAATACTTGGGATGTATTTTGAAAAGTATATAAAAGTATTTTTACATAAAACCCCCTCAAGTTCTATAATTTACCCTAAGGACTCTAGTGAATATAGGTTTAAGCGGGACCAAGCTCTTGAGTCTCATTAGAATCTGACTTGAATATGATTCAAGTACAGTCTACAATCTACAATCACAATCTACAATTTATAATATTACAATTCAACATAAATCCATGAATCCATTATTCCATATATTCAATCTATTAACTTAACCGAACCGAACCATGGATATACATCCATTTACTTGATTCTCCAGTTACATCCGTTTATTGATATCATGGTTTCGGTCAGTCAATCAATTATACAGTTTACAATACAATACAACAATACAATCAAGATAACACTACGGGGTTTAAGGGGTAGACTGGTACGGAATATGTTAAAGGTGGCACGGGGTGGTCACTTAAGACGTAATTACATCCATGCCGTTGTTCCGTAGTATTATCGACGGAGCCTTGTACTACGGGTTACCAAAGTTCCCGGTGTAAGTGAGACTCCTCTCGTATACACTGACATCTTTTGTACCAAGCTACAAACAACATCGTTAACACAACATCATAACAATATAATACAACTTTAAAAGCTACTCTCTCTCTTTCTTCTTTTCTACTTCTCCCTTCTCTTTGGGACTTACCGAGCGACCTGTTCGCTGACGACACTCTATTTTTTTCTTCTTTGAATGTCGTCAGGTGATTTGGACCCGTCAGAGATCGAGCCAACTGCAGAAGATTTGGATCAGTACAACGAAGACCCTGAGCTCTAGTCATTGTACACTTCCATTCAGTACTTTTCATTTCTGTTATGCCATTATTTAGGCATCGCTTTTATTTCAGTTGTATTTCCTTTTCATGCATTGTACAAAATAATGTTAATAAATAAAGTTGCTGTTTTTATTATACCTTGTCTCTTATGCATTTATTCTTTTATATTGCTTAGTTACACTTAGCGTATTTACTTCTGAGTAAATACATAGGGGACTCATCACGTCCTCTGCCCGTATACCGGGAAGCGGGGCGTGACAGTTCTTTGGGTGCTTGAATTGATCTCGATCTCCGGTCTCCTCTATGTTATAGATAATCCACTCGAGAGCTTATGGATCAAGCTTCAACCTCCACTAATGAGATTACTAAGAAGTCTAATTTGCTAAAAGAGACTACTTAGAGGATGTAGAGAATGAGAGAAGGATTATTTGATCTCAAAACTCTATGGATCACAACTCATGTAAAGGGTTAGGGTTTGAGGTAGTAAGAGGAGAAAATTTGGAAAGAGAATGAGAGAAGAGAAAATGAGCATAAGCGTTGTGTGAATAAAAGAATGGCTAAGGTTTTGAATTATTAAAGCATGGATTATTTTTCTCAAAAATAATCTACCATGCTTCAATAGTGAAGCCAAATGAATAAAATAAACATTAGCCATGCTTTCATCCATGTTTGAAAATATCTCCAAATTCCACCTCATTTATCTTATTTTCACAAAATAAAATCTATATATGAGGTGTCTCCTTTCAGAAGCAATTCTTGTACAATTACAAGAATGCCCCTCACCATATACACATACCCATATTCGTATTCCGAAAAATACAAATATAATGAGATAACAATAATCCAATAATATAATACTGGCATCCGGTTTAAACCAAAGCCAACCAGTATTATCTATCCGAACATCATCCGTGTACCCAGTACACGTACATGATCGAAATCCTACCGTAAGACCATACGGCCTCTATATCGTTTCGTCTGAATCAGAGAAACTCTGTGTGTGGGACTCTAAAGACTCGACAGTACGCTGGCAGTGGGTTTAACCACAAGTCCGTCAGCGGCACTAGCTGTACGTAACGACTACCTAGGTACATGTCGAAAAGGTGGCCGACGAGCGAACTCATCCTAACCCCAACGAGCCTATAAATAACACTTACCGTACAGTCTGGTCTTTTCGTCTTATATGTCGCATATCGAGTCTGAGGGTGGAAGCGTCAGACCCCGGTAACTTAATAAGTCATGCCGATGTGTGGCTTATAACGGTTCGAGAAACTACTGATAACACTTATCAGTAAATCCCATCAACCCTGGCCAGGGAATTGCTGTTATAGTCAATTGAGTATAGCGTGACATCAACTCCCTATACCGGGAGAGAAGAAACGCTTCCTATCGCTCACCGCCTCCGTGTGATTCGGGACTGTACCAAAAATCCACCTGTTTGCACGACTCTGATGAGCCGTGGTAGGCAGGAAATCAAAGCACAGTGGGGATCACATAAGACACTATGACGATCTCGGGTCTACAGACTAACTTGTACAAGTGTCACCAGAGAACTGCTATCTGACGATAGGTATGGTACCATCTAGGAGTTCTCGGTGAGTCCTGTTTGATGTACCCATTCTCTAATGAGCACCTGTGTACAATCTTTGATGTCAAACACCAATGATGATCAACCATCGTCCCCATGCAGGGTCAAGAAACGTACACACTAGTCTACTCTGGAATATCGATACCCTGTCTCGATACTTTCTCGACTAGGAACTGTTAAAGGATATACTTGCGGACTAAACATGCCCCATTAGTATGATCTGCATCATAATCCTGGTAGTCAAGTAAAGATCCTAAGGGCTTTATCAACATGTATACAAGATATGAAATACCAAGTAAAACACATCACATGTTAAGATAAAGACAAACCAAATAGTGTACTATCATATTGAGCAAGATTGTTTCTGTACATACATATCCCTAGCATCCTATATAATAAAGGCCTCTAGGGCATACATATCCAACAAAGATGGGATTTGTCTCTCCCGTCATAGAGAGTTGATATCGTGATGTGTAAGATATAACTATAACCTAAAGTCCCTGGCCAGAGCCGCAAAGATAAACTGATAAGGGGTTATCGGTTGTATCTCAGATAGTTATGAGTTTCGTATCTGCATGACTTATTGGGTTATTGGGGTTTGACAGTTTCCACACCCTAGACCCGATATGAGACTCTCTTTGACGAAGAGACTATACTGTACAATAATTGTCACTGATAGGCTTTTGTTGGGGTCGAATGAGTTTGCTTATCGACCTACCTTTTAACATATACCTGGATAGCCGTTACATGCAGCTAGCGTCACTGATATGCTTGTGGGTTTATCGGATTGTGGAATTGATCTGAAATTGTTTTAGATTCAATCAGATATGATCATATTAACTCATTACCTGTGTATTATCAAGTCTTTAGAGTTCCACGCTAATAATACCCACTCAAGTGAAATGACGATGTGGATTTATGGTGTGTATAGTTGATATGTGCATGAGTTCGATTAAACACATGTATATGATACGCGTATGTTAGTCGAACGTTTGATAATACTAACCGGTTAAAAATATATATATGATATATATTATAACTAGTATCATACACACTTTCTCAAGTATTTGTATTATGTATATGATACATATATACACTTTGTCTATCCTTCAAGAAGGGGACACCATATAAAGAATGAGAACCATTTCTTTATAAGATAAAGAAATAATATATGAGTGGAGAGGTATGGTTGGAAAGGCATGGGTTTTATTTTAATATGTTGATATTGAAATAATATCTATTCTTTTCGAGCATGGCTGCCTCATTCTTCATTTCAACTTCTCTCTCATGTGTTGAGAAAAGAGAAGGAACTTGAGAGAAAAAGAGATAGCTTTACCACTTCATCTTCTTCCTTTCACGAATTAGCAATTTGTGAGATTAAATTGCTTCACAAAGAAGAGTTCTTGTGTGAAGTTGAAACTTATGGTAGGTTTTCTTTCAAGGTGGATAATTTTCGGCGAAAGGGATCGTAGATCAAGCTCGATCCAAACACCGAGAAGTAAAGCTTGGATCTTTTACTTGAATGTGAACACACTACAAAGATAGTAGGTCTCAAACCCTGTAGTCTAGCTTTGTGTTTGTTTCTTTACAATTACTAGTTGATGGATGATCTTGGTTTTGAGTTAATGGTGTTTAGATGGAAATTTTTGTTCTATATTCCGCCTTAGCTGCTAGTGGAGCTACCATAAACACCTTGATCTTAGAGGTGGACACCATGCTTCTATCTTAAAATGTAACATATGAAATTTACAGGATCTTTGGAGTCGAGATAGCCACATCGAATTCATGGGTTTAACTGCAGCTCATATAGAGAAACAATTTTTTCTTTCTTTTTTCCTTGTTTTTTCTCCTAAATCATATTCCCTCCGTTCACAATTACTTATCCTTTTAAATTTTTGCACTACAATTAAGATATGATTTAAAACCTATTTGAAAGAAATATCATAATATAGTCATCGTAGTAGATTTTCCTAAATTACTCTCATATTAAATGAATGTTATTTTCTCATCTTCTTAAATTCATTAAAGTTAGTTTAGATACTTTATAAAAACAAATAATAAATATGACGAGAGATTCTATATTATTCATATCTGTATCATAAAAGTACAAGTAATTTAGGACAAAAAAACTTCCTAAAAGACAAGTAATTGTGAACGGAGGGAGTAATAAGAAGGGTAAATTGTCAAAAAGCCCTCGGACCCTTCAAACTTGTGTAAAAATCCTTGTGCTTTTTGCTCTTGTTAAAAAACATGGCCCAATCAAAAACCTCCGTATACCAGTTGCCTGCAATATTTAAGCAGTTGCAGTTGCACGTAATATCTAAGCAGCCGCAGTTGATATCCAAGCAGTTGAAGGAATATAAGACCTAAATGAAATACATCCAATGGGTTTTTTCACAAAGATTTTGAATATGAGGCCCTTCCCAATGTCGAAAATTATAGAGGGTTTTGACAACTCTGAGCGGGCCCGATGGCTTACAATTTACCCTAATAAGAATCACCTAGTATTTAAAGGTCAGTAATTGACGACTTCATTGCACAAAAGGATCCACAAAACGAAGGAACTATTTTGTGCTATAATCCATACGTAGAAATTTAATGATAGCTTAACTATGTAGGATTTCATTTTTTTAACAGCCATATTTTATCAAAAATCTTTTCCCTTGCTTCCGCTAGTCCAAGTGGAATACATTTCTCTTGGACATGCCCGGCATAGAAAGTGGATGTATGAATATCTAGCATGGAAAGCAAAGTTTCACCCTAAAAGCTATGTTTCTTTCACAAACAACATTTTAAGTGAGATGCACAAACTCAAACCGTAACTTTTTTTTTTGGATTCAAATCAACCCCACTTTCAGGGATCGAACTTGCGATCTCTCATGTTGAAGAGGAAATTGGAACAAACTGAGCTAAACCCAGCTAATACAAAGAAACACACAAACTGTAACTTTACCTTTAATAGTTTCTCAGTAATTTATAGCTACCAGGGATCAAAGTTAAAATGACAAACAATTTTTATAAAATTTCTAAGAAAATACTGTAAATGACACAATCAAGGACATAGCTCATGTGGTAAACTTTGCTCTTCAAAGCAAGCGATCTCTGAATCGAATGAAAAATAGAAAAAAGAATAAAAAAGTAATTATAAGAAATGGCTGTACCAAACCGAAGCCTGGTTATGGCATCCAATGAAATGCAACTATCAAGCTAACTTCCACTCCAAATTTTCCCCAACAAGATAATTACAAAGTTTGAAGCTAAAAAATTCAAGGGTAATACTCGTTAATGTTGTTCATACCACTCAAGAAATACATCGAGGTAAATGGGTATAACTGCACAGATATAATGCCTCGGGTTAAAACATCACTCAAGGCAACATCATCAATTTTGTATGCTCAGTCAAAGGATTTCGATCTGATTGATCTTTTCTGAACCGGTTAATTGCATATAACACCCTTCATTTATATCTCACTCAACACTTGCAACTTGACTGGTTTGTTAGCATCTGACAATTCTTCAAACAAAAAACAAATCATAAGACTTCTTCCAATTGTGGCTTGTTGCAATTATACCAGTTAAGGAGCTATAAGCATCCCATGAGGTAAAGATCAAGGGTGTTGTACACAATTAACCTCATAGTTCAAGGCTTCAGATGTCATCATCGTTGTTATCTGAATCATCGGAATCCGAAGACTCGTCTTTGTGATTCTCTTCTCCATGATGTTGTTGTTCTCCCGGATCACCACTAGTTTTAATTTTCTTCCCTTTCTTCTTTTGTTTCTTCTTCTGTCGTTTCAATCGCTTCTTTTCGGTTCGTTCTTCTGCAGCTTTCAGTCTTTCCTCCCTCCGCAGATTGAACTCAGCTATGGCTTTCCTCTTTTGGTAGTCGGCGTCCATTCTGGATATGCGATCTTGCTCCTTTCGTCTCATTTGCCGATACTGTAACAAACAAGGAGCTGGGATTTGAACACCAGGGAAAAGTGTATATAATTCAAGCTTGAAAAGAAGCAATGTAAAAAAAAATTAACAGACCACAACACAAACTTTTAAGTTGAAATTATGGTTCTATTCGAAGTCCTTATTGGTACTAGATTTGTACTGCCATCTTGAGTAAACTTTATGGTGACATTAGTGAAATATTGGGTCTATAACTTTAATGGCACAAAAAATTCTAAGCTTTGAGTGAACCATACAATCATCGAAGATTGAGGCTTTAATTAGATAATCCAAAATAAAGATATCCATGAGAACCGATTAAGGCATCACCCACTATATATAAGAAAACATTGGAAACTGTAGGAACAGAGTGCCACTTAACCATTGAACATGTTGTAATCATCAAGAGAATGGTGAAATAGGATTGGAGAAAACATCTCGGTTATTACAATCATGTGTGTGCGCGCGCGTGCATGTGATGCATGCATGTGCGTGAGAGAGAGCGAGAGAGAGAGAGAGAGAGAGAGAGAGAGAGATTTCTCATTCTCCAAATAAATCAGCTTTGCAATTGTTTCTATATCATTTTCGACATTTCTAACACGAAGTGGATTGAAGGCAGAAATCTCTCATATTATTATGGATTGCTAAAAGTCATCAATCTATGGGTGCATCAATTGCTTCTCTAGTCCAGTGTCAACACAGCTTTGTTACTGTCAACAAAGCTTTTCTAATAATGTGAAAAATACTTATTAAGATTAATTGCATATAACACTTAATTTTCCCGTCATTGAACACCTATAAACCCTTCACAGGTTATTAGCAAATGAATCGGAGTATTAATCCAAGTTTAAACGGCGCGTATAACCCCTAAACTGACCGATTCCAGCGGTGCAGTGTGCTAATTAATCAGTTGAGGGGTTGCAAGTGTTAGATGATGTACAGATAAAGGGTGGTAAATGCAATTAACCAGTTGAGGAACTACAAGTGTTAGATGATGACAAAGGGTGGTAAATACAATTAACCATCTGAAGAGCTGCAAGTGTAAGATGATGACAAAGGGTGGTAAATGCAATTAACCCAACCTCTTAAGTCAATAAGGTCCATTGTAGATTTGACCAAATTATAAGATTCAATCCCTCGTATTTGCTATTTTAACTCAAAATGAGAGGGTCTCAAATTGAAATCTATAATTTTATTCCCAGCACGACACATGGCAAGAAATATCCTTATAATTTTCTTTTTAAAATAATATGTAAAAAGGTATTTGTAAGATGTAATTGATAAAGCCTAAAATATGCTTCCATGACATCGAACAATATGTAGGTGCACTGCACAAGAAAAAAAGTAGTACATAAGTAACATAAATGGAATCAGAATAATCATCTCCTATAATTTGTTAAGGAGAACTATCTAGACTAACCATATCTTGGCAATGATATGAATCACAATCAAATATTTTTATGAAAAGATTAGAATCCAATGTATGTATACTAAAATCATCTATCCACTATTTGGATCCGATTTCAAGAAAATGAACCTAAATCAACTATGTTTTAGGCTATTATAGACTATTAGAAAGCATACCAAGTCCATAAAAAATCATGACAAAATAAACCAATTCAGTTGTCCTACAAATATAAAAAGAGGAACAGGAAGTATGGAGGCATTGCTAATCATCAACAGCCCATAAATCTAGCACCAACTACTTAGTTGATGATCAAAGACTTAGGGAGGCTGACTGCATAAAAATAAGCTATAAGTCATAGCAGATCCTAAACTACTCTTAAGAAGTACCCTACCAATTCTAATCATCTAATCCTTTCTTACATTGGAGTTTTTATGGAAGTATTTTAACCAATTAAATATTGAGGCTTGATGTTTAAGATGCATGCATGGGCATGGTTAATTAATGCAATCACTTATCATAAAAATGCTACTATCTAGCTCAAGGTAATGAGAAATTCAAGCAACTTTCTTATTTTCATTTGTATTGTATTAAAGAATTCATTGACCAATTAATGCAATCTCCTATCATAAAAATGCTACTATCTAGCTTACGGTAATAGGAAATTCAAGTGACTTTCTTATTCAGTATTCCTTTGTGAAGCCTGATCTCCTAAGAAAATCATGAAGATGAAATCCTCTACATACGAATTTAGTCTCAGTAACCTTAGTACCTTAGGTGTGTAGGGTATGGCGTATTCCTCATCAATCTTTCAGCATGCGAACTGTTTAATAAAGCAAATATCCTCTTCTTTCTGTTCCATTTTCTGTGTGTCAGTAAACTGTATTAAGTTGAAAAAGGTGCCGCCTAGTATTGTTCATAAGTGCATTTTATTGATAATCTGATGGTTTGTAGATGTTGGGTTGCATATATACACATAATCCTCATCTTAGTTGTTTTTTTTAACCAGTAGGCTTCACTCTTGTCCATTTATCCAAGAAGGCTTTAGTGTTTATAGCTTTGAAAGAGCTATCAAACAATAATGCTTAAGTTTCTGCATAGCCTTATATCCTCGTTAACTCTGAAGCTTGGCAGAACACTTCTATCATCAAGCTGTCCATGTCAGAGGCTTGCATAACACTTCTCGTCTACTCCTTAGATGCATCTTGGATACATGTCAAATGTGTGTAACTTTACAACCTGAACAAATCAAATCTTGAGAGTAATCACACAGATGATATTTGAAGATAAATATATATGTATATCAAGATGTTGTTTATTATCACTCCGTTGCTCGATTATGATGCAAGTGCTGGGTTGCATTAGATATTCTTTCCTAAGTCAACTTACCATCCCAGTGCTTTATGTTGTTGTTCAGGTTGATAAAACTGCACATTTAATATGACATTTTTCCTACTATTTCTAGATTAGAAAAGGTGTTTTTTATAATATACGATACATATGAGGGTTTATCTGTAAAAATACTATTTTCATGTGTTTATATATTATAATTAACATTTGGTAGGAAAATAAGCATAAATACCATTGACAAAATCTTAATGGTGAAATTAATATCTCAATATAACAAACTCTACTAAATATTATTTGTTGAGTTATTGTGTAGAATTTGCAGGGCTAAAATCAAGGGAATCAAAGTTGTTAGAGCAAACCTGCCTAATTAAGAAAGCAAACTAAGAAATCAAGTATGGCAGTAACTACGAGAAGATTTTCAGTTTCCTAAGATTCAAAAGATCGCCACGTGTCATGAAGATAAGAGCCCAAAAGACCAAAACAGAAGACCGCACCATAAGGCCGCGGGTCCGCGGCCAAACCCATCAGTTGGCCGCGGATCCGCCGCGTGCCAGATGAATTGGGTGCTGGATTTTTGTTGTTAGGATCTGAACGACTGGTTTCCAATTTAGGAAGCTAGGGTTATGGCTTGGGACTATAAATAAGGACCGAAGCCTCTTAGAAAAATCATCAAGTCGACGCGATCACGAAGTCCAAGACGGCTCACGCATCCAGGCTGATCATCAACGGTTCATCTACCTCCTTAGAAGAGATCGAGAAGCAAACTAGTATTTGTAATCATTTTCTAAGGGAACAAAGTGTAAATGAGTTTTGTTGATTAATAAAGGCAGTTCTTTTTCTTATTCTATTTCTTATAGTTTCATTATGAATTCTCTCTCCATCTCTTCTTCTCTCAACATGCGCGAGTAATTCTCCGCTTGTTAGGATTCATAGGATTATGGTAGGTTAATGGATGATGAAGTTCTTTAAACTCTTTTTACGTCCTATAAAGTTTATAAACTTTATCAAAAGAATCATTAACATTCTAATCGGGCGCGCTACCAATTTATTGTTAGTCTCGACCGCGATTAAAGATTAGATTAATAATTATTTTGGTAAAAGCTAGATATGAGCGGAGTTCCATATCGAGATAGGGGTTAAGAGTGGGAACCCTTTTCCTTCCAGAAACCCTAATCTACATGCATCACTGTCGTTCTAGTTTTAAATCCATTAAAGGATAAAAAGGGTAATCTTTAATTAATCATCCATAATTACTAAATCCTAATGAACCCTACAAACCCCCTTTTCATATAAACTTACCTCAGTAGTTAATCAAGGTCTATATTTTGCATCAGTGTTTAACGTAGATCTAGATCCTACAACCATTCTTCAATATTCTTTATCCCTCCTCTCTTTTTCAACACATCTAAAGTAAGATTAAAATATTCAACGTTTCCCTGAGGACGACCCGTACTCATCCCGGTCTAGTTACGCGCGACACCGTTCTGATTACGGTTATTCTACAAACAATCTTTTTCAAATCAATCAGTTGTCCCTCCAAAAAGCAGTGCTTGTTTTACATAGCTTTTAGAACAATCTGATTACAAGAACCGAACAGTATGGTAAGCTCAATATATACCCTTAAGTAGCATGGAGTATTATTCCAATTCAAAGAATCAACCTCTAATAGGCCAATGTCGTAGAAACCATCCAATTTATATATCACATGCATTATGCATGGCTATTCCTACAAGAGCATTCACCTTTCGTAGTGGCTAGGCTAATAAGAGATTGCACTTCAACAAGAATAAGTGGAAATCGAGTAAACATGACCTACTACAGTATATATAGCCAAGTGCTTCCCAAATTTTCCTCCACACTCTTGAATTCTAAGATCGAACACCAAAGAGCCTTCAACTTCATGTTCATAGTGTCAGAAAACTTGATTCTAACGTCAATTATGGATGCATTTGAACCATATTTTACTCTAGTCACTGAAATTTACAACCATAAATGTTCCGTCTTGAAATTTAAATACCATAAATTTTGTTCAGATAAAAATATTAAGGTTTATTGAACAAAGCTTTATGCAAACGAAGCACAAAAGTTTGTGTTCTCCATCATCCTGCTTGTTTGATCCCGTGGAGAAGACCATAGCAGTACTTTTACTGACCAGATGTCTATATTTATAGGAAGGTCACTTGAATAATAGGCATATTAGGATCCGAGAATGGAGACCGGCTAATTCATGCACCCGTATCACAAACCTTAAGTGCATTTTTTGAGCAATAAGCAGTCGAACAAACTCCAGGCTTCGGCTAAGTTACTCAATAATACAAGTATCTTCCATACACTTATTTAGGACTACTAGATTCTTCAAGAAAATGGGTTTAAAAATCTAATGCTTATCTGAGTAGGTAACTAGAGTCCTACTGCTAAACCGAATAGGTAACTAGAGTTCTATTGCTAAACTCAGTAGGTAACTAAAGAGCAATAGTACTCACAGTGTTCTGTCAATAATCTAAACTAAGGACATGCATAAGTGAATTAGTATGCGTCTAAGTAGCATGGAGAGAGAGGACTATGTGCCTTGACACACGCATATGAAGAAGTATAATTTCTTGGCTCACTGAGTGGGAAGTTTAATAAGTTATTACTTATTACATATCAGATCTATCACCATTGAAGTTGAAAAGAGTTTGCAAATGAAACTAAGATGACTTCTGTCATGAAACTGATTCAATTTTCAAATGGGAATGCAAAATTGCCGGAATGGACAGATGGGGTAAACCCTACAGGATATGGTGATCATATCCTATCAGCAAAAGGAATAAAAACATCAGTTAAAGAGAGGGAGGGCATGGGCATATTAATGTTCCCTAAGCCTTGAAGCTTGATCTTTTTTTTTGAATAATACTGGCATTGTATGGTTCTCCTTTGTTAGAGTTTAAATTTGTATTTCAAACATAGTTGAGCAGAATATATGAAACTCAATTTAGGTTTAATTTGAAGGCTTTACTGGATGGAAAGACATCAATCATTAATTAGTAGGCATGTGGTGTTGATTACGAAAGAAATTGCACTTTGAGTTGCTTTTAATTCTCATCATCATATTTATCACTGATTGCCAAATTGATGGATTGATGCTTAACTAAGGATGAACATATATCTTGCACCAGCGGATTTGAGTGAGCTCAAGAGGGAATGACAAAGATGGATACATTATCCCTGCCTTACGTAATGCAATTTAGTTCGCTTATATACTAGAAGACAAGTCTTTTATAGATATTCTTCACTCAAGCATAACAGGGAATGAAAAACAGTAATATGGAGATCGGCGCGGGCTGAAAATATAGCTAACTATAGTTAAAAACATAGAAATGGAGCTACATCCATGACGACAATGAGTGATTGCGTCAAATGGCATGCATCCTGAATCAATCATGCTTTCACATTTTCTAAATGCTTGATACTCTCTCTCTCTCTCTCACGTGCACGCCCGCAGAGGGAGGGAGGGAGGGAGGGAGGGAGAGAGAGAGAGAGAGAGAGAGGAGTATAAAGTGACATGATAGGAAATTTCCTACATTGGCTACTCTAAAAGTCTAGCACCCATCGATTTTTTCGATGACCGGCACCGGTCATCTTGATAATCATGTCCTTAAATATACGTACATTAATTTTCATATGAATTTAATGCTATTCACCCTTGTGTTGAATGATTGCACAGATAACGGTTCTCCGACTAGAAAATGTTTCGAAGCTAAATGAACGGGCAAAGAGTATTCAAACGATATGAAAATTGGTGTACCACATGGAGATTAAGATGGCCGGTGTCGATCGTCAAAAAATCGACGAATGGTTCACTTTTCAAACATCCAATGTAGGAAATTTTCTAGTGTGCCACTTTAAACTCCATATCCACACATGTACAAGCGCGCACATTCTCACACACACATAGGGCGAGGGAACGTCGAAATTAGATTCTATGGAGAAGCAACTTGGGTAGTTTTGGTGGTGAAAGCCAACTATATCTACTTATCCACTTGTTAATGCAGCTCTTTGAAAATCCTCAAGAGTGCCTAATTATGGCTGCATTACCCTCCCTAAAGTCTAGAATTTTAGAAGTAAATCCTAATTTTCAAAGGGGTGATAGTGCTCCTTGTGCTTATGAGCAAGCATACATATCATGTAGGGAAACGAACCAACTCTATAATACTGAAATACTAATTTTTCCAACTAATCTTTCATGACTTGGCATATTCAGCACTTTTTTTTCTTCTGCCAAAGTTTCAAATGCAACCCAAACGGGAAACTTGAAAATCTGGATCAAAATGTAATAGAAGTTGCCGAAGCCACAGCTGGCATATAAAGAGCAAATCCTAATTGTTACTGAGTGTTGATGCTTTGCACAATACAAAAGATTATTTTTCGTCAAAAGGCAAGTGATTCAATCTATTCGATAACACTCGCAGAAGGCGAATGTAACTATCAATTTCAATAAAATCAATCACACACACCTAAGACAGCAACCAAAAAACTAAAGCTTTCCCTAATTTCTTCCTTTAATTTTGACAAAATTAGGGTTTCAAAAAAATCCGAATCGAACCTGATGGAAGTCGCCGGAGCCGGAGCCAGCGGAGCTTCCGGAGGTGTTGCTGACCTTCACCGGAACGTTCTCGATGATTCGTCGGAGCTTCACCTCCAGATCCTCTTCGTCCTCTCTCAGCACGATCCTGCTCTTTTGGTACTCCACGATCGCCTCCTCCTGCGCTCCCCCCACCGCCATCGCGGGCACAACGGCGGTGGCCGAGGCGGCCCCGGCGAACAATTGGAGGCTGCTGTTTTTGGGAACATCGCCGGACATTTCGCCGCAAGAAAAAAAGATAAAAACCCTAATTCTCGAGTGCAGCGGTGTGGGGTTTCGGGTGAAATTTGGGCCAAGGCCATAAATTAGGCCTGTTGTATATTGATTTAAAGACTCTCTACAAACTTGAGGAAGCCCAATTGGAGTAACTATAGCCTGACGGCAAAATACAATATGATTTTTTATTTTTTCCCCTTTTTACGAAAATGAACTTTTTTTTTATTTAATCTGAAGGAAAGAATAACCCTGTGGTCAGGGACTTGGGGACTCAGCTATTATTTTCATGTTATTTGGGTGTTGTTATGATATCCCATGTCATAGATAAAAAAAACACCAAACATGTAGACCTCCTGTTTTATCATAATTCCCACATTCAGACAAAATAATAGGGTAAAACCTTAATCTGTGGTCAGGCTCTAACGTATTGTCTACAGCTATGGAACAAAGCTCCAGTAAAAAACGGTTGTGCGTGCCCCCCAAGACGACCCCCCCTCCCAACTAGATTTTTGTGTTGCTAATTGCAGGCGCATTTTCGCTTAAGCTTAAATCATCCAAAATATGTCAATACTCAATGAATAAGATTAATGGAATTGATTTGTAGATCACCCAGCTTCTAAGATGGGAACTTCTAAAATTAGCCTCAAACTTTGCTCTAAACTAACCTGTATGATGCCTGCACATTTTCTTTTGTTTTTTTAATCTTATCTCAGCTAAGTCTGTTACTTGGAGTTGTTTATATTTTGTTCCTTCGACCTATCGGTTTTCAGGATGATTGTGCAGCAGTTTTGTTTCATTGCTCCGTTTGCGTCTCACATCATCATCTGCTCAGATAGTACACATGTCATAGAAAAAAACATCAATGAAGATAAGATCACACCCAAAAAATTAAGACAATAAAGAAGATACGGATGATGACACGAGTTTCTTTAACCGAATCAAAACACAAACAAGCATAAAATGGTGATGTGGGTACTTTGTTATTAAATTGCAAGTGATTGCCATTATAAACATAAATGTTAAGGTAGTGATTGAGAAGCTTGTCGCTTGGATCCCATCAAGTTTGGTTAGTGATGCCCTACTTTTGGAACATCCTCTCTCACTCTCTTTTAATAATCTATATTTCATAGTTATCTCCTCACTACTTAGATTAACCTTGACTAAATTGTTTGTTAATGTTATTGAAAGTTTGTAAGCTAATGGATTCTCTAGGAGTGGCATTGGTCTAGTGATTTCTCTTTCAATATTGTTTTGTTTTATTGAATCAAGTCACAAACAAACATTAATTGATGATGTGGATGCATTGGTTTTATTATAATGCAAGTGATTGCTAAAAGACTAGGGAGTGATTGAGAAGTTTGTTGCTTACATTCCATCAAGTGTGATGACTGGTTCCCTGCTATAGGGCCATTCTCCACTCAATTTCCTTTTCTCTCTATTTTTAGATCAGTATTAATTAGGCTCTCAATTTCTTAGTTATTTCCTCACTAAACTTTGTTTATTGTTGAGTGTTGTCAAAGGTTTGCAAACTCTTGGACTCTTTGGATGATGGCTGATTCTCGATTGTTCATTATGTTCATTATAAAAGGGCAAAAAAACCATATTTAAATTTTATGTAATACATTCAGAAAAAAAATATATAAAATAAGTAGATAGCGTGAACACAGAAACTAGTTTTATTGATGTCTCATGTTTATATTTAGGTTTGTTAACGCTTGTTTGTTGCATCACGCTATAATCATTTGCTATTTTAAAGAGGATGCAAACAAATTTCAGTTGTGTCTCACTATTAAAAATTTAATAGAGAGAGACAGCATAACATATGATATATCACTTACTTTTCGGATGGGTCATGATCACTTAGATTTAAGTTGATCACTCGGCACTGTCAAAATATCTGGTAACTGTATGGTATTATAACCAAAACCAAAATAACCGAGTTATCATTATCTTCTTATTTCAAGACAATATTTTTAAACATGAGAAAATTTTCCAAACCATAAGCGATCCAAATCAAAATTATCTGTCACGACCCGGAAATGGCATGCGACTGACATTTGAATCACGTGAAATTTATAGGACCCCACATTAACCTAAGTAAACCAAAAATCAGGAATCTAAACCATTTTTACAAGAAATAGCAGAGGTGGAGTTTTGAAAAGGTTTTACTAACTTGAAATCAAGTTTGGATTGAAAACATTACTATTGTTTAAAAATCGGACAGCACCTCTTTTGTAAATTTTGATAAAACAGGTACAATAGACATAATAATAAAACATCCCTAACACGAGAGCAAAATCAACGCCCAACGGAGGATCAACAACTATGCAACACATATACACACTATATACAGTCACTATTAGAGATCGTATGGAACGGTCTCCAAAAAATAATGAATGGTCCCTAATGTATATTAACGACCGTTTATATTTTAAATGGTCGCTAATTGGGTGGTCACTGATACATATATGAACCACCGTTAATGAACGGTCTCTAATAAGAACGGTCGCTAATAGATGTAAGTCCACGTTGCTCATCCTGGTTCTTACGGGGAGACGGAAACGGTGACAAATAATTTTTGGCGCAAAGGCAACATGGACTAAAAGACGGATCTTTGCTAAACTACAAACTAGCAAACTACTTAAGGTTCTATATACTATGTCATAGAGATTATACCTCACGACACCGGTCCTTCGGGTTTTCATTCCGCTGTCCGGCTCGTCCATCCACGCTCCGAGGGTTGATCCGGATCTTGATCATCTCCGCGGCCTTCTTGAGTCGAAGACGATCCACCCGAGAGATGTACTCCGAGCTCCACCTCGAGCCGAGGCAACTAGGGCAACGAGATTGCTAGTCTTGATGTCCTAGATAGTGTAGAAGAGGTAGATGGATGTGTTTGTCTATTTGGATCCTTTTTCTCTCAACACATGAGATCAAAGGAAATTTTCAAGAGGAGGAAGATGAAGGAGAACAACCATGAAACTTTCTCATTTCTTTTCAAGAGAGAGAATGAGAAATGAGAAATGAATTATTGTGCTATAGAGAATGAACCATGGTTGCAATAATACACCACTATCATCATTACTAATCTTTTCAAGATTAAGTTGATGGCAACAATTGACTTGACCATTATCATAATCCAAAAATAAAAAGAAAACCAAAGAAAACTCTAGACCTCTCATGAAGGTCCAAGTCAACTTTGGTCAAATGGTCAAACAAAGTCAAGTATGGTCAAATGGTCAAAGCAATTAGCCATCACATAATAATCACTAAAAAGATTAGTAAATAATGTCCCCGGCTCATAATGGTTTTGATCGAACGAACTGCCAAAAACCCTAATGAGTCCGCCTCATTATGGTTTCGACCGAATCAACTGTCAAAACCCTAATGAGGCACCTCCTTCATCTTCTCTCCTCATAACTGTGCATACACACCCGCATCCGCATTCCGTAGAATGCGAATGCATAGAAGACAAAACAATTCCATCCGTGCAATACTAGGATCCGGCTTAAACCAAAGCCCACTAGTATTGCTTGCCCGAACAGCATATGCACACAAGTGTACGTAAGTGATCGTAGCCCAGCCGTAAAACCATACGGCCTCTACACCTTTCGCTCAGTACAGGGAAACTCTCTGTGTGGGACTTTAAAGACTCGACACTACGCTGGCAGTGGGTTTAACCACAGACCGCAAGCGGCACTAGTTATACGTAACGGTCCCCAGGTAGATGTCGATAAGAAGGCCGATGAGGTAAACCCATCCGAACTCCTACTGAGCCTGTATGTGACAATCTCCGTACAGTCCGGTCTGTTCGTCTAAGAATATCGCATGGCGGGCCTAGGGGGGTGGCAAACGTCAGTCCCCTAATAGCGGTACAAGTCGTGTCGGAGTGTAGCCCAGAACACCCTGAGATAACACTGGAAACCTACCAGTATATCTCGCTTTTCCTGGCCAGGGACGGCTATGTGTAATGGCTCTCCTAGACACAGCGCGATATCAACCCCCAATACCGAGAGAGACGAATCCTGTCTAACCGTCACTGCCTCCAAGTGCTTCGGGACTGCACCCAATTACTACCTGTTTGCACGACTCCTTTGAGCCGTGGTAGGGTAGTAATCAAAGAACAGTGGGAACACACTCGAGGCGAAGTGACAGTGTCAAGTCAACGGACTAAGCTGTACTCATGTCACCTGGGAACTGATATTTGACGATAGGTATAATACCAACCAACAGTTCCCGACGAGTCCTGTCCAGTGTACTCATAACCTAACGAGCACCCGCATACTATCTCTAGTACGATATACTGATGGCTGTGGGACAGACCATCTCCCATGCTGGGATGAGAAGCGTATACGCTAGTCTACTCCGGAGTATCGATACCCTGTCTCGATAGTCCTACGACTAGGGACCTGTATAAGGATGTGCTTATAGATTACCCAGCCCCCACAAGTGTGACTGCCATCACAACTCTGGTAATCAAGCAAAGATCCTAAGGGCTCCACTAATATGTATATAAGTGATATGCTAAAAGAAACACATGCACATATTGAAGTAGAGACAAACCAAGTAGTATACTACCATTTTGAGCAAGATTGTCTATACAACTGTGAATATCCCAAGCTTCCATTAAGTAATATACAAGCTAGTATGATACAGTAATGGCCTCTAGGGCATATACACTAACAATCTCCCACTTGCACTAAGGCCATGTACTGGCGTATCGAAGACCTATCATCTCGATCAGCCGCTCGAACTGAGTCTGGGGTAGGGCCTTCGTGAGTGGATCTGCAGTGTTATCCTCCGAATTTACTCTCTTCACCTCGATCTCCCTGATCAGGTGGTACTGCCTCAAAATGTGCCTGGACTTCTGATGGGACCTGGGTTCCTTCGCTAAAGCTATAGCTCCGTTGTTGTCACAATACAACGGTATTGGATCAACAATGGTAGGAACCACCTGAAGCTCCGTGAGGAACTTCTTCATCCAGACAACTTTCTTTGCGGCATCGCAAGCAGCTATGTACTCCGCTTCCATAGTTGAGTCAGCAACGGTTTCCTGCTTGGAACTCTTCCAGCAAACCGCCCCTCTATTGAGGGTAAAGACATAACCCGACATGGCATCCTTGTCACTCTGGAAGCCGGAGTCAGCAAAGGCCTCGATCTGGAGGTCTTTTCCGCCATACACCAAGAACATCTCCTTAGTCCTTCCCAAGTACTTGAGAATGTTCTTTACTGCTATCCAGTGTTTCTCTCCTGGGTCCGACTGATACCGGCTTACAACGCTCAATCCGTATGCTACATCTGGTCTGGTACATAACATCGCATACATTATAGAGCCTACCGCAGATGCGTAGGGTATAAATGACATGCGAGCCCTTTCCAAATCAGTCTTGGGAGACATCTCTTTGGAGAGGGTGATTCCGTGACAAGCCGGTAAATTACCGCGCTTGGAATCTTCCATACTGAATCGTTTCAGTATGGTGTCTATGTACCTGGACTGTGAAAGTCCCAACATCCTCTTAGATCTGTCACGATAGATCTGGATCCCCAGAATGTAGTTGGCATCGCCCAGGTCCTTCATGGAGAACCTCTGTGACAAGAATCCTTTGACTGACTGTAGCATAGGAATATCATTTCCTATTAGGAGAATGTCATCCACGTACAAGACGAGGAATACCACAGTTCTCCCTACAATCTTACTGTAAATGCATAGTTCATCTGGGTTTTTGATAAAGTCGAATTCCTTGACAGTATCATCAAAGCAGATGTTCCAACTCCGCGATGCCTGCTTCAGTCCATAGATGGACTTGAGCAACTTGCACACCTTACCGCTGCTCCCACTCTGAATGAATCCCTCCGGCTGATCCATATAGACGCACTCTTCTAAATTTCCATTCAGGAAAGCCGTCTTTACGTCCATCTGCCAGATTTCATAATCGTGGAAGGAAGCAATGGCAAGAAGGATCCGAATGGATTTGAGCATAGCCACTGGAGAAAAGGTCTCGTCATAGTCCAAATCAGGTCGTTGACGAAAACCCTTTGCTACAAGTCTAGCTTTATAGGTTTCAACCTGTCCATCTACACCAATCTTCTTTCTGAAGATCTATTTGCAGCCTACGGGTTTTACCCCTTCTGGAGAAAAGTCCAAAGTCCAAACTTTGTTGGTGTACATGGACTCCATCTCGGTCCGCATTGCATCCAGCCATTTTATCGAGTCACCGCTCTGAATGGCTTGCTGGAAGCTAGTAAGCTCACCATAATCAATAGTGCAATCCTCTCTATCCCCGTCTATGAGAAAACCGTAGTATCTCTCGGGAGGATGAGACTGCCTACTACTCCTGCGGAGTGGCGCTGGGATGTCCGATTCTCCTGAACCTTCTGGTTCCACTAAGGTTTCAGTAATAGCTTGTGGTTCTGGAATTTCTTCCAGTTCTATTGCGCTCCTACTTATCTGATTTTCCAAAAATTCAGTTTCCAAGAAGCGGGCATGATGAGAAACAAAAACCTTTTGTTCCTCTACGTAATAGAAAAGATACCCCTTGGAGTTCTTTGGGTATCCCACAAACTTACACTGTACTGAACGTGCCTCGAGCTTGTCCGCATGCTGCTTTTTAACAAAAGCTGGACACCCCCATGTCTTAAAGTGTTTAAGACATGGTTTCTTCCCACTCCACATCTGATATGGTGTGGTAGGCACTGACTTAGTAGGAACTTGGTTCAAAAGATATGCAGCTGTTTCTAGTGCATAACTCCAGAAGGATCGCGGTAACTCAGCCTTACTCATCATGGAACGAACCATATCCAATAGGGTTCGATTCCGC
Source organism: Agapanthus africanus (assembly GCA_030015575.1). NCBI lineage: Eukaryota > Viridiplantae > Streptophyta > Magnoliopsida > Asparagales > Amaryllidaceae > Agapanthus > Agapanthus africanus. The sequence goes on along the minus strand of JASDDO010000016.1, from coordinate 354,423,726 downwards.
CTTTCCGATACACCATTGTGTTGTGGTGTGTATGGAGGAGTAAGCTGAGAGAGAATTCCATTCTCTTTTAAGTAGCCCAGAAACTCGGCACTCAAATATTCTCCACCTCGATCAGATCTTAGTGTCTTGATACTTTTGCCTGTTTGTTTTTCAACTTCATTCTTGTATTCCCGAAATTTCTCAAAGGCCTCGGATTTATGCTTCATCAAGAAGACATGTCCATACCAAGGAAATCATCTGTGAAAATAATGAAGTATGAATAACCACTTCGCGCATGTGTAGACATTGGACCACACACGTCACTGTGTATGAGTCCCAAGAGCTCGCTTGCTCTTTCTCCGTGTCCAGTGAACGGAGTCTTTGTCATCTTTCCCATGAGACAAGATTCACAAGTGGCATAAGACTGGTACTCGAACGGATCTAAGTATCCTTCTTTATGTAACTTTGTTAATCGTGTCTCATTAATGTGACCCAGTCTACAATGCCATAAGAAAGTCTGATTTAATTCCGGAGACTTTCTTTTAAGTGTGTTCTGGACACTGAAAATCTGAGCTTGATTCAATACGTAGATCCCGTTCTTTAATGTACCTGACCCAATCAGAACTTGATTTAGGTGGATGTTGACCACATCGCTTACAAAAGTAAAATCATATCATTCCTTAGAAAGTAAGGATACAGATATGATATTACAAGTCGCACCTGGTACATAAAAACAGTCACGCAGAATCAATATCTGCTCAGTTGTCATTCCAAGATGATACTCCCCTACGGATTCAGCATACATGCTCATTCCGTTAGCAACCCTGAGAGTCATATCACCTATCTTGATAACCCTACGGTTTCTCAGAGCCTGTAACGAATTACAGATGTGAGATCCTGATCCGGTATCCAATACCCAGGAAGTAGGGTTAACTGACATACAGTTCTCTATTACAAACACACCCGAAGCCGAAGCCACAACCTGCTTCGAATTCTGGCTACTGGCCCTGCAACCCTTCTGCCAATGTTCATTCCTGTAACAATAGGAAAGTCCCTCTTTTACTACATCCAGTCCCGAAACTTCTGCCCTTTCCTTTCCTTTTACTTCCCTGGTTTCCTTCAGGGTAGAAGGTAGAGACTGTAGAACTAAGTCAGCATCTGACCCGTTCTTCAACGTGGTCTTGAGGTCCGTGAGCTCAAAATAGCTGGTCTCTGTAAGGACGTTGCCCCTACAGAGGACTCGATAGCCAACCTCGCTGGAAGCAATTCGTTCGAGGTCTCATATCTTGCGATACGAGATTGCTCTTCATATAAATCTTTGTTATGGAGGAAGATAGAAACTAAGTCCATCTTCTCATGCTGCCTCTGGTATGCACCATCAACTGAGGCTAACACGAGGCACTTGGCTTTCGCACAGTCTTTTTCCGATGTCTTGCGGATATGAATATCCGTGACAGGGGAAACTGGACCTGAGACGGCAGGGGTTGGATCAGTCAAGAGGTGTCCCAGCTTGTCATAGGCAATGGACATCTGGACAGACCTTTGCCAGTCATAACAGTCAGATTCAGTCATTTTATTATCTAGATGTAACCTATGTCTGGTCACTGGGTCGCTGCAATTAAGAGAGAGAGAAGAAAACACTTAGCATGATTCTCTTGCAAGTTTAGATTAGTTTTTAATTTATCTAAACAGGATGGCTCCCACTGTCTCTCGAATCCCTCCTAAAACCATAAAGGAAGAATTAGTCGGGATCAATCTCACCGTACAATTCTTGCTTAACCGTTCAGCCAGGCTGGTGTCGATACTTCGAGGGAGGTTTTCCAACGCTTTCGCGAAGTTCCTTAATTAAGTAACCTCTTTTCCCTGTGGGCGTAGCCCCGCTAACACCTTTCTAGACACCTACTTGGTTTATAGTATTGATCGTTAAGCGAGAAAGTTCCTGAGGAGTAGCATATACTCACAGTAGGATCGGGATCCAAATATCATCGTATGATAAAACTGAAGGAATCCTACCAGAATCATCACACTCCAAATGGTATGCAACACTAGCAAGTTTCAGTTTCTTTAGAAACTCCCGATGTGGATTTTTGCCCCATGCTCTTATGACCTTGACTAAGGCCAACAAATCATAAGTCACATGTCAAGTTCTACCCGTCGTTGTCCAGGTTGATTTGTACCCACCCGTATATACCCTTGACTATGGCCAACAAAGTAATACGACCGTCCCAAACCAACGCATCTATCTATGCAATATATGAATGCCCACCAGCTACCAATCACTGTGCCTTGACTATGGCCAACAAACACAGCTTGAATACTGTTGGATATTCATATGAAACGACGGAGGGCTACGAATGGTTTTGGCAAAACCGTGAACGTAGTGAACTTGATATAATCGAAGGAACCTTGATAGCTTTTAAAAGGAGTGGTTTAAGCTCCGCGTTTAAAAGTTTTCTGTTTTGAAAAGAAACCGAGTGGTTTTGAAATTGTTCCAACGACTTTAACTTTGGTTTATTTTCTTGCATTAATTTTAATGCGTCCCATCATTTAATCCTACTATTGCAGAAAACAACGAAAATATGACGTACGCTTATGCCATCCGCATTCGCCACGGGGTCCCGTCATCACCCGTTAGGTTACTTAACTAACGACAGAGCGGGGGCTGGACTAGCGCGGATGCAAAACATAAGCAACGCCTAAATAGATATCATATATAGATATATACATTCGTCAGATGCAATGATAGCCATTCCAGATCATAGATGAACACTTTGGATATATTAGGAATCCGCGTTTCGTTCGAGCCGGCAACGAAAGACGGATTACACGGTCGCGATGAATAGCCAAACCCCACCCTAGACCCCTACGGGTGCGGCAAACTACCCGCCAAGTACCCGAAGTGAAGCAACCTCCCTCAACAACGTGAGTAGGCCACTCGGCACTTCGAGATACCCGGTAGTTTGTGCACCCCACCTTGGGTCTATCCTAGGAGCAAAAACAGTAAAAAGAAATAATATACAATGGCGGCTACAACCTCATCCCGGATGTGCGGCCATAAAATAATATTACATCAATTACAAAATTTTACATGAATGAAAGAAAAAGAAACTCTCATCTCACATCCACCCGGCTATTCATCCGCGACAATCCACCGAGTTCATATACACAAACCATCAACATTACAGATCATAGATATGTATAACCCCCACTAATCGACGTATAGCGATTAGCAGACGTTCAATACATATATCACATCACAGATAATATCCATTAGCCAAAGTCTATGGAATTTCGATCAAAATACGGATTTGTAACCACCCCTAAAACAAATTTGGTCTCTGGAAAATCTGGGCAGAAACAAAATATACTAAAAATCCCAAAACATCCAACTAAGAACACTGCACTAAAAACGGTCCATGGCCGAGTCAACTCGGTCGCGGATCCGCGGCAAGAAGCATGTTCTTGCCGCGGTTCCGCGGTCCTTTGACCGAGTCAGTGGATCGTTTTTGGTGGGTGTCTTTAGAAAACTCTGAGCCGATTTTTCATGTATGTTAAATAATTTTTAAAGCAGTATAAAAAATCGGCAGAAAGTTGATTTTTCCGGACATGTTTTACGAATTTTTTCCGATCGAGATTCTAAATACTTTGCTAACATGCTAGTTTATGTTTAGCTAGGCTCTGATACCACTGTAAATCCATGTTGCTCACCCCGATTCTTACGGGGAGGCGGAAACGGCGAAAAACAATTTTTGGCGCAAAGGCAACATGGACTAAAAGACGGATCTTTGCTAAACTACAAACTAGCAAACTACTTGAGGTTCTATCTACTATGTCATAGAGATTATACCTCACAACACCGGTCCTTCGGGTCTTCATTCCGCTGTCCGGCTCGTTCATCCACGCTCCGAGGGTCGATCCGAATCTTGATCACCTCCGCGGCCTTCTTGAGTCAAAGACGATCCACTCGAGAGATGTACTCCGAGCTCCACCTCGAGCCGAGGCAACTAGGGCAACGAGATTGCTAGTCTTGATGTCCTAGGTAGTGTAGAAGAGGTAGATGGATGTGTTTGTCTATTTGGATCCTTTTTCTCTCAACACATGAGATCAAAGGAAATTTTCAAGAGGAGGAATATGAAGGAGAACAACTATGGAGCTTTCTCATTTCTTTTCAAGAGAGAGAATGAGAAATGAGAAATGAATTATTGTGCTATAGAGAATGAACCATGGTTGCAATAATACACCACTATCATCATTACTAATCTTTTCAAGATTAAGTTGATGGCAACAATTGACTTGACCATTATCATAATCCAAAAATAAAAAGAAAACCAAAGAAAACTTTAGACCTCTCATGAAGGTCCAAGTCAACTTTGGTCAAATGGTCAACAAAGTCAAGTATGGTCAAATGGTCAAAGCAATTAGCCATCACATAATAATCACTAAAAAGATTAGTAAATAATGTCTCTGGCTCATAATGGTTTTGACCGAACGAACTGCCAAAAATCCTAATGAGTCCGCCTCATTATGGTTTCGACTGAATCAACTGTCAAAACCCTAATGAGGCACCTCCTTCATCTTCTCTCCTCATAACTGTGCATACACACCCGCATCCGCATTCCGTAGAATGCGAATGCACAGAAGACAAAACAAATCCATCCGTGCAATACTAGGATCCGGCTTAAACCAAAGCCCACTAGTATTGCTTGCCCGAACAGCATATGCACACAAGTGTTCGTAAGTGATCGTAGCCCTGCCGTAAAACCATACGGCCTCTACACCTTTCGCTCAGTGCAGGGAAACTCTCTGTGTGGGACTCTAAAGACTCGACACTACGCTGGCAGTGGGTTTAACCACAGACCGAAATCGGCACTAGCTGTACGTAACGGTCCCCAGGTAGATGTCGATAAGAAGGCCGATGAGGTAAACCCATCCGAACTCCTACTGAGTCTGTATGTGACAATCTCCGTACAGTCCGGTCTGTTCGTCTAAGAATATCGCATGGCGGGCCTAGGGGGATGGCAAACGTCAGTCCCCTAATAGCGGTACAAGTCGTGTAGGAGTGTAGCCCAGAACACCCTGAGATAACACCAGAAACCTACCAGTATATCTCGCTTGCCCTGGCCAGGGACGACTATGTGTAATGGCTCTCCTAGACACAGCGCGATATCAACCCCTAATACCGGGAGAGACGAATCCTGTCTAACCATCACTGCCTCCAAGTGCTTCGGGACTGCACCCAACTAATACCTGTTTGCACGACTCCTTTGAGCCGTGGTAGGGTAGTAATCAAAGAACAGTGTGAACACACTCGAGGCGAAGTGACAGTGTCAAGTCAATGGACTAAGCTGTACTCATGTCACCTGGGAACTGATAACTGACGATAGGTATAATACCAACCAACAGTTCCTGACGAGTCCTGTCCAGTGTACTCGTAACCTAACGAGCACCCGCATACTATCTCCAGTACGACGTACTGATGGCTGTGGGACATACCATCTCCCCTGCTGGGATGAGAAGCGTATTCGCTAGTCTACTCTGGAGTATCGATGCCCTGTCTCGATAGTCTTACGACTAGGGACCTGTATAAGGATGTTCTTATAGATTACCCAGCCCCCATAAGTGTGACTGCCATCACAACGCTGGTAATCAAGCAAAGATCCTAAGGGCTCCGCTAATATGTATATAAGTGATATGCTAAAAGAAACACATGCACATATTGAAGTAGAGACAAACCAAGTAGCATACTACCATTTTGAGCAAGATTGTCTATACAACTGTGAATATCCCAAGCTTCCATTAAGTAATATACAAGTTAGTATGATACAGTAATGGCCTCTAGGGCATATACACTAACAATAGATGTATCAGGGATTGTTTCCACCGGTCGCTAATAAACAGACACGTAGACATCTCAACGAATTTACCTGTTTCCTAATATCAGCGAACGGTCGCTGATGAGCTATTAGCGACCGTTTCTGTAACTTATATGGTCGCTAATAACTATTTTTCCTGAAAAAATTACAGAAAAATGCTATATTCAATACAATAATACACAATATCATAATATATTACGCCACAATAGCGTTTCACATACAAATTAATATATATGCACAATCCACAACATATCCAACAAGATCAACAACAAATATGAACACATACGCATACAAACCAATATATAAACATTATCCACGATATATCCACCAATATCAACAACTCAATCAAACACATGAACTAAATTTTTAATAAACAGGTATACATAAGCTAAATTGTTTTGAATACGAACAACACAATACATACGCTATATACATGTCCAATAATAGAAAAAATCTCCAAATCACCCGCAATCGCAGCTCACTCAACCATATTAATCGAAATAAATAAATATATAAATATATGAACTCAAATCATAATTTTCGAAACAATGTTAGCTATACTAACACATATATATGCTTACCTTACTAACTCCCGCCACTTCCATCGTCAAAATATAATCATTTCGCCTTTAACTTATAAGAACCCTGCAAATATACAACATGAATTTTAAACATCAAAACTCAGCACAGTTTAATTGTATGCTCAAATTTCTGTAAATAACAACTATACGTACCTCACTAACTCCCACCGCTACCATCGCCACCAGAAGCTTGCCTTGAATAGTATCGATTCATATCGTCGAAGTCCTTCTGCGAAAAAAGTTACCTAATAACCATCCCTGTGTGGTCGGCTGATCAGGATTATACGGTTTTTGTGGCGGAGGGTTAGGGTAATAAAGATCTTGTGGCGGAGGCGGAGGCCGAGAGTAGTACCCTCTTTGTGATTGCGGAGGCGGTGGATAAGGATAGTACGACGTTCCTTGTGATGGGGGAGGGTAATACGGTCGCTACGTTGGAGGAGGGTAATATGCCAGCTGCGGCGGGAATGGACCCTGTGCTGACCACAATTGTGGAGGCGGAACGTATTGTTGCGAGAATTGTTCCAACCGCGCCTCCATTTGATCTCTCCAAGCTGCTTCATCTTCTGCCCTCTTCTTATCTGCTTCATCCCTCCTCCTGAGCTGTTCCTTTAACTCATTAATCCGTTGAGCCGATTGTTGGTTGGAGTGAGCGGTCGATGAAATTGAAGTACTTTTTCTAGAATCGGACCGTGAAAGACTAACGAGACCACCGTATAGGGGAATACGATCGTGTCCCCTCGACTGAGGGAAAAAATGCTCTATAATAGATACCATGCCCTCTGTAGGAAGAGGATCGTCGGCCAGATATTCGGGATTTGATTCCCGATAGCTCCTCTCCGCCTCCTTGAAATCCTCCTTCGATAAATAAAACAATAATTAATTTTCTTTACGAAGTTAACAAGTGTAATTAATTTACTTAAAAGAATTGAAAAATGCAACATTACCACATGTTGAGTGGCTTTATCCATACTTTCTTCTGACATGCCCTCTTTCATGTGCATTACCTCCCAAATCTCAAGGAGGCTCGGCTTTTTCCCAGCCTTCTCTTGTAACAGATATTTGATTTATTTATACGTGAAGATATGTAATGATGAAATTGAAAAATCGAACATTTATGTACTTAAATATAAGCTAACCAAAGTAGCCCTACTGATCAGTAGGAACCGATCCACCATAATAGTCATATGTGGTTTTCTCTCGGTTCTGCTTATTCCTTTCTGATACTTCCTGCTTATTCAGAAGATAATATCTCTAAATGTGATTTAATCTAAATTCGGTATTCAAATTATTTAGGTATATTCTTAATTACCTTTGTTTCGGGTGTATCCCAATACAATATGAGAAACGCAAATTGATATCTAGGGATGATGAAGGGAAGAGCGGCAAAACGTTCCCAATCATTCGTAAATTTCTCTGACCGTTTGAATTTTTTCTTCAATCTTTGACGCCATCTCTTGAATATTTGTGACATCTCATACCGGACATGCGTCCAATATCCATCTATATCATCTTCTAAAGTGAAATGTTTCTGTAATACAGATTAATAAATATATTATTTAATAAATTTATAACATATAACAGGTATGTATGTAATGTTGAAATATAGTTGAGTTATGCATTACCAAGAGTGAGAGCCAAGTCCATACATATGCTTTCCAGGGGTTATCTGCAAATGTGAAGCCCACGTTCCAGAAGTCGGTGTTGCGGACGAGAATATTGATATAACCGTGGAAATGTGTAACTCATATACCCAGACCTACGGACTTCCCACCTACCCATTGCACAATTGTCCTTTTTCCACGCATGTCGTATTTAGTAATTTCGTTTGCAACGCCACTTCCGTAGTGTTCAAACCGGGCCAGATTATCCCCCGCAGCTCGTGCCTCATCAATACTCGTGTCTGCTGCCTCTATCATCATATCGATTTGAGATTGAGCAGCAGCCCACCACGCCATTGCCATCGCATTGTCCTTATCGCGATATGGTTTTTCATTTTGTAAATCGTGAGGAAGAGGCAATGCATGAATCTACTCATCAGTGACGGGATCCGAGAACGCCCCAGGTTCCCTACTCAAGTCCGTGCACTGCTCGTCTAGATGTGCATACGGATTTGAAAGTATGTCTTAGCACCTCTACTAGGTTTCAATGAGCATAAAGTATGCAATTTAAAAAAAATCTAGAGGTCTAAGTATACTAAACAAGAATCAAACTAGAGAATTAGGGTTTTAAAGTTAAGCAAACAAGTTCTAATCTAAGTGAAGAGAGTCTACAACCTTTGTAGTTCAGTCCTTCACTTTTAAACCTCCAAGTAGTAGTCCCTAGAGCTTTTCTTTGACTCCACTTGAAGGATGGAACGAGCCTGCTTGTAGTCTTCGTCGTCGAAGATGATCCATCTTGAGGCAACTTACACTCAAGCTCACACTTCACTACTCAAGATATTAGTGAAGATAACAACCTAAACTAAATGGCTAGAGTAGTGTAGGTTGATGAAGTTTGCTCACTAAAAATATTTCTTTTCCTTTTCTTTTTCTTGTTAGGAATATGTATGCCCTAGAGGCCATTATTGTTGATATAGTGGATGCTTGGACATATATATATAAGACTTTCTTGCTCGACATGATAGTATGCTATCAGGTTACTTTTATCTTAACATGCAGACTGGTATTTATACTGTCTGTCTCTTACATGTTGATAAAGCCTTTAGGATATGTACTTGACTACCAGGATTATGATGAGATCATACTAGTGGGGCCAGGGTGGTTCAAAAGCACATCCTTTAATCAGTTCCTAATCGAGGGAATATCGAGACTAGGGCATCGATATTTCAGAGTAGACTAGTGTGTACGTTTCTTGTCCCTTAGAGGGCGATGGTTGATCCCACAACTATTGATGTGTGACATCAAAGATTGTACACAGGTGCTCATTGGAGAATGGGTACACCGAACGGACTCACTGAGGACTCTTAGTTGGTAGTATACCTATCGTCAGATATCAGTCCTCTGGTGACACTGGTACATGTTAGTCTGTAGACTCGAGATCGTCATAGAGTCTTGTGTGGCTCACACTATGCTTTGATTTTCTCCCTACCACGCTCAAGAGGAGTTGTGCAAACAAGTGGATTTTGGGTACAGTCCCGAGTCACATGGAGGTAATGAGCGATATGAGGGGTTTCGTCTCTCCCGGTATTGGGGGTTGATGTTGCGCTATGCTCGATTGGCTATAACTGGAAGTCCCCGGCCAGGGCTGCTGTTGAGATTTACTGATAAGAGTTATTAGTAGTTTCTCGAACCGTTATAGGCCAGACATCGGCATGACTTATAACATTACTGGGGTCTGACGTTTACCACCCCTAGACATGATATGCGACATATCAGACGAAGAGACCGGACTGTACGATAGTGTTACTGATAGGCTTCATGGAGAGTATGGACAAGCTTACTTGTTGATCTTCATATCGCTTAATACCCGGGTAGCCGTTACGTCCAACTAGTACCGCTGACGGCTTGTGGGTGACTGATGTGATCATCACCTATTGCTGGCGTATTGACGAGTCTTTAGAGGTTCACATAGAAGTTCCCTGGTTCAAGCGAAATGAAGTGGGACATATATGTGATATGTGTGTGGGCCTGATTAAATACGTATATGTGATACCGTATTATAATCTGGCAGTTATCTGTTATCAAGTTAGGTTATATGTGATATAACCAGATTATCGAATCAAGTGTTGATTTGATAATGTGATACTTAGATAAATGATATTAGTCGGTCATATGTGATATAATCGGATTATTAAATCAAGTGTTGATTTAATAATGTGATATATATTATATGCGATACAATTATATCTTAACTAATATCATTAGCTCACTAAATATTTTCTTATATGTATTAATATATATATGATATATATATATATATATATATATATATATATATAAATATATATATGTAGCATGGCATGATTTCTATTTTATGAAAATGGAAAATAAGGTGGAAAATGGAAGACTTTGGGAGCATGGTTGCAAGCATGGGCTTTATTCATAGTTTATTCATCTTGACTCACTATTCAAGCATGGTTGCAATTTTATATTGCAATAATTCCATACTTGAATGAGTGAGGGGTCAAGAGTTGCCATTCTCACTTACTCATTCAACACTTAGCCATTTTCTTGAGTTGCTCCTTTTTTGCTCTCATGCTCTCTACCTTCTTCTTCTTCCTCAATGTCATGGTTCAAGTTTCAACCCTCACATGTGATGTGAACCATGATGCTTGAACACAAACTTTTGAGCTTTAACATTCCCTATTTCACCATCCTACACTTGACTAGCGATCGAGTGTAGCGTGTTTCCTACGCTAAAGAGTTTAGTGTAGAGATAGCTTGAGTTGGAGGGACTTCGCGTGGATCATCTTCGGCACGAAGGTTATCGGAAGAAGCTCGTCCAAAGCCACAAGTGGAGCCTAATGGAGTCGCGGGACTACTACATGGAGCATATGAAGTGAGGGACTTGTTCTACGAGAGTATAGCCATCTTTCACTTCTTCTATTTTCTTGATATCAAACTTTAAACCCTAATCAACTAGCTAAAGATCTTGGATATTCTAGCTTAGCACCTATAAAAATTTGAATTTGGCATGCTTGATACCACTTGGACCTCATGGTGGTACTAGGGTAGACTTTCATGGTTTCAGAGCCAAAGCTAGAAGATTAGACGATATAATTAGAATCACGAAACCAAAAAACTCCGAAACAACGAAACCCAAAATCAAGTTTCTGTCAATTTTAAAACGATCTGTAAATTTTTTTAAGAAACCGCAGAATGTTGTATGTGATGCATCTTGAACACTAGAAAAATTCGAGGCCAAACCAACTTTTTTGACCCGGCGAAAAGCCTATAAAAACCGGCCTGGCCGGTTTTAGCTTGTATTCCGGCCTCAATTTTTTTTGATGTTCTAGTAGCTTGATTTTGGGGTTTCAGGTATTGTTTGATTAGCTCAGTTTGCATGTGATATTAACAGTTCTATTGGGGCTAATATGGAGTGTTTCGTAGTCATAATTGTTACGTTGTTTCAGGTTTAGTTTGATATGGATGCAGTAGTCAGAATTCACATTTAATTAGTTTTGTGAAAACTAGTTTGTTTGTAAATCGAGTGTTTTAGTCTCGGAAAATCGGTTGCCACGGAGTCTTTGATTCGGATCAAAACTCCGTCGCAATCGCATATTGTATGCGAATACTCGCCAAATAACCTTTATAGGTAGCCACGTCCCATTGCCCCGACCAATTGACTGTAGGAGAACCCCGTGCCAAAAGCATCCACTTGGGTGCTTACGGCCACGGTGTTCCACCTTAGTGCACTTCGTCGACGGCATCGGGGGTGCGGCCATCTACTAAAGTTTCTGACGAGTATTCGATAATGTAGTCGGGAATCTTGTTGAATCCCCGACTAAGTAATTGAAAAGTGTTTTCAATTTGAGACTAAAATACAAGATTTATCAGGTTAGACATGAAATCCGGAATATGAGATATTCCGGGTTTATGATGTCTAAGGAAATGCGGATTCTAATTATTACAGTTTTACATTTCTTTTCTACGACCGTAAGTGTAATACGTGGGGTATCCCAAATCTCGATGGTATATGTCAACGGAATTTGGGATACGCGTATTTACTTACGTTGATGATATGCGATATTATGTGTCGCCGATATGATTTATTGGATCGTTGTAATTGAATAGCCGGGGTTTTTATGTGAGATGGGAGTTTTTATTTTCATTCATGTAAAATTTTTATGTAATATTCTTTCATTGGGGCACTTCCGGGTTGAAGATGATGTCACCATTGATGTATATTATTTACTTTTCCGCATTAGGATAGACCCAAGACGGGGAGCACAAGTAACCGGGTTCTAGAGTCCAGTGGGAGACCATCTCAAGGAGTTGAGACCGGGTCTCCTAACTCTAGAATTGGTGGAGTTATTTGCCGATCTCATAGGGGCCTACGGATGTGGGTTTCGCTATTCTTCACCACCGTGGAATCCGTGTTTTACATTATTAGCTAAATTTAAAACACGAAAATCCTAGTATATCCAATATTTCATATGTTGCTTCTACTGCTTGGTTCTGTGATGTGATCATATAACCGCGTGAGATGAATGTTGTATTATATATATGATATATAATAACGTTGCTTATGTTTTGCACCTACGCTAGTCCAGCCCTCACTCTGCCGGTAGTTAAGTTACCTAACGGTGCATGACGGGGCTCAGTGGCAAATGCGGATGGTATAAGCGTACGTTCTATTTTTGTTTCACTTTTCTGTAATGTTTAGGAAACATTAAATGATGAGACTTCATTAACGAGATTAATGAAAAGAAAGAAACCTAAAGATGTTGTAGAATCAAATTTTCAAAAAGGGTAGCTCTAGTTTTTGCTTTGCATAGTGGTATTCCTTGATGAATATCCAGCACTCATTCGATGAGGAAAGAGCCGAGATCCCTTCACTGGGAGTGACCTCTTTAGCGAAACTAGCAAATGCTACAACTCACTCGGTTTTGTCTTTTGATTGCTTCTCTAGTTCTTGCTTTTCATAGTGATATTCATGAATATCCAGCACCTCATTCGATGAGGAAAGAGCCGAGATCCCTTCACCGGGAGTGACCTCTTTAGCGAAACCAGTAAAAGCCTAAAAAACACTCATTTTCAAAATCACTAGATTCTACAACGATATCATGTTCATTACGCTCATGGTTTTCTTAAAAACTTGCGTAGCCCTCCGTCATTTCAGATAAGTACTATTTAGTATTCGTGCTGCGTTTGTTGACCTTGTTAAGGCGTAGTGTGCGGTAGCCGATTAGTACTTATCTGCAGCATGTGATGCGATTGGATTAGGTTAGTCGTACGGTTTTGTTGACCTTGTTAAGGGTCATACGGGTGGGTTTAATTCAATCAAGAAATGATGGGTTGAACTTGGCTAGCGCTTATGATTTGTTGACCTTGTTAAGGTTATAAGTGGCTAGGGGTAAAAACCATTATCGAGAATTTCAAGTGTTGAAATGAGATTGGATACTTTCTATATGATAGTTGGATCCCAATACCCACTGCGAGTAAGAGTTACTCCTGAGAGAGTTTTGCACTTTACAATTAGCTAATCCAGTAGGTGTCTAGAAATGTGTCAATGGGGTTATGCCTATAAAGAAATGATGTTTATTTTAATTAGGTCCGTGCGAAAGCACGGGGAACCTCCCTCGGAGTACCGATACCTGCCTGGCCGAATGATTGGCAAACCTGTAGGGTGTAATTAATCCCGGCTAATCTTACCTTTTAGGGTTTAAAGGAAGATTTGATAAAAACAGTGGGAGCCATCCTGATTAGATAAAATAACCAATCTAATCTTGCAAAGAGCGCACGCAAAGTGATTATCCTTCTCTCTCTCTCTCCTGGTAGTGACCAATGAAATGCCTTAATCAAGATAATAATATAGATGTTTTGACCGAAGCTACTTATTATACTGGATTTGGTTCCGCTCTACCTTATGATTATCATAAGTCTGAGCAAGGAATAGGGGAATATCCGGATTCCCACGCCACCCAAACGAAGAATAAGTATGTTGATGCATTGTTTTCGGGTGTGTTCGTAACCAAAGACTGTTTCTCAGTTACCTCTACGTCCTGGGTATTGGATACCGGATCAGGATCCCACACATGTAATTTGTTACATGGGCTATAGAAAGGTGGAGAACTGGGAAAGGGTGATATGTCTTTAGTAGTAGGGAATGGTGCAATTGTTGCAGCCAAAACAGTTAGCAGATATCACCTAGTGTTACCAACTGGTAATACATTGATTCTAAGCGACTGTTATTCCGTACCAAAATATTGTGAATATTTTCCTGAATCAAGTGTTGATTGGGTATGGTACGTTGTATAACAGTATACATGTTCTAAATCAAACCACAGTTCCAAACGTACAGAACACATACAAGAGGAACAATTCAGAAATGAACGAATTCTTCTTGAGGCATTATAGACTAGGTCATGTCGATGAGACAAGACTAGCTAAAGTTCCATAAGGATGCATATTTGAATCCGTTCGAATTTACATCTTATGAAACTTGCCAATCATATCTCAAAGGCTAGGTGACCAAATCTTCGTTTACTGGAAACGGAGAAAGAGCTACTGAACTCTTGAACAGATACACAGTGATTTATGCTGTCCTATGTCTACATATGCCAGGGATGATTCCGCGTACTTTATAACATTCACCGATGTTCTATCAAGATATGAACATGTGTTCTTGTTGAAACAAAAATCTGAATCTTTTGAGAATTTCAAGGAATATAAGTACGAAGTTGAGAACCATATGGGAAAAGTATTCAAATCCTTCGATATGACCGGGGAGGAGAATACTTGAGCACGGAATTCCGGGATTATTTAAAAGAGAATGAGATTCTCTCTCAGCTTACTCCTCCGTATACACCACAACGCAATGATATATCGGGGAGGAGGAACTGCACCCTATGAGATATGGTACGCTCTATAACGAGTACTGCTGAGTTACCTATTTCTTTTTGGGGATATGCACTTGAGATAGCTGTATACCTATTGAATAGAGTTCCGACCAAATCTGTTGCCTACCACTCTATTTGAGATATGGAATGGGAAGAGACCATCTTTTAAACGAGTTAAGATATGGGGTTGTCCGGCCTATGTTGAAAAGCAAAATCCGGACAAGCTTGAGACAAGGTCAGTTCTGTGCAAGTTTGTAGGATATCCCAAACATTCGCAAGAGAATATCTTCTACCACACTGAGGAACAAAATGTGTTTTGTTTCTCGACATGCCACCTTTTTAGAAAAGGAATTTCTTGTGAAAGAAATTAGTGGCAAAGAGGTAGAACTGGAAGAAGTTCCAGCAAAGCAAACTATAACCGACGATTTGGTGGAACCA
This sequence comes from Agapanthus africanus, assembly GCA_030015575.1. Lineage (NCBI taxonomy): Eukaryota > Viridiplantae > Streptophyta > Magnoliopsida > Asparagales > Amaryllidaceae > Agapanthus > Agapanthus africanus. The sequence goes on along the minus strand of JASDDO010000016.1, from coordinate 354,408,355 downwards.
GAGGATTCAATAGTCCCTGACGAACCGAATCCACTCCGCAGATCTAGTAGGGTTCCTCATCCACCTGAGAGATACTATGGTTTTCTCGTTGACGGTGGGAGCGAGAATTGCATCATGGAGATGGTGGCCCAACTAGTTTCGAGCAGGCCATCACAAGTGGAGACTGTGTGAAATGGCTGGATGCTATGCGATTTGAGATGGAATCCGTGTACACCAACAAAGTGATGACTTTGGAAGTTGCTCCTGAAGGGGTAAAACCTATCGGGAGCAAAAGGATCTTTGAGAAAGATAATTTGGTGTAGATGGAAAAGTTGAGAATTTCAAAGCTATGCTTAAGTCCATCAGGATCCTATTTGCCAATGCTGCATACCATGACTATGAAATCTGGCAGACTGCACGTCAAAACCGCTTTTCTAAATGGTGATTTAGAAGAGAGCATACATATGACACTGCCAGAGGGATTCGTAGATAGTGGGAGCAGTGGAAGCATGTGCAAGCTGCTTAAATCCATCTATGGGTTAAAGCAGGAATCGCGGAGATGGAACATCCATTTTGATGAAGCTGTCAAAGAGTTTGACTTCATCAAAAAGGTGGATGAACCATGTATAAATAATTTTTTTTAGAGAGTATGGTTGTCTTCCTCGTATTGTACATGGATGACATACTCTTGATAGGAAATGGTGTTTCTATGCTACACTCGGTCAAGCTTCTCTTATCACACAAGTTCTCCATGAAAGATCCAACTGATGCCTCCTACATCTTGGGGATATAGATCTATAGAGATAGATCTAAATGGATTTGGGATTGTCCCAATCTAGGTATATAGACACCATGCTAAATGGGTTTAGTATGGATGATTGTAAGCGTAGTAATGTACCCGCTTGTTCAGGAATCACTCTCTCCAAAGAGATGTCTTTCGAGACTGATTTGGAGAGGGCTTGCATGCAAGGAATACCCTATGCTTTGGCAGACGGGTCAATCATGAATGAGATGTTATGTACCAGACTAGATGTAGCTTACTCACTAGGTGTAGTGAGTAAGTATCGAAAAGATCTTTGGGAAAACCACTGGACAGCTGTGAAGAACATTCTTGAGTGCTTGAGAAGGACTAAAGAGATGTTCTTGTTGTATGGTAACGGTGAACTCCAGATGGAGTCCTTTACCGATTCGAGCTTCCAGAGTGATAAGGACTATTAGTTATATATATGCCCTAGAGGCCATTATTGTACATATGATATATATTATAGTGGATGCTTGGATATATATAGAGAGGACTTTTTTGCTCGATATGATAGTATGCTATCTGGTTGCTCTTTGTCTTAACATGTAGACTTGTATTGTGATACTGTCTTGCTCTAACATATTGATAAAGCCATTAGAATGTGTACTTGACTACTAGGACTATGATGGAGATCATACTAGTGGGGTCAGGGTAGTCCACAAGTACATCCTATAATTGTTCCTAGTCGAGGGTGTATCGAGACAGGGCATCGATACTCCAGAGTAGACTAGTGTATACGCTTCTTGACCCATATGATGGGCGATGGATGATCCCACATCCATTGGTGTTTGACATCAAAGATGGTATATGGGTGCTCAGTGGAGACTGGGTACACTGAACGGACTCGCCGAGAACTCCTAGTTGGTATACCTATCGTCAGATAGCAGTTCTCTGGTGACACTGGTACAGATTAGTCTGTAGACCCGAGATCGTCATAGAGTCTTGTGTGATTCCCACTGTGCTTTGATTTCCATCTTACCACGTTCAAGAGAACATGCAAAACGGTGGCTTTTGGGTACAGTCTCGAATCACATGGAGGCAATGAACGATAGGAGGGGTTTCGTCTCTCCTGGTATTGGGGGTTGATGTTGCGCTGTGCTCGATTGGCTATAACAGGAAGTCCCTGGCCAGGGATGATATGGAGATTTACTGGTAAGTGTTATCAGTAATTTCTCGACCCGTTATGAACCTCACATCGGCACGACTTATCGGTTACTGGGGTCTGACGTTTACCACCCCTAGACTGGATATACGACATGTCAGACGAAGAGATCGGACTGTACGGTAGTGTTACTGATAGGCTTTACAGGAGTATGAGTAGGCTTGCTTGTTGATCTTCTGATCGCTCAATATCCGGGTAGCCGTTACGTCCAGCTAGTACCACTGACGGCTTATGGGTGCTTGATGTGATCATCACCTACTGCCGGCGTATTGACGAGTCTTTAGAGTCCTACACAGAGGTTTACTGGCTCAGGAAAAACGAAGTAGGAGCACATATGTGATATGTGCGGGACCGAGAATAATACGAGTATGTGATACCGTATTCTATTCTCGCGACATGTGATATCGGTCGGTGATATGTGATATAGCCGGGTTATCGAATCAAGTGTTGATTCGATAGGATGATACATATTATATTAGTCGGTTATATGTGATATAGTCGGATTATTAAATCAAATATTGATTTGATAATTTAATGTATAATTGTATATTTGATATGCTAATTTACATTAACTAATATTTTCTCACTTATACTTTTCTATTCTCACATGTGCACACTTAATATATATGTGATATATATTATTTGTGTTTTCATTTTGTGTCATGATTGATGATACACACTACATGGGTGTATGTGACTTATACCATGCCATTAGATTATTAGGGTTTTTTTATTTATTTAGTGCAAATATAAATTGGTGGGAATTAAGCATGGTTGCAAGCTTTGGAAGCTTGTGGAAACCCTTGACTTAGTCCACTATATTTGTCTTGCACTAGATATTTATTGACCCAACCTTAATCTTTAACCATGGTTATATCTCTACAAGGGTTATATGAGATATTTTCTCACCCATGGTTGCCATTCACTCTCTCATGTTTATTTGCTTCATCTTCTTCAAGCTCAAGAGAGAGATCTCTAGCTTTTGAGCAAGTAAGGAAAAATAGTGAGAAAAAGAATTCTAAAGTGAGCAAAATTCCTACTTCATTATCCTCTACTAGATTAGCCATTTAGTTTAGGGTGTTAGCTTCACTAACCCCTAATTAGTGAAGAGCTAGCTTGAGTTGGTGTCTCCTCGACGTATATCATCTTCGACTTTGAAGACTTTAAGAAAGTTTGCATCTTTCACCTTGTGGAGCCTCTCAAGAGTTCGGGAGATCATTTCTCGCAGCGAAGGGACCACTACTTAGAGCTATTGAAGTGAAGGACCGGTCTACAAAGGTTGTATTCCTTGTTCACTTAGTTGTAAATTAGTTTACATATAGTATTGTCTAAATCTCTAGTTAAGATTCTAGGGTTAGGGTTAAGTAGCATGGCAATTTTTTTGAAAATGGTATGGACGATACCTCCCGAAACCTTGCTGTCGTGCTAAGCAACCCTACAGTGGTATCAGAGCCAAGCTATAGAATTAGACGATATTTGTTAGATTACGAAATCGAAACTACTTCGAAACTTGAAACGCTAAAACCCAGTTTCTGTCAATATTTTTAAGTCGTCGAAAAAATATTTTAGCAACTGCAGAATGTTATATGAGATGTAACATGAACACTGGAGAAAAATGAACCCAATTGGACGGTTTTTACCCGGCGAGATTGTTGAAAACTCACGGTGTCATGCTTTTGTCGAGTTTAGTTTAATTAAGATATGTCGGTTTTGTTTGATGAAAATAGGGCATGATGTGAGTCTCGAGTTTTAAAAATACCACAAGTGCATGGTGCGTTGATACAAGCCGGCAAGTACGGGTCAAACCACAAGGAGTGGATATCACGACATCAGTTTGAGTTATGAAACAATGGGTTGGAAATGGATGTTTGTCACGTTTTTACAACAATTAAATGAAGAAAGGTTTAAGGTTGTTTAAAGAAAACTTGGGCTAAGGTTTGGTATGGTTGAAATACGGCTTTTACTCCCAACTCTCCGTTTTGATTCAAGGCTCATTTTTAGCATGAAATGAATGCGGAATTAGTTAAATGAAGTTAGCAAGTATAGAACATATGCATGTATGCTATATGTCCTATCTAGCTAGTTTGCAACACTTAACTTAATTTCGTATTCCTTTCAACTTCAAATCATAATATAGCAACAATAAAATACAAAGAAGGAATAAGATATATGTTAATGATTGATTTGCAACTATTCAAAATAATATATCTTATCAAGAAAAACATAATATAATTGCATAATTAAGAAAGGAAGTGTAAAATGTAAGAATAAAAAAGGGAGGGGTTGGAAGAAAAACCATTCCACAACCTACCTCATCATAGCCCAAGAACAAACTACTCACACATCATAAATTGAAATAACAATAAAGAACAAAAAGCAAAAAGAGAAGAGAACAAGAACCGACTTGATATAAATGAAGCCTTTATTGCAATGGTTCCAAGTACAAACAAGTGAATTCAAATACCAAAATCTAATCTTTCAAGCTCAAGGAAGAGGTTGCAAGACTAGAGGAAGGTAAGGAATTCATATTAAGGGTTACAAGATCACTAGTTACAATTTTTACAAAATTTTCTCTCACACAAAAGTAGTGTCCTCTAACTTGCCCAAAGGTCTGGTATTTATAGGCTCAAAACAAAATTAAAATAATAAAAATGAGATGATGTGACTGCAAGGAGGGGACACTTGGTGCTTCATATCACATCACATCTTTTAGCATTAAATGCACATCACCCTTATTTGTGCTCCTTTTGTGCCAAGGTAGCCCCCCATCATGGTCTAGTGCACATGCATTGTGCAGGACCAAAAATTATGTATGCAATATTGTTTACATAAGATCTCAATGGATATCGATCGATTTTATGTTCCGTTTGCAGTGTCAGCTCCCAAACGTTATTGTTCCCTTATTAAAAATCAGGAAAAACTTAAAAAGAGACATCACGTGCTCGCACGTGACCAATGGTCACGTGTTGGCATGTGATGGTTAAAGCAGCGGCACAAAACAGAGAACAGAAGAGGAGTCCATTCGGGGGGGTCACGTGCTCACACGTGACCGGGGGTCACGTGCTCACACGTGACCAAAGGTCACGTGTCAACACGTGACTGGATTTAAAAGCCTCGCGGTTTAACAGAATTAAATTCTAAAAAAAGATCATTTAAATCTTTCCAAAATGGAGAAGAATTATGGAGAACCGTTGGATTGAGAATCCAGGGGTGATTAAATATCACCAATTTATGGAAAAATCTGGGACAAGGAAAGATTTCCCCTAAATCTCACCAAAATAACAAATGGAATATCTTTGGATTAAAACATCCAACGGTGAATAAAATTCACCTAGTAATCTAAAGGCTCAGATTAATGATGAAAACAAATCAAATCTTTCAATAAGAGATTTACTAAACAAATTGACTCCTCTCCTCCTCCTATAAATAGGAGTCGAGAAGGGAGAGTTAAAAAGAAAGAGGAGAGATAGAATTTTGGAGAGAAAACTTTGAAGAGAATTTTAGCATCTTGAAAATTCAGAAAGAAAACTCTAGGTGAGAAAAAGAAAGGGGATCAAAACTTCAATAAAGAGAATTTAATTCTCAATCCAAGAGTTTAACTCTTTTATCAAAGAGAACTTAGTTCTTCCTCTAGTTGAAGATCTGCAAAGTGCACATCTTCCCATAAGTTGAGAATTTAATTCTCATCGGGTCGAGATCCTGCCATGCAGATCTAAAACTTAGAGGGGGAATTGAGTTCATAGAATTTAATTCTCCCAAAATTATAGGAATTTAATTCCTTCAAGATGGACAGAACTAGGGTTTAACCCTAATTGAGAATTTAATTCTCTCGGACTAACAGGAATTTAATTCCTCCAAGATATGAAATTAGGGTTTGAACCCTATCAGAGAATTTAATTCTCCCAAAATTATAGGAATTTAATTCCTTCAAGATGAATGAAATTAGGGTTTAACCCTACATAAGAATTTAATTCTTTCATAACGGGAATTTAATTCCTCCAAAATCGTGATTAGGGTTTAGCCCTACAAAGAATTTAATTCTTAAAATAAAGAGACTTGAAAGATCTCCATGCGCATAAAGAACATTGGTCATGTGATGACACGTGATCCTAATCCGCAGTGATCAGAAAAGAAGGAATAAAACTAGGTCACGTGTTCCCACGTGACCCCTGTAAAGATCCACAGAAAAGAACTCAGAGGCAACGCCTCATGTGCTCCACGTGACTCTTGAAGCACAGAAAGAAAAAAACAAAAGAAACAGAAGCTTTGGGCGCTCTCACGTGTTATCACGTGACCCCTTGGCAAATCAGCGCACAAATCCCTGTCACGTGTCATCACGTGATGCTCCAAAATTAAATATAGAAAGTATTCAACACTTTTTTTTTGCAGAACAGAATAAGGGGAATCTGGTCCCACCTTTCGGCGCTCTCACGTGTCCACATGTGACCCCTTTTTCTTTAGTGTTTTGACACTAATTAGAGATCTTCATTCCCAGTGTTTAACACCGATTTTTCTTAGTGTTTAACACTAATTTGAAAACCCTATTTGCAGTGTTTAACACTGATTATTTTCTAGCATTTGACACTAAATCGAAAACTATATTTCCAGTGTTTAACACTGATTGTTCTTTTAGTGTTTAACACCAGTTTGAGAATTCTGTCTCTAGTGTTTAACACTTTTGTTATTTAGTGTTTAACACTACTTTTAGCCAAATTGACTAATCTTTCATAGGCAAAGCCTCCCCTTCAAATTGAATAACATCCAGAGCTACAACAGAAATGTTATCAAGTCCCTCAAAACTTTTATGGACTGAAACCAGACAAATGTCAAACAGTCCCACAAAGGGCCAGACTTAATTGGACTTAGCCCAAGTTGGCCATAAGTCCTCAATCCAGACCTATCTGAGCCGATGGGCTCACAATATAATTAATTGGTCTTAGTTCCAAATTAGGCTACAGATTATTTAATCTACCTTGGTTCAAGGGTACATCTCTTCACTCCTTTGATATTTGCCGTTATAATTCCTCAACGTCTTCAAAGAGGTGACGGGTCCCAACGACCATACATTTCACGGACTGTGGGGTCCTTAAACTTATGGACTATGATGTCCTTAACCTTGACCGGGATGTCTTAAAACTAACAACGGACTATGACGTTCTTAACCTTGACCGTGATGTCTTAAAACTAACGCCGGACTGTGGAGTCCTTAAACCCATGGACTATGATGTCCTTAACCTTGACCGCAATGTCTTAAAACTAACATTGGACCACCATGTCCTTAAACTGGTAATCGACCGCAATGTCCCTAAACTAAACAATAGAGCCCAAATGCTCTCTTGTTGGATCTAAACGATCCCGTTAAGTTGGTCTTAGTCTGAAATGAGACTAACGTATCCTTAACAAACCGTTGAGTTGATCTTAGTCTAAAATTAGACTAACGTATCCTTAACAAACGTTTAAGTTGATCTTAGTCTCAAATGAGGCTAATGTATCTTTAAACCCAAACCCCCAAAACCAAATCTAGGAGAGATACGGATTTGGACTAGTCCACGCCCTACGGGCGACAATATAACTTAGTCTCCGTATACAATCCATGGGCAACCAAACACAAAACAAACACCGTGACACGAAGTGACCATATGGAGAAGGAGAAAGTTGTTACCGCGATGCGGTAGCGTAATTAACTGCAGGGGCTTGCGCCTGCAGGGAATAGCGTCCCCACAATCAAAAACCCCTCAATCGAGGGGGGATCTGACGAAGTCTTCTACATCGGCTGCATCCGTTTAAACCTTCGATACACGATGCCATAAATCAACTTGGCATCTTCGAAGAGGTGGACGGATAGCACCTTTAGCATCTGCCCTGAATTTCAGGCAAGACGTCCCTGTCTCGCGCCGTCTTTCGGAGGGGAACAGATTCTGGCACGCCCGGTGGGACCTTTTCCTCTTTTTACTCCACACTTCGTGTGTCGTATTCGTGAACCAATCGCGGTTTGCTAATGATTGCCCTTGGGTTTCGAGGTACTAAGATTTGGCGTTTTTCTTGGTGCAGAAAGCAAAAGGATCAATAGCTGGCACCTGCTCAAAGTGTTCCACATGCAACTGCGACCTACGCTCCGCCTCGACTGGGGGCATAACCTACGGGCCCCGAGCGGCCTTTTTGTTCATGATGCCCGTGGAGCAGATTACTCAAGCCACCACAGGGCTGTTTTTCGGGACCATGCTCCCGCCCGCGAGCTTCACCATCCCTCTACCCGTATCAGAAGCTTCAAAGAAGTCGGTCTTCGTTCGACTTGCTACTACCACGACCCCTCTCAACGGGTCATCCGATTCCAACTCCTCGGTTTTCACCAGGCTGAACTCGAGCTCCAACGGGCCTACCAAGAAGCCCATAATACCTGAAGTGGCCAACCCGAAGAAGATAGCCATCCCTGCTCTTGAAGTCGTCAAGGCGGCTTCTCCTGCCAGAGGGTCGGTCTTCGCAAGACTGACTTCTCCCATCCCCGCTCCCGCTCAGAAATCTGTCTTTGGCCGGTTGGACACGGCTTCTCAACGGACGTCAGTCTTCAAGAGGCTGACACCGGCAATAGCCCCTCACCTGAACAGGGGGCAAGACAAAGTCGTCGCTGAACCAATCCCAACAACTCGTCACGCCCGACGTCGCCACTGGCGCCGGATAAGGAAGTTTGGGGGCAACTCCCCCTCTGGGCTAACTCCACCAGCTCCAACGGTGGAAATTAATGCTGTTGTTCCAACCGGGAACAACTTTGAGCCGCTGAACAGGGTACGCAGAAATTCGCCAACTGCGGTGCTCAAAAGATCTCCCTCACCAGTAGAGACCGTCATAGAAACAAAGCCGGAGCCGTCCCCTCAACGGCTATCTTCCAAAGTCTACAAAATTTGGCGACGAGTCCGAGAATCGGTGATTGATCCGAATTTCTCCCACCAGCATAAGAAGTCGAAGGTCCGACAGAAAGAAAACCGTCTTGTTAAGCCACGGAAGACGACGGCTACCTGGGTGCCCACAGCAACGGCCCCCCTCAACTTCGATGGCCCACAAGAGAAGAAGGCCGGAGAAAGTCTCCACGCCTGCGGCAAATGTCAAAGGCAGTGAGCCTAAACGCCCTAAGTCCGGGGGCATGGTGGTACATACCGTCTACATGGCGTCCGGGAAAGAGGATAGCCGCATATCCACAGGTCATCGACCGCTTACGCGATCAGTGACTAAGGCTCAAGAGCAGCAACAGAAGCTCCAAGAGATGATGATCGCGATGGCCGCACTCACTGGGCCAAAAGAAAGCTCAGAAGCATCCTCGGATCAGCGACAGGAGCAAGAAACCGATGCCGAATTCCTTCGCAGGATACTTGAAAAGAAGGACAGAGAGGCTGCGGAACAAGTAGCCAATATAAAACGAATGGCCCTTCTGTTCCAGGACATGGTGGGTATGATGATCCAGCAGGATCCCCCAGCCGAAGATCCTCCGATTATCCTTGAAGATGACAGAGGAGAAACGTCAAATCCACCGCCGGCTCTTTCAACGGCTAAGGAGGAGACAATTTCCAAAGCTGCCCTGGATGACTACATAGCCCAGAAGATACGAGTTCACCAGGCAACTAAGGCAGCCGGCCAAGTTGTCAAAACGGGGCGACCATATCCGAGCTGGTATGATCAGATCAAATACCCGCCGGGCTATACGATCCCGAAATTCCACGTGTACAAGGGAACGGGCAATCCCCACCAGTATGTTGCCCAGTTCAGGGCTCTTTGCGGCAACACCGGCGGCGATGATAAGCTCTTACTCCGTCAATTTGTCGGCAGCTTATCGGAGACGGCGTTTGAGTGGTACTCCGAGCTTCCAAATGACTCCGTCAAAACTTTCGCAGAGATGGAGTTGCTATTCACTCAGCGTTTCGCAAGCACCAGCGAACGCACTCCGATAACGGCATTAATTAATGCAAGGGTGAAGCCGGGCGAAACCTGGGTTCAATATGCAATCCGATGGCGGAACTTGTGGTCAAAGTGCGAGCAGCGCATCGAAGAAGCACCAGCGGTGGGCATGTTCGTGGGCACCCTAGATCCTCACGCGACTATTTCACAGTTCATGATGTTCTTTAAACCGACCACGTTCCAGGCCCTAATTGACAAGCTGGCTCAGATGGATCAAATGGGCCACATACCGTCTCCCCCGAAGCCAGAACCACGAAACAATAAGGGTAAAGGGAAGGCAACCCTCGTCGCGAACACCCAACAGCAGCCCAGTACCCCAAAGCTAGCGGATCAACTGGAAGAGAGACGACGCTATTACAATGAGAAAATGAAGCGTCCTTACTCATTCCCACGGGATAAAACAAGGAGGCTGTTCGAGCTGGCAGTCCGCAACAGGCTTATCAACTTGCCAAATCCAAGGCGACCACAGTAACCCAGCGAAGTGAATAATCCTAATTATTGCCCTTACCACCAAACGGTAAGCCATCCGATCGAGGATTACTTCGTCTTCAAGGGATGGATCGAGGATCAATACCTACAAGGAAAGTTTGCACTGTCCGAGAAGTGGAAGGTAAACCCACCACAACCGCACACTCCTAAGAAGGCGGACACACCGGGAGCAACGTGCTCTTTTGTTGAAGAAGCTTCATGGGAGGTGGTTATTTCGGCCAAGACCAAAAGGATGCTGAATGATCTTCAGACATGCCCGGCGATCAGATGGAAGAATCCATTGGAACCTGAGATCATCGAAGGGATTCTAAAGCCGCACCCAACTCCAAAGATTGGTAGTGATAGCCAAAGCGTTCATTCTCAGCCGTCGAAATCTTCGAAGAAGAAGAAGAAATCCAAGAAGCCCGTGAAGCCTGGCGACAAGCGCACGGACTTACAGACACAGATTGATGCGCTGGAGGAGTATAATCAGAGGGCACGGACTCCCATCACGCTCCAAGAGTTCCTCAGCCACGTCTTTCAGGAGGAAGATGATGGAGAAAGCTCGTCGGATGAATCTGAGGGTTACGCAGCAAGTTGTCATATGATCTCCCACTCGTTTATAGAAGATGAGAAAACTCCTTGCACTGAGAAGCTGGGGGCAGATCCTAAACCGGAACTTCTGGGGCCATCAGATGAAACAATTGATGCATTCCTTAACGAAGCTCTTTTGAAGAGTAAAGCTGATCGGGAAAGCGAGACGGTCATATTTGAAAGGGACAAGCGCCGGACACTCCCGTCAAATCAAAAGACATCCGTTGCGGATAAAAGCATATTCAAGACGAGGAAAAGGTTTGCTAAAGCCATATTAATGGGGATGAAGCTACCACCCTCTGAAGGAAACACTGCCGGCAAAGCAGAAATGCACCCTTCCTACTGCTTATATCATCGAAAGATTTCGCACCCCACCGAAGAGTGCAAAGCTTTCAATAGATGGTGGCAAGGATATGTTGTTCACCGGCAACATTTTAAGCGGGAGAAGCGCAAAACTCGTCGGGAGCGGAAAAGTACGACCGAGGAGCTTAGAAGAACTACCGGCGATTGTCGCATGGTTAACGCCGGGGAAGCGCAAATTCTCACGTTCGGAAGTGACTCTGACGAGGAAATAGCTCTTAGGCCTCTCTTTAAAGAGTCCACCTCAGGAAAAGAGGAAGAGCCGAAGGCTTGAGAAAATATCCGGCTGCGTAATCGTACGCTACCCGAAAAGAATCTCGGATCCTCAAATAAAAAAGATAAGGGAAAAGAAAAGGTCTCTGAGGATATCGCCCTTGATGACCAAGTCATGGAAGAGCTAACCGCCAAGGACCCGCCAAAGAAGAACAAGGTGGACTACAACGTCCTGGCGCACTTATGGAAATTTCCCTCACAACTCAGCATTCTCGACGCCCTTTTACTATCCAAAGAAGCGAGAGATTCATTGATCAAAGCGCTATAAGAACCAGAGCAATTCCAAGCCTTCCTGGCCGAAGATAAGATGAAGGACGAGCTGGAGGAAGTACACACAGCCGATATCACCTTCGGCGACGAAGACCTCCTCCTTGGGACGTGCGACCACAACCGTCCCCTATATGTCTCTGGATATTGCCACGATATCAAGATAGGTAAAATCCTGGTTGATAATGGATCCTCCGTTAATCTTCTTAATGTACGGGTGTTAAAGGAAATCTACATGAGCGTTCAGCACCTCGCTCGTGATAAAATTACCATCTCCGGTTTCGACTCCCAGTCATCACGGACTCTCGGATCTGTAATACTGACATTACGCTTCGGACTACTCGTCACGGATATTAAGTTTCACGTCATTGACGCCAAGACCTGCTACAATGCTTTGCTTGGTCGTCCCTGGTTACACGAGTACAACATCATCCCTTCTACACAACATCAGTGTATGAAGTATTTCAAGGATGGTCTTGAGTATACCGTAACAGGTGAGCTAAACCCATTCTCCGTGAACGAAGTCCGCAAGTACGAAGATGAAAAATACTGTTTGCCAGATTTCGAGGACACAGAGAGATGTCGCAAACCGGAGAACAAAGCTGTCGCCACCGTTCCTATCTTCGGGAGTGATACCGAAAGAGAAGAAGAGATAGTTTACTCTGGACCGTCTCGACGCAACAACCCGGAACCGTCCGCCCCCATATTGACTTCGGAAGCGACTCGGAAGATGAGGTTAATGCTGTGTTCTCCAGCCGGCCGTCAATACCAGCATTCCCTGGTGATAATCAGAGTTTGCAAGTTACCATGATTCCGCGGGAGCACTACAAAGATCTCGATGCATTGGAAGCTTACAGCGTGCAAGACCTGCAGACATTTTACGTCCCTCCCAGGCGAGAAGGCGAAAAGGCGATCCTATTCTACCGCTCCAGGGAAACCAGAACGGAGAAAGAAATCTGGCACGGCGCGGATTCTACACTCGACAGGCTCCAGCCCATCCGCTTGCCCAGATACTACTCGGAAGGCTTAAAAAGGCTCTTGAAACGCTAGGGGGTACCTTTCAAACAGACCATTCGACAAGCTCAGTTCTACAACAGCATTTGGGATATCCCTGGAACTCAGCACAAGATGCCCAGCGGGAAAATGGAAACGCTCGAGCTTGGATATGTGAAAGCCGGGAAACGGGAACGAGTCAATAATAGCTACGTCATATATAACTTCGATGAAGAAGAGGACGCCCTGTCAGAAAACGCTGACCCCGAACCAAAACGAGATCCTACAATCAAAATGCTGAGTCCATCATGTGAAGAACGAATGGACAAGCTTATCAAGGAAGCAGATCAAAAGGTTCGAGACGACCATAATCGCGAAATGGCCATCTATGAGAAAGCCAGGACGCAACGCCTTTTTCAACAGGCTGCGAAAGATGAAAATGCTCCTCCCTGTCAATCTGTTGTGCAAAAGGCCCGACGCAGAGGCAGAAACAAGCCAAAGAGCGGAAAAGGCGTTCGACAGCAATAAAGCGGGACCAAGAAGCCACGCGGTCGGGAATCGAGCAACCCGGATTTGTCCTTTATGAAGAAGATGAGTCGAGCATACTCTTTTCCTCAAAACAAGACAAAGAAGATACTTGATCTCGCTTTAAAACATCAAATGATTACACTTCCAGAGTCCAAACACCCTGAGCAAGCCAACGAGGTCTCTCATCCAGATTATTGCTCTTATCACCGAGCAATAGGACACCTTCTCGAAGAATGCTTCACCTTCAAGAACTGGGTCGAAGATCAATATCAGCTCGGCAAGTTCGCTCTATCCGACAGGTGGAGGATAACTCCGCCACAAAAGCATGAACCCAAAGCCACGAGGGTAGACCCAGATCCACATCGGTCTTGGAAGAGAGCTCGCACTTGTCATATGATAACATTATCAAAAGGAGAACCTGAGAATATGCCTGACCTCCCCTGGTGCTTCGAAAACAATGATGACGAGGTGATCTCAGAGTTTCCACCGGCGCCAAAAGAGCTGGAAGATGGAATACACACTACTGCAGATAACTTCAAGAAAATTGATTTGGGGATGACAAGTGACCTGCGACCGACATTCGTCAGTGAGCTATTGTCTGAAGAGAGGGTAGCTGCGCTAAAAGACGTGCTTATGCAGCATAGAGATTGCTTCGCATAGAACTATTCCGAGATGCCAGGATTAGACCCAGAGGTTGCTGTCCACAAACTGGCCATATCCCCGGACGTCAAGCCAGTCAAACAGGCGCCGAGAAGAATGTGGTTTGAGCTTGAGATGAGCATCAACGCCGAGGTCAAGAAACTAATTGACTCTGGCTTCATCCAAGAAGTGCAATACCCTGATTGGATCGCCAACATCGTCCCGGTAATGAAGAAAAATGGGACAGTGCGCATATGCGTGGACTTCTGGGATCTTAATAAAGCTTGCCCGAAAGATGACTTCCCAGTACCGGTCACCGAGCTAATGATAGATAACACATCCACTCACGAAGTTTTCTCCTTCATGGACGGGTCATCAGGATACAATCAGATAAAGATGCACCCTGAAGACCAGAAGCACACCGCTTTCCGGACCCCGCTGGGGATATTCTGCTACAAAGTGATGCCCTTCGGTCTAAAGAACGCCGGTTCCACCTATCAAAGGGCCATGACAAAGATCTTCGATGACCTTATACATGAAATCGTCGAATGCTATATTGATGACCTCGTGGTGAAAAGCAAATCATACGAGGAACATCTCGAACATCTGAAGATCGTATTTCAACGCCTTCGGCAATATAACCTGAAGATGAACCCACTCAAATGCACGTTCGGGGTGTCCTCAGGTAAATTCCTAGGATTCATCGTCCGACACCGAGGTATTGAGATAGATCCGTCAAAGATAAAGGCAATTATGGAAATGCCCCCGCCAAGGACTCTCAAGCAATTGCGGTCTCTCCAGGGGAAGCTCGCATACATCCGTCGATTTATAGCCAATCTCTCTGGCAAGTGCCGTCCCTACAGTCACTTGATGAAGAAGGGAACCCCGTTCATCTGGGATCACAAATGCCAAATCGCGCTGGACGAAATCAAACAATACCTGCAAAATCCGCCAGTGCTGGCTGCTCCGGTCAAAGGAAAGCCTCTCATTTTGTATACAACCGCCCTTGAAGGTTCCTTAGGCGCATTATGGGCACAAGAGAATGACCAAGGGAAAGAAATAGCTCTCTATTACTTGAGTCGAGTTCTACTGGGGGCAGAAAGCAATTATTCTACCATCGAAAAACACTGCCTGGCATTGATCTTCGCGATAACGAAACTCCGGCATTATGCATTGGCACATGAAGTCCGTCTCATATCGAAGGTGGAACCTCTTAAATATTTGATGTCAAAAGCTATACTGACAGGTCGGCTCGCTAAATGGTCCCTGCTCTTGATGGAGTTCTCAATAACTTATCAGCCTCTTAAGGCAGTGAAGGGCCAAGCCATCGCCGACTTCCTCACTGAGCATCCAATACCTGCCGATTCTCCTTTGAATTGCGAGCTGCCAGACGAACATGCGTTTGATGCGATCGACAGAAGTGGTAGCCGGTGGGAACTTTATTTTGATGGAGCGTCTTCCATGAAGAAACGCAGACAGAACACGCCTATAATCAAATCAGGGGTAGGCCTTATCTTCGTGACCCCACAAGGAGGGATAATGCGCTTTGCTTTCTCCTTAACAGAGTCGAGGATGAACAATGAAGCTGAATACGAAGCTTTGATAGCAGGCCTCGAGATCGCCATCGACATGGGAATTGAAAACCTCCTCATATACGGAGACTCCCAACTGGTCGTTAGTCAAGTAAACGGCGACTACCAAACATGCAAGCCAGAGCTGGTGAAGTACGGCGAAAGAGTTCAGCAACTGCTGACCCAAATACCTTTCTACACCTTGGAAAGCATACCGCGTGTGGAAAATAGCAAAGCGGATGCGCTAGCTAAGCTCGCTAAAGAACTGGCCGATGAGAACCTCGATGACGTCAGAATCATGGTACAAAGCCGTCGGGTCCTCGCACCGGCAGAAATATCTCCGGAATCATCTGAGGAAAAGGAAGCGATTGAGCAGACGACCCTACAAGTAAAAGATCAAGAAACGATTGAGGATTGGAGAGAAGTCTTTATAGACTACTTCAAATCCCGTCGAACGCCTGAAGATGCGTCCTCAAAATATCAGCTCATGAAATGAGCCCTGTCTTTTGCCTTCGTCAATGATACTCTATACAAGAGGTCATTTGATTTTCTATGGTTGAGATGCCTGGGACCTGAAGAGGCGAAGAGAGTTGTTCAGGAAGTTCACGACGGACTTTGCGGTTCTCATCAAGCTGGCCCAAAAATGAAGTTGAAAATTAAAAGAATGGGTTACTACTGGCCCACGATGATTCAGGACTGCCTCGAGTATGCGAAGCAATGCCACTCATGCCAGATTCATGGGGACTTTATCCATCAGCATCCGAATCCGCTGCATCCAACGGTGGCTAGCTGGCCGTTCAAAATGTGGGGAACTGACATAATCGGCCCCATCGAACCGACATCGTCCCGAGGACATCGATTCATTTTGGCGACGACTGACTACTTCTCCAAATGGGCAGAAGCAGTACCGCTGAGGGAAGTGAAGACGGAGAATATCCTCCATTTCTTCAAGACGCACATCATTTATTGGTTTAGGACTCCGCGACGGATCATATCCGATAACGGGCTGGCCTACCGAAGCCATAAAATCAGCCGCTTCGCACAACAGCACAATATAGACTGGAGATACTCCTCAGTTTATAATTCCCGAGCTAACGGTCTAGCTGAGGCTTTCAACAAGACCTTAACGAAGATCGTAAAGAAGACGGTATCTCGAAACAAGAAAGACTGGCATGAGAGATTGCAAGAAGCTCTCTGGGCGTATCGAACCACGTTCAAGACGGCCACGAACACAACGCCGTACGCGTTGGTATTCGGTACAGAAGCGGTACTTCCCCTCGAGATAGAGTTACCCTCTCTACGGGTGGCAGTTCATTATGAGCTGACGGACGAAGAAAACGCTCACCTTCGGCTTGAGGAGCTTGATGCCCTTGATGAAACCCGGCTCATAGCACAACAAAATCTGGAGGCTTATAAAGTAAAGATGACGCGCTCATATGAAAGATTGACCAGGCCGAGGACATTCCGCCAAGGCGAACTCATGCTAGTGGTCAAAAGACCTATGATCCCCAATCGCGCCAAGCGGGGAAAATTCGAGCCGAACTATGAAGGCCCGTACATCATAGACAAGGTCTACCAGGGTGGATCCTATCTACTCATGGATATGCACGGTGAAAGACCTATCAGGCCAATAAACGGTCGCTTCCTAAAAAAATACAATGCTTAATGAGTCACAGCCTAGGTCAATGATAGATGGCGACGACTATGTCCGCTCGCTATCTTCCTAAACCCAAACTCTATAAGCAGTAGCCGACCTTCTTCAACAACGGACCGAAACGTCCTTAAACTAATGACGGACCACTACGTCCTAAAACTAGTTGTTGACCGAGATGTCGATAAACTACGGTGGATTAGAACATCCCAAAGCCGATACAAAAAAAAGAAAGAATAAAAAAAAACGGTATGTCCATAAGCAAAATGGGCACGGATGAAAACCCGAAAGGGCTCCGTGAGTAAAAACAGCAGGGCTACCGGCGAGTGTTTGTGAAAACCCGGAAGAGCGCAACCTCGTTAGATAAAAAAGAAGAAGAATAAAATAAAAAAAACGGTATGTCCATAAGCAAAATGGGCACGAATGATAACCCGAAAGGGCTCCGTGAGTAAAAACAGCAGGGTTACCGGCGAGTGTCTGTGAAAACCCGAAAGGGCGCAGCCTCGTTAAAAGACACTTACAAGGCCCTCTCGACCTTGTGAGGAGAAACCACCTGCGTGAGATCCTTACGACTCACAAGGGAGCAACACACTTAGGGATCCCCACGATTCCTAAGGAGAAATTACACTTGCGAGATCCTCATGACTCGTAAGGAGAATTCTCTTATGGGACCTTCACGGCTTATAAGATTTGAAAGTCTTAAGTTACAGAGACCTGAACCTGTTCTTAAGCAAACCCCCCGACAACCTTCAAAACTGCCCTACAAGCGGCTCAATTCTGACCCTTGTATACAATCCACGGGCGCGAATAAGCACTTCCCTAACCGAGTCCCATCCGTGACTAGGGATATGTTCGCACGGTGAACAACCCTTGTGAGTCCTCTCGACTTATAAGGAGAAAACCCTTTTGTAAGATCCTTACGACTTACAGGTGAACACGCACTCAGGAATCCTCACGATTCCTAAGGAGAAAACACACCTACGAGATCCTCATGACTTGTAGGGAGAAATACCTTTGTGAGACCCTTACGGCTCATGAAGTCAAAAGCCTTAGTCGACAGGATCCTAACGCTGTTTACTAAGCCACCTTTGTTCGACATCAACGTAGGCAAATGATGATTCGCTCCTGGAAATATTCCACTTGTAGCGGTGCTGATGCCGAAATCGGTGCCTAATCCCAAGCTTGCGGCGAAAAGCCAGCAAGCCACACATGCATACGAAATAGCCGAAATGATGGGGCAACTTGCAGACAAAATCAGCAAGTAAAAATGTATGCATGCAAGATAGCCGAAATGATTGGGCAACTCGCAATAAAAAGAAGCGAGTAAAAATAAAACAAATAGCCGAAATGATTGGGCAACTCGCAATAAAAAGCAGCGAGTAAAAATAAAACAAATAGCCGAAATGATTGGGCACCGCGAGAAATAGCCGAAATGATTGGGCAATCGCAACCTTCGCGATATAAAAAGCTGAAATGATAGAGCATCGCGGAAAGAAATAAAAATAAAAATAAATAAAAATAAAAAATAAAAATGAAAGTTATGCCCTGCAGGAGATATCGTTTCGATCCCTGTATACAATCCAGGGGCGCAAACAAAGAAGGAATCACATTCCTCCTCCCCAGGTTTCATCCGAAGAAGAAGCCAAATCTCGATGGTCCACAGATAGCCTAAAGATCATCTCAACACTCGTCCCATCACAACGGGCAGAACATCAAGCAAAGCGGAACGACGACAACTCCCAGTTCCATGGCTCGCCGGCATAAGAGTCAAATTCCGACTTCATGAAATACAGACAAAGTCAAAAAAATTCCTGGTCACGTGGAACGCTGATAACGTCACTCTTTGACCCCGTGGAAAACGTCCAGAGCGGAGCCTGGTCCTCGCCAAACACGGCAGTGAACCCGTGGGAAGCATCCAGAGCAAAATTGCTGGTCACGTGGAACGCGGATAACGTCACTCTTTGACCCCATGGAAAATGTCCAGAGCGAAGCCTGGTCCTCGCCGAACACGGCAGTGAACCCGTGTGAAGCATCCAGAGCAAAATTCCTGGTCACGTGGAACGCGGATAACGTCACTCTTTGACCCCGTGGAAAACGTCCAGAGCGGATCCTGGTCCTCGCAGAGCACGGCAGTGAACCCGTGTGAAGCATCCAGAGCAAAATTCCTAGTCACGTGGAACGCGGATAGCGTCATTCTTTGACCCCGTGGAAAACGTCCAGAGCGGAGCCTTGTCCTCGCCGAACACGGCAGTGAACCCGTGGGAAGCATCCAGAGCAAAATTCCTGGTCATGTGGAACGCGGATAACGTCACTCTTTGACCCCGTGGAAAACGTCCAGAGCGGATCCTGGTCCTCGCAGAGCACGGCAGTGAACCCGTCTGAAGCATCCAGAGCGGAGCCTGGTCCTCGCCGAACACGGCAGCGAACCCGTGGGAAGCATCCAGAGCAAAATTCCTGGTCACGTGGAACGCGGATAACGTCACTCTTTGCCCCCGTGGAAAACGTCCAGAGCGGATCCTGGTCCTCGCAGTGCACGGCAGTGAACCCGTGTGAAGCATCCAGAGCGGAGCTTGGTCCTCACCGAACACGGCAGTGAACCCGTGGGAAGCATCCAGAGCAAAATTCCTGGTCACGCGGAACGCGGATAACACCACTCTTTGACCCCGCGGAAAACGTCCAGAGCGGAGCCTGGTCCTCGCAGAGCACGGCAGTGAACCCGTGTGAAGCATCCAGAGCAAGCATCGGACTGTGGAGTCCTTAAAATCCACGGACTATGATGTCCTTAACCTCGACCGTAATGTCTTAAAACTAACGATCAACCATGATGATTCTATACTGATTTTACCTTGGTTCAAGGGTACATCTCTTCACCCCTTTGATATTTGTCGTTGTAATTCCTCAACGTCTTCAAAGAGGTGACGGGTCCCAGTAACCACACGTTTCGTGGACTGTGGAGCCCTTAAATCCACGGACTATGAAGTCCTTAACCTTGACCGTGATGTCTTAAAACTAAACATTGGACTGTGGAGACCTTAAATCCACGGACTATGATGTCCTTAATCTTGACCGTGATGTCTTAAAACTAACATTAGACTGTGGAGTCCTTAAATCCACGGACTATGATGTCCTTAACCTTGAACGTGATGTCTTAAAACTAACATTGGACCGTGGAGTCCTTAAATCCACGGACTATCATGTCCTTAACCTTGACCGTGATGTCTTAAAACTAACATTGGACTGTGGAGTCCTTAAACCCACGGACTACGATGTCCTTAACCTCGACCGTAATGTCTTAAAACTAGAAATGGAAGGCGGAGTCCTTAAATCCACGGACTATGATGTCCTTAACCTCGACCGCGATGTCTTTAAACTACGGTACCCTGGAAAACATCCAGAGCAACCCCTGACCCCGTAAAATACGGATAAGGGCAACCGCACCTAGCACTTGCAGGTCCTCACGACCCGTAGGGAAGAAAACTCTCTTGTGAGATCCTTACGACTCTCAAGGGAAAACCCGCTTAACAATCCTCATGATTCTTGAGGAGAACTTACACCTATGGGATCCTTTCGACCTGTAGGGAGAAAAACTCTTTATGAGACCCTCACGGCTCATAAAGCTCAAAAGTCTTAGGAAGCAGATCTTAACCGTGAAGCCTAAGCCGTCGCTGCCCTGCAAAGAGATCAAGATAGACTATCCGCAGAATACATTCAATAAAAAAGGACACGCCATCGAGAAGAAAAATATGTCTTTTATTCATAAACCAAAATGGATACAAAGTACAATTCATGAAAGAACAAAAAAATATATATATACTCTCATTCAGGAGTATGTACAAAAGAAGAAAAAAAAGGATATATAAGTCTTCGGGCCGGCGGGCGATTTAGCAGCTTGGTCAGCTCATCCCTTTTCCGCTGGGCCTCGCCTTCATGGTTCAATATCGCCAGAAGACAGGCCTCCGCCTGAGCCTGCTGGGCCTGATATGAGGCAAGCCGACCTTCGAGCTCCTTCTCGGTAGCTTTGTGGGCCGCGACTCTTTCATGAGTAAACTCGGCGGCCTTGTCGATGGACACCACCTCCTTGATGGCCTCTTGAAGCACTCGCCAGAGTTCATACGCTTTGTTGGCCTTGGCGGTAAGATTGGCTTGAAGCTCGTTCAGCGCCTTAGAAGCCAGCTCCCTCTCCGAGAATTTGCGGCCGAGCCTCTTCTCGCACGGCACCATGTTCGCCGCGCACCGCTCAATCAAACCCCGCAAGCCCGCTTTCGCAGCCATAGCCTCCGAGGAAAGGCAGGTACACCCAAGCACGTGCAGACAAGCCTCCACCTGACGGCAAAACTCAACCCAGACTTGCACCACGGCCTCACTATGATAGACAACAAGAAAGGGAAGAGAACCGTTAGCTTCAGCAGCAAACGCTTCGGCTGTGATTACACTGCCCACACGAAGCTCCTCGATCAGGGATGACAAGGAGTCAAGGCTTAATTTTGCTAGACGGTCTGAGGCTCGCAAAGCATAAGGACCGGGCGGCATGGCGATGCGCGACTCCAGCGTTGTGAGAACTGGCAGGGCTGTTCAGATTTATAAAAGATCAGTGAAACTCTTAAGCAAAGGAATAAGTGGGACCATATTGAGACGCCACTTACCTACAGTCATGCAAGAAGGAGCTGAAGGCTCCCCTGGCCCTTCGAGAACCTCAACTTCGTCGTCAGCCTCCAGAACTGTAAAGGACATCAATGTCATTCTGCAAAATGACAACAATGATATGAAAAGATGGTGAATGACACTAACCTTGCCCAGACAAGAGGACGATGCGTTGAGGAGATATCGCCTGCGGAGCGGCCATCTCCAGCAGACGCTGAAAGGATTGCCTGGGAGACAGATCGGCAATAGAGGCCGTCAGTCCACGCAATTATGAAAAGACAAAAGAGTTCAGGTAACAGAAAGATTACTAGCTTAAAATGTGGAAGTTCACCTTCGACGCTCCTCCCATTCTGAGCTGGGGGAATAGCAGCTTCAACGGCCTCCGCCGTGACCTCGGGCTCCAACAAAGGGAGGGTGGTCCCGACTACTTCCATCCCAGCCTCTGGGCCGCCTTCAGGAAGAGTCGTTGGGGCGGCGACCACCAAGGGAGCCTCTCCCAAAGGAGCGAATCCTCCGGGATCAAGAACCGCCACCGGAGGTTTTATTGTGAGAGGAACAGCATCGTCAACCCCCTCCACATCGAGCAATGTTTCATTGGGAATATCAACAGGCTCTATCTTCAACAAACCCATAGGAACCTCCCCCATCGCCGAAGTCTCTGCACAATTCACGCAAGAATAAGGATACATGCATACGAGTGTAAACAATATGAAGTGCTGCAAAGAAGTATAAGAACATACCAATGCGTAAGGAAGCCTTCAATATGGCTTCTTCAAGCCGATGCTCCTTCTCAAGGAGGTGTGCTCGCCGGGGTTCGAGGGCGGACTCGTGACCGCCGGTCCATAAGGAAAGCGCGTCCACAGCATCCTCCGAAGCAGCCTGCTTCAGGGCCCTTTCTCCCCATTCCTCCAAAGGGCCAATAAACCGCCGCCGGATCCACGAGGGGTCTTCATAGAAGATTACGGCAGGATAGGGTTTCTTCGGAACCCTTACGTTCTGAGATTCATCTTTAGAACGTCTTATAGCCTCAGCCAATTGTGCGGCTTCCTCGGCAGCCGAACCCGGGAAAAGAAGGCCAGCATCCAACTCTCGCATGGCCAACGGTTCATCTGGAAATATAGGCTCAGACTCTGCTAAAGAATCGAGTAAGTTGGTGGCCACCTTCCTCCGCCGCTTAGATCCAGAACCGGCCGCCTAAGATGACCGTTTCCTCCCCCGTAGATCCTTAGCACGACGCCGACCCACTTCACCTTCAACACCCTCGTCCCTACCACCCTCGCTTGGCGCCACAAATGAGGATGACACAGCCATTGTCGACGCCATGGGTGGTGGTGCTACTACCGGAGCCCGATTAGCTCGCGATCGGGTGTTCAATGGCATACCAACTGTGGGAGTGAGGTCTACTCCCGACTCTCCCGGAATAAGCGCAACACCGGTATCCCTCAGGGGAAAGCGGACTGGGGTGCGCGGTCACAGCATAGCTCCTGTGGCCGGAACCTGAGTAGGAGCACCATGTCCAAGGAGTACCCTTCTCTCCTCAACAATAATCGGGTTGACCCGATGAAGGTACCAACCCGTAAACGACCCCACGCACCGGGGAAGATGGTTAGCTTCATGGATCATGAAGTGGGAGCCGGTGTTCAACCTCACGAAATGGTGAGCTGCATCGCGAACGGCTTCGAGTGAAGGGACCGGCGCAACTATGAAAGCCTCAAAAAGGATGCCTTGGTCGTATCCAAGCTACCGGGCGAAGCGATGCGGGTTGTACCGTATGAAAATGGCCGCATTATCCTGGAGAAATACCAGATAGCCTGGCCTGATGGCATACAAGTGCGCGACCTCCAGGGACCTCAAAGAAGGCACATTGTCCTTTGACTGGTCCCAGAGTTGCTGAGCGGAACCTGAAGGAGAAGATAGAACCCGGTCGGTAAATACCAATCCGCCAGCAGTAGCGTAAGGAGCAATCAACATCTGAATAACCCCAAATTGAGTTGGGTCAGAGGCAGAAGCATCCACCAATCGCATAAGTCGCGGGAAGGTGTAGGCGTCGTAAAATGCGGGCCTCTGATGCATAGCAAAAGCCCCCAGCACATGCATTTCGATCCAAGACGTGAAGTAATGCAGGGAAAAGTTTACTACATTCACGCCAGGAGTCGAGGTATTAGCCGCAATGCCCAACCCGTGATATAGATGCGCTAACGCCTGGATACCGATGGCCAGCCGCGTCCCCTCAGCGATGCGATGAGCCGGATAGATAACCGAGACTCTCATGAAGCGGTGATGCATGGGGATGACGAACCAGCTAAGCCAGACACTGACAAAGCCCACAAAGAATGTCTCCTCATCTATGCTAGGAGCTGCGATAGATTCGAAAGATACCAGCGACATAATAGGAATGTAGTACTGCGGTAAATCCGATTCCTTGGTCGGCAGTTTCTTCGGACCAAACCCAGAGGGGTCTTTGATGTTTGCGAACTTCGGAGCCGTCTTCGACAGGACATCCTCACGGAGGAAGCAGGCAATGAAGCTCTTAAAAGTAACTCCCTGCTCCTCAGATTCCTTGAACAGCCGGTCAAAAATACCCAGCGCCTTGATCAAACTTGAACGCTTGAAGAGAACGGCGTTCTCACTAGACAAGCCGTCGGTAATTGCGGGCTCGGGCTCAAAGACATACTCATCAGGAGGCAGCAGCTCCTCATACAGTGTACCCCTGATTGGCAGCCCCGAGATTTCATGAAATTCTTCCGGAGAGATCGAAACCTCGCGGTCCCCTAGAAGAAAAGTGTTGGTGGGGAGATTCCACTGGTTCAAGAACGCCTTAACCCACCAGACATGCGGGGATTGGTAGTGGAAGATCGACGCATACATCGCCTAGTAAACCCCGACCTTCTGCAGCCGCGCGCGATGGGCAGAAAGGATGTAACGAGCCCAGAGAAGGTATCCCGTAGGGCGTCGAGGGGTGAGCCCTATCTTGTAGATTTGTCCCCATGGTTGGGCCTCACCCTGACAAATACGCCGTTCCAGAATATCTATAGCTGGGATCGGATGGTTCGGGATACCAGTCGTCGAAGGCTCGAGCCGCCCCATCGGAGTCCAATTCGGCATCTCCACGGCAAAGACTGTCCTTGGTGGGTCCATTGGTAGAAACGGAAAGGTGGGCTCCGTCGGTACTTCGCAAAGGAAGCTTCGGCGTCCCCGGATAATATGACCGTACCAGGTCCCCCACAAAAGCAAGTTGGTGCAGGTCGGGTCATGGGGCTTGATCATCGCCATCACTTCCTCATCAGATGGTGATTGAGGAAAGGCGGCCTCCGAGCGAGTGAAAGGAAAGTACGGAACCGAAGTCATTGAAATAAAATAGAGGGAAAACTGTTAAAAGCGAAGCCAACAATATATATATATATATATATGGTTATAAATATATATATATATATATAAAGACAGTTGAAGAAAGCGACATCAGACTTTGTTATGGGACCATTGGCTACAAGACACATGGGTCCCACAGAATCAAGATGGCGGCTCGTTAATAATGAGGCCAAGCAATTATAATGAGACAAAAGGAAGATTCTCATTAAATTAGCAGTGGATTTCAAGTGACCCTACACATTCCCCTAAAAAGAAATCCATTTTGGACTCTGTGACAAATCGAACAGAATCAAAGGAATTAAATTCCAAGAGAAAATTCATTGCAAACTTCTTCTTTTCGGTTGTGAAGGAGACAACTCAGGGCAAGGAAACCCTAAGAAGTCCCCATGGTAAGAACTTAGTTCCTCATAGGAATTAAATTCCTTTTTGAAAAAGGGAATTAAATTCCCAGGAGTTTTTTTTATCCAGAGCCAGAGCTCCTTGAGGATGGAATTAAATTCCACGGAAGAGACAGACACCACCAACGATCCCTAAAGATCAGAGAAACTTTAAAAGATCTAGTATTTGAAGATTAGATGGTTTCCTATTTTTGTTAAGGAACTTAAAAGACGGGTTCTTGTTAAAAGGGAAAACCCTTGGTGTGGATTTAAAATCCCATGGTGATTTCTGTGAAAGTTCTTCGTTCGTTCAAGAGCATTACCTGAAGAAAAGGAAATCTTTTAACAGAGTTACACTCTGGAAAATTTGCAAGGCAAAGAACTAAGCTCTGGAAAAGGAGAATTAAATTCTCAAAAGAAGAAAGTTCTCAAAGGAGGAAGATGAAAAGTGGAGGCGCTTCTGAAGAGACCTTTGCATTTATAGGATGTGATGGAAAATGTTTCATCTACCATACTCCCTAAACAGATCCAACGGTCACAAAAGTGACAGCGTCGCACTCACGTGCAGACACGTGAGAGCAACGCTGTGGGGGCATTTGTTCCCTGATTAAAAATCAGGAAAAACTTAAAAAGAGACATCACGTGCTCGCACGTGACCAATGGTCACGTGATGGCACGTGACGGTTAAAGCAGCGGCACAAAACAGAGCACAGAAGAGGAGTCCATTCGGGGGCTCACGTGCTTACACGTGACCGGGGAAACAGAGCGCAGAAGAGGAGTCCATTCGGTGGGTCACGTGCTTACACATGACCGGGGGTCACGTGCTCACACGTGACCGGGGTCACGTGTCAACACGTGACTGGATTTAAAAGCCTCGCGGTTTAACATAATTAAATTCTAAAAAAAGATCATTTAAATCTTTCCAAAATGGAGAAGAATTATGGAGAACCGTTGGATTGAGAATCCAGGGGTGATTAAATATCACCAATTTATGGAAAAATCTGAGACAAGGAAAGATTTCCCCTAAATCTCACCGAAATAACAAATGGAATATCTTTGGATTAAAACATCCAACGGTGAATAAAATTCACCTAGTAATCTAAAGGCTCAGATTAATGATGAAAACAAATCAAATCTTTCAATAAGAGATTTACTAAACAAATTGACTCCTATCCTCCTCCTATAAATAGGAGTCGAGAAGGGAGAGTTAAAAAGGAGGAGAGATAGAATTTTGGAGAGAAAACTTTGAAGAGAATTTTAGCATCTTGAAAATTCAGAAAGAAAACTCTAGGTGAGAAAAAGAAAGGGGATCAAAACTTCAATAAAGAGAATTTAATTCTCAATCCAAGAGTTTAACTCTTTTATAAAAAAGAACTTAGTTCTTCCTCTAGTTGAAGATCTGCAAAGTGCACATCTTCCCATAAGTTGAGAATTTAATTCTCATGGGGTCGAGATCCTGCCATGCAGATCTAAAACTTAGAGGGGGAATTGAGTTCAGAGAATTTAATTCTCCCAAAATTATAGGAATTTAATTCCTTCAAGATGGACAGAACTAAGGTTTAACCCTAATTGAGAATTTAATTCTCTTGCACTAACAGGAATTTAATTCCTCCAAGATATGATATTAGGGTTTGAACCCTATCTGAGAATTTAATTCTCCCAAAATTATAGGAATTTAATTCCTTCAAGATGAATGAAATTAAGGTTTAACCCTACATAAGAATTTAATTCTTTCATAACGGGAATTTAATTCCTCCAAAATCGTGATTAGGGTTTAGCCCTACAGAGAATTTAATTCTTATAATAAAGAGACTTGAAAGATCTCCATGCGCATAAAGAACATTGGTCACGTGATGACACGTGATCCTAATCCGCAGTGATCAGAAAAGATGGAATAAAACTAGGTCACGTGTCCCCACGTGACCCCTGTAAAGATCCACAGAAAAGAACTCAGAGGCAACGCCTCACGTGCTCCACATGACTCTTGAAGCACATAAAGAAAAAACAAAAGAAACAGAAGCTCTGGGCGCTCTCACGTGTTATCACGTGACCCCTTGGCAAATCAGCGCACAAATCCCCGTCACGTGTCAGCACGTGATGCTCCAAAATTAAATATAGAAAGTATTCAACACTTTTTTTTTGCAGAACAGAATAAGGGGAATCTGGTCCCACTTTTAGGCGCTCTCACGTGTCCACATGTGACCCTTTTTTCTTTAGTGTTTTGACACTAATTAGAGATCTTCATTCCCAGTGTTTAACACTGATTTTTCTTAGTGTTTAACACTTATTTGAAAACCCTATTTGCAGTGTTTAACACTGATTATTTTCTAGCGTTTGACACTAAATCGAAAACTATATTTCCAGTGTTTAACACTGATTATTCTTTTAGTGTTTAACACCAGTTTGAGAATTCTGTCTCTAGTGTTTAACACTTTTGTTATTTAGTGTTTAACACTACTTTTAGCCAAATTGGTTAATCTTTCAGAGGCAAAGCCTCCCCTTCAAATTGAATAACATCCAGAGCTACAACAGAAATGTTATCAAGTCCCTCAAAACTTTTGTGGACTGGAACCAGACAAATGTCAAACAGTACAACAAAGGGCCAGACTTAATTGGACTTAGCCTAAGTTGGCCATAAGTCCTCAATCCAGACCTAACTGAGCCGATGGGCTCACAATATAATTAATTAGTCTTGGTTCCAAATTGGGCTACAGATCATTTAATCTACCTTGGTTCAAGGGTACATATCTTCACTCCTTTGATATTTTTCGTTGTAATTCCTCAACGTCTTCAAAGAGGTGACGGGTCCCAACGATCATACATTTCACGGACTGTGGGGTCTTTAAACTTATGGACTATGATGTCCTTAACCTTGACCGGGATGTCTTAAAACTAACAACGGACTATAACGTCCTTAACCTTGACCGTGATGTCTTAAAACTAACGTCGGACTGTGGAGTCCTTAAACCCATGGACTATGATGTCCTTAACCTTGACCGCAATGTCTTAAAACTAACATTGGACCACCATGTCCTTAAACTGGTAATCGACCGCAATGTCCCTAAACTAAACAATAGAGCCCAAATGCTCTCTTGTTGGATCTAAACGATCCCGTTAAGTTGGTCTTAGTCTAAAATGAGACTAACGTATCCTTAACAAACCGTTGAGTTGATCTTAGTCTAAAATTAGACTAACGTATCCTTAACAAACCGTTGAGTTGATCTTAGTCTAAAATTAGACTAACGTATCCTTAACAAACGTTTAAGTTGATCTTAGTCTCAAATGAGGCCAACGTATCCTTAAACCCAAACCCCCAAAACCAAATCTAGGAGAGATACGGATTTGGACTAGTCCACGCCCTACGGGCGACAACATAACTTAGTCTCCGTATACAATCCACGGGCAACCAAACACAAAACAAACACCGCGACACGAAGTGACCATATGGAGAAGGAGAAAGTTGTTACCGCGATGCGGTAGCGTAATTAACTGCAGGGGCTTGCGCCTGCAGGGAAGAGCGTCCCCACAATCAAAAACCCCTCAAACGAGGGGGAATCTGACGAAGTCTGCTACATCGGCCGTATCCGTTTAAACGTTCGATACACGCTGCCATAAATCAACTTGGCATCTTCGAAGAGGTGGACGGATAGCACCTATTAGCATCTGCCCCGAATTTCAGGCAAGACGTCCCTGTCTCGTGCCGTCTTTCGGAGGGGAACAGTTATATCCGTGATTTTGAGTGTATTTCCAGTCTTTTATCACGAACACCTGTAATCTGTAATTATTGAGCAGACACTGGTTAATAGTACCGATATATACAAAAATAGATAACGAAAAAGTGGTATTAAAATGCAGTTTTCTGTGATGAACAAATACCCCAAACTTATCTTTTGCTTGTCCCGAGCAAAACAAAAAATCCTATCCTCACTTTCGCAGGGAACGCGATTGCACTGAGCATGTGCAACAAGCCGTTAAACCTCTAGACGTCCCTAGTAGGAGGAGTGTTGTCTCCTGAGGGTTTTCAGCGGATGCTGCCCACAAAATCCCGTCAAACTAGTTTCATAAGTTAACATCGACTTTTACTTCTACGGTTTAGTATCTACATTAGAAATTCTATTATTCTAAGTTAGAAGTTTTCAACCCTTATGTTTCACGTCTCCTATTTATTCAATCTAGGATCCTATACGTTTTGACAGTTTAAGAAAGATCTCGGTTTCTCTCGAGTTGAATTTCTAAAGCGCAGTCTCCAATCCGGAATTTTTATCACCTTTACGGAAAACATAAGTCCTATTCTGTATTCCTATCTTTCTTCCAAACATCGATCGTATACCCCTACGCGTGTGTAAATTTTCACCCGTACACTCAAGAATTCAATTCAAGCTATAATACCCTTACCTTAATATCTAATACTACTTCTTTTCGTTTATGATAGACGGATTTGCTCACACACCTTTCATGCGACTATTAATACTTCTTGAGGCACTAACAGCCGATTACTGAAAGTGTGAGATTAAAGCGTAAATAGCAGTTTCCAGGTCTTGATTTTATTTCTTTCTTTTTTCTTTTTCTTTTTCTTTTTTTTTCTTTTTCTTTTCAAGACCGGATATATTTTTCAATGATGCTTTTTTTGGTGGTTAGCTTTAAATACCATTTTTTCTTTCATACAAAACTTTCAGGCAAGAGTACATCTAGGTATCCTCTACTATCTTAAGTTTCAAGGTGCGTGTAAGTGCGATTTGTAGGGTATATACTTTCTGAATTTGGACTCAAGAATAGGAACTATTTTTTCAGACTTATCTTTCAATAAAGTTTTCAATACTTTTCCTTCATCTCGACTTTACTCAAGAACTAAACTCAAGATTACCTACCTTTTTACAAAACTGCAAGGATGCGTGTTTACCAAGGTTAAACGGAAGGAGGGTTATTTTTAGGGTTTTCAACTTCTAGGCCTAGGATTTAGTTATTCCTAAAGTATCAACTAAAGTTTCGGAAAAAAATCTAAGTTATCCTACTAGCTAATTTGACGACAAAGTTTTTATATTTTTGATTATTTTTCGATTTTTGTGTGTTTTTAATAAGTATGCAAATGCAAAAAAATATACACATGAATGTGAAGGTAGAAGGTAGAAAGGTTACCGAGCAAAAATATACCCCCAAATTTAAACTTGACAGTGTCCTCATTGTCATTTTATATAACAAGAGCCAAAATAGTTAAGGGGTAAAAATAATACACAATGATTACAAAAAGAAAAGAAAAACAAAACGTATATACAAGTTTTAGGGGAAGTGATTCAATCAAGATAATGTGGCTCATGTAAAAACATGAGCTCCCTTGTTTCCGCAGGTAATTCTAAGAATGGCTTCAGACGTTGGGCATTGACCTTGAAAATATTACCCGAGTGCTGGTCTTCAATGTTGACTGCACCGTGCGGAAAGACAGTGCACAAAATAAACGGACCTGTCCAACGTGACTTTAATTTCCCAGGGAACAGATGAAGCCTGGAGTCGTAAAACAGAACCTTTTGTCCCACAGTGAATGTTTTTCGGAGAATCGCCTTGTCGTGAAAGACTTTTGTTTTTTCTTTGTACAGTTTGGTGTTCTCATACGCGTCATTACGTATTTCGTCGAGCTCATTCAATTGAAGTTTTCGAGCCTCACCGGCCTTTTCTGAGTCGACATTGAGTTGTTTGATTGCCCAGAACGCACGGTGTTCCAATTCAACAGGAAAATGACACGCTTTTCCAAAGATGAGTCGGTATGGAGACATACCTAGATTTGTTTTGAAGGTCATGCGAAATGCCCAAAGCGCGTCATTTAACTTCAATGACCAATCCTTGCGGTGGTGGCTAACAGTCTTTTCCAGAATCTGTTTAATCTGTCTATTGGAGACTTCGACCTGACCGCAAGTCTGAGGATGGTAGGGTCTTGATAGTTTGTGGCTGATGGAGTACTTCTTCATCAGTGCTTCGAAAGATCGGTTGTAAAAATGCGTTCCATTATCACTGATGATGGTGCGAGGCGTACTGAACCGAGAAAAGATATTCTCTTTTAAAAATTTTACGACAACCTTGTTATCGTTGGTTCGACAAGGGATAGCCTGCACCCATTTGGACACATAATCCACAGCTAGCAAAATGTATAAATTTCCAAAAGAGTTTGGGAATGGCCCCATGAAGTCGAAAATTTCCACAATCAGGATGGATTGTAGGGGCATCTGATTCCGTTTTCCAATCTTTTCAATGTGTCGGCAGTGGATACAGGTTTTGCAATATTCGAAAGCATCCTTAAAAAGTGTCGGCCAGTAGAAGCCGCTTTGCAAAACCTTATCAGCCGTCTTTCTGGGTCCAAAATAGCTCCCACAAGCTTGATCATGACAGAAGGGCAGAACACTTCTCGTTTCAGAGTCAGAGATGCACCTTCTAATAATCTGATTAGGACAGTACTTGAATAAGTATGATTCATCCTTGTTTACTGCCGAAAGCCGGAAAGACAAACGTCTTGCCTGAATTTGGGGGCAGATGCTATTTGGTTTTATCCGTCCACCTCTCCGATGATGCCAAGTTGATTTATGGCACCATGTATCGGAGGTTTAGACGGATGCGACCGATGTAGCAGACTTCGTCAGATTCTGTAAGTACACGGTAGCGTCCCGGCCGTCTAACAGACGCCAAATGCGGAACAAAACTTTTACAACTGGCGCTATCGCATACTATAACCCGGATCTGCCATTAAAGCTAAACTAACAAACTAAAAAGTGGGTAGAAATGTTATACCGAACGATCCGAGTCCTTCGGTCTTCAACCATCATCCCACGCTTTGTTGCGGCTGCTCCGATCTCCTGAATCTCCAGTCTTCTCGTCCAGGTGGAACCACGTCGACGGATCTTTAAACGGGCTCCCGCCTCTGAACCGAGGCAACTCGATCATCAAGTTTGCTAAAAGAGATGACCAAGATTGATGTAGAGAATGAGTAGCACACTTTGTCTCGTTACGTCCAAAGCTATGGACGAACGGTTAATGAAGTTGCCTTTTGGATCAAAATCAAATGAGAAACTAGGCTATCTAATTTCCATGAATCCATAACCTTAATCTTTTTCCAAAACCAACCATTCTCAAATAGCAAGAGGGGAGGGGCCGACCAAATATAGAGGAGGGGGTGAGTGTAGGAGAGGGGGAGGTGACCACAAGGTGAAAGATCTTATCATCTCACTTAATGAAAAGAATGAGTCATACAAAACATTAAATGCAAACCAATGAACATTAACCTAGTCACTAAAGCATTTAATGCATCCATGAGTCACTAATCCTAGTCACCAATCCTAGTCACCATATCAAGAAGCTTCCACTCATGACTCACCCTCAAGAAGAAAAGATAAATCCGCATTTAACCGAATGTTAAATACGGGTGATAGAAAACTGGAAACTGGCAACTTCCAAAAGTGATCCTGAAACGAATTTCAGGATAACCCCGTAACAGTATAAACATACCCGCATTTGTATTACGATCGAATACAAATGCAACTGAGACAAAGATATTATATCTACACAGTATAATACTCGGATCCGGCTTAAACCAAAGTCCACCAGTATTATCTGCCCGAAAATATGACACGTGCGTAAACGCACGTGCATTTTCCAAACCCTACCATAAAACCATACGGCCTCTACAACGTTTCGCCCGAACTTGGGAAACTATCTGTGGGGGACTCTAATGACTCATCAACACACTGGCACTGGGTATAACCACTAGCATGTCAAAGGTACGAACTGTACGTAACGGTTGCCTATGTATTGATTGGAAGGGAAGCTGACGAGCGAACTCATCCAGAAACCCTACTGAGCCTAACAGTGACAATATACATACAGTCCGGTCCGTTCGTCTATGAGTATCGCATATCGGCCTAGGAGGTTGGTAATGTCAGACCCCCAATAGCGGTATAAGTCGTTTCAGAGAGTAGCCCAGAACACCCTGAGATACTACTGGAGTACCTACCAGTAAATCTCCTGCTTCGGCCGAGGGCTTTGTGTAATGGCTCTCCTAGACACAGCACGATCTCACCCCCAATACCGGGAGAGATGAATCCCCTGCCGATCCGCTCACTTGCCTCCATGTGGCTCGGGACTGTACCAAAAAAAGACCTGTTTGCACGACTCCTTTGAGCCGTGGTAGGGTAGAAATCAAAGCACAGTGGGAACTCACACGAGACAAATGACGATCTCAGGTCGATGAACTAACCTGTACACATGTCACCAAGGAACTGCTATCTGACGATATATATAATACCAACTAGCATGTTCCTGGCGAGTCCTATCCGGTGTACTCAATGAGCACCTGTATACATCTTAGGTGAACTAACTGACACCAATGGCTTGTGAGACCAGCCACCGCCCCTCGTCGGGGTCTCGACTGTATACTCTATTCTACTCTGGAATATCGATACCCTGTCTCGAAACTCCCACGACTAGGGACACTTTAAGGATGTGCTTATAGACCCCAGCTCCCACGTATATGATTGCCATCATACTGCTGGCAGTCAAGCAAGAATCCTATGGGCTCTATCAACATGCAATAGTGAACTAAAGCATGTATACAATGATAAAGACAAACCAGATATCATACTATCATCTCGAGTAAGACAGTCATGTCGGTATAGGTCCTCCCTCAATCATTGCAATCACGTACCTGCGATCCAATAATTGACTTAGAGGGCACTATATCCAACAATCTTCCACTTGCACTTAATGCTTATTATTGCGATGTCGCATACTCACAGCCCGTGTGATACCGAACATCCAACTCCTCTACTAATCAGTTTCACAAAGCTCGTTTGTAAAACTATTGTGTTCGAGAAATAGCCTCAGTGAGTGGATCCGCCCTGATGTTTCTTTCTAGGTCTCTCTTAATCTCAAGTTTGCGGAGAATGCCATCTCCCAAATTGAGTAATACCTGTCTTAGAATATGTCTGGATATCTGATGGGACCTAGTTCATAAATGAACTTCAAATCCAAACTTCTTAGACTGTAGTGATCACTGAACCTAATCAGTATCCAGCACCATGCCTCCCACAGTATCCTCTTGGACCAACTGTCCATAATACCGTCCCTCGTTAGAGGGAAAACTATAACTCTAACAATCACTCTGTCATTCATGTCACCTTTGAAGCCTGGAATGATAACCGTCTCCCGAAGGAGGCTGCCGTCATCAAATCCGTAGAACATGCACTTATGTTCTAAAACTGCTTCCTTATGTTTCTCCAGGATTGGATTAATATAAAATTATCGCATCTAGTGCAAAAACAACATCTGGTGTGGTACTTGACATCTTACGATTGACTCAATTGCCTAAGCAAGTAATCTGCCAATCATGCATATCCCTCTCCCCTTTAGTCTGTAAGACACCATTAGAGAGGGTGACTCCATCACCTGCAGGTACACCACCATGCCAGGAGTCATCTATTCTAAAATACTATTAGAATACTGTCAAAGTACCCACATTGGGAAACTACCCAAATCTAGATTTAATACCATAGATCTAGTAACCAGAATGTCCAATATTATATCCATATCCTGTCTGGAGAAACAACTGTGTGACGACCACAGTACAATCGATCGTAGTATAGGAATTTTACTTCCTACTCTGTGTATGTCATCCAAATACCAGGACATCACACCCTACTACCTTCTTAACAGATCCATCCCCTATTCTGATGAAGTTAAACCCATGACTGTCACATCAAAATTAGATGATCTTATCTCCGCTATATCTGCTCAAGCCTATAAATAGACATAAGCTACTTGTCCACTATGCTTCCGCTGCTCCCACTGACCACAACAACCCTCTGGCAGAATAATATATACGTATACTTCTAAAACTAGTTTAGAACGACGCTATACATATCCTCCTGCCGGGTCTCATAGTCTGGAACAACAGTAGTGTCAAGTCTGGGTAAACAAGAACCTCTCTGTCACCGTCCTTGAGGCTACCGGAGTACTTCTCGGGTGTCTGAGGTTACCCACCATGTCTGCGGAGTGGCTATTGGAATGTCAAACCAGATTGAATATATAGGTCCTATTAAATTTTTTCGTAATCGTTTGCGGTTCTGGAATCACTTCCAATTCTACCATACTCCCACTACTGTTTTCTGAAAAAATCCATTTTACTAAAACTGTGGCGAGTCAAGAACAATATCACTATTGATCTTTCAGATGATAGAAAATCAACCCTCGTCAAAGACAGGGTCAACCCACAAACTGCCATTACAGAAACATGCCTTGAGTTATCCAGTGTCTGGTTTTAAGCATAAGCTGGACAACTCCCCTTACCTTAACATCGTTAAGATATGAAGCATTCTATATCCAATATAGAAACTTTGGCACTTATTTAATTGGAAACAGATTCAAATCATGCAACTGTCTCCAGTGCATATCAACTTAATGGAGAGAGACTAATCAGCATTACTCAACTTAGGAATACATCCAATTATGAGTAACCCGAAAGAGAAACAAGTTTCTCAAAACCATTACTTGAATACCAATCACAAGAATCTACATCTTCGATCTCTTTGAAGAATCCCGATACTTGCGATACCTGGTTCTCTACTTTATTCTTATACCCACAACTTCTCAAAACTTAGACATTGTATTTCTACGAAACACTTGTCTAAAAACCAGAGAAGTCACAAGTAAACAGAACATAGTACGAGGACCTACCCCTTTGTCCTGATGGACACTGGACAACATACAATATTCTGTATAAGTCCGCTGAGTTGAATAACTCAAAACCTGTGTATCGTAGGTTGAAAACTGTACTTATGGTTAAAAACTACTCCGTTGTTCAATGCTCCTTATCCAATCGTCAACTGATATAGGTAAATGTCACGGACATAATTTCAAAAAGTTATATCTCACTTTATAAAAATAAACGTACAGATATATCATTTTGAAATTGGTGCACAACAACGGATACTTAAAACCAAATACATGCCGTCCGGCAAAAACCCAGACGACTTCCTCAAATATCACCAATTACAACGAATTCCGATATAATGAGGATGATCACCTTATTCCCAATAACCTACTCCCACTCATCATCTGTAAAACCATACAGATATGAGAATGAAACCTGGTAAATACATACCCTGGAGTAAGTATGTAATCGGAAAATCAATTTTCCTTTAATAATGCACTGAAACATGAAAATGTTTCGTAGGGGTATCCTGGTATTCCTAGTAATGCCTCTTCTATAATCCAATTCATGACTTTAATCGTTTATTTTATTTCCATCTCTCCAAATCCCTTTATTTGTCTTTATTCATTACCTTCTGTACACCATCGTTAGGCTAAATGGTTTTCTTCATTCCCTACCTTTCGGCACCTGCCTATGGTTTGGAATAAGACTATCCAATAAGCGTAATAGGTGTACTCTCCTAAACTAAGGAGCCCTCGCAACATGAGAGAAGGTGATAATAAAAGACAACTGAATAAACCAATTCTATTTCTCCTGAACCTGGATCCATCCTCGAAGAAGTCCCTTCGAGTTCGTATATAACCATACGATGGATCTATCCAATGGAAGTGGATATCCGTAGTAATACGGGGTGTTCTGAGAAATTCAAAGGGTAAAAGAAGGAGCGGCAATGATTTATACAACTAAGACAATCCAAAAGCCAGTATTTTAAGAAGGTTCGGTCAATTTGGTCACTGAGTTATAGTCTAGGGTCGGTCAAAGGTCGCTGCCAAAGAGAGAGAGAGAGAAAAGAAATACTCTGCGTGCACTCTAACCTAGATCAGAATGGTTATCAATTTATCTAATCAGGAAACCTCCCACTGTAACCTCAAATTCTCCTCCAAACCTGAAAGAAGAATTAGTCGGGATCACCCGAAGAGTAAACCAACTTATCAGTGAGAATCGGGATCCAACTATCATCGCATGATAACTTGATGGAAGCCACTCAAGTTATCACACTCCAGAAGGTATGCGCATGCCTGACAAGTTTTAGTTTATATTTGAAACTCTCGATGTTATTTTTGCCCCATGCTCTTATGACCTTGGCGTTGGTCAAAATGTCATAAGTCACATGCCAAGTTCTACCCGTCACTATCCAGGTCAATTTGAACCCACCCGCACATGCCCTTGACGTTGGCCAAAATGGCAGAACGACTGTCCCAAACCAACTCATCTATCTATGCAAACAAATGAATACCAGCAGCTACCCAACACTATGCCTTGGCGTTGGTCAAAATACATAGCTTGAATACTACTGAATACCCAAAAGAAACGACGGAGGGCTACGGCTGGTTTTTGGCGAAAAACCTTTAATGTAATGAAATTGATCTCGTTGAAGGAACCTGATAGCTTTTTTAAAAATATAGTGACGAAAACCTTTTGCTAAAGAGGTCACTCCCGGTGAAGGGATCTCGGCTCTTTCCTCGTGGAATGAGGTGCAGGATATTCTAACTGAATACCGCGATACAAAGCAACTTGTAATCGACTATAGTGAAGTTATTACCCTGACGTAAACTTCTGCCCAAGGGGTCACTCCCTGTGAAGGGATCTCGGCCCTTGCCTCGTCGAATGAGGTGCAGGATATTCTAACTGAATACCGCTATGCAAAACAAAAGGAAATATCTTTGTAATAACACCTTTTAAAATTTGTTCCAACAGCATCAAATATAGGTTTTTTTTTATCCTTGTATTGATAAGAATCAATGCAGTTCCATCAATCAATCACACCAGAAAAGAACGAAAATATAATGTACGTATATGCCATCCACATTCGTCACTGGGTCCCGTCATCACCCGTTAGGTTACTTAACTAACGACAGAGCGGGGACTGGACTAGCGTAAAACATATACAACATCTAATAGTATATATACCAATATACAATAATCGCTCCAGGCGTGATAATATGAAACATTACAGAAAAGTAATAAGCATCACAGAACAATACAGATAATCTGGGATCCCTGGGTTTCACAGAGCCGCTACTGAAACCCGACGTTCCCCTGGTCGTGTGGATAGCCTGTGCAATGAAACCTAGACCCCTACGGGTGCGGCAAGTTACCCACCAAAACCTGAAGCGATGCAGCCCCTACAGCAAAGTGAATGGACCACCCGACACTTCACGGAATCCGGTAACTTGAGCACCCCTCCTTGGGTCAACCTATACCCCCTACGAGTGCGGCGAATAGTCTGCCAATTCTAGAGTGAGGCCCCTCTGCCTCTCAAAGCCATGAGATACGGACCCGTTGCCCTCTAGAACCCGGCTATCCATGCACTCCGTCGCGGGGTAAACCTAGTACAGAAATAAAAATATGTACAACGGGTACATCGACCTCAGCCCGGTCGTGCCCCAAAAAGAATATTATACAAACAGGCAGTGACGGCAGTCCACATGTTGGACGTTCGCCCCGCAATATCAAATGTACAAATAAATCCAAATTGCACTACCATTGCACACTGCTGTCCACCATGACAAATCCGCAACATCACTGCACAACACAGAACACCAACGCGAATGTCACGTTTGTAAATCCGTCTAAAAGTACTATAGCAATTAGACGCAATTTACCGCTCGAATGACATTCCCGGCCGGAGATATAATATAAGTACTGCATACTAACAAGTTTAAAATTTCGATCGACAAAATTTCCCGAAGTGGGCCCACGTACATCTGCTGTATAGTAACAAAATATGGGCCCAAAAGAAATATTCCAAAAGCCACAATTTGCCATGTAGAACATACTGTAGAAATTTGGCTCACTGTTCCCACAAAAGAGCGGCGGATCCGCGGCCAAACCCTGGTTTGGGCCGCGGATCAGCGGCCGTTCTGTGGGAGCACGTGACCAAATTTCACCAGTTTGCTTAGAATTACCTGCACAATTTTCTGTGATGCTCAAAATAATTTTTAGACCAGATTTAAAATCGACATAAACTTTGTACAGAAAAATTGTAGTTTTCGAAAATCCGTTCGATCGATATTTTAAACATGTTAGCACAAGTTAGTAAAGCTTAATGGTGAGGCTCAGATACCACTGTAAGTACACGGTAGCGTCCCGGCCGTCTAACAGACGCCAAATGCGGAACAAAAACTTTTACAACTGGCGCTATCACATACTATAACCCGGATATGCCATTAAAGCTAAACTAACAAACTACAAAGTGGGTAGAAATGTTATACCGAACGATCCGAGTCCTTCGGTCTTCAACCATCATCCCACACTTTGTTGCGGCTGCTCCGATCTCCTGAATCTCCAGTCTTCTCGTCCAGGTGGCACCACGTCGACGGATCTTTAAACGGGCTCCTGCCTCTGAACCGAGGCAACTCGATCATCAAGTTTGCTAAAAGAGATGACCAAGATTGATGTAGAGAATGAGTATCACACTTTGTCTCGTTACGTCCAAAGCTATAGACGAACGGTTAATGAAGTTGCCTTTTGGATCAAAATAAAATGAGAAACTAGGCTATCTAATTTCCATGAATCCATAACCTTAATCTTTTTCCAAAACCAACCATTCTCAAATAGCAAGAGGGGAGGGGCCGGCCAAATATAGAGGAGGGGGTGAGTGTAGGATAGGGGGAGGTGACCACAAGGTGAAAGATCTTATCATCTCACTTAATGAAAAGAATGAGTCACACAAAACATTAAATGCAAACCAATGAACATTAACCTAGTCACTAAAGCATTTAATGCATCCATGAGTCACTAATCCTAGTCACCATATCAAGAAGCTTCCACTCATGACTCACCTCATGACTCACCCTCAAGAAGAAAAGATAAATCCGCATTTAACCGAATGTTAAATACGGGTGATAGAAAACTGGAAACTGGCAACTTCCAAAAGTGATCCTGAAACGAATTTCAGGATAACCCCGTAACAGTATAAACATACCCGCATTTGTATTACGATCGAATACAAATGCAACTGAGACAAAGATATTATATCTACACAGTATAATACTCGGATCCGGCTTAAACCAAAGCCCACCAGTATTATCTGCCCGAAAATATGACACGTGCGTAAACGCACGTGCATTTTCCGAACCCTGCCATAAAACCATACGGCCTCTACAACGTTTCGCCCGAACTTGGAAAACTGTCTGTGGGGGACTCTAATGACTCATCAACACTCTGGCACTGGGTATAACCACTAGCACGTCAGAGGTACGAACTGTATGTAACGGTTGCCTATGTATTGATTGGAAGGGAAGCTGACGAGCGAACTCATCCAGAAACCCTACTGAGCCTAACAGTGACAATATACATACAGTCCGGTCCGTTCATCTATGAGTATCGCAGATCGGCCTAGGGGGCTGGTAACGTCAGACCCCCAATAGCGGTATAAGTCGTGTCAGAGAGTAGCCCAGAACACCCTGAGATACTACTGGAGTACCTACCAGTAAATCTCCTGCCTCGGCCGAGGGCTTTGTGTAATGGCTCTCCTAGACACAGCGCGATCTCACCCCCAATACCGGGAGAGACGAATCCCCTGCCGATCCTCTCACTTGCCTCCATGTGGCTCGGGACTGTACCCAAAAAAGACCTGTTTGCACGACTCCTTTAAGCCGTAGTAGGGTAGAAATCAAAGCACAGTGGGAACTCACACGAGACAAATGACGATCTCAGGTCGATGAACTAACCTGTATACATGTCACCAAAGAACTGCTATCTGATGATATATAATACCAACTAGCATGTTCCCGGCGAGTCCTATCCGCTGTACTCAATGAGCACCTGTATACATCTTAGGTGAACCAACTGACACCAATGGCTTGTAAGACCAGCCACCGCCCCTCGTCGGGGTCTCGACTGTATACTCTAGTCTACTCTGGAGTATCGATGCCCTGTCTCGAAACTCCCACGACTAGGGACACTTTAAGGATGTGCTTATAGACCCCAGCTCCCACATATATGATCGCCATCATACTGCTGGCAGTCAAGCAAGAATCCTATGGGCTCTATCAACATGCAATAGTGAACTAAAGCATGTATATAATGATAAAGACAAACCAGATAGCATACTATCATCTCGAG
The DNA here is from genome assembly GCA_030015575.1 of Agapanthus africanus. Lineage (NCBI taxonomy): Eukaryota > Viridiplantae > Streptophyta > Magnoliopsida > Asparagales > Amaryllidaceae > Agapanthus > Agapanthus africanus. Next base: position 354,366,698 of record JASDDO010000016.1, on the reverse strand, counting down.
TAAGACAGTCATGTCGGTATAGGTCCTCCCTTAATCATTGCAATCACGTACCTACGATCCAATAATTGACTTAGAGGGCACTATATCCAACAGATTCCCCCTCATTGTGAGGTTTTTTTTTATTGTGGGGACGCTCTTCCCTGCAGGCGTAAGCCCCTGCAGTTAATTACGCTACCGCATCGCGGTAATCGGTTTCTCTTTCTCCAGATGGTCACTTCGTGTCGTGTGTGTTTTTTTTGTTTTTGGTTTCTCGTGGATTGTATACGGAGACTAATTTATGTTATCGCCCGTAGGGCGTGGATTAGTCCAAATCCGTATTTTCTTAGATTTGGTTTTGGGTTGGGTTTAAGGATCGTTAATCTCATTTGAGAGTAAGATCAACTTAAACGTTTGTTAAGGATATGTTAGTCTAATTTTAGACTAAGATCTACTTAACAGGATCATTTAGATCCAACAAAAGAGCATTTGGGCTCTATTGTTTTAGTTTAGAGACATTGCGGTCCATTGGGTTTAAGGACGTCATAGTCCATGACAGTTTAAAGACGTCATAGTTTGTGTGGTTTTGGTTTAACCGTTTGGGGATGTACCAAAACTTATTGGTTATTGGGACCCTCCATCTCTCTAAAGACATTGAAGAATTACAATGACATATATCAGAGGTATGAAGAGATGTACCCTTGAACCAATGTTGGTTGGGAGATCTGTATTCAAGTTTGGGACTAAGATCAGTTAACAAGATTTATGAGCATACGGGCTCAATTAATTTGAATTAGGGGCCTGTGGCCAACTTGGGCTCAGCCCACTTAGTCATAATTAGGCTCAGCCCTTTTTCATTTAACAATGCTGAGCATTGGTTTTGGGTTCTGACAACCTTTTTGTCTTTTATTGAGTGTTGAACACTCATTATAGCTCTGGGGTTTTATTAAAAGAACAGTTTATGTTCGCTCAGCATACACGTGAGGAGCACGTGGTGCGCTTGGCGCTGAGCGCCAAACTTAGAGCGCTAAGGCGCTGAGCGCCAAACTTAGAGCGCTAAGGCGATTCCTGTGAGATAGCGCACACGTGAGGAGCACGTGGCGCGCTTGGCGCCGAGCGCCAGTTAATAAGTGCAGAGCGCTCCTTGTGAGATAGCGCACACGTGAGGAGCACGTGGCACGCTTGGTGCTGAGTGCCAGTTAATGAGTGCAGAGCGCTCCTTGTGAGATAGCGAACACGTGAGGAGCACGTGGCGCGCTTGTTGCTGAGCACCGGTTAATGAGTGCAGAGCGCTCCTAGTGAAATAGCGTACACGTGAGAAGAACGTGGCTCTGAGCGCCAACCTTGAAGCGCTGGGCGCTTCTTTAAATTGGAGCGTTAGGGTTCTGCGGCGCTGTGCGCCAGACTTGGAGCGCTGAGGCATTTCTTTAAATTGGAGCGCTAGGAGCGCTGCGGCGCTAGGAGTGCTGCGGCGCTGTGCGCCAGTCTTAGAGCGCTAATGCTCTTTTTAGGCAGCTTTGATCAGTTCTGCGTTCTGAGAATTAAACTCTCGTTTTAAAGAGATTTTGTCTCATGGATCTGAGAACTATGTTCTTCTCTTTTTTATGAGATACCATGATCTCTTTGTTTTTGTGAAAGACCTTTCTTTATTTTATAGATCTATGATCTGAAGAGAATTAAGTTTTTCTCCCTCCCTTTTTATGATGAGATGCTCCAATCTCTTTTTGTGAAAGACATCTGTCTTCTAGATCTATGATCTAGAAAGTGAACTAAGTTCTTCTTTTTGATGAGATGCTTTGATCTCTCTGTTTTTATTTATCTTGAAGAAATTCTTCTTCCGAGAGCTTGCTCTTCTCTTTGAAATTTCTCAAAGTTTGTGTGTGTGTGTATGTGTGTGTGTGTGTGGGGGGGGGGGGTTTCTCTGTGCCAGACTTGAAGTCTTGGGTCCTTTATATAGGGGAGGCTGATTTGTAGAATCAGTTGAAGAGATCTTTGCTCTAATTGATTTGGGAATATTTCCCACTGTTGGATCTTTGATCCTAGGGCTTCTGTTTTACAGAAGGCAATATTCTTGTTTTTAACAAGATTGGGAAAATCTTTCCCCATACAGAACTTATTCTGTATCTTGATGATTTTTAATCACCATTGGATCTTTGATCCAACGGTGCTCTAATTTTCAGTGGTAACATGATGATTTTTAGTTATCTTTGATCCAAGGGTGGGGAACATTTAGTTCCAGCGCTAGCACTCTCGTGCTTTGCACGTGAGCGCTGCATCAGAGTCTTTGACTCTTGGTGCTAGTGCACTTAGCGCTAGCACTCTCGTACTTTGCACGTGAGCGCAGTATCAGAGTCTTTGACTCTTAGCTCAGGCGCTGCTAGCGCTGGTGCTCTCGTGCTTTGCACGTGAGCGCTGCATTAGTGACTCTTAGCTCTGGCGCATTTAGCGCTAGCGCTTTTATGAAGTGCCGCTTCATTTCAAATTTCAAAATTTGAACAGAGCTTTGCTCTGATTGGGAGAAACAAATGCCCCCCCCCACCGTTGCGCTCACGTGGCTTACATGTGAGTGCAGCGGTGGCAGCATCTGCGCCATTAGATCAACTTAGAAGTTGAAACGGCTCTCAGTGCCTATAAATAGGGCCTTTGGCCCTTGAGATGACCTTTGTTCATTTTCTTTCTTGTTTTTCTGAGAATTAATTCTCTTTCAGAGTATAGCTCTTTGTCTTAAGAACTCTCTTAGAGACAGAAGTCTGTCAAAAATTTTAGGTAAACATTAAATCTTTGAAGGGATTACTTCATAATCTAGGGTTTCACCCATTAACAGAGCCTTGCTCTTTTCAGATCATAGATCTAAAGAAATTTTTAGGGTTTTGTTAACAGAACTTTGCTCTCTTGAAATCATAGATCTAAAGAGATCTTTCTTAGGGTCTCTTAACCTATTTAAAGAAGAACTCTTAGAGTTCATCTTGCAGATCTTAAAGATCTCAGAGTCTTTAACTCAGTAAAGCTTTTCTTTTTAGAGTTTTTGATGGATTATTCCATCTTCCTCGCAGAGCATTGCTCTTTAGAATTTTTGGGGGGATTTTTATTCCCTCGTAATTAGAGTTAACAGATGTCACTCCTATCTGCACAGTGTTGCTCTCGAGGAGTTTAACTCCTTGGCCCGAGGAGTCTCTCATTAAATAAGAATCTTTTTAGGATTCCCTCCTTAATTGCACAAATTTGAATTTGTTGGGTGTCTTAATCAGCACTTGTTTTCTTCATGCGGATATCAAGAGTTGTTTAAATCCCCGTGTCTTGATCAGTCTGTCCACTAAACTCTCACTGATTTTCATTTTCAGGTGCTATGGCCGCTTATCTGTACTGTCTTGACGAGATCATTTCTTATGAGGACATTCGCGCACAAGTCCGTTGTCAAAACCAGGAGTTCACAAACGCCCAATGCGCTGAAATTATGAATCGTTTCAATGCACACAACGGTCAACTACTTCCTCGTCGCTCCGCTCTCTTGAAGATTATAGTGAGAGCAATTTGGGTAGCACTTCCTGGATTTTATGAAGCCATGCCGCTTAATGCACTGGATAACGCTGAAGATAAGGTGCACTCAGTGTATCTGACAGGCCTGATCTCGAAGAAGCGGCGAGATAATCTCATTGATATTTTGCATCAAACTTTCCAACATATGATGATAATTGCTGCTTATCAAAGGGTGGAGGACATCAGCGAAGATCCTAACGCTTGCGATCATGAGAGGATGCACACGAGAATGGTCAGAGAGGCCAGAAACATTTTAGACCGCCCCACTTTCGAATTTCTTAATCCGTGTCCCGGATTCAATGTTTTGCCATTGTAAACATTTTAATGATGCTTTTGTTTACTGTTTTCATCAATGTAAGAACTTTCTGAGGTATGAATAACAAATTTTTCCTTTCCATGCGTTTATTTTATCCTTTTCGCACATACATGAGTGGGTACGCTTCGGACGCTCAATTGGATGTAAATCAAATGTTCTCCTTATTGCCTTGCATAATATGTGATTGACGTTCGTGGGTTATGCCTTTTTGTTTTGACTTGGCGTAAAGCAGTTTACGTACTCTTGAGTAGCACCTCGATTTCGATGACATATAATTTTGGCAAGTGTGGCTTGTAGATAATAAGTAACAATTCGTCTTGAACTCTTTGTAGGGTAGCGATGGCTTAGGAGACAGAGTTAGGATATGCTACCTAAGACTTTCCAATTTTCTGAGCCGTGAGGGTCTCATAAAGAATTTTCTCCCTACGAGTCGTGAGGATCTCGTATGTGCATTTTCTCCTTAGGAGTCGTGGGGATTCCTAAGTGTGCTTTCTCTTGAGAGTTGTAAGGATCTCGCAAGAGAATTTTCTCCCTTACAAGTCGAGAGGTGCGTTTTCTCTTGAGAGTCGTAAGGATCTCACAAGAGAATTTTCTCCTTTACAAGTCAAAAGGACTCATAAGTGATTGTTTTCCTCCTTGTCGATGTTCGACTTCGGAGAGTGTGGCCTATAGATAGTCTATCTTGACCTCCCTGCAGGGCAAAGATGACTTAGAAGACAGGGTTAGGATCTGCCACCTAAGACTTTTCAACTTTATGAGCCATGAGGGTCTCATAAAGCCTTTTTCCCCTACAGGTCGAGAGGATCCCGTAGGTGTATTTTCTTCTTAGGAATCGTGAGGATTCCTAAGTGTGTTTTCTCTTGAGAGTCGTAAGGATCTCACAGGAGAATTTTCTCCCTTACAAATCGAGAGGACTCATAAGTGATTGTTTCCCTCCTTGTCGATGTTCCACTTTGGAGAGAGTGGCCCGTGAATAGTATGCAATAGTCTATCTTAGACTGACTTGCAGGGTCCCAGTGCTTAGGAAACAGGTCCTTATCCCCATTGCCTAAGGCTTTTCCCTACGAGTCGAGACGAGTCGAGAAGTTCTCGCAGGAACATTATTTTCCCTACGAGTCGAGACGATTCGAGAAGTTCTCGTAAGGATGTGCCAACGTCATAGTTAACTCCTGCTAATAGAAGTCCGTTAGGGTCTGTGGTACTAGGGTTTTCTACCCGTCGCACCATCGCGTCGGCTAGTGTTTTCCTCGATACGCAATCTTGCTGTTCGAGTAGCCCCGCGACTGTCGCGTCTCTGATCCTTTCGAGGGTTGGACAAGATGTCTTCAAGTAATCTTCCATGTGATATTACCGTCGAAAGAGCAAGCGCTAGGGATATTCCATATCGCTTTTTACTTGAGGTTAGGCTCAGTTTGGGAGCCCCGATGAGTCATGACCACTCCGCGCTGGTATGGGATGATCCCCGATAGTCTTTTCAGGTCTCATTTAAGTTGCCATCAAGACCCTGAAGCGAGGGATTTTCCTTGGCTTCATTTTTTGACATTGTGTCTGCAATATGGCAATGGATGTCGAGGTTATCTCTGGGTTATCTGTGAACCGTTGAGGTTTGGAACTAAGGGACTTTGCCATGGTTCCGGGGTAGTCTCTAGGCTGTCTGTGAACCGTCGAGATTTAGAACTAGGGAATTTTCCATGGTTCCGTTGTTTTGACCCTGGGGTCGTTTGTTGACGTCGCATCTGCATCCTGCTGGAGTGAGGAGAAGCGCCGTTGGTGATCTCTAGGCTCTCTGTGAACCGTCGAGATTTGGAACTAGGGAATTTGCCATGGCTCCGTTGTTTTGACCCTGGGGTCGTTTGTTGATGTCGCATCTGCATCCTGCTGGAGTGAGGAGAAGTGCCGTTGGTGATCTCTAGGCTGTCTGTGAACCGTCGAGATTTGGAACTAGGAGACTTTGCCATGGTTCCGGGGTCGTCTCTAGGCTGTTTGTGAACCGTCGAGATTTGGAACTAGGGACTTTGCCATGGCTCTGTTTGTTGATGTCGCGTCCGCCTCCTGTTGGGGGAGAGGAAGAACGCTGTTGTTGATGTAGCCACTGAGATCTGGCTTCCTTTTGACGGAGCCTGGTGGGACAATATGATTCCTTTTTTGTTTATACCCATGGATTGTATACAGGGGTCAGTGTGGACTTACATGTAGGGCAAAAGTTTCATCATTATTATTTTTATTTCTTTCCGCGATACTCTATCATTTCAACTTTTATATCGCGAAGTTCGCGATGGCCCAATCATTTTGGCTATTTTTCGCGGTGCCCAATCATTTCGGCTATTATTGTATGCATATATTTTACTTGCTGATTTTGTTGCAAGTTGCCCCATCATTTCGGCTATTTTTATGCATTTATGGCTCGCTGACTTTTGCCGCGAGTATGGAACTCGGGATCTGATACCGATTTAGGCATCAGCATCGCTACAACTGGGATATTTCCAGGAGCGAATCATCATTTGCCTTTGTCGGTTCGAACAAAGGTAGCTTAGCAAACAGGGTTAAGATCCTGTCGACTGAGGCTTTTGACTTCATGAGCCGTAAGGGTCTCATAAAGGTATTCTCCCTACGAGTCGTGAGGATCTCGTAGGTGCGTTTTCTCCTTAAGAATCGTGAGGATTCTTAAGTGTATGGTCTCTTATAAGTCGTAAGGATCTCACAAGAGTGCTTTCTCCTTATAAGTCGAGAGGACTTACAAGTGTCGTTCGCCATATGATGATATCCCTCGTCAGTGGTGGGACTCTGTTGGGGAAACGTTTATTTGTGCCCGTGGATTGTATACAAGGGACAGTATTGGACCTCCTGTAGGACAATCTGGGGAATGTGATGGTTTAAGAACATGTTCAGATCCCTGTAGCTTAAGGCTTTTGAATATTATGAGCCGTGTGGGTCTCATAAGAGGGTTCTCCTTACGAGTCATGAGGATCTCATAAGTGTAATTTCTCCTTAGGAATCGTGGGGCTCCCTAAGTGTGTCTCTCCTTTGTGAGTCGTAAGGATCTCATGCAGGTAGTTTTCTCCTTACAAGGTCGAGAGGACCTCGCAAGTGTCTTTTAACGAGATTGCGCCCTTTCGGGTTTTCGCAAACTCCCCGGTAGCCCTGCTATTTTTACTCATGGAGCCCTTTCGGGTTTTCATTCGTACCCATTCTTCTTATGGGCGTACCGTTTTTATTTTGTGTCAGCCCAAGGATGCTACGGCTTGTAGTAGTTTTAGAGACGTTTCGGTCCGTCGATAGTTTTAGGACATTGCGGTCCATTGTTAGTTTAAGAACGTTTCGGTCCATTGTTGCCATTTTGGAGACAACGGTTTCGCTGGATACTACTTATAGAGTTTGGGCTTGGGAAGATAGCGAGCGGACATAGGCGTCGTCATCTATCATTGACCCGGGTCGTGACTCGTCAGTCATAGTATTTTTTTAAGGAACTGGCCGTTTATTGTCCTGAAGGGACTTTCTCCATGCATATCCATGAGCAAGTAAGCCCCACCTTAGTAGACTTTGTCACATAATCCAAGGATTTTGGCACTTCTTTTGCCCCCAGCTCCTCTATGTTATCTTCTAACGCCGAGTGAGCTTCTTCATTATTTAGCGACGAATGAGAGATCGTGTGGCAACTTGCCACATAATCTTCGGGTTCCTCTGACGAGTCGTCTCCCTCATCATTGTTGTTATCTCCACTTTCAAGGATATGGTTGAGAAACTCTTGGAGTGTGACCGGGGTTCGCGCCCTCTGGTTATATTCCTCTAGCGCGTCAATATTCTTTTGCAGGTCTGTGCGCTTGTCGTCAGTTTGCGCGGGCTTCTTGGTCTTCTTCTTTTTCTTTGAAGACTTTCACGGCTGGTCCTGGGTATTTTGCCCATCATTACCAGTTGTCAGTGTTGGGCACGGTTTCAGCATCCCCTCAATGATTTCCGGCTCTAGTGGTCTTCTCCATCTGATTGCCGGGCAAGCTTGAAGATCCTTCAGCATTCTCTTAGTTTTTGCCGAGAGGACAACTTCCCATGGAGCTTCCTCTATAAACGAGCATGATGCCCCCGGCGTATCCGTCTTTTTAGAAGCGTGCGGTTGTGGCGGGTTTACCCTCCAGTTTTCAGACAACGAGAATTTGCCTTGCTGGTACTGGTCTTAAACCCAGTTTTTGAAGACGTAGCAATCTTCGATTGAGTGACCCATTACTCTGTGGTAGGGACAATAGTTAGGATGGTTAACGTCACCAGGTTGCGACGGATGTCTCGGCTCCGGTAGAGTGATGAGCCTGTTGTGCACTGCCAGTTCGAATAGCCTCCTTGTTTTATCCTGGGGAAATGAGTAAGGACGTCTTAATTTCTCATCGAGGGATCGCGGCTTGTTGCTTTTGCGAACAACCGGTCTCGGGTTACTCGGTTGTTGCCGAGCATTGGCGACGAAGGTTGCTTTCCCTTTCCCCTTTTCATTCCGCGGCTCTGACTTTGAAGGGAAAGGCCTATAGCCCATCTGGTCCATTTGGGCCAGCTTGTCAATCAAGGCCTGGAAGGTAGTCGGCTTGACGAACATCATGAATTGGGAGATAGTCGACTGAGGGTCAAGGGTCCACATGAACATGCCCACCGCAGGAGCTTCTTCTATGCGTTGTTCGCATTTCGACCATAGGTTCCGCCACCGGATCGCGTACTGAACCCATATTTCGCCTGGCTTCACCCTGGCGTTAATTAGTGCGGTGATCGGGGTGCGCTCGCTAGCGCTTGCGAATCTATGTGTAAACAGTAGCTCCATTTCTGCAAATGTCTTAACGGAGTCGTTCGGGAGCTCGGAGTACCATTCAAACGCTGTCTCTGACAAGCTGCCAACAAACTGGCGAAGCAACAGCTTATCGTCACCTCCGGTGTTGCCGCACAGAGCCCTGAATTAAGTGACGTGCTGGTGTGGATTTCCCGTCCCCTTATATACATGGAATTTAGGGATCGTATATCCCGACGGGTACTTTATTTGGTCATACCAACCCGGATAGGGTCGTCCAGTCTTAACAATTTGGCCGGCCGCTTCGCTCGCCTGATGAGCTCGTATCTGTTGAACGATATAGTCATCCAGGGAGGCTTTGGAGATGGTCTCCTCTTTGGCTGCTGATAGAGCCGGAAGAGGGTTCGAAGTCTCCCCTCTGTCGTCTTCAAGAATAATTGGGGGGTCTTCAGCTGGAGGATCCGGCTGTATCATCATCTCGACCATATCTTGAAATAAAAGCGCCATCTGTTTTATGTTGGCCGCTTATTCCGCGGCCTATTTTTCTTTCCTCTCGAGAATTCTTCGGAGGAATTCGGCATCAGTTTCCTATTCTTGGCGCTGCTCTGACGATGTCCTTGGGCTTTCTTTTGGCCCGGTGAGTGCAGCCATAGTTGTCAGCATCTCCTGGAGCTTTTGCTGTTGTTGCTCCTGAGCCTTTGTCACTGATCGGGTGAGCGGTCGGTGACCCGTAGAAGCACGGCTTTCCTCTTTTCCGGAAGCCATATAAACAGTATGTACTACCATGCCCCTAGACTTAGGGCGTTTGGATTCAACGCTCTTGTGATTCGTCGCAGACGCAGGGATCTTCTCCGGCCTTCTCCTTTTGTGGGCGGTCAAAGTTGATGAGGCCGTTACAGCGGGAACCGACAGGGTGGTCCTTTTATTGCCGAACTTTCATCTTCTTCGGTCGACAGGAGTAGTCTTGGTTGATCACCGAGTCTTGGACCTTTCGCCAGACCTTGTGAATTTTGGAGGACAGCTGCTGAGGGGGCTTCTCTGGCATTGCCTTTATAACGTCCTCCACAGGTGGATGAGATCTTTTTAGCACAGCAGTCGGAGAGTTCTTGCGCACCCTCTTGAGTGGTTCAAAGCTGTTCCCAGTTGAAACAGCAGCATCAATTTCCACCATCGGAGCCGGTGGAGTCAATCCAGAGGGGGAACTGCCCCCAGCTTTTCTCACTCGGCGCCAGTGGCGACGTCGAGCATGCCTTGCAGATGGTATTGGCTCAGCTATGGGGGTGGCTTCATCATGCCCCCTGCTATGGTGGAAGGTTGCTGCCGGTGTCAGCCTCTTGAAGACTGATGTCCGCTGAGAAGAAACGTCCAACTTATCGAAGACTGGCTTTTGAGCAGGGGTAGAAACTTTGGTGACTTTGCCCGAAGCGGGAGTCGGAACGGTCAGCCTTGTGAAGTCCGACCCCTTAGTACGAGAAGTCTCTCTGATGACTTCATTTGCTGGAGCAGGGATGGCTATCTGTTTCGGGATAACCCCTTCAGGTATTGCGGGCTTCTTCACAGGCCCATTGGAGCTTTAGCCCAGTCTGTTAAAGACCGAGGCGTTGGATTTGGGCGACCCGTTGAGAGGGGCCGTGGTAGTCGTAAGCCGATCAAAGACCGACTTCTTTGGAGTTTCCTGCGACGGCACTGGGGCGTTGAAGCTCATTGGTGGGAGCATAGTCCCGAAGAACAACCCAGTGGTGGCTTGCGTCACCTGTTCCACTGGCATCGTGAAAACGGAGGCCACTTGAGGCCCATAGGTCACTTCTCCAGTAAGGACAGAGCGGGAGTTGTTGCAGTTGTTGCAATTGATGCAGTTGAAAGCCATTTTCTCTACACGGGAGCAAGACACCAAATCTTAGTACCTAGAATCCAGGGGCAACCACATTAAACTACGATTCGTTCACGAGCATGACACACGAAGTGTGGAGTGGAAAGAGGAAAAGGTCCCATCGGGCGTGCCAGAATCTGTTTACCGCCGAAAGCCGGAAAGACAAATGTCTTGCCTGAATTTGGGGGCAGATGCTATTTGGTTTTATCCGTCCACCTCTCCGATGATGCCAAGTTGATTTATGGCACCATGTATCGGAGGTTTAGACGGATGCGACCGATGTAGCAGAATTCGTCAGATCCCCCTCATTTTGAGGGTTTTTTTTGATTGTGGGGATGCTCTTCTCTGCAAGCGCAAGCCCCTGCAGTTAATTACGCTACCGTATCGCGGTAACCACTTTCTCGTTCTCCAGATGGTCACTTCGTGTCATGTATGTTTGTTTTGTTTTTGGTTGCCCGTGGATTGTATACGGAGACTAATTTATGTTGTCGCCCGTAGGGCGTGGATTAGTTCAAATCCGTATTTTCTTAGATTTGGTTTTGGGTTGGGTTTAAGGATCGTTAATATCATTTGAGAGTAAGATCAACTTAAACATTTGTTAAGTATATGTTAGTCTAATTTTAGACTAATATCTACTTAACAGGATCATTTAGATCCAACAAAAGAGCATTTGGACTCAATTGTTTTAGTTTAGGGACATTGCGGTCCATTGGGTTTAAGGACGTCATAGTCCGTGACAGTTTAAAGACGTCATAATCTGTGTGGTTTTGGTTTAACCGTTTGGGGATGTACCAAAAGTTATTGGTTATTGGGACCCTCCATCTCTCTGAAGACATTGAAGAATTACAACGACATATATCAGAGGTATGAAGAGATGTACCCTTGAACCAATGTTGGTTGGGAGATCTATAGTCAAGTTTAGGACTAAGATCAGTTAACAAGATTTATAAGCATACGGGCTCAATTAATCTGAATTAGGGGCCTGTGGCCAACTTGGGCTCAGCCCACTCAGTCAAAATGTTGGACATTTAATTAGGCTCAGTCCCTTTTCATTTAACAATGCTGAGCATTGGTTTTGGGTTCTGACAACCTTTTTGTCTTTTATTGAGTGTTGAACACTCATTATGGCTCTGGGGTTTTATTAAAAGAACAGTTTATGTTCTCTCAGCGCACACGTGAGGAGTTTGTGGTGCGCTTGGCGCTGAGCACCAGACTTAGAGCGCTAAGGCGCTTCCTGTGAGACATCGCACATGTGAGGAGCACGTGGCGTGCTTGGCGCTGAGCGCCAGTTAATGAGTGCAGAGCGCTCCTTGTGAGATAGCGCACACGTGAGGAGCACGTGGTGCGCTTGGCGCTGAGCGCCAGTTAATGAGTGCAGAGCGCTCCTTGTGAGATAGCGCACATGTGAGGAGCACGCGGCGCGCTTGTTGCTGTGCGCCAGTTAATGAGTGCAGAGCGCTCCTAGTGAAATAGCGCACATGTGAGGAGCACGTAGTGCGCTTGGCATTGAGCGCCAACCTTGAAGCGTTGGCGCTTTTTTAAATTGGAGCGTTAGGGCTCCGCGGCGCTGTGCGCCAGACTTGGAGTGCTGATGCGTGTTCCCCTCCGAACGGCGGCCAGACGACGTGAGTACGTCTTGCCATGAGGTTCGGGGTAGATGCTATATGGTTTTATCCGTCTACCTCTCCGAAGATGCCAAGTTGATTTATGGCACCGTGTATCGGAGGTTTAGACGGATGCGGCCGATGTAGCAGACTTCGTCAGATTCCCCCTCGTTTGAGGGTTTTTTGATTGTGGGGACGCTCTTCCCTGCAGGCGCAAGCCCCTGCAGTTAATTACACTACCGCATCGCGGTAGCCACTTTCTCCTTCTCCAGAATTTCACTTCGTGTCGTGTGTGTTTGTTTTGTTTGTGGTTGCCCGTGGATTGTATACGGAGACTATTAATTTCGTCGCCCGTAGGACGTGGATTAGTCCAAATCCGTATTTTCTTAGATTTGGGTTTTGGGTTTTGGTTTAAGGATACGTTAGCCATATTTGAGGCTAAGATCAACTTAAACGTTTGTTAAGGATACGTTAGTCTGATTTCCAGACTAAGATCAACTTAACGGGATCGTCTAGATCCATTTCCAGTTTAAGGACATGGTGGTCCATTGCATGTATGGCCATCGGGACCCATCACCTCTCTGACGTCGTTGAAGGATTACAACGACAGGTGTCAGAGGAGGTCAGAGATGTACCCTTGAACCAAAGTTGATTGGGGGATCTATAGTCCAATTTGGGACTAAAGTCTGTTTGAAGGTTTAAGGATACATTAGCCATATTTGAAGCTAAGATCAACTTAAACAGGATCGTTTAGATCCGACAAAAGAGCATTTGGGAGCTCTATTGTTCTAGTTTAGGGACGTAGTGGTCCATAGGTAGTTTAAGAACATTGCGGTCCATTGCCAGTTTAGGGACATGGTGGTCCATATTCCAGTTTAAGGACATAGGGGTCCATAAATAGTTTAAGGATGCTTAAGTCCGTGGGTTTAAGGACCCCACAGTCCGTGTTTTAGTTTAAGGACGCTTAAGTCCGTGGGTTTAAGGACCCCACAGTCCGTGTTTTGGTTTAAGAATGCTTAATTCCATGATTTTAAGGACCCCACAGTCCGTGTTGATGTGTGGTTGTCGGGACCCGTCACCTCTCTGACGTCGTTGAAGGATTACAACGATAGGAGTCAAAGGAGTTCGGAGATGTACCCTCGAACCGGATGTAAATTTATTTAAGAGAGCAGCTGTGCTCAGTTAATTTAATTTGATGACTTACGGCCATGATTGGGCTAAGTCCAGTTGAAAAATGTTCAACGCTTTTATTTGTTTTTGGCCTATTAGGCCTGTGCTAGGGCTTTGCCCATGTTTAAGTAATGCATTGCATTACTTTTGGTCTCTGTTGGACCTTTATTTGGGCTCTGCCCCTTTTAAAATAATGCATTGCCTTATTTATTATTTTGTTTGGGCTCTGCCCATTTATAAATGATGCAGAGCATCAATTTTGTTTGGGCTCTGCCCTTTTTATTGCATTGCAATTTAATTTGGCCTACTAGGCCTTTCTGATTTGGGCCTGGCCCTTTAGTAAAAGAAATGCATTGCATTTGTCAGGCGCTTTGCACCAATCACTGAGCGCAAGCGCTTGTGGTGATGACACGTGTCACGCAAGCGCAGTGCGCTGCGCCAGTGTGCTGCGCTTGCGCTGCTGACACGTGGCGCGCTCTGGTGAGTTGCGCCAATTTCAGAGAGTAAGGGTCTTTCTTAAAGCGCATAGCGCAAATGATTCAGATGTTGACACATGACGCTCTCTGGTGGCTTGCGCCAACCCGGGAGCGCAACAGTGCAGTTTCTGCAAGTGCAAGGCACTATTTCAATAATCTTGAGAATCTTTAAGATTCCAGAACCAATGGTTCATAAGAAAGTGCAAAGCACTGTTTGATTTCTTGATCCAATTTAGATCAAAGAAAACAAGTTTTTTCTTCTTTTTCTTGTTTTCAGAGAACCAGTGGTTCATAAAATAGTGCAAAGCACTTATTATTATATGAAGATCATTGATCTTGTTCTTAGATCAATGATCTATTAGAAGAAATTCTTCTATTTTATGAAGGTTTTTATCTTTTTCTTGAAATTTCTTCAGAGTTCTCTCTGTTTTGAAGTTCTCAATCTCTCCAATGTTGATGATTTTGATTTGGGGTCTAGGGGCCTTTATATAGTGCCCATAAATTTGTTAAATTTGTTAAAGAGATCTTTCTCTAAGTGATTTGAGGAATTTTCCCCACCGTTGGATTTTTGATCCAAGGGCTTCTATTTTACAGAAGGCAATCTTCTTGTTTTAATAAGAACAGAAAAATCTTGCTAGAATTTAATTCTGTTTGGCCCAAACGCCCCAGTGCATGACACGTATCAGCAGCGCAGAGCGCAGCGCAACTGTGCTTGCGCAACTGCGCTGACACGTGTCGCCCAGCGCAACTGCGCTTGCGCATCTGCGCTGACACGTGTCGTGCAGCGCACGGCGCAACGCATCTGCGCTGACACGTGTCGCGCAGCGCAGCGCTTGCGCAACTGAAGCGTTGCTTCTTTTAATTTTGTTTTAAATAGAGCTTTGCTCTGATTGGGCGCGCTGCCTTGGGCGCTGTGCTGGCGTATCAGCTTTCGACACGTGGTGCGTTGCGCGCAGCGCAAAGAATTTGAAGCGTTGCTTCGAATTTTGAATTTTGAAATTCAAACAGAGCTTTGCTCTGATTGGGGGAAACAAATGCCCCCCCACCGTTGCGCTCACGTGGCGCGCACGTGAGTGCAGCGGTGGCAAGATCCTGGCCGTTGGATCAACGGGTGAGCTGAAGGGGCGCAAGCACCTTATAAATAGGACCCCTGGCCCTTAGAAAATCTTCACCATTTTCTAAAATTTTGATTTTCAGAGCTTTGCTCTTGCTTAAGAACTTCAGAGCTTTGCTCTCGTTTCCAGAACTCTAGAGCTTTGCTCTCATTTCCAAAGTTAGAAAACTTTAGGTATTAATTAGTTTTAAATTAAATTAAATTAATTTAAATCAATTTTAACCAACAGAGCCTTGCTCTGATTGATCTTTTGATCTAAAGAAATCCCCTTTGGGGTTTCATAAACAGAGCTTTGCTCTCAAGAATTTGTTTCAGGGTTTCTTAGCCCATGAACAGAGCTTTGCTCATATTGACAGAATATAGATCCCTGATCTTCTGATGATGAACTCTTAAGAGTTTTTTTATATGGATCTTTAAGATCCCAGAACTTCAATTTTTTAGGAATTAATTAATTTTTTTTTCTTTGATGAATTTTTTTTCATTATTACAGAGCTGAGCTCTTTCAAAGAATCTTATTCCCCTGAGACCAGAGTTTGACAAGTGTCACTCTGTGACAGAGCTTTGCTCTGAAAGAGGAGATTTTCTTCTTGTCTCTAGGGATTTTTTTTATTATTAATGGGAATATTCTCTTGGGGACCAACTGACAATCTCATCCAATGATGGGGTTGTCTTATTAACTGACGTATTGTCGTCCAGATTTTGTGGGTCCCCCTTGGTCTCCTACCCACTGCACTGCTGTGTGGTGTAATTAATTTTAATTTAATTTTAATTAATTTTTAATTTAATTAATTAATTAATTAAAAAAATTTTAAACGCCGAACGTTGGAGTTGCAACACTAACGGCTACTTTTGTTCCCTTGCAGCGACTATGTCTTTCGATACTTCATTCCCGTTTGCTCGTTCGGAGGAGGGATTTCCTGAAGCGCCCTTGGACCGCGAAGTCTTGGCTATGATCAGGGACCACGACCCGGAATATAAGAGTCTCCACCTTTGGGGGTTGTGGTATAATCAGATTATCATGGGTCGACGGAGCTTCAGTGTGCAGTGCCGGCGGAGCCCATTACGGCGATCCATTATGCCAGCCCACCCCCGGTGCAGCATGCCGTGGAGATGGTTGATTGGACATCGAAGGGCTTTCTTCATCCTGCCATAGATGCAATCCCGGTCCAGCGTCCTATAGTTTTGGATATCCTGGGACGCCGTATCTGTCAAGGCGAGACGCGACCTTGGGGGCAATCATATAACATAGGTCTGATCCCCCGCCACCCGATCGGCTATCTTCCATGGGCTCGGTACATCCTGTCGGCGAAGAAGTCGCAGTTGATAAGGTTAGGGTTGTACACCGCGGTTTACGTCTCCCTCTTCCAGTATCCCACGCTTCCCACCTGGTGGTTCAAGGCTTTCTTGGAGCAGTGGAACATTCCTACTCACACTTTCCTTGCAATGGACCGGGAAGTGTCAATTTCTCTGGAGGAATTCACAGAGGTCTCCGGTTTACCGGTTATAGGGGAGCACTACGAGGAGTTGCTTCCGACAGACGAGTATGTCTTCGGTGCTAAACCGGCAGTAAGGGGCCTCACCCCGGAGAATGCTATTCAACACCAATTCCCAAGTTTGATCAAAGTGTTGAACATCTATGAGGCCCTTTTCATCGAACGTGGGAGTCGCGGAGTTAGCTTTGAGGATTTCATCGCTCGGTTCCTTCACCCAAGCGTCCTCTCGGCAGAAGCTGCCAAGTTTGACACACTTGAGGACCCTTTCGGTCTAGGTTTGGATAACTTACCGGCGAAGGAAATAGACCAAAAGGGTTTTTTCCTTCCTAACTCCCCGACTGTGTCTTTTGCGGAAATTGCGGCCCCCGGGATGGACGAGGAGGCCTTCTTCTTAGGGTTTCTTGGGCTATGGCTGAGTTGGTTTGCGCTCCCAATGCATTCTCGCCATATGCGGCCCTCTGTCTTTTACCCTGCTCACCGGATGACCATCGGGGTAAAAGTAGCCGTTGGGATAGCCGGCTTGGCACCCTTGTATCACGGCCTCAGTCGAGCGGCGGATGCTAATGAGCCTGGGGTGCTGCACGTGATCTTCCCGATGCACTATTTCGTATCATGGCTCGAGCTACACACATCGGGTGTCTTCGGTATGCACAAAAGGCCATCGTTTGATGACAGGTGCAGCTTCCCTCGCATCATACAGTTGATTGGCGCATCAATTGTGAGTCCATCGCCACGGAATGCCAGGGGTTTACTCCTTCGCCCCCACACCGTTGGAGACAGGGTGTCTTTCATCGATAAGGTGTTGACTATTGGAAAGGCGTCTACCACTGCAGTGCGGCCATTGCAAGACACTTTCAAATATGGACCTCAGTCTTGACGACCCGGGAGACCCTCTACTTATATTCTATCAGACCCGGATTCCTGGTGTTCAGGAAGAACGGTGCGGCGATTTTCATGAGATACAACCCGCATCGTTTCGCCCAACAACTGAGCTACAATCAAGGGGTACCACTGGAAGCTTTCTTCTCGGAACCTACTGCTAACGAAGAAGGGATGGAGAGCGCGCTGCATCACTTCATGCGTCTGAACACGGGTTCCCACTTCTTTATCAGTGAGCCGGCTTGCGCTCCACGACTCCTCAAGGTATATACAGAATGCTACAGTCATTCGACGGGAGCCGTCATAAAGGAGGAAAGGCGATTGCTGGTCGACCGTAAGGGTGCTCCTCCAGGTAGCGACCGCAACGCTCCTTTAGTGCCAAGGACCCCGGTAGTTCCCCCTCTAAAAGATGCTAGAGCCGGACCACCGCGTGCGCAAAGTCCTCCTCACGGATTGCCGCTTCCCGATATCGCGGATGCACCACCAGCGCCCTGTGCTCCAGTGGAGACAGTGGTTGTAACCTCACCAGAGTCTGGTGTGGGTGTGGACATCGGGACCCGCCGCTCCAAGGTGCCTGCCAAACGCAAGTCAATCCTGGGTGCACCTAGGGTTGGTGAGCAGAAAAAGAAAAAGAAGTCGCTCTTCGCCGCTGACTTCGCGTTCGGTCAGGAACCCCACGCTCCCTATGGTGAGGGCTTGAGTGAATACGGGACCAACAGGGGGTTAGTCATGCCGCCGGATGACACAGATTTAGAGGCCGCTCTCGAAGCTTCAGAGCGGTTGGCGAGGCGCGACGCGTGGCTGGCTAAGCTTGCGCAATCAGGTAATCACTAGTCGCATTTTTTTTACTGTATCATATCTTTATTATTGCTTTTGACTAACATTTTTCCTTCTTTTCTTCCAACAGGCATCACCACTGAAGAAACCATTGCCTCTTCCCTCAAGACTTTCCAAGAGGAGGAACGCCTTAGAGCGTCTTTATGCCTTAGTAAGTTTCGATTCATCAAGTTTTCATTTTCCTTGTGTTATGGTCGATCTAACCTCTCCCTTTTTATCCCAGGAACCTCAATGCCGATCCCGCCAGGTGACGCGGAGAATCTTCCCATGCCAACCGCCGATGTTTCTGCCTCCTCGGGACTACCACGAGAAGCCCGACTTGAAGAGCCGATGAGAGATGCCTTAAAGACTCTGGAGGCATCTCTGAATGAGGACGACGACGCCTTGATGAAGGAAGCGTCGAAGAGGTCCATCGCGACAGCTCGGGAGGAGAGGAAGCGGTCAAGGCACGAAGCGAAGGCATGCAGGGTTGCCTTGGCCATTGGAGCGGGCCCAAGCACCGTCTCTCGTGCCGATACTCCATCAGAAGAGCCCTCGGTCGCCTTGTCTACAGCCCATAGACAGGCGGTGCGCGCCAATAAGGAGGCTAATGATAAGTCCACCTCAGGTAATATTCCTTTCAGAATTTTGTTGTAAGAATTATGAAGTTATCGGTTCTCATATATTCTGTCCTGCAGGGCTAAGTCCAACTGAGGGGGAGGCGGAGACCGTCGAACCTGACAGGCTAGAGGGAGAGGAATTGGCCGTAGCCGAGCCGATGGCGGACGACACAACCGGGATTGCCGGGCCTGAGCTAGTGGCTGACGAAATGATCATGTCCACTACGCCTGAGCAGGTAGTTGATGTCGAGTCCGAGGTAGCAGCGGATGGAGCGCCTGAGACCGATGACCTCGTGGTGACGGTGGAAGAGACAACCGTGACTGCTGAGCCCGAGGGAGTAGCGGGTGAGGTGGACATGATTCCTGAGGACGAGCCAACCGCTCTTTCTCAGGAATCTGGTAATGCTCCGGTCATAGCACTCCCCGCCTATGGCCCTCCGGCGTCTCCTGGCCTTGCGAGCATGATGACGGCCCCCGTGGAGTCTGGGGATGAGGCCACGGGTGGTGGACTTATGTCGATGGAGGAGGGAGACGCCTCCGTCTCGGCTGGAGGCTCATCTGGTAAATTTCGAATTCCCGTCCCCTTTATTTTTACATTGCAATCTTTCCTGACAGGTTTACCCTTGTTTTTTTAACGCAGGTGCGGCCAGCGCCGATGCTCCATTGCTCGAGGGAGCGCCGTCAACTACTGCCTTGGCGGTGGTCACTTCTCAGCCCTCTCTTGTACCATCGAAGATGTTGGAAGGTATGGATTTGCAACCTATTAGTTTCGTCTTTCAGCCGCATAATTTATGTACTAAAGTCGTACTGTTGTGCCTTTTCAGGAGTGCTTTTTGATCATCTTTATCAAGTGTTGCTCCCACACTTCTCCTTCCCATCTGAATTCGCTTCTCCCTCTGGTGGCGCTGGTGAGTATGGTTTCCAATTGATATCTTTCTTTTTCAGTGATGGAATTATTTCTAACTTTTTCTCGTCCCGACTGCAGTGCTACAAATTGAAGGAGGGGATGAAGGATTGGCCGCGCCACCGGCCCTTCCGGCCTTGCCATCTGCCGCAGCTGGTACAACAAACTATCGCATTGATAACTCCCCCCTTTTTTATTTCTTGAACTGTTATCTGATCATATCTTGTTTTTTCAGCTGTCGTTCGGGTCTTGGCGCCCTTCGAGCCTCGCATCACAATGCCGGCAGGTCCTTTCCTGAGACGTCCGTCCTCAAAAGGCACCGCGAACAGTCTGCGTATGTTGAGCGACTACATCGAGGAGCTCGACGTTGAGACTCCTACGTCTGCGGCGGATTTCGCTACGGCGGTTAACCCGATGCTGGTAATACTCGTAAATTTCCATGACGAGGGCATCATCGCGTCTTAGGTTAACCATTGCAGGTGCTCGCCTGCATCAGCTGGAGTTGATGCGTCCCGCTCCCGAGACCTTAGCCGCAAGCAATCAAAGAGCAGCGTGGATCGAGCAAAGCGCTTCTTACGTCCACCTCTTGGAACAAGAAGCGGCTTTAAGACTGAGAGAATACCGAAAGACCTCGAGCGAGACGGCTCGTCTGCGTACTGAGGTTGAGGCGAATGCTGCCCAAGTGAAGGCTATCTTTGAGGGCCTCCTGGAACGCATCTCTCATGGGCTAAACTTGAAGCGAAAGCTTGATGTCGCCGAGCGTGACACCCCAGGCCGTGAAGCTGCTCATCAGGCCGTTAGGGAGCAGCTTGCATCTGTCTTGCAGCATCGGGCTCAAGTGGAGGCAGAACTGGCGGTGGTGGCCGATCAGGAGAAAGTGTGGAAGGAGGTGTGCGAACAATTGCTAGAGCTATGCAAGACGCTTCCTTCCCAGTAATTCCCTTTGTATCTATATACTTGTAAAATTTTTCTTTTTAAATAATATGTATCCATTCTTACGCTTCACCTTGTACTTGATTACATTCAATAAAGATACACATTTTTCTTTGCAATGTCTTGTACTATTTCTTTGCTTTTTCCTTTCTCTTATTATCAGCATGCTGTCTTGATAAACACATTTGACCGATAATAGAGTAAGCATCTAGATTTCTCCAAGAGATAGCGATGGCTTAGGCCGCAGGTTCAGATTTGCTGCCTAAGACTTTTCAACTCAATGAGCCGTGAGGGTCTCATAGAGATTTTTTCTCCCTACGGATCGAGAGGATCTTGTAGGTGGATTTTCTCCTTAGGAATCGTGAGGATTCCTAAGTGTGTTTTCTTTTATAAGTCGTAAGGATCTTATAAGAGACTTTTCTCCCTTACAAGTCGAGAGGACTCGTAAGTGGTTGGTGAGTTGACTTGTTTCCGAGTCGAAGTATTGTTCCGACGGGGAGGTCGTTGGCTGACTTGTTTCCGAGACGGAGGTCGTTGGTTGACTTGTTTCCGTGACGGAGGTCTTGGCTGACTTGTTTCCGGGGCGGAGGTCATTGGTTGATTTGTTTCCGCGACGGAGGTCATTGGCTGACTTGTTTCCGAGACGGGGGTCGTTGGTTGACTTGTTTCCGCGACGGAGGTCATTGGCTGACTTGTTTTCGGGACGGAGGTCGTTGGTTGACTTGTTTCCACGACGGAGGTCATTGGCTGAATTGTTTCCTGGACGGAGGTCGTTGGTTGACTTGTTTCCGTGACGGAGGTCTTGGCTGACTTGTTTCCGTGACAGAGGTCTTGGCTGACTTGTTTCCGCGACGGAGGTCATTGGCTGACTTGTTTCTGGGACGGAGGTCGTTGGTTGACTTGTTTCCGTGACGGAGGTCTTGGCTGACTTATTTCCGGGACGGAGGTCATTGGTTGACTTGTTTCCGTGATGGAGGTCATTGGTTGACTTGTTTCCGTGACGGAGGTCATTTGTTGACTTGTTTCCGAGACGGAGGTCTTTGGTTGACTTGTTTCCGGGACGGAGGTCGTTGGTTGACTTGTTTCCGGGACGGAGGTCGTTGGTTGACTTGTTTCCGCGACGGAGGTCGTTGGTTGACTTGTTTCCGCGACGGAGGTCATTTGCTGAATTGTTTCCGAGACGGAGGTCGTTGGTTGACTCTATGTTATCTGTGAACCGCAGAGTCTTGGAACTGGGGACTTTGCCGTGGCTCCGTTTGGTGGTGTCACGTCCGTGTCCTGCTGAAATGAGGAGGAACGCCGCTGTTGGTCTCCAGGCTGTAGATGTGGTCGTCGAGATCTGACTTCCCTTTGACGCAGCCTGGTGGGGAAATGTAGTCCCCTTTTTGTTTGTGCCCTTGGATTGTATACAGGGATCGATGTGATCTCAACTGTAGGGCAAAAGTTTCATTTATTTTTATTGTTTTATTTCCGCGATGCTCTATCATTTCGGCTTTTATATTGCGAAGGTCGCAATTGCCCAATCATTTCGGCTATTTTTCGTGGTGCCCAATCATTTCGGATATTTATTTTATTTTTACTCGATGCTTTTTATTGCGAGTTGCCCAATCATTTCGGCTATTTTCCATGCATACATTTTTACTTGCTGATTTTGTCGCAAGTTGCCCCATCATTTCGGCTATTTCGTATGCATGTGCGGCCTACCGGCTTTTCACCGTAAACCTGAAATTAGGCACCGATTTCGGCATCAGCACCGCTACAACTGGGATATTTCCAGGAGCGAATCATCATTTGCCTCCGTCGATGTCGAACAAAGGTGGCTTAGCGAACAGGGTTAAGGTCCTGTCGACTAAGGCTTTTAACTTCATGAGCCGTAAGGGTCTCACAAAGGTATTTCTCCCTACAAGTCGTGAGGATCTTGTAGGTGTATTTTCTCCTTAGGAATCGTGAGGATTCCTAAATGTATGTTCCTCTGTAAGTCGTAAGGATCCTACAAGAGGGTTTTCTCCTTGTAAATCGAGAGGACCTACAAGGGTTGTTCATCATACGTACGTGTCCCCAGTCATGGACGGGACTTGATTAGGGAAATGTTTATTTGCGCCCGTGGATTGTATACAAGGGTCAGTATTGAGCCACTTGTAGGGCAATATCGAAGGTTGTGGGGGTTGCTTAAGCATAGGTTTAGGTCTCTGTAACTTAAGACTTTCAAATCTTATGAGCCGTGAGGGTCTCATAAGAGAGTTCTCCTTACGAGTCGTGAGGATCTCGCAAGTGTATTTTCTCCTTAGGAATCTTGGGGATCCCTAAGTATGTTACTCCCTTGTGAGTCGTAAGGATCTCACGCGGTTGGTTTCTCCTTACAAGGTCGAGAGGACCCTGTAAGTGTCCTTTAACGAGGTTGCGCCCTCTCAGGTTTTCACAAACACTCGCCGGTAGTCCTGCTGTTTTTACTCACGGAGCCCTTTCGGGTTTTCATACGTACCCATTTTGCTTGCGGACATACCATTTTTTTAAAATTCTTTTAATTCTTTTTTTTTTAACGAGGTCGCGCCCTTTCGGGTTTTCACGAACACTCGCCGGTAGTCCTGTTGTTTTTACTCACGGAGCCCCTTTCGGGTTTTCATCCGTGCCCTTTTTGCTTATGGACATACGGTTTTTATATATATATATTTTTATCTTTATATTTCTTTTTCTTTTTCTTTTTCTTTTATTTATCTCTTCAGCCTGAAGATGCTACGGTAGTAGTTTAAAGACGTTTCGGTCCTTCATTAGTTTAAGGACGTTTCGGTCCGCCATTAGTTTAAGGACGTTTCGGTCCAGTCAGGAGAAGGCTGGCCATTGCTTATAAAGTTTGAGATTAGGAAGATAGCGAGCGGACATAGTCGTCGTCATCTATCATTGACCTAGGCGATAACTCGCTAAGCGTAGTATTTCTTTAGGAAGCGACCATTTATTGGCCTGAAAGGCCTTTCACCGTGCATATCCATGAGTAGATAGGCTCCACCTTGGTTGACCTTGTCTATGATGTACGGGCCTTCATAGTTTGGCTCGAATTTTCCCCGCTTGGCACGATTGGGGATCATAGGCCTTTTGACCACTAGCACGAGTTCGCCTTGGCGGAATGTCCTCGGCCGGGTCAATCTTTCATATGAGCCCGTCATCTTTGCTTTATAGGCTTCCAGATTTTGTTGCGCTATGATCCGGGTTTCATCAAGGGCATCAAGCTCTTCAAGCCGAAGGTGAGCATTTTCTTCGTCCGTCAGCTCGTAGTGGACCGCCACTCGGAGAGAGGGTAACTCTATCTCGAGGGGGAGTACTGCTTCTGTACCGAATACCAACGCATATGGCGTTGTGTTCGTGGCTGTCTTGAACGTAGTTCGATACGTCCAGAGAGCCTCTTGCAGTCTCTCGTGCCAGTCTTTTTTATTTCGGGATACCGTTTTCTTCATGATCTTTGTCAAGGTCTTATTGAAGGCCTCGGCCAGACCGTTAGCTCGCGGATTATAAACCGAGGAATATCTCCAGTCTATATTGTGTTGTTGCGCGAAGCAACTGATCTATTGGCTTCTGTAAGCTGACCCATTATCGGAGATGATCCGTCGCGGAGTTCCAAACCGATATATGACGTGCGTCTTGAAGAAATGGAGGATATTCTCGTCTTCACTTCCCTCAGCGGTATTGCCTCTGCCCATTTAGAGAAGTAGTCAGTCGTTGCCAAGATGAAACGATGTCCCCTGGACGATGCTGGTTCGATGGGGCCGACTATGTCAGTTCCCCACATTTTGAATGGCCAGCTAGCCACTGTCGGGTGTAGCGGATTTGGATGCTGGTGGATGAAGTCCCCATGGATTTGGCATGAGTGGCATTGCTTCGTATATTCAAGGCAGTCTTGAATCATCGTGGGCCAGTAGTAGCCCATCCGTTTGACCTTCAGCTTCATCTTCGGGCCCGCTTGGTGAGAACCGTAGAGTCCGTCGTGAACTTCTTGAACGACTTTTTTCGCTTCGTCAGGTCCCAGAGATCTCAACCACAGAGAGTCAAACGACCTTCTGTACAGAGTATTATTGACGAAGGCGAAAGACAGAGCTCGTTTCATAAGCTGATGTCTTGAGGACGCATCTTCGGGCGTTCGACGGTATTTGAAGTAGTCTATAAAGACTTCTCTCCAATCCTCGGTATTTTCCCAATCTTTTATTTGCAGGGTCGTCTGCTCAGTCGCTCCCTTCTCTTTGGGTGATTCCGGAGATATTTCTGCTGGGGCAAGCACCCGGCGGCTTTGTACCACGATTCTTACATCATCGAGGTTCTCATCGGCCAGTTCTTTAGCGAGCTTGGCTAATGCATCCGCTTTGCTGTTTTCCGCGCGCGGTATGCTTTCCAAAGTGTATGAAGGAATTTGGGTCAACAGTTGTTGCACCTTTTCGCCGTACTTCACCAACTCTGGTTTGCACGTTTGGTAGTCGCCATTTACTTGACTAACGACCAGCTGGGAGTCTCCGTATATGATGAGGTTTTCAATTCCCATGTGGATGGCGATCTCGAGGCCTGCTATCAAAGCTTCGTATTCGGCTTCATTGTTTGTCCTCGGCTCTGTTAGGGAGAAAGCAAAGCGCATTATCCCTCCTTGTGGAGTTATAAAGATGAGTCCTACCCTCGATTTGATTATAGGGGTACTTTGTTTGCGTTTCTTCACGAAAGATGCTCCATCGAAATAAAGCTCCCATCGGGTATCACCACCGTCGATCGCATCAAACGCATGTTCGTCTGGAAGATCGCAATTCAGAGGAGAATCGGAGGGTATCGGATGCTCTGCGAGGAAGTCGGCGATGGCCTGGCCTTTCACTGTCTTGAGAGGTTGATACGTTATCGAGAACTCCATCAAGAGTAGGGCCCACTTAGCGAGTCGCCCCGTTAATATGGACTTTGACATTAAATATTTAAGGGGGTCCACCTTCGAAATGAGACGGACTTCATGTGCCAACGCATAGTGTCTGAGCTTTGTTATCGCAAAGATCAACGCCAGGCAGTGTTTTTCAATGGGGGAGTAGTTGCTTTCTGCCCCCAGTAGAACTCGACTCAAGTAGTAGAGTGCTCTTTCCTTCCCTTGTTTGTTCTCTTGCGCCCATAATGCGCCTAAGGAACCTTCGAGGGCGGTTGTATAAAGGATGAGAGGTTTTCCCTTGACCGGAGCAGCCAACACTGGCGGGTTCTGCAGGTATTGCTTGATCTCGTCTAGCGCGCTTTGGCATTTATGATCCCAGACAAATGGGGTCCCCTTCTTCATCAGGTGACTGTAAGGACGACACTTGCCTGAAAGGTTGGCTATAAATCGCCGTATATACGCGAGCTTCCCTTAGAGAGACCGCAGCTGTTTGAGAGTCTTTGGCGGAGGCATTTCCATGATCGCCTTGATCTTTGACGGATCTATCTCAATACCTCGATGTCGTACGATGAATCCCAGGAATTTTCCCGAGGAAACTCCAAATGCACACTTGAGAGGGTTCATCTTCAAGTTGTATTGCCGAAGGCGTTGAAATACGGTCTTCAGATGCTCGAGATGTTCCTCGTATGATTTGATTTTAACCACGAGATCGTCGATATAGCATTCGACGATTTCGTGTATGAGGTCATTGAAGATCTTCATCATGGCCCTATGATAGGTGGCACCGGCATTCTTTAAACCGAAGGGCATCACCTTGTAGCAGAATATACCCAAGGGAGTCCTGAAGGCGGTGTGCTTTTGGTCTTCGGGATGCATCTTTATCTGATTATACTCTGACGAGCCGTCCATGAAGGAGAAAACCTCATGAGTAGACGTATTGTCTATCATTAGCTCGGTGACTGGCACTTGGAAATCGTCCTTCGGGCAGGCCTTATTGAGATCCCGGAAGTCTACGCATATGCGCACTGTCCTATTTTTCTTCATCACCGGGACGATGTTGGCGATCCACTCGGGATACTGGACCTCCTGGATGAAGCCGGAGTCGATCATCTTCTTGACCTCGGCGTTGATGCTCATCTCAAGCTCGAGCCGCATTCTTCTTGGTGCTTGTTTGACCGGCTTGACGTCCGGGGATATCGCCAATTTATGCACAGCAATTTCTGGATCCAGTTCCGGTATTTCGGAATAGTTCCATGCGAAGCAATCCTTATGCTGCATAAGCAGGTATTTTAATGAAGCCACCCTATCTTCAGACAGCAGCTCGCTAATGAATGTCGGTCGCGGGTCGTTCTCCGTTCCCAACTCAATTTTCTTGAGGTTATCTGCAGTGGTATGGATTCCATCTTCCAGCTCTTTTGGCGCTGGTGGAAATTCTGAGATTACCTCATCGTTGTTGTTTTCAAAGCACCAGGGAAAGTCATCCATGTTCTCAGGCTCTTCCTTTGATATTGTTATCATGTGACAAGTACGAATTCGCTTCCAATCCCAATGTGGGACTGGTTTTTCTTCCATGGCCTTGGGTTCGTGCTTCTGTGGCGGCGCTACCCTCCAGTTGTCAGACAGAGCGAACTTGCCAAGCTGATACTGATCTTCGACCCAATTCTTGAAGGTGAAGCAGTCCTCGAGAGGGTGCCCTATCACTCGGTGATAAGGGCAATAGTCCGGGTGAGAGACTTCGCTTGCTTGTTCGGGGTGTTTAGATTCCGACAGCGTAAGCATCTGATGTTTTAGAGCGAGGTCGAGTATTTTCTTCGTCTTGTCTCGAGGAAAAGAGTACGCTCGACCCATTTTTCTTATGAGAGATAGATCGGAGCCGCTCGATTTTCGCTTGCGTGACCTCTTAGCCCCGCTTTGTGGCTTTTGAGCGCTTTTTTCGCGTTTAGACTTGTTTCTGCCTCTGCGTCGAGCCTTTATAATAGGTTGACATGGAGTGGCATCTTCATCCTTCACAGCTTGTTGGAGGAGGCGTTGTGTTTTAGCTTTCTCGTAGATGGCCATTTCGCGGTTATGGTCATCTCGGACTTTTTGACCAGCTTCCCTTATAAATTTGTCCATTTGTTCTTCGAACGAAGGACTGGGCACTTTTGTATCTGGAACTTTTACTGGTTCAGGATTAACGTCCTCCCATTGAGCATCCGCTCCTTCATCGAAGTCATACACGACGTAGCAGCCATGGAGTAGCCCTCGTTTCTTGGACCGAATGTATCCAAGCCCGATTGTTTCCATTCTCCCATTAGGCAGCTTGTGTTGAGTCCCGGGAACGTTCCAGACTTTGTCATAGAACTTGGCTTTTTGAACGGTCTTCTTGAAGGATATCCCCTGGCGTTTCAGCAACCTCTTCAGGCCTTCTGTATAATATCTGGGGAGACGGATGGGCTGAAGCCTGTCAAGCGTAGGATCCGCGCCGTGCCAGATTTCTTTTTCCACTTTGGTTTCTTCAGAGCGGTAGAATAGAATTGCTTTTTCGCCTTCTCTCCTGGGAGGGACATAGAACGTCCGCAGCTCTTCTACACTGTAGATATTAAGTGCATCCAGTTCCTTATGATGTTTAAGCGGCACCATGACGACTTGTAGACTTTGCTCTTCGTCAGCGGACGTTTGTATTGAAGGTCGAGCAGAGAATACAGCATGGACCTCATCTTCCGAGTCGCTACCAAAGATCAACGTAGGAGCGGATGGTCCTGGCTTATTGTGTCGAGACGGCCCAGAGTAAACTATCTCTTCTTCTTCTTCGGTATCACTCCCGAAAACAGGAATGATGGCAGCGGCTTTGCTTTCTGGTTTGCGACATCTCTCTGTATCCTCGAAATCTGGCAAAAAGTACTTTGCATCTTCATATTTGCAAACCTCGTTCACAGAGAACGGGTTCAGTTCTCCTTCCACGGTATACTCGAGACCATCCTTAGAATACTTCATACACTGATGTTGCGTAGAAGGGATGATGTTGTACTCGTGTAACCATGGTCGGCCGAGCAGAGCATTGTAGCATGTCTTGGCGTCAATGACGTGGAACTTAATGTCCGTGACAAGTAGCCCAAGGCGTAGCGTCAGTATCACAGACCCAAGAGTTCTTGATGATTGGGAGTCGAACCCGGAGATGGTAATCTTATCCCGAGCAAGGTGCTGAACACTCATGCAGATTTCTTTTAACACCCGCACATTGAGGAGGTTAACGGAGGATCCATTGTCGATCAGGATTTTGCCTATCTTTATATCGTGACAGTATCCTGAGACATAAAGGGGGCGATTGTGTTCACACGTCCCAAGGAGAAGGTCTTCATCACCAAAAGCGACATCGACCATGTGCACTTCCTCCGATTCATCCTTCATCTTTTCTTCAGCCCGGAAATCTTGGAATTGTTCCGGCTCCTGTAGTGCTTTGATTAACGAATCTCTCGCCTCTTTTGATAGCAAAAGGGCGTCAAGAATGCTGAGCTGTGAGGGTAGCTTCCTAAGATGCGCTAAGACGTTATAATCCACCTTATTTCTCTTCGGCGGGTCTTTGGCGGCTAGCTCCTCCACAACTTGTTCATCCAGGGCGATCTCTTCAGGGACCATCTCTTTCCCTTTATCTTTTTTATTTGAGGGCCTGAGATTCTTTTCGGGCAGCGTCCGATTACGCAGCCGGATATTTTCGCAAACCTTCGGCTCTTCTTCTTTTCCCGAGGCGGACTATTTAAAGAGAGGGCCAAGCTCCAGCTCCTCATCAGAATCGCTCCCGAATGTAGGCACCTGTGATCCCCCGGCGTTAACCATGCGACAATCACCGATAGCTCTGTTAAACCCTTCGGTCATATTTTTCCGCTCCCGATGAGTTTTGCGCTTCTCCCGCTTAAAATGTTGTCGATGAGCAACATATCCTTGCCACCATCTATCGAAAGCTTTGCACTCTTCAGTGGGGTACGAAATCTTCTGATGATATAAGCAATAGGAGGGGTGCATTTCCATTTCACCAGTAATGTTTCCTTCGGAGGATGGTAGCTTCATACCCATTGATATTGCCTTAGCAAACCTTTTCCTCATCTTGAATTTGCTTTTGTCGGTAGTGGATGTATTTTGCTCCAGCGGGAGTGTCTCAGCTCTTTCGTCAAGTCGCTGGCGCTTGGCCCTTTCAAATATAGCCGTCTCGCGTTCTCGATCGGCTTTACTTTTCAACCGAGCTTCGTTAAGGAATGCGTCAATTACTTCATCTGATGGCCCCAGAATTTTTGGTTCGGGATCTGCCCCCAACTTTTCAGTGCAAGGAGTCTCTTCATCTTCTGTTAACGAATGGAAGATCATATGGCAGCTCGCTACGTATTCTTCAGATTCATCTGACGAACTTTCTCCCTCACCTTCCTCTTGAAAGACGTGGTTGAGAAACTCTTGGAGTGTAATGGGAGTCCGTGCTTTCTGGTTGTATTCCTCCAGCGCGTCAATTTGTTTTTGTAAGTCTGTGCGCTTATCACCAGGCTTTACAGACTTCTTAGATTTCTTCTTCTTCTTCTTCGAAGATTTTGACGGCTGGTTGCGAGTGCTTGGGCCACCACCATCGGTCTTTGGAGTTGTACGTGGCTTCAACATCCCCTCAATGACCTGCGGTTCCAACGGGTTCTTCCACTTGATCGCTGGGCATGCCTGAAGGTCGTTCAGCATTCTCTTTGTCTTAGCTGACAGCACAACCTCCCATGGGGCTTCTTCAACGAGAGAGCATGTTGCCCCCGGCATATTCATCCTTTTAGAGGCGTGAGGTTGCGGCGGACTCACCTTCCATCTATCGGATAAGGCGAACTTGCCCTGTTGGTACTGGTCTTCAAGCCAATTTTTGAAGACGTAGCAATTTTCGATCGGATGACCCAGTACCCGGTGATAGGGACAGTAGTTGGGCTCATTGACATCATTTGGTTGCGACGGACGTTTTGGCTCCGGCAGATTTATGAGTCGGTTGCGCAACGCCAGCTCAAATAATCTTTTCGTTTTATCTCGGGGAAACGAGTAGGGACGTCCTAGCCTCTCTTCAAGGGGTACCAGCGGACGCGTATTATTTTGACGAACAACCGGCTTGGAGTTACTCGGCTGTTGTTGATCATTAACGACAACGATCGCTTTTCCCTTCCTCTTTTCATTTTGGGAGTCCGGCTTTGGAAGAGGGGGTCTATGGCCCATCTGATCCATTTGCGCTAGCTTGTCAATCAAGGCCTGGAAGGTAGTCGGCTTGAAGAACATCATAAATTGCGAGATGGTTGCTTGCGGATCAAGGGTTCCCATAAACAAACCCACTGCAGGAGCTTCTTCAATGCGCTGCTCGCACTTTGACCATAAGTTCCGCCACCGTATAGCATATTGAACCCATGTCTCGCCTGGCTTTACCCTGGCGTTAATCAGTGCCGTCATCGGGGTGCATTCACTGGCGCTTGCAAAACGCTGGGTAAACAACAGCTCCATCTCCGCGAAGGTCTTGATAGAGTCGTTCGGGAGCTCAGAGTACCACTCGAACGCTGTATCTGATAAGCTTCCAACAAACTGGCGAAGCAACAGTTTGTCATCACCGCCGGTGTTGCCGCAGAGTGCCCTGAATTGGGCGACATGCTGGTGGGGATTGCCCGTCCCCTTATAGACATGGAATTTGGGAATTGTGTAGCCTGGCGGATACTTGATCTGGTTGTACCATCTTGGATATGGTCTTCCTGTTTTTACGACCTGGTCGGCTGCTTTAGTCGCATGATGAACCCGTATTTGCTGGGCTATGTACTCATCTAAGTCAGCTTTGGTGATTGTCTCCTCCTTAGCTGTTGACAGAGCTGGCGGAGGATTCGGCGTTTCTCCCCTATCGTCTTCAAGGACGATCGGGGGATCTTCGGCCGGAGGATCTTGTTGGATCATCATCCCCACCATGTCTTGGAACATGAGGCCCATATGGTTTATGTTGGCTGCTTGTTCAGCAGCCTCTTTATCCTTCTTCTCCAATATTCGACGAAGGAATTCGGCGTCAGTTTCTTGCTCCTGGCGTTCATCCGAAGATGTTTCAGGGTTTTCTTTAGGCCCAGTAAGTGTGGCCATCACGTTCATCATCTCTTGGAGCTTCTGCTGTTACTCCTGCGCTTTGGTCACCGATCGCGTGAGCGGTCTATGACCTGTTGATATGCGGCTGTCCTCTTTGCCGGACGCCATGTAGACGGTATGAACTATGATGCCCACGGACTTAGGGCGTTTGGGTTCATCACCTTTGATATTTGCCGTTGGAGTAAGGACTTTCTCCGACCTTCTTCTCTTATGGGCCGTTGTAGTTGAGGGAGCCGTTGCTTTGGGCACCCAAGTGGTCGTCACCTTCCGCTGCTTGATCGGGGAATTTTCTTCTTGCCGACCTTTCGACTTTTTGTGTTGGCGAGAGAAATTAGGATCAATCATAGATTCTCGGACTCGTCGCCATGTCTTGTAAATCCTGGAGGACAGCGATTGAGGAGGCTGCTCCGGCTTTTCTGCTTCCACGGCGGTCTCTACCAGTGGAGGAGATCTTTTAAGGACCACAGTTGGCGAGTTTCTGCGTATCCTGTTCAACAGCTCAAAGCTGTTCCCGGTTGGAACAGCAGCGTTAACTTCCACCGTTGGAGGTGGCGGAGTTATCCCAGAGGGGGAGTTTCCTCCAGTCTTCCTTATCCGGCGCCAGTGGCGTCGTCGGGCGCGACGAGTTGTCGGTATTGATTCAGAGACAGAAACAACTTCCTTTTGCCTCCTGTTCAGGTGTGGGGCTGTTGCCGGCGTCAGCCTATTGAAGACTGATGTCTTTTGAGCGGCAGGAGCAGGAGTGGGAGTTGGGACGGCCAGTCTTGTAAAGACCGATCTCTTAGCAGGAGAAGCCGCCTTGACGACTTCAGGTGCAGGTTTGGCTACTCTTTTTGGAATAACCTTTTCTGGGACTGCAAGTTTCATTGTGGGCCCACAGGAGTTTTGGCCCAGTCTGGAGAAGACCGAGGCATTGGTGTTGGGCGACCCGTTGAGAGGGGCCGCAGTAACTGTAAGTCGATCGAAGACCGACTTCTTAGGAGCTTCTGGTACGGGAACGGGGATGCTGAAGCTTGTTGGCGGAAGCATAGTTCCGAAAAACTGCCTCGTGGTGGTTTGAGTAATCTGCTCCACGGGCATCGTGAACAAAGAGGCCGCTTGGGACCCGTAGGTTATGCCCCCAGTTGAGGCAGGACGCAAGTTGCAGCTGCAGTTGGAGCACTTTGAACAGGTGGATGCCATTGCTGTTTTGTTTTCTGTGCGAAGCAAGAGACCAAATCTTAGTAACTTGAAACCTAAGGGCAACCATTAACAAACCGCAATTCGTTCATGAATATACGACACACGAAGTGTGGAGTGGAAAGAGGAAAAGGTCCCACCGGGCGTGCCAGAATCTGTTCCCCTCCGAACGACAGCCAGACGACGTGAGGACGTCTTGCCATGAGGTTTGGGGAAAATGCTATATGGTTTTATCCGTCTACCTCTCCGAATATGCCAAGTTGATTTATGGCACCGTGTATCGGAGGTTTAGACGGATGCGGCCGATGTAGCAGACTTCGTCAGATTCTCCCTCGTTTGAGGGGTTTTTGATTGTGGGGACGCTCTTCCCTGCAGGCGCAAGCCCCCGCAGTTAATTACACTACTGCATCGCGGTAGCCACTTTCTCCTTCTCCAGAATTTCACTTCGTGTCGTGTGTGTTTGTTTTGTTTGTGGTTGCTCGTGGATTGTATACGGAGACTATTTATTTCGTCGCCCGTAGGACGTGGATTAGTCCAAATCCATATTTTCTTAGATTTAGGTTTTGGGTTTTGGTTTAAGGATATGTTAGCCATATTTGAGTCTAAGATCAACTTAAACGTTTATTAAGGATACGCTAGTCTGATTTCCAGACTAAGATCAACTTAACGGGATCGTCTAGATCCATTTCCAGTTTAAGGACATGGTGGTCCATTGCATGTATGGCCGTCGGGACCCATCACCTCTCTGACGTCGTTGAAGGATTACAACTGTTAGTTATGTATATGCCCTAGAGGCCATTGTTGTACATATGATGTATATTATAATGGATGCTTGGATATATATAGAGATGACTTTCTTGCTCGTCATGATAGTATGCTATTTGGTTTCACTTTATCTTAACATGTTGACTTGTATTGGTTTACTGTTTTACTCTCACATGTTGATAAAACCCTTAGGATCTGTACTCGACTACTGGGACTATGATGAGATCATACTAGTGGGGCCTTGGTAGTCGATGAGTACATCCTATAACAGTTCCTAGTCGAGGGTATATCGAGACAGGGCATCGATACACCAGAGTAGACTAGCGTATACGCATCTTGACCCATATGATGGGCGATGGATGATCCCATATCCATCGGTGTTTGACATCAGAGATGGTGTACGGGTGCTCAGTGGAGACTGGGTACACTGGACGGACTCGCCGAGAACTCCCAGATGGTGATATACCACACGTCAGATGGCAGTTCTCCGGTGACACTGGTACAGGGTAGTCTGTAGACCCGAGATCGTCATGGAGTCTTGTGTGATTCCCACTGTGCTTTGATTTCCACCTTACCACGTCCAAGAGGGCGTGCAAAACGGTGGCTTTTGGGTACAGTCCCGAATCACATGGAGGCAATGAGCGATAGGAGGGGATTCGTCTCTCCCGGTATAGGGAGTTGATGTTGTGCTGTGTTCGATTGGCTATAACTGGAAGTCCCTGGCCAGGGCTGATATAGAGATTTACTGGTAAGTGTTACTAGTAGTTTCTCGACCCGTTATGAGCCACACATTGACACGACTTATCGGTTACTGGGGTCTAACGTATACTACCCCTAGACTTGATATGCGACATATCAGACGAACAGACCGGACTGTACGGAAGTGTTACTGATTGGATTCACAGGAGAATGCACAGGCTAGCTTGTTGATCTTCTGATCGCTCAATACCTGGGTGGCTGTTACGTTTAGCTGACCGCTTGCAGCTTGTGGGTGTTTGATATGATCATCACCTGCTACCGGCGTATTGATGATTCTTTAGAGTCCTACACAGAGGTTTCTTGGCTCAGGCGAAACGGAGTAGAGGCACATATGTGATATGCGCAGGACCGAGGATAATGCGATATGAGATACCGTATTATATTCTCGAGATATTTAGATATGAATCGGGTCATCGGATCAAGTGTTGGTTCGATGAATCGGTACATGATATATTAGTCGGTAATATTTGATATAGCCGGATCGTCGGATCAAGTGTTGATTCGATGATTTGATGTATAATAATATATATGATATATTGTATTACATTATCTAATATTGGCTCGCTTTATTATTTCATTTTCTCACTGGATGATACATTGACATATATGCGATATATGTTAATTGTATTATTTTCTTTTGTTGCAAATATATAATATATATGTGATATATATTATTGTGACATGATATGATTTATTGTTAAACATGTTTAAGGATGATTAAATGAGGTTAGGGTTTGATTAGGGTTAGATGCTTCATGCACCTTCTAGAAGCTTTATCTTTTGTCATGGTTAAGATATTTTTGATGACACATTTCTAACCCAACCAAACTCTAACTCTAGTTTATTCTCTACAAAATCTTAGCCACTCATCCTTGACCATGGTTTATATATCAATCATATACTTTTCTTTCTATTCATCACAAAAGAAAATTATGATTATCATTTTCCATTATCATCTTCTTCTCTCTTGAAAAAGCTCACTTGAAATTCTTTATGTGATGAATAAATATGAGAAAATGATTTAAAAAGAAAGCAAAAATACTACTCTCTCATCCTCATCTCATCTAGCCCATGAGATTAGTGTGATCATCTCTTTAGAGTGAGAAAGCTTGAGTCTTTGCAACTTCGACGTAGATCTTCGGAGATTTGGAACACTTCAAGATAGCATGGATCGTTCGAGTCGTGGAGCCTCTCATGAGTCCGGGAGATCGTGGATCGCGGCAAAGGGACTTCTACTCGGAGCTTGTGAAGCGAAGGAGCGGACTACAAAGGTTGTAATCCCTCACACTTAGATAAAAGTTATCATCTTGCATGTTTAACCCTAATAATCTTGCAAAGATCCCGGCTTTGGGTTGTTCGGCACGTCTAAATTTTTATCCGGGCTTGTTTGATGCCTTATGAACCTTCACAAGAGTGCCTAGGAACCCTACAGTGGTATCAGAGCCTAGCTAGAGTATTAGGCGACGTGTTTACGAAGTTAAAACTCCGATCGAACCCGTACCGACGTAAATAGACCCTTCTCTGGAAATTTTTCAAAAACTGGGTTTTTCTGAATTAAAAATACGTAAAAAAATCAGCAGGGAATTCTAAGAATTACCATGAAACACGGGCCCACAATTCCTCTAAACGGCGGCGGAACCGCGGCGAAAACATGCTTTTCGCGGCGGTTCCGCGGCGGAATTGTGGATTGGTGACACGTGTTTTTCATGGTAATATCCGTAGGTGCTTGTTGATGCTTCTGGGTATTTTTAATCTGTTTTAAGTGTTAAGACTTCTGGGGTTTGTTTTGTAATAGTAGATTCGGTCGGAATATTTAAATTCGTATTTCTTTCCAGATATTTAGAAATTGTTAAAAAGTTCGAACGGATATCATTAACTCACTTTTTCCCGGCACGTAAAACTTTCAAGTGTTGAATTTTTATCGGGTTTAAATCTTTCGGAAAAATTGTACAAGTTAAGCGGTGGACTCTAGAAGACAACAAACCTTAACTCGATTATGTGACCGTCTTGAACTGCCTTTTGAACCTTCGGGTTTGGGGCAGTACGGCGTGCCACATGTGAGGCGTTGGCTTGACCCTTCTACGGCTGGATCACCGGTACTGTGACATATTCTGGGATTATTTGAACTCCGCTCAAGTGTTGAGCACTTTAGGAAATTTTGGGTATTTGATTATCTGTTCGAAAAGTTTAATACTGTCTATTTATCTGGAATGTGATACAATATGTGGAATTCATAGAGTTAGGCATGAAATGCGGAGTATGTGATATTTCGGATTTATGATGTCTAAAGTGATTGTGAATTCCAAATATTGTAGTTTTACACTTTCTTTTCTGTGACCGTAAGTGTAATATGTGATATCGCCGGTTTCGTTGCTATATGTCAACGACAATTGGGATGCGCATATTTACTTACGTTGATGATATGTGATATTATGTGTTGCTGTGATATGTTATATTGGATCGTCGCGTTCTGAATAGCCGGGGGTTTTATGTGAGATGAGGGTTTTTATTTTCATTCATGTAAAATTCATTTGTAATGTAATATTCTTTTATTTGGGGCACTTCCAGGTTGAGGTTGATGTCACCCTTGTATATTATTTACTTTTCCGCATTAGGTAGACCCAAGGTGGGGAGCACAAGTAACCGGGTTCTAGGGTCCAGTGGGAGGCCATCTCGAGGAGTCGAGACCGGGTCTCCTAACCCTAGAATTGGCAGTGTTACTTGCCGCTCTCGTAGGGGTCTTGGGATGTGGGTTTGGCTATTCGTCGCGACTGTGTAATCCGTGTTTTATACAGGCTCGTATTGAAAAGACGGACATCCTAGTATATCCAATATTTCATATATGTTCTTCTGCTGCAATGTTCTGTGATGTGATCATATTACTGCATGAGACGAATGCTTATACTATATATATATGCTGATATATAAATATTACTGCTTTCGTTTCTTCTGTGATGCTTAGGAAGCATAAGCTGATGGGATTTTTATTAATAAGATTAATAAAAAGAAAAGAAACCTAAAGATGTTGTAGAATCAAAATTTTATAAAAGGGTAGCTACAGTTTTGCTTTGCACAGTGATATATATGATATATCCTGCACTTTATTCGATGGGGAAAGAGCCGACGATCCCTTCACCGGGAGTGACCTCTTTAGCGAAACTGGCAGATGCTACAAAACTCGGTTTGTCTTTTGATTGCTTTTAGAGTTTTGCTTTGCACAGCGGCATATATGATATATCCTGCACCTTATTCGTTGAGGAAAGGGCCGACGATCCCTTCACCGGGAGTGACCCCTTTAGCGAAACTAAGAAAAAGCCTCAAAAACACTCCTTTTCAAAAACACATGATTCTACAACGATATCAAGTTCATTACGCTCGGGGTTTTCTGAAAAACCTGCGTAGCCCTCCGTCATTTCAGATAGATATTATTTAGTATTCGTGCTACGTTTGTTGGCCTGCGTCAAGACGTGGTGTGCGGTAGCTAACTAGTATTTATCTATTTATGCATATGATGCAGATTGGATTAGGGTAGTCGTACGACTTTGTTGGCTTGCGTCAAGGGTCGTGCGGGTGGGTTTAATTCAATCAAGAAATGACGGGTTGTACTTGACTAGCGCGCTATGGTTTGTTGGCCTGCGTCAAGGTTATAGAACGCTAGGGGCAAAATATTATCGGGAATTTCATGTGTTGAAATTTGCAATGAGATTTCATACCTCCTATGAGATAGTTGGATCCCGATACCCACTGCGAGTAAGTGTTACTCCTGGGAGAGTTTTACACAGGACAATTAGTCATTCAAGTAGGTGTCTAGAAAAGTGTTAACGGGGTTACGCCTCTGGGAAAACGAGGTTTACTTTAATTACGTCCATGCGAAAGCACGGGGAACCTCCCTCAAAGTACCGACACTGATCTGGCTGAAAGATTGACGAAATTGTAGGGTGTAATTAATCCCGGCTAATCTTACCTTTTAGGGTTTTAAGGTAGATTTGATAAAAACAGTGGGAGACATCCTGATTAGATAAGATAATAACCAATCTAATTTTGCAAGAGCATACGCTAAAGTGTTTTTCTTCTCTCTCTCTCCAGGTAGCGACCATGTCAGGCCATAATCAAGATAATAATATGGATGTATTGACTGAACCCGATTATTGTACTGAGCAAGGGAACGTTGGACCCGTTCTTTCTTATAAGAGTTATAAGACTGAACAGGAAACAGGAGAATATCTGGATTCTCAAGCCGCCCAAAAGAACATGCATGTTGATGCATCTTCTTCGGGTGTGTTAGTTATTGAGAACTGTTTCTCAGTTCACCCTACGTCCTGGGTGTTAGATACCGGATCAGGATCCCACATATGTAAACAGTTACATGGGCTACGTAAAGGTAGAGAACTGGGAAAAGGTGATCATTCCATTCAAGTAGGGAACGGTGCAAATGTTGCAGCCAAAGCAGTTGGCGAATATCACCTGGTATTACCAAGTCGTAATACACTGATTCTAAATGAGTGCTATTATATACCGAACATGATGTGCAACATTATATCAGTTTCTTTATTAAGTAAAGAAGGATATAATTTTTTAGTAAAGGATAATGTTATGAACATATTCCTAGATCAAAAGTTGATTGCATCAGGCTTGTTACATAATGGCATATTCATTCTAAATCAGAATACAGTCCTGAATATACAAAACACACACAAGAGGAAAAGTTCAGATATGAACGAATCCTACTTGTGGAATTGTAGACTTGGTCATATCAATACGACATGACTGACTAAGTTACATAAGGATGATTATTTGAATCCGTTCGAATTATCATCTTATGATACTTGCTATTCATGTCTCAAAGGAAAAATGACCAAAGCTCCGTTTAGTGGACACGGAGAAAGAGTTACTGAACTCTTAGGACTAATACATAGTGATGTTTGTGGTCCCATGTCTACGCATGCCAGGAACGGTTCTTCCTACTTCATTACATTCACTGACGATCTCTCAAGATTCGGATATGTGTTCCTGATGAAACACAAGTCTGAAGCTTTTGAGAAATTCAGAGAATATAAGCACGAAGTAGAGAATCAAACGGGCAAAAGTATTAAGATTCTTCGATCTGATCGAGGAGGTGAATACTTAAGCAGTGAGTTCCTAGATTATCTAAAAGAGAATGGGATTCTCTCTCAGCTTACTCCTCCTTATACACCACAGCACAACGGTGTATCGGAACGTAGAAATCGTACCCTATTAGATATGGTGCGCTCGATGACGAGTACAGCTGAGTTACCTATTTCCTTCTGGGGGTATGCACTGGAGACA
The DNA here is from genome assembly GCA_030015575.1 of Agapanthus africanus. Taxonomy (NCBI): domain Eukaryota; kingdom Viridiplantae; phylum Streptophyta; class Magnoliopsida; order Asparagales; family Amaryllidaceae; genus Agapanthus; species Agapanthus africanus. The sequence goes on along the minus strand of JASDDO010000016.1, from coordinate 354,327,237 downwards.
GCTGCAGACCTATTGAATATGGTTCCTACCAAATTTGTGCCAACCACTCCATATGAGATATGGAAAGGAAAGAGACCATATCTTAATTATGTTAGGATATGGGGTTGTCCGGCATATGTGAAAACACAAAATCCGGACAAACTCGGCGCAAGGTCTATTCTGTGCAAGTTTATTGGATATCCCAAACATTCGCGCGGGTATATCTTCTACCACACCGAAGAACAAAAGGTGTTTGTTTCTCGGCAAGCCACCTTTTTAGAAAAGGAATTTCTTGAAAAAGAAATTAGTGGCTCTGAGGTAGAACTGGAAGAAGTTCCAGCAGAACAAACTACAACAGATGATTTAGTGGAACCAGAGGATTCAGTAGTACCCGACGAACCCCAGCCTCTCCGCCGATCTAGTAGGGTTTCTCGTCCACCTGAGAGATACTACGGTTTTCTCATTGATGGTGGAAGCGAGGATTGCATCATGGATGATGATGACCCCACTAGTTTCGAGCAGGCCATCACGAGTGGTGACTCTGTGAAATGGCTGGATGCAATGCGATCTGAGATGGAATCCATGTACACAATAAAGTATGGATTTTGGAAAATGCTCCTGAAGGGGTAAAACCCATTGGGAGCAAGTGGATTTTAAAAGGAAATTTGGTGTAGATGGAAAAGTTGAGACTTTCAAAGCTAGACTTGTAGCAAAGGGTTTTCGTCAACGACCAGGTGTGGATTATGACGAAACCTTTTCTCTAGTGGCTATGCTTAAGTCCATCCGGATCTTACTTGCCATTGCTGCATACCATGACTACGAAATCTGGCAAATGGATGTTAAGACCGCCTTTCTAAACGGTGATTTAGAAGAGAGCGTGTATATGACTCAGCCAGAGGGCTTCGTAGATAGTGGGAGCAGCAGAAAGGTGTGCAAGCTGCTTAAATCCATTTATGGGTTAAAGCAAGCATCGCGGAGTTAGAACATCTGTTTTGATGTTGTAGTCAAAGAGTTTGACTTCATCAAAAATATAGATGAACCTTGTATCTATAAGAAGGTAGCAGAGGGTAAGGTTGTCTTCCTCGTATTATACGTGGATGACATACTCTTGATAGGAAATGATATTCCTATGCTGCAATCAGTCAAGCTCTTCTTATCACAGAGATTCTCAATGAAAGATCTAGGTGATGCCTCCTGCGTATTGGGAATCATGATCTATAGAGATAGATCTAAACGGATACTGGGATTGTCCCAATCCAGGTACATTGACACCATACTAAAGAGGTTTAGTATGGAAGAATCCAAGCGTGGGAACCAACCCACGATCTCTGGACTCACTCTCTCCAAAGAGATGTCTCCCAAGACTGATTTGGAGAGAGCTCGCATGCAAGGGATACCCTATGCTTCGGCAGTAGGCTCTATCATGTATGCGATGCTATGTACCAGACCCGATGTAGCATACTCACTAAGTGTAGTGAGTCGGTATCAAGCGGATCCTGGAGAGAGTCATTGGACAGCAGTGAAGAACATTCTCAAGTACTTACGAAGGACTAAGGAGATGTTCTTGGTGTATGGTAATGGAGAACTCCAGGTGGAGTCCTTTACCGATTCCAGCTTCCAAAGTGATAAGGACGACTCTAAGTCGCATTCGGGTTTTGTCTTTACCCTCAATGGAGGGGCGGTATGTTGGAAGAGTTCCAAACAGGATACCGTTGCAGACTCGACGATGGAGGCTGAATACATCGCTGCCAACGATGCTGCCAAAGAGGCTGTCTGGATCAAGAAGTTCATTAGTGAACTTGGTGTGGTTCCATCCATTGAGCATCCAATACCTCTGTATTGCGATAACAATGGAGCTGTGGCGTTAGCCAAGGAACCCAGGTCCCATCAAAAGTCCATACATATTCTGAGGCGGTATCACCTGATCAGGGAGATAGTTGATCGCCGGGAGATCGAGGTCAGGAGAGTAGATACGAAGGACAACACTGCGGATCCATTCACGAAGGCTATTCCCCAGATACAGTTTGAGAGATTATTCGGGATGCTAGGTATGAGATACTACAGCAGCTGGCCTTAGTGCAAGTGGGAGATTGTTAGTTATGTATATGCCCTAGAGGCCATTGTTGTACATATGATGTATATTATAATGGATGCTTGGATATATATAGAGATGACTTTCTTGCTCGTCATGATAGTATGCTATTTGGTTTCACTTTATCTTAACATGTTGACTTGTATTGGTTTACTGTTTTACTCTCACATGTTGATAAAGCCCTTAGGATCTGTACTCGACTACTGGGACTATGATGAGATCATACTAGTGGGGCCTTGGTAGTCGATGAGTACATCCTATAACAGTTCCTAGTCGAGGGTATATCGAGACAGGGCATCGATACACCAGAGTAGACTAGTGTATACGCATCTTGACCCATATGATGGGCGATGGATGATCCCATATCCATCGGTGTTTGACATCAGAGATGGTGTACGGGTGCTCAGTGGAGACTGGGTACACTGGACGGACTCGCCGAGAACTCCCAGATGGTGATATACCGCACGTCAGATGGCAGTTCTCCGGTGACACTGGTACAGGGTAGTCTGTAGACCCGAGATCGTCATGGAGTCTTGGGTGATTCCCACTGTGCTTTGATTTCCACCTTACCACGTCCAAGAGGGCGTGCAAAACGGTGGCTTTTGGGTACAGTCCCGAATCACATGGAGGCAATGAGCGATAGGAGGGGATTCGTCTCTCCCGGTATAGGGAGTTGATGTTGTGCGGTGTTCGATTGGCTATAACTGGAAGTCCCTGGCCAGGGCTGATATAAAGATTTACTGGTAAGTGTTACTAGTAGTTTCTCGACCCGTTATGAGCCACACATCGACACGACTTATCGGTTACTGGGGTCTGACGTATACCACCCCTAGACTTGATATGCGACATATCAGACGAACAGACCGGACTGTACGGGAGTGTTACTGATTGGATTCACAGGAGAACGCACATGCTAGCTTGTTGATCTTCTGATCGCTCAATACCTGGGTGGCTGTTACGTTTAGCTGACCGCTTGCAGCTTGTGGGTGTTTGATATGATCATCACCTGCTACCGGCGTATTGACGATTCTTTAGAGTCCTATACAGAGGTTTCTTGGCTCAGGCGAAACGGAGTAGAGGCACATATGTGATATGCACAGGACCGAGGATAATGCGATATGAGATACCGTATTATATTCTCGAGATATTTAGATATGAATCGGGTCATCGGATCAAGTGTTGGTTCGATGAATCGGTACATGATATATTAGTCGGTAATATTTGATATAGCCGGATCGTCGGATCAAGTGTTGATTCGATGATTTGATGTATAATAATATATATGATATATTGTATTACATTATCTAATATTGGCTCGCTTTATTATTTCATTTTCTCACTGGATGATACATTGATATATATGCGATATATGTTAATTGTATTATTTTCTTTTGTTGCAAATATATAATATATATGTGATATATATTATTGTGACATGATATGATTTATTGTTAAACATGTTTAAGGATGATTAAATGAGGTTAGGGTTTGATTAGGGTTAGATGCTTCATACACCTTCTAGAAGCTTTATCTTTTGTCATGGTTAAGATATTTTTGATGACACATTTCTAACCCAACCAAACTCTAACTCTAGTTTATTCTCTACAAAATCTTAGCCACTCATCCTTGACCATGGTTTATATATCAATCATATACTTTTCTTTCTATTCATCACAAAAGAAAATTATGATTATCATTTTCCATTATCATCTTCTTCTCTCTTGAAAAAGCTCACTTGAAATTCTTTATGTGATGAATAAATATGAGAAAATGATTTAAAAAGAAAGCAAAAATACTACTCTCTCATCCTCATCTCATCTAGCCCATGAGATTAGTGTGTTCATCTCTTTAGAGTGAGAAAGCTTGAGTCTTTGCAACTTCGACGTAGATCTTCGGAGATTTGGAACACTTCAAGCTAGCATGGATCGTTCGAGTCGTGGAGCCTCTCATGAGTCCGGGAGATCGTGGATCGCGGCAAAGGGACTTCTACTCGGAGCTTGTGAAGCGAAGGAGCGGACTACAAAGGTTGTAATCCCTCACACTTAGATAAAAGTTATCATCTTGCATGTTTAACCCTAATAATCTAGCAAAGATCCTGGCTTTGGGTTGTTTGGCACGTCTAAATTTTTATCCGGGCTTGTTTGATGCCTTATGAACCTTCACAAGAGTGCCTAGAAACCCTACAGTGGTATCAGAGCCTAGCCAGAGCATTAGGCGACGTGTTTACGAAGTTAAAACTCCGATTTAAGAGAGCAGCTGTGCTCAGTCAATTTAATTTGAGGACTTACGGCCATGATTGGGCTAAGTCCAGTTGAAAAATATTCAACGCTTTTATTTGTTTTTGGCCTATTAGGCCTATGCTAGGGCTTTGCCCATGTTTAAGTAATGCATTGCATTACTTTTGGTCTCTGTTGGACCTTTATTTGGGCTCTGCCCCTTTTAAAATAATGCATTGCCTTATTTATTATTTTGTTTGGGCTCTGCCCATTTATAAATGATGCAGGGCATCAATTTTGTTTGGGCTCTGCCCTTTTTATTGCATTGCAATTTAATTTGGTCTACTAGGCCTTTCTGATTTGGGCCTGGCCCTTTAGTAAAAGAAATGCATTGCATTTTTCAGGCGCTTTGCGCCAATCACTGAGCGCAAGCGCTTGTGGTGATGACACGTGTCACGCAAGCGCAGTGCGCTGCGCCTGTGTGCTGCTGACACGTGGCGCGCTTTGGTGAGTTGCGCCAATTTCAGAGACCAAGGCTCTTTCTTAAAGCGCATAGCGCAAATGATTCAGATGTTGACACGTGGCGCTCTCTGGTGGCTTGCGCCAACCCGGGAGCGCAACAGTGCAGTTTCTGCAAGTGCAAGGCACTATTTCAATAATCTTGAGAATCTTTAAGATTCCAGAACCAATGGTTCATAAGAAAGTGCAAAGCACTGTTTGATTTCTTGATCCAATTTAGATCAAAGAAAACAAGTTTTTTCTTCTTTTTCTTGTTTTCAGAGAACCAGTGGTTCATAAAAGAGTGCAAAGCACTTATTATTATATGAAGATCATTGATCTTGTTCTTAGATCAATGATCTATTAGAAGAAATTCTTCTATTTTATGATGGTTTTTTACCTTTTTCTTGAAATTTCTTCAGAGTTCTCTCTGTTTTGAAGTTCTCAATCTCTCCAATGTTGATGATTTTGATTTGGGGTCTAGGGGCCTTTATATAGTGCCCATAAATTTATTAAATTTGTTAAAAAGATCTTTCTCTGAGTGATTTGGGGAATTTTCACCTCCGTTGGATCTTTGATCCAAGGGCTTCTGTTTTACAGAAGGCAATCTTCTTGTTTTAACAAGAACAGAAAAATCTTGCTAGAATTTAATTCTGTTTGGCGCAAACGCCCCAGTGCATGACACGTGTCAGCAGCGCAGAGCGCAGCGCAACTGTGCTTGCGCAACTGCGCTGACACGTGTCGCGCAGCACACGGCGCAGCGCATCTGCGCTGACACGTGTCGCGCAGCGCAGCGTTTGCGCAACTGAAGCGCAGCTTCTTTTAATTTTGTTTTAAATAGAGTTTTGCTCTGATTGGGCGCGCTGCCTTGTGCGCTGCGCTGGCGTATCAGCTTTCGACACGTGGAGCGTTGCGCGCAGCGCAAAGAATTTGAAGCGTTGCTTCGAATTTTGAATTTTAAAATTTAAACAGAGCTTTGCTCTGATTGGGGGAAACAATGCGCTTCTTTAAATTGGAGCGCTAGGAGCGCTGTGGCGCTGTACGCCAGTCTTGGCGCGCTAAGGCTCTTTTTAGGCAGCTTTGATTAGTTCTTTGTTCTGAGAATTAAACTCTCGTTTTTAAGAGACTTTGTTTCATGGATCTGAAAACTATGTTCTTCTCTTTTTATGAGATATTATGATCTCTTTGTTTTTGTGAAAGACTTTGTCTTTATTTTATACATCTATGATCTGAAGAGAATTAAGTTTTTCTCCCTCCCTTTTTATGATGAGATGCTCCAATCTCTTTTTGTGAAAGACATCTATCTTATAGATCTATGATTTAGAAAGAGAACTAAGTTCTTCTTCATTTTGATGAGATGCTTTGATCTCTCTGTTTTATTTACCTTGAAGAAATTCTTTTTCCGAGAGCTTGCTCTTCTCTTTGAAATTTCTCAAAGTTTGTGTGTGTGTGTGTGGGAGGGGGGTTCTCTGTGTCAGACTTGAAGTCTTGGGTCCTTTATATAGAGGAGGCAGATTTGTTGAATCAGTTGAAGAGATATTTTCTCTAATTGATTTGGGGATGTTTCCCACCGTTGGATTTTTGATCCTAAGGCTTCTGTTTTATAGAAGGCAATCTTCTTGTTTTTAACAAGATTGGGAAAATCTTTCTCCATACAGAACTTATTCTGTATCTTGGTGATTTTTAATCACCATTGGATCTTTGATCCAACGGTGCTCTAATTTTTAGAGGTAACTTGATGATTTTTAGTCAACTTTGTTGGATCTTTGATCCAAGGGTGGGGAACATTTAGTTCCAGCGCTAGCGCTCTCGTGCTTTGCAGGTGAGCGCTGCATCAGAGTCTTTGACTCTTGGTGCTAGCGCACTTAGCGCCAGCGCTCTCGTGCTTTGCACGTGAGCGCTGCATCAGAGACTTTGACTGTTAGCGCTGGCGCTGCTGGCGCCAGCGCTGCTCGCGCTAGCACTCTCGTGCTTTGCATGTGAGTGCTGCATTAGAGTCTTTGACTCTTAGCTCTAACGCATTTAGCGCTAGTGCTTTTATGAAGCTCCGCTTCATTTAAAATTTCAAAATTTGAACAGAGCTTTGCTCTGATTGGGGGAAACAATCCCAATAAAAGAATGACTTGGGAGAGAAATTTTGACTTGTCCTGATTAGACCAAAAGGAATGTGTTTCTCCGGTGATAAGAAAGTTGACAATATCAGCGAACCAGGGTTCGATTGATACAGAGAGAAGTTGTTCGTCAGGGAATTGCTCGTTGATTGGAATTTCCTCAGTTGGTGCATTTGTTAAGCGAGACAAATGATCGGCAACAACATTGTCGGTTCCCTTCTTATCCTTGATGGTCAAATCAAATTCTTGAAGAAGGAGAATCCAACATATCAATCTGGCTTTGGAATCCTTTTTTGCAAAGAGGTGCCTAAGTGCAGAATGATCAGTGTAAATCGTGACATGGGTCCCGATCAAGTAAGGACGGAAATTTTCATGAGCGTACACAACAACCAAGAATTCTTTTTCTGTGGTTGTGTAATTCAGTTGTGCGTCGTTCAGTGTCATGCTCGCGTAGTGGATAACATGCGGCTTCTTTTCAAACCGCTGTCCTAAGACAACGCCTATCGCAAAGTTAGAAGCATCGCACATTAGCTCAAAAGGTTCATTCCAGTCTGGTGCACTTAAGATCAGAGCGAAAGTGAGTTCTGATTTTAAAAGCTTGAACGCATGAAGGCACTCAGAATTGAAATCAAAGGGAGTATCCTTAGCCAGCAAGGAAGTCAAGGGTCTAGCCAGTTTGCTAAAATCCTTGATGAAACGCCTGTAAAAACCGGCGTGGCCTAAGAATGCCTTGATGTCACGGACAGTCCGTGGAGGTGGGAGGCTTGACATGACATCGATCTTTGCTTATCGACTTCAATGCCATTTTCAGAAATGATATGGCCTAACACAATACCATGTTTGACCATGAAATGATACTTCTCCCAATTGAGTGTGAGGTGTTTTTCCTTGCATCTTAACATGACCAGTTCAAGATGCCTCAACCACTCAGAAAATGAATCTCCAAAGATGGAGAAATCATCCATAAATACTTCCAAGAATCACTCTACCATGTTAGAAAAGATGCTCATCATGCACCGCTGAAATGTTGCAGGTGCATTACACAGCCCAAAGGGCATGCGACGGTAGGCGAATGTGCCAAAAGGAGAAGTAAAGTCGTTTTGTCCTGATCCTCCGGATCGATCGGGATTTGATTGTAGCCGGAATGCCCATCTAAGAAACAATAGTAGGCATTTCCGGCCAGGCGTTCAAGCATTTGATCAATGAAGGGCAGCGGGAAATGATCCATGCGAGTGGTGCGTTGAGCTTTCTGTAATCAATACAGACTCTCCATCCCGTTTGTGTGCGGGTTGGGACTAGCTCGTTTGCTTCATTCGTGATGACAGTGATACCCAATTTTTTTGGCATAACATGAATGGGGCTTACCCACTTGCTATCAGAGATGGGATAAATGATCCCATTGTCAAGACACTTTAGCATTTCATTTCTCACCGCTTCTTTCATTACCGGGTTAAGCCGGCGTTGAGGATCCTTGAAGGGCTTGGAATCATCAGTCATATGGATTCGGTGCTGACAGATAGCAGGGCCGATTCCTTTGATATCAGCCATTGACCACCCAATTGCTTTCATGTTCTTTCTCAGAATGTCCATGAGGGCCAACTCTTGCTCAGGCGCAAGATCGGTTGCGATTATAACTGGAAGCGTTTCATTATTTCCCAAGTACGCATACTTGAGGTGGTCAGGAAGAACTTTGAGGTCGAGTTTTGGTGGCTCCTCCATAGATAGTCGCATTTCAGGGGCCGGTTCGTTACGAAGTGGTTCAAATTGGGGCCTCCAGTGTGCATCGGAAGCCTGTTCAGGACTTAGCTTCTCAAGGAAAAGAAGCTCCTCAGAAAACAGTTCTTCAAACGTTTCTTCAAGACACTCATTTTTGAAGTCAAATGTCCACTCCTCAGACATATCGTATACAGCGTTGACTTCAAAAGTGTCGTCGTGTTTCTCGCTCGCTTGGTTTCCTAGCGTGAAGATGTTGAGATCAACTGTCATGTTTCCAAATGAGAGTTTCATGGATCCATTATGACAATTGATCAACGCGTTGGATGTGGATAGGAAAGGCCGTCCCAGTATAACTGGAATTTGACTGCTGGGATTGGTGACGGGTTCAGTCTCCAACATAATGAAGTCTACGGGAAATATGAATTCCCCGACCTTGATTAGAACATCATCGATTTCTCCCCTCGGTACCTTTGTTGATCGATCTTCCAGTTGCAGAGTCACTCTGGTCGGCTTGAGTTCTCCCAATCCTAGTTGTTTGTAAACTGAGTATGGGAGAAGGTTCACACTTGCCCCTAAGTATAATAAGGCACGATTGATTTGCTTGTCCCTGATAGTGCAAGAAATAGTAGGACAGCCAGGGTCCTTATATTTTACCGGAATGGATTTGGACAAGACATCGCTTAGAGTGGCCGTCAAGAAGACTGTTTTAGGCACATTCGTGCGTCGTTTTTGCATGCACAAATCCTTTAGGAATTTTGCATACGCCGAAACTTGCTAGACCACGTTCAACAACGGAATGTTAACGTCACAGCGTTTGAAAACCTCTAACACCTTTTCCATACTTACAGAAGGCTTCTGGTATTTCAACCTATTAGGATAGGGAGCCTTAGGCCCAAACACGAAGTTTGGAGAAGTTGCAGATGGAATAGGTGCAGACGGCGAGAGTGTTCTTGCTGGATCATCAGGGTGGACATGCGGCGAATTCTCAAGTTGCTTTGAAGGATGTGCAGCAGATGACGATGAAGATGGAGAAGAAGAAGGTAATGAAGATGATGAAGGATCACAATGAGGAACAGAAGATGAGATACGTGCTGGTAAACTGACAACCACACATTTGGATGAGTCGTTGGGGTTGACAATCTTGTTGTCAATCGTACGTCCTGATCTGAGGACGGTGATGGCGTTCGCATTCTCAATATTGTTCTGCTGAACAATATGGGTGTCGTTGTTTCTCTGCTCTCTTGGATTCATCACGGGTTGAGAGGAAAATGTTCCCTTTTCACGTTCATTAATTGTAGCAGCAAGCTGACCGATTTGGATTTCCAGTCTGGCTATCGCTTGAGTGTTAGCGCTATGCAACTAACCAGATGTTTGCATAAAAGTAGCCAGACTAGACGAAGTCTGCGCAGAAGTTTTAATCAAAGCTTCCAATCCTTTTTCAATGGATGTCACTCTCTTGTCGTCTTGGGCAAACCCAGGGGGTGTAAAGTTTGGGTTGGGCTGATTCGGCTGTTGGGGCTGGTTGGTTGAGTATCCCAATTTCTGGTTTTGAAAGTTTGAATTTTGAAATTGTTGGAAATGCGGGTTTGAATTGTTGTTTTGAAAAGGTGCCTGATTCCAAGAAAAATTAGGATGATTCTTCCAACCAGGGTTGTACGTCTGTGCGAAGGGATCGTTCCTGGGACGCTGGTTTTGATACAGCGCATTAACGTTTTCAGGTCTCTGGGACCCAACGAGAAACGGACATTCTTCCGTTATGTGTCTAGGATGCTTACAGTTAGCACACAAACTCTGAGAAATTTGATTGACCGGTAGCGGTGAATTTTTTCCCTCTATTGCTTCCATTCGCCGTACAAGAGCAGCGATTTTTGCTTCGGCAATGTGTGCACCGTTCCTAGTCACAGATGGTTTCTCACTCACACTCTCCCACTGAATGGTCTTATCAGCTAGTTCTTCCAAAAATTTCCATGCGTCCTTAGTACCATAGCTCAGGAATTTTCACTGACATATGGATTCTAACATCATGCGGGAACTGGAGTCTAAACCTTTATAGACAATCTGACATAACCTCCACTGTTCTAACCCTTGATGGGGACACTTGACTAAGATGACTTTGAACCTTTCTAAGCATTTCCAAAAAATTTCACCCTCTTTTGGTTTGAAATTGTGGATTTCATTTCGAATTCGCACGGTTTTATGAATAGGGTAAAATTTCTTTAGAAAACTTTCACAAAGTCGTCCCATGTCGTGATTGATCGAGCTGGCAAACTGTTTAACCAACTTTTCGCATTATCCTTAAGCGCAAAGGGAATTAATTTGAGCTTAACGACATCCTCACCCACTCCGTGAATTTTCATCAGTACACACTCCTTCAAATTCACTGATTAGAAGGTAAGCATCCTCGGACTCGAGTCCGTGGAATTTTGGGAGTAGTGGTATGAATTGCGGCTTGATTTCATAGTTGTTTGCCGCAATGGTGGGAAACACTATGCATGAAGATAGGGATGAACGGTGTGGGTAGCATCTGTCTTATAATGCCGCCTCCTGTTGTTCCACGATCGTTTGTTCCGTCATTGTCGATGGTGTAGGAGAAGAAGGTGAGGGTGAAAGAAGTGTAGGATCGGATGGCTCCGATGAAGCAGAAGGTAAGAAGGTCTCGGAAGGTTCCGAGGAATCAAAAGGTGTAGAAGAGTCGGAAGATACAGTCATAAACCAGACTAATCGAGATTGTGAATCTCTAGTTCAAGCTAACATGCACTATCCGGAAGTGGTAGGGAAAGAATGAGGAAATGGAGGAAAAGGTGTTGTTAACCAAAATATTCACAACAACAAATATCACACAAAAAGGTATAACAAGAACACAAATAAGACACACTGCATACACCTAAACAGTCTAGGGTTACCTAGGTTAACTAGACCTGCTAAAAAAACTTGCTTTGTGAAGTAAAAATGTACCGTGAAACGGGCCCAAGATAGACTGATCGAGAATCCAGGTAAGTGCAGAGAAGAAGGGAGGTTGTCCCTCGCTTTCGCGAGCTTCCTTAATTAGAATAACCTTCTCTCTTTCGGCGGTTGCATCTTTCACACTTTCCTAGACACTTCTTGAACAATGTACCGATGGGCGATATTCGAAATACACTTAACTTACCTTAGTGAGTGCGAAGTCCTTAGAGGCTGAAAGTCTAATTTCTTTTAATGTTAATGGGGGTGTGAAAAATATGCTCGTTCTTTGTGGTTTGTGGGCCATGGAGAAGGGTGATGAAATCCCTTACCGTATCTTATTGGGGTTCTTTTGCCCTTAAGTCCGTATTAAAGTTATGCAATGCGCAATTCAATGAAAAAGTTTGTTCAACACATCACGCAATCATTTTTTATGTTTAAAAGCGGCGCTGCAACAAAATACAGGTTAGTTCCTTTGGCGTTTGGCACCGTGCTTGCAAAGAATCCTGCAAAGATAGAGTAGTGGATGCGTCGGATTTGAGAAGAAGGTGTTTTAAGGAATATGTACCGATGGAATTTTGGGTTAAGAAACCCCCATTTGACTTGAATCCGTTCGGCTCGAAAGGTTCGCTTGCGCGGGTCAATCTACCCGGATCTTTGGCACTGTATCCTGTTATCACCTTGGCTTTGAGCGCACCCCTTTCTTCGCCCAATCGCTATTCGTAAATTCCTTGTATCTGAAAATGTCGTAAAAACGGCGATTTTAGTACGAAAATCGATATGTGTGGCCAAATCCCTGCATACTAAAAATAATAGAAATCAAACAATACAATTGAGAAATAGAGAACATGAGAAAATTTGGAAGCAATAGGAAGTGTTTGGGCCGGCGAGCTCGGATAATTCAATGATGTCGCCGGTCCAATCAATAAGACGAGGCTCCAATTTCCTTCTGTGGTCTCCGTTTCTTAGTATTTTCTCATTTATATTGTTTGATTTTTCTAAATAGTTTTGTGGTGTTAGCAGGTCCAAAGAACAGAGAGCACAATGTCAAAAAATTTGATTTTTATGTTTTGGTTTTAAAGGTATATACAAAGATAACTCAAAATGGCTTAGTGATGTTGCCACTCCCCGGCAACGGCGCCAAAAACTTGTTGAAAACTCATGGTGTCATGATTTTGTCGAGTTTAGTTTAATTAAGATATGTTGGTTTTTTTTAATGAAAATAGGGCATGATGTGAGTCTCGAGTTTTAAAAATATCGCAAGTGCACGGTGCGTTGATGCAAGCCGGCAAGTACGGGTCGAGCCACAAGGTGTGGATATCACGACATCATTTTGAGTTATGAAACAATGGGTTGGAAATGGATGTTTGTCACATTTTTACAACAATTAAATGAAGAAAGGTTTACGGTTGTTTAAAGAAAACTTGGGTTAAGGTTTGTTATGGTTGAAATACGGCTTTTACCCCCAACTCTCCGTTTTGATTCAAGGCTCATTTTTAGCATGAAATGAATGCAGAATTAGTTAAATGAAGTTAGCAAGTATAGAACATATGCATGTATGCTATATGTCCTATCTAGCTAGTTTGCAACACTTAACTTAATTTCGTATTCCTTTCAACTTCAAATCATAATATAACAACAATAAAATGCAAAGAAGGAATAAGATATATGTTAAAGGTTGATTTGCAACCATTCAAAACAATATATCTTATCAAGCAAAACATAATATAATTGCATAATTAAGAAAGGAAGTGTAAAATGTAAGAATAAAAAAGGGAAGGGTTGGAAGAAAAACCATTCCATAACCTACCTCACCATAGCCCAAGAACAAACTACTCACACATCATAAATCGAAATAACAATAAAGAAGAAAAAGCAAAAAGAGAAGAGAACAAGAATCAACTTGATATAAATGAAGCCTTTATTGCAATGGTTCCAAGTACAAACAAGTGAATTCAAATACCAAAATCTAATCTTGCAAGCTCAAGGAAGAGGTTGCAAGACTAGAGGAAGGCAAGGAATTCACACTAAGGGTTACAAGATCACTAGTTACAATTTTTACAAACTTTTCTCTCTCACAAAAGTAGTGTCCTCTAACTTGCCCAAAGGCCTAGTATTTATAGGCTCAAAACAAAATTAAACAAATAATAAAAATAAGATGATGTGACTGCAAGGAGGGGACACCTGGTGCTTCATATCACATCACATCTTTTAGCATTAAATGCACATCACCATCATTTGTGCTCCTTTTGTGCCAAGGTAGTCCCCCCATCATGGTCTAGTGCACATGCATTGTGTAGGACCAAAAATTGTGTATGCAATATTGTTTACACAAGATCTCAATGGATATCGATTGGTTTTCTGTTCCGTTTGCAGTGTCAGCTCCCAAACGTTATATCCATGATTTTGAGTGTGTTTCCAGTCTTTTATCATGAATACCTGTAATCTGTAATTACTGAGCAGACACTGGTTAATAGTACCGATATATACAAAAATAGATACCGAATGAGTGATATTAAAATGCAGTTTTCTGTGATGAACAGAGATACCTCCAGAATCCGAGCCGGCCGGCCTTATAAAGGCTTCTGGGGTTCGTATTTGTTTGGTTTTCTGGTCTCTGGGTTTTGGTATTTCAGGTGTTGCTTGTTTTTTCTAAAATTGCATGAGATGTTAATTTTCCATAAAGGCAATTCGGAGTGTTTCGTAGTCGTAATTCTAACATGAATTCGGGTTGTTTTAGACGGCGTTAAAAAGTTCGAACGAATATCAAATATCCACTTTAATCCTTGCTGAAAATTTTCCAAGAGTTGGATTTTTTCCAAGTTTGAAACATTCAAATATCGTGCAAGTGATTCGATGGACCCTCTAGAAGAACAAAACCCTAACTCGATTCTATGACCGTAAGAACCGCCGCCAAACCCTAGGGTTTGCGGTAGTTCCGTGGTGCCATAAGTGAGGCAAGGGTTCACATGTGATGGGTACTTTTAAACTATGCTCAAGCGTTGAGCTTTTTGGGAGATTTTGGGTGTTTGTTGATTCGATCGGAATGTTTAACATCGTCTAACTTTTTATGGAATGTGATACAATATTTGGAATTCATATTGTTAAGCATGAAATCCAAAGTATGTGATATTTCGGGTTTATGATGTCTAAGATGATTGTGGATTCCAAATGTTGTAGTTTGACATTTTCTTTTCTGCGACCGTAAGTGTAATATGTGGTGTATCGCCGGTTTCGTTGCTATATGTCAACGACAATTGGGATACGCATATTTACTTACGTTGATGATATGTAATGTTATGTGTTGCTATGATATGTTATATTTGATCGTCGTGTTTTGAATAGCCGGGGTTTTTTATGTGAGATGAGAGTTTTTATTTTCATTCATGTAAAATTCATTGTATGTAATATTCTTTTATTGGGGCACATCCGGGATGAGGATGATGTCACCATTGTTGTATATTATTTACTTTTCTGCATTAGGATAGACCCAAGGTGGGGAGCATAAGTAACCGGGTTCTAAAGTCCAGTGGGAGACCATCTCGAGGAGTCGAGTCCGGGTCTCCTAACTCTAGAATTGGTAGGGTTGCTTGCCGCTCTCGTAGGGGTCTAGGGATACAAGTCCCCATTAACACCTTTCTTAGACATTTACTGGATTAGCTAATTGTAAAGTGGAAAACTCTAACGCTTACTCGCAGTGGGTATCGAGATCCAACTATCACATAGAAGGTATGTAATCTCATTGCAAATTTCAACACTTGAAATTCCCGATATCTATTTTTACCCCTAGCGACCTATGACCTTGACGGAGGTCAACAAATCACAGGCCGCTAGTCAAGTTCAACCCGTCATTTCTTGATCGATTCGAACCCATCCACACAAACCCTTGACGGAGGTCAACAAGGCTGTGTGACTGTTCCTACCGATCGTATCAACTTGCTGCAGATAAGTATTGCCCAGCTACCGTACACCGTGCCTTGTTGGAGGTCAATAAACACAACACGAATACTAAACACTACATATCTGAAATGACGGAGGGTTATGGCTGGTTTTGAAGAAAACCTTTAACGTAAAGAACTTGATATAGTTGTAGAACCCAGTGATTTGAAAAAGGAGTGGTTTAAGCTCCGCATTAAAAATCTAGTAGTTTTCAAAACAAACCGAGTGGGTTGTAGCATATGCTAGTTTTTGCTAAAGAGGTCATTTCCGGTGAAGGGATCTAGGCTTTTTCCTCATCGAATGAGCTGCTGGATATTCATAATGGAATACCGCTATGTAAAGCAAGAACTAGAGCCAGCTTTTGGAAAAATTTGATTCTACAATATCTTTTAGGTTTCTTTTCTTTTCATTAATCTTATTAATGAAGTCCCATCAATTATGTTTCCTAAACATCACAAAAGAAACGAAAATAAAACACACATATATGCCATCCGCATTCGCCATAGGGACCCGGGTCTTCACCGTAAGGTTGCTTAACTTACGGCAGGGCGGGATCAGGACTAGCGCGGATACAAAACATATATAGTGTCTACTAATATATCATATATATAAGTAGCATTCGTCTCACGCAGTTATATGATCACATCACATCACAGAACAACAGAAGCAGATATATGAAATATAGGATATACTAGGAGGTCCATGTTTTAGATTAAGCCAGTAACGAAAAACACGGATTCCACGGTCGTGATGAATAGCCAAGCCCACATCCTTAAATCCCTATAAGAGCGGCAAGCAACCCTGCCAATTCTAGAGTTAGGTGACTGGTCTCGACTCCTCGAGATGGCCTTCCACTGGACTCTAGAACCCGGTTACTTGTGCTCCCCGCCTTGGGTCTATCCTAATGCGGTAAAGTAAATAATACACATCGAATGGAGACCACAAGCTCAACCCATAAGTGTCCCAATAAAAGAATATCACATACAATTCTTTACATGAATAAAAATTGAAAAACTCTCATCTCACATAAAACCCCCGGCTATTCAATCACGACGATCCAATATAACATTGTTAGTTATATGTATGCCCTAGAGGCCATTACTGTACATAGGATGTATATTGTAGTGGATGCTGGGACATATATAGGGAGGACTTTCTTGCTCGACATGATAGTATGCTATCTGGTTACTCTTTGCCTTAACGTGTATACTGATTGTCTCTCTGTTACATGTTGGTAAAGCCCTTAGGATGTGTACTTGACTACCTGGACTATGATGCGGATCATACTAGTGGGGACATGGTAGTCTATAAGTACATCCTTCAAGGTCCCTAGTCGTGGGTGTATCGAGACGGGGCATCGATATACCAGAGTAGACTAGCGTATACCTTCTCGACCCATACAGATGGGCGATGGATGATCCCATATCCATTGGTGTTTGACATCAGAGATGATATACGGGTGCTCAGTAGAGACTGGGTACACTGGACGGACTCGCCGAGAACTCCCAGATGGTATTATACCTTACGTCAGATGGCAGTTCTCTGGTGACACTGGTACAGAGTAGTCTGTTGACCCGAGATCGTCATAGAGTCTTGTGTGATTCCCACTGTGCTTTGATTTCCACCTTACCACGTCCAAGAGGGCGTGCAAAACGGTGGTTTTTGGGTACAGTCCCGAATCACATGGAGGCAATGAGCGATAGGAGGGGATTCGTCTCTCCCGGTATAGGGAGTTGATGTTGCGCTGTGTTCGATTGGCTATAACCGGAAATCCCTGGCCAGGGTTGCTGAGATGTACTGGTAAGAGTTATCAGTAGTTTCTCGAACTGTTATAGACCTCATATCGACACGACTTATCGAGCTATTGGGGTTTGACGTTTACCACCCCTAGACGAGATATGCGACATATCAGACGAATAGACCGGACTGTACGGTAAGTGTTACTGGTTGGATTC
Source organism: Agapanthus africanus (assembly GCA_030015575.1). Lineage (NCBI taxonomy): Eukaryota > Viridiplantae > Streptophyta > Magnoliopsida > Asparagales > Amaryllidaceae > Agapanthus > Agapanthus africanus. The sequence goes on along the minus strand of JASDDO010000016.1, from coordinate 354,309,791 downwards.
ACAGGAGTGTGAGCGGGCTTGCTCGTCGATCTTCTGATCGCTCAATACCCGGGTGGCCGTTACGTTTAGCAGACCGCTTGCGGCTTGTGGGTGTTTGATATGATCATCACCTGCTGCCGGCGTATTGACGAGTCTTTAGAGTCCTACACAGAGGTTTCCTGGCTCAAGCGAAACGAAATAGGAGCGCATATGAGATATGTGCGGGACCGAGAATAATGCGTGTATGTGATACCGTATTCCATTCTCGCGATGAATGTATCGATTGGTTGTATGCGATATAACCTAGTTATCGATTCAAGGATTGATTCGATAAGCCGATACATTGGATATTAGTCGGTTATATGAGATATGACCGGATCGTTAAATCAAGTGTTGATTTAATGATTTAATGCATAATTATATATTTGATATATTACTTTGCATTAACTAGTATTGGTTCACTTTAAATGGATTTTCTCACTTGATGTGCACATTGTATATGTGATATACTTTTGTACATTTGATCGTATCATATTTGATGATACATGATAGTTTGGGTGTATGTTAAGATTAAACCGTAGTTATGTAATGGTTAGGGTTTTGATTTTATTTACTTATTCATTTATTTATTTATTTATTCATCTTTGAAAGATAAATAGAATGGTGGCTTATTTTGTTTCTTTCATGAAGCTTCATGAAGTGTTGAAAGCTTGACCATTTTGTTTGTTGACTTAACCCTAACCATTCAACCTAACTATAGTTTATTCTCTACACCTAACTATGGTTGCTATATGATAAGTATTCATTTTATTTTCTTTTTGAAAAATACTTATCATATTCTTTCTTCTTCTTCTTCTTCATCAACAAGAAGAAAAGCTTGCCTTCATCAATGGCAACTTGAGAAAAAGAGTGAGAAATCTAATTCTAAAATGAACCCACTTCCTATTTCTTCATCCTCTACCACTTGCCAAGTAGTATAGGGTGTTTTCTTCACAAGTTTCATGGCTTGGTGAAGTTGGAGCTTGATCTTGTGTTGCCTCGACGTAGATCATCTTCGGCATCGAAGTCGACGACCTAGCCCGCCCATTTCTCCGATGAAGCCGACGCTAGAGCCCGGGATCCGATGATCGCAGCGAGGGGACTTCATCACGGAGCTATGGAGGTGGAGGACCGGATCTACAAAGGTTGTATTTCCGTTCACTTCTTAGTAAAGTAGTTTACTAGTTGTTGTTATCGTCTAAACTCTAGTCAACGATCCGTATTAGGGTTTCTCGGCACTTGTAAAATTTGAAATTGGCATGGTTGATGCCTTGTGAGACCTCATTAGTGTGCTTAGGAACCCTACAAACATATCGATAGCAACACAATTGTTAGTGATATATGCCCTAGAAGCCATTATTGTATCATACTGGTTTGTATTTTACATATTGGAAGCTTGGGATATACACGGATATAGTAAAAGTCTTGCTCGAAATAGTACTATGCTACCTGGTTTGTTTCTACCTCAATATGTATATGTGTTTCTTTTAGCATATCGCTTATACATATTAGTAGAGCCCTTAGGATCTTTGCTTGATTACCAGCGTTGTGATGGCAGTCACACTAGTGGGGGCTGGATAGTCTATAAGCACATCTTTATACAAGTCCCTAGTCGTAGGATTATCGAGACGGGGCATCGATACCCCAGAGTAGACTAGTGTATACGCTTCTCATCCCAGCAGGGGAGATGGTCTGTCCCACAGCCATTAGTACGTCATACTGGAGATTGTATGCAGGTGCTCATTGGGTTATGAGTACACTGGACAGGACTCGTAGGGAGCTAATGGTGGGTATTATACCTATCGTCGGGTAGCAGTTCCCAGGTGACATGAGTACAACTTAGTCCGTCGGCTTGACACTGCCACATCGCCTCGAGTGTGTTCCCACCGTTCTTAGATTACTACCCTACCACGGCTCAAAGGAGTCGTGCAAACAGGTAGTAGTTGGGTACAGTCCCGAAGTACTTGGAGGTAGTAGTGGTTAGATAGGATCCGTCTCTCCCGGTATTGGGGGTTGATATCGCGCTATGTTCGGAAAGCCATTACACAAAGTCCCTGGCCAGGGAAAGCGAAATTTACTGGTAGGTACTCCAGCAGTTTCTCAAGGTGTTTTAGGCTACACTCCGGCATGACTTATTGCGCTGTTAGGGGTCTAACGATTACCGCCCCTAGGCCCGATATGCGATACTCTTAGACGAAAAGACCGGACTGTACGAAGATTGTCACAGATAGGCTCGGTAGGAGTTCAGATGAGTTTGCTCATCGGCCTTCTTATCGACAGATACCTAGGTAGCCGTTACGTGCAGCTAGTACCGCTGACGGCTTGTGGTTAAACCCACTGCCAGCGTAGTGTCGAATCTTCAGAGTCCCACACAGAGAGTTTCCCTGCATCGGGCAAAAGATGTAGATGCCGTATGGTTTTATGACAGGGCTTCGATCACATACGTGTACTTGTGCATGAATGATGTTCGGGTAGATAATACTAGTGGGCTTTGGTTTAAGCCGGATCCTAGTATTATATTGATGGATTATTTTCGTCTCTTTGTATTCGTATTTTCCGGAATACGGATACGCGTATGTATATACGGTTGAGGGTCATTCTTGTAATTTACTCAAGATTTTTTTCTAGAATAAGACACCTCATATTTGTATTAACCATTTAGATTAAATGGTTATGAGGTTTAGGAAATGAGGTGGAGGTTTGCATTAAGTGAAGCATGACTACTTGGTGACTCATGGTGGCGACTCACTTAATCACTATTGAAGCATGATAGATATTTTGGTGAGATATTTTCCTTGCTTGAATTATTGGTATGCTTCATAAGTGGTAACTCTTAGCCATATTCATTTGACTTGCTCATTTCTACACTCTCTTTTTCTCAAGCTCCTTCTTCTTCCTCTAACCTTAAATGTCTCAAGTGTTGAGAAACCCAGGGTATTTAGAGACAAACTAATCCATCTTTACTCTCTACTTCATCTAGGACATCTAGTTTAGCGAACTAGGTGCCTTAGTTATCTCGGATTTGAGGTAGGAGCTTGGACTATAAACTCCCGGGTGGATCGTCTTTGACTTGAGAGGACCGACGAGGAGGCCCGATCCGTGTACGATCCGAGGAGCCTATGACGAGGAGGACAACAATAAGACCCGAAGGACATGGTTCTGTGAGGTCTAACTTTCTATCCGAGTAGTTAACCTCAAATAGTTTTGCTAGTTAGGGTTTAGAATTGATCCTGGAGTTCAAGTCGGTGTTGCGAAGCTCGTAAAAATCATTTTTTGCGTATTCCTCCTCCCCGAGAACCCGCGGGGTGCGCGACATCGACTTATAGTGGTATCAGAGCCTACTAAACCTTAGCTAACAGTTTAGACAACATGTAAAACTACGAAACCGAAATAACTCCGAAACACGAAACAAGAAATCCAAGTTTATGTTGTTATTTTTAGAGGCTCTAATTTTTTTTAAACAATTGCAAAGTGTTCTATTACTTGTAAGATGAACATCATAGAAAAACGAGCACAATTGAACTTTCTTTGGCCGGCCACAGAGGCGAATTTCCCGGCGTTGCCGATTGAATAGTGACAATTGGGCTTGTATTTTTTATGGTGTTCTAGTCCCTTGGATCTAAGGTTTCAGGTGGTGTTTGATTTTGCCAATTTTGATTATACTGTTATCTTTCTATTATGGCAAAATGGAGTATTTCAAAGTTGCAGTTTTAACGTAGTTTAACATGTTTCAGTTTGATATATGTGTTCGTAAACTTCCGCTAATTGCTATTTGTCGGTTAGTTGGGGGTTGCACATATCTGTGATGTTGATTGTGTATATGGATATGTTGGATCGTTGTGGATGAATAGCCGGGGATGTGAGAAGAGAGTTTTCTTTCTTTCATTCGATATAAATTGTAAAGTGATGTAATATTATTTTACGGGGCATATCCGGTTTGAGGTTGTAGTCACCGTTGTATTATTTCATTTATTGTTTTTTGCTCCTAGGATAGACCCAAGGTGGAGTGCACAAACTACCAGGTTCTTGAAGTGCCGAGTGGCCTACTCATTTTACTGAGGGAGGCTACTTTACTTCGGGAATTTAGCGGGTAGTTTGCCGCACCCTTATAGGTCTAGGGTGGGGTTTGGCTATTCATAACGACCGTGAAATCCGTCTTTCGTTACAGGCTTAAATAAAACACGGAATTCTTAGTATATCTAATATGTTCATCTGTGATCTGGAATGCCTATTATTGCATGAGACGAATGGATATTATATATGCTATATAGTAGACATTGATTATGTTTTGCACCTGCGCTAGTCCAGCCCCTACTCTGGCGTTAGTTAAGTAACCTAACGGTGTCAGACGGGGTCCAGTGGTGAATGCGGATGGCATAAGCGTAAGTGGTATTTTCATTTCTTTCTGCAATGGTAGGTATAAATGATAAGACTGCATTATATGATTAATGCAAAGCAACCAAACCAAAGCTGAATCGTTGGAACAATTTCAAAACCATTCGGTTTTTTCAAAAAGCAAACTTTTAAATGCGGAGCTTAAACCACTCCTTTAAAAGCTATCATGGTTCCTTCAATTATATCAACTTCATTACGTTCACGGTTTCGCCAAAACCATTTATAGCCCTCCATCATTTCAGTTGGGTATTCAAGCTATGTATTTTGACCTTTGCCAAGGCATAGTGATTGGTAGCTGCTGAATATTCATCTGTATCATTGATAAATGCGTTGGTTTGGGACAGTCGTACTACTATTTTGGCCTTCGTCAAGCGTATGTACGGGTGGGTTCAAATTAACTTGGACAATGACAGGTAGAACTTGACTTGCGACTTATGATATGTTGGCCTTCGTCAAGATCATAAGAGTTTGGGGCAAAAATCCACATCGGGAGTTTCTAAGGAAACCGAAACTTGCTAGTGTTGCATAGCATTTGGAGTGTGATAATTTTGGTAGGATTCCTTAAGAATTATCACACAATGATATTTGGATCCCGATCCTACTGTGAGTATCCGCTACTCCTCGGGAGATTTTTCACTAAACGATCAATACTATAAACCAAGTAGGTGTCTAGAACGGTGTTAGCGGGGATACATCTCCAGGGAAAAGAGGTTATTTAATTAAGGAACTTCGTGAAAGTGTCGTAAAACCTCCCTCGAAGTACCAACATTAGCCTGGCCGAAAGGTTAAGCAAGATTTGTAAGAGTGAGATTAATCCTGACTAATTCTTCTTTTATGGTTTGAGGAAGGATTCGAGATACAGTGGGAGCCATCCTGTTTAGATAAATTAAAAACCAATCTAAACTTGCAAGAGCATCATGCTAAGTGTTCTCTCACTCTCTCTCCTAATTGCAGTGACCAGATGACCAGACATATGTTACAGCTAGATAATAAATTGACTGAGCCAGACTATATTGATTCGCAAAGGTTTGTCCAGATGTTCATTACCTATGTCAAACTTGACCACCTCCTTACTACTAAAGCCCCCACCGTCCCAGGTTCAGTTTCTACCGTCGCGGATGTTGATATCCGTAAGACATCGGAAAAAGACAGTGCGAATGCCAAGTGCCTCGTGTTGGCCTCAGTAGATGGTGTAAACCAGAGGCAGCACGAGGAGATGGACTTAGCTTCTATCTTCCTCCATAACAAAGTTTTATTAGGAGAGCAATCTCATATCGCAAGATATGAGACCTCGAAGGAATTGCTTCAAGCGAGATTGGCTATCGGGTCATCTGTAGGGGACCACGTCCCTACAATGATCAGCTATATTAAAGAGCTCACAGACCTGGAGACCACGTTGGAGAACGAGTTATGTACTAACTTGATTCTACAATCCCTCCCTTCTACTTGCGCCTTGAAGGAAACCAGGGAGACACCCGTTCTGCTTATTGGAGAATATTTCTCTTCTAGATCCAAGGCGGAAGCCAAGGGAAAGAAGAAGAAGGCCTTCACCAAACCGATAGGCGGTGTCAGTAAAGTTGAAGGAAAGGGAAGGGCAAAAGTTTTAGGGCTAACAGTAGGGAAGGATGGATGTTCCTATTGTCATGGGAAAGGGCATTGGCAGAAGGAATGCAGGGCTTGGAAAGCCAGAATCCAAGTGTCACGACCCAAAGTTCGGCCCGTGACCGGCACTTAACCACGTAGCGTCTACAGGCGTAACGCGATCAAGTAAGCCGAAAACCCAGAAATCAAAACCATTAGAAATAGTGAGTGTTGAAAACATTGGCTTAAAACATTTAGAAAACTCTAGTAAAAATCTTTAAAGCTTATGTTATTTTCTTAAAATTTTCGGCAGCACCTCCTTTAAAAAAAACTAGCCCCGAAACGGGTACAACATATGAAATAAGTAAAATGACTGATAATAAGAATAAAGCATCCCCAAACATAAGCAATCACGCCCAACGGCGGAAACAACCACCACAAAAATAATATACGACGCCATAGCGAAGAATGAACAATATAAGTGAAAACGGCATAAAAGATAAAACTGCATAAATAAAGCCGGCTCACACAAGCTCGACATCCAGAATACAAAATAATATACATTGTCCTCACAACTGGTCTCTAATTCAATACATGAAATGGTAGATGGAGAGTATTAGATACAATAGAGTGTACAAATGGAAAATAAACGGATACCGTAAAAGCCCACTTATAAGCAAACGGCTCACACGCCAACTGCAGTGGTATCCGTAGCAAAAAAATACAAGGAAGTAGCCTTGCCGCAACTACTCTGAGGGGCAACCTGCAAACACTGTGGCACAACGGGGGTGAGTTGCCAAATCGTGAATAGTAAATAACATATAAAGGTAGTCGCGAGTATGCACGTACTGCGATACTATAATATGTGCAATCTGATAACATCTATATGATGAACTATGTATGAAATAATCATACAAAACATGTGCAATCTAATAACATCTATATGATGAACTGGGTATGCAATAATCATTCAAAGTACTCTATCAGGTACTACGATTACATGATGCGATGCATAACAATGAATGCTGAGCATGAGATAAAACATCATCTACACGAATCATCATCGTGGAAAACCCCGGTGTCTACCAAAAACACCCCAAAACCCCGATAACTCAGGCGCCGTCACTCTATCCGGCCCTCAACTCTGTAAATCTCATAGAAACGGGGCGCCCAACATCGGCACCCGAAAACATCAAGAAATACTCGTGTTTAGCATCGACACGCAAATCTTCATATACCGGGCTCTGTCAGTCCGGATCGGCCCACGGGCTCCGTCTGCGGAATCGGCACTTGGCTCCGGCAGTACGGGTCGGCCCGTATCCATCTCTTGACTCTGGTCAGTATCCTCCGGATAACCGCCAGGTGCAACCAATCACCGGTAGGTAGTAGTCCCTCTGCCAGGCTCATCGTCTACATCACAATAATCCGTTCTCGCCCCGGGGTACCATACCGGGTCCACCATATACCCGCAATCGGCCTCATCCAGCTCCTCGACTCGGGTTTCTCATGTCACATGTCTCAAAACCGAGAAAACGCATGGTGGACGTACTGAAATATCATATCAAGAGAAACCGGGTTTTTAAAACAGTACATGCTTTCTTTTGAAATAGCCACGGTTCTCAAATCCAGAAATCTCATGAAAACATCATATCTCAATGCGTAAAATCATAAAGCATGATGTATACTGCATATGATAAAAATGTAAGCATATCTGAATATCATGCAACATGGAAATTGATATGACATATTAAGGGAAAACCGCTCTTTTAAATGGATCCTGTTTTGAAAATATCACATGTGGTCCCCAATTCTCCAAAACCAAAGCCAGCATCATCTATGTATGTGCAATAAGTATGTATGTAGGTATGGATGCACAGTGGTATATACACATGTATGAGTGTACAATATGTATAGGTTCCAATATGGATGTACAAATGGTATATACGCAAGCATGAGTGTACAATATGTATATGTGCCAATATGGATGTACAAGTGGTATATACGCAAGCATGAGTGTACAATATGTATATGTGCCACTATGAATGTACATGTGGTATATCACAAGCATGAGTGTACAATATGTATATGTGCCAATATGAATGTACAAGTGGTATATACGCAAGCATGAGTGTACAATATGTATATGTGCCAATATGAATGTACAAGTGGTATATACGCAAGCATGAGTGTACAATATGTATATATGCCAATATGAATGTACAAGTGGTATATACGCAAGCATGAGTGTACAATATGTATATGTGCACACAAAGGGACAGAATCATGTCTAATCATCAATAATGAGATAGTCCAAACGATGTATGGTTCGTAGCAATCCTATAGTGCGAGTGCCATGGTAATCACTAACGGTGTGTGTGAAACATATAATTAGTGCTCGTGCAGCTTGAACCGTTAGTAATAGTGTTGTGTTACATAAATACTGTGTCTATATGCAACAAGAGAGGGGTACACTACAATGGTACATATGCACAAGCTATATATATATATATATATATATGAATATAACACGCGACTACAATATCCTATCAAGCCCTGACGCTTAACGCCATACGGGCGATTTCCCCGTAGATGTTAAATCTACTCACAGGGATCTCGATCTACGTGTATCCGACCACCTGCTTCCCCTTCTTTGCGGCGTCCGAAGTCCCCGCCTGCAACCCTAGAATTTACACAAAGTAATACACATAAGCTAAAATCCTGCAGAAACGCGATATCAAAACCAAACGAGAAACTCGTGTCGCAGGCTAAACGCGTGTGCATCCGATACGCCAAAACGTGTATATACGCGTCTGAAACTACCCCGACATGCTGCGACACACAGCAACCACCAAACCCACACACATAGCGTACGTGTCACATAAGTTTAAAAAGCACTAAAATAAGGAATTAGGTTCCACATTTTGACACAAGTTGAAATAGGAAAAGTTGCATATACCAAACATCTTAGATATGTAGCAGACTCCCCCAGCCTAAACCCCGACACCCAACTCCACCATCTGGCCGCAAATTACGGCCACAACGAATATTTCTGCGGCCTGGGAAGATAATTGGGGTCTCGTGCTTCGTGTGTGTGGTTTAACTCTAGTGAACATGCTCTAGTAAACTCAAATTTTCCCAGAAACATCGGGAGTTACAGCAGATCCTAAAACGGCAATAAATCTTAACTAAACACTAATTAAACACTAAAATTAATACATTATGGTATTTTAGTGTAAAATGAAGCAAAGGTTTTGGTTAAACGACACTAATAGCACTTAATTAAGCTAATCAAACCCTAAAACCCTAACTTATCCTAATCATCACTTAAACCATCTAATTAGCATTAAAACCCATAAAAACACTAAATTAAGCTAAAATAACTACAAGTTTAGCAAAGAGGTGATTAAAGTGGGATTTATACCTCACAATAGGTCAAGTAGTGGTACACTTGCTGGTCTTGCCCCAAGAGTTCAGATTTGGCTTAAAAAAATCCACAGAGGAGTGATTAAAGTGAGGTTGGTGTGAGGGTAGATGTGTTTTTAATGAAGATTGGTGTTAGAAATTGATGAGAGAAGGAGAAGAGATGAAGGGGGAGCTAAGCTACTGCTGGGGCTGCTACTGCTGGTTAGAGGAGAGAGTGTGTGTGAGAGAGAGTGTCCCCAAGTCAAAGCTCACCATGCTTTAATAAATGCCCCCATTCTCTCTCTTTTCTCTCATTTTCTATTCTCTTTTATCAGTTTTATTGTCAAGGTTTTTATTTTTAAAAGAAGAATGAAATGAAATTTGAATGAAGAAGGAAAATGAAGAACGTGTTACAATGTGTTAAGTGTGTATGCAAGTTACACTAAGTTGCATTAGGAAAAATATAATTAAGGAAAATTTTCTAATTAAGTGAACATTAAACTAATTAATAAATAATAAAACATATATATATATATATATATATATATATATATATATGTATATATATATATATATAAACATATTTTCACAATTAAAACTTGATTTAATCTAGCTTATGTGGAAATTTAAAATTTACGAGATTTTATGAAAAACACGCATTATTGCTAAATAACACGAAATTAACCTAAACGAATTTCAAGTGTTACACCAGGATCCGAAGAACGTTGTGGTTTCGACTTTGGGTGTGTTTGTGATTGAAAACTGTATGTCAATTAACTCTACTTCCTGGGTACTAGATACCGGACCAGGATCTCATATCTGTAATTCATTACAGGCTTTGAGAAACCTTAGAGTTATCATGGCAGGTGTTATGAATCTCAGGGTTGCTAACGGAATGAGTGTGGATGCTGTATCCGTAGGGGAATATCACCAAGGATTGACAGGTGGGCAGATTTTGATTTTACGTAACTGTTTGTGTGTACCTAGTCTAGCTTGTAATATCATATCTGTATCTTTACTTTCTAAGGAAGGATATGATTTTACATTTGTAAGCGATATGGTCCATATCCACCTAAATCAAGCTTTGATTGGGTCAGGTACACTAGATAACAATATATACGTATTAAATTAAGCTCAGGTTTTCAACGTCTAGAACACACTTAAAAGAAAGTCTCCAGAATTAAATAAGGCTTTCTTGTGGCATTATAGACAGGGTCACATCAATGAAACACGGTTGACGAAGTTACATAGAGAGGGATATTTGGATCCGTTCGAATATCAGTCTTATGCAACTTGACAATCTTGTCTCAAAGGAAAGATGACAAAGACTCCGTTCACTAGACACGGAGTAAGAGCGAGCGAGCTCTTGGGACTCATACACAGCGATGTGTGTGGCCCAATGTCTACACATGCACGAAGTGGTTATTCCTATTTCATTACTTTTATGGATGATTTCTCTAGTTATGGACATGTCTTCTTGATGAAACATAAATCCGAGGCCTTTGAGAAATTCCGAGAATATAAGAATGAAGTAGAAAAACAAACAGGAAAAAGTATCAAGACACTAAGATCTGATCGAGGTGGTGAATACTAAAGTGCCGAATTCCTGGATTACTTAAAAGAGAATGGAATTCTCTCTCAGCTTACTCCTCCATACACACATCAACACAATAGTGTATTGGAAATGCGGAACAGAACCCTATTGGATATGGTACGTGATTAGTCCAAAAACTTGTATTTACCGCAATCAGAAACGGCGTCGCTTTGCAGCTAGCCAGTGAGTACGGGTCGATCCACAGAGATGGGTAGATTTCTTATTGTGTCTTTACGAGTTGATTCCAAATGTTGTTTGGATTGATTTAATCTAAAAAAAACTAGATCTATCACTAAACTAAATTAATCTAAATTAAAGTCTTGCTAGGGTTAGGTTTAGGGGAAGTTTGGAGATTAAAGGTTTCCTCACCGCTTTCATTGCCCTATTTTAGATCTATTAGATGTTACGGTAACTATCAATAAAGTGGATCCGAATCTTTTCGGAAGATGTTTCTTCCTCTAGATTCGTATCCTTCCTTTATTGATAGTTGCCCTAACCCCCATGGAAAACACGCGCAACCGGCCCTTTATACTACGGTTCATCGTTACCTCGTGGGGTAGGATGCCGTAGGGAGCGGTTGTGCGTGCATGCATGGAGTTCTAACTCTTAGGTGTGGATGGCATGAAAGGGGTGAGAGATCTCATCTCTCAAACCTTTCCCTAAGGCTAACCCTAACAAGCGAGGAGACTACTCGCTCATTAGGGGATGATAAGACATACTAATTAAAAGAATTAAAACAAAGACATAAAATAACTTACTAGGTTGACGGCTCCCTCCAAGCAATATAGAACAGATCTGAATAATACACCCAGCAATTCTGAATTTTATTGATTGAAAAGAGGCATAGGGTTTTACAATTTTCGATTACAATTTATAAGTAAACAGGAGAATTTAGGGTTCCGGGATTCGCACATGTGCAATTACAGATTTGCCCACGAAAAATCCCAACCCCTGCACCGACGCACCGACACGGGAAAAATGCACCGACACGGGCACTGAATGGCCGCGGAACCGCGGCATTGGTTGGCTTGGGCCGCGGTTCCGCGGCCCTTTGGTAGGCTTGGCTCACCAAATTTCTTGAGCTGCATTCTGGGTATTTGGGCTTCTTTATTCTTCACTATTTTTCTCTGTTTGGCTTCTTGGTCATTTCCAGATCTTCAGTGAAAACTTGTAAGGATCTTTTGACCGTTTCACTTTCGTCTTTTTGGACCTTGCACTGTTCTTCGTCTCGGCTTGAGTAAGATCCGTCTGCTTGTTGGTCAAAAGTCCCTTTTCTGTATCAACTTTCGTCTTTTTCACTATATTTGCTCCAAGAGCCTGTATCCTGTAATATGCAACAAACGTGCGTCAAGAGTACCTGTTTATCTATAAAACGGATAAGAATAGGGGAATGAAAAATGCATTATTATGGTCCGAACAGTACGTTCTATGATGAGTAACGCCAAGTTGCCGTGATCCTTCTGGGGTTATGCACTAGAATCAGCTGTATATCTTTTGAAAAAGGTTCCTACCTGTGCCTACCACACCATATCAGATGTAGAGTGGGAAGAAACCCTATCTTCAGTATCTGAAGATATAGGGATGTCTAGCTTTTATAAAAACATAGCATGCGGACAAGCTCGAGGCATGCTCAGTACTATGTAAGTTTGTGGGATACCCAAAGAACTCCAGAGAGTATCTTTTCTATTACACAAAGGAACAAAAGGTTTTTGTTTCTCGTCATGCCCACTTTTTGGAAAATCAATTTTTGGAAAAAGAAACTGGTGGGAATGCAATAGAACTGGAAGAAATTCCAGAACCACAAGCTATTACTGAAAGCATGGTAGAACCAGAGGTTTCAAAAGAACAGGATATCCCCACGCCAATCCGCAGGACTAGTAGGCAGTCTCATCCGCCCGAGAGATACTACGGTTTTCTCATAGACGGGGATAGAGAGGATTGCATCATTGAAAATGATGAGCCAACTAGCTTCCAGCAAGCCATTCACTGCGGTGACTCGGTAAAATGGCTGGATGCAATGCGGACCAAGATGGAGTCCATGTACACCAACAAAGTATGGACTTTGGACATTGCTCCATAAGGGGTAAAACCCGTAGGCTGCAAATGGATCTTCAGAAAGAAGATTGGTGTAGATGGACAGGTTGAAACCTATACGGCAAGACTTGTTGCAAAAGGTTTTCGTCAAAGACCTGTTTGGACTATGATGAAACATTTTCTCCAGTGGCTATGCTCTAATCTATTCGGATCCTTCTTGCCATTGCTGCCTTCCACGATTATGAGATTTGGTAGATGGACGTAAATGCCACTTTTCTGAATGGACATTTGGAACAGTGCGTCTATGTGGATGATCCAGAGGGTTTCATTCAGAGTGGGAGCAGCGGGAAAGTGTGCAAGTTGCTTAAGTCCATTTATGAACTAAAGCAAGCATCGCGGAGTTGGAACATTTGTTTTGATGAGACCGTCAAAGAATTCGACTTTATCAAAAATCCAGATGAACCATGCATCTATAGTATGATTGTAGCGAGAACCGTGGTATTCCTCGTCTTGTACATGGATGACATTCTTTTGATAGGAAATGACATTCCTATGCTACAATCAGTCAAAGGATTCTTGTCACAGAGCTTCTCCATGAAAGACCTGGGTGATGCCTCCTACATTCTGGGGATCCAGATCTATCGTGATAAATCTAAGAGAATGTTGGGACTTTTGCAGTCCAGGTATATCGACACCATACTAAAGAGATTTAGTATGGAAGATTCAAAGCACGGTAGTCTATAGGCTTGTCACGAAATCACCCTCTCCAAAGAGATGTCTCCCAAGATCGATTTGGAAAGGGCTCGCATGTCGATTATACCCTACGCTTCTACGGTAGACTCTATAATATATGCGATGTTGTGTACCGGACCAGATGTTGCTTACGTACTTAGCGTGGTAAGCCGGTATCAGTTAAACCCAGGGGAGAACCACTAGATAGCAGTAAAGAACATTCTCAAGTACCTGAGAAGGACTAATGAGATGTTCTTGGTGTATGGCGGCAAAGACCTCCAGATCGAGGCCTTTGCTGACTCCAGCTTCCAGAATGACAAGGATGACTCCAAATCCATATCGGGTTATGTCTTTACCCTTAATAGAGGGACGGTCTGTTGGAAGAGTTCCAAGCAGGACACCGTTGCTGACTCGACGATGGAAGCGGAGTATATCGCTGCTTGTGACACCGCGAAAGAAGCAGTCTAGATGAGGAAGTTCCTAACAGAACTTTAGGTGGTTCTGTCCATTGTCGATCCAATACCTTTGTATTGTGACAACAACGGCGCTATAGCTTTAGCGAAAGAACCCAGGTCCCATTAGAAATCCAGACATATCTTGAGGCGGTACCACCTGATCAGGGAGATCGTTGATCGCCGAGAGATTGAGGTGCAGAGAGTTGATTCGGAGAACAACACTGCAGATCCACTCACAAAGGCCATCACTCAGGCACAGTTCGAGTGGTTATTCGAGATGATAGGTATGCGATATGCCAATACATGGCCTTAGTGCAAATGGGAGATTGTTAGCGATATATGCCCTAGAGGCCATTATTGTATCATACTGGTTTGTATAATACATATTGGAAACTTGGGATATACACGGATATAGTAATAGTCTTTCTCGAAATGGTAGTATGCTACCTGGTTTGTTTTTACCTCAATATGTGTATGTGTTTCTTTTAGCATATCGCTTATACATATTGATAGAGCCCTTAGGATCTTTGCTTGATTACCAGCGTTGTGATGGCAGTCGTACTAGTGGGGGCTGGGTAGTCTATAAGCACATCCTTATACAAGTCTCTAGTCATAGGATTATCGAGACGGGGCATCGATACTCCAGAGTAGACTAGTGTATACGCTTCTCATCCCAGCAGGGGAGATGGTCTGTCCTACAGCCATTAGTACGTCGAACTGGAGATAGTATGCAGGTGCTCATTGAGTTATGAGTACACTGGACAAGACTCGTAGGGAGCTGTTGGTGGGTATTATACCTATCGTCGGGTAGAAGTTCCTAGGTGACATGACTACAGCTTAGTCCGTCGATTTGACACTGCTACTTTGCCTCGAGTGTGTGCAGGGTTACCTAAGACGGCAGCAAGGTTTCGGGAGGCATCGTCCATGCCAAATTCAAAAATTTGACGTCTTAGCTAACCCTAACAAAGAATCGTTAACTAGAAATCGACGGAAAAGAATATGCAAAGACTTTGCAAGTCTAGTGAGCAAGGAATACAACCTTTGTAGACCGGTCCTTCACTTCAATAGCTCCGTGTAGTGGTCTTTTCGCTGCGATCGTGAACTCCGGACTCTAGAGAGGCTCCCATGAAGAAACGAACATGCTTGCTTCGATGTCTTCGAGGCCGAAGATAATCTACGTCGAGGAGACACTAACCCAAGCTATTTCTTCACTAGGTCAAGAACTTTGTGAAGAGAACACCCTAAACTAAATGGAAAGTAGTAGAGGATGATGAACTAGGAAGTGAGCTCACTTTAGATTTTATTTTCTCACATGTTTTCATCACTTGATCAAGAGCTAGGGAGCAAAAATCATGAAGTAGAAGAAGATGAACCTCAAGTGAAGAAGTGATGAAAGAATAATGAGATAAGGTTAGAAATGCAACCTTGGTTAGATAATATCATGCCTAACCCTTGTAGAGATTAAACCATAGCCTAAGGTTAAAGTTGGGTTAATAAATATCTTAAGAAAGACAAACAAGTTGACTTAGTCAAAAGTTATCCAAAAGCTTTCACAAGCTTAACCTTGACTTAATCAAAAGTTTGAATTAGCTTAAGACAAATAAAACCCTAGCTTAATAATAGAATGTTTTAAGTCTCATACAATAAAATGTTGCATTTGTAACCTAGCATGACACAAACATATACACAATTATACATATCACATATATACAATGTGCACATCAAGTGAGAAAAGAAACTTACGTGAGCCAATACTAGTTAATGTAAAGTAATATATCAAATATATAATTATACATTAAATCATTAAATCAACACTTGATTTAATGACCAGGTCATATCACATATAACCGAATAATATCAAATGTAACATCTTATCGAATCAACACTTGATCCGATAACCCGGTTATATCATATATAACCAATCATGTCATACATCGTGAGAATAGAATACGGTATCTCATATCGTATCAATCTCGGTCCCGCACATTTCACATATGTGCTCCTACTCCGTTTCGCTTGAGCCAGAAAATCGCTGTGTAGGACTCTAAAGACTCGTCAATACGCCGGCAGTAGGTGATGATCATATCAAACACCCACAAGCCGCAAGCGGTCTGCTAAATATAACGGCCACCCGGATATTGAGCGATCAGAAGATCAACAAGCAAGCCTGCTCACTCTCCTGCGAATCCGATCAGTAATACTACCGTACAGTCCGGTCTCTTCGTCTGATATGCCGCATATCTCGTCTAGGGGTGGTAAACGTCAGACCCCAATAACTCGATAAGTCATGCCGATATGAGGTTCATAACAGGTCGAGAAATACTGATAACACTTACCAGTATATCTCTGAAGCAGCCTTGGTCAAGGACTTCTTGTTATAGCCAATCGAGCACAGCGCAACATCAACTCCCAATACCGGGAGAGACGAAACCCCTCCTATCGCTCATTGCCTCCATGTGACTCGAGACTGTACCCAAAAGCCACCATTTTGCACGTTCTCTTGAACGTGGTAAGGTGGAAATCAAAGCACAGTAGGAATCATACAAGACTCTATGACGATCTCTGGTCTACAGACTAACCTGTACCAGTGTCACCAGAGAACTGCCATCTGACGTTAGGTATAATACCATCTGGGAGTTCCCGGCGAGTCCGTCCAGTATACCCAGTCTTTACTGAGCACCCGTATACTATCTATGATGTCAAACATCAATAGATATGGGATCATCCATCGCCCATCTACATGGGTCGAGAAGCTATACACTAGTCTACTCTAGTATATCGACGCCCTGTCTCGATACACCTACGACTAGGAACATTTGAAGGATGTACTTAGCGACTACTCTGTCCCTACTAGTATGATCTGCATTATAGTCCTGGTAGTAAAGTACTCATCCTAAGGGCTTTATCAACATGTAACATAGATACAATCAGAGTACATGTTAAGATAAAGTGCAACCAGATATCATACTATCATGTCGAGCAAGAAAGTCCTCCCTATATATGTCCAAGCATCCACTAGAATATATATCGTATGTACAGTAATGACCTTTAGGACATACATATAACTAACAATCTCCCACTTGCACTAGGACCATCTGTTGTAGTATCTCATACCCAACAATCAGCAGTGGTTGAAGTATCCCATACTCAACCATCCCATAAAAGTATCTCCTGGGAATAGGCCTTTGTGAGTGGATCCGCCCTGTTCTCCTCTGTTTCTACTCTCCTAACCTCGATCTCCCTGAAGATCATCCATCTCCATGATCAAGTGATACTGCCTAAGAATATGTCTGGATCACTGATGGGACGGGGGTTCCTAGGACAAAGCCACAACTCCATTGTCACACAATGGTAGGAACGAAGTTCATCTCATGAACTAATATATATCCAGACTACTTCTTTGGTAGCATCCTTAGTAGCAATGTATCCAGCCTTTATCATCTAGTTTGCCATGGTATCTAGCTTGGAACTCTTCCAACATACCGTCACTCCACTGAGGGTAAAGACAATACCTGTGACTGACATTCAGTCGACCTTATCACTCTGGAAGCTATCCAGTGATTGTCCCCAGGATCGATTGATACCATCTCACTACACCTAGTGAGAATCCTACCATTTAGATCTATCTCATAGATCCAAAAACCAGGATTTAAGAGGTATCACCATGATCCTATAAGAGGAGATTGACCGAGCGTAGCATAGGAAACTTCTTTCCTATCAAGAGTATGTCATCCACGTACAATGCGAGATCACCACCGTACTCCCTACTACCTTTTTTGTATATACAAGGTTCATCTACCATTTTGATGAAGTCAAACTCTTTGACTACCACATTAAAACAGATGTTCCAACTCCGCGATGCCTGCTTTAACTCATAAAGCAACTTGCACACATTTCCGCTGCTCCCACTGTCTACGAAGCCCTCTGGCTGTGTACTTATAGACGCTCTCTTCTAAATCACTATTTAGAAAAGCAGTCATGACACCCAACCGCCAGATATCGTAGTCATGGTATATAGCAATGGCAAGTAGGATCCGGATGGACTTAA
This sequence comes from Agapanthus africanus, assembly GCA_030015575.1. Classification (NCBI taxonomy): domain Eukaryota; kingdom Viridiplantae; phylum Streptophyta; class Magnoliopsida; order Asparagales; family Amaryllidaceae; genus Agapanthus; species Agapanthus africanus. Next base: position 354,291,532 of record JASDDO010000016.1, on the reverse strand, counting down.
GCATAGGCACTAGAAAGGGTTTCATCATTATCCACTCCTGGTCGATGACGAGAACCTTTTGCAACAAGCCATAGCTTTGGAAGTCTCAACTTTTCCATGTACACCAAGTAATCTTCTCAAGATATACTTGCTCCTGATGGGGATTTAACCCTTCAGATACAGCAACCAAAGTCCATACTTTGTTGGTATATACGGATTCTATCTCAGATCGCTTAGCATCCAGCCATTCTCACAGAGTCCCCACTCTCGATGGCCTGCTCAAAACTAGTTAGGTCATCATCTCATGATGCAATCCTCACTCCCACTGTCATAGAGAAAACCAAAGTATCTCTCAGGTGGATGAGGAACCCTACTAGATCGGCGGAGAGGCTGAGGTTTGTCGGGAGCTATTGAATCTTCCGGTTCTACCAAATCGTCAGCTGTAGTTTGTATAGCTGGAACTTCTTCCAGTTCTACCTCATGACCACTAATTTCTTCACAAGAAATTCCTTTTCTAAAAAGGTGGCATGCCGAGAAATAAAACACCTTTTGTTCCTCGGTGTGGTAGAAGATATTCCCTTGTGAATGCTTGGGATATCCAACAAACTTCCACAAAACTGACCTTGCTTCGAGCTTGTCCGGATTTTGCTTTTAGACATAGGCCGGACAACCCCAAATCTTAACCTACTTAAGATATGGGCTCTTCCCATACCATATCCATATGGAGTGGTAGGCACCTGATTTGGTTGGAACCCTATTCAATAGGTATGCAGCTTCATAAGTGCATAACCCCCCAAAACGAAATAGGCAACTCAGTAGTACTCATCATAGAGCATACCTTATCACATAGGGCGCGATTGCTCCGCCATGATACACCAACATACTGTGGTGTATACATAGGAGTAATACTGAGAGAGAATTTCATTCTCCTTTAGAATAGTCCAGGGATTCCGTGCTCGAGTATTCTCCTCCCTGATCACATCATAGGACATGATACTTATACCCATTTTTGGTTCTTTACTTCTAACTTATATTCTTTGAATATCTCAAAAGGTTCAGACCAGTGTTTCAACAGGAACACATGTGCGAATCTTGAGAGATCATCAGTGAATGTAATTAAGTACAAAGAACCAGTCCTGACATGTGTAGACAGGGGACCTATATACATCATCATGTATCAATCCCAAGAGTTCACTAACTCTTTTTCTGTTTCCAATAAACGGAGCTATGGTTATCTTATCTTTGTGACATGACTGGCAAGTTTCACAAGATGTAAATTCAAACAGATTTAAATATGCATCTAAATGTAACTTAGCTAGTCGGGTCGTATTGATATGACCTAGTCTACAATGCCTCAAGAAGGATTCGTTCATTTCTGAATGTGTGTATTCTGTACGTTAAGAACTGTAGTTTGATTTAGAACGTATATGCTTTTAGATAACGTGCCTGAACTGATCAACTCTTGATATAGGAAATTTTCAAAACATTATCCAACAATACAAAATTACATCCTTCTTTACTAAATAAAGAGACTGATATGATGTTGTATATCAGGTTCGGTATCTAATAACATTCGTTTAGAATCAATGTATTTGGTAATACAGGGTGATAACTGCCAACAAACTTGGCTGCAACACTTGCACCATTTCCAACTCTTGAAACTTATCACCCATTCTCAGTTCTCTACCGATCTGTAGCCCATGTAACAGATTACATATGTGGGATCCTGATCCGGTATCTCATACCCATGACGTAAAGGATACTGAGAAACAGTTCTCTGTAATGAACACACCCGAAGATGATGCATCAGCATGCACTTTCTTTGTTTGGGCGGCATGGGAATCCTGGTAATCCCCAATTTTCTGCTCGGTCTTATAACAATTATAAGTTGGAGCGGGACCAACGTTCCTTAGCTCAGTATAACAAGCGGGTTCGGTCAATACATCCGTATTATTATGTTGATTAAGGTGTGACATGGTCGCTACCTGGAAAGAGAAAGAAGAAAACACTCAGCGTATGCTCTTGCAAGATCAGATTGGTTATTAATTTATCTAATCAGGATGGCTCACACTGTTTTAGTCAAATCTTCCTTCAACCCCTAAAAAGAAATACTAGCTGGGATTAATTACACCCTATAAGTTTGCCAATCTTTCAGCCAGGCCAGTGCCGGTACTTTGAGGGAGGTTCCCTATACTTTCGCACGGACCTAATTAAAGTAAACCTCGTTTTCCCAAAGGCGTAACCCCGTTGACACCTTTCTAGACACCTACTTGATCGGCTAATTGTAATGTGTAAAACTCTCCCAGGAGTAACTCTTACTCGCAGTGGGTATCGGGATCCAACTATCTCATAGGAGGTATGCAATCTCATTGCAAATTTCAACACTTGAAATTCCCGATAATGTTTTGCCCCAAGCGTCCTATGACCTTGACAGAGGTCAACAAACCATAGACTGCTAGTCAAGTTCAACCCGTCATTTCCTGATTGAAGTAAACCCACCCACACTACCCTTGACAGAAGTCAACAAGGTCGCACGACTACCCTAAATCAATCACATCATATGCTATGCAGATAAGCACTAATCAGCTACCGCACACTACACCTTGACAGAGGTCAACAAACGCAGCACGAATACTAAATACTACTTATCTGAAATGATGGAGGGCTACGACAGGTTTTTAAGAAAACCTTTTGCGTAATGAACTTGATATCGTTGTAGAATCAAATGATTTAAAATGGAGTGTTTTTTAAGCTTTTACTAGTTTTGCTAAAGAGGCCACTCCCAGTGAAGGGATCTCGGCTCTTTCCTTATCGAATAAGGTGTAGGATATCTCACAAATACCACTATGCAAAGCAAAAACTATAAAAGCAATCAAAAGTCAAACCGAGTTTGTAGCATCTGCTAGTTTCGCTAAAGAGGTCACTCCCGGTGAAGGGATCTCGGCTCTTTCCTTATCGAATAAGGTGTTGGATATTCTATAAGGAACACCGCTATGCAAAGCAATAACTAGAGCTACCTGTTTTTGAAAATTCGATTCCACAACATCTTTATGTTTCTTTTATTTCATTAATCTCATTAATGAAGTCCTATCATTTTAAGTTACCTAAATATCACAGATAAATACAACGTACGCTTATGCCATCCGCATTCGCCTCGATGTCCCCTCGTGCACCGTTAGGTTAGGTAACTGACGGCAGAGCGGGGCAGTGCTAGCGCGGGTGTAAAGCATAAGTAACATCTATATAATATATCACATATACTATATCCTGTATTCATCTCATCAATATATCAAATGATCACATCACAGATATCGCAGCAGAAAACAACATATGAAATATTGGATATACTAGGATTTCCGTGTTTTATTTTAAGCCTGTATAAAACACGAATTCCATAGTCGTGATGAATAGCCAATCCACACCCCTAGACCCCTATGAGAGCGGCAAGCAAGCCTACCAATTCTAGAGTTAGGAGACCCGGTCTCGACTCCTCGAGATGGTCTCCCACTGGACCCTAGAACCCGGTTACTTGTGCTCCCCGCCTTGGGTCTATCCTAATGCGGAAAAGTAAATAATATACAATAGTGACATCATCCTCAACCCGGAAGTGCCCCAATAAAAGAATATTACATACAATGAATTTTACATGAATGAAAATGAAAAACTCTCATCTTACATAAGACCCCTGGCTATTCAAACACGATGATCCAATATAACATATCCCAGCAACACATAACATCACATGTCATCAACGTAAGTAAATATGCGTATCCCAATTATCGTTGACATATAGCACCGAAACCGGCGATACACCACATATTACACTTACAGTCGCAGAAAAGAAAGTGAAAAACTACAACAGTTGGGATCCGCAACCACCTTAGACATCACATGCATAATCAAATGAATTTCTTAGACATCACATGCCTAACAATTATAAACCCCGCATTTTAGTCTCGATATTAAAAAAACCTTTAATATCTAGTCGGGCAATTCAACAAGATTCCCGACATCCCGATCGAATGCTCATCGGAAACTTTAGTAGACAGCCGCACCCCCCGATGCCGTCAACGAAGTGCACTATGGCAGAACATCACTGCCGCGAGCACCCGAACGGATGCTTTTGGTGAAGGGGTTCTCCTACAGTCACTTGGTCGAGGCTATGGGGCGTGGCTATCTAATAATGTTACCCGGCGAGTATCCGCGTACCCTACGTGATTACGATGGACTTTTGATCTCATCAAAATCCCGTGGCAACCGATCAAATGAGACTAAATTGCTAGATTTATAACATTCAAATTAGTTATCTCATAAATACTTGTGGATTCCAAATATTGTATCACATCACATGATACCCGGACGAACGTTGAACTTTTCGATCGATTCATCAAAGTCCCACAATTTCCCGACAGCTCAACACTTGAGCACGGTTCAATAATACCCAGAATATGCCACAGTACCTATGCACCAGCCGTTGAAGGGCACACCCAAGCCTCACTCATGTCGCCATGGAACTACGGCAAACTCTAGGGTTTGACCACGGTTCCGTGATCCAAAAAGTCGAGTTAGGGTTTCATTCTTCTAGAGGGTTCATAGGATCACTTGCATGTTTTTCCGAATACGTTAAATTTGGAAAAATGGGTTTTTGACATTCGATCGAACTTTTTAACTTCGCCTAGAAAACATGCGAATAACCCAAAACAATGTTAAAAGTACGAATATGAAACACTCCGAATTGCTTATAATGTAAGATTACATCACATGCAAAATTAGCAAAAACAAACAACACCTGAAACATCAAAACCAAGTCACTGGAACACAAAAAAAATTTCAGGGCAGGGGGCTCGGATTTGGCCGAGATCAAGCTATAGGTGACCGGCCAAATTTTCTTGGAATGCCCTGAAATTTTATGTGTGTTCATGATATATCCCATACATCACTCTGTACTTGTTTAAAAAAACTTTTGACAACATTTTAAAATCGACAGCAAGCAGGTTTTGGCGATGCAAGTTTCGGAGTATTTCGGTTTCGTAATCTTAACAAAATCCGTATAAATTTCTAGCATGGATCTGATACCAATGCAGGGTTACCTAAGACGACAGCAAGGTTTCGGGAGGCATCGTCCATGCCAAATTCAAAAATTTGCTGTCTTAGCCAACCCTAACAAAGAATCGTTAACTAGAAATCGACGGAAAAGAATATGCAAACACTTTGCAAGTCCAGTGAGCAAGGAATACAACCTTTGTAGACCGGTCCTTCACTTCAATAGCTCAGTGCCTTCGCTGCAATCGTGAACTCCGGACTCTAGAGAGGCTCCCATGAAGAAACGAACATGCTTGTTTCGATGTCTTCGAGGTTGAAGATGATCTACGTCGAGAAGGCACTAACCCAAGCTATTTCTTCACTAGGTCAAGAACTTTGTGAAGAGAACACCCTAAACTAAATAACAAGTAGTAGAGGATGATGAAGTAAGAACTGGGCTCACTTTAGATTTTATTTTCTCACATGTTTTCATCACTTGATCAAGAGCTAGGGAGCAAAAATCATGAAGAAGAAGAAGATGAACCTCAAGTGAAGAAGTGATGAAAGAATAATGAGATAAGGTTAGAAATGCAACCTTGGTTAGATAATATCATGCCTAACCCTTGTAGAGATTAAACCATAGCCTAGGATTAAAGTTGGGTTAATAAATATCTTAAGGAAGACAAACAAGTTGACTTACTCAAAGGTTATCCAAAAGCTTTCACAAGCTTAACCTTGACTTAATCAAAAGTTTGAATTAGCTTAAGAAAATAAAACCCTAGCTTAACACTAGCATGGTTTAAGTATCATACAATAAAATGTTGCATTTATAACCTAGCATGACACAAACATGTACACAATTATACATATCACATATATACAATGTACACATCAAGTGAGAAAAGAAGCTTAAGTGAGCCAATACTAGTTATGTAAAGTAATATATCAAATATATAATTATACATTAAATCATTAAATCAATACTTGATTTAATGACCTGGTCATATCACATATAACCGACTAATATCAAATGTAACATCTTATCGAATCAACACTTGATCCGATAACCCGGTTATATCATATATAACCAATCATGTCACACATCGCGAGAATAGAATATGGTATCTCATATCGTATCAATCTCGGTCCCGCAAATATCACATAAGTGTTCCTACTCCATTTCGTTTGAGCCAGGAAACCCCTGTGTAGAACTCTAAAGACTCGTCAATACGCCGGCAGTAGGTGATGATCATATCAAACACCCACAAACCGCAAGCGGTCTGCTAAACGTAACGGCCACCCGGGTATTGAGCGATCAGAAGATCAACAAGCAAGCCTGCTCACTCTCCTGCGAATCCAATCAGTAACACTACTGTACAGTCCGGTCTCTTCATCTGATATGTCGCATATCTCGTCTAGGGGTGGTAAACGTCAGACCCCAATAACTCGATAAGTCGTGCCGATATGAGGCTCATAACGGGTCGAGAAACTACTGATAACACTTACCCATATATCTCTGAAGCAGCCTTGGCCAAGGACTTCCTGTTATAACCAATCGAGCACAGCGCAACATCAACTCCCAATACCGGGAGAGACGAAACCCCTCCTATCGCTTATTTACTCAATATGACTCGGGACTGTACCCAAAAGCCACTGTTTTTCACGTTCTCTTGAACGTGGTAAGGTGGAAATCAAATCACAGTAGGAATCACACAAGACTCTATGGCGATCTCGGGTTTACAGACTAACCTGTACCAGTGTCACTAGAGAACTGCCATCTGACGTTAGGTATAATACCATCTGGGAGTTCCCAGTGAGTCCGTCCAGTGTACCCAGTCTTCATTGAGCACCCGTATACTATCTCTGATGTCAAACACCAATGGATATGGGATCATCCATCGCCCATCTACATGGGTCGAGAAGCTATACGCTAGTCTACTCTGGTATATCGATGCCCTGTCTCGATACACCTACGACTAGGAACATTTGAAGGATGTACTTAGCGACTACTCTGTCCCCACTAGTATGATCTGCATCATAGTCCTGGTAGTCAAGTACTCATCCTAAGGGCTTTATCAACATGTAACATAGAGACAATCAGAGTACATGTTAAGATAAAGTGCAACCAGATAGCATACTATCATGTCGAGCAAGAAAGTCCTCCCTATATATGTCCAAGCATCCACTACAATATACATCGTATGTACAGTAATAGCCTTTAGGGCATACATATAACTAACAATGGTTCCCATTGTTCTTAGATTACTACCCTACCATGGCTCAAATGAGTCATGCAAACAGGTAGTAATTGGGTGCAGTCCCGAAGCACTTAGTTACACTAGTGGTTAGATAGGATTCGTCTCTCCCGGTATTGGGGGTTGATATCGCACTGTGTTCGGAAAGCCATTACATAAAGTCCCTGGCCAGGGCAAGCGAGATTTACTGATAAGTACTCCAGTAGTTTCTTAAGGTGTTTTAGGCTACACTCCGGCACGACTTATTGCGCTGTTAGGGGTCTGACGATTACTGGCCCTAGGCCCGATATGCGATACTCTTAGACGAACAGACTAGACTGTACGGAGATTGTCACAGATAGGCTCAGTAGGAGTTCGGATGAGTTTGCTCATCAGCCTTCTTATTGACAGATACCTGGGTAGCCGTTATGTGCAGCTAGTACCGCTGACGGCTTGTGGTTAAACCCACTTCCAGCATAGTGTCGAGTCTTTAGAGTCCCACACAAAGGGTTTCCCTGCATCGGGAAAAAGATGTAGATGCCGTATGGTTTTACGGCAAGGCTTCGATCATATACGTGTACCTGTGCACGTATGATGTTCGGGCGGATAATACTAGTGGATTTTGGTTTAAGCTGGATCCTAGTATTATATTGATGGATTATTTTCGTCTCTTTGTATTCGTATTTTTCGGAATACAGATACGGGTATGTATATACAGTTGAGGGACATTCTTGTAATTTACCCAAGATTGTTTCTAGAAAAAGACACCTCATATTTGTATTAACCATTTAGATTAAATGGTTATAAGGTGGAGGAAATGAGGTGGAGGTTTGCATTAAGTGAAGCATGGCTACTTGGTGACTCATGGTGGTGACTCACTTAATCACTATTGAAGCATGCTTGATATTTTACAAGCATGCTAGATATTTTGGTGAGATATTTTTCTTGCTTGAATTATTGGTATGCTTCATAAGTGATAACTCATATCCATATTCATTTGACTTGCTCATTTCTACACTCTCTTTTCCTCAAGCTCCTTCTTCTTCCTCTAACCCTAAATGTCTCATGTGTTGAGAAACCTAAGGTATTTAGAGACAAACTAATCCATCTTCACTCTCTACATCATCTAGGACATCTAGTTTAGCGAACTAGGTGCCTTAGTTACCTCGGATTTGAGGTAGGAGCTCGGACTATAAACTCTCGGGTGGATCGTCTTTGACTTGAGAGGACCGACGAGGAGGCCCGATCCGTGTACGATCCAAGGAGCCTATGACGAGGAGGAGGATAGCAAGAAGACCTGAAGGACATGGTTCTGTGAGGTATAACTTTCTATCCGAGTAGTTAACCTCAAACAGTTTTTCTAGTTCGGGTTTAGTATTGATCCTGGAGTTCAAATCGGTGTTGCGAAGCCCGTAAAAATTGTTTTTTGCGTATTCCGCCTCCCCGCGAATCCGCAGGGTGTCCAACATCGACTTACAACAATAACATCACATATCATCAACGTAAGTAAATATGTGTATCCCTAATGCCGTTGTCATATAGCAACGAGACTGGGAATACTGCAACATACTACACTTACGGTCACAGAAAAGAAATGAAAACTACGATAATTAGAATCCGCATCCGTAGACATCATAAACCCGGATTATCACATATTCCGAATTTCATGCCTAACCCTATAAACCTTATATTTAAGTCTCGAATTGAAAACACTTTTCAAAAATTAAGCCGGGCAATTCAACAAGATTCTCGATTAATGATTCGAAGGCTCGTCGGGAACTTTAGTAGATGGTTGCACCCCCGAGGCCGTCAACAAAGTGGACTTGGGCGGAACACCGTAGCCGTGAGCACCCGAGTAGATGCTTTTGGTCATGGGGTTCTCCTATAGTCATTTGGTCGGGGTAATGGGGCGTGGCTGTCTACTAGTGTCTACCGGTGAGTATTCGCGTACGAGATTATGACGGAGTTTCGATCCAAATCCAAACTCCATGGTAATCCATTATTTGAGACTAAAATGCGAGATTTACAAATCGATAACTAGTTTTCGCAAAACTAATCAATGTGGATTCCAAAAATTGTATCACATAACTAAAGCAATATAGACGATATTAAACATTTCGATCGATATTTCAAACAACAACAATCCACAAAGAACTCAACCACTTGAGCCTCATTAAAAATATCCAGAAAATCCAAAATGTTAAAATGAAGCAGCAGAAGAAAAACGAGGCTCTAACTCCTCAAGTGGGCGGCGGGACCGCGGCTAAGGCATGGTCTAAGCGGCGGTTCCGTGGCCACTTAGAGGTATTAGACTCTCGTATTTCTTGAGCCTCTATAGAATTACCTGCACGATTTTCTGAGCATTTTTAATTGTGAAAAACATGAAGTTTAAAAAATTGGATAGAAACTACCAAAATACGGGTTTAAAACGTCGATCGAACACTTTAATTTCGTCTAAACTACTCCTAAGCCTCTTGTTTGGCTCTAATACTATGAAAGTATGTCATAACACCTTTACTAGGTTTCAATAAGCATCAAGTATACAATTTAAAAAAATCTAGAGGTCTTAGTATACTAAATAAGAATCGAACTGGAGAATTAGGGTTTTAAAGTTAAACAAACAAGTTCTAATCTAAGCGAAGAGAGTCTACAATCTTTGTAGTGTATTCCTTCACTTATAAACCTCCAAGTAGTAGTCCCTAGAACTCTTCTTTGACTCCACTATAAAGATGGAACGGGCTTGCTTATAGTCTTCGTCATCGAAGATGATCCACCTTGAGGCAACTCATACTTAAGCTCACACTTCACTATTCAAGGTATTAGTGAAGATAACAATCTAAACTAAATGGCTAGAGTAGTGTAGGTTGATGAAGTAGGAATTTTGCTTACTAAAAATATTTCTTTTCCTTTTCTTTTTCTCACCCTAGAATAACTAGTGAGGAGATGAAGAATTATGAACTTGGAAGTGAGAGTGAACCTTTGAGAAAAGATGAGATCAAGATTGATATATATCTATGAATAAAACAAAGTAAGAAGATGAGTTATGGCTTCTCCAAGCACCTAAGACCATGACTCATTCTTCTTTTCTTTTTCTTTATAAATATAAATCATTATCTTCTCATCTTTAACTCTTGTGTGATTCTCATACATCTATATTCAATGTATCATCAACCATGATACAATATATATATATATATATATATATATAATATAAATATATATCAAATTATTAAATCAACACTTGATCCAATAATCCGGTTATATCATATATAATCCGACTAATAGCAAATATATATATATATATATATATCAAATCATTAAATCAACACTTGATTCAATAATCCAGTTATATCATATATAACCGGCTAATATTTAATATTAGTTAATATATATATATATATATCAAATTATTAAATCAACACTTGATTCAATAATCCGGTTATATCATATATAACCCGGCTAATATTAAATATATAAATATATATAAATCAAATTATTCAATCAACACTTGATTCAATAATCCGGTTATATCATATATAACCCGACTAACCCGACTGATATCCAAAAAACGCTAGATTATAATACGGTATCATATACTCATATTTAATCAAGCTCCCACACATATCTTCATACGTGCCCTACTTCGCTTCGCTTGAGCTAGGAAATCTCTATGCGGGACTCTAAAGACTCGTCAATACACCAGCAGTAGGTAATGATCACATTAGATAACCACAAGCCGTCAGTGGTACTAGCTGGACGTAACGGCTATCCAGGTATTGAACGAATAGAAAATCAACAAGCAAACTTGTCCAAACTCCTGTAGAGCCTATAAGCAACACATACCGTACAGTTCAGTCTCTTCGTCTAATATGTTGTATATCAAGTCTGGGGGGTGGAATTATCAGACCCCAATAACTTGATAAGTCATGCTGATGTGTGGCCTATAACCTTTCAAGAAACTACTGATAACACTTATCAGTAAATCTCATCAGCCCTGACTAGGGACTTACTGTTATAGCCAATCGAGTATAGTGCAACATGAACTCCCAATACTGGGAGAGACGAAACCCCTCCTATCGCTCACTGCCTCCATGTGACTCGGGACTGTACCCAAAAACCATATGTTTGCACAACTCATTTGAGTCATGGTAAGGAGGAAATCAAAGCACAGTGGGAACCACACAAGACACTATGACGATCTTGGGTCTACAGACTAACCTGTACAAGTGTCACCAGTGAACTGCTATTTGATAGGTATGGTACCATCTAGGAGTTCTCGGCGAGTCTGTTCGGTGTGCCCATTCTCTAATAAGCACATGTGTACAATCTTTGATGTCAAACACCAATGGTTATGAGATCAACCATCGCCCCATACAGGGTCAAGAAACGTACACACTAGTTTACTCTAGAATATTTATGCCCTGTCTCGATACTCCCTCGACTATGAACTGTTAAGGATGTACTTATGGACTACTCAAGCCCTACCAGTATGATCTGCATCATAGTCCTGGTAGTCAAGACAACATCCTAAGAGCTTTATCAATATGTATCAATGAAATAGTAAACTAAAACAAGTGTACATGTTAAGATAAAGAGCAATCAGATAGCATACTATCATGTCGAGCAAGAAAGTCATCTATATATATATATCCAAGCATCAACTATAATATACAATAATGGCCTTTAGGGTATACATATTCCTAACAGGAGCATGCTGCACTGATGGACCTGCATCCTCCTGATCAGATGTACCTACACATTTTAATTTATTATAATTAATTCAATAGTTATTTGAATAAACTAATACGGTCGATGATTATTTAAAACTCATAATATATACCTCTACTTTCAGTATCAGGATGTGTCGAGAATTCAGTATCTCGATCTCTTTTCTTTGAAGAAAATGCTTTGGTAAGTTTTCCGAATATGACTTTTCATCCCATCTATTTCATGCAAGAGTAATGATGATACAAAATCTATAATATGCATAAATCATTAAGCTAACAAATCAATACATTACAAGTGATTAGAACTGCTAGGTTTTTCATATATCATTTACATGCAAGTGATTATAAGTTTTTACAACTGCAAAGTTTATAACATATATCAATTGATTACAATTGTTTACAACTACAGTTTTTCATATGTCAACCGGATCTTCTTCATCAAGGTCAAGGTCGTTGGTAGAACCATCGAAAAAGGATTTAGGAGGTGCCGGCAATGCAATCCAAGTTTCTTCACGATTAGGATTTTTGTCATAGAAATATTGCTCAGCTTGTGAAGCTAACATGAACTTATCATCTCGATAAATTTCTTTATTAAGATTGGCAAGCTGAAATCCGTACTCATCGATCTAGATGCAAGCGCACCAGTGAACTTTGAACATAACAAATCTTTCTTGCTCACTATTCCCGTAAAATAGCTCTATTATATTCTTCAGCTGACCGTAATATTCTTTTTTCCTCCCTGCGGTCTTTGATCACGGGAACTTGAGAAGCACGTTTGTTCAAATGACGATAAATCCCATTGTTTTGGGTAGTCAATTTCTCGGTTGTAAGAAATTTTATATTATTAATACAGTATGAACCGTATCGATTCACTTTTATACTAAGACCTTTAGATAGTCGCACAATTACATCCGGAAATCGCATCCCTTTTACTATGTCATCTTCACTCTACAATATATTTACACGTAAAATGCATAAGTTATATGTGATATATGTATGTGAAACGTGAAATATACAAGACATACATACGTGTTTACGAAACCACCGTGGAAAGTGTTTCTTATGTTCTTAATTAATCTTCCAATTAGCACTCTTTCCAGAAATTGCATTCGTTAGTTCTTTAATATGTCGGCTTAAAGAATAACAATATTAATTATTTAGGCATATATAGATGTAGGCATTCAAAATATTGACACGATTAAATTTTTTAATTTATATACCTTCTGTGATCGACAATAATTTCAAGATTATTAAGGATATACGAATGCGCTTGATTGAGCCACTCCCTCCGGTAGGATCGATCCTCCCCTTGTGAATAGGATAGCTGATCATCGTTAATTCGAAAATGACGGTTTAATCCTGTTTCAACTCCACGTAAGTAATAAGAAGTGAAGTTTAGGCATTCGTTAGCGCAATAACCCTCAGCTATTCACCCTTCCGGTCGAGCTCGATTGCGCACTTGCCGTTTCAAGAATCCCAAGTATCTAAAACGTTAACGAATAATTTAGAAAAATGTGAATATTATAATGAATTAAATAACACAATTGACGGAAAAAATATATTACCTTTCTATTAGATACATCCACCTATATGAGACAGGTCCAGCAATCATTGCCTCTGTAGCTAGATGCACAGAAAGATGAACCATGACGGTGAAGAAAGATGGTGGAAATATCATCTCCAATTTTCAGAGGGTTTCAATAATACTCTTTTGCAACTCTTCGAATTTGGCCACATCTATCACTTTAGAACAAAGTTTATTGAAAAAGTCACAATACTCTATCAAAACATTGGTGATATTGGATGACAAATTATGTCAAAGAGCCACCGGAAGCAATTGATGCGGAAGGATTTGACAATCGGGAGTTTTAAGATTCAAGAGCTTTGGTGGCTCGACCTGCACATTCTTTGCTATGTTAGAGGAGTACCCATATGGGGTTTTGATGCTCTTTAGCACATTACAAATCTTTTCATAGCCAATTTCGATATTGTGTGGCTCGAAACTGGTAATTCATAGACACCATCATCACAAAGTACCGGATGCAATTCCTGTCGGATTCTAAGCTCCTCCAAGCACTCGTGAGCACTCAACTTATCCTTGGACTTAGAATTATCCTGTAACAATGTGCCTGCAATATTATCGAACACATTCTTCTCCACATGCATGATATCAATATTGTGCCAAATCAACAGATGTTTCCAGTAAGGTGTTAGGAATATGTATGCCCTAGAGGCTATTATTGTATATTATAGTGGATGCTTGGACATATATATAGAGGAATTTCTTGCTCGATATGATAGTATACTATCTGGTTGCTCTTTATCTTAACATGTACACTTATTATTATTATTCTGTCTCTCTGATACATGTTGATAAAGCCCTTAGGATGTTGGCTTGACTATCAGGACTATGATGTAGATCATACTAATGAGGCTTGTGTAGTCCGTTGTTCCCCGCCGGAAGATGCGATCGGGACGTTGGGACGTCGAGGCCTGAATTTTGAGGACAGATGCTATTTGGTGCTTTCCGTCCATCTCTTCGAAGATGCCGAGTTGATTTATGACACCATATATCGAAGGTTTAAACGGATGCGGCCGATGTAGCAGACTTCGTCAGATTCTCCCTCGTTGAGGGGTTTTTGATTGTGGGGACGCTCTTCCCTGCAGGCGCAAGCCTCTGCGGTTAATTACGCTACCGCATCGCGGTAACCACTTTCTCCTTCTCTAGATGGTCACTTCGTGTCGTGTGTGTTTGTTTTGTTATTGGCTGCCCGTGGATTGTATACGGAGACTAATTTAGGTTGTCGCCCTAGGGCGTGGATTAGTCCAAATCCGTATTTTCTTAGATTTGGGTTTGGGGTTGGGTTTAAGGATCCATTAGTCTTATTTGAAACTAAGATCAACTTAAACGTTTGTTAATGATACGTTAGTCTAATTTCAGACTAAGGTCAACTTAACGGGATCGTTTAGATCCAACAAAAGAGCATTTGAGCTCTATTGTTTTAGTTTTTAGGCTTTACGGTCCATTGTTAGTTTAAGGACATTACGGCCCCATGTTAGTTTAAGGACATCTCGGTCCAGTTTAAAGACATCATAGTCTGTAAAGGTTAAGGACATCATAGTCCATGGGTTTAAGGACCCCACAGTCCGAGGTTAAGTACATCATAGTTCATGGGCTTAAGGACCCCACAGTCCGTAGTTTAAAGACGTCATAGTCTATAAAGTTTAAGGACATCATAGTCCATGAGTTTAAGGTCCCTACAGTCCATGAAATGATTGGTTATCGGGACCCGTCACCTCTTTGAAGACATTGAAGGATTACAATGACAAATATCAAAGGAGGGAAGAGATGTACCCTTGAACCAAAATTGATTGGGAAATATAAAGTCCAATTTGGGACTAAGATCAATTAATTAGATTATGAGCACATGGGCTTAGTTAAATATAAATTGAGGACTTATGGCCAATTTGGGCTAAGTCCAATTAGGTTTAAATGTTGGACCTTTGTTTGGACTATTGAACATTTGTCTGGATTCAGCCCCCCATTATTTAGCAATGCTAAACATGAGTCTGGGTTCTGACCATATTTTGTCTTCTATTGAGTGCTGAGCACTCATATACTATATGAGACGATCAATTTTGGAAGACAAGAATGTATTTGAGGCTCAGTCAAAAGGGGAGTCTTGCCTCTGGGAGACTTAGCCAATTTGGGCTAAGACTGGTTTGAATATAGTGTTAAACACTGGCACATATCTGGCGATCACGTGTTCTCACATGATGCATTAAAATAGTGTTAAACACTAGGGATGCAGTGCTTAAAATAGTGTTAAACACAAAAAGTGAAGCGCTCACGTGGAATCACATGAGGCGTTTGAGTGTTGGGCCCAAACTTTCTTTATTTTATTCTCAGAATATGCAGGTAAGTGTTAAACACTTAATTTTCATGATTATCACGTGCGGACAAGTGATGGTGCCCACAGTCTGTTCTGCTCTTCTTATTTTGAAAAGTCTGTTCAAGGGTCACGTGTGAGCACGTGACCTGATCTTGTTCATTCTTTTTTGATCTCTGAGGGGGATGGTCACGTGTTGACATGTGATCATGCTGGGTACTTGATGCTTTTACGTGCATGTAGAGTTTTAAGTCCCTTATTTAAGAATTAAATTCTTTTATAGGGTTAAGCCCTAATTTTATTTAAAGGAATTAAATTCCTATATATTTAGAAGAATTAAATTGTTTAAGCTCAATTCTCCCTCTAAGTTTTGGATCTGCATGGCAGAATCTCCCCGATGAGAATTAAATTCTCAACTTATGGGGAGATCTGCTTTTGCAGATTTTCAACCAAAGGAAGAACTAAGTTCTTATTCAGAAGAGTTAAACTCTTAGTTTGAGAATTAAATTCTCCTTTTGTTTTGTGGGAGCTTATAGAATGATCTCTTTCTCTTTCTTACCTAGGGTTTCTCTCTTTTTCTGAAGAAATCTTCTTTCTCTCTGGAGAATTAAATTCTCTTATTTTTTCTCTCTGTTGTAGTATCTCTTCCTATTTTTCTTTTCTTCTTGACTCCTATTTATAGAAGAAAGAAAAGAATCAATTTGTTTAGCCAATATTTTATTGAAAGATTTTGATTGATTTTGTAACCAACATGATCTTTTAGATCACTCGGTGAATTTTATTCACCATAGGATTTTTAATCCAAAAGATATTTTATCTATTATTCCTGGCAAATTTTAGGAAAATATCTCCTTGTATAGAATCTTTCTATAAATTGGTGATTTTTAATCACCATTGGATTTTTAATCCAATGGTGCTCCACTTTACAGAGTGCAATCTTTTTGTTTGGAAAGATCTAGGGAAATATTAGGGATTTTGATTTCCCTTAATTAGAATTTAATTCTATTAGTTAAGAAGGTTTAAGAGCCTATCACGTGTTGGCACGTGGCCCCACTGATTGACCATTTAATTAGAATTTAATTCTATCAGTTAAGACATTTTAGGAACCTATCACGTGTGGGCACGCGATGCCCCTTTTAGGGTTTTCCTTCCTTTATCTCGGAGAGTTTTTAAGACCCCATCACGTGGTGGCACGTGACCCACGGATTAAGCTTTCAACCAGAATTTAATTCTATTATTTTAAAGAACTCGGGAACTTATCACGTGTCAGCACGTGATCTTTGGTCACGTGTGGGCACGTGATGCCCCATTGGGGTTTTTCTTGCTGTTTTATTATACTTCAGTGGGCTTAAAGGCCTATCACGTGCAGGCACATGACCCCATTTGATTAGGATTCAATTCTTATCATTTCAGAGCCCTCGGGAATCCACCACGTGTCGGCACGTGACCCCCGATCACATGTGCGCACGTGATTCCCCTTTGGGGTTTTTCCTTGTATTTTATGAGGGATTAAATGCCCCCACAGCGTTGTTCTCACATGTTTGCACGCGGGTGCAATGCTGTAACTTTTGTGGCCGTTGGATCTGCCTAGGGAAGGGGGTAGATGAACCTTTTCCCATCACATCCTATAAATGCAGGGGTCTCTTTAGAAGCGCCTCCACTCTTTCATCTTCTTTCTTGTTCATTTTCCTTTGAGAATTTAATTCTCTTCCTCAGAGTTCAGTTCTCTGTTCTAAAAGTTTTTAGAATTTGACTCTGTCAACAAAAAATTTCCCTTTTTAGGTAAGGATCTTGAATGGCCGAGGAACTTCTTGTAGAAATTTTCTTTGGATTTTAAATCCACACCAAGGGTTTTTTCCCTTTAATAAAAGCCCATTTTTCCAAGTTCTTTAAGAATGTCCGATTTTTAAATAATAAACCCCTTTCGCTAGGGTTTCTCTGATCTTAGGGGATTGATGATGATACTTATCTTCCCTCTGGAATTTAATTCCATTTCAAAGAGCTTAGCTCAGAAAATTTTTCTGGGAATTTAATTCCTCTGTTCAAAAAGAATTTAATCCCTCTAAAGAACTTAGTTCTTAAAAGAAGACTTCGTGGGATTTTTCATCCTGAGTTGTTCTTGCAGAGATCCTTCTTGATTTGCACAGAGTTTCTATAATGGGTTTTCTCCTTGGGGGAATGTGTAGAGTCATTTGAATTTATTGAGAATTTTCCTTTGGTTCTCATGATGATTGCTCAGCCTCATTATTAGTGAGCCGCTATCTTGATTTTGTGGGGCATATGTGTTTTGTAACCAATGGTCCCATAAAATAAGTTGTTTGTCGTTTTTTTCCACTGTCCTTTTATATATATATATATATATATATATATATATATATAAATATATATACACATGTGGGCTTTACTAACAGTTTTCCATTCCTTTATTTCAGGAACAATGGCTTCTCTTCCATACTTTCCTTTTACTCGCTCGGATGCGGCTTTCCCTCAGTCACCGTCTGACGAAGAGGTGATGGCGATGATTAGAGCTCACGATCCGGATTGCACCAACTTACTTTTATGGGGGACCTGGTACGGTCATATCATCCGCGGTCACCGAACCTTTCTTTGCGAGGTGCCAACAGATCTATCCGCCCGTTCCTGCCGATGGACCGTCCGCGGACTGCTTTTGCTGTAGAGGTGGCGGATTGGACTCCTACAGGCCGGCTCGAACCGTCGACAGCTGGGATACCAAACCAGCCTGTGCCGGCCATAGACATCTTAGGGCGTCGTATCTTCCAAGGTGAGGCCCAGCCTTGGGGACAAGTCTACAAGATAGGGCTTAGCCCTCATCATCCCACGGGCTATCTTCTCTGGGCTCGTTACATCTTGTCCGCTCACCGTGCGCGACTGCAGAGGGTCGGGCTTTACTAGGCGGTGGACGCGTCCCTCTTCCAATATCAATTTCTCCATGTATGGTGGGTTAAAGCTTTCTTTAATCAATGGAATCTTCCCACCAACACTTTCTTGTTAAGAGACCGTGAAGTTTCGATCTCTTTGGAAGAGTTTCGCGAGATCTCGGGTTTACCAATCAAGGGAGAACCTTACGAAGAATTTTTGCCCTCCGACGAGTATGCCTTCGAGACTGTGCCCGCTATGCTTGACGATCTGTCAACTGAAAATGCCGTCCGCCACAAGTACCCGAGTCTAATCAAGACTCTGGGGATTTTTGAGAAGCTGTTCACGGAGTCAGTGGAACATGGCGTTACTTTTAAAAGCTTTATCGCCTGCTTCCTTCGTGAAGACGTTCTATTAAAGGCGGCTCCGAAGTTCGCGAATATCAACGACCCCTTCGGGTTTGGTTCAAATAGGATGCCGGCTAGAGAAGAGGATTTGCCCCAGTTCTACATTCCAGTCTTGTCAGCTGTACCTTTCGAGTTGATCGCAGCTCCTGGCATGGATGAAGAAACTTTCTTCATTGGTTTTATCAGCGTATGGCTCAGTTGGTTTGTCGTTCCAACGCACTGTCAATTCATGAGAGCCTCGGTCATTTACCCTGCTCATCGCATCACCGAAGGGACGCGACTAGCCGTGGGCATTGCAGGGCTGTCACATCTGTACCATGGGCTAAGCACTGCAGCCAATACCTCAACCCTAGGCGTGAACGTAGTGAGTTTCTCTCTTCATTACTTTACATCATGGATCGAGATGCATGTGCTAGAGGCATTTGCTGCGCACCAGAGACCTAGCTTTTATGATGCTTATACCTTTCTGCGGCTCATGAGGTTGGTGGACGCTTCTGCTCCTGACCCGACTCAATTAGGGGTTCTTCGTGTGCTGCTCAATCCGTATGCCAACGAAGGCGGAATGGTATTTAGTGATCGAATCCTCTCTGCTCCTTCAGGACCTGTTCAACAGTTGTTTGACTTATCAAAAGAGGGGGCACCATCCATGAAGCCCAAAGAAGCCATGCACCTGTACTCATTCAGACCCGGTTATCTGGTGTTCCGTCAAAACAATGCGGCGCTTTTCATGCGGTACAATCCAACACCGCTTTGCCCGGCAACTGGGATATAACCAGGGTGTCCCCTTCGAGGCATTCACAGTGGAACCCCGCCCTTCTTTGGAAGCTGTTCGTGACGCCACCCACCATTTCATGAGGCTGAACACCGGTTCTCATTTCATGATCCCCGAGGCCGACTACATTCCGAGGTGTGTGGGGGCTTTCACGGGTTGGTATCGCCACCGGGTTAGTCTAATCATTGCTGAGGAGAGGAGGATACTTTTTGGGCTTAAGGCTCCCGTCCCGCTCCAGGCTACGGGTGTCCCACCGCGACCGCGGACAATGGTTCACCCTCCTTTGAGGGATACTAGTATCGTACTTATTCCTGAGGCGGCGGATGTGGACTCGACTCCGACAGTCGGTATGCCGAAGCGCACTAGAGCTCAGGCAAGGGCTTCTGATAAGGCGCCAGGAGCAGCTTCATCAGCTGCGGCGTCAGCAATGGCAGTGTTGTCATCGGTAGCACCGCCGAGAGAGGATACCAAAGGCGAAGTGGGTCAACGTCGTACCAAAGCACCGAGGGGAAGGAAGCGATCTTCTTCTGGTGTGAATTCTGGGTCAAAGAGGCGAAGGACGACGGTCACCAATCTGCTCGACTTTTTAGTGGAATCAGAGCCTATCTTTCAAGATGAACCACTAGCTATGCAAGAGTCGAATGGTGGTCTTCTTTTTCCGGGTTCATCTGCCGAGGAAGCCGCACAATTGGCTGAGGCTATAAGACGCTCCCAGGATGAGACTGAAAATGTAAGGGTCCCGAAGAGGCCTTATCCTGCCGTCATCTTCTACGAAGATCCTCCATCGATACGACGGATATTTATAGGTCCTTTAGAAGAGGGAGGCGAGATAGCCCTAAAGCAGCCTATCTCGGCCGATGCCGAAGATGCGCTGTCGTTGTGGACTGGTGGCCACTAGTCTACCCTCGCACCCCGGCGAGCACAAATTCTTGAGAAGGAACGCCGGCTTGAAAAAGCCATACTAGAAGCTCCTTGGCGCATTTGTATACTTATATATCCTTTTGTAGTATTTTGCACTGCTTATATATATATATATATATATATATATATATATATATATACCCTTATCTTCGTGAAAACTTTGCAGGGACTTCGGCAATGGAAGAGGATATGAGTTCGAGTCGCTCCTTGACTATGGACTCTATAAATATCCCCGATGAGACACTAGTAAGTGTAGAGGGGGTCGATACAACTGTTCTTCCTGCCGCGGAGCTCCCATTGGTGGTTTCCGTTCCCCCGGTACTTGCTCTCCCGGAAGAGACATCTTCATTGGCCGTGGATTTAATGGATCTTTTTGGGGATGGCCCGGAGACTATGGGACAGGTAGTTGAGGCCACCGTTCTTTCATTGGAGCCTGCTGCGGTGGCCGCTGCTCATCAATTGGAAGCTGTTATACCGGCCCATGTCCCCGATGATGTGCCTGGGGGTATGGAGGAGGCTGCCGAAGCTGCTATCCCTCCAGTTCAGAGCGGGAGGAGCATCGAAGGTATTCTTCTATCTTTTGTTTTAATGATCTCTTCTTTATCTGAACCTTTCTGTCTTTTCAGAGCTACGAGGATTGGCGGCGTCCATCGCGGACCTGTCCCCCAGGAAGTCTTTTCAGCGTCTGCTAGAGATGGCCGCTCCGCAGGCAATATCCCCTCAACGCATCGTCCTATCTTCCGGGCAAACTTAGTGTTATTTGCCTTCTCCTCACGACATTATTATTATTTTATATAACGATACTGATGTCTTCTGCAGTTCTGGAAGCCGATGACTAAGTTGAGATTCTTGACGGGCCTGAGGATCTTTTGGACCCTTCTTGCATGACTGTGGGTAAGTAAAGTTTCGAAGTTGTTCCATCTCCTCTTTGCTTGCAAGTCTCGCTGATTGTTTATAAATCTTAACAGCTTTGCCAGTTCTTACCACGCTGGAATCTCAGGTGGAGGCTTGCTTGCATAGTCTTGAATGTACGCGCCTTTCTTTAGAGGTTGTGGCTGCAAAGGCGAGCTTGCGGTGGCTGATCGAACGGTGCGCCGCAAATATGCTATCATGCGAGAAGAGGCTCAGCCGAAAATTTTCAGAGAGGAAGCTGGCTTCAACTGCGCTAGGGGGACTTCAAGCTGATCTTACGGCCAAGACCACTCGGGCGTATGAACTTTGGCGGGTGCTTCAAGAAGCTATCAGGGAGGTAGTAGCCATTGATAAAGCCGTCATTTTTACTCGCGAAATGGTTGAAACTCATAAAGTTACCGAAAAGGAGCTTGAAAGTCGGCTTGCCTCGTACCAGGCCCAACAGTCTCAATCGGAGGCCCGTCTCTTAGCGATAATGAATCATGAAGCCGAGGCCTAGCGGAAAAAGGATGAACTGGCAAATCTATTAAATCGTCCGCCGGCTTGAAGAATTGTATATTTTTCTTTGTTATTCTTCTTTGGTACATACTCCTGAATGAGAATATTTTTTGATTCTTTCATAAATTGTACTTTATATTCATTTTGATTCATGAATAAAAGACATATTTTTCTTCATGGTGGTGTGTCCCTTTTAGTAAATGCATTTTGTGGATAATCTATTTTGATCTCCTTGTAGGACAACGATGGCTTAGGAGTCAGGTTCAGATCTGCCTCCTAAGGCTTTCCAACTTTATAAACCGTGAGGGTCTCATAAAGGTATTTCTCCTTACGAGTCGTGAGGATCTCATAAGTGTATTTTCTCCTTAGGAATCGTGAGGATTCCTAAGTGTATGTTCTCTTGAGAGTCGTAAGAATCTCACAAGAGAATTTTCTTCCTTACAAGTCGAAAGGACTCATAAGTGGTTGTTTTCTTTTTTTGTCGGAGAGTGTGGCCCGTAGAAAATCTACCTTGACCTCTCTGTGAGGCAACGATGGCTTGGGAGACAGGGTTAGGATCTGCCACCTAAGACTTTTTCAACTTTATGAGCCGTGAGGGTCTCATAAAGAATTTTCTCCCTACCGGTCGAGAGGATCCCGTAGGTGTATTTTCTCCTTAGGAATCGTGAGGATTCCTAAGTGCGTTTTCTCTTGAGAGTCGTAAGGATCTCATAAGAGAATTTTCTCCTTACAAGTCGAAAGGACCCATAAGTGATTGATGAGTTTACTTGCTCCCGAATCAAAGAATTGCTTTAACGCGGAAGTCGAGGGTTGACTTTATCCGCATTTCAAGGAATCAGGGGTTGACCTTATCCGCATTTCACGGGGCCAGGGGTTGACTTTATCCGCATTTCACGGAGTCAGGAGGTTGACTTTATCCGCATTTCACGGAGTCAGAGGTTGACTTTATCCGCATTTCTGCATTTCACGGAGTCAGGGGTTGACCTTATCCGCATTTCATGGGGTCAGGGGGTTGACTTTATCCGCATTTCACGGAGTCAGGGGTTGACCTTATCCGCATTTCACGGAGTCAGGGGTTGACCTTATCCGCCTTTCTCGGAGTCAGGGGTTGACTTTATCCGTATTTCATGGAGTCAGGAGTTGCTCTGGACGTTTCCCACGGGGCCAGGATTGACATTAGCCGTGTTCTACGGGACCAGGAGGTGCTCTGGGCGTTTCCCATAGGGTCAGGATTGACATTAGCCGTGTTCTACGGGGCCAGGAGGTGCTATGGGCGTTTCCCACAGGGTCAGGATTGACATTAGCCGTGTTCTACGGGATCAGGATTTGCTCTAGGCGTTTCCCACGGGGTCAGGATTGACATTAGCCGTGTTCTACGGGACCAGGAGGTGCTCTCTCGGTTGTCTGTGAATCGTCGAGGTTTGGAACAGGGACTTTGCCATGGCTCCAAGGTTGATTGTCGCATCTAAATCCTGCTGGAATGAGGAGGAACGCTGTTGGTGATCTTTAGGCTGTCTCTGAACCTCGAGATTTGACTTCTTTTCCTGATGGAGCCTGGTGGGAAGGTATGGTTCCCTCTTTGTTTGTGCGTCTAGATTGTATACAGGGATCGATGCTCTATCATTTCAGCTTTTATATCACGAAAGTCGCGATTACCCAATCATTTCAGCTATTTTTCGCGGTGCCCAATCATTTCGGCTATTTTTCGCGGTGCCCAATCATTTCGGCTATTTTTTCTTTTTACTTGCTGCTTTTTATTGCGAGTTGCCCAACCATTTCGGCTATTTTTGTATGCATACATTTTTACTTGCTGATTTTCTTGCAAGTTTCCCCATCATTTCGGCTATTTCATATGCATTTGTGGCTCACTGACTTTTCGCTGCAAGTTTGGGATTTGACACCGATTTAGGCATCAACATCGCTACAACTGGGATATTGCCAGGAGCGAATCATCATTTTCCTCTGTCGATGTTGAACAAAGGTGGCTTAGCAAACAGGGTTAAGATCCTGTCGACTAAGGCTTTTAACTTCATGAGCCGTAAGGGTCTCATGAAGGTATTTCTCCCTACTAGTCACGAGGATCTCTTAAGTGCGTTTTCTCCATAAGAATCGTGAGGATTCCTAAGTGTATGGTCTCTTATAAGTCGTAAGGATCTTACAAGAGTGTTTCTCCTTATAAGTCGAGAGGACTTACAAGTTTCTTTCGCCATATGAGCCTATCCCCAGTCTCTGGTGGGACTTTGTTAGGGAAATGTTTATTCGTGCTCGTGGATTGTATACAAGGGTCAATATTGAACCGCTTATAGGGCAGCATTGGAGGTTGTGATGGCTTAAGAACAGGTTCAGATCCCTGTAACTTAAGGCTTTTGAACCTTATGAGTCGTGAGGGTCTCATAAGAGGGTTCTCTTTACGAGTCGTGAGGATCTCGCAAGTGTAATTTCTCCTTAGAAATCGCGAAATCCTAAGTGTGTTGCTCCCTTGTGAGTTGTAAGGATCTGACGCAGGTGGTTTCTCCTTACGGGGTCGAGAGGACCTTGCAAGTATCTTTTAACGAGATTGCTCCCTTCCGGGTTTTCATAAAACTCGCCGGTAGTCCTGCTGTTTTTACTCACGTAGCCCTTTCGGGTTTTCATCCGTGCCCATTTCGCTTATGGACATACCGTTTTCTTTCTTTTTATATATATATATATTTTTGTGTCAGCCTTGGGATGCTGTGATCCGTAGTAGTTTATCGACGTCTCGGTCAATAGCCAATTTTAGGACATAGTGGTCCATCGTTAGTTTAAGGACGTTTTGGTCCGTTTGCCGGATACTACTTATAGAGTTTGGGCTTAGGAAGATAGCGAGCGGACATAGGCGTCGTCATCTATCGTTGTCCTAGGCCATGACTCATCAGGCGTAGTATTTTTTCAGGAAGCGAACGTTTATTGGCCTGAAAGGTATTTCACCATGCATGTCCATGAGTAGATAGGCTCCACCTTGGTAGACCTTGTCTACGATATATGGGCCTTCATCGTTCGGCTCGAATTTCCCCCACTTGGCACGATTGGGGATGATGGGTCTTTTGACCACTAGCACGAATTCGCCTTGGCGGAATGCTCTCGGCCTAGTCAATCTCTCGTATGAGCGTGTCATTTTTTCTTTATAAGCTTCCAAGTTTTGCTGCGCCATAAGCCGGGTTTCGTCAAGGGCGTCAAGCTCCTCAAGCTGAAGATGAGCATTATCTTCATCTGTTAGCTCGCAATGAACTGCCACTCGTAGGGAGGGTAGCTCTATCTCTAAGGAGAGTACCGCTTCAGTGCCGAATACTAATGCATACGGCGTTGTGTTTGTGGCCGTTTTGAACGTAGTTCGATACACCCAGAGAGCTTCATGTAGTCTCTCGTGCCAGTCCTTCTTATTTTTGGACACCATCTTTTTCTCGATCTTTGTCAAGGTCTTGTTGAAAGCCTCAGCCAGACCGTTAGCTCGGGGATTATAGACCGAAGAGTATCTCCAGTCTATATTATGTTGCTGCGTGAAGCGGCTGATTTTGTGGCTTCTGTAGGCCGGCCTGTTATTGGAGATAATCCATCGCGGAGTAACGAAACGATAGATGACGTGTGTCTTGAAGAAATGGAGGATATTTTCCGTCTTCACCTCTCTTAGTGGTACTGCTTCTGCCCAATTGGAGAAGTAATCAGTTGTCGCCAGTATGAACCGATGTCCTCTGGACGATGCTGGTTCAATGGGCCCGATTATGTCAGTTCCCCACATTTTGAACGGCCAGCTAGCCACTGTTGGGTGTAGCGGATTTGGATGCTGGTGGATAAAGTCCCCGTGAATCTGACACACGTGGCACTGCTTCGTGTATTCGAGGCAGTCTTTGATCATTGTGGGCCAATAATAACCCATCCTTTTGATCTTCAGCTTCATCTTCGGCCTGGCTTGGTGAGAACCGCAGAGTCCGTCGTGGGTTTCTTAGACGACTTTCCTTGCCTCTTCAGGTCCCAGGCATCTTAGCCACAGGGAGTCAAACGATCTCTTATACAGAGTATCATTGACAAAGGCGAAGGATAGAACTCGTTTCATGAGCTGATGTCTTGAGGACGCGTCTTCAGGTGTTCGACGGAATTTAAAGTAGTCTATAAAGACTTCTCTCCAATCCTTAGCCTTTTCCTGGTATTTTATTTGTAGGGTCACTTGCTCGGTCGCTCCCTTTTCTTCGGACGACTCCGGAGATATTTTTGCCGGTGCAAGAACCCGATGGCTTTGCACAACGATCCTCACGTCATCGAGGTTCTCGTCGGACAATTCTTTAGCGAGCTTAGCTAATGAATCCGCTTTGCTATTTTCCGCACGCGGTATGCTTTCCAGGGTGTGGGAAGGAATTTGAGTTAGCAGTTGCTGCACTCTCTCGCCGTACTTCACCAACTCTGGTTTGCACGTTTGATAGTCGCCATTTACTTGACTAACGACCAGCTGGGAGTCTCCGTATATGAGGAAGTTTTTGATTCCCATGTCGACAGCGATCTCAAGACCTGCTATCAAAGCTTCATATTCGGCTTCATTGTTCGTCCTCGGCTCTGTTAAGGAGAAGGGAAAGCGCATTATCCCTCCTTGTGGAGTCACGAAGATGAGGCCTACCCCTGATTTGATTATGGGGGTGCTTTATTTTCTCTTTTTCATAGAAGATGCTCCGTCGAAGTAGAGTTCCCATCGGGTATCACTCTCTCTTCTCTCCCCTTTGATCGTGTCAAACACGTGCTCGTCGGGCAATTCGCAGTTTAAAGGAGAATCGCCAGGTATCGGATGCTCAGCGAGGAGAGGAAGTCGGCGATGGCCTGGCCTTTTACCGCCTTGAGGGGACGATAAGTTATCGAGAATTTCATTAAGAGTAGGGCCCATTTATCGAGCCGTCCAGTTAATATAGCCATTGACATCGAATATTTGAGAGGATCCACCTTTGATATGAGATGGACCTCATGTGCCAATGCATAGTGTCCGATTTCGTTATCGCGAAGATCAACGTCAGGCAGTGTTTTTTAATGGGGGAGTAATTGTTTTCTGCCCCCAGGAGAACTCGACTCAAATAGTAGAGGGCTCTCTCCTTCCCTTGGTCATTCTCTTGTGCCCACAGCACGCCTAAGGAACCTTCGAGGGCTGTTGTATACTGGACGAGAGGTTTTCCTTTAACGGGAGCGGCCAGTACTGGCGGATTCTGCAGGTATTGCTTGATTTCGTCCATTGCGCTTTGGCATTTGCGATCCCAGACGAACGAGATTCCTTTCTTCATTAGGTGACTGTAAGGACGGCACTTGAAGGAGAGATTGGCTATAAATCGCCGGATATACGCGAGCTTTCCTTGGAGAGACCGTAGTTGCTTGAGAGTCCTTGGCGAAGGCATTTCCATAATCGCCTTGATCTTTGACGGGTCTATCTCGATGCCCCGGTGCCGTGCGATGAATCCTTGGAATTTACCCGAGGAAACTCCGAACGCACATTTGAGAGGGTTTATCTTCAAGTTGTATTTCCGAAGGCGCTGAAACACGGTCTTCAGATGCTCTAAATGTTCCTCGTATGATTTTCTTTTAATTACGAGGTCGTCAATATAGCATTCGACGATTTCATGTATGAGGTCATCGAAAATCTTCGTCACGGCCCTATGATAGGTGGCACCGGCGTTCTTTAGACCAAAAGGCATCACCTTGTAGCTGAACATGCCCAAAGGGGTCCGGAAAGCGGTATGCTTCTGGTCCTCGGGATGCATCTTTATCTGATTGTATCCTGATGAGCCGTCCATGAAGGAGAAAACTTCGTGAGTGGACGTATTATCTATCATCAGCTCAGTGATTGGTACTGGAAAGTCGTCCTTTGGGCAAGCGTTGTTGAGATCCCGAAAGTCAACACATATACGCACCGTCCCATTTTTCTTCATCACTGGGACAATGTTGGCAATCCAGTCAGGATACTGAACCTCTTGGATGAAGCCGGAGTCGATTAGATTCTTGACCTCGGCATTGATGCTCATCTCAAGCTCGAGCCGCATTCTTCTCGGTGCTTGTTTGATTGGCTTGACATCCGGAGAAATCGCCAATTTGTGGACGGCTATTTCTGGATCTAATCCGGGCATTTCGGAATAGTTCCATACGAAACAGTCTTTATACTGCATGAGCACGTCTTTGAGCGTAGCCACCTTTTCTTCAGATAACAGCTCACTGACGAACGTCGGCCGTGGGTCGTTTGCCGTCCCCAAGTCGATTTTTCTAAGGTTCTCTGCAGTAGTATGTATCCTATCTTCCAATTCTTTTTATGCTGGTGGAAACTCTGAGATCACTTCGTCATCATCATTTTCGAAGCACCAAGAAAGATCATCCATATTCTCGGGTTCTTCTTCTGACAGTGTTATCACGTGACAGGTACGAGATCGTTTCCAAGACCAATGTTGATCTGGCTCTACTCTCACTATAAACGTCTCTTTCGGTTCATGCTTCTGTGGCGGGGTTATCCTCCAACTGCTGGATAGAGCGAACCTGCCTTGTTGATATTGGTCTTCGACCCAGTTCATGAAGGTGAAGCAGTCTTCGAGGGGATGTCCTATTGCTCGGTGATAGGAGCAATAGTTTGGGTGAGAGACCCCGTTTTGGTTTAGGGTTAGCGTCTTTTAACGGAACATCTCCTTCTTCATCAAAGTCATGTATAACGTAGCAGCCATGGAATCGTTCCTGTTTCTTGGATTGAACATATCCAAGCCCACTTGTTTCCATTCTCCCGTTGGGCAATTTTCGCTGAGTTCCAGGGACGCTCCAGATCCTATTTTAGAACTAGGCTTGTCGCATGGTTTTCTTAAGGGGTACGCCTTGGTGCCTCAACAGCCTCTTCAATCCTTCTGTGTAGTATCTGGGCAGACGGATGGGCTGGAGCCTGTCAAGTGTAGAATCGGCACCATGCAAAATTTCATTCTCCACTTTGGTTTCCGTTGATCGATAAAAGAGGATCGCCTTTTCATCTCTTCGCCTGGGAGGGACGTAGAATGTCTGCAGTTCTTGCACGCTATAGGTACCAAGCGCGTCGAGCTCTTTGTAATGCTCTTGCGGAACCATGGCGATTTGCAAACTCCGATTATTGCCAGCGAAGGCTTGTATTGATGGCCGAACAGAAAATACAGTATTGACCTCATCTTCCGAGTCGCTTCCGAAGACCAGAATAGGGGTGGACGGTCCAGGCTTGTTGCATTAGGGAGACCCTGAATAAACTATTTCTTCCTCCTCCTCAGTATCACTCCCGAAGACTGGAATAGTGGTGATAGCTTTGTTCTTCGGTTTATGGCATCTTTCTGTGCCTTCGAAATCTGGTAAGAAGTATTTTGCATCTTCATACTTTCGGACTTTCTTCACGGAGAATGGGTTTAGTTCCTCTGTCACACTATACTCGAAACCATCCTTGAAATACTTCATACACTGATATTGTGTAGAAGGGATGATGTTGTACTCGTGTAACCAAGGCCTACCGAGCAAAGCATTGTAACATTTCTTAGCGTCAATGACGTGAAATTTAATGTCCGTGACGAGCGGCCCAAAGCGTAACGTCAATATCACAGACCCGAGCATCCGTGATGACTGGGAGTCAAACCCGGAGATGTTGATTTTATCACGAGCGAGGTGCTGAACGCTCATGCAGATTTCCTTCAACATTCTTATATTGAGGAGATTGACGGAGGACCCATTGTCAATCAGGATCTTGCCTATCTTATTATCATGTCAGCATCCGGAGACATAAAGGGGACGGTTATGCTCGTACGTCCCGAGGAGGAGATCTTCTTCGCTGAAGGGGATATCGGCCATGTGCACTTCTTCCAGTTCATCCTTCATCTTTTCTTCGGCGAGGAAAGCTTGGAACTGCTCGGGCTCTTGTAGTGCCTTGATCAAAAAATCTCTCGCCTTTTTGGATAGCAGAAGGGCGTCGAGAATGCTTAGTTATGAGGGTATCTTCCTCAGGTGTGCCAGAACGTTGTAATCCACTTTGTTTTTCTTGGGCGGATCCTTGGCTGTCAGCTCTTCGATGGCTTGGTCATCGAGGGTGATATCCTCAGGGACCTTTTCTTTTCCCTTATCCTTTTTGGTTGACCCCTACAAGTCCGAGATTCTTTTCAGGTAATGTACGATTGCGCAGCTGAATGTTCTCGCAGCTCTTCGGTTCTTCCTCTTTTCCTGAGGTGGATTCTTTGAAGAGAGGGCCAAGAGCCATTTCTTCTTCAGAATCACTCCCAAAGGTGAGAACTTGTGATCCCCTGCTATCAACCATGTGACAGTTGCCGGCAGCTCTTCCACGTTCGTCTGTCGCATTTTTCCGCTGTCGACGAGCTTCACGCTTCATCCTCTTGAAGTGCTGCCTGTGAGCGACATATCCTTGCCACCAATTTTTAAAGGTGTTGCACTCTTCAGTAGGGTGTGCAATTCTTCGATGATATAAACAGTAATTAGGATGCACATTCTCTTCATTAAGGTGTATTTCATCAGAAGTGTTTCCTTCGGAGGGTGGCAGCTTCATTCCTATTGATATGGCTTTGGCGAACCTTTTCTTCGTTTTAAGCCTGCTCTTGTCTGTCGCGGGCCTACCTCGGTTTGGTTGGGGCGCTTCAACCCTTTCATCCAGTCGCCGACGTTTGGCTTTTCCAAATATGGCCATTTTGCGCTCTCGATCAGCCTTGCTTTTCAGAAGAGCTTCGTTCAAGAATGCATCAATTATCTCGTCTGACTGTCCTAGGAGCTCCGATTCGGGATCTGCCTCCAGTTTTTCTGCGTTAGGAGCTTCTTCACCGTCTATCGACGAGTGAGAGATCACATGGCATCTTGCCACATAATCCTCAAGTTCATCTGACGAGTCTTCTCCATTGTCATCATCTCCGTCTTCGAGGACGTGGCTGAGAAATTCTTGGAGTGTGACTGGGTCCGCGCCTTCTGGTTATATTCTTCCAGCGTGTCGATGTGTTTTTGCAGGTCTGTATGCTTATCAGCAGGCTTCACGGGCTTATTGGATTTCTTCTTTTTCTTCGAAGACTTTGACAGTTGGGCCTGAGCATTTTGATTATCGCTACCAATTTTTGGCGTCGGGCGCGGCTTCAGCATTCCCTCGATGATCTCGGGTTCTAGCTGATTTTTCCACCTGATTGTCGGGCATGCTTGGAGATTCTTCAGCATTCTTTTCGTTTTGGTTGAAAGAGCGACCTCCCATGGAGCTTCTTCGACAAGAGAACACGATGCCCCCGGTGTGTCCGCCTTTTTGAGAGCGTGCGACTGGGGCGGGTTTACTTTCCAATTCTTAGACAGTGCGAATTTGCGCTGTTGGTATTGGTTCTCAATCCACCCTTTGAAGACGAAACAATCTTCGATTGGATGGTCTATCGCTTAGTGATAGAGGCAATAATTGGGATTATTAGCCTCACCGGGTTGCAATGGGCGTTTTGGATCCGGCAAGTTGATGAGTTTATTGTGCACCGCTAGCTCGAACAATCTCCTCGTTTTGTCCCGGGAAACGAATAGGGGCGCTTCATTTTCTCATTAAAGAATCGCCGTCTCTCGTCTGGGAGATAAGTTAGTTTTGGGCCACTGGGCTGCTGTTGAGCATTGGCGACGAAGGTCGCTTTCCCTTTCCCTTTTTCATTTTGAGATTCCAATTTTGAAAAAGATGGTATGTGACTCATCTGGTCCATTTGGGCTAGTTTGTCAATCAAGGCCTGGAAAGTAGTTGGCTTGAAGAATATCATGAATTGGGAAATGGTCGCTTGGGGGTCAAGAGTACCTACGAACATGCCTACCGCAGGCGCTTCTTCGATGCGCTGCTCGCACTTCGACCATAGATTCCGCCACCGTATCGCGTACTGCACCCATGTTTCGCCTGGCTTCACTCTGGCGTTAATTATTGCGGTGATCGGGGTGCGTTCGCTAGCGCTTGCGAACCTTTGTGTAAAGAGTATCTCCATTTCTGTAAACTTCTTAACGGAGTCATTCGGGAGCTCGAAATACCACTTAAATGTTGTCTCTGACAAGCTGCCAACGAATTGGCGAAGCAGTTGCTTATCGTCACCTCCGGTATTACCGCACAAGGCTCTAAATTGAGCGACATGTTGGTGTGGATTCCCCGTCCCTCTATATACATGGAATTTAGGGATCGTATGTCCCAGTGGGTACTTTATTTGGTCGTACCAACCCGGATAGGGTCGCCCAATCTTAACAATTTGCCCAGCCGCTTCATTCTCCTGATGAACTCGTATCTGCTGAGTGATGTAATCATCTAGGGCAGCCTTTGAGATGGTCTCCTCTTTGGCTGCTGAACAAGCCGGAAGAGGGTTTGATGTCTCTCCTCTATCATCTTCAATTATTACTGGAGGCTCTTCAGCTGGAGGGTCCGGCTGGATCATCATGCCCACCATATCTTGGAATAGAAGGGCCATTTGTTTTTTATTGACCGCTTGTTCCGCGGCCTCTTTGTCCTTCTTCTCAAGCATTCTCCGAAGGAATTCGGCATCAGTTTCCTACTCACGGCGCTGCTCCGAGGATATCTCCGGGCTTGCTTTCGGTCCTGTGAGTGCAGCCATAGCTGTTAACATCTCTTGGAGCTTTTGTTGTTGTTGGTCCTGAGCCTTAGTCACTGATCGCGTAAGCGGTCGATGACCTGTGGAGATACGGCTATCCTCTTTTTCGGATACCATATAGACGGTATGCACCACCATGCCCCCGGACTTGGGGTGTTTAGATTCAATGTTCTTGTGATTCGTCATGGAAGCCGGGATTTTCTCCAGCTTTCTCCTCCTTTTGTGGGCGGTCGAAGCTGAGGGGGCCGTTGCAGCGGTCACCCGAGTAGATGACATCTCTTGCGGTATGACAGGGTGGTCTTTTTCTTGCCGAACCTTTATCTTTTTCTGTCGGCGTGAGTAATCTGGATCAATCACCGAGTCTTGGACTTGACGCCAGACTTTGTAAACTTTAGAGGACAGCCGCTGAGGGGGCTGCTCCAGCTTCGCCTTTGGGGCATTTTCTATAGGTGGAGGATACTTTTTTAGTACGGCACTTGGCGAATTCCTGCGCACCCTGTTAAGTAGTTCAAAGTTGTTCCCGGTTGGAACAGCAACATCAACTTCCACCATTGGAGCTGGCGGAGTCAGTCCAGAAGGAGAGCTGCCCCCATCTTTCCTCACTCGACGCCAGTGGCGACATCGAGCATGTCGTGCGGCCGGGATCACCTCCGCTGTTGGCTCAGCTTTCCCATGCCCTATGTTCTGATGAGAGTCTGTTGTTGGCACCAGCCTATCAAAGACAGATGCTCCCTGAGAGGGAATGGACAATCTTGAAAAGGCCGATTTTCGTACAGGGGAAACGACCTTAGTCACTTCACCCGGAGTGGGAGCTGAAACGGCCAGTCTTGTGAAGGCCGACCCCTTAGCCGGAGAAGCCGCCTTGGTGACTTAAGGAGTAGGAATGGCTATCCGCTTCGGGATAATGCCTTCTGGTATTGCGGGCTTCTTCGCGGGCCCGTTGGAGCTTTGGCCCAGTCTGCAGAAAATTGAGGCGCTTGGTTTGGGCGACCTGTTAAGAGGGGCTGCAGTAGTGGTAAGCCGATCAAAGACCGACTTCTTTTGAGCTTCTTGCAATGGTACAGGGGCGTTGAAGCTCATCAGTAGGAGCATGGTCCAGAAGAATAGCCAAGTGGTGGCCTGAGTTACCTGTTCCACATGCATTATGAAAAGGAAGGCCGCTTGGGGCCCGTAGGTTACTCCTCCAGATGAGGTGGAACGGGAGTTACAGTTGCAGCTGGAGCAGTTAGAGGCCATTGATGTTCTTTTTTCTGCACGGGAGCAAAACCAAATCATAGTACCTCGAACCCAAGGGCAACCATATTAAACCGCGATTCGTTTACGAACACGACACACGAAGTGTGGAGTGGAAAGAGGAAAAGGTCCCACCGGGCGTGCCAGAATCTGTTCCCCGCTGGAAGACGCGACCGGGACATTGGGACGTCAAGGCCTGAATTACGAGGGCAGATGTATTTAGTGCTATCCGTCCACCTTTCTGAAGATGCCAAGTTGATTTATGACACCATATATCAAAGGTTTAAACGGATGCGGCCGATGTAGTAGACTTCGTCAGATTCCCCCTCGTTGAGGGGTTTTTGATTATGGGGACACTCTTCCCTACAGGCGCAAGCCCCTGCAGTTAATTACGCTACCGCATCGCGGTAACCACTTTCTCCTTCTCCAGATGGCCACTTCGTGTCGTGTGTGTTTGTTTTGTTTTTGGCTGCCCGTGGATTGTATACGGAGACTAATTTAGGTTGTCGCCCGTAGGGCGTGGATTTGTCCAAATCCGTATCTTCTTAGATTTGGGTTTGGGGTTAGGTTTAAAGATCCGTTAGTCTCATTTGAAACTAAGATCAACTTAAACGTTTGTTAAGGATACGTTAGTCTAATTTCAGACTAAGATCAACTTAACGGGATCGTTTAGATCCAACAAAAGAGCATTTGGGCTCTATTGTTTTAGTTTAGGGACTTTACGGTCCACTGTTAGTTTAAGGACATTACGGTCCCATGTTAGTTTAAGGACATCTCGGTCCAGTTTAAAGACATCATAGTCTGTAAAGGTTAAGGACATCATAGTCCATGGGTTTAAAGACCCCACAGTCCGAGGTTAAGGACATCATAGTCCATGGGCATAAGGACCCCACAGTCCGTAGTTTAAAGACGTCATAGTCTATAAAGTTTAAGGACATCATAGTCCATGAGTTTAAGGATTCCACAATCCATGGAACGATTGGTTATCGGGACCCGTCACCTCTCTGAAGACGTTGAAGGATTACAACGACAAATATCAAAGGAGTGAAGAGATGTACCCTTGAACCAAATTTTATTGGGAAATCTATAGTCCAATTTGGGACTAAGATCAATTAATTAGATTATGAGCACATGGGCTCAGTTAAATCTAGGACTTATGGCCAACTTGGGCTAAGTCCAATTAGGTTTAAAATGTTGGACCTTTGTTTGGACTGTTGAACATTTGTCTGGATTCAGTCCCCCATTATTTAGCAATGCTAAACATGAGTTTGGGTTCTGACCATATTTTGTCTTCTATTGAGTGCTGAGCACTCATATACCATATGAGATGATCAATTTTGGAAGACAAGAATGTATTTGAGGCTCAGTCAAAAGGGGAGTCTTGCCTCTTGGAGACTTAGCCAATTTAGGCTAAGACTGGTTTGAATATAGTGTTAAACACTAGCACATATCTGGCGATCACGTGTTCTCACGTGATGCATTAAAATAGTGTTAAACACTTGGGATGTAATGCTTAAAATAGTGTTGAACACAAAAAGTGAAGCGCTCACGTGGGATCACGTGAGGCGTTTGAGTGTTGGGCCTAAACTTTCTTTATTTTATTCTCAGAATATGCAGGTAAGTGTTAAACACTTAATTTTCATGATTATCACGTGAGGACACGTGATAGTGCCCACAGTCTGTTCTGCACTTCTTATTTTGAAGAGTCTATTCAAGGGTCACGTGTGAGAACGTGACCTGATCTTGTTCGTTCTTTTTTGATCTCTGAGGGGGATGGTCACGTGTTGACATGTGATCATGCTGGGTACTTGATGCTTTTACGTGCATGGAGAGTTTTAAGTCCCTTATTTAAGAATTAAATTCTTTTATAGGGTTAAACCCTAATTTTATTTAGAGGAATTAGATTTCTATATATTTGGAAGAATTAAATTCTTTAAACTCAATTCTCCCTCTAAGTTTTGGATCTGCATGGCAGAATCTCCCCGATGAGAATTAAATTCTCAACTTATGGGGAGATCTGCTTCCGCAGATTTTCAACCAAAGGAAGAACTAAGTTCTTATTCAGAAGAGTTAAACTCTTAGTTTGAGAATTAAATTCTCCTTTTGTTTTGTGGGAACTTATAGGACGATCTCTTTCTTTTTCTTACCTAGGGTTTTTTTCTTTTTCTGAAGAAATCTTCTTTCTCTTTGGAGAATTAAATTCTCTTCTTTTTATCTCTGTTGTTGTATCTCTTCCTCTTTTTCTTTTCTTCTTGGCTCCTATTTATAGGAGAAAGAAAAGAATCAATTTGTTTAGCCAATCTTTCATTGAAAGCTTTTGATTGATTTTGTAACCAACATGATCTTTTAGATCACTCAGTGAATTTTATTCACCATTGGATTTTTAATCTAAAAGATATTTTATCTGTTATTCCTGGCAAATTTTAGGAAAATATCTCCTTGTATAGAATCTTTCTATAAATTGGTGATTTTTAATCACCATTGGATTTTTAATTTAACGGTGCTCCACTTTACAGAGCGCAATTTTTTTGTTTGGAAAGATCTAGAGAAATATTAGGGATTTTGATTTCCCTTAATTAGAATTTAATTCTATTGGTTAAGAAGATTTAAGAGCCTATCACGTGTTGGCACATGACCCCACTGATTGACCATTTAATAAGAATTTAATTCTATCAGTTAAGAGATCTTAGGAACACATCACG
Source organism: Agapanthus africanus (assembly GCA_030015575.1). Classification (NCBI taxonomy): domain Eukaryota; kingdom Viridiplantae; phylum Streptophyta; class Magnoliopsida; order Asparagales; family Amaryllidaceae; genus Agapanthus; species Agapanthus africanus. The sequence goes on along the minus strand of JASDDO010000016.1, from coordinate 354,254,784 downwards.
TGTGGGCACGTGATGCCCCTTTTAGGGTTTTCCTTCTTTTATCTCGGAGAGTTTTTAAGACCCCATCACGTGGTGGCATGTGACCCACGGATTAAGCTTTCAACCAGAATTTAATTCTGTTATTTTAAAGAACTCGGGAACTTATCACGTGTCAGTACGTGGCCTTTGGTCACGTGTGGGCACGTGATGCCCCATTGGGGTTTTCTTGCTGTTTTATTATACTTCAGTGGGCTTAAAGGCCTATCACGTGCAGGCATGTGACCCCATTTGATTATGATTCAATTCTTATCATTTCAGAGCCCTCGGGAAGCCATCACGTGTCGGCACGTTACCCCCGATCACGTGTGCGCACGTGATGCCCCTTTGGGGTTTTTCCTTGTATTTTATGAGAGAAGATCCGCAAGCACATCTTTTAACTGTTCCTAGTCGAGAGAATGTCGAGACAGGGCATCGATATTTCAGAGTAGACTAGTGTATACGTTTCATGACCCTATATGGGGCGATGGTTGATCCTACATCTATTGGTGTTTGACATCAAAGATTGTACACAGGTGCTCATTAGAGAATGGGTACACCAAACAAGACTCGCCGAGAACTCCTAATTAGTACCATACCTATCGTCAGATAGTAGTTCTCTGGTGACACTTGTACAGGTTAGTCTGTAGACCCGAGATCATCAAAGTGTCTTGTGTGGTTCCCACTGTGCTTTGATTTCCTCCCTACCACGGCTCAAAGGAGTCGTGCAAATAGGTGGATTTTGGGTACAGTCCCGAGTCACATGGAGGTAGTGAGCGATAGGAGGGGTTTCGTCTCCCCCGGTATAGGGAGTTGATGTTGCGCTATGTTCGATTGGTTATAACAGGAAGTTCCTGGCCTGGGCTGATGAGATTTACTGGTAAGTGTTATCATTAGTTTCTCGAATGGTTATAGGCCACACATCGGCATGACTTATCAAGTTACTGGGGTTTGACGATTCCACCCCTAGACTCGATATGCGACATACCAGACGAAGAGACCGGACTGTACGGTAAGTGTTGCTTATAGGCTTCACAAGAGTTTGGTCAAGCTTGCTTGTTGATCTTCTATCCGTTCAATACCTGGGTAGCCTTTACGTCCAGCTAGTACCGCTGATGGCATGTGGGTATCTGATGTGATCATTACCTACTGCTGGCGTATTGACGAGTCTTTAGAGTTCCACATAGAGGTTTTCTAGCTTAAGCGAAACGAAGTAGGGCACATATGGTGATATGTGCGGGAGCTTGATTAAATACGAGTATCTGATACCATATTCTAATCTCGCGATATTTGGTATCGGTTAGGTTATATGTGATATAACCGGATTGTTGAATCAAGTGTTGATTCGATATTTGCTATATGTATATATATTTGATATTGGCCGGTTATATATGATATGACCGGATCATTGAATCAAGTGTTGATTTGATATTGTGTATTGAATATTAGTCGGTTATATGTGATATAACCGGGTTATTGAATCAAGTGTTGATTTGATAAAATGATATACATATAAATGATATTAGTCGGTTATATATGATATAACCGGATTATTAAATCAAGTGTTGATCTAATAATTTGATATATATTAATATATTTGATATATAAATATATATTAACTAATATTGCTCACTAATGTTTTTTTCTTCTCTTGATATATAATTGTGTATATATATATATTTATATAAAATGTTGTTGTATCATGGTTGATGATACATAGAACATTGGTGTATGAGACTCATACTAGGGAAAAAGATATTTGTGAAGATTTAATCTATAAAGAAAATAAAAAGGATTAGAAATGGGTCATGGCTTGGATGCTTGGAGAAGCATTGAGATGCCATGACTCATCTCTCTCCTTTTGTTTTACTCTAGATATTTATTCATCACAAGATTATCTTATCCTCATGGTTCACTCTCTCACTCGATCACACTCACTTACCCACCCAAGTTCATCTTCTTCCTCAAGAGCTCATTCTAGGGTTTTTCTTGAGTTGGAAAAGGTGAGAGGAAAATATTTCTAAAGTGAGAAAAATTCCTACTTAATCAACCTACACTAATCTAGCTTATTAGTTTAGGTTGTTTGCTTCACTAATACCTTAATTAGTGAAGAGTTAGCTTGACCTAGAGAGGCTTCAAGGTGGATCATCTTCGGTTTCGAAGATCACATAGCAAGTTCATTCCTTTCTTCAAGTGGAGCCAAGAAGATGTAACATTTCAGAAAATATAAAATATTATTTTTGGAATTTAATATTAAAATAATATATTTCGCGAAAACTACCCGATTTGCGAAATTGGTGTTTTCGTAAAAGGGTATAAATATATACCAATAATTGTGAAATAATTGGAGATTTAAAATATATTTATCGGATTTGGTAATTTTATAATTAATTATATGCAGTTTGGATAAAAATTGATTAGTGCACTACTAATCGCGATTAAGCCAAATCCGTGTTTCTACAGTTTTCCATGGCTAGTGCACCATGACATGTTACATATTGTTTCCTTTGTGTTTTTTCATTTCTTTTGGTTCTATATGTGTGAGAAAAGAAAGAAATGAGAGGGTATTATTGAGGAGGGAGAGAGAGAGGGAGGACCACATCATGACTTGGAGCATGCCATGAGAGAGAAAGAGAGTGAGAATAAGTGAGAGAGAGAGGGGGGTCTGCCTCATTCATTTTCCCCCACCATTTTTCTTCTCCTTCTTCATCTTCAAGCTCCATCTTCTACCCTCATGACCCACCTCAAAATCTTTACCAAAACCCTATACACCCTTCAATAAAGTTGATCTCCACCTCCTCCTCAACACATTGGACCAATCAAAGTTAGATTTTGAAGACTTTGGAGAGCTAGGGTTTTTCTTGAGTTGCCCAAATGAGGTATAACTTCTTCCATTTATTTCGTTTTAAGTTTCTTGGTATCCTAGTCTAGTTAGAAGTTGATTTGGTTAAGTTATGTGATGTATGGAAAAGTTCAAGAGAAAGGTTGGGTGATTATGTGGACTTATGGCCTGTAGTGGGTGTCTACAAGACCTTAGTGATGCTTTTGCTGTCCTAGACCGGATACTAGAACCCAAAACCAGAACTTAGAATTTTCCCGACGTCGTTATTTGACAGATTGTGATGGTATATGAGAATCTGGGATGGCCCAAGGCCATTATAAATAAAGTTCCCTTGACAGTAATACGAGCAGGTAACATAGAAGCCACACCTGAACCCTAGCCTCTAATTCATTAATCCGGCCGCAGATTTATTCATTGTGGCCACAAACTGCGGCCACATTTTAGTGGAATTCGATGATTTTTGGTTGGTGAGTCCCTTAGGTGATATCTAGAGCAACCCTATATGCAAAATTCCTTAGTTTGGCCTAGGGTGAAATCTGAGAGTGATTTCCTTCGTTGTTGCATTTGGTATTTGCGATTTATGAACTTGGGTTTTGATATTGATATTGTATTTGGGTCGTTGGATGTTTGTACGTCAACGATGAGGGTTGTTTAGTTGTTTTTTCTTGTGTAGGCTATAGGTTCTAACCTATGAGCGCACCGTGTGCTGTATCAGATTTCAGAACTTGATGTTAATAGCGATTGCGATTGTGTATTATTGTAGATACCTTCGCATGGATTCCGAGACGACGGAGCATGGCGTCATCGAATTCGGCAAGCAAGGATCAAGGTGAGTAGATCTATATCTACGGGAAAAGTCGGGTGGATGGCGTATAGCACCCCCGCAAATTTTGATGGAAACCGATATATATATAGAGTATGGTTAAGGTAACCATGTTAGAAACCCATGAATATGGTTAAGGAATTTGTAAGAGATAAGAAATACCTTGACTTAAAGTTATAGCTTATGGTTTAGGTGATATGGTATGATAGGAAAGATGTCCTGAATTGATGTTTAAGGATGCAAATTACTAGATATAGATAAGTAGTTGTAAAGAGAATCAATAAGAGTTTATAGTGGCATGTTATGAGGTTGATAAATATGACTTTAGACTAATAAGATGACTGATATGAGATTAATAAGCTAGAATGTATATGCAAGATGACTTAATGTGATGAAAATGATATATGAGATGATATGATGACTTGATTGATATGTCGGTATACGGATGCGAGTCGATATGAGATGATTGATACCTTTGTTGGTCCCCTGATATGAGATTGTTATGGATATGACCCGGGGATATAGGTATATATGTGTGTGTGTGTGTGTGTGTGTGTCAAATCATGAGTGATATGCCGTACGAGACGTGAGGTCTGTACCCTCAGTGTCATATAGGTTAATAGGATCCTTAATGGTTTAATGCCACTGTACGATGATTTACCGTACGTGATGAGTTTTATGATGATTGATCCATACCCTTGACTAGAGGATGCCGTACGATGGATTATACCGTACGTGATGTTGCGAGGCTGGATGCCGATTGATAGATTCACTGACTCGGATATATTGTAGATACGTATACCTGTCAGCATTTCGCATACGATTTACTTTATGCTACACTCATGTCACTATCATTGCATTACATATACCTGTGCTAGTACACCTACACCATTATCGATGATACGTATGTTACACTTACACAGATTGGCCGGCTCACACACTTTCATCATCGATAATTGATATGTCACTACACAGTAGAATTTCTGCATCATGATATGACCCATAGCATGATTTACTTGCTAAGTTCACATCACTGTTTCATGTTGCATGATATACGGACATGCTTACATTCTGTTATATGTCGCATACATCATGCTTTACGATTATACGCATTGAGATATGATGTTTTCATGAGATTTCTCGATTTGAGAACCGTGGTCATTTCAAAGGAATGTATATATTGTTTTAAAAACTCGGTTTCTCTTGATGTGATATTTCAGTGCGTCCACCATGTGTTTTCTCGGTTCTGAGATTGGCATATAAAACTCGATTCGAGGAGGGGTAGGCACCGTTTGCGGGTACATGGTGGACCCGGTGAGGTACCCCGGGGTAAGAAGACTAGTATTGTTAGACGGTGAGCCTGGTAGGGGAGCACTACCTACCGGTGATAGTATTTGGTCTCGGCGGTTATCCAGAGGATACCGACCGGAGTCGAGAGATGGATATGGGCCGACCCGTTCTGCCGGAGCCCGAGGGCCGATCCCGCAGACGGAGCCCGTGGGCCTATCCGGACCGACGGAGCCCGAGATATGAGGATTTACGTGTCGATGCTGGACACGGGTTTCATGATGTTTCGAGTGTCGATGCTGGACACTCAGGTTCCATGATTTTGATGTGTTGCGAGGGACACACGTTGATTTATATCCTCATATTTACATGCATATGCTTTCATGATATTTACATGCATGATGTTGTTGTGTCATTGGTTGACACGTGGATGAGATCCATATGCATACATGTATTGATTATACGGTTGGATGATATCCACATGCATATAGGTATTGAGTATATTGTTGGTACATATGCAGATACGGTCACCCTAGATATCATAGTATTACCTTTATGATACAGTTGACCTAGGAATCGTTGTTTATTCAATTTCCACCTGTTGATGTTTTTCTACTCACGAGTTGGCAACTCACCCCCGTTGTGCCACAGTTCTTGCAGGTTGACCGCATGGATCAGTAGCGGCATCGCTGACATATAGCTGCTTTCGGGTGTTTTTCTTTGGTAGGTGATACATGTTGGATCGTACCCCTCTTGTATTTATTATCCCTATTGTATCTAGTTAACTCCATCAAATCAAAAACTAGTATTTGTATAATTAGTAAGACTTAGTGAGACTTGTGGTCGTGAGACTTAGAGAGAGGGTTTATTCCGCTACTTGTGGTTTTGATGTCTTGTTTATTTCATTATCTTTGTGTTGATCTTCGCCGTTGGGCGTCGTATACTTATATTTATGATTTGCGTGGTTGTGGATCCGCCGATTGGCGAAGAGCTAGCTCCCTCTTGGGGATGCCTTTTATATTATCATGTATTGTGGTTTTGGATCAAAATATACAAAGGAGGTGCTGCCCAAATTTTTAAAAGACAAAACATGTTTTTCAACTAATAAAACCCACTTGCATTTTTCATGTTCCATTATCTATGCATTTAAGAAAACCTTGATTTCGTCATACCTTTTTTTTTCAAAACTTCACCTCTTTTATTTTCTTAAAAAGATTTAGATTTCTGGGTTTCGGCTTACTTGAGTTACGATACGCCTTTAGACGTCGCGTGACTTGAGTGCCGGTCACGAGCTAATATTTTCGGGTCGTGACAGAAGAGTTCTAGGGACTACTACATGGAGCTCGGGGACTACTACTTGGAGCTATAGAAGTGAAGGACTTGGTCTACAAAGGTTGTAACCTTCTACACTTAGTATAGAACTTGCTTTCTTGTTATAGAACCTTAATTCTCTAGTTCGATTCTAGGTTAGTGTAGCTTAGACCTCTAGATTTTTTAAAATTGCATGCCTGATGCATGTGGAAACCTAGTAGAGATGCTAAGACACACTTTCATAAGGAAGATTCCATAATATAATTTTCTTCTTCCACACACTCAACAATTCGTTATTTTCGGATCGCTTCCATTTTTTGTTTATTGAAGGAACAATCTGAGTTAAAATGATTAGAACCTTGCAGGAATTGACACGATGAAATCTGCTCAAACATTTCTATCCCTGACAATTGTTTTGGTGCTTCACCCTTTTCCAATGTTCCATCAAACTTATTTGCCATCTTTGTGTACGAATGATTCGCCGATAGCCACCTACGATGACACCAGTAGCAAAGCTTACCACGTGTCTTAAGCTGGAGGGCACTGTAATCAAGACCACGTGATGGATATGCATGCTTCGCGTAGGTAGACCATCCAGATAACATGCCGAAACAACAGCCGCTCGCATTCTGAACTTCTCTTCGGCGTACGCATTATATGTCTCTACTCCCAGTTTCCAGAATTCTATCAGCTCTTTAATTAAAGGTTCTATAAAGACGTCGATGTTCTGGTCAGGTGAATATTTTTCAGGAATTAATAATGTAACACCCTGGTGCATTTATACTATATTTCCATTTGGGGTATTTTCAAATCTTGCGACAACTTATTGTTTATTATTGTTTTGGGTATGGATAGTGCATTTGATATCTGTGGTTAGTATTCGACCCGACCCGCATGCTTGAAACCTATTATGGTTCAAGATTACGTCATATATTTGCTAGTACAAAGGATCCATGCACATCTAGATTCTATACACACACAAAATATATTTGGTATCCGCATATCTTTTAAATAATACAATTATAACCAAATAATATATTTTTAATATCTAGCATGGCATGTTATCGTACCGCATATCACATGGTCGCATCCATACATCGTGTTCATGTCCAGATTGATAAAACAAACTCGTTTGGATCACTACGTATATTTACGTAGATCCGTACTTGGGGGTATGCATTTTTACTGACCGAAAATTACATCATAATTTTAACTTATATGTATATTATCCATATTTTAAAACTGGATTTTTAGAGGAGACCCGAATATTTTTGGAGTATTTTGATATTAGTTGTATAATCCAAGAAAATATATTATAATATTTCTTTACAACCTAAAACAGTTAAACATAATATACTATATATATAATTAACTAATTATAATTTCCTATCTCTCTCACTCTCTCTATTTATATATATATATATATATATATATATATATATATATATATATATATATATATATAACTATTATATAAACACACACCTCTGTCTCCTCTCTTTTCTTTTTCTTCTTCCTCACCGCAACGAGAGACCCAATAACCCTAGCCCTCACCTCGCCGCCGACCTCACCACGACCTCATCACCTCACCGCCCTCATCACCACCCTCACCACCTTCTCCGCTTCCTTCTCCTTTCAATCCCAAGCCCCTGCAACCTAAGAACCCCGACGCCTATTCCTGCACCCCTCACCGCCAATCAACACCACCTCATCTCCTCACCCTCTCCGTCACCTCCTCTTCCTCTCCTTCATTCCCCGACAAGAGCCATGCACCCTGCAAACCCCCGACGACCCGTGACCCCTGCAGCAACTCGAGGAACCTATTGCCGGAGACCTCACCATCTCGTCGTCGCCATCACCCTCATCTTGTCGTCGCCTCCTCACCCCTCTCTCCACTCCTCGACACCATAAACCACCACCACCATCAACCTCGACGACCCCAACTTCCCGACGACGACCCGACAACAACCCCAGAGAACCCACTGCCCCTCGTCGTCGACCGCAGCCCCTAGTCGCCGTCACCTTCTCCTCTGTTCTCTGACCCCAGAACCCAGAGCCGAGCAAACCTATTCTTCTCCTTCTTCTTTTTTCTTTCTTTCTTCCTTTCTTTCTTGATTTCTTGATTTTTCCGACCGTCCCCTAGCCGGGACCACGATCCAGACGACCCAATCACCATCGTCGTCCAGCCTATTCATCACGTCACGTCATTGTTCAGCCAGGACCAGTCCTGCGCGTGTGAGTTGCATCGCGACGTTTATCCGACGTCGAACGTAGCATCCGTATCTCGACGTGAGATCCGATCAGGAAAGTTTTACTTGCAACATGCTATGTCATATTATATCAATATCTATATGAATAAAAATAGTACATGTGTTTTATTATTCAACAACTATTAACGATTTACAGTTTTACGATATCTGTTCGTATCTGTACCGATAATAGCATATCTAATTGCATGCCGAAACATCATGATATCATTAAACTACTATATTAGTACACCATGCTATCTAGTTTGCATCATACTTGGCAGTGAACGTATAATGGTTATTACAGATATATACATATGCATTCTGATATCAGTTTTGTTAACCGTGTTCCGATATCGAGTACAGTTTCACATTGGATATCTAGTTGATTAATATGCATCACATGACATGTGCACGACACACTACTTGAATTGTTAATTGATCTTGTTACTAATGCCGACAATCCTGACTTATTGTCTTGACGGACATGACTTGTTGTTTGCATAGACAAAACCTGTACCTGCTTGATCCTGTATTGGTATTAGATTCATATCATAAATACTTGACTTAAACACTAAACCTATGGAGTAAGGGGAAATCAATAATAAAACCAGACTTGTAACTCAACGGTTTGATACTTATACTGATCAGTCTTTACGGGCTCGGCCAGCCCCGGGTTAATGCTACTGACATCATTCGTCTGTACATGTTACCTGTTTACTGCCTAGCGGCACGTCTCGGATTCAGCCCGAGAGTCTTGACCGTGGTCCCGGGCACCCACGGGATACTATTGAGTTACATCGACGATTCCATTAAATTAATTTCAAAGACTTTTAGAATAGATAACCTAGAAGCACAGAATTTAGGCTACATATACATACACATACCTCACTGTTTCATATATGTGTTATTCATTTATATTCATGTTTACTTATATCGTTGTATCCTGGTTATTACTGTTATTTGATATTATAACGCACTGACGTCTGGGTTTTGCATTGCCATGTTTCTCTATCTTTATCGCATGCTGAACAGGAGTACTTTAACAACCAAGCCGAGCAGCAAGGAATTGAACATGTGATATTTAGAGATGTTTAGTTTAGTTTATTTTCCGCAGTTTTATTTCTTTTATGTGAGCCCATATTGGGACATGTTTCAGATGTTGTTTATTGGAACTTGATTCGTTTCCGCTTATGCATTTTCTTGACTCTTTTACTGTGGCAAATGGACATGTATTAGCTAGTTTTATATTTTAGCTGTTCTTGATATCCTATGGACAGCCGTAATATGACTGTAGAGGGATGATTTCTAACCATAGGTAGTATGGTTGGCTCTGTCACGTGCCGTAGTTTACATATTTTGGGAAGCAGGGCGTGACAGGGTTTGTTTAGTATCAAAGCATAGGATTTAGGGTTGATCGGGTTTGGTTCTTTTGTAGTTGGGTATTAAACCCAGTACACTAACAAGGAAACACGGAATAAAGAACATGTCCTGCCACATTACTACCTTACCAGTCTTGAATCTATAGCTATCTTGTTTATTGAATCCTGTTTACCGTTGCTAATCCTTTTTAGTGTCTTGGCTTCAGGATCATGGCAGATAGAGATTTGCGATCGTACTAGAGGCGTGTTAATAACACCGCAATGCTTGGAGTTATATGTGGTATGCTTGAAAACCCGAAGCGGCAAACTGAGTTAAATCAGCGGCAGGGCGAGGCTTTCCAGGAGGGTCTTCAGATAGTCCAGTAGTCCGTAGTTGCAGTAGCACCCATGCCAGCACATCGTGAGGGCACCATGGCGGACTTTAGAAAGCTCGGCCCGTCCACATTTACAGGATTAGAGGAGCTATTTCTAGCGGAGCAGTGGCTAGTTAATACTGAGAATCTGCTTGTTGCCGCGCAGATTTCAGATGAGAAAAGGGTAGACGTAGTACGCATCCAGTTAGTAGATTATGCTCGCGAGTGATGGCTCATAGAAAAGATCTGTCTGCCCAAGCCGATCAGTTAGGCAACGTTTTCACGAAGTTTCTTGGAGAAGTTCTTTCTGCAATCTGCTCGAGAAGAGATGGAAGAGAAGTTTATTAGCCTGAAGCAGAATGAGGGATCCGTTGATGCACATGCGGCTGAGTGGACTCGGCTCAGTCGATTTGCGGGGACTTTAGTTGCCAACGAGGCAGATAGGGCATGAAGGTTTATGCGTAGCTTGGATGTGGAGATTCAGAGACACATCATATCTCTAAGATTGACCACCTTCTCCCAAGTTCTCAAGGCGGTAAGAGAATAACATAGTTTATTGGTGAAAGCGAAGAGTACTCAACAGCAAGCCGTCGTAGTGTGAAAGCCGTCATTTACGCCAAACAGAGCTTCTGTACGCAGAAGCATCCCGGTGAACAAGCGAGGCATTGTACCTATGAAGAAGCATGTTGTATCCGATCAAAAAATAAGTGTGATTTATGACTTTTGCCATCTACCCGGACACCTACAGAAGGAATGCCGAAGGAGGCTTGGACTCTGTGTTATTTGTGAATTGGCTGATCATACCATCAGTGCTTGCCCTTCAAAGTTACGATTGAGAGACGATATTCAGAAGCCACCGCAGAAGCAGATTCAGGGGCAGAAGCATATTACTCAGAGGCCTAATCAAGCTCGGGCCTTCACTTTGACGGCCGAGGAGGCCATAGCTTCAAATGAAGTTGTTTCAGGTATCCTACTTATTTATGATTTTCCCACATTGGCATTATTTGATTCAGGTGCATCCCATTGCTTCATGTCGTCCAAGTTTATTAGTGCACTCTCTATTCCACACACGGCCCTGTCTAGTTGCTGGGACATACACACTGGGAATGAGAAAATTATATCTAGCAGCGAGTGCAGGGATTGTTTGATTGTTATTTGCGGACGAGATTTATTCGTGGATTTCTTGGTGATTGATACTGGCAATTATGATGTTGTCTTGGGAATGGATTTTCTTGGTACATTCAATGCTCACATCGATTGTAGGGCAAAGAAAGTGGTTTTCCAGATTCTCGGACATCCGGAGTTTATATTTTCAGGAGGTAGCAGATCTGTCGGGCCAGTCGAATTTAGGGCTAGGCCGACAAGTGCCGTTCTTTCATCAAGGGAAGTAGATAAGGAGGAAGCACCAGCAGTAGTTCGGGAGTTTATAGATGTGTTCGAGGACATCTCCGGTTTACCACCAAAGCGAGATGTGGAGTTCGCGATTGATCTTATTACTGGAGCAGCACCGATTTCAAAGGCGTATTATCCAATGGCGCCGGTGGAACTAGAAGAGGTAAAGAAACAAGTTGCCGAATTGCTAGAGAAGGGTGGGATTCGCAGCAGTGGTTCACCATGGGGAGCTCCAATTCTTCTAGTAAAGAAGAAGGATGGCACTCGGAGGATGTATATCGATTATCGAGAATTAAACCGGGTGACTATTAAGAACAAGTACCCAATCCCCCGCATCGGCGAATTATTCGATCAACTTAGTGGCGCGAGGGTATTCTCGACGTTGGATTTGCGATCGGGGTATCATCAAGTTTGAGTGAAATTAGAAGATATTTGCAAGAAAGCGTTCCGAACTAGATATGGGCATTACGAGTACTTAGTGATGCTATTTGGAGTCATGAATGCATCGACGATATTTATGGACTTGATGAACCGAATCTTTTCGCTGTACTTGGACCAGTTCGTAGTGGTGTTTATCGATGATATTCTGGTCTATTCGTGGAGCAAAGATGAGCATGCAGAATACTTGAGGATCGCACTACAAATGTTGAGGCAAGAAAAGTTATATGCTAAGATGAGCAAGTGCGAGTTTTGGCTCGAAGATGTGAAGTTCTTGGGTCATGTCATATCCGGAGATGGAATTGCCATTGACCATGAAAAGATTGCAACTGTTCATGATTGGCCAATTCCAAAGAATGTGGGTGAGATTAGAATTTTTCTTGGGCTTGCCGGATATTATAGAAGGTTCGTGGAGAACTTCGCTCGAATAGCTGAACTATTGACCAAGCTAACATGAAAGGAAGTGCCATTTGTATGGATGAAAAATGTGAGTCAGCTTTTGAAGCGTTGAAGCAAAGATTGACCACCGCTCCTATTCTGACCGTGCCAGACAGTTGCGGAGGGTTGGTTATTCACAGCAACGCATCTGGGAAAGACTTGGGATGTGTTCTAATGCAGCATGGGAAGGTTATAGCCTATGCGTCAAGACAATTGAAGACCCATGAGTGGAATTACCCAACTCATGATTTGGAGCTGGCAGCAGTGATTTTCATATTGATGATTTGGAGACACTACTTATTGGGCGAAAGGGTAGAAGTATTTACCGATCAAAAAAGCCTAAAGTATGTGTTCACACAGAAAGAGCTCATCATGAGACAACATAGATGGTTGGAGCTGATGGCCGACTATGAAATTGATCTAAAGTACCATCCGAGGAAAGTTAATGTAGTTTCGGATGCTCTAAGTCGGTTGCCAGCAGTATGGATGTTGACTGCACAGAAAGAGATTATAGCCGATCTTCAGAGATTCGAATTGGAGATTGTACTACCAAATTCTTCGGGATGGTTGATACAGTTGCAACTACAGTCATCCTTGATCGATAATATTAAAGCAGCGTAGTCGCACGATCCAAGATTGCAGAAGTTTCGAGGACAAATAGAAGCGGGCCTTCGAACGGATTTATTGATCCTTGAAGATGGTTCGTTACGATATGGGAGCCGTTTATGTGTGACGAAAGGAGATGTTCGTGAAGAAGTCATGAAGGAGGCTCATAGTTCCGCATATTCCATACATCCGGGAGGCACGAAGATGTACCGAGATCTACGACAACATTTCTGGTGAGAAGGCATGAAAAGGGAGATTGCTTGCTACGTATCGAAGTGCTTGGTATGTCAGCAAGTTAAGGCTGAACATCAAATGGTAGCTGGTTAATTGCAATCACTTCCGATTTCTCAATGGAAGTGGGAACATATAACCATGGATTTCGTGACAGCTTTACCGCGAAGTCCAAAGTGTAATAACGCGGTTTGGGTCATTATTGATCGATTGACCAAGGCGGCTCATTTTATATCGTTTCAAGTTGGTCAGTTGATGGAGGCTTTAGCAGAACGGTACATGGAAAAGATTGTGAGATTGCGTGGAGTAATTTTGAGCATCGTTTCCGATCGTGATACCCGATTCTTATCGCACTTTTGGAGGAGTCTACAAAAAAGTTTGGGAACTCGCTTGAAATTTAGCACAGTCTATCATCCTCAGAAAGATGGCCAGTCTGAAAGAACGATCCAAACTCTTGAAGATATGTTGAGATCATGCATGTTAGACTTTAAGGGTTCATAGGAGGATCATTTGCACTTGGTGGAGTTTTCTTATAATAATAGTTTCCAGGCGACTATACAGATGGCTCCATTCGAAGCATTATATGATTGTAAGTGTCTCTCGCCTGTCTGTTGGGACGATATTGGAGAAAGAAGATTATTGGGACCGGATCTTATTGTGCAGACGGTGGAGAAAGTTAATGTGATCCGAAATCATATGAAAGTAGCACAAGATCGACAGAAAAGTTGGGCTGATACAAGATGAAGACCTCTGGAGTTCGCAGTTGGTGATCTTGTATTCCTAAAGATATCACCAACTAGAGGAGTGATCCGATTTGGTAGTCGAGGCAAGCTTAGTCCTCGATTCGTGGGGCCTTTCGGTATTATCGAGCGTGTTGGAGAGGTAGCTTATCGATTGGCTTTACCACCATCCTTGGTGGGTGTTTATGACGTGTTTCATGTATCTCAACTCCGCAAGTATGTTTGAGATGAGACGCATGTCCTAGATCATTCGGAGCTGACAGTAAGGGAGGGCTTAACATACGAAGAACAACCGATGGCGATTGTGGATCGACGAGACAAAATCCTCAAGAACAAGGTTATCCCTCTAGTACTTGTTTCATGGGGGAATCGTTCGCACGGAAAATCTACTTGGGAACATGAAGATGAGATCCGACAAAGGTTTCCACACCTCTTTCCTTAGATCCGTGTTTTCTTGTTCCGGGAATTTCGAGGATGAAATTCTTTTGTAGTTGGGTATAATGTAACACCCTAGTACTTTTATACTATATTTCTATTTGGAGTATTTTCAAATCTTGCGAAAACCCCCTGTTTATTATTGTTTTGGGTGTGGATAGTACATTTGGTAATTGTGGTTAGTATCCGCCCCGACCCGCATGCTTGAAACCCATTATGGTTCAAGATTACGTCATATATTTGCTAGTACAGAGGATCCGGGGACATCTAGATTCTATACATACACATGATATATTTGGTATCTGCATATCTTTTAAATAATACAAATTATAACCAAATAATAATTTTTAATATCTAACATGGCATGTTATCGTACCCCATATCACATGGTCGCATCCATACATCGTGTTCATGTCCAGATTGATACAACTAACTCGTTTGGATCGCTACGTATATTTACGTAGATTCGTACTTGGGGTATGCATTTTTACCGACCGAGTATTGCATTATAGTTTTTACTTAGACGTAACTTATCCATATTTTAAAACTAGATTTATAGAAGAGACATGGATATTTTTGGATTATTTTGATATTAGTTGTATAATCCAAGAAAATATATTATAATATTTCTTTACAACCTAAAACAGTTAAACATAATATATATATATATATATATATATATATATATATATATATATATATAATTAACTAATTATAATTTCTTATCTCTCTCTGTCTCTCGTATCTCTCTGTCTCATCTCGCGCGCTCTCTCTCTACCATACACACACACTCTCTCTCTCTATATATATATATTATAAAACTATCATATAAACACACACCTCTCTCTCTCCTCTCTTTTCTTTTTCTTTTTCCTCCCCACGAACAGAAACCCAAAAACCCTAGCCTTCACCTCGCCACTGACCTCATCACCTCACCACCCTCATCACCACCTTCTCCGCTTCCTTCTTTTTTCTATCCTGAGCCCCTGCAACCGACCCCAACCCTGCAACCCAAGAACCCCGACGCCCATGCCTGTACCCCTCACCGCCGATCAAAACCACCTCGTCTCCTCGCCCTTGCCGTCACCTCCTCTTCTTCTCCTTCATTCCCCGACGAGAGCCCTGCACCCTGCAAACCCGCGACGACCCGCGACCCCTACAGCAACTCGAGGAACCCATCGCCGGAGACCTCACCACCTCGCCGTCACCATCACCCTCACCTTGTCGTCGCCTCCTCATCCCTCTCTCCACTCCCCGACACCATAAACCACCACCACCATCAACCTCAACGACCCTAACTTCCTGACGACGACCCTGACAGCAACCCCAGAGAACCCACTGTTAGGAATATGTATGCCCTAGAGCCTATTATTGTATGATATAGTGGATGCTTGGACATATATAGAGAACTTTCTTACTCGACATGATAGTATACTTTCTGGTTGCTCTTTATCTTAACATGTACACTTGTATTATTTTACCGTCTCTCTGATACATGTTGATAAAGCCCTTAGGATATTTGCTTGACTATCAGGACTATGATGCGGATCATACAACTGGGACTTGTGTAGTCCACAAGCACATCCTTTAACTGTTCCTAGTCGAGTGAGTATCAAGACAGGACATCGATATTCTAGAGTAGACAGGTGTGTATGTTTCTTGACCCTGTATGGGGCGATGGTTGATCCCATAACCATTGGTGTTTGGCATCAAAGATTGTACACAAGTGCCCATTAGAGAATGGGTACACCGAACATGATCAGCCGAGAACTCCTAGATGGTACTATACCTATCGTCAGATAGCAGTTCTCTGGTGACACTGGTATAGGTTAGTCTGTAGACCCGAGATCGTCATAGTGTCTTATGTGGTTCCCACTATACTTTGATTTCCTCCCTACCACGTCTTAAAAGAGTCGTGAAAACATATGGATTTTAGGTACAGTTCTGAGTCATATGGAGGCAGTGAGCGATAGGAGGGGTTTCGACTCTCCCGGTATAGGGAGTTGATATTGTGCTATGCTTGATTGGCTATAACAGTAAGTCCCTGGCCAGAGATGATGAGATTTTCTGGTAAGTGTTATTAGTAGTTTCTCGAACCGTTATGAGCCATACATCGGCATGACTTATCAAGTTACTGGGGTCTGACGATTCCACCCCTAGACTCGATATGCGACATATCAGACGAAGAGACCGGACTGTACGGTAAGTGTTACTTATAGGCTTCATGTGAGTTTGGACAAGTTTGCTTGTTGATCTTCTAATCGCTCAATACCTGGGTAGCCGTTACGTCCAGCTAGTACAGCTTACGGCTTGTGGATATCTGATGTGGTCATTACCTACTGATGGCGTATTGATGAGTCTTTAGAGTCCCACACAGAGCTTTCCTGGTTCAAGAGAAATGAAGTAGGGCACATATGTTGATATGTGCGGGAGCCTGATTAAATATAAGTATGTGATACCATATTCTAATCTGGCGACATTTGATATCGGTTAGGTTATATGTGATATAACTGGGTTATTGAATCAAGTGTTAATTTGATAATATGATATACAGATAAATAATATTAGTCGGTTATATATGATATAATTGGATTATTAAATCAAGTGTTGATTTAATAATTTTGTATATATTTATATTTGATATATTTATACATTAACTAATATTAAGCTCACTTAAGTTATATTCTCTTAATATATATATATATATATATATATATATATATATATATGTGTGTGTGTGTGTGTGTGTGTGTGTGTGATATATATATATATATATATATATATATATGGATTTTCTATTTTGAGAAAATAGAAAAATGAGGTGGAAAATGGGGAGACATTTGAGGAATGGGTGAACCATGGATTTAACATTACTTTATTCATTTGCTTTCACTATAGAAGTATGGTTGCAATATATTATTTGATAATATTCCATACTTCAGTAAGTGAGATGATAATATGAGCCATTCTTCACTTGCTTGCATTCTAGCTCATTTTTTGCTCAAGCTCTCTCTATCTTCTTCTCCTTCTTCCTCCAAGCCCTAACCCTCACATGAGTTGTGAACCCTAGGGCTTGTGAGAATTCTTAGTGAGCTAAAACACCTACTTCATCATCCTAATCTAGATTATCCATTTGGATTAGGGTGTTTCTTTCACTAATGCATGATTAGTGAAAAGGTAGCTTGACCTAGAGATACTTCAAGGTGGATCATCTTCGACACGAAGATCGCAAAGGAAGCTTGATCCATTCTTCAAGTGGAGCCAAGAGAAGTTGTAGGGACTACTACTCGGAGCTTTAGAAGTGAAGGACTTAGTCTACAAAGGTTGTAAACTCTTTCACTTAGCATAGAACTTGTGATATTATGCTTTAAACCCTAATACTTTAGTTAAGATTCTAGGTAAGTGTAGCTTAGCACCCTAAAAAATTTAAAATTGCATGCTTGATGCCGGTGTAAACCTTATGGTGGTGCTAGGAAACACTTTCATGGTATCAGAGCCAAGGTAGAGCATTAGACGATATTAGATGAATTACGAAACCGAAACAAATCCGAAAACCGTAAACCCAAAACCTAGTTTCTGTCGATTTTAAAATTCCCCTAAAAATTTTTTAAACAGGTGCAGAATGTTACATATGATGTAACTAGAACACCAGAGAAAATCCAGGCCCAAACTTCAAAAATTGATCGGCCAAAACACTTTAAAAACCGGCCTGGCCGGTTTTGTTATCAAGTTTGGACTTTGAATATTTTTGGTATTCCAGTCTCTTGGGTTTAGGGTTTCAGGTACTGTTTGTTTTGCCCAGATTGCATGTAATGTTATCTTTTATATTGGGTCAATTCAGAGTGTTTCGTAGTCCCAGTTTTAACATCGTTACGGGTTTAAGTTTGATATGTGATACAATATTTGAAATCCACATAAATTAGTTTTGTTAAAACCAGTTTTCAATTGGTAAATCTAGCGTTTTAATCTCGGTTGATCGATTGCCACGGAGTTTCGATTTGGATCAAAACTTCGTCGCAATCTCGCATAGTACGCGAACACTCGCCGGATAACACTACTAGATAGCCATGTCCCATAGCCCCGACTAAGTGACTATAGGAGAACTCCATTTCCAAAAGCATCCACTCGGGTGCTTGCAGCCATAGTGTTCCGCCTAAGTGCACTTTGTCGTCGGCATCGGGGGTGGGGCCATCTACTAAAGTTCCCGATGAGTATTCGATCATTTTATCGGGAATCCCGTTGAATTACCCGACAGGTTATTGAAAAGTGTTTTCAATTCGAGACTAAAATGCAGAGTTTATAGGGTTAGGCATGAAATTCAGAATATGAGATATTCTGGGTTTATGATGTCTAAGAAATATGCGGATTCTAATTATTGTAGTTTTTATTTCTTTTCTGCGACCGTAAGTGTAACATGTGGTGTATCCCCGTTCTCGTTGCTATTTGTCAACGGAATTCGGGATACGCATATTTACTTACGTTGATGATATGTGATGTTATGTGTTGCTGTGATATGTTATATTGGATCATCGTGATTGAATAACCAGGTTTTTTTTACGTGAGATGAGAGTTTTTTATTTTCATTCATGTAATAAATTGTATGTAATATTCTTTTATTGGGACACTTCCGGGTTGAGGATGATGTCACCATTGATGTATATTATTTACTTTTCCGCATTAGGATTGACCCAAGGCTGGGAGCATAAGTAACCATGTTCTAGAGTTCAGTGGGAGGCTATCTCGAGGAGTCGAGACTGGGTCTCCTAACTCAAGAATTGGCAGGGTTGCTTGCCGCTTTCGTAGGGGTCTAGGGATGCGGGTTTGGCTATTCATCACAACCGTGGAATCCGTGTTTTTCATTACTGGCTTAATTTAAAACACGAACCTCCTAGAATATCCAATATTTCATATGTTGATTTCTGCTGCTTGAGTTCTATGATGTGATCATATAATTGCGTGAGACGAATGCTATATATATGATATATATAATAAACGTTGCTTTTGTTTTCACCCGCGCTAGTTCAGCCCCCGCTTTGCCGTTAGTTAAGTAACCTAACGGTGCATGATGGGGCCCCATGGGGAATACGGATGGCATAAGCGTACGTTCTATTTTCGTTTCTTTTGTGATGTTTAGGTAACATAAATGATGGGACGCCATTAATGAGATTAATGAAAAGATGAGAAACCTAAAGATGTTGTATTCCATGAGGAAAGAGCCTAGATCCATTCACCAGGAGTGGCCTCTTTAGCAAAACTAGCAAATGTTACAATCCACTCGGTTTGTTTCAAAAATGTAGCTCTAGTTCTTACTTTGCATAGTGGTATTCCATTATGAATATCCAGCACCTCATTCGATGAGGAAAGATCCTAGATCCTTTCACCGGAAGTGACCTCTTTAGCAAAACTAGCAAATACTACAACCCACGTGGTTTGTTTTGAAAACTATTCGATTTTAAAAGTGGAGCTTAAACCACTCCTTTTCAAATCACTAGATTCTACAATGATATCAAGTTTATTACGCTAAAGGTTTTCTTCAAAACCGTCGTAGCCCTCCGTCATTTCAGATAAGAACTATTTTAGTATTCATGCTGCGTTTGTTGACCTCCGTCAAGGCGTAGTGTACGGTAGTTGATTAGTGCTTATCTGTTGCATGTGATGCGATTGGATTAGGGTAGTCGTACGGCCTTGTTGACCTTGTCAAGGGTCGTGCGGGTGGGTTTAATTCAATCACGAAATGACGGGTTGAACTTGGCTAGCACTTATGATTTGTTGACCATAGCCAAGGTCATAAGTCTCTAGGGGTAAAAACAGATATTGAGTATTTCTGGTGTTGAAATTTGCAATGAGATTGCATACCTTCTATGAGATAGTTGGATCCCGATACCCACTGCGAGTAAGTGTTACTCCTGTGAGAGTTTTCCACTTTACAATTAGCTGATCCAGTAGGTGTCTAAGAAAGGTGTTAACGAGGTTATGCCCCTGCGGAAATGAGCTTATTTAATTAGTTCCATGCGAAAGCATGGGGAGACTCTCTCGGAGTACCAATACCTGCCTGGCTGACCAATTGGCGAACTTGTAGGGTGTAATTAATCCCGACTAATCTTACCTTTTAGGGTTTGAAGGAAGATTTTATAAAAACAGTGTGAGCCATCCTGATTAAATAAGATAATAACCAATCTAATCTTGCAAAAAGCGCACGCTAAAGCGTTTCCTTCTCTCTCTCCTGGTAGCGACCATGAAACGCCTTAATCAAGATAATAATATGGATGTATTGACTGAACCCACTTATTATACTGAGCTGGGGAATGTTGGTTCCGCTCTATCTTATGACTGTCATAAGACTGAGCAAGAAATAGGGGAATATCATGATTCCTACGCAACCCGAACGAAGAAAGAGCATGATGATGCATCTTCTTCGGGTGTGTTCATTACCGAGAACTGTTTCTCAGTATGCTCTACGTTCTGGGTATTGGATACCGGATTAGGATCCCACGTTTGTAATTTGTTACATGGGTTATGAAGAAGTAGAAAACTGGGAAATGGTGATAAGTCTCTAGTAGTAGGGAATGGTGCAATTGTTGCGGCCAAAGCAGTTGGCGAATACGCCTTGTATTACCAAATGGTAATACAATGATTCTGAACGACTGTTATTACGTACCAAAAAATGATGTGCAATATAATATCAATTTCTTTATTAGATAAAGAATGATATAATTTTTTATTAGAGAAAAATCTAATGAATATTTTCTTAAATCAAGTGTTGATTTGGTTTGGTACATTATATAACGGTATATACATTCTAAATCAGACTACAGTTGTGTATATACAGAACACATACAAGAGGAAAAGTTAAGAAATGAATGGAGCCTTCTTGTGGCATTGTAGACTAGGTTATATCAATGCGACAAGACTAGCTAAGTTACATAAAGATGGATATTTGAATCAGTTCGAATTTATATCTTATGAAACTTGCGAGTCATGTCTCAAAGGCAAGATGACCAAAACTCCGTTTACAGGACACGGAGAAAGAGCTACTGAACTCTTGGGACTGATACATAGTGATGTATGCGGTCCTATGTCTACACATGTCAGGAATGGTTTCTCGTATTTTATTACATTCACCGATAATCTCTAAAGATACGGACATGTGTTCCTGATGAAACACAAATCTGAATCTTTTGAGAAATTCAAGGAATATAAGTGCAAAGTAAAGAACCAAATAGGCAAAAGTATTGAAATCCTTCAATCTGATCGGGGAGGAGAATACTTAAGCACGGAATTCCGAGATTATTTAAAAGAGAATGGGATTCTCTCTTAGCTTACTCCTCCGTATACACCACAGCACAACGGAGTATCGGAGCGGAGGAATCGCACCCTTATAGATATGGTGCGCTCTATGATGAGTACTGCTGAGTTACCTATTTCCTTTTGGCATTATGCACTTGAGACAGCTGCATACCTATTGAATCAAGTTCCATCAATATCTGTGTCTAAAACACCATATGAGATATGGAGTGAAAAGTGACCATATCTTAAACGAGTTAAGATATGGGGTTGTCCGGCCTATGTTAAAAAAAACAGAATCCAGACAAACTCGAGGCACGATCAGTTCTTTGCATGTTTTTCGGGTATCCAAAGAATTCACATGGATATCTATTCTACCACAGTGAGGAACAAAAGGTGTTTGTTTTTCAACATGCCATCTTTTTAGGAATTTCTTGTAAAAGAAATTAGTGGTAATGAGGTAGAGCTAGAAGAAGTTCCATCCATACAAACTAGAACTGATGATTTGGTGGAACTGGAGGATTCGATAGTCCCCGAAAAACCTCAGGCACTCCGTAGATCTAGTAGGGTTCCTCATCCACCTGAGAGATACTACGGTTTTCTCATAAATGGTTGGAGCAAATATTGCATCATGGAAGATGATGACCCAACTAGTTTTGAGCAGGTCATCACAAGTGGAGACTCTGTGAAATAGCTAGATGCTATGCAATCTGAGATGGAATCCATGTACACCAACAAAGTATGGACTTTGGAAGTTGCTCCTGAAGGGGTAAAACCCATCGGGAGCAAGTGGATCTTTAAGAAGAAAATTGGTGTAAATGGAAAGGTTGAGACTGTTAGGAATATGTATGCCCTAGAGGCTATTATTGTATATTATAGTGGATGCTTGGACATATATATATAGAGGACTTTCTTGCTCGACATGATAGTATGCTATCTGGTTGCACTATATCTTAACATGTACACTTGTATTATTATACCGTCTTTGATACATGTTGATAAAGCCCTTAGGATGTTAGCTTGACTACCAGGACTATGATGCAGACCATACTAGTGGGGCTTATGTAGTCCACAAGCACATCCTTTAACAGTTCCTAATCGAGGGAATATCGAGATAGGGCATCTATATTCCAAAGTAGACTAGTGTGTACGTTTCTTGACCCTGTATGGGGCGATGGTTGATCCAACATCCATTGGTGTTTGACATCAAAGATTTTACATAGGTACTCATTAGAGAATCGGTACACCGAACATGACTCGTCGAGAACTCCTAGATGGTACCATAGCTATCGTCAGATAGCAGTTCTCTGGTGACACTGGTACAGGTTAATCTGTAGATCCGAGATCGTCATAATGTCTTATGTGGTTCCCACTGTGCTTTGATTTCCTCCCTACCATGGCTTAAAAGAGTCATGAAAATAGGTGGATTTTAGGTACAGTCTCGAGTCACATGGAGGCAGTGAGTGATAGGAGGGTTTTCGTCTCTCCTGGAATAAGGAGTTGATGTTGCGCTATGCTCGATTGGTTATAACAGCAAGTCCCTGGCCAGGGCTGATGAGATTTACTGGTAAGTGTTATCAGTAGTTTCTCGAATAGTTATAGGCCACACATCAGCATGACTTATCAAGTTACTGGTGTCTGACGATTCCACCCCTACACTCGATATGCGACATATCAGACGAAGAGACCAGATCGTACGGTAAGTGTTGCTTATAGGCTTTGCGGGAGTTTGGAAAAGCTTTCTTGTTGGTCTTCTATTCGCTCAATACCTGGGTAGCCGTTATGTCCAGCTAATACCGCTGACAACTTATGGGTGACTGATGTGATCATTACCTGCTGCTGGCGTATCGACGAGTCTTTAAAGTCCCACACAGTGGTTTCTTAGCTTAAGCAAAACGAAGTAGGGCAAGTGATATGTGCGGGAGCTTGATTAAATACAAGTTTGTGATACCGTATTCTAATCTCGCGATATTTGATATCGGTTAGGTTATATGTGATATAATCGGATTGTTGAATCAAGTGTTGATTCAATGATATGTTATATGCATATATTTATTTGATACTGGCCGGTTATATATGATATGACCGGATTATTGAATCAAATGTTGATTTAATGTAGTGTTGAATATTTGTCGGTTATATGTGATATGACCAGGTTATAGAATCAAGCGTTGATTTGATAATTTGATATACATATAAATGTATTAGTCGGTTATATATGATATAACCGTATTATTGAATCAAGTGTTGATTTAATAATTTAATATATATTTATATATGATATATTTATATATTAACTAATATTTTGCTCACTAATGATTTTCTTCTCTTGTTATATATAATTGTATATATGTATATGTGATATATATATATATATATAATACTATTGTGTCATGGTGGATGATACATAGAACATGGGTGTATGAAACTCACACTAAGACTAAAGATTATTTGGGTGATTATTTATTAAGAGAAAATTTAGAAATGAGCTGGAAATGAGCATGGCTTAGATGCTTGTAGAAGCATGTAGAAGACATGACTTTGTTTTACTCTAGATATTTTTTCACCCAACCATTATCTTTAGCTCATGGTTAACTCTCTCTACTTATCACTTGAGATATTTCTTCACCCAAGTTCATCTTCATCCTCTCTAGGTTCTCTTGAGTTGGAAAAGAAAAAGAGAAAAGAATTTCTAAAGTGAGCTAAATTCCTATTTCATCAATCTACTCTCATCTAGCCCATAAGATTAGATTGTTTGCTTCACTAATTCTATATTAGTGAAGAGGTAGCTTGAGTTAGAAAGACTTCAAGGTGGATCATCTTCGGCATCGAAGATCCATTAGAAAACTTGTTCCTTTCACTAAGTTGAGCCAAGAAGAGTTCTAGGGACCACTACTTGGAGCTAAGGGAGTACTACTTGGAGATTTAGAAGTGAAGGACCGGTCTACAAAAGTTGTATTCTCTATTCACTTATTGTAAAACTTGTTTACATGCCTAGAAAACCCTAATTCTCTAGTTCGATTCTAGGTTAGTGTAGCTTAGACCTCTAGATTTTTTTAAATTGCATACTTGATGCATGTGGAAACCTAGTAGAGGTGCTAAGACATACTTTCGTGGTATCAGAACCAAGCTAGAGTATTATACGGTGTAATTAGAATTACGAAAACAAAACAACTCCAAAATAGTCGAACCGAAACCCTAATTTCTGTACTTTTTTTAAAGTTCTCTGAAATTTTTTTAAACAAGTGCAGAATATTACATATGATGTAAATAGATCACCAGAGAAAATCGAGACCCATACTCAAAACTTTGGCCGGCGACATGATGATTTTGGCCGGCCTGGCCGGTCCCCTGTGTACTTATGGGCTCGAGTTTCTTTGGTGTTCTGATGTGTTAGTTTTAGGGTTTCAAGTTATGTTTATTTAGCCTAGATTGCATGTGATGTTATCTTTTCAGTTAAGGCAATTCGGAGTATTTTGTAGTCGTAATTTTAACATCGTTTCGGGTTTGATATTGATATATGATACAATATTTGGAATCCACAATAATTAGTTTTGTGAAAACTAGTTAGTATTTTATAAATCTAGCAATTTATTCTCTTTTGATCGATTACCACAGATTTTCGATTCGGATCGAAACCCCGTCGCAATCTCGTATAGTTCGTGAACACTCATCGGGAAACACTACTAGATAGCCACGCCCCATAGCCCCGACCAAGTGACTATAGGAGAACTCCGTTGCCAAAAGCATCCACTCGGGTGCTCGCGGCCATGGTGTTCCGCCTAAGTGCACTTCGTCGACGGCATCTGGGGTGCGGCCATCTACTAAAGTTCCCGATGAGCATTTGATCATTTATCGGAAATCCTGTTGAATTACCTAATTGATTATTGAAAAGTGTTTTCAATTCGAGACTAAAAGGCAAGGTTTATTGTGTTGGGCATGATATTCCGAGTTTATGATGTCTAAGGTTGTTGCGGATTCTAATTATTGTAGTTTTCATTTCTTTTCTGCAACCATAAGTGTAATATGTGGTGTATACCCGATCTCGTTGCTATACGTCAACGACATTAGGAATACGCATATTTACTTACGTTGATGACACGTGATGTTATTGTTGGATATATGTATGCCTTAGAGGCCATTATATGATAGTGGATGTATTAATACATGTATATATATACAGAGGACATTCTTGCTCGACATGATAGTATGCTATATGGTTACTCTTTATCTGACATGTTCACTTGATCATGCTTTTATTCATTTGTACATGTTGATAAAACCCTGAGGATGTTTGCTTGACTACTGTGATTATGATGCAGATCATACTAGTGGGACATGTGTAGTTTATAAGCATATCCTGAAATGTCCCTAGTCATGGGTATATCAAGACGGGGTATCAATATTCCAGAGTAGACTAGCGTATACGACACTAGACCCATATGATGGGAGATGGATGTTCCTATATCCATTGATGTTTGACATCGAGATCGTATTTGGGTGCTCAGTGGAGACTGGGTACACTGGACGGACGCACCGAGAACTCCTATATGGTATTATATATATCGTCGGATAGCAGTTCTCAGGTGACACTGGTACAGGTTAGTCTGTAGACCCGAGATTGTCATAGAGTCTCATGTGTTCTCTCACTGTACTTTGATTTCCACCCTACCACGGCTCTACTGAGTCGTGCAAATATGTGGCTTTTGGGTACAGTCCCGAGACACATGGAGGCAATGAGCGATAGGCGGGGTTTCGTCTTTCCCGGTATTGGGGGTTGATGTTGCGCTGTGCGCGGTTGGCTATATCAGTAAGTCCCTGGCCAGGGCTGTTGAGATTTACTGATATGTGTTATCAGTAGTTTCTCGATCTCTTATAGACCATTCATCGGCACGACTTATTGAGTTATTGGGGTCGACGTTGCCATCCTTAGACTTGATATGCAGCATATCTGACGAAGAGACCGGACTGTACGGTAAGTGTTACCGGTTGGCTCAACAGGAGTTTTTACAGGCTCGCTTGTTTTTCTTCTGATCGCTCAATACCTAAGAGCCGTTACGCACTGCTGGTGCCGCTGACGATTTATGGGTATGTGATATGATCACTGCCTACTGCTAGCATATTGATGAGTTTTAGAGTCCCACAATAGGGTTACCCAGCTCAGGCGAAATGATGTGGGGTGCATATAGGGATATGCGTGGGTGCTTGATTAAATGCGTGTATATGATACCGCATTGTGATCTGGCGTTTTCTATTGGTCGGGTCGTATGTGATATGACTAGGTTATTAAATCAAGTGTTGGTTTAATAATGACCATTAGCTTTTTCATTTAAAACCTTTTTTATTTGCATGCATGAATGAGTGAATGTGCACATGTTGATGTGTATGCACACATACATGCATACATTCTTGTCATGGTTGTTGATATAGTGGAGATGGGAATGCAAGACTCACATGGAATCAAATATCCATATATTTTTAATTTATTAAGAAAATCAAATGGGATTAATTCATGGTTAAGAGTTTCTACACTCTTCTTGTTGACTTTGACCTCACCTAACTATTAACCATGATTTAGTTCTTCATTTGGGTTTTATCCCAATGGTTAAATATTAAGATATTTGTTTACGATGGTTGTAAGTGAGTGTGACTATAATATACATATTATTCTCTTCTCATTTATCTTCATCTTTATCATAAAAAGAAAAGAGCTCTAGCATTTCCATTCTCCTCCTTCTTCTTCCTCAAAGCTCACTACCTTTTCTTAAGTGAGTGAAATTGACAAAAAGGAAAGGTTTTTAAGTGAGATCGAAACCCATATCATCATTCTACTTTAGTATTGCCCACTAGATTAAAGTGTTTGCCTCATCTTCATCTTAGATCAAGAGGAGCTTGGAGCTTGAGAAAAGGGGTCCCGGGTGGATCATCGTTGACTTGGAAGATCTCAAGCAAGCCGGTGCAAACTCAAGTCATTCCAAGGAGTCTAGCAAGAAGGTCTACAAAGGTTTATTCACTTTCACTTAGTGTTCGACACTTGTTTTTATATGTTACCCTAAACTTCTAGTTTGATCCTAGGTTAAACATTACTTAGCACCCTAAAATTTTTATTGTGGCATGTGTGTTGCTAGCAAACCCTAGTTGAGGTGCTAAGGAATCCTAACAGTTATGTGTTGCTTGTGATATGTTATATTAGATCATCGAGATTGAGTAGCCGGTTTTTTTTTACGTGAGATGAGAGTTTTTCTATTTTCATTCATGTAAAATATTGTATGTAATATTCTTTTATTGAGACACTTCTGGGTTGAGGTTGTTGTCTCCATTGATGTTTATTATTTACTTTTCTGCATTAGGATAGACCCAAGGCAGGGAGCACAAGTAACCGGGTTCTAGAGTCCAGTGGGAGACCATCTCGAGGAGTCGAGACCGGGTCTCCTAACTCTAGAATTAGCAGGATTGCTTGCCGCTTTCGTAGGGGTCTAGGGATGTGGGTTTGGCTATTCATCACGACCGTGGAATCCGTGTTTTTCATTACTGGCTAAATTTAAAACACGGACCTCCTAGTATATTCAATATTTCATGTGTTTGCTTCTGCTGCTTAAGTTCTGTGATGTGATCATATAATTGCGTGAGACGAATTCTATATATAGTAAATGTTGCTTATGTTTTGTAACATTTCAGAAAAATAAAATTTTATTTTAGGGAATTTAAATAATTAAATAATAAATATTGTGAATATTTTAATATGCGGTATAATTAAATACCGATAAAGTGGAAAATATTTGGAAAATTATAGGAATTACGGAAATGAGGGTGTTTTATAGGATTTAAGCAAATTATAATTCTTATGATTTATTTTATTCCATTTTAATGCTAATCGCGATTAAATATCGCTAATCTTGCATTAATCCGGTTTTGTGCACATGACATGCACCATGTCACATTTTTCACACTTATTGCATTTTCCTACATGGCTTTTCTTTGTTTTGATTTAGGTTTTAAAATGAGAGAGAAAAGAAAAGGGAAATGAAAAGAAAAAGAAAAAGGAAAATGATAAAGAATGGAGGTATGGGCGAGAGAGAGAGAGAGGGTGAGAGGGTGAGGGGTCAACCTTAGGCTTGGATCATTCTCGCTTCACTCATTCACTCATTCCTCTCTCCTTCTCCTTCATTATGGTAGCCCCCATCTCCCTCCTCCACAAAACCATCTCAAACATCACCAAAAACAACCCAAAACATCATCACCACTTCATTAAAAACATGCACAAGCTTCCTACAAACACATTGGACCAAGAAAAATCGGATTTTGAAGAATTGGGGCAGCTCAAGAATTTTTTTGAGTTGCCAAATGAGGTAATTTCTGCACCATTAGTGTAGTATTTCAATTCCTTAAGCATCCATACATGTTTGGTATCGATATTGAGTGGTTTTGTGAACTTAGAAAATTCCTAGTTAGGGTTTGAGGGATTCTTGAGTTGCTATGGTGTAATTGAGGTTAGTAGAGACCATACAACCAATTTAAGGAGTGATTAGAGACTTAAACCATAGACTTAAACCCTGCAACACGAACCTAGAAACCCCGATACCGTATTTTTCTGGAAATTGTGAAGGGATATTGATATCTGCTAACACCCGAGGACACTAGGATTTATTTTGCAAACACTGTAAGTCATGCAGGCACCCAGGAAGCTACCACAGAGCCCCGAGCCCCAATGCCCTCCACTTGTCCGCAATTTTATCCATCCTGGACGCAAATTGCGGCCAGGTTAGGATGGTTTGGCCCCTGGTTTCTTCTGTAGCTCCTAAATTAGTTAATTAGACCCCTCCTGTATGCAAAATTGGCTAATTGTCACCTGAGGAAAATCTGGAAGTGTTTTACATAGTTTCTGAAATTGTTTTGTGGCTTTTAATGAATTGGAATTTGGTATTTGTGTTTTATCTCGGTCGATTCACGTTTATACGTCAATCGTCGAGAGTTGTTGGTTATTCGTGCATACTTAGACCATAGGTTTTAGCCTATGTACGTTTCGTATATCGTTTTGGTTTTCATTCACGATTTCAGTTTACGATACTATGTGTTATATGTAGGTACCCCCACATGGACTTTGAGACTACGAGGATGAGCGTGACATCATCGACTCCAGCAAGCGAAGATCAAGGTGAGTAGATCGATATCTACGGGGGAAGTCGGGTGGATGGCATATAGCACCCCCGCAAACTTTATGGAAACCGATTTATATATAGAATATGGGTAAGGAAACCTAGATTAGGAAACTAGGGTTATGGTTAAAAGATAGTTAGAGATGAATGATGGAATATATGTATTGAGATATGTGATGAAAGCAATAAGGATATGAAAAGTGAATGTGAATCACTACTTATAGATATATAGTTGCATTAGAATAATTAGAAATTTTAGAGTAACATGACACTTGATGTATAGGATAGAATATATATATAAATTGACTTGATGTGAAATATAAATGTGATGAAAAGAATATCCAATGTGATATGATGACTTGATGGTATGTTGGTATACGGATGCGAGTCGATTGAGATAATTGATACCTTTCCCGGTCCCCTGATATGAGTTTGTTATGGATATGACCTGAGACATATATATATAATGTTGTGAATCTTGATTGATATGTCGCACGAGACGTTAGGTCTGTACCCCTCATTGTCATATAGGATGATAGGACCCCTAATGGTTTAATGCTGCCGTACGATGATTTTCCGTACGTGATGAGTTCGACTTGATGTTTGATCCATACCCTTGACTAGAGGATGACGTACGATGGATTATACCGTACGTGATGTTGTGAGGCTGGATACCGATTGATAGATTCACCGACTCGGTCATGTTAGATACGTATACCTGTCAGCATTTGCATAAGATGTACTTTATGCTACGCTCATGTCACTCTCATTGCGTTACATAGACCTGTGCTAGTACACTTACACCATTATCGATGATGCGTATGTTACACGTACACAGTTTTGCCGGCTCACACACTTCATCATCGATAATTGTCATGTCACTACACAGTAGGATTGCTGCATCATGATATGACTCCTTACATGAACTACTTGCTATGTTCACATCTTTACGATATCTTGCATGATATACGGATATGCTTACATTCTGTTATATGTCGCATATATCATGCTTTACGATTATACGCATTGAGATATGCTGTTTTCATGAGATTTCTGGATTTGAGAACCGTGGTGATTTCAAAAGAAAGTGTGTATTGCTTTAAAAACCCGGTTTCTCTTGATATGATATTTCAGTGAGTCCACCATGTGTTTTCTCGGTTCTGAGAGTGACATGTGAAACCCGATTCGAGGAGTGGTAGCCACCGTCTGCGGGTACATGGTGGACCCGGTGAGGTACCCCGAGGAAAAAAGACTCGTATTGTTAGACGGTGAGCCTGGCAGGGGAGCACTACCCACCGGTGATAGTATTTAGGCTCGGCGGATATCCGGAGGATACCGACCGGAGTTGAGAGATGATATAGGCCGATCCGGACTGACGGAGCCCGTGGGCCGATCCGGACTGACGGAGCACGTGGACCGATCCGGACTGATGGAGCCTGAGATATAAGGATTTACGTGTCGATGCTGGACACGGGTTTCATGATATTTCGAGTGTCGATGCTGGGCATTCAGGTTCCATGATTTTGATGTGTCACGGGGGGGCACACGTTAATTTATATCCTCATACTTTCATGCATATGCTTTTATGATATTTACATGCATGATGTTGTTGTGTCATTGGTTGACATGTGGACGGGATCCACATGCATACATACATTGATGATATGGTTGGATGAGATCCACGCGCATACATACATTGATTATTTTTTTGGATGATATCCACATGCTGATAGGCATTTATTTATAGTGTTGGCATATATACAGACCCGGTCACCCTAGATATCATAGTATTACCTTTATGATATAGTTGACCCAGGAGTCATTTATTCGATTTCTATCTGTAGATGTTTTTCTACTCACGAGTTGGCAACTCATCCCCGTTGTGCCACAGTTCTTGCAGGTTGGCCGCATGGATCGGTAGCGGCATCGCTGGTACACAGTTGCATTCGGTCGACTTGTTTTGGTAGGTGGTACATGCTGGATCATACCACTATTGTATTCTTATTTTATATTGTATCTAGTCAACTCCATAAATCAAATTTAGTAATTGTATAAGTAATGAGACTTAGTGAGACTTGTTGTTGCGAGACTTAGAGCGAGGGGTTTTCCGCTACTTATGGTTTTGATGTCTTGCTTATTTCTTTATCTTTTGTGGTGAATTTCGCCGTTGGGCGTCGTATACTTATATTTACTGTCTTGCGTGGTTGTGATCCGCCGTTTGGCGAAGTGCTAGCTCCCGCTTAGGGATGCCTTTATCTTTTTCTTGTATTGTGGTTTTGGATCAAAATATACAAAGGAGGTGCTGCCCAAATTTTTAAAAAAAGATGAAACATGCTTTCAAACTAGTAAATCTCACTTGCATTATCCATGTTCCTTTTCTATGCATTTATGAAAATTTGATTTCATTATACCCTTATTTCAAAACTTCACATCCTTAATTTTTCTTAAAAAGGTTTAGATTTCTGGGTTTCGGCTTACTTGAATTACGTGACGCCTTTAGACGTGGCGTGATTTAAGTGCCGGTCACGAACTAATATTTCGGGTCGTGACAAAGTTGGTATCAGAGAGCTAGGTTTAAACTTGGTTCGAGGCTATGTTTGACTATGCAGAGTCTAGGGCGGGTATGTATTTCGGAACCTAAGCTTGACCTTACGGAACTTAGACTTGAATGGGGGGTATTAGGCCCAAAATTTCGTTACATAGGCTGACCCTGATTGATGGAGTAGGTAACTTGGGTAGAGTGACGTACCGTATGTATGTTCCGCGGCATATTTACGATACGATACCCCACTTAAGAAACCTTAGGATGTACATATTTTGAGATCTGTGATTCTCTTCGTACCCATGATTATACATCCATTTGAGATCCTTGATTCCGTTCGTCTCCATGATCGTACTTTCATTGATGCTGTTTCTTTTTATGATCATGTATCCATTCTGGATCTGTCGTTTCCTTTCATGCCCTTGATCTGTTTTCGCCGACACACGATCGAGGATCCTGTCACCATGGTTTGAGCACAGATTGAGCTGCTGCTAGTGATGCGGTCAGGGCGAGTTCATCGTGGACGAGGATTGACCATTGTGTTTTCCGGTGATATGGGAACGTCTTGATGCAGTGTTTGAGTTGTGACATCTTGTTGAGGCGAGTGTTTGGTTTTACACCGGACGATCGGGCCATTGTTAAAGCTGCCAGTTGCGAGAGGACTGTTGATGTACAGCCTACCTCACAGATTGTGATGTCGTCTACCGTGTGGACAGATGACCCAGCTGTTGCTGAGATTGATGTGATGTCTCTTCCAGAGCTTACGAGCTGAGATCGCTGGAGCTTTCAGGCAGAGATGCGACAGTTGATAGCTAGTCTATCCCGAGTTAAGATACGAAGGTGATTCGTCAGATTGATGCGCCGACGCAGGCCCAGTTGAGTTGAAGATTTCCAGTATAGAGAGTCTTACTCAGATCTAGAGTAGACCGATCCAGGGATGACCGATGATGTATCGTCTTTCCTGAAGGATTGATGCATTGCTTAGCATGCGGATGAAGGGTATTCACATGTCGTACATGCGAAGTTAAAAAGTTCGAACGAATGTCAGAAACCCATTTTTCCAAGCTTAAAGTATTCGGAGGAACATGCAAGTAATTCTGTGGACCCTCTAGAAGAATGAAACCCTAACTCGACATGATGATCATGGAACCACTTCTGAACCTTAGGGTTTGCAGCAGTTCAGTGATGCCATCAGCGAGGCTTGGGTTTGCCCTTCTACGGTTGGGCCATAGGTACTGTGGCATGTACTGGATATTATTAGACCGTGCTCAGGTGTTGAGCTTTCGAGAAATTATGGGACTTTGATAAATCGATCGAAACGTTTAACGTCGTCCGGATATCATATGATGATAGATCAGCAAGCTGACCAGCTTCGGATAAAGGACCTCACCCATATGCGTTGTGAGTTGACAGAGAACAGACGAGTATTGAGTATTCCTCCGATGGTTGGGATGAGTTCCCGAGGACTTGTTCGTCTAGATATCTTCTATGGAGTGATGAAGATACTGAGTTTGTGACTTTGAGTCCGTGTGAGAGACTCTAGATTGATTGTAGCCGAGGACATTGCAGTATGCAGATAATATGACGTGGCGTCGAAGTGGACGATGATAAAGACAA
The DNA here is from genome assembly GCA_030015575.1 of Agapanthus africanus. Taxonomy (NCBI): domain Eukaryota; kingdom Viridiplantae; phylum Streptophyta; class Magnoliopsida; order Asparagales; family Amaryllidaceae; genus Agapanthus; species Agapanthus africanus. The sequence continues at coordinate 354,220,646 of JASDDO010000016.1, read as the reverse complement.
GTGGAACGAGAGGTTTGTGTGGATATTACTGAAGGTTCATTGAAGGATTTTCGAAGATAGCAACACCCCTGACCAAGCTCACACGTAAAGATGAAGAATTCGTGTGGTCAGAAGTATGCGAACATGCTTTCGTAGAACTCAAGTCAAGATTGACATCAGCGCCTATTCTTGTTATACCGGACCGATCTGGAGGTTTCGAAGTGCATTATGATGCATCCGATAAGGGATTATGATGTGTTCTACATCAGCACGGTAAGGTTGTGGCTTATACTTCAAGACAGCTGAAAATTCATGAGCGCAATTACCCGACGCATGATTTGGAGTTGGCGGCCGTAATCTTTTCTCTTAAGATTTGGCGCCATTATCTTATTGGTGAACGAGTGAACATATACACTGATCACAAGAGCCTGAAATATGTGTTTACTCAGAAAGAGTTGAATATGCGGCAGAGACGATGGTTAGAACTCATGGCGGACTTCGACATCAACCTGCAATATCACCCAGGGAAGGTGAATGTGGTACCTGATGCCCTTAGTCTCCAACCATTAGCAATGAATCTCACCACACAATGGAAGCTTCAACAAGACTTGCATCAGATGGAGATTGAAGTGATCATGCCATGTAACGCTTCAAGTTTGATGAACTTACAAGTTCAATCTACCAATGTCAATCAGATCAAAGCAGCTCAAGCAAGTGATGATAAGTTGCAAAGGATCAGAGAACAAGTAGAGAATGGACTCCGAACAGACTTCATCATTCATGAAGATATATCTTTGAGATACGGCAACAGACTGTGTGTACCAAAAGGTTCTGTTCGGGAAGAGTTAATGAAAGAAGCTTACTGCTCTCCCTACTCAGTACACCCTGGAGGAACAAAGATGTACAAGGATCTGCATCAAAATTACTGGTGGCATGGAATGAAGCGTGAAGTAGCCAGAAGCGTCGCTAAATGCTTGGTGTGTCAGCAAGTAAAAGCTGAACATCACAGGACTGCTGGATTACTTCAACCGTTACCGATCCCAGATTGGAAGTGGCAACGCATCACAATGGATTTTTTGACCGCACTCCCTCCCAGCATAAAGGGTAACGATGCGGTATGGGTTATTATGGATTGACTCATGAAGTCGGCTCACTTCATCCCATTTCGAGTTGGCTAATCAACTGAGACATTAGCAAAGAAGTACATGGAGGTATGAATCTAAGTAAGATTTAAATTCTTCATAAATGTACTACCTCTGATACCCATGAACTCATACAGGAAATTATGAGACTTCATGGAGCACCGATTTGCATTGTCTTCGATCGTGACACTAGATTTCGATCGTAATTTTGGCAGAGTCTGCAAGCGAGCTTGGGAACAAGTCTGAACTTCAGCACAGCTGATCATCCACAAACTGATGGTCAGTCTGAGCGAACTATTCAGATCTTAGAAGATATGCTAAGAGCATATATGCTAGATTTCAGAGGATCGTGGAAAGATAACCTACATCTTGTGGAGTTTCCATACAACAACAGCTACCAAGCAAGCATCGGAATGGAACCTTTTGCAGCACTATATGGAAGGAAGTGTCGATCGCCATTAAGTTGGGACGACATCGGAGATAGAGAACTCCTTGGATCTGAGATGATAGTAGCAACTGTTGACGTAGTTCGTACTATCAGGGAAAGAATGCGCATAGCCCAAGATCGACAGAAGCACCGGGCTGATGCAAAGCACTGTCATTTGGAGTTCCAGCTGGGAGATCACATATTGCTGAAGATATCTCTGAACCGCGGAGTGATTCGTTTTGGAAGACAGGGTAAGCTAAGTCCAAGGTGTAGAGTTCCCAGGCACTCACAAGAGGTCTCACAAGGCATCAACCATGCCGATTTCTAATTTTACAAGTGCCGAGAAACTCTAATACGGATCGTTAACTAGAATTTTAGGCGAAACATTGAACTAGTTAACAACTTAACTAAAGATAAGAAGCTACAACCTTTGTAGATCCGATTATCCACTTGCTTAGCTCTACGTAGTCGTCCTCTCGCTGTCCAAGTCGGATCTCGGACTCTAACATCGTCTTCATCGGAGAAATGAGCGGACTAGTCGTCGGGTACGATGCCGAAGATGATCTACGTCGAGGTTACACAAGATCAAGCTCCAACTTCGACAAGTCGTGAAACTTGTGAAGAAAACACCCTATACTACTTGGCAAGAGGTAGAGGGTGAAGAAATAGGAGGTGGGTTCACTTTAAAATTGGATTTCTCACTCTTATGCTCAAGATGCCATTGATGGAATCAAGCTTTCTTTCTTGATGAAGATGATGAAGAAGAAGAAAGAATATGATAAGTGTTTTAAAATGAAAAAAAATGAATACTTATCATAATGTAAACCATGGTTAGGTGTAGAGAATTGACTAAGGTTAGATGAATGGTTAGGGTTAAGCATGAAGACAAAATGGTCACTTTGGTCAAAGCTTCATGAAGCTTCAACAAACTTCAAGAATGAAAGCAACCATTTTGTTTTCTTTTGCCATTTCTTTTTAATCCAAATTAAAAAGATAAAAGAATGAATAAAGAAAAACCCTAACCATTTACTTAACCAAGGTTTAATTCTTTACACTTAACCAAATGAGCAAGTATCATCAAACATGATATAAACATGTGCACAAAAGTATATCACATATACAACTTGCACATCAAGTGAGAAAATCCATTTAAAGTGAACCAATACTAGTTAATGCAAAGTAATATATCAAATATATAATTATACATTAAATCATTAAATCAACACTTGATTTAACGATCCGGTCATATCGCATATAACCGACTAGTATTCTATGTATCGGCTTATCGAATCAATCCTTGATTCGATATCTAGGTTATATCGCATATAACCAATCGATACATTCATCGCGAGAATGTAATACGGTATCACATACACGCATTATTCTCGGTCCTGCACATATCTCATATGCGCTCCTATTTCGTTTCGCTTGAGCCAGGAAACCTCTGTGTAGGACTCTGAAGACTCGTCAATACGCCGGTAGCAAATGATGATCATATCAAGCACCCACAAGCCGCAAGCGGTCTGCTAAACGTAACGGCCATCCGAGTTTTGAGCGATCAGAAGATCGACAAGCCAGCCCGCTCACACTCCTGTGAATCCAACCAGTAACACTTACCGTACAGTCCGGTCTGTTCGTCTGATATGTCGCATATCAAGTCTAGGGGTGGTAAACGTCAGACCCCAATAACCGATAAGTCGTGCCGATGTGTGGCTCATAACGGGTCGAGAAAGCACTGGTAACACTTAACAGCAAATCTCTGATCAGCCCTGGCCAGGGACTTCCCTGTTACGGCCAATCGAGCACAGCGCAACATCAACTCCCAATACCGGGAGAGACGAAACCCCTCCTATCGCTCATTGCCTCCGTGTGACTCGGGACTGTACCCAAAGACCACCGTTTTGCATGCCCTCATGGACGTGGTAAGGTGGAGATCAAAGTACAGTGGGAATCACACAAGACTCTATGACGATCTCGGGTCTACAGACTAACCTGTAAAAGTGTCACCTGAGAACTGCCATCTGACGTGAGGTATAATACCATCTGGGAGTTCTCAGCGAGTCCGTCCAGTGTACCCAGTCTCCACTGAGCACCCGTACACCATCTCTGATGTCAAACACCAATGGATATGGGATCATCCATCGCCCATCTCATGGGTCGAGAAGCGTATACGCTAGTCTACACTGGTATATCGATGCCCCGTCTCGATACACCCACGACTAGGGACCTTGAAGGATGTACCTATAGACTACCATGTCCCCACTAGTATGATCTGCATCATAGTCCAGGTAGTCAAGTACACATCCTAGGGGCTTTACCAACATGTAATTATAAGACAGTTTAAAGATACTAGTGTACATGTTAAGATAAAGAGCAACCAGATAGCATACTATCATATCGAGCAAGAAAGTCATCTCTATATATGTCCAAGCATCCAATATAATATACATCATCTGTACAATACTGGCCTCTAGGGCATACATACAACTAACAATCTCCCACTTGCACTAGGGCCAGCTGCTGTAGTATCGCATACCGAGCATCCCGAAGAGTCTCTCAAACTGTATCTGTGGAATGGCCTTCGTGAGTGGATCCGCTGTGTTATTCTTCGTGTCAACCCTCCTGACCTCGATCTCCCGGCGATCAACTATCTCCCGGATCAGGTGATACCGCCTCAGAATATGCCTGGATCGCTGATGGGACCTGGGTTCCTTGGCCAAAGCCACCGCTCCATTGTTATCGCAATACAAAGGTATTGGATGCTCAATGGATGGAACCACACCAAGTTCAGTAATGAACTTCTTGTTCCAGACAGCCTCTTTGGCAGCATCGTTGGCAGCGATGTATTCAGCCTCCATCGTCGAGTCTGCCACGGTTTCCTTCTTGGAACTCTTCCAGCTAACCGCCCCTCCGTAAAGGGTAAAGACAAATCCCGACTGCGACTTAGAGTCGTCCTTATCACTCTGGAAGCTCGAATCGGTAAAGGACTCCACTTGGAGTTCTCCGTTACCATACACCAAGAGCATCTGTTTAGTCCTTCGTAAGTACTTGAGAATGCTCTTCACAGCTGTCCAGTGACTCTCTCCAGGATCAGCTTGATACCTGCTCACTACACTTAGTGAGTATGCAACATCGGGTCTGGTACATAGCATCGCGTACATGATAGAGCCTACAGCCGAAGCATAGGGTATCCCTTGCATGCGAGCTCTCTCCAAATCAGTCTTGGGAGACATCTCTTTGGAGAGAGTGACTCCAGAAATCGTGGGCAAGTTCCCACGCTTGGATTCTTCCATACTAAACCTCTTTAGTATGGTGTCAATGTACCTGGATTAGGACAATCCCAAAATCCGTTTGGATCTATCTCTATAGATCCTTATTCCCAATATGCAGGAGGCATCACCAAGATCTTTCATTGAGAATCTTTGTGATAAGAAGAGCTTGACCGATTGCAGCATAGGAATATCATTTCCTATCAAGAGTATGTTGTCCACGTACAATACGAGGAAAACAACCTTACTCTCTGCCACCTTCTTGTAGATACAAGGTTCATCTGGGTTTTTGACGAAATCAAACTCTTTGATAACGACGTCAAAGCAGATGTTCCAACTCCGCGATGCTTGCTTTAATCCATAAATGGATTTAAGCAGCTTGCACACCTTCCCGCTGCTCCCACTGTCTACGAAGCCCTCTGGCTGAGTCATGTACACGCACTCTTCTAAATCACCATTTAGAAAGGCGGTCTTAACATCCATTTGCCAGATTTCGTAATCATGATATGCAGCGATGGCAAGCATGATCCGGATGGATTTAAGCATAGCCACTGGAGAAAAGGTTTCGTCATAGTCCACACCTGGTCTTTGACGAAAACCCTTTGCAACAAGTCTAGCTTTGAAAGTCTCCACTTTCCCATCTACACCAAGTTTTTTCTTGAAGATCCACTTTCTCCCAATGGGTTTTACCCCTTCAGGAGCAACTTCCAAAGTCCATACTTTGTTGGTGTACATGGATTCCATCTCGGACCGCATAGCATCCAGCCATTTTACCGAGTCCCTACTCGTGATGGCCTGCTCGAAACTAGTTGGGTCATCATCCTCCATGATGCAATCCTCGCTCCCACCATCCATGAGAAAACCGTAGTATCTCTCAGGTTGGCGAGGAACCCTACTAGATCGGCGGAGAGGCTGAGGTTCATTGGGAGCTACTGAATCCTCTGGTTCCACTAAATCTTCAGTTACGGTTTGTGTATCTGGAACTTCTTCCAGCTCTACCACTTTGCCACTAATTTCTTTTTCAAGGAATTGCTTTTCTAAAAAGGTGGCATATTGAGAAACAAACACCTTTTGTTCTTCAGCATGGTAGAAAAGATATCCTTGTGAATTCTTAGGATATCCCACAAACTTGCAAAGAACTGACCGTGCCTCGAGTTTGTCTGGATTTTGCCTTTTGACATAGGCCGGACAACCCCATATCTTAACTCGTTTAAAATATGGTCTCTTCCCACTCCATATCTCATATGGTGTGGTAGGTACAGATTTAGATGGAACTTGATTCAATAGGTATGCTGCTGTCTCCAGCGCATATCCCCAGAAGGAAATAGGTAACTCAGCTGTGCTCATCATAGAGCGCACCATATCTAATAGGGTGCGGTTCCTCCGTTCTGATACACCGTTGTGCTGTGGTGTATATGGAGGAGTCAACTGAGAGAGAATCCCATTCTCTTTTAGGAAGTCCAGGAATTCATTGCTTAAGTATTCTCCTCATCGATCAGATCGAAGGATTTTAATATTTTTTCCGGTTTGGTTCTCGACTTCTTGTTTATATTCTCTAAATTTCTCAAAAGGTTCTGATTTGTGTTTCATCAGGAACACATATCCGAATCTAGAGAGATCGTCAGTGAATGTAATGAAGTACGAAGAACCATCCCTGGCATGTGTAGACATGGGACCGCATACATCACTATGTATAAGTCCTAAGAGTTCGGTAACTCTTTCTCCGTGTCCCGTAAATGGAGTTTTGGTCATCTTGCCTTTGAGACATGACTGGCAAGTCACATAAGATGAAAATTCGAATGGTTTCAAATATCCATCCTTATGCAACTTAGCCAGTCGTGTCACATTGATGTGACCCAGTCTACAATGCCACAAGTAAGATTCGTTCAGTTCTGAACTCTTCCTCTTGTGTGTGTTTGTTATGCTCAGAACTGTTGATTGATTTAGAACATAAATGCCATTGCACAACGTGCCTGATCCAACCAACTTTTGGTTACGGAAAATGTTCATAACATTGTCCTGTAATACAAAATTATATCCCTCTTTACTTAATAAAGAAACCGATATAATGTTGCATATCAGGTTCGGCATGTAATAGCATTCATTCAGAACCAATGTATTACCAGTCGGTAATACAAGGTGATATTCCCCGACAGTCTTAGCTGCAACAATTGCACCATTTCCAACTCTAATGTCTTTATCACCTTCTCCAAGTTCTCTACCTTTCCTAAGCCCATGTAACTGATTACATATATGGGATCCTGACCCGGTATCTAATACCCAGGACGTAGAGCAAATGGAAAAACAGTTCTCTGTAACGAACACACCCGAAGAAAATGCATCATCATGTACTTTCTTCATTCGGGTGGCATGGGAATCCTGGTATTCCCCTATATCCTGTTCAGTCCTATAACTCTTATAAGAAAGAACGGAACCAACGTTCCCCAGCACAGTATAACATGCGGGTTCGGTCAATACATCCATATTATTATCTTTATTAGGGCATGACATGGTCGCTACCTGGAGAGAGAGAGAAGAAAACACTTTAGCGTATGCTCGTGCAAGATCAGATTGGTTATTATCTTATCTAATCAGGATGGCTCCCACTGGTTTTTATCAAATCTTCCTTCAAACCTTAAAAGGAAAGACTAGCCGGGATTAATTACACCCTACAACTTCGCCAATCTTTCAGCCAGGCCAGTGTTGGTACTTTGAGGGAGGTTCCCCGTGCTTTCGCACGGACCTAATTAAAGTAAACCTCGTTTTCCCATAGGCGTAACCCCGTTGACACCTTTCTAGACACCTACTTGATCGGCTAATTGTAGTGTGCAAAACTCTCCCAGGAGTAACTCTTACTCGCAGTGGGTATCGGGATCCAACTATCTCATAGAAGGTATGCAATCTCATTGCAAATTTCAACACTTGAAATTCCCGATAATATTTTGCCCCTAGCAGCTATATGACCTTAACATAGTCAACAAATCATAAGTGCTAGTCAAGTTCAACCCGTCATTTCCTGATTGAATTAAACCCACCCGCACGACCCTTAACATAGTCAACAAAGTCGCACGACTACCCTAATCCAATCTGCATCATATGCATAAGCAGATAAATACTGGTCAGCTACCGCACACTACGCCTTAACATAGTCAACAAACGTAGCACGAATACTAACTAGTACTTATCTGAAATGACGGAGGGCTACGACAGGTTTTTCTGAAAACCTATTGCGTAATGAACTTGATATCGTTGTAGAATCAAATGAAGTTTTGAAATGGAGTGATTTTGAGGCTTTTCTAGTTTTGCTAAAGGGGTCACTCCCGGTGAAGGGATCGTCGGCCCTTTCCTCGTCGAATGAGGTGCGGGATATATCATATATATCACTGTGCAAAGCAAAAGTCAAAAGCAATCAAAAGCAAACCGAGTGTGTAGCATCTGCCAGTTATTGCTAAAGGAGTCACTCCCGGTGAAGGGATCTCGGTCCTTTCCTCATCGAATAAGGTGCAGGATATATCATATATACCGCTGTGTAAAGCAAGAACTGTAGCTACCTGTTTTATTTAAAATTTGATTCTACAACATCTTAGGTTTCTTTTCTTTCATTAATCACATTAATGAATTCCCATCATTTAAGTCACCTAAAACATCAAAGATAAATACGACGTACACTTATGCCATCCGCATTCGCCTCGATGTCCCCTCGTGCACCATTAGGTTAGGTAACTAACGACAGAGCAGGGCAGGGCTAGTGCGGGTGCAAAACATAAGTAACGTCTATATAATATATCATATATACTATATAAAGTATCCATCACAGAACATCACATGATCGCATCACAGATATCGCAGCAGAAGAAACATATGAAACATTGGATATACTAGGACGTCCGTGTTTTCAATACGAGCCAGTATAAAACACGGATTCCACGGTCGTGATGAATAGCCAATCCCACACCCCTAGACCCCTACGAGAGCGGCAAACAACCCTACCAATTCTAGGGTTATGAGACCCGGACTCGACTCCTCGAGTTGGTCTCCCACTGGACCCCAGAACCCGGTTACTTGTGCTCCCCTCCTTGGGTCTATCCTAATGCGGAAAAGTAAATAATATACAAAAGGTGACAACTTCCGCAACCTGGAAGTGCCCCAAATAAAAGAATATTACATACAAGTTTTTACATGAATGAAAATGAAAAACACTCATCTCACATAAAAAACCCCGGCTATTCGAACACGACGATCCAATATAACATATCCAGCAACATATAACATCAAATGTCATCAACGTAAGTAAGTATGCATACCCCAATTGTCGTTGACGTATAGCAACGAAACCGGCGATATTAATATACTACACTTACGGTCACAGAAAAGAAAGTGTAAAACTACAACAGTTGGAATCCGCAACCTCTTTAGACATCTCATGCCTAATCAAATGAAATAATTAGACATCACATGCCTAACAATTATAAACCCCGCATTTTAGTCTCATTACCGAAAACTCTTTTCAATATCAAGTGAGACTAAACCGCTAGATTTATAACATTCATTCAGTTATCTCATAACTGTTTGTGAATTCCAATTATTGTATCACATTCCGGATAAATAGAAAATATTAAACTTTCCGATCGAACATTCGAACACCCAAGTTTTCCCGAAACCGTTCAACACATGAAATAAGTTCAAAGACATTCACTTCATGCCTCAGTACCAACGGTCCAGCCGTAGAAGGGTCAAGCCAACGCCTCACATGTGGCACGCCGTACTGCCCCAAACCCGAAGGTTCAAAGGGCAGTTCAAGACGGTCACATAATCGAGTTAAGATTTGTTGTCTTCTAGAGGGACCATCGCGTTACTTGCACTACTCAGAACGTCCTTAAACCACAGAAAAATCCAACACTTGGATATTTTCCGGCAGGGGAAAGATTGGGTATTTACATCCGGTCGAACTTTTTAACATATTCCAAAATATCCGGAAAGCCACATAGACAAAGTCTGATAATCCGATCGAATCTGCGAACTCCCAAAACACCCCAAAAAATTCAACTCTTGAATAAATATTAAAAATTCCCATAAAACTCATCACTGTAAAATAGGAATTACTGTACAAATTTGGAGGGCTGACGTCATCATGTCGCCGCGGAACCGCCGCAGAAGCTAGGCTTCTGCCGCGGTTCCGCCGCAGGTTGGAGGCATCATTTGTCCAATTTTGCACCTTAATTCTTATAACTTCCTGCTGAATTTTTTAAGCATTTTTAATATGGAAAAAACCCAGTTTTTAGAAAAAGTCCAGAGAGCGTTTTGGTTTTTAGGGTTTCGGTTCGATCGGGTTTCAAACGTCGTCAACACTTCGCCTAAGGTTCTAGCTAGGCTCTGATACCACTGTAGGTCAGGCAGCCACCCCATCCAATGGGGTCGCCGTGGCACCAACGGGTCCCTCAGCCGCTACTTTTTACGCATGCCCCCTCGCGAGGACTACAACCCACCGGAACACCTTCCGGTCTCGGGACACCCTGGGGGTAAGAGCCTATGCTTCGCCACACTGTCACACAGTGAGAACCCTCCATAGGTCGACATCCAATGCCTAGTAGCTCTGATACCACTGTAGGGTTCCTAGGCACTCATAAGAGGTCTCACAAGGCATCAACCATGCCAATTTCTAATTTTACAAGTGCCGAGAAACTCTAATACGGATCGTTAACTAGAATTTTAGGCGAAACATTGAACTAGTTAACAACTTAACTAAAGATAAGAAGCTACAACCTTTGTAGATCCGGTTATCCACTTGCTTAGCTCCACGTATTCTTCCTCTCGCTGTCCAAGTCGGATCTCGGACTCTAACATCGGCTTCATCGGAGAAATGAGCGGACTAGTCGTCGCGTACGATGCCGAAGATGATCTACGTCGAGGTTACACAAGATCAAGCTCCAACTTCGACAAGTCGTGAAACTTGTGAAGAAAACACCCTATACTACTTGGCAAGAGGTAGAGGGTGAAGAAATAGGAGGTGGGTTCACTTTAGATTTGGATTTCTCACTCTTATGCTCAAGATGTCATTGATGGAATCAAGCTTTCTTTCTTGATGAAGATGATGAAGAAGAAGAAAGAATATGATAAGTGTTTTAAAATGAAAAAGAAAATGAATACTTATCATAATGTAAACCATGGTTAGGTGTAGAGAATTGACTAAGGTTAGATGAATGGTTAGGGTTAAGCATGAAGACAAAATGGTCACTTTGGTCAAAGCTTCATGAAGCTTCAACAAGCTTCAAGAATGAAAGCAACCATTTTGTTTTCTTTTGCCATTTCTTTTTAATCCAAATTAAAAAGATAAAAGAATGAATAAAGAAAAACCCTAACCATTTACTTAACCAAGGTTTAATTCTTTACACTTAACCAAATGAGCAAGTATCATCAAACATGATACAAACATGTGCACAAAAGTATATCACATATACAACTTGCACATCAAGTGAGAAAATCCATTTAAAGTGAACCAATACTAGTTAATGCAAAGTAATATATCAAATATATAATTATACATTAAATCATTAAATCAACACTTGATTTAACGATCCGGTCATATCACATATAACCGACTAGTATTCTATGTATCGGCTTATCGAATCAATCCTTGATTCGATATCTAGGTTATATCGCATATAACCAATCGATACATTCATCGCGAGAATGTAATACGGTATCACATACACGCATTATTCTCGGTCCTGCACATATCTCATATGCGCTCCTATTTCGTTTCGCTTGAGCTAGGAAACCTCTGTGTAGGACTCTGAAGACTCGTCAATACGCCGGTAGCAGATGATGATCATATCAAGCACCCACAAGCCGCAAGCGGTCTGCTAAACGTAACGGTCATCCGGGTATTGAGCGATCAGAAGATCGACAAGCCAGCCCGCTCACACTCCTGTGAATCCAACCAGTAACACTTACCGTACAGTCCGGTCTGTTCGTCTGATATGTCGCATATCAAGTCTAGGGGTGGTAAACGTCAGACCCCAATAACCGATAAGTCGTGCCGATGTGTGGCTCATAACGGGTCGAGAAAGTACTGGTAACACTTACCAGCAAATCTCTGATCAGCCCTGGCCAGGGACTTCCCTGTTATGGCCAATCGAGCACAGCGCAACATCAACCTCCAATACCGGGAGAGACGAAACCCCTCCTATCGCTCATTGCCTCCATGTGACTCGGGACTGTACCCAAAGACCACCGTTTTGCACGCCCTCATGGACGTGGTAAGGTGGAGATCAAAGTACAGTGGGAATCACACAAGTCTCTATGACGATCTCGGGTCTACAGACTAACCTGTACAAGTGTCACCTGAGAACTGCCATCTGACGTGAGGTATAATACCATCTGGGAGTTTTCGGCGAGTCCGTCCAGTGTACCCAGTCTCCACTGAGCACCCGTACACCATCTCTGATGTCAAACACCAATGGATATGGGATCATCCATCGCCCATCTCATGGGTCGAGAAGCGTATACGCTAGTCTACACTGGTATATCGATGCCCCGTCTCGATACACCCACGACTAGGGACCTTAAAGGATGTACCTATGGACTACCATGTCCCCACTAGTATGATCTGCATCATAGTCCAGGTAGTCAAGTACACATCCTAAGGGCTTTACCAACATGTAATTATAAGACAGTTTAAAGAGACTAGTGTACATTTTAAGATAAAGAGCGACCAGATAGCATACTATCATATCGAGCAAGAAAGTCATCTCTATATATGTCCAAGCATAAAATATAATATACATCATCTGTACAATACTGGCCTCTAGGGCATCCATACAACTAACACAAGGTACATTGGACCGTTCGACATACTCGAACGAGTCGGTGAAGTGTCTTATCGCTTGGCACTTCCACCTTCCTTAGAAGGAGTGCACAATGTGTTCCACATATCTCAACTCAGAAGGTATGTGAGTGACCCCAGCCATATACTTGATCACTCCGAACTCACTATACAACCAGATTTATCTTGTGAACAGCAACCTGTTGAGATCCTGGATAGAAAGGTAAAGTCACTTCGAAACAAGAAAGTTAATTTGGTTTGAGTGATGTGGAGAAAGGACACACCAGGAGAATCAACATGGGAAAGGGAGGAAGGGATGCGTGCAAGATATCCTCACTTATTTGTAAACTAGTCCTTAAAATAAATTGTAAATTTCGAGGACGAAATTTTTGTAAGGAGGGTAGACTATAACAACTCCAAATTCTGTGTACATAAAATTCATTTAAAGTTAATAAGCAATTGGGGTATTTACAATTCCTGTGAATGCTATAAGTATTTGTTTTGATTTAGAACAGTAAGAAAGCACTTATAGCACATTGGTAAAACCTTGCACTGCTGTGACGTAGCACCAGAGTTCAAATCCCATCAGCCACATTATCTTTTTATTTAATTTTCTTTTAACTTTTTAGAAGCCCAAGAGTCTGCACGAGCACTGCATGTAAACTAAAGGGTCACATTTAAAACAAACAGGTGCAAATTAGTATTCAGACCGACTTGGACACGTGGGGAGAATCTGAGCCCCCACCTCTATGATCCGACCGGCGAGAATTTGCCACGGGCCAGCGCCGCCGGTTCTGTTGAGCCCAAACCCTATTTTTTTTGTAAACCCTAGACCCTTGGACTACTCCCATAATTCCAGTATTGCTTATTTACTCTTTACATTTATAGAGAATAATAAAACCCTTCAAATTCCATTTTAATGCAAAATTTTAATGCATTATTCATCACCCCCTAAACCTTAAATTGTCTTATAAATACCCACTCCATTCTACACCCCTCTCACTCATAATTCTCTTGCAAAAACTATACCAAAATCCCAAGTTTTTTATACATTTTTCTTTAGAATGTATAAAAAGATGTATTAACGATTCCGGCGACGAATCGATGCCCCGAAGCCTTCTTTAGGACCCCCTCTCTCTTCTCTAGTCCAACAAACCAGTAAGTCCCATCTCCCTTCCCATCTTTTTCTTTAAAAAGTTCCATTTCTAAAACCCTACGGAAGCGGAGTTAGTCCGACTTCCGATTCGGTTTTCTTTAAAAACTACACATTTCCTTAACAAGATAAAACCATATTCTCATATGTTGATTAATAAACATTAACAAACCCAATAAAATAAGTTTCATATCAAAATAATCATTTTTGTGACATTTATCGCATTTTTACATAAAAATACCACAAACTATTCATTTCGACATTATAACCTTTATTCCTTGTTATACCTTTAAATAGTTCATGAGGTAATGACTTACCTCATCACAACATACATCTCTATCATAGCACAATTGATTTTGGGACAATAGAATACGGGAAATACGACTCTACAAATAAATACACTAAACTTACAAAACCGTTTTCTATAAAAAGATGTATTAACGATTTCCATGCAATTGCGCATCTACAACCCATTTTGGGGACCCCGTTCGGGATGGTGCGGATTATCGCACATCCTTGGGCTTAGTAGAGCGAGATGCAGACCTCCGCAAGGAGCATTCAATCTCGATGGAAATTTTTATACATTTTTCTTTAGAAAAATGAGATTTCTACAAGAAAATAAATAAATTATTTTCATTAAATATATATATATATATATATATATATATATATATATATTATCAAAATATCTATTTTAATTATATAAATATTCAAAACTTTCTAAATCAAAGGAATCACTATTATATGAAAATACCATCCAAATACAACACAAGTACAACATTTCAAGAAAATACAATATACTATGGAAACCAGGTTCTATTTACTTGAAATTGTACAATTGTAAAATACACATCTATGAAAACTCTAAAGACGATAATTAAATACTTGAGGTGTATTTTAAAATATACCAAAACTATTTTTACATAAAACCCCCTCAAGTTATATTAAATTACAATAAGGACCCTAGTAAACATAGGTTTAAGCAGGACCAGTCTCTTGAGCCTCAGGGAGCCGGAGATATGGGTGCTTGCCTATCTAAGGTAAACAACCTAACAAAAGGTGTTATCAATACGGTAATTGTCTTGGAAAAAGACATAAATCCTGCCGTCCATATGCAGCAGTTACCGATAACATCAAAACCTAATTCAGGACAACAATTTCTTTTCTAATTGTCTTACTCAGACCGAGTCTCAATATAATCAATCTGACTTGAATACGATTCAAGTATAAAATCCAATTCAATATGAATCTATATATTCAATCTATTCAATCTATACAACTTAACTGAACCGAACCATAGATATACTCCATTTACATGTTCATCCATTATATCCGTTCCATTACCGATATCATGGTTTCGGTAAGTCATCCATCTATACAATTATAATACAAGACAATACAATACAAACGATACAATCAAGATATCGCGGGGTTTATAAGGGGTAGATTGGTACGGAAGGTGTTAAAAGTGGCACGAGACTGTAACCATAAGACACCTAACCTGAATCTCCATTGCCGTTGTACCGTGGCTGAACGGTTCCTTGTACTCCGTATACCTTAGTCTCCGAGATAGTGGGACTCCTCTCGTATACACTAGCACTTTCTATACCAAGCTACAAACAACAGCGTTAACAATATAATACAACTTTAAAAGTTATATTCTCCTTCTGTCTATTCTGAATCTTCTTACTTTTGGGACTTACTGAGCGATTGTTCGCTGATGACATTCCTTTTCTTCTTTCTTTGGAATATTGTCAGGTGGATCGGACCTTCTGGAGACAGAGCCCACTAGCGAGGACTTGGATCAGCTAGCCTTTGATCCGGAGCTCTAGTTTACTTGTACATTTCATTTTCATTTCTGTTATGCCACTGTTTAGGCATTGCTTTCGGTACATGTATTTTCATTTCAGTTGTATGGTAAAAAGAATGTTAATAAATAAAGTTGTTGTTCATTTACATCCTGTCTCTTATGTACATTTTATTTTATATTGCTTAGATACGTTTAGCGTATTAACTTCTGAGTAAATACATCGTGTGACCCGTCACGTCCTCTGCCCGTACACTAGGAAGCGGGGCGTGACAGGTTTTGTTGGTGGCCCATGCAAGTCCGCTCTGCATGGACAACCTAAGCAATATAACACAAGAACCAGCAACTGAAAACATTCTTTACAATTCAAATTCCTTGAATCTTCTAATTTCATATATTTTGAATCTGTCCTAACCCAAATTTTTCTTTCAAAGTTATGGATTCCCCAAAAAACACCAGCACCAACTTCAACAATACACCACCTCCCCTACCAATTACACTGGCCGTAGCTGCTCCGATCAACGAGCAGACAATCTTGCTTGAGGTGATCTGCGGCCTCCTAGAGGGACAGCAACAGCAGACTGCTATCTTGATGAACCGTCCCGAGACAGAAGCACCTGGGGTGAAGCAATTCAGGGCCTTGCACCCCAAGCAGTTCTCAGGAAAAGAGAGCCCCTTAGAAGCTGAGGAATGGGCTCAGAGTATTGAAGTTGACCTGGCAGCAGCACAAGTGCCAGAGGTCTCTTGGGTTCGAGTTGTAAAGCTGCAGCTCACTGATAATGCACGGGTCTGGTGGAAGGCGGAAGAAAGCCGTCTCACCCAACCGATCGAATGGAGGACTTTCAGCGATATGTTCGACGCAAAGTACTTCCCTGAAACTGCCAGATTCGACATGGAACAGCAGTTCATCCATCTACAACAGGGTTCGATGTGGACCAAATCAGTGGATTAGTACGATGGTGAGTTTACCATGCTCAGTCGGTAAGATGTCTCAATATTTCGATTTTCCAAATATCATATATTACACAGCCAACACAATACCTTAACAGATTCGTGGCACACCTAATACCGACGGATGAGATCAGAGCCCGAAGATTCCAACAAGGGTTAGATCCAGATATCCAGGCTGCATTAGCCACAGGAGATTTTCCGACTCATGAATTGGTTCTAAAAGCGGCCCGTCGATATGAAACGGTGGTAAAGATGAGGGGCAGACCTCAGTCTGCCGGGATGAGCGTCCTGCCAACCATATGGCAGGAGGAGCCTCTTCAAGGCCACCTTTTGTGCCAAGGAGACCGGGAGTACCAAACAACCGGCCTAGCCTAGCCTTTTGCACCTATTGCAGGAGGGATGGACATCTGATGAAAGATTGTCAGCATGAAAATCTCCTTTGCTTAGTCTGTGACTCAGCTACTCATGACATTGGGTCTTCTCCTCATAGATATAACCCATATGTTGTACCCACGCCAGCAATCACATACCCACAGTGCCCAACCATCCAGGCACCAGCTCCGAGACTTGCACAACTTGCTCCACCTCCTCGAGGACCGACTGCACCACCTCCTCGTCAGTTCCATCAAGCTCAACGGAACCCACCTCAAGGACCAAGGAACGGACAGTGGAATGCTCCTCCAGCAAAGAGGAATGTGCCGAGGCGACAGGCTTTCACAATGACTGTGGTTTACAATATACAAACTAGTTTTCATAAAACTAATTAATCCGGATTCTAATAATTGTATCATACATCACAAAGCTTGTAAAGTAACCGCGACATTAGAATTCCGCACGCAATTAGCAAACTAAACCAATTTTTCCAAGACATGAAAAATCCAGTGAGCTAAAGTTCCAAAACCGATCGTTTTAAGCCAATCCAGGAGTCGAAACGAACTCAAAACCCGCCCGAATCTCCGTGGAGGTGAAGATCCCAAAATTAATTATCGAATAGGAGGCCTTGGGGGGGTACCCATCCCCGGAGGCCACCTCGAAGTGCCCCTAGGGGAAGGCAGACCCGAGAGCAACCAGTTCGGGTGCTCTCGGGTCACCCACCCCCAAGGACACCTTCTGGTGGTCTTGGGGTGTGGGTATGGCCTCTGGTCCCTCCCGGGATGTCCCCGAGGTGCGCACACTCCAACCAGTAGATTCTCGGTTCAAACCGTGATCCCGCGGGGTGTGCAAACAACTCAAAACATCATTTTGGAAACCATTTTTATCGGCAATTTTTGCGCGACAAAAACGGCGGATTTCTAACGTCGCTACAAGCTACCCTAATGTTCTAGCTTGGCTCTGATACCATGAAAGTCGACCTTAGCACCACCATTAGGTTCTAAAGGCATCAAGCATGCCAAATTTTAATTTTATTAGGTGCTAAGTTAGACCAACAAGATCTTTACTAGATTATTAGGGTTTGTCTTTGTGATGTGATGAACTAAAGAGAAGAAAAGAGTATAAAACCTTTGTAGTTCAAGTCCTTCACTTCACATACTCCATGTAGTAGTCCTGCGACTCCACTAGGCTCCACATGAGGCTTTAGACCAACTTCCTCCGATGACCTTCGTGCCGAAGATGATCCACGCGAAGTCCCTCCAACTCAAGCTACCTCTACACTAAACTCTTTAGCGTAGGAAACATACTACACTCGATCGCTAGTCAAGTGTAGGATGGTGAAGTAGGGGATGTAAAAAGCTCACAAGTTTGTGTTCAAGCTTCATGGTTCACATCACATGTGAGGGTTGAAGCTTGAACTATAGCAATTGAGAAAGATGAAGAAGCTAGAGAGCAACCATGGGAGCAACTCATGAAAATGGCTAAGTGTTTAGAATGAGCAAAGAATGAATGGCAACTCTTGACCCCCACTCATTCAAGCATGGAATTTTGCAATATAAAATTGCAACCATGCTTGAATAGTGAGTCAAGATGAATAAACAAATATAACTTCCATGCTTGCAACCATGCTCTCAATTTACACCTCATTTCTATTTTTCTCAAAAATAGCAATCAAGCCATGCTTCATTATATATATATATATATATATATATATATATATATATATATATATATATATTATGAAGAATAATTAGTGAGCTAATGATATTAGTTAAGATATAATTATATCACATATAATATATATCACATTATTAATTCAATACTTGATTTAATAATCCGGTTATATCACATATGACCGACTAATATTATTTATCTGTATATCACATTATCAAATCAACACTTGATTCGACAATCTGGTTATATCACATATAACCGAACCGATAACAGATAACTGCCAGATTACAATACGGTATCGCGTACACGTATTTAATCAGGCCCGCACACATATCACATATGTGTCCTACTTCGTTTCGCTTGAACAAGGGAACTTCTGTGTGGGACTCTAAAGACTCGTCAATACGCCAGCAGTAGGTGATGATCACATCAGTCACCTACAAGCCGTCAGCGGTACTAGCTGGACGTAACGGCTACCCGGGTATTGAGCGATATGAAGATCAACAAGCAAGCTTATCCATATTCTCCATGAATCCTATACCATACAGTCCGATCTCTTCGTCTGATATGTCGCATATCATGTCTAGGGGTGGTAAACGTCAGTCCCTAGTAACGTGATAAGTCATACCGATGTCTGGCCTATAATGGTTTGAGAAACTACTGATAACACTTATCAGTAAATCTCGGTAGCAGCCCTGGCCAGGGACTTCCAGTTATAGCCAATTGAGCATAGCGCAACATCAGCCCCAAATACCGGGAAAGACGAAACCCCTCCTATCGCTCATTGCCTCCATACGACTCGGGACTGTACCAAAAATCCACCTGTTTGCACAACTCCTCTTGAGCGTGGTAGGGAGGAAATCAAAGCATAATGGGAGCCACACAAGACTCTATGATGGTCTCGGGTTTATAGACTAACCTGTACCAGTGTCACCAGAGGACTGCTATCTGACGATAGGTATACTACCACATAGGAGTCCTCGGCGAGTCTTGTTCAGTGTACCCATTCTCCAATGAGCACCTGTGTACAATCTTTGATGTCACACACTAATGGTTGTGGGATCAACCATCGCTCTCTAAGGGATAAGAAACATACACACTAGTCTACTCTGGAATATCGATGCCCCAGTCTCGATATTCCCTCAACTAGGAACTGATTAAAGGTTGTACTTTTTGACCACCCTGGCCCCACTAGTATGATCTCATCATAGTCCTGGTTGTAAGAGACAGATAGTATAAATACCAGTCTACATGTTAAGATAAAGGTAACATAATACTATACTATCATGTCGAGCAAGAAAGTCCTCTATATACTGATATAGGATGTCCAAGCATCCACTATATCATCAATAATGGCCTCTAGGGTATACATATTCCTAATAATGTGATCATTACCTGCTATTGGCGTATTGACGGGTCTTTACAGTCCAACACAGAGATTTCCTAGTTCAAGCGAAACGAAGTAGGGCACATATACTGATATGTGCGGGAGCCTGATTAAATAAGAGTATGTGATACCGTATTCTAATCTGGCGATATTTGATATCGGTTAGGTTATATGTGATATAACCAGGTTATTGAATCAAGTGTTGATTTCATAATATGATATACAAATAAATGATATTAGTCGGTTATATATGATATAACCGGATTATTAAATCAAGTGTTGATTTAATAATTTTATATATAATTATATTTGATGTATTTATACATTAACTAATATTAAGCTCACTTAAGATTATATTCTCTTTATGTGTGTGTGTGTGATATATATATATATATATATATATATATATATATATATATTTGGATTTTCTATTTTGAGAATATAGAAAAATGAGGTGGAAAATGGGGAGACATTTGAGGAATGGGTGAAGCATGGCTTTTACAATACTTTATTCATTTGCTTTCACTATAGAAGCATGGTTGCAATATATTATTTGATAATATTCCATGCTTCAATAAGTGAGATGATAATATGAGCCATTCTTCACTTGCTTGCATTCTAGCTCATTTTTTGCTCTAGCTCTCTCCATCTTCTTCTCCTTCTTCCTCTAAGCCCTAACCCTCAAATGAGTTATGACTCCTAGGGCTTATGAGAATTCTTAGTGAGCTAAAACACCTACTTCATTATCCTACTCTAGATTAGCCATTTAGATTAGGGTGTTTCATTCACTAATGCATGATTAGTGAAGTGGTGGCTTGACCTACAGATACTTCAAGGTGGATCATCTTTGACACGAAGATCGCAAAGTAAGCTCGATCGATTCTTCAAGTGGAGCCAAGAGGAGTCGTAGGGACTACTACACGGAGCTTTAGAAGTGAAGGACTTGGTCTACAAAGGTTGTAAACTCTTTTACTTAGCATAGAACTTGTTATATCATGCTTTAAACCCTAATACTCTAGTTAAGATTCTAGGTTAGTGTAGCTTAGCACCCCCAAAAATTTAAAATTGCATGCTTGATGCCGGTATAAACCTTGTGGTGGTGCTATGAAACACTTTCACCCACCGCCCCTCATCGTCGACGGCAACCCCTCGTCGCCGTCACCTTCTCCTTTGTTCTCTGACTCCAGAACCCAGAGCTGAGCAACCCTATTCTTCTCCTTCTTATTTTTCTTTCTTCCTTCATTTTCTTTCTTGATTTCTTTATTTTTCCGGCCGTCTTGGTGGAATCGCACGCGCGCCGACGATCCAGACGACCCAATCTCCTTCGTCGTCCAGCCTAGTCATCACGTCACGTCATTATTCAGCCAGGTCAAGTCCTGCGCGCGTGAGTTGCATCGCGAAGTTTTCCGACGTCGAACATAGCATCCGTATCTCGACGTGAGATCCGATCAGGCAAGTTTAACTTGCAATATGCTATGTCATATTAAATCAATATCTATATGAATAAAAATAGTACATGTGTTTTATTATTAAGCAACTATTACCGATTTACAGTTCTACGATATCCGTTCGTATCCGTACGGATAATAGCATATCTAATTGCATGCCGGAATATCATGATATCATTATACTACTATATTAGTACACCATGCTCTCTAGTTTGCATCATACTTGGCAGTGAACGTATAATGGTTATTACAGATAGATACATATGCATCCTGGTATCAGTTTTGTTTACCATGTTCCGATATCAAGTACAGTTTCACATCGGGTATCTAGTTGATTAATATGCATCACATAACATGTGCACGGCACACTACTTGACTTGTTAATTGATCTTGTTACTAATGCCGACAATCCTGACTTGTTTTCCTGACGGACGTGACTTATTGTCTGCATAGACAAAACCTGTACCTGCTTGATCCTGTGTTGGCATTAGATTCATATCATAAATACCTGACTTGAACACTAAACCTGGGGAGTAAGGGGAAATCAATAATGAACCTGACTTGTAACTCAACAGTTCGATACTTATACTGATCAGTCTTTACGGACTCGGTCATCCCCGGGATGATGCTGCTGACATCATTCGTCTGTATATGTTACTTGTTTACTGCCTAAAGGCACGTCTCGGATTCAGCCCGAGAGTCTTGACCATGGTCCCGGACACCCACAGGATACTATTGAGTAACATCGACAATTCCATTAAATTGATTTCAAAGACTTTTAGAATAGATAACCTAGAAGCACAAACTTTAGGTTACACATACATACACATATCTCATGGTTTCATATATGTGTTATTCATTTATATTCACGTTTACTTATATTGTTGTATCCTGGTTATTACTGTTATTTAATATTATGACGCACTGACGTCTGGGTTTTGTATGGCCCAGTTCCTCTATCTTTATCGCAGGATGAATAGGAGTACATTAATAATCAAGCCGAGCAGTGAGGAATTGAACATGTGTTATTTAGAGATGTTTAGTTTAGTTTATTTTCCGCAGTTTTATTTCTTTGATGTGAGCCCCTATTGGTACATGTTTCAGATGTTGTTTATTGGAACTTGATTCGTTTCCGCTTATGCATTTTCTTGACTCTTTTACTGTGGCAGATGGACATGTATTAGCTAGTTTTATATTTTTATTGTTCTTGATATCCTATAGACAGCCGTAATATGACTGTGGAGGGATGATTCCTAACCACAGGTAGCATGGTTGGCTCTGTCACGTGCCGTAGTTTACATATTTTGGGAAGCGGGGCGTGACAGAGTATGTTTGGTAACAAAGCATTGGATTTAGGGTTAATCGGGTTTGGTTCTTTTGTAGTTGGGTATTAAACCCAATACACTAACCAGGAAACCCAGAATAAGGAACATGTCCTGCCACATTACTACCTTGCCAGTCTTGAATCTATAGCTATCTTGTTAATTGAATCCTATTTACTGTTGCTAATCCTCTTCAGTGTCTTAACTTCAGAATCATGGCGGATAGAGATTTGCGATCGTACCAGAGGTGTGTTGGTAACGCCGCAATGCTTGGAGTTATATGTGGTATGCTTGAAATCCAGAAGCGGCAAACTGAGTTAAATCAGCGGCAGCCCGAGGCTTTCCAGGAGGGTCAGCGGACAGTCCAGCAGTCCGTAGTTGCAATAGCACCCATGCCAGCACAGCGTGAGGGCACCGTGGCGGACTTTAAAAAGATCGGTCCGTCTACATTTACAGGATTGGAGGAGCAATTGCCAGCGGAGCAGTGGCTAGTTGATACTGAGAATCTGCTTGTCGCCACATAGATTTCAGATAAGAAAAGGGTAGACGTAGTACGCATCCAGTTAGTAGATTATGCCCACGAGTGGTGGTTCATAGAGGAGAGCCGTCTGCCCAAGCCGATCGGTTGGGCAACGTTTTCATGAAGTTTCTTGGAGAATTTCTTTCTGCAATCTGCTCAAGAAGAGATAGAAGAGAAGTTTATCAGCCTGAAATAGAATGGCGGATCCGTTGATGCACATGCGGCTGAGTGGACTCGGCTCAATCGATTTGCGGGGCCTTTGGTTGCCAACGAGGCAGATAGGGCACGAAGGTTTATGCGTAGCTTGGATGTGGAGATTCAGAGACACATCATATCTCTAAGATTGACCACCTTCTCCCAAATTCTTAAGGAGGCTAGAGAACAACAGAGTTTATCGGTGAAAACGAAGAGTACTCAACAGCATGTCAAGGCTGAACATCAAATGGTAGATGGTTAATTGCAACCACTTCTGATTTCTTAATGGAAGTGGGAACATATAACCATGGATTTCGTGACCGCTTTACCGCGAAGTCCAAAGGGCAATAACGCAGTTTGGGTCATTATTGATCGATTGACTAAGGCAGCTCATTTTGTACCATTTCGAGTTGGTCAGTCGACGGAGGCTTTAGCAGAACAGTATATGCAGGAGATTGTGAGATTGCATGGAGTACTTGTGAGCATCATTTCCGATTGTGATACCCGATTCTTATCGCACTTTTGGAGGAGTCTACAAGAAAGTTTGGGAACTCGCTTGAAATTTAGCACAGCCTATCATCCTCAAATAGATGACCAGTCTGAAAGAACGGTCCAAACTCTTGAAGATATGTTGAGAGCATGCATGTTAGACTTCAAGGGTTCATGGGAGTATCATTTGCACTTGGTGAAGTTTTCTTATAATAATAGTTTCCAGACGACTATACAGATGGCTCCATTCGAAGCATTATATGACTGTAAGTGTCGCTCGCCCATCTGTTGGGACGATATTGGAGAAAGAAGATTATTGGGACCGGATCTTATTGTGCATATGGTGGAGAAAGTTAATGTGATCTGAAATCATATGAAATTAGCACAAGTTCGACAGAAAAGTTGGACTAATACAGGATGAAGACCTCTGAAGTTCGCAGTTGGTGATCTTGTATTCTTGAAGATATCACCGACTAGAGGAGTGGTCCGATTTGGTAGTCGAGGCAAGCTTAGTCCTAGATTCGTGGGGCCTTTCGGTATTATCGAGCGTGTTGGAGAGACAGCTTATCGATTGGCTTTACCACCATCCTTGACGAGTGTTCATGACGTATTTCATTTATCTCAACTCCGCAAGTATGTTTGAGATGAGACGCACGTCTTAGATCATTCGGAGCTGACAGTAAGGGTGGACTTAACATAAGAAGAACGACCGATGGCGATTGTGGACCGATGAGACAAAATCCTCAAGAACAAGGTTATCCCTCTAGTACTTATTTCATGGAGGAATCGTTCGTACGGAGAATATACTTGGGAACGTGAAGACGAGATCCGACAAAAGTTTCCACACCTGTTTCCTTAGATCCATGTTTTCTTGTTCCGGGAATTTCGATGACGAAATTCTTTTGTAGTTGGGTATAATGTAATACCTTAGTGCATTTATACTATTTTCTATTTGGGTTATTTTCAAATCTTGCGACAACCTCTTGTTTATTATTGCTTTGGGTATGGATAGTGCATTTGGTATCCGTAGTTAGTATCCGACCCGACCCGCATGCTTGAAACCCATTATGGTTCAAAATTACGTCATATATTTGCTAGTACAGAGGATCCATGCACATCTAGATTCTATACACACACATGATATATTTGGTATCCGCATATCTTTTAAATAATATAAATTATAACCAAATAATATATTTTTAATATCTAGCATGGCATGTTATCGTACCCCATATCATATAGTCACATCCATAGATCATGTTCATGTCCAGATTGATACAACAAACTCGTTTATATCACTACGTATATTTACGTAGATCCGTACTTGGAGGTATGCATTTTTACTGACCGATCATTGCATTATAGTTTTAACTTATACGTATATTATCCATATTTTAAAACTAGATTTTTAGAAGAGACCTGGATATTTTTGGAGTATTTTGATATTAGCTGTATAATCCAAGAAAATATATTATAATATTTCTTTACAACCTAAAACAGTTAAACATAACATTATATATATATAATTAACTAATTATAATTTCCAATCTCTTTCTGTCTCCCGTATCTCTCTCTCTCTCTTCTCGCGCACACACACACTCTCTCTCTCTCTCTTTATATATATTATAAAACTGTCATATAAACACACACCTCTCTCTCTCCTCTCTTTTCTTTTTCTTCTTCCTCCCAGCGACGAGAGACCCAAAAACTCTAGCCCTCACCTCTCCGCCGACCTCACCACGACCTCATCACCTCGCCACCCTCATCTCCACCCTCACCACTTTCTCCGCTTCCTTCTCCTTTCTATCCCAAGCCCTTACAATTGACCCTAACCCTGCAACCCAAGAACCCCGACGCCCATGCATGCACCCCTCACCGCCGATCACCACCACCTCGTCTTCTCTCCCTCGTCGTCACCTCGTCTCCTCGTCCTCGTCGTCACCTCCTCTTCCTCTCCTTCATTCCCTGACGAGAAACATGCACCCTGCAAACCCATGACGACCCACGACCCCTGCAGCAACTCGAGAAACCCATCACCGGAGACCTCACCACCTCGCCATCACCATCACCCTCACCTTATCGTCGCCTCCTCACCCTTCTCTCCACTCCCCGACACCACAAACCACCACCACCATCAATCTCGACGACCCCAACTTCCCGACGACGACCCCGACAGCAAGGCAGCCCCTCGTCGCCGACGGAAGCCCCTCGTCGCTGTCACCTTCTCCTCTGTTCTATGACCCCAGAACCTAGAACCAAGCAACCTTATTCTTCTCCTTCTTTCTTTCTTTCTTTCTTTCTTCCTTTTCTTTCTTGATTTCTTGATTTTTCCGGCCGTCTCGCCGTAATCGCACACGTCGCCGACGATCCAGATGACCCAATCACCGTCGTCGTCCAGCCTAATCATCACGTCACGTCATTGTTCCGCCAGGTCCAGTCCTGCGCGCGTAAGTTGCATCGCGACGTTTATCCGACGTCGAACGTAACATCCGTATCTCGACGTGAGATCCGATCAGGAAAGTTTAACTTGCAACATGCTATATCATATTATATCAATATCTATATGAATAAAAATAGCACATGTGTTTTATTATTCAGCAACTATTACCGATTTACAGTTTTACGATATCCGTTTGTATCCGTACTGATAATAGCATATCTAATTGTATGCCGGAATATCATGATATCATTATACTACTATATTAGTTATGCCGGAATATCATGATATCATTATACTACTATATTAGTACAACATGTTATCTAGTTTGCATCATACTTGGCAGTGAACGTATAATAGTTATTACAGATATATATATATATATATATATATATATATACATCCCGGCATCTGTTTTATTTACCGTGTTCCGATATCAAGTACAGTTTCACATTGGGTATCTAGTTGATTAATATGCATCACATGACACGTGCATGACACACTACTTAACTTGTTACTTGATCTTTTTACTAATGCCGACAATCCTGACTTGTTGTCCTGACGGACGTGACTTTTTGTCTGCATAGACAAAACCTGTACCTGCTTGATCCTATGTTGGCATTAGATTCATATCATAAATACCTGACTTGAACACTAAACCTGGGGAGTAAGGGGAAATCAATAATGAAACATGACTTATAACTCAACAGTTCGATACTTATACTGATCAGTTTTTACGGGATCGGCCAGCCCCGGGATACTGCTGCTGACATCATTCGTCTGTACATGTTACATGTTTACTGCCTAGCGGCATGTCTCGGATTCAGCCCGAGAGTCTTGACCGTGGTCCTGGACACGCACGGGATACTATTGAGTTATATCGATGATTCCATTAAATTGATTTCAAAGACTTTTAGAATAGATAATCTAGAAGCACAGACTTTAGGTTATACATACATACACATACCTCACTGTTTCATATCTGTGTTATTGATTTATATTCAAGTTTACTTATATCTTTGTATCCTGGTTATTACTGTTATTTGATATTATGACGCACTGACGTCTGGGTTTTGCATGGCCCAGTTCCTCTATCTTTATCGCAGGCTGAACAAGAGTACTTTAACAAAAGCTGAGCAGTGAGGAATTGAAGATATTTAGATTAGTTTATTTTCTATAGTTTTATTTCTTTGATGTGAGCCCATATTGGGACATGTTTCAGATGTTTATTGAAACTTGATCCATTTCCACTTATGTATTTTCTTGACTCTTTTACTGTGGCAGATAGACATGTATTAGCTAGTTTTATATTTTTACTGTTCTTGATATCCTATAGACAGCCGTAATGTGACTGTGGAGGGATGATTTCTAGCCACAAGTAGCATGGTTGTCTCTGTCACGTACCGTAGTTTACATATTTTAGGAAGCGGGGCGTGACAAATAAGGAAAGAATCATATACGGTTGCTTCATATATATTCAGGGAGGCAGATTGTAAGGCATAAGCAATACCGGCCACGTAGACCAACTAGAGCTTATGAGTCCGTAAGGCATGAAACCGTCGGTTGCCAAACCTAGACGTACATTTCTCGGCTCATCCCCAAAATTATCAACACTGTTTAATTGCTTCCATACTTCTGCATCAGCCGGATGCCTCAGCTTCCCATCTTTGATCTGACGATCGGAATGCCATCGCATGATCTTCGCCATGTTCTTTGAAATATATAAATTTTGCAAACTCTTAGCCAGGGGAAAATAATGAAGGACTTTGGCTGAAGTTTTCTTACTTTTTTTACTGACATCGAACATTTCTATGTTTGAATTTCTTTTACCATTTTCCCACCTAGACAAGATGCAAGTGGGATACTCATCGAGAGACACGTAATCCCTGCGATACAGCGCACAGTCATTAGGACATGCATCGATTTTCTGATACGAGAAACCAAGTGTCTTAACAATCTTTTTTTCCTGGTATGATTCTCTGTAATTCTTTCCTTTCCTTCAGGAATTACCTTGCGTAGGAGATCAAGTAGCACCTCAAAGTGCTCGTTAGCCATCCCATCGATCATCTTTAGATGGAGGAGCCTTATTATAAATGACAACCTGCTAAATTTCGTACAGCATTCGTACAGATCTTGTTCGTTTTTCTACAGATGTTTCTGTAATTCTTCTAATTTACTGGTGCCTTCAGATGGTTCAACATCATTCATTTCCTCTCCAGCAAATAAATCTTCCAACATCTCATCCGTGTCATCTATCCTGTCACCCGTCGGCAATTCAGCTTGCGAAGCTGCGGTCTCATTATCCATCCTCGTTTCCTCTTCATGTATTCTCTCGCCATGCTAATTCCAATGTATGTAGTTCGGTTCAAAACTCTCTACAAACACATGTTCTTCTATCACTTCACGTCGAAAACGGGCTCTATTCTTACATTTCTTATAAGGATAGATCAAAGGTCCATCTTGGCTAAACTTTGGGTTCATCTTTACATAATTTAAAAAGGTTTTAAGCCCATCTTTTAATCAGGTGTCTCTCAAACTGTACATATTTTTTCCCAATGTGCATAAACGATTTATCGGGATGAATTCTCCTCTGTTATAACACAGATAATAATATAAGTTTAATATATCTTATGAGTTTATTACAAGCTCATCATTAAATAAATTTTCAAGTCTTAAATTAGATTTCATGATGTGGACGCATCAAAACATCTAAAGTCATTTAAGATTTTTCGTAAGTACTCAGGGAAAAAAGTCGGGACGAATAATTAGTTTCACGGCTGTCAGGGATAAAGATCCTAATTCCCATTACGAATGCAATACTTGCATCTCACATCCTCCTGTTTTTCGTCCATTTCAAGAAAATTTTGACAGCACTTTCCCCATGTTCCCCGTGTTCATACATAAATCTGTACACGGGGAATAAGTGGGAAGCACAGTCGAAACTTCTCGAAATGGACAAAAATACAGGAGGATGTGAGATGTGAGTCTTGTTGCATTCGTAATATGTCCAAACTGGACAAATCCGACAATTACTGTATGTCAAATCCTCTCGTCGAATACTACACATATGTTTTAAAAAATTGAACATGACGCTCAACTCTCACAAACATATAATGTGATCCTATCAATTCGACGGGAAAAATATTTGTCATATACCAATTGTCAAACGGGAAACTATAGGTTGATCCTAAACAAGTTTAAGTCCTTTCGATCTTAAACTTACTAATTAAATGAAAACATAAAACTCTAGTTACGTTTCTAATCAAAATTTTAGGGTATCCCTTAACTTTCTATTTAATCGTTTTTTAATCAGGGTCTCGGTTCACTATTATCTGGTCTTAATTAAGATTTCTTAATTAATGTTATAGGTTAATTAGTGTTAATTTTTCTTAATCAATTTGATTTTAGTTTTGATTTATGCATCTACTATAGTT
This sequence comes from Agapanthus africanus, assembly GCA_030015575.1. Taxonomy (NCBI): domain Eukaryota; kingdom Viridiplantae; phylum Streptophyta; class Magnoliopsida; order Asparagales; family Amaryllidaceae; genus Agapanthus; species Agapanthus africanus. The sequence continues at coordinate 354,190,815 of JASDDO010000016.1, read as the reverse complement.
TAATTGGTATTAAAAGATTTGATTTTTATTTTGATTTGGTTTATAAATTATGGTACGATTAAAAAATCTAAGCAATAAATCATAAGCAACAAGATATCAAATTATTAAATTTACAAAATAAAGAATATCGAATCATTAAATTTATAAAATACAAGGTAGAAATTAGGATAAATATATTTTTGAAATATTTCATATGCGGGCGCGGGCGCGCGCACACATACACACACACTCTCCCACATACGTGCGCGCACTCAAACACTTCTACATACACTCGCTCTCTCTCTCTCACACACACACTCGTTCATATACGTTCGCGCGAACACACATTTACACATACTCACAAACACGCATGCGCGCGCGCACCCCTTTAATTAACTATAATACATTTTACCTCAAATTCATCTAATATAATCCTATAATTTATCTTACCCTAAATTAATCTAATAAGTAAATTCATCGATTATCTATAATCTTTATATCTTCAACTCTAAACCTAAATTACCAAATTTATATTTCAATTTTTCATCTATTTTCAATTCTAAAACCCATCTAAAACAATTTTCTTCAATTATATTTTAATGATAAAACCCATCAACCCCCAAAATCAAAATAAATTTCAAACCCATCATTCTACAACTGATTCAATTCATCATTAAGCATATTTATCAAAACCAACTCAAATCACAAATTATAATTACCTAATTTCCAGATTTAATAATCTAATTGAAAAAATTAGGATTAGTAGGAGAAAACACCAACCTTGACCCGATTTGAAAAGAATAAAAGAGATTGCAAGCTTTTACACCACCAACTGCAACAATAATATCCACAAAAAAAATTGGAGTTAGATTTCATAATTTTTCCAAAAAAATTGAGAAAAAGAAGGAAACTAATTACCTTTCGGGAAAATTTTTAGGGGAATGAGGAGGAAGAAGGAGCCATCGCGGCTCTTATATGATCGACATATTAGAGACCATTTAGAACGGTCGCTAATATTATGTGAACGGCCGCCAATGTATTGGCGACCGTTCATTAGAGACTGTATAATATATACAGTCTTTATTAATTTATTACAGACCGTATATATATTTATACGGTCTCTAATAAACGGTCTCTAATGCGTACAGTTTTTACTAGTGTGTGTGTGTACGATGCCTCAGGAGCAGGATCCAAATGCAAAAAGTAAATAGAATAGATATACATCAAGTCGACTCCAAACGAGTCTAACAATAAAAAAATATACAACTCTAAGGTCTCGACAAATAACTAGACTTGGTTTTTGATTGAGTACATCTACATACAATAGGTACAAGGCAAATGACGATACAGAAATAACCCACCACTCAAAGTATGTGTAATCACGCCCACAAGACAGAAGATGTGCCTAAACTAGCTGCTAGAATCCAAGCAGTCAAATCTGCACAGAACTACGACACAACGGGAAGTGAGTTACCAACTCGTGAATAGTATTATATAACGAGCAAAAAAATCGCATAGATAAGCGGTGAAATATGTCACGCCCCGCTTCCCAGTGTACGGGTAAGAAGACGCGACGAGGCCTGCTACGTATGTACTCAGAAGTAAACAAGCTAAGCGTATCTAAGCAATATAATGAATGTACACAAGAAAAAAATGACAATAGATGTAACTGAACAGCAACTTTTATTTATTACACATTTCTTTACAAGTACAACTGAAAATGTAAATACAGAAATGGAAAGCAATGCCTAAACAAAGGCATGAACTGAAAAGAAAATAAATATATGTATCTAGAGTTCTGGGTCAATAGCGAACTGCTCCAAGTCTTCAGTACTGGGTGTTCCCCTCCGAATGGCGGCGCGACGTAGAGACGTCTTTCCTGAGATTCGGGGCAGATGCTATTTGGTTTTATCCGTCTGCCTCTCCGAAGATGCCAAGTTGATTTATGGCACCGTGTATCGAAGGTTTAGACGGATGCGGCCGATGTAGCAGACTTCGTCAGATTCCCCCTCGCTTGAGGGGTTTTTTTATTGTGGGGACGCTCTTCCCTGCAGGCGCAAGCCCCTGCAGTTAATTACGCTACCGCATCGCGGTAACAACTTTCTACTTCTCCAGATGGTCACTTCGTGTCGTGGGTGTTTGTTTTGTTTGTGGTTGCCCGTGGATTGTATACGGAGACTAATTTATGTCGTCGCCCGTAGGACGTGGATTAGTCCAAATCCGTATTTTCTTATATTTGGGTTTGGGGTTTTGGTTTGAGGATATGTTAGCCATATTTGAGGCTAAGATCAACTCAAACGTTTGTTAAGGATACGTTAGTCCAGTTTGAGACTAAGATCAGCTCAACGGGATCATTTAGATCCGACAAAAGAGCGTTTGGGCTCTATTGTTCCAGTTTAGGGACGTAGTGGTCCATTGCCAGTTTAAGGACATGGTGGCCCATTGCATGTATGGCCGTCGGGACCCGTCACCTCTCTGACGACGTTGAAGGATTACAACGACAGATATCATAGGAGTTCAGAGATGTACCCTTGAACCAATGAGTTGGTTGAAAGAGCAGATGTGCTCAGTTCAAGATGATTTGAGGACTTATGGCCAGTTTGGGCTAAGTCCAATTATGTTTGAAATATTGGCCCTTTGGGCCATTAGACATTTGTCTGGGTTCAGCCCCTCATCATTCAGCAGTGCTAAACAGAGGTTTGGGGGCTCTGACAACATTTTGTCTTTGATTTCCTCAATTTTGAGATTCATTTGGAGGAGGGACTTTTGCCTCTGGAAAATTAGCCAATTTGGCTAAAAGTAGTGTTAAACACTAGAGAACAACAGTGTTAAATACTGGAGATAGAACCTTTAAATTAGTGTTAAACACTAAAAGACAATCAGTGTTAAACACTGAAAATATAATCTTCAATTTTAGTGTTAAACACTAGAAACAATCAGTGTTAAACACTGAAAATATAATCCCCAAATTAGTGTTGAACACTAAAGAAAGAGGGGTCACGTGTAGACACGTGAGAGCGCCCAAAGGTGGGACCATATCCCTTTTCTTCGTTCTGAAATTAAGTGTTAAACACTTTTTATATTTTATTTTGGAGCATCACGTGCTGGCACGTGAGGAGGATTCATCCACTGAGCATTAAAGCGTACGCCAAGGGGTCACGTGGGAGCACGTGAGGGCGTCTAAGGCCTTTATTTCTTTTACTTTTTCCTTCTGTGTTTTGGAGGTCACGTGGGAGCACGTGAAGCATTGCCTCAAAGCTTTCCTCCTTGTTTTTTGGGATCTTTTCATGGGTCACGTGGGGACACGTGACCTTGGTCTTTTGCATGCATGGAGATCTTTCAAGTCTCTTTTTTAAGAATTAAATTCTCTGTAGGGTTAAACCCTAATTTTGTTTTGGAGGAATTAAATTCCTATTGTGAAAAAATTAAGTTCTTATTTAGGGTAAAACCCTAATTTCTTTAAATTCCCAGATATGTAAAAGAATTAAATTCTTGATTAGGGTTAAACCCTAGTTTCATTTTAGGAGGAATTAAATTTCTGTGAGTTTGGGAGAATTAAATTCTCACAGAGGGTTAAACCCTAGTTTTGTTTTAGGAGAATTAAATTCTCAAAACTCAATTCCCCTTCTAAGTTTAGGATCTGCATGGCAGGATCTCGACCCGATAAGAATTAAATTCTTAACTTATGGGGAGATGTGCTCTGTGCAAATCTTCAACCAGAAGAAGAACTAAGTTCTTTTTTGTATACGAGTTAAACTCTTGGATTGAGAATTAAATTCTCTTTTTTGAAGTTTTGATCCCTTTCTTTTCTCACTTAGGGTTTTCTTTCTTGAGAATTAAATTCTCCCTTTCTTTTTTTTTCCTTGAGAATTAAATTCTCCTCTCTCTGTTCTTTTCTCCAAAAAGGTCCTTCCTCTCTTCTTTTCTTGGCTCCTATTTATATAAGAAAGAAAAGAATCAATTTGTTTTGCAAATCTTTCATTGAAAGATTTGAATTGATTTCATAATTAATATGATCCTTTAGATCACACAATGAATTTTATTCACCGTTGGATTTTAAATCCAAAGATATTCTGTTTGTTATTTCCGGTGAGAATTAGGGGAAATCTTTCCTTGTCTAGGATTTTTCCATAAATTTGTGATATTTAATCACCCTTGGATCTTTAATCCAACGGTCCCCATAATACTTTTCCATTTAGAAAGATTTAGAAGCTTTTAGAATTTAATTCTATTAACTGTAAGGCTTTCGAAGCCAGTCACGTGCTGACACGTGACCCCCAATTGAGTTCTTTAACGGCCGCTTGTTTATGTTGTTGTTTTAACCATCACGTGTCAGCACGTGACCATTGGTCACGTGTGAGTACGTGATACCTCGTTGATGTATTTTCTTCAGCCGTTTTTTTTATTTTTGTTTTAACTATCACGTGTCAACACGTGACCATTGGTCACGTGTGAGCACGTGACCCCCAATTGGGTCCTTCTTCAGCCATTTGTTTTTTTATTTTTGTTTTAACTATCACATGTCAACACGTGACCATTGATCACGTGTGAGCACGTGATACCTCATTGAGGTAATACTTGATTTTTTAATCAGGGAACAGTGCATAGTATATTTGCTCCAAACTTTTGATCCCGGATGAATTATGAAGCCCATAATATATCAAATTGAAGGGGTTTTCGAGATGCTTCCAATACCATCAGAATTTAATAGTTCCTCCTTCGGGAGTTTATCAAAATACAGGCCGGAAGATACTGGTTCGCATTTCCTTAAGCGTATCGCTGCCATTTGATACCTTGGACTCTTCTGCGCAGAATTTTTTTGCGGGAACAAATGCCCCCCACTACTTTGCCCACGTAAGTATATACGTGGGTGAAGTAGTGCAAAGTTATGAGTAGCCATGGAATTGAGGGCTTAGGAGACAGGTTTAGGGTCCTTGTAGCCTTAAGACTTTTCAACTTTATGAGCCGTGAGGGTCTCACAAAGACTTTTCTCCCTACGGATCGAGAGGATCTCGTAGGTGTATTTTCTACTTAGGGGTCGTGAGGACTCCTAAGTGTGTTTTCTATTATAAGTTGTAAGGATCTTATAAGAGAATTTTCCCTCTTACGAGTCAAGAGGACCCGTAAGCGGTTGTTTCCCTCTTTGTCGAGATTCGACTTTGGAGAGTGTGACCCGTGGATAGTATGCAAGAGACCGTTTTGGATCGACTTGCAGGGTCCCAGTGCTTAGGAAACAGGTTTTTTAATCCCCGCTGCCTAAGGATTTTCCTTACGAGTCGAGACGAATCGAGCATTTCTCGCAAAGACACTAATTTCCTCACGAGTCGAGACGAATCGAGCATTTCTCGCAAGAATATCCTAACGTCACAGTTAACCTCTGCTCTTTACGATAGAGGTCCGTTAGGGTCTGTGGTACTTAGGGTTTTGTTCGTCGTACCGCCGCATCGGCCGATGTATTCCTCGATAGGCAGTTTTGCTGTTCAAGTAGCCTTGCGATTGTCGTGTCTCCGATCCCTTCTGGGGCTGGACAAGACGTCTTCAAGCAATCCTCCTCGGCAGTTTGACCGTCGGAAGAGCAAGCGTTAGGAATTTTGCCATGCCACTTTTTACTTGAGGTTAGGCTCATTTTGGAGAGCCCCGATGAGTCATAACCACTCCGCGCTGGTGTGGGATGATCTCCGATAGTCTTTCAGGCTTTATATGACTTGTCGTTAAGACCCTGAAGCTAGGAATTTGGCCATTGCTTCGTTTGCTAGCATCGCGTGCGTCTGCTGTATCGAGACGAATGTCGCGGTTGTCTCTAGGTTGCTGGTGAACCGTCGAGGTTTGGAACCAGGGATTTTGCCGTAACTCCTTTTGGTGATGTTGCGTCTGCTGTGTCGAGACGAACGTCGAGGTGGTGACCACTCTGCACTGGTGCGAGATAATCTCCGATTGTCTTCCAGGCTTTATATGACTTGCCATTAAGACCCTGAAGCTAGGAATTTGGCCTTTGCTTCGTTTGCTGGCATCGCGTCTGCTGTATCGAGACGAATGTCGCGGTTGTCTCTAGGTTGCTGGTGAACCGTCGAGGTTTGGAACCAGGGATTTTGCCGTGGCTCCTTTTGGTGATGTTGCGTCTGCTGTGTCGAGACGAACGTCGAGGTGGTGACCACTCTGCACTGGTGCGAGATAATCTCCGATTGTCTTTCAGGCTTTATATGACTTGCCGTTAAGACCCTGAAGCTAGGAATTTGGCATTTGCTTCGTTTGCTGGCATCGCGTCTGCTGTATCGAGACGAATGTCGCGGTTGTCTCTAGGTTGCTGGTGAACTGTCGAGGTTTGGAACCAGGGATTTTGTCATGGCTCCTTTTGGTGATGTTGCGTCTGCTGTATCGAGACGAACGTCGAGGTGGTGACCACTCTGCACTGGTGCGGGATAATCTCCGATTGTCTTTCAGGCTTTATATGACTTGTCGTTAAGACCCTGAAGCTAGGAATTTGGCCTTCGCTTCGTTTGCTTGCATTGCGTCTGCTGTATTAAAACGAATGTCGCGGTTGTCTCTAGGTTGCTGGTGAACCGTCGAGGTTTGGAACTAGGGATTTTGCCGTGGCTCCTTTTGGTGATGTTGCGTTTGCTGTGTCGAGACGAACGTCGAGGTGCTGACCACTCCGCACTGGTGTGAGATGATCTCCGATTGTCTTTCAGGCTTTATATGACTTGCCGTTAAGACCCTGAAGCTAGGAATTTGTCATTGCTTCTGCTGTGTCGAGATGAACGTCGAGGTGGTGACCACTCCGCACTGGTGCGAGATGATCTCTGATTGTCTTTCAGGCTTTATATGACTTGCCGTCAAGATCCTGAAGCTAGGAATTTGGCCTTTGCTTCATTTGCTTTGGCGCGTCCGAATCCTGCTGGAGGAAGAACGCTGGGGTGACATCTCATCTGCTGTATCGAGACAATCGTCGAGGTGGTGACCACTCCGTGCTGGTACGAGATGATCTCCGATTGTCTTTCAGGCTTTATATGAGTTGCCGTCAAGACCCTGAAACTAGGAATTTGGCCTTTGCATCATTTGCTTTGGCGTTGCGTCTGCTGTGTCGAGACGAACATCGAAGTGGTGACCATTCCGCACTGGTGCGAAATGATCTCTGATTGTCTTTCAGGCTTTATATAGCTTGCCGTCAAGACCCTGAAGCTAGGAATTTGGCCTTTTCTTTATTTGCTGGCATTGCGTCTGCTGTATCGAGACGAATGCTGAGGTGGAGCTGGGATTTTGCCGTCACTCCGCTTTGTTTGGACCGTGAGGTCTTTTGTTGACGTCGCATCTGCATCCTGCTGAGGGAAAAAACGCTGTCGTTGACATCTCGTCTACTGTATCGAGATGAATGCTGAGGTGGAGCTGGGATTTTGCCGTCGCTCCGTTTTGTTTCGACCGTGAGGTCTTTCATTGACGTTGCATCTGCGTCCTGCTGGACTGCGGAGGAACGTCGTCATTGACATCTCGTCTGCTGTATCGAGACGAATGCTGAGGTGGAGCTGGGATTTTGCCGTCCCTCCACTTCGTTTCGACCATTGGGTCTTTCGTTGACGTTGCATCTGCATCCTTCTGGACTGCAGAGGAACGCCGTCGTTGACATTTCGTCTGCTGTAACGAGACGAATGCTGAGGTGAAGCTGGGATTTTGCCGTCGCTCTGCTTGTTTCGACCGTGAGGTCTTTTGTTGACATTGCATATGCATCCTGCTGGACTGCGGAGGAACGCCGTCGTTGACATCTCGTCTGCTGTATCGAGACGAATGCTGAGGCGGAGCTAGGATTTTTGCCGTCACTCTGCTTTGTTTCGACCATGGGGTCTTTCGTTGACGTTGCATCTGCATCCTGCTGGACTGCGGAGGAACGTCGTCGTTGACATCCCGTCTGCTGTATCGAGATGAATGCTGAGATGGAACTGGGATTTTTCCATGGCTCCGTTTGATGGTGTAACATCTGTGTCATGCTGGAATGAGGAGGCCCACCGTCGTTCTTCAGGCTGCAGATGTGGCCATTGAGATTTTGAACTAGGGACTTTTCCATGGTTCCGTTTCGTTGCGACTCTGAGGTCGATTGTTGACGTCACGTCTGCATCTGGTTGGAGTGAGGAGTAACGCCGTTGGTGATCTCTAAGTTGTCGATGTTGACGTCGAGACCCTGAAGCTAGGGATCTTCCTTCGCTTCATTTGTTGATATTGTGTCTGCAATATTGCGACAAATGTCGAGGTTGTCTCTGGATTGTCTATGAACCGTCGAGGTTTGGTTTCGCTTTCTGGTGGAGCCTGTTGGGAAGGTATGGTTCCCTCTTTTGTTTGTGCCCCTGGATTGTATACAGGGATCAATGTGATCTCACATGTAGGGCAAAAGTTTCATTCATTTTTTTTATATTATTGTTTTATTTCCGCGATGCTCTATCATTTCAGCTTTTATATCGCGAAGGTCGCGATTGCCCAATCATTTTGGCTATTTTTCGCGGTGCCCAATCATTTCGGCTATTTTTCTTTTTACTCGCTGCTTTTTATTGCGAGCTGCCCAATCATTTCGGCTGTTTTTTTTACCTTTTACTCGCTGCTTTTTATTGCGAGTTGCCCAATCATTTCGGCTGTTTTTGTATGCATACATTTTTACTTGCTGATTTCGTTGCAAGTTGCCCCATCATTTCGGCTATTTCATATGTATTTTTTTTGCTCACTGATTTTTTTTTGCGAGTAGGGGATTTGGGATCTGATACCAATCTTAGCATCAGCATCGCTGCGACTGGAATATTGCCAGGAGCGAATCATCATTTGCCATGAAAGGACTTGGAATTTGATACCGTTTTAGGCATCAGCATCGCTACCACTGGGATATTATCAAGAGCGAATCATCATTTGCCTCTGTCGATGTCGAACAAAGGTGGCTTAGTAAACAGGGTTAGGATTCTGTCAACTAAGGCTTTTGACTTGATGAGCCGTAAGGGTCTCATAAAGGTATTTCTCCCTACAAGTCGTGAGGATCTCGTAGGTGTGTTTTCTCCTTGGGAATCGTGAGGATTCCTAAGTGCATGTTCCCCTGTAAGTCGTAAGGATTTACAAAAGGATTTTCCCCTTATAAGTCGAGAGGACTCACAAGGGTTGTTCACCGTGCAAACATATCCCCAGTCACGGATGGGACTCAGTTAGGGAAATGTTTATTCGCGCCCGTGGATTGTATACAAGGGTCAATACTGAATCGCTTGTAGGGCAGTGTCGGAAGTTGTGGTGGCTACTTAAGAACACGTTTAGATCTCTGTAACTTAAGACTTTCAAATCTTATGAGCCGTGAGGGTCTCATAATAGAGTTCTCCTTACGAGTCGTGAGGATCTCGCAAGTGTAATTTCTCCTTAGGAATCGTGAGGATCCCTAAGTGTGTTAGTTCCCTGTGAGTCGTAAGGATCTCACGCGGGTGGTTTCTCCTTACAAGGTCGAGAGGACCCTGCAACTGTCTTTTAACGAGGTTGCGCCCTTTCGGGTTTTCACAAACACTCGCCAGTAGCCCTGCTGTTTTTACTCACGGAGCCCTTTCGGGTTTTCATCCGTGCCCATTTTGCTTATGGACATACCGTCTTTTTTTAATTCTTTTTTCTAACGAGATTGCGCCCTTTCAGGTTTTCACAAGACTCGCCGGTAGCCCTGCTGTTTTTACTCACGGAGCCCTTTCGGGTTTTCATCCGTGCCCTTTTTGCTTATGGACATACCGTTTTTATTTTTATTTTTTATTTTTTTTATTTTGTTATATATCGGCTTTGGGATGTCGCGATCCACCGTAGTTTATCGACATCTCGGTCAGCAGCTAGTTTTAGGACGTAGTGGTCCGTCATTAGTTTAAGGACGTTTCGGTCTGTCAGCCAGTTTTAGGACATAGTGGTCCATCGTTAGTTTAACGACGATTCGGTCTTTCGCCAGTTTTAGGACACAGTGGTCCAATGTCGCCGTATTTGAGGCGAATCTCTAGTTTACTGACTTTTCGGTCGATGGGGTTTTCCTTATGAATGAGCACGATGCCCCCGGCATGTCCATCTTTTCAGGGGTATATGGTTGTGGCGGGCTCACCTTCCAGTTTCCGGACAGCGCGAACTTGCCCTATCGGTATTGGTCTTCAACCCAGTTTTTGAAGACGTAGCAGTTTTCGATCGGATGGCCCAATACTTGGTGGTAAGGGCAGTAATTAGGATTGTTGACATCATTCAGCTGTAGCTGGTGTTTCGGCTCCGGTAGAGTGATAAGCCTGTTGCGCACTGCTAGTTCGAACAACCTCCTTGTTTCATCCCGGGGAAATGAGTAAGGACGTTTCAACTTCTCATAAAGGGGTTGCCGCTTGTTGCTTTGGCGAACAACTGGTCTAGGGCCACTCGATTGTTGTTGAACGTTGGCGACGAGGGCCGTTCTTCCCTTCCCTTTATCCTTTCTGTTCGATCCCTTGTTTGCGGGTCCGAGATCCTTTCCAGGTAGCATGCCATTGCACGGATGAATGATCTCGCAACTCCTCAATTCTTTCGTTTCAGAGATGGATTCCTTGAAGAGAGGACCGTGGGCTACTTTTTCGTCGGAGTCGCTCCCGAAGGTGAGAACTCGTGATCCCCCGGGATCAACCCAATGACAATCGCCGGCAATTCTTTTACGCTTATCTGTCGCATTTTTCCGCTGTCTACGAGCTTCACACTTTGTCCTATTGAAGTGTTGCCTGTAAGCGACATACCCTTGCCACCAACACTTAAAGGAGTTGAAGTCTTCAGTAGGATGTGCGATCTTCTGATGATATAAGCAGAAGTTAGAATGTACGTCCGCTTCATCAAGATGCATACCGCCAGGAGAATTTTCTCTGAAAGAGGGCAGCTTCATCCCCATCGATATGGCTTTGGTGAATCGTTTCCTTGTCTTGATCCTGCTTTCATTTGCGTCAGATGTACTTTGATCCGGTGGGAGTGTTTCGACCCTTTCATCTAGTCGCCGGCGTTTGGCTTTCTCGAATATGGCCATCTCGCGCTCTCGATCAGCTTTGCTTTTAAGACGGGCTTCGTTCAGGAATGCATCAATCATTTCGTCTGATGGTTCTAGAAGTTCTGGCTCAGGATTTGCCCCCAGCTTCTCTGTGTAAGGAGCTTCTTCGTCATTTATTGACGAGTGAGAGATCACATGGCATCTTGCCACATAATCTTCAGATTCATCCGACGAGTCTTCTCCATTGTCATCATCTCTGTCCTCAAGGACGTGGCTGAGAAATTCTTGGAGTGTGACTAGGGTCTATGCCTTCTGATTATACTCCTCCAGCGCGTCAATCTGTTTCTGTAAGTCCGTGCGCTTGTCGCCAGGTTTCACGGGCTTTTTGGTCTTCTTCTTCTTCTTCGAAGCCTTTGACGGCTGGGTGTGAGCGCTCTGACCATCACCACCCGTTTTTGGAGTTGGGCGCGGTTTCAGCATTCCCTCGATGATCTCAGGTTCCAACGGGTTCTTCCATCTGATCGCCGGGCATGTCTGGAGATCATTCAGCATCTTTTTGGTTTTGGCGGAAAGCACGACCTCCCATGGAGCTTCTTCAACAAAAGAACAAGTTGCCCCCGGCGTGCCCGTCTTCTTTGGAGTGTGTGGCTGTGGTGGGTTTACTTTCCACTTTTCAGACAGCGCAAACTTGCCTTGTAGGTACTGATCCTCGATCCATCCCTTAAAGACGAAGCAATTCTCGATCGGGTGACTTACCGTTTGGTGGTAAGGGAAATATTTGGGATTATTCACCTCGCTGGGTTGCGGTGGTCTCCTTGGATTCAGGAGATAGATAAGCCCGTTGCACATCGCCAGCTCGAACAGCCTCTTTGTTTTACCCCGCGGGAATGAGTAAGGGCGCTTCATTTTCTCATTATAATACCGCCGTCTCTCTTCCAGTTGATCCGCTAGCTTTGGGGCACTGAGCTGCTGTTGGGTGTTCACAACGAAGGTCACCTTCCCTTTACCCTTGTCATCTCGGGGTTCCGGCTTCGGAGGAAACGGTCTGTGACCCATTTGATCCATCTGGGCTAGCTTATCAATTAAAGCCTGGAACGTAGTTGGCTTGAAGAACATCATGAACTGCGAGATGGTTGCATGAGGGTCTAGGGTTCCCACGAACATGCCCACTGCTGGTGCTTCCTCGATGCGTTGTTCGCACTTCGACCACAGGTTCCGCCATCGGATTGCGTACTGAACCCAAGTTTCGCCTGGCTTCACCCTTGCATTGATCAACGCCGTTATTGGGGTGCGTTCGCTGGCACTCGCGAATCGCTGGGTGAATAACAATTCCATCTCTGCGAAAGTTTTGACGGAGTCGTTTGGAAGTTCGGAGTACCACTCAAACGCTGTCTCCGATAAGCTGTCGACGAATTGGCGAAGCAGGAGCTTATCATCGCCGCCGGTGTCGCCACAAAGAGCCCTGAACTGGGCAACATGTTGATGGGGATTTCCTGTCCCCTTGTAGACATGGAATTTTGGGATCGTGTAGCCCGACGGGTATTTGATCTGATCATACCAGCCCGGATAAGGTCGTCCGGTTTTGACAACTTGACCGGCCGCCTCAGTTTCCTGGTGAATCCTTATCTGCTGAGCTATATATTCACTCCTCCTTGGCTGTTGACAGAGCCGGTGGAGGATTTGACGTTTCTCCTCTGTCGTCTTCAAGGACAATCGGAGGATCTTCAGCAGGAGGATCCTGCTGGATCATCATACCCACCATGTCTTGGAACAGAAAGGCCATTCATTTTATATTGGCTGCTTGTTCCGCAGCCTCTTTGTCCTTCTTTTCAAGTATCCTGCGAAGGAATTCGGCGTCGGTTTCTTGCTCCTGTCGCTGATGGGCTTTCTTTTGGCCCGGTGAGCGCGGCCATTGTAGTCAGCATCTCCTGAAGCTTCTGCTGTTGTTGTTCTTGAGCTCGCGTGATGGATCGGGTGAGTGGTCAGTGGCCAATAGAAGCGCGGCTATCCTCTTTCTCACATGCCATGTAGATGGTATGCACCACCATGCCCCCAGACTTAGGGCGTTTGGGCTCAGCGTCTTTACGATTTACCGCAGTCACAGGGGCTTTCTTGGCTTCCTCCCCTTTTGAGCAGTTGAAGTCGAGGGGGCCGTTGCAGTGGGCACCCAAGTAGCTGTTGTCCTTTATGGCTTGACATGACGGTTCTCTTCCTGTTGAACCTTCACCTTTTTCTGTCGGCGAGAGTAATCTTGATCAATTACTAAGTCCTGAACCTATCGCCAGACTTTGTAGATTTTGGAGGACATCCGCTGAAGGGGCTGCTGAGTCCGGAACCTTCGGTGCATTTTCCATGGGTGGAGGAGATTTCTTCAGCACTGCAGTAGGAGAGTTCCTGCGCACCTTGTTAAGCAATTCAAAGTTGTTCCCAGTTAGAACAGCAGCATTGACTTCCACCGTTGGGGCTGGTGGAGTTAGCCTAAAGGGAGAATTGCCCCCAGCCTTCCTTACTCGGCGCTAGTGGCGACGTCGAGCGTGTCGAGCTGTTGGGATTATTTTAGCTGTAGGAGTGACTTCTTCATGCCCTCTATGTTGGTCAGAAGTTGTCGTTGTCAGCCTATTGAAGACTGATGTCCGTTGAATGGGGATAGCCAACCTATCGAAGGCAGACCTCCGAGCAGGGGAAGCAGCCTTAACGATATCATGAGCAGGAATGGCTATCCGCTTGGGGATAACACCTTCTGGTATTGTGGGCTTCTTCACGGGCCTATTGGAGTTTTGACCCAGTCTATTGAAAACTGATGCACTGGATTTGGGCGACCCGTTGAGAGGGGTCGCAGTAGTTGCAAGCCGATCAAAGACCGACTTCTTCGGAGCTTCTTGCAACGGCAGAGGGGCATTAAAGCTCATTGATGGGAGCATGGTCCCAAAGAACAGCCCAGTGGTGGCCTGAGTTACTTGCTCCACCGGCATCTTGAAAAGGGAGGCCGCTTGAGGCCCGTAAGTCACTCCTCCGGCGAGGACGGAGTGGGAGTTGTTGCAATTAGTGCAGTTTGAAGCCATTGATCTTCTGTTTTCTGCACGGAGCAAGACACCAAATCTTAGTACCTCGAATCCACAGGCAACCATAACAAACCGCGATTCGTTCACGAACACGACACACGAAGTGTGGAGAGGAAAGAGGAAAAGGTCCCACCAGGCGTGCCGGAATCTGTTCCCCTCCGAAAGACGGCGCGACTGGGAAGTCTTGCCTGAAATTCGGGGCAGATACTAATTGTTGCTATCCGTCCACCTCTCCGAAAATGCCAAGTTGATTTATGGCACCATGTATCGAAGGTTTAAACGGATGCGTCCGATGTAGCAGACTTCGTCAGATTTCCCCTCGCTTGAGGGGTTTTTGATTGTGGGGACGCTTTTCCCTGCAGGCGCAAGCCCCTGCAGTTAATTACGCTGCCGCATCGTGGTAGCAACTTTCTCCTTCTCCAGAATTTCACTTCGTGTCGTGGGTGTTTGTTTTGTTTGTAGTTGCTCGTGGATTGTATACGGAGACTAGTTTATGTCGTCGCCCGTAGGATGTGGATTAGTCCAAATCCGTATTTTCTTAGATTTGGGTTTGGGGTTTTAGTTTAAGGATACGTTAGCCGTATTTGAGGCTAAGATCAACTTAAACGTTCGTTAAGGATACATTAGTCTGATTTGAGGCTAAGATCAACTTAACGGAAAGAGCATTTAGGGGCTCTATTGTTCCAGTTTAGGGACGTAGTGGTCCATTTAATATATGGCCGTCGGGACCCGTCACCTCTCTGAAGACGTTGAAGGATTACAACGACAGGTGTCAGAGGAGTTCGGAGATGTACCCTTGAACCAAAGTTGATTGGGGGTCTTATAGTCCAATTTGGGACTAAAGTCTGTTTGAATGTTTAAGGATACGTTAGCCATATTTGAGGCTAAGATCAACTTTAACGGGATCGTTTAGATCCAAAAGAAGAGCGTTTGGGGGCTCTATTATTCCAGTTTAGGGACGTAGTGGTCCATAGGTAGTTTAGGGACATTGTGGTCCATTGCCAGTTTAGGGACATGGTGGTCCAATAAAATGTATGGCTGTCGGGACCCATTACCTCTCTGAAGACGTTGAAGGATTACAACGACAAATATCAGAGGAGTTCAGAGATGTACCCTTGAACCAATGAGTTGGTTGAAAGAGCAGATGTGCTCAGTTCAAGATAATTTGAGGATTTATGGCCAGTTTGGGCTAAGTCCAATTATGTTTGAAATATTGGCCCTTTGGGCCATTAGACATTTGTCTGGGTTTAGCCCCTCATCATTCAGCAGTGCTAAACAGAGGTTTGGGGGCTCTGACAACATTTTGTCTTTGATTTCCTCAATTTTGAGATTCAATTAGAGGAGGGACTTTTGCCTCTGGAAAATTAGCCAATTTGGCTAAAAGTAGTGTTAAACACTAGAGAACAACAATGTTAAACGCTGGAGATAGAACTCTCAAATTAGTGTTAAACACTAAAAGACAATCAGTGTTGAACACTGGAAATATAATCTTCAATTTAGTGTTAAACACTAGAAACAATCAGTGTTAAACACTGGAAATATAATCCCCAAATTAGTGTTAAACACTAAAGACAGAGGGGTCACGTGTGGACACGTGAGAGCGCCCAAAGGGGGGACCAGATCCCTTTTCTTCATTCTGCAATTAAGTGTTAAACACTTTTCATTTCCTGGCCATCACGTGTGGGCACGTGATAGGCATCCATCCATTGGATATTAAAAGGATTTGTTAGGGGTCACGTGGGGACACGTGAGGGCGCCCTAAATGTGGAGCCAGATCTCCTTTGTTTTATCCTCAAATCTGCGAATAAGTGTTAAACACTTTTCATCTTTATTTTAGAGCATCACGTGTTGGCACGTGATGGGGATTTATGCATCGATAATTACAGCACTTGCTGAGGGGTCACGTGGGGACACGTGAGAGCGCCCAAAGCTTCTTTTCTTTTGTTTTTTCTTTCTGCATTTTGGGAGTCACATGGGAGCACGTGAGGCATTGCTTCAAAGCTTTTTCCTTCTCATTTTTGGGGATCATTTCAGGGGTCTCGTGGGGACACGTGACCTTAGTCCTTTTCATGCACAGAGATCTCTTTAGTCTCGTTATTTTAAGAATTGAATTCTCTTAGGGTTAAACCCTAATTATGATTTTGGAGGAATTAAATTCCTATTATGAAAGAATTAAATTCTTATGTAGGGTTAAACCCTAATTCCATTTAGAGGAATTAAATTCCCATATATGTAAAAGAATTAAATTCTTGAGTAGGGTTAAACCCTAATTCTGTTTATCTTGAAGGAATTAAATTCCTGTGAGTTTGGGAGAATTAAATTCTCATATAGGGTTAAACCCTAGTTTTGTTTTGGGAGAATTAAATTCTCAAAAACTCAATTCCCCTTCTATATTTAGGATCTGCATGGCAGGATCTCGACCCGATGAGAATTAAATTCTCAACTTATGGGGAGATGTGCTCTGTGCAGATCTTCAACCAGAAGAAGAACTAAGTTCTTTTTTGTATAAGAGTTAAACTCTTGGATTTTGAGAATTAAATTCTCTGTTTGAAATTTTTATTCCTTTTCTTTTCTCACCTAGGGTTTTCTTTGTTGAGAATTAAATTCTCCTTTCTTTTCTTCTCTCTTGAGAATTAAATTCTCCTCACTTTTTCTCTCTCTGTTTTTCTCTCCAAAAAAGTAGATCCCCTCTCTTCTTTTCTTGGCTCCTATTTATAGGAGAAAGAAAAGAATCAATTTGTTTTGCAAATCTTTCATTGAAAGATTTGAATTGATTTCATAATTAATATGATCCTTTAGATCACACAATGAATTTTATTCACCGTTGGATTTTAAATCCAAAGAAATTCTGTTTGTTATTTCCAGTGAGATTTAGGAGAAATCTTTTCTTGTCTAGGATTTTTCCATAAATTTGTGATATTTAATCACCCTTGGATTTTTAATCCAACGGTCCCCATAATCCTTTTCCATTTGGAAAGATTTAGAAGCTTTTAGAATTTAATTCTATTAACTGTAAGGCTTTCGAAGCCAGTCATGTGCTGACACGTGACCATTGGTCACGTGTGAGCACGTGACTCCCAATTGAGTTCTTTAACGGCCGCTTGTTTATGTTGTTGTTTTAATCATCACGTGTCAGCACGTGACCATTGGTCACGTGTGAGCACGTGATACCTCGTTGATGTATTTTCTTCAGCCGTTTGTTTTTATTTTTGTTTTAACTATCACGTATCAACACGTGACCATTGGTCACGTGTGAGCACATGACCCCCAATTGGGTCCTTCTTCAGCCATTTGTTTTTTTATTTTTGTTTTAACTATCACGTGTCAACACGTGACCATTGATCACGTGTGAGCACGTGATACCTCATTGAGATAATTCCTGATTTTTTAATCAGGGAACAGTGCATAACATATTTGCTCATAACTTTTGATCCCGGATGAATTATGAAGCCCATAATATATCAAATTGAAGGGTTTTTCGAGATGCTTCCAATACCATCAGAATTTAATAGTTCCTCCTTCGGGAGTTTATCAAAATACAGGCCGGAAGATACTGGTTCGCATTTCCTTAAGCGTATCGCTGCCATTTGATACCTTGGACTCTTCTGCACAGAAATTTTTGGCAGGAACACTGGGCTCAACCTCCAAAAAGTTCGATCCACCCTACAACATTTCAAAGAAAAAGAGAAGGAATGTCGTCAGCGAACAATCGCTCGGTATGTCCCAAAGATGGGTAAGAATAGACAGATGAGAATATAACTGGTATATTGTAATCTTTTTGTTCTATTAACGCAGTTGTTTGTAGCTTGGTACAGAATATGCCAGTGTATACGAGAGGATTCCCACTATTCCGGAGACTAAGGTATATGGAGCATAAGAAACCATTAAGCCACGGTACAACAGCAATGGATATTCAGGTTAAATGTATTAAAGTGACCGTCTCGTGCCACTTCTAACACATTCCGTACCAGTCTACCCATTTAAAATCCCGTAATGTCTTTTGTTTTGATTGTATTGTTTTGTTTTATAGATGGAAGATTTGCCGAAACCATGATATCATTTAAACGGAATGGATATAAATGGATAGTCATGTAATTAGAGTATATCCATGGTTCGGTTCGGTCGAGTCATGTTGATATAAATTGAATTCTGGTATAAATGGATTCATGTTGTATTATAGTTATACTTGAATTGAATTCAAGTCATATTGATTTCATATTAGATTGAGACTCTGTCTGAGTCAAACACTTTAAAACAAATTGAAGTCCTGAATTAGTTTTGATGTTATCGGTAACCGCTGCACATGGACGGCAGGATTTGTGTCTTTTTCCAAGACAATTACCGTATTGATAACACCATTTTTAGGTTGTCTACCTTAGATAGGCAAGCACTCATATTCTCCGTCTCCCTGACGCTCAAGAGAACTGGTCCTGCTTAAACCTATATTTACTAGGGTCCTTATTGTAAATTAATATAACTTGAGGGGGGTTTTATGAAAAATAGTTTTGATATATTTTCAAAATACACCTCAAGTATTTAATTATCGTCTTTAGAGTTTTCATAATTGTAATTTTTATAAAATGAAATATTCTAGTGGATATAACCTAAATTTCATTGTATATGGTATTTTAGTGTAAAATTGGAATTGCATTGATTTGTAATGATAGTTTCATGAAATTAGTGATTCCTTTGATTTAGAAAACATGGAATATATATATCGTATTCTTAAAGGAGATATTTTGATAATATTTATATATATATATATAATAGAACTTATTTATTAAACAGAAATCGCATTTTTCTTAAAATTGCATTAAAAATTTCATCGAGATCGGATGCTCCGAGAGGTGGTCTGCATCTTGCTCTACTAGGCCCGAGGATGTGCGATAACCCACACCATCCCGATCGGGTTTCTCCAAAATGGGGTGTAGAGGCGCATTTGAATACACTTTTAAAGAAAACAGTTTTTTGAATGTTTGGGGTATTTTATTGTGAACTTGTATTTTCCCACAAATTAATGTTCCAAAAGTCATCGTGCTATGTCAAGAATGTGTGTCGTGATGAGATGGTTCATTTCCTCTTGAGTTTTCGCAAGGTAATATGGGTAAAATGAATAAGCAATGTCGTATGTAAATATGATCGTATTTTACCGTAAAAATAAAATAGAAGTTGCAATACATATTATTTTGAGATGAAACTTGTTCTAATGTGTTTGTTTATTATTTCTAAACAATATACAAAAAGTGGGTGAATTTGTTCTAAAGAAAAATTGTGTTTTAGTTAAAATAGAATCAGAAGTCAGATTAACTCCGCTTCCTACTAGTTTTGAAGAATGAATTTATTTTAATAGAAGAGAAGGGAGAAAGAGGGAACTTACAGATTGGAATTAGAGAGAAGAGGTTGATGGAGATTTTGGGATCGTCGGTGAGTCGTTTCGTTGCCGGATTCTTCCCGAAACGTCGCCGGAACTTCAACCTTTGCTAACTCCACTTGTACAACTTTGGACTTGAAATTTTAGAGAGTTTTTGTGATAATTTTCAGAATGGAGATGACTATGGTGTAGGGGGTATTTATAGAATAGAATTAGGGTATAGGGTAATGAAGAATAAAATTAAAATGTGCATTAAAAATGGATTTAAGAGAGGAATTATCACTCTCTGGATAATTGCAGAGAAATTAAACAAGATGGGGATAGTGGGATAGGCCAAGGGGTGCTAGGGTTAAAATTTGGAAGCGTCCCCTACGGATAAAACCGGCGGTGCCGGTCCCCCCTTAACATTTCACCGGCCAAATCCGATGGGTTAGGGTTGGGATTGATACTACGTGTTCATGTCGTTTCATATACCTCAGTGCACATATTTGATTTGTTGTGACTTTTCATTTTATGTATTGTGTACGTGCAAACTTTTGAGCTTCTAAAAGTTTAAAAGAAAATCAACAAAAAATATATGTGGCTGGGGGGATTTGAACATAGGGCCTACGTCACAGAAGTGTAAGGCTTTACCAATGAGCTACAAGTGTTTTCTTGCTGTTCAAAGGCAATTTAAATACTTATAGCATACACAAGATTGCAAATACTCCATTTGTACATTAATTTTTAAACAATTTTCTGTACACTGAAACAGAGTTGTTACATTCTACCCTACATACAAAAATTTCGTCCTCGAAAATTACATTTATTTTGAGGACTAATTTACAAACAAGTGAGGGTATCTTGCATGCATGTCGTCCTCACGTTCCCATGTTGATTCTCTTGGTGAGTCTTTTCTCCATATCACTCGAACCAAGTTTACTTTCTTGTTCCAAAGTGACTTCACCCTTCTATCCAGGATTTCAACAGGTCGCTGCTCACAGGATAACTCTGGCTGTACGGTGAGCTCGGAGTGATCAAGAATATGACTGGGGTCACTCACATACCTTCTGACTTGGGATATGTGGAATACATTATGCACTCCTTCCAATGAGGGTGGAAGTGCCAAGCGATAAGCCACTTCTCCGACTTGTTCGAGTATGTCGAACGGTCCAATATACTTCGGACTGAACTTACCCCGTCTTCCAAAGAGAATCACTCCACGGTTTGGAGATATCTTCAAAAAGACATGATCTCCCGGTTGGAACTCCAAGTGACAGCGTTTTGCATCAGCCCAGTGCTTCTGTCGATCTTGGGCTATGCGCATTTTTTCCTTGATAGTGCGAACCACATCCACTGTTGCTACTATCATCTCAGGTCTAAGGAGTTCTCTATCTCCGATGTCGTCCCAACTTAATGGTGATCGACACTTCCTTCCATAGAGCGCTGCAAAGGGTACCATTCCAATACTTGCTTGGTAGCTGTTGTTGTATGAAAACTCCACAAGATGTAGATGATCTTTCCATGATCCTCCGAAGTCTAGCATACACGCTCTTAGCATATCTTCAAGTATCTGAATAGTTCACTCAGACTATCTATTTGTTTGTGGATGGTAAGCTGTGCTGAAGTTCAGACTTGTTCCCAAGCTATCTTGCAGACTCTGCCAAAATTGTGATCGGAATCTGGTGTCACGATCGGAGACAATGAAAACCGGTACTCCATGTAATCTCACGATCTCCTGCATGAGTTCATGGGTATCATAACTAGTACACTATGAAGTGTTAAATTTTACTTAGATTCATACTTACTTCCATGTATTTCTTTGCTAGTGTCTCTGTAGATTGGCCAACTCGAAATGGGATGAAGGACTTTGTGAGTCGATCCACAATAACCCATACAGCATCGTTACCTTTCGTGCTGCGAGGAAGTGCAGTCATGAAATCTATAGTGATGTGTTGCCACTTCTATTCTGGGATAGGTAACGGTTGAAGTAAACCAGCTGTCCTGTGATGTTCAGCCTTTACTTGCTGATACACCAAGCATTTAGCGACGCTTCTGGCTACTTCACGCTTCATTCCATGCCACTAGTAATTTTGACGCAGATCTTTGTATATCTTTGTACCTCCAGGATGTACTGAATAAGGAGAGCTGTGAGCTTCTTTCATCAACCCTTCCCGCACAGAACCTTTTGGTACACACCACTTGCTTCCATATCTCAAAAATCCGTCTTCATGGATGATGATGTCTGTTTTAAGTTCACTTTCTACTTGTTCTCTAATCTTTTGCAACTTAGCATCACTTGCTTGAGCTCCTTTGATCTGATTGACAATGGTAGATTGAACTTGTAAGTTCATCAAACTTGAAGTGTTACCTGGCACGACCACTTCTATCTCCATCTGATGCAAATCTTGTTGAAACTTCCACTATGCGGTGAGATTCATTGATAGTGGTTGGCGACTAAGTGCATCAGGTACTACATTCACCTTCCCTAGATGATATTGTAGGTTGATGTCGAAGTCTACCATAAGTTCTAACCATCTTCTCTGCCGTATAATCAACTCTTCTGAGTAAACACATATTTCAGACTCTTGTGGTCTGTGTATATGTCCACTCGTTCACCAAGAAGATAATGGCGCCAAATCTTGAGTGCAAAGATAACGTCCGCCAACTCCAAATCATGCGTTGGATAGTTGCGCTCATGAATCTTCAACGGTCTTAATATATAAGCTACAACTTTACCGTGCTGATGTAGAACACATCCTAATCCCTTACCGGATGCATCACAATGCACTTCAAAACCTCCAGATTGGTCCGGTATGATAAGGATAGGTGCTGATGTCAATCTTGACTTAAGTTCTACGAAAGCTCGTTCGCATGCTTCTAACCACACGAATTCTTCATCTTTACGCGTGAGCTTGGTCAGGAGTGTTGCAATCTTCGAAAATCCTTCAATAAGCCTTCTATAATATCCTGCTAATCCCAAGAAGTTTCGAATGTCCTTCACTGACTTCGGTGTCGGCCATTCGCTTACTGCTGATACTTTAGCTGGATCTACAGAGATTCCTTCACCTGATACAATATGTCCAAGAAAACCGACTTGATCTATCCAAAACTTGCACTTGATATACTTGGCATAGAGTTGATGCTGTCGTAAAGTCTCCAGGACAATTCGTAGGTGCTCGCCATGTTCTTTCCGACTCTTAGAATACACCAGGATGTCGTCGATAAAGATGACAACAATCCTGTCTAGGTACTCTCGGAAAACTTGATTTATTAGCTTCATGAATATAGCTGGTGCGTTAGTCACTCCAAATGGTATCACAAGAAACTCATAATGACCATAGCGAGTCCTGAATGCCGTCTTCGGAATATCAGACTTTTTGACCTTCACCTGATGATATCCCGAACGAAGATCTAACTTGGAGAAAATGTAAGACCCACTTAGCTGATCGAACAGATCGTCGATGCGCGGAAGTGGATACTTGTTCTTTATAATTACTTCGTTCAGAACTCTATAATCAATACACATTCTGTATGAAACTTCCTTCTTCTTCACAAGTAAAACCGACGATCCCCAACTTGAAGTGCTACGACGAATCCATCATTTCTTCAATAATTCGTCCAACTGAGTTCAGATCTCTTTCAAACCTTCGGGACTTAGGCGATATGGTGCTTTAATCACCGGTTGTGCTCCAGGTACTAAATCAATGCTGAATTCAAGAGCTCGATCGGGAGGCAAACCTGATATGTCTTCAGGAAATACATCGTCGAACTTTCGAACTACCTCAGGCTTCGATCTTTCCTTTGCTTGAAGTGTTGCAATCACTGCCTTCTTCGGTTTTGCTTTGTATGTGCTTGGCTACAGGGTACAGTCTCCCCTTTTGAAATAAAAGACCGGATGCTCTGGAATCTCGAACACTACCCTCCTTTGATGACAGTCTATGGTAGCGTAAAAAGTTCCGAGCCAATCCATACCCAAAACGACATTGAAATTCGGTATGTCCAGCACCTTGAAGTCAGCATAGAATTCTCTGCTGCAGACGACCACTGGACACAGGTCATACCCATTATTTCCTTTAGAACGTCGTTCCCTGAATTGACATTCCAGCTGGATACGAGAGGTTTGACTGGAATCGCATGAGTTCGGACGAACTGTTGCGACATAAAGCAATGAGATGCTCCAGTATCGAAGAGTGCTAGTGCAGGAAGTGAGGTTACTAAGATCGTACCTAAGTTATATGAGATAGGTTTAGGTATAGGAAAAATATATGGGTATAACAAGTATTGAACATCTTTGAAAGATTGAAAGGTTACCAGTAATGACTTGGCCAGTGGCTTCAGTTTCTTCCACAGTCATTGTGAAAGCATGTCGCCTCGGTACATTCCTACTTGCTGGAGGAGTATTCCTATGTCTGTTCCTTGGTCCTTGAGGTGGGTTCCTTTGAGCTTGGTGGAACTGACGAGGAGGAGGTACAGCCGGTCCACAAGGTGGTAGAGCTGGGAGAGCGAGTCGTGGAGCAGGTACCTGGATGGCTGGCCATTGCAGATAGGTAATTGCTGGTCTGGGTGCAGCATTTGGATTGAGTCTACGAGGACAAGACCTAATATCATGTGTGGCTGAGCAGTAGACTAAGCAAAGGCGATTTGCACGCCGGCGGTCCTTTGCCAGGTGTCTATCCCTCCTGCAGTAGGTGCAAAAGGCTGGGCTAGGACGGTTGATTGGTACTCCTGGTCTCCTGGGCAGAAAAGGTGGCCTTGAAGAGGCTCCTCCTGCCATCTGGGTGGCAGGGCGCTTCACTCCGGCAGATTGGGGTCTGCCCTTCATCTTCACCACTGCCTCATATCAACGGGCAGCTTTCAGAGCTAGGTCGTAGGTTAGGAAATCCCCTGTAGCTAAGGCAGCTTGAATCTCCGGATCTAACCCTTGCTGAAATCGTCTGGACCTGATCTCAGCAGTCGGTATCAAGTGTGCCGCAGTCGGTATCAAGTGTGCCGCGAACTTGTTAAAGTCTTGTGTTAGCTGTGTAGTATGTGATATTTAGAAAATCGAATATTGAGACATATCTTACCTACTGAGCATGGTAAACTTAGCATCATACTCATCCACAGATTTGGTCCACATCGAATCCTGTTGTAGGTGGATGAATTGTTGCTCCATGTCAAATAAGGCAGTCTCTGGAAAGTACTTCACGTCGAACATGTCGTGGAAAGTTTTCCATTCGATTGGCTGGTCAAGACGGATTTCTTCCGCCTTCCACCAAACGCGTGCGTTGTCGGTGAGTTGCAGCTTCGCAACTCGTACCCAAGCGATCTTTGGCACTTGTGTTGCTGCCAGATCATCCTTAATGCTCTGAGCCCATTCTTCAGCTTCCTGAGGGCTTTCTTTTCCTGAAAATTGCTTTGGGTGCAATGCCCGGAATTGCTTTACTCCGAGCGCTTCCGCTTCTGGGCGGTTCAGTAATATAGCAGTCTGCTGCTACTGTCCTTCCAAGAGGGTTCGGATTGCCTCAAGCAGTACCGTCTGCTCATTGATCGGAGCAGCAACGGTAGGCGTAAGCGGTAGAGGTGGTGGTGTGTTGTTGAAGTTGGTGCTGGTATTATTTGGAGAATCCATAACCTTGAAAGAAAAATAGTATTAGGATAGATTCAAAATATATGCAATTGTAAGATTCAAGAAATATGAAATGTAAAGAATGTTTTTAGTTGTTGATTCTAGTGTTATATTGCTTAGAACTTCATGCAGAATTGACCTGCATGTCCATGCAGAACTGACCTGTATGGGCCGCCAACAAAACCTGTCATACCCCGCTTCCCAGTGTACAGGTAAGAAGACGCAACGAGGCCCGCTACGTATTTACTCAGAAGTAAACACGCTAAGCGTATCTAAGCAATATAATGAATGCACACAAGAAAAAATGACAATAGATGTAACTGAACAGCAAATTTTATTTATTAAACATTTCTTTACAAGTACAACTGAAAATGTAAATACAGAAATGGAAAGCAATGCCTAAATAATGGCATGAACTGAAAAGAAAATATATACAAGTATCTAGAGCTCTGGATCAATGGCGAACTGCTCCAAGTCTTCAGTACTGAGCTCAACCTCTAATGAGTCCGATCTACCTGACAACATTCCAAAGAAAAAGAGAAGGAATGTCGTCAGCGAACAATCGCTCGGTAAGTCCCAAAGATAGGTAAGAATAGACAGATGAGAATATAACTGGTATATTGTAATCTTTTTGTTCTATTAACGGAGTTGTTTGTAGCTTGGTACAGAATATGCCAGTATATACGAGAGGATTCCCACTATTTCGTAAGACTAAGGTATACAGAGCACAAGGAACCGTTAAGCCATGGTACAACAACAATGGATATTCAGGTTAGGTGTATTAAAGTGACCGTCTCGTGCCACTTCTAACACATTCCGTACCAGTTTACCCCTTTAAAACCCCGTAATGTTTTTTGTATTGATTGTATTATTTTGTTTTATAGATGGAAGACTTGCCGAAACCATGATATCATGTAAACGGAATGGATATAAATGGATGGTCATGTAATCAGAGCATATACATGGTTCGGTTCGGTCGATTCATGTTGATATAGATTGAATTCTGGTATAAATGGATTCATGTTGTATTGTAGTTATACTTGAATTGAATTCAAGTCAGATTGATTTCATGTTATATTGAGACTCTGTCTATGTCAGACACTTTAAAACAAATTGAAGTCCTGAATTAGTTTTGATGTTATCGGTAACTGCTGCACATGGACGGCAAGATTTGTGTCTTTTTCCAAAGCAATTATCGAATTGATAACACCGTTTTTAGGTTGTCTACCTTAGATAGGCAAGCACCCATATTCTCCGGCTCCCTGAGGCTCAAGAGAACTATTCCCGCTTAAACCTATATTTACTAGGGTCCTTATTGTAAATTAATATAACTTGAAGGGGTTTTATGAAAAATAGTTTTGATATATTTTAAAAATACACCTCGAGTATTTAATTATCGTCTTTAGAGTTTTCATAATTATAATTTTTATAAAGTGTAATATTCTAGTGGATATAACCTAGATTTCATTGTATATGGGATTTTAGTGTAATATTGGAATTGTATTGATTTGTAATGGTAGTTTCATGAAATTGGTGATTCCTTTGATTTAGAAAACATGGAATATATATATCGTATACTTAAAGTAGATATTTTGATAATATATATATATATATTTATATATTTATAAAAAATAGAACTTATTTATTAAATAGAAATCACATTTTTCTTAAAATTGCATTAAAAATTCCATCGAGATCGGATGCTCTGTGAGGAGGTCTGCATCTAGCTCTACTATGCCTGAGGATGTGCGATAACCCACACCATCCCGATCGGGGTTTCCCAAAATGGGTTGTAGAGGCGCATTTGCAAGGAATTAAATAATACACTTTTAAAGAAAAGGGTTATTTGAATGTTTAGGGTATTTTATTGTAAACTCGTACTTTCCCACAAACTAATATTCCAAAAGTCATCGTGCTATATCAAGAATGTGTGTTGTGATGTGGTAGGTCATTATCTCGTAATTTTTCTAAAGGTAATATGGGTAAAATGAATAAGCAATGTCGTATGTAAACATGATAGTATTTTACCGTAAAAATGAAATAGAAGTTGCAATACATATTATTTTGAGATGAAACTTATTCTAATGTGTTTGTTTATGATTGCTAAACAATATAAAAAAAGAAGATGAATTTGTTCTAAAGAAAAATTGTGCTTTTAGTTAAAATAGAATCGGAAGTCGGATTAACTCCGCTTCCGACTAGTTTTGAAGAATGAATTCATTTTAATAGAAGAGAAGGGGGAAAGAGGGAATTACAGATTGGAATTATAGAGAAGAGGTAGAGGGATATTTTAGGATCGTCGAAGAATCGTTTCGTCACCGGATTCTTCCCAAAATATCGTCGAAACTTCGACCTTTGCTAACTCCACTTGTACAACTTTGGACTTGGAAATTTTAGAGAGTTTTTGTGATAATTTTCAGAATGGAGATGGCTATGGTGTAGGGGGTATTTATAGGATAGAATTAAGGTTTAGGGTAATGAAGAATGAAATTAAAATGTGCATTAAAAATGGATTTAAGAGAGGGATTATCACTCTCTGGATAATTGCAGAGAAATTAAACAAGATGGGGGTAGTGGGGTAGGCCAAGGGGTGCTAGGGTTAAAATTTGGAAGCATCCCCTACGGATAAAACCGGCGGTGCCGGTCCCCCCTCAACATCTTGCCGTCCAAATCCGATGGATTGGGGTTGGGATTGATGCCACGTGTCCATGTCATCTCATATACCTCAGTACACATGTTTGATTTTATTGTGACTTTTCATTTTACGTGTCGTGCACGTACAAACTTTTGAGCTTCTAAAAGTTTAAAAGAAAATCAACAAAATATATATGTGGCCGAGAGGATTTGAACACAGAGGTTATGTCACAGCAGTGCAAGGCTTTACCAATGAGCTACAAGTGTTTTCTTGCTATTCAAAAGCAATTTAAATACCTATAGCATACACATGATTGCAAATACTCTATTTGTACATTAATTTTTAAACAATTTTCTGTACACAGAAACATAGTTGTTACAAAATATCTAAACAATATAAATGTGTACATCAAGAAGGGTAAAATAGTATGCATCGAAACTAGAGTTCGAGCAACGAAATATATGATGATAAGCTCTCATGTACAACTTGTGTGCCGCTCTCCCATATGTGAATCTGTATGTGGTTATCATACCAATATCAACTAAATAATATCAAGCCCGGTACGGGCATAACATAATCACAAGCATCTGAAAACATGTGAGTCACGGAAATAAACACAATACTATGCAATGTAATGATGATCCATCATCAATAAACGGTAACTCACTGAGTACAAATATACTGGTGTCAAATCACGATCACTGTAGCCGTAGTGCAATATCTATAGCACACGACCAAACAGAAATAGAGTCAAAGCTATAATACATATAGACACATCCATATCTAATCCTCTAAAAGTAGCCGAAAAATGTATATATGTTAAATCTTTTCAAAATAGCCATAAAATATCTATATCATGGCACTGCGGACGTTGATATAAGAAGAAAATAGGTGTTTTATTTAAATATACGTCCCGCTCTTATTTATTTGAAAATAATTTAGAAGGGGTTTTCTTTAGGAAGTTTTTGTGCTGATCATAGGCACGTGGAAAATATAAGACTATAACTCTTTATAAACACCTTCTTCAATATACATCGATCTATGAAAATACTATTCAGGTACTGTCTTGTGGACCAGTCCTGTCCGGCTACTATATATACATCATAATATATCTCATCAGTGTAGGGTATCTATCTCGATCCCTCACATATATATATAATATATTCATCTCAGTGCAGAGTATCTATATCGATCCCTCGCATATATTCGTAGAGACATTCCGTGTCAACTACCCTCAATCCTTCATGGATTGATCACAAATATATCCGTAGAGACATCTTGTGTCAACTACACTCAATCCCTCATGGATTGATCACATATATATCACCGGGCGACATCCCGTGTCTCCCTACCTCAATCTCCCATGGATTGATCACAGTCAATATATATCACGGATCCCGGGCTATACCCACCGTGTCCAAATCATAATCTTATTTCTTATATTCTTTCGATACACACACAGACACACTCAATCTCTTAGAATTGATATCATATCACATCACATCCTTATACCCTTTAGTCTGTGTGAACTAATCATAGTACAGACGGGTAGTATATAACATCACCAGTGAAGGTAATAATAGTAACACAAATGATAATGTAAGCGTAGCATAAATAATAAAATGAATAACGCACGAGCGAATGACATATATGGTAAGCGTAGCGTAAATGAACAGTAAATAGATATATATTGCAAGTAACCCCATATATATACATTTATAAAGTATAATGAAACGTTGGTTGTAAATAAGGAGGCTGCAGTGCTTTAAAATGCGTAAATGCCCTTTTCAAATCCAAAAGCACGTCCTTATTATCTCTTTTGAAAATATAAAATGAATCGTTGTTGTGAAATCAGGGGCTACAATCCGAATATCATAATCTCCCAATCATGGTAAGATAAGACTCCACGAGTCAAAGCTAATAAAGCCGTATTTAGCTAATCATCCTCATCATGTCATCCAGTTCGGAAATCTCGTCTCGTACAATGACTATTAAATATATCATTATATAGTAATAATGATCGGTAGGGATATCTAATCTAGGTATCCAACATACAACAATAGTAGTGCGAACTTCAAGTCTACGCACACATATCGCAACTCATACGGATATCCAGTCTATGTACGCACAAAGCGACCGATACAGAGATCTCGTTAATGCACCCGCACAATGATTGGTACGGACATCTCATATCACGTACACACACGGCGACCAGTACGGACCTCCAGTCGCATACTCACCTAACACTAAGTACGGACATCTAGTCTCGTACACGCACCCGGTATAAATTGTATAATAACATAATCCTACTATAACGTTGATTTGCTGCGATATGTAAGCATGGCGGTTCTACGTGGCATAGAAATACTAATGATGTATACTGTAACATGCAAGTCTGTGATTATGTGACATGACAATCATTAGTATTTGTGCTTGTGTTCTACCAAGTGTTTCTACTATAAGTCTACCAAACGATATTAACGAAATACGCTACATATCGGACACGTCTAAACATACACCGCAAGTATCCTAAACACATTCAATGATATTATAAGCAATATGCTTCATGGGGGTGTTGTACGCCATCCGTCCGATTTCCCCACTCGTAGATATAATCTACTCACAGTGTGCGATCGCGCTAGTCGTATCCGACAATCGCCTTGTGCATCTTTGCCGTCTCGGAGGTCTCCGCAATATAACCTAGTATTCATAAAACATTACAACGTACATAAGAAACTATATCGGAACCGATATATCAAATAAAAGTCCATAGGTTAGAACATATGACCAACAAGAGCTAGGTAAGTGCTAATAATAAGGAATTACCCTCGCGGCATTGCAATTTAACCAAATTCACCAAAACCAGAATTATAAATACGAATACGCAAGTTTAAAAACCTTAAAATCTTACCAAAATCACACTAAAACACTCCCAGATTTTAACTGAGAGAATCTGGAGGAAAACAAAGTATAAAAAAGGATTATTTATCAAAAGATCATGCTGTAGACTAAAACCCAAACCTTAATTCCAAAACATGGCCATCAAAATAATATATAAAACCGCAATTTGCAGCCTGGACATGTCTGTTTGGTCTCGTGCTTCAGTAGGCGTCTTCTGGTGATTCTACTAGGCCATATTTACACCCTGAATATTTTATAAAGATCCCAGTTCGTTCCAGAATTCATTTGAGCACCAAAAACCTTATAAAAACCTATTTTCTGACATTTATCAAAGTAATATGAAACTTTAACACTTGGAAAACTTGGAAAACTTGAAAAAGATGAATTTTTACCTATATGAATGGATATCAAAGGAAGTTCAAGTTCTTGAAGTATTTACTTGAGACTTCATGAAGCTGTATTGATTTAGCTTCAAGTTTTGAACCATTTGTGTGAAGAAATCATCACATGGTGATTTGGTGAAGGGTGGCAAATGTTTATGATGAAGGTTAAAGGAAATGAATATGTTCAGTTTGGGAGTGAGATAATCATAAGATTTATGAAAGAAAAGAAGGAAGAGGTGTGTGTAGAGCAAGGTGGAGTTGGAGGCATGAGAGTTTATGGTATGATGTGATGTGTGTAAATGCATAATATAACCTAACATATAATACCAACCACTCTCTCTTTTACACAAAAATACCTTTTACAAATAAATACCATAATCTTAATAAAATCCTTTTATCATTATATAAAATTCTAGAATAACCTTTAAAATTTTTCTGAAATGCTATATTATCAAACATGCAAAAATCTAGTATGTTATATTGAAAATGGTTGTAGTATTTTATTTAGATTTGCAGTTTAGTTCTTTCTTTGAAGTCACCATAAGAAACCAATCGTTAATCGACTTTTTAAAGAAAACAAGCCGGGTTTTTTTGTGCGAGAAAATGAATCATATGCAATAAATATTTTGTAAAAGAAGCAGTTTCTAGCTATAAATAGCTTAAGATGAAGTTGGAAATGCCTCTGAAACTACATTTTTGCGAAATTTATTACAGCCATCATTAGCAACAAATGTCGAGACATTAAAATCAATAAGGAAATCGCTCTCATCATAAATTTATAACAAATTTCCTCATTTTCTTATCTTGATTAAAACACTCGGTTTGAAAAACAAATTGGGAGCTTAAACCAACCATTTTTTTTGTAACTATGTCGAATCTGAATATACACCCGCTTCATTTAACATAAACTGTTACCGATTGAATGAACAAAAAAATTGTGACACAAATACATGTAAGAATTACATTTAAGCCGACATAACTTGAAATTTCACCAACCGTTTGCACCTAAATGCATTATGCCTACCTTTGCACGTGAATTTCATGTGCCTAGTTCAATAAGTTGGTTGTTGTGTAGCGCCGTGCACAAAAGCGATGGCTCATAGGAGTTTTTGAGATGACAAGAACAGCGAACCCTTGGACGGGAATATTTCCGGGAATATAGAATTATCATGCTAATCAAATGATCACATTTCATGGTAATCCTATTTCCTTAAAACACAAGATTTCCACGAAATATTCCCGTCTAACATGAAAAGAGAGCTGTGACCATCCGCCACCGGCCTCCATCGCCACCCGCCGACCGGCAGGCCCCGCTGTCCATCGTCGGTAGTCCGCTGCCGTCCAGCGGTAGTCCATCGCCTGCCGTCGGCCGTTGCCGGCCCACCACCGATTGACCGTCCGTGGCCGGTCTCGCAGCCGGTCAGCCGGTCGACGGTTACACACACATATATTACCGGAAATGATTAAAATATACCAAACACGTTAATGCAAGATTCCTTAGAATTAGATGCCGGTCGTCCCATTTCCGGAAATATAAGGAGTCCCGGTAATCTTTCATTCCATACAACCTAGCGCAACCTCAGGAGATTTTGTGGAGCTTTCAAGCTATTGGCAATTACAAACCACAAAATTCACCGATATCTAGTAGTGTTGGGATCCACAATATATTAGGGGGTAGGATTTTGGGTGTATTGTTATTCGTGTAGGTGAAAGCTTGCACGTTGAGGAGTTTGCGTATAGCTGGCAGAGATGACGTGGCACGGCAAGGGTCTGAAGAGGACAACTACAGAAAGCGGTTAGTGCTGTTTCAGACAGGGATGCCACGTCGGCCAAAAACCGACAAGGCTCTCTGGACCCACCTCATTAGAGTTTTGAATTTTACTAATGAAAAAATAATCTTTATCATTGCTATCACTAATTTTCTAGACGTGCGTTGCATCCTGTTAGTTCACAACTCTATCGATTTGTAATTGAAATTGTGAAGCGGTATTATCATATTATTAGTTAAATGAAAGATTTGTTCAAAAAATTTTCAGTTAGTTTTTACAGAAAAAACATAAATTTGAATATCAATAACACGTCGTGTTTAAGTTATTAAATATATTGCAAAAAATTATTAAAAGATAGTTTATAAAATTCAAAATAAAAATGCAGGGTTGTGGAAACTTCTTGAAAGGCAATACTATATAGTTTAGTAGATGCGTATTGAACAACTTTAAATAAGAAAGACATTTTGGTAAAAATGCAACTTTAAGAAAAATTTAGAAAGTCGAAATATGCTGGGATAAAACTTTGTCTAGAAAGTTCTTTTATTTTATCTTTTTAAGGATTGAATTTTTAGAATTCAAACGAACAATATTTTATTGTTGTGTTGTTCTTTCTTGATGACGTGGACGTCTTAAAAATAGAGAAATTTTCTCATTTTTTCTTTGTTTTTAAAAAATGGAAAATGGTGAATCTAACCAAGTCCATTTGCATTATAATATACTAGAATTTATGCATGTGTTATTTTTTAAAAAAATTGAAAAGTGGGAAGAGGGAAAGAGAGATGTGGAGGGTTCTAAAGTTTTATTTATTTATTATTTTTAAAAAAGGGGATTGATAATGTGGAGGATTCTAGACAAACAGTTAATTGTTTTTTGGGAGGAGAGAGAGAGATGATGTGGAGAACTTAAGAGGTGGGGGAGATGATGTGGAGGGCTTGAGAGGTGATAATTTTTCTCCTTTTCTCTTTTTTCTTGAAAAAAAGAGAAGGGTGGACCTCTGATCATGGGTATTTGCATTATATATAGAGATAAGATAACAATAAGTCTAACGATAATGTCATTAGTCAAAAATAGAAAAAATAGAAAAAATGAGAAAATTCCAATAGTTAAAGTTGAGAATTTATGTTGTCCACCTCTGCCACCACAAAAGACAAAAATAAGAACATGAAAGTCAATAACTCTCTCTCTCTCTCTCATATTCACTACACATTCTCTTTCATATTCAAAAGCCTAAAAAGAGAGACATGTCTAACAAATTTATACATAAGCCCTTATACCTTTGTTATTTGTACAACTCGTAAATTTCTCAATTCTAATATCACTACCAACTGCATTCGTTTAATTTAAATTTACAAAAAGTACAGATATCTTAAAAAAATTTAATGTAATGTCCAAGATAAAATACTTTACGCACGTCTTTAGTATATATGTTGTTTAAAATATATACACGTGCATCGCACGGGCAAAAATTGTTGGATATATATATGCCCTAGAGGCCATTATATGATAGTGTATGTACCGGTATCTCTCTCTCTCTCTCTCTCTATATATATATATATATATATATATATATATATATATATATATATATATATGGGACATTCTTGCTCGACATGATAGTATGTTATCTGGTTGTACTTTATTTTGACATATTCATTTGATCATGCTTTCACTCATTTGGTATATGTTTATATAGCCCTTAGGATATGCTTGACTACTGAGATTATGATGCGGATCATACTAGTGGGATATGTGTAGTTTATGAGCATATCCTTGAAATGTTCCTAGTCGTGGGTGTATCGAGACGGGTTATCGCTATCACCAAACTAGACTAGCGTATACGTTGCTTGTCCATATGATGGGCGATGGATGATCCCATATCCATTGGTGTGGTGACACCAAAGATCGTATGAGGGTGCTCAGCGAGACTGGGTAAACTGAACGGACTCCCCGAGAACTCCTATGTGGTATTATATCTATAGTCGGATAGCAGTTCTCAGGTGACACTGGTACAGGTTAGTCTGTAAACCCGAGATCGTCATAGAGTCTTGTGTGTCCTTCCACTGTATTTTGATCTCCACCCTACCACGGCTCTACTGAGTCGTCCAAACAGGTGGATTTTGGGTACAGTTCCGAGGCACATGGAGGCAATGAGCGATAGGAGGGGTTTCGTCTCTCCCGGTATTGGGGGTTGTTGTTGCGCTATGTACGATTGGATATAACAGGAAGTCCCTGGCCAGGGTTGCTGAGATTTACAGATAAGTGTTATCAGTGGTTTCTCGATCTGTTATTAGCCATATACCGGCATAACTTATTGGGTTAATGGGGTCGACGATACCACCCTTAGACTTGATATGCAACATATTTGATGAAGAGACCGAACTGTACGGTATGTGTTACCAGTTGGCTCGACGGGAATTTTAGCAGGTTCGCTTGTGTTTCTTCTGATCGCTCAATACCTGGGAGCCGTTACGTACAGCTTGTGCCATTGACGGTTTATGGGAATGTGATGTGATCACTGCGTACTGCTAGCTTATTGACGAGTCTTAGAGTACTACAAAGGGGTCTCCTAACTCAGGCGAAACGATGTGGGTTGCATATGTGATATGCGCGGGAGCTCGATTAAATGCGAGTAGTTGATACCGTATTTTAATCGGGCGTTTACTATTGGACGGGTCATATGTGATATGACCGGGTTATTAAATCAAGTGTTGATTTAATATTAAGTCCATCAGCTCATTTATTAAAACCTATTTCTTTATGATGCATGCAGGAGTGTATGTATATGTTGATATGGATGCACACATGTAAGCATACATGTGTCATGATTGATGATACATTGGTGGTGGCAATGCAAGACTCACATGGTAACATATTTATATATATTTTTTATTTGAGAAAAGCAAAATGGCAACAAAATTATGGTTGACTATTCAACATTTTTGAGTTGACCAAAATCAATGGTTTCATTTGCCCATGGTTTTGCTTAACCTTAAGTCACAAAATATCTAGTTATTTTGTAACCATAGTTTAGCATGACATAATTCTAACTCACTTGGATTATGTTGCGTTATTCTCTTGAGTCAAGTTTAGCCATCTCCTTCTTCCTCTCTCTCCTTCAAGCTCTCTACGGTTTAAAAAGAAAGAGAAGAAATTAAAAAGAAAAGTTTTTTAAGTGAGATCCAAACTCATATCACCAATCTATACTAGTCTAGCCCATTAGTATAGGTTGTTTGCTCCACTTCTTCATAGATCAAGTGAAGTTAGGAGCTTGAGCAAAGGAACTTCGTGGTGGATCATCGTGGACTTGGAAGAATTCAAGCGAACGGGTTCAAACCGTACTCGATCCAAGGAGTCAAAGAGGAGGTCTACAAAGGTTGTATTTCTCCCCACTTAGTGTTAGACACTGCTTAGTATGTGATACTATAGATTGTTACTCTATTTTTCTAGTTCGATTCATGGTTGGTATTGTTTAGCACCCCCTAAAATTTTAATATGGCATGTGTGATGCAACCCGAATCATAGGATGGTGCTAGAGAATCCCTGCAGTGGTATCAGAGCCAAGCTAGAAACTTAGATGATATTAGATTAATTAAGAAACCGAAACAACTCCGAAATAACAATTTTTTGAAACCCTGAATATTGCTCTCTGTTGATTTTAAAACGGGCTCGAAATTTTTTTTAGCAACTACAGAAGTTTGTATGCGATGCACTGAGAACACCAGAGAAAAACGAGGGAATTCTACCGGTTTTGAACCGGCCACACTCCCCAAAAATCCGGCCAGGCCGGCCCCTACTCCCGAAATGTCTCGTTTTGCTCTGGTGTTCTGGTCTGTAGATTTTGGGGTTTCAGGTGTTGTTTGTTTAGCCCAAAATTTCATGTGATGTTAATTTTGCTTAGAGGATAATTCGGAGTATTTCGAAGTTGTAATTTTAATATTATTTTGGTAACTTGGACGACGTTAAACAGTTCGAACGAACATCACACACTACCTCATTACCCTCGCTGGAAATTTTCCAACCGTTGGAATTTCCTAAGTTAAATATATTTGAATGTTCATGCAAGTAACACTATGGACCCTTTAGAGAAACAAAACCATAACTCGATTCTATGACCATGGAACCGTGGCTAAACTTTAGAGTTTGCCGTAGTCCTGTGGCGCCATAGGTGAGGCAAGGGTTTATCCTTCTACGGTTGGTCCATAGACATTGTGGCACGTTTTTGGGTATTTTAGTTTTGCTCAAGTGTTGAGCTCTCGGGGCAATTTGTGGGTGTTTGGTGACTCGATCGAAACGTTTAACATTGTCTAGATATTTGTGAATGTGATACAATAATTGGAATCTACACTAATTAGTTTTGTGAAAAGTAATTAGTTGCGTGTAAATCTAATATTTTGGGCTCGGTAGAATCGGGAATCTTGTTGAATTACCCGGCTTCTTTTGAAAAGGTGTTTTCATGGTTGAGACCTAAATATAAGATTTGCATTGTTAGCCATGAAATCCTGAATATGTGATATTCCGAGTTTATGATGTCTAAAGGCAGTGTTGATTTCAATTGCTGTAGTTTTTCGCTTTCTTTTTCTGCTACCATAAGTGTAGTATGTAGTGTATCGCCGGTTTCGTTACTATACATCAACGACAAAAGGGGTACGCATACTTACTTACATTGATGATATGTGATATTATGTGTTGCTGAGATATGCTGTACATGATCGTCGTGAATGAATAGTCAGGGGTTTTATGTGAGATGAAAGTTTTTCTTTTCATTCATGTAAAATTAATTGTATGCAATATTTTTTTATTGGGGCACTTTCGGGTGAGAATGATGTCACCATTCTTGCATATTATTTACTTTTCCGCATTAGGATAGATCCAAGGAGGGGAACACAAGTGACTGGGTTTTAGGTTTCAGTGGGAGGCCATCTCGAGGAGTCGAGACCGGGTCTCCTAAACTCTAGAATTGGTAGGGTCACTTGCCACTCTCGTAGGGGTCTAGGGGTGTGGACTTGGCTATTCATCGCGACCGTGGAATCAGTATTTTCTATTGTTGGCTAAATACAAAATACAGACCTCCTAGTATATCCTGTATTTTCATATATGTGCTTTTACTGTTGATATTCTGTGATGTGATCATTTTATATGTTGAGACGAATTGTGTATTATATATATGATATATAATAAACGTTGCTTATATTTTGCATCCGCGCTAGTCCCTCCCCATAATGCCGTTAGTTATGTAATCTAACGATACATAACGGGACATTATGGCGAATGTGAATAGCATAAGCGTACGTTCTATTTTCGTTTCTTTTCTGTAATGGATTAAGGACTTAAATGATGGGACTACATTAATAAGATTAATGTAAATAAAAAGAAACCTAAAAAGATGTTGTAAAATCAGATTTGAAACCTACTCGGCTTTTTGTGAAAAAGAAAGTTTTCAAATTGCGGAGCTTAAGCCACTCCTTTTAAAACCATTAGATTCTACAACGATATCAAGTTCAAAGCAATAAAGGTATTTTAAAAAACTATTCGCAAGCCTCCGTCATTTTAGGAAGTAGAGTACTTAATATTCGTGCTACGTATGTTGACTTTAGCCAAGGCGTAGTGTATGGTAGCTAAGTGATGTCTTCCTACACAGAATATGATACGATTAATTAGGACAGTCACATGATTATGTTGATTATAGCCAAGGGTCATGTGAGTGGGTCTAATTAATCATGAAATGACGGATAGGATTTGATTAGTACTTATGATATGTTGACCGTAGCCAAGGTCATAAGTGCTGGGGGTAAAACCCATATCAGGAGTTTCAAGAGTTGAAATTTTCAATGAGATTGCATACCTTCTATATGATAGTAGGATCCCGATTCCACTGTGAGCAAATAGTTGCTCCCATTGAATTTTACAATTATCTAACTCATTAGGTGTCTAGAAAAGTGTCAACGGGGCTATGCCTCTGGGAAAATGAGATTTGTTTTAATTAGGTCCGTGCGAAAGCACGTGGAACCACCCTCAGAAGTACCGGCAATGGCCTGGCTGAACGGTTAGCGAAGTTGTAGAATGTAATTAATTCTGACTAATTTTTTCCTTTTAAGGTTTGAAGGAAAATTTGATAAAAGCAGTGGGAGACATCGATTAGATAAGATAAATAACCAATCTGATCTTTGCAAGAGCTTTCACTGATCAGTGTATTCTTTTCTCTCTCCTAATGGTAGATAACCATGACTGGACTTAAGCTACTATTAGAGAAAAATAAGCTAAATGGGCCGAACTATAAAGATTGGCTGAGGAACATTAACTTTGCTCTCACATATGATAAAGTATCATATGTCCTCACTGCCTCAACCCCGCCCAGCCCAGGCCTT
Organism: Agapanthus africanus; assembly: GCA_030015575.1. NCBI lineage: Eukaryota > Viridiplantae > Streptophyta > Magnoliopsida > Asparagales > Amaryllidaceae > Agapanthus > Agapanthus africanus. The sequence goes on along the minus strand of JASDDO010000016.1, from coordinate 354,151,788 downwards.
GAATCTTCTGTTGCGGATTGGGAGATCCGCAAAACGTGGGATATTGACTGTGCCACTGCCAAATGCCTCGCGCTTGCATCGATGGACAATACACATCAAAAGCATCACGAGAAGATGGATGTTCAATCCATCTTTCTCTATACAAAAGATATGTATGGGGAGCAACCGCGTATCCTTCGATACGAAGCTTCTTGAAAGCTGTTTCAGATACGGATGGCTCCTGGCACACTAGTAGGCGATCACGTTTTGAAGATGATAGCTCTTATTGAAGAGCTTGAGGGTCTCGGATGGACAATGGAGAATGAGCAGTATATTGATATTGTTCTACAGTCTCTTCCCTCTGCCTTTGCTCCATTCATAGTGAACTTCAACATGCATAGCATGGAGAAATCACTACCCGAACTTCTCAATATGTTGAGAAATGCGGAGAGCACGCTTAAAGCAAAGCCCCCCTCTCTGATTGTTGGACAATCTTCCTCTTCCGTCTCGAAAGCCAAGACCAAGAGAAAGAATAAGAAGAAAATCCACCAAACCGAGAGGTGGAATCAAAAAGGCAAAGGGGAAAGACAAATCGAAAGCTGCGGAGTCGGGAAAAGGAGAATGTTTCTTTTGCAATAAGACGGGGCACTGGAAGCGAAACTGTATTGAGTACCTTTGTCTCAAGATAAGGAAGTATGGTGATGTTTCAGTTTCAGGTGTGTTCGTAACTGAAAACTGTTTTTCTATAAACTCTGCTTCCTGGGTATTGGATACCGGTTCGGATTCTTATATCTACAATTCTATTCAGGGGTTGAGAAATAGAAGATTTTTGAAGACCGGTGATCATACTCTCCAAGTTGGAAATGGTTCTAATGTACATGCAGTTTCAGTGGGAGAGTATCATCTGGGGTTGCCATCGGGTTGTATATTGGTTTTGAACCCATGTTATTTTGTACCAAGCATGCTTTGCAATATAATATCCATTTCTTTGTTAGACAATGAAGAACATCATTTTTTATTGCAGCATAATATTATGAACATTAAACTAAAACAAGTGTTGATTGGTTCTGGTACACTTAATAACGGGACATACGTCTTTAATCAACACACAGTTTTCAACATACAACATACAAATAAAAGAAAGTTTTCAGATATAAATGAAGATTTTCTTTGGCATTGTAGATTTGGTTATGTGTTTTTGTTAAAGCATAAGTCTGAAGTTTTCGAGAAATTCAAGGAGTACAAACTTGAAGTAGAAAAACAAGCTGGAATGAGCATCAAAATACTTCGATCAGATCGAGGTAGAGAGTATCTTAGTACAGAGTTTTCGAACTTCCTAAAAGAGAATGTGATTCTCTCTCAGCTCACTCCCCCTTACACACCACAGCACAACGGTGTGTCAGAGCGGCGGAATCGTACCCTACTGGATATGGTACGATCCATGATGAGTGATACTGAGTTGCATATCTCCTTTTGGGGGCATGCATTGGAGACTGCAACTTTTCTGTTGAACAAAGTTTCAACCAAGACCGCGTTTACCACTCCATGTGACATATGGTATGGGAAGAGACCATCTCTTAAACGAGTTAAGATTTGGGGTTGTCCGGCTTTTGTTAAAAAGCAGAATCCAGACAAACTCGAGACACGATCGGTCAAATGTATAGTGTGGGATATCCGAAACATTCATTTATGTATCTTTTCTACCACAAGGAGGAACAAAAGGTGTTTGTTTCTCAACATGCCACATTTTTAGAAAATGAGATTTTTCCAAATGATATTGATGGCAATGTGGTAGATCTAGAAAAGGTTCTAGAAACACAAGTTACAAATGACGACTTGGTTGAACCTGATGTTGCAACAGAACCTGATGAACCTCAGCCAGTCCATAGATCTGGTAGGCTTTCTCGCCCACCGGAGAGATACTACAGTTTTCTCGTTGATGGTGATGGATAAGACTGCATCATGGATGATGATGACCCTACCAGTTTTCAGCAAGCTATCACGAGTGGTGACTCTGTGAAGTGGCTGGATGCCATGAGATCCGAAATGGAGTCTATGTACACCAACAAAGTATGGACTTTGGATGTCGTACCTTCTGGGGTAAAACCCGTACGGTGCAAATGGATCTTTAAGAGAAAGATCGGTGTAGATGGGCAGGTGGAGACCTATAAGGCAAGGCTTGTGGCGAAAGAATTTCGACAAAGACTAGGACTGGACTATGATGAAACCTTTTCTCCTGTAGCCATGCTTAAATCCATTCGGATCCTACTTGCTATTTCTACTCACTACGACTATGAAATCTGGAAGATGGACGTTAAAACTGCTTTTCTAAATGGTCATTTAGAAGAATGCATTTATATGGATCAGCCAGAGGTCTTCATCGATAGTGGGAGCAGCGGGAAACCATGTAGGCTGTTTAAATCCATTTATGGATTAAAGCAGGCATCACGGAGTTGGAACATCTGTTTTGATGATGTTATCAAAGAGTTTGATTTCGTCAAAAATCCAAATGAACCTTGTGTTTATAAGAAGATTGTAGGAAGTACTGTCACATTCCTCGTATTGTACGTGGATGACATTCTTCTGATAGGAAACGATGTTCCTATGCTACAATCGGTCAAACTGTTCTTATCATAAAGGTTCTTCATGAAGGACCTGGGTGATGCCTCGTACATATTGGGCATGAAGATCTATAGGGATATATCTAAACGGTTTTTGGGATTGTCCCAAACCAGATACATTAACACCATCCTAAAGAGATTTAGTATGGAAGACTCCAAGATGGGTGCCTTACCTGCTAGTCATGGAGTCACTCTCTCCAAGGACTTTTGCCCAAAGACTGATGAAGAGAGAGCCCTCATGAGCATTATACCCTACGCTTCTGCTGTAGGATCTATAATGTATGCGATGTTATGTACACTCCATGATGTAGCTTATGCACTGGGTGTAGTAAGCAGGTATCAATCCAACCCAGGGGAGAATCACTGGACAGTTGTGAAGAACATTCTTAAGTACTTACGAAGGACTAAAGAAATGTTCTTGGTGTATGGTAACGGAGATCTCCAAATGGAGGTCTTTACCGATTCGAGCTTCCAGAGTGATAAGGATAACATCAAATCTATCTCAGAGTTTGTCTTTACCCTTAATGGAGAGGCGGTGTGTTGGAAGAGTTCCAAACGTGATACCGTTGCAGACTCCATGATGGAAGCTGAGTATATTGCTGCAAATGATACTGCCAAGGAAGCCGTCTCGATGAGGAAGTTCATCTCGGAGATAGGAGTAGTTCCGACCATTATTGATCCAATACCGTTGTATTGTGATAATAATAGGGCTATGGCGTTAGCCAAAGAGCCCAGGTCCCATCAGCGATCCAAACACATCCTTAGGCGATATCATTTGATCCGGGAGATAGTTGATCGCCGCAAGATCGAGATTCGGAGAGTAGATACAAAAGATAACACCGTGGATCCACTCACCAAGGCCATCCCTCTGCTGCAGCATGAGCGACTTTTTGAGATGTTGGGTATGAGGTACGCCAATAATTGGCCTTAGTGAAAGTTGGAGATTGTTGGATATATGTATGCCTTAGAGGCCATTATATGATAGTGTATGTACCGGTATGTGTGTGTGTGTGTATGTGTGTGTGTGTGTATTCAGGGGACATTCTTGCTCGACATGATAGTATGCTATCTGGTTGTACTTTATCTTGACATGTTCATTTGATCATGCTTTCACTCATTTGGTACATGTTGATATAACTCTTAGGATATGCTTGATTACTGAAATTATGATGCGAATCATACTAGTGGGACATGTGTAGTTTATGAGCATATCCTTGAAATGTTCCTAGTCGTGGGTGTATCGAGACGGGGCACCGATATCACTTGAGTAGACTAGCGTATACGTTGCTTGTCCCATATGATGGGCGATAGATGATCCCATATCCATTGGTGTTTTGACACCAAAGATCGTATGCGGGTACTCAGTGAGACTGGGTAAACTGAACGGACTCGCCGAGAACTCCTATGTGGTATTATATCTATCGTCGGATAGCAGTTCTCAGGTGACACCGGTACATATTAGTCTGTAGACCCGAGATCGTCATAGAGTCTTGTGTGTCCTCCCACTGTATTTTTATCTCCACCCTACCACGGTTCTACCGAGTCATGCAAATAGGTGGATTTTGGGTACAGTCCCGAGACACATGGAGGCAATGAGCGATAGGAAGGGTTTCGTCTCTCCCGGTATTGAGGGTTGTTGTTGCGCTATGTACGATTGGCTATAACAGAAAGTCCCTGGCCAGGGCTGCTGAGATTTATTGATAAGTGTTATCAGTGGTTTCTCGATCTATTATTAGCCATATACCGGCATAACTTATTGGGTTAATGGGGTCAACGATACCACCTTTAGACTTGATATGCAGCACATTTGACGAAGAGATCGGACTGTACGGTAAGTGTTACCAGTTGGCTCGACGGGAGTTTTAGCAGGTTCGCTTGTGTTTCTTCTGATCGCTCAATACCTGGGAGCCGTTACGTACAGCTTGTGCCACTGACGGTTTATGGGCATGTGATGTGATTACTGCCTGCTGCTAGCGTATTGATGAGTCTTAGAGTCCCACAAAGGGGTCTCCTAGCTCATGCGAAACGATGTGGGGTGCATATGAGATATGCGCGGGAGCTCGATTAAATGCGAGTAGTTGATACCGTATTTTAATCGGTCGTTTACTATTGGAAGAGTCGTATGTGATATGACCGGGTTATTAAATCAAGTGTTGATTTAATATTAAGTCCATCGGCTCATTTATTAAAACCTATTTCTTTATGATGCATGCATGAGTGCATGTATATGTTGATATGGATGCACACATGCAAGCATACATGTATCATGGTTGATGATACATTGGTGGCGGCAATGTAAGACTCACATGGTAACATATTTATATATTTTGTTTATTTGAGAAAAGCAAAAAGGCAACAAAATCAAGGTTGGCTATTCAACTCTTTTGAGTTGACCAAAGTCAATGGTTTCATTTGCCCATGGTTTTGCTTAACCTTAAGTCACAAAATATCTAGATTTTTGTAACCAAAGTTTAGCATGACATAATTCTAACTCACTTGGATTATGTTGCATTATTCTCTTGAGTCAAGTTTAGCCATCTCCTTCTTCTTCTCTCTCCTTCAAGCTCTCTAGGGTTTAAAAAGAAAGAGAAGAAATTAAAAAGAAAAGGTTTTTAAGAGAGATCCAAACCCACATCATCAATCTATACTAGTCTAGCCCATTAGTATAGGTTGTTTGCTCAACTTCTTCATAGTTCAAGTGAAGCTAGGAGCTTGAGCAAAGGGACTTCGTGGTGGATCATCGTGGACTTGGAAGGACTCAAGCGAAATGGTTCAAACCCTACTCGATCCAAGGAGTCAAAGAGGAGGTCTACAAAGGTTGTATTTCTCCCCACTTAGTGATAGACACTACTTAGTATGTGATACTATAGATTGTTACTCTATTTTTCTAGTTTGATTTAAGGTTGGTATTGTTTACCACCCCCTAAAATTTTAATATGGAATGTGTGATACAACCCAAAATATAGGATGGTGCTAGAGAATCCCTACAGTGGTATCAGAGCAAAGCTAGAAATTTAGACGATGTTAGATTAATTACGAAATCGAAACAACTCCGAAATAACGAATTTTTGGAACCCTGAATATTGCTCTCTGTTGATTTTAAAACGGGCTCGAAAAATTTTTTTAGCAACTCCAGAAGTTTGTATGCGATGCACTGAGAACACCAGAGAAAAACGAGTGAATTCAACCGGTTTTGAACCGGCCACACTCCCTAAAAATCTGGCCAGGCCGGCCCCCTTGCTCCAGAAATGTCTCGTTTTGCTCTGGTGCTCTGGTCTGTAGATTTTGGGGTTTCAGGTGTTGTTTGTTTAGCCCAAAATTTCATGTGATGTTAATTTTGCTTAGTGGATAATTCGGAGTATTTCGTAGTTGTAATTTTAACATTGTTTTGGTAACTTGGATGACGTTAAACAGTTCCAACGAATATCACACACCACCTCATTACCCTCGATGGAAATTTTCCAAGTGTTGGAATTTCCTACGTTAAATATATTTGAATGTTCATTCAAGTAACCCTATGGACCCTCTAGAGGGACAAAACCCTAACTCGATTCTATGATCATGGAACCGCGACTAAACCTTAGGGTTTGCCGTAGTCCTGTGGCGCCATAGGTAAGGCAAGGGTTTACCCTTCTACGGTTGGTCTATAGACATCGTGGCACGTTTTTGGGTATTTTAGTTTTGCTCAAGTGTTGAGCTCTCGGGGCAATTTATGGGTGTTTGGTGACTCGATCGAAACGTTTAACATTGTCTAAATATTTGTGAATGTGATATAATAATTGGAATCTACACTAATTAGTTTTATGAAAAGTAATTAGTTGCGTGTAAATATAATATTTTGGGCTCGGTAGAATCGGGAATCTTGTTGAATTACCCGGCTTCTTTTGAAAAGGTGTTTTCATAGTTCATACCTAAATATAAGATTTGCATTGTTAGGCATGAAATCCTGAATATGTGATATTCCGGGTTTATGATATCTAAAGGCAGTGTTGATTCCAATTGTTGTAGTTTTTCACTTTCTTTTTCTGCGACCATAAGTGTAGTATGTGGTGTATCGCCGGTTTCGTTGCTATACATCAACGACAATTGGGGTACGCATACTTGCATACGTTGATGATATATGATATTATGTGTTGCTGAGATATGATGTACAGGATCGTCGTGAATGAATGGCCGGGGTTTTTATGTGAGATGAGAGTTTTTCTTTTCATTCATGTAAAATTAATTGTATGCAATATTCTTTTATTGGGGCACTTCCGGGTTGTGAATGATGTCACCATTGTTGTATATTATTTACTTTTCCGCATTAGGATAGACCCAAGGAGGGGAGCACAAGTGACCGGGTTCTAGGGTTCAGTGGGAGGCCATCACGAGGAGTCGAGACCGGGTCTCCTAAACTCTAGAATTTGTAGGGTCATTTGCCACTCTCGTAGGGGTCTTGGGTGTGGGCTTGGCTATTCATCACGACCGTGGAATCCGTATTTTCTATTGTTGGCTAAATACAAAATACAGACCTCCTAGTATATTCTGTATTTTCATATATGTGCTTTTACTGTTGATATTCTGTGATGCGATCATTTTATATGTTGAGACGAATGGTGTATTATATATATGATATATAATAAACGTTGCTTATATTTTGCATCCGCGCTAGTCACGCCCCGCTATGCCGTTAGTTAAGTAACCTAACGGTACATGACGGGACATTGTGGCGAATGCTGATGGGATAAGCGTACGTTCTATTTTCGTTTCTTTTCTGTAATGGCTTAAGGACTCAAATGATGGGACTACATTAATAAGATTAATGTAAATAAAAAGATATTGTAGACTCAGATTTAAAACCTACTCGGCTTTTTGTGAAAAAGAAAGTTTTCAAATTGCAGAGCTTAAGCCACTACTTTTAAAACCATTGGATTCTACAACGATATCAATTTCAAAGCATTAAATGTTTTCTTAAAAACTATTCGCAACCCTCCGTCATTTTAGAAAGTAGAGTACTTAGTATTCATGCTACATATGTTTACTTTAGCCAAGACGTAGTGTACGGTAGCTAAGTGATGTCTTCCTACACAGCAGATGATGCGATTAATTAGGATAGTCACATGATTATGTTGATTATAGACAAGGGTCATGTGAGTGGGTCTAATTAATCATGAAATGATGGATAGAACTTGACTAGTACTTATGATATGTTGACCATAGCCAAGGTCATGTGTTAGGGGTAAAAACCATATCGGGAGTCTCAAGAGTTGAAATTTGCAATGAGATTGCATACTTTCTATATGATAGTAGGATCTCGATCCCACTGTGAGCAATAGTGGCTCCTGGGAGAGTTTTGCATTTTATAATTAGCTAACTCATTAGGTGTATAGAAAGGTGTCAACGGGGCTACGCCTATAGGAAAATGAGGTTTATTTAAATTAGGTCCGTGCGAAAGCACGGGTACCTCCCTCAGAAGTACTGGCACTGGCCTGGCTGAACGGTTAGCGAAGTTGTAGAATGTAATTAATCCTGGCTAATTTTTTCCTTTTAAGGTTTGAAGGAAAATTTGATAAAAGCAGTGAGAGACATCGATTAGATAAGATAAATAACTAATCTGATCTTTGCAAGAGCTTTCACCGAGTGTATTCTTTTCTCTCTCTTAATGGCAAATAACCATGACTGGACTTAAACTACTATTAGAGAAAAATAAGCTAAATGGGCCGAACTATAAAGATTGGCTGAGGAACATTAACATTGCTCTCACATATGATAAAGTATCATATGTCCTCACTGCCTCAGCCCCGCCCAGCCCAGCCCAGACCCTGAATCTTATGTTGCGGATCGGGAGATCCGCAAAACGTGGGATATTGACTGTGCCACTGCCAAATGCCTCGCGCTTGCATCGATGGACAATACACATCAAAAGCAGCACGAGAAGATGGATGTTCAATCCATCTTTCTCCATACAAAAGATATGTATGTGGAGTAAGCTTGTATCCTTCGATACGAAGCGTCTCGAAAGCTGTTTCAGATGCGGATGGCTCCTGGCAAACCAGTAGGCGATCATGTTTTGAAGATGATAGCTCTTATTGAAGAGCTTGAGGGGCTCAGATGGACAATGGAGAATGAACAGTATATTGATATTGTTCTACAGTCTCTTCTCTCTGCCTTTGCTCCATTCATAGTGAACTTCAACATGCATGGCATGGAGAAATCACTGCCCGAACTTCTTAATATGTTGAGAAATGCGGAGAGCACGTTTAAAGCGACGTCCCCCTCTCTGATTGTTGGACAATCTTCCTCTTCCGTCTTGAAAGCCAAGACCAAGAGAAAGAATAAGAAGAAATCCACCAAAACGAGAGGTGGAATCAAAAAGGCAAAGGGGAAAGACAAATTCAATGCTGCGGAGTCGGGAAAAAGAGAATGTTTCTTTTGCAAGAAGACGGGGCACTGGAAGCGGAACTGTAATGAGTACCTTGGTCTCAAGAAAAGGAAGCATGGTGATGCTTCAGCTTCAGGTGTGTTCGTCACTCCTGGATATTGGATACCGGTTCAGGTTCTCATATCTGCAATTCTGTGCAAGGGTTGAGAAATAGCAGAGTTTTGAAGACCGGTGATCGTACTCTCCGAGTTGGAAATGGTTCCAATGTACATGCAGTTTCAGTGGGAGAGTATCATCTGGGGTTGCCATCTGGTTGTATATTGGTTTTGAACTCATGTTATTTTGTACCAAGCATGCTTTGTAATATAATATCCGTTTCTTTGTTAGACAATGAAGAATATCATTTTGTATTGCAGCATAATATTATGAACATTAAACTAAATCAAGAGTTGATTGGTTCTGGTACACTTAATAACGGGACATACGTTTTTAATCAACACACAGTTTTCAACATACAACACACAAATAAAAGAAAGTTTTCAGATATAAATGAACCTTTTCTTTGGCATTGTAGACTTGGTCATATTAATGAAACAAGACTAAACATGCTTCTTAAAGATGGATATTTAAATTCTTTTGAGTATAAATCTTATGCGACTTGTCAGTCTTGTATCAAAGGGAAAATGACCAAAACTCCGTTTACTAGACACAGAGAAAGAGCTACTGAGCTCTTGGGCCTCATACATAATGATGTATGTAGGCCAATGTCTACACATGCGAGAGGCGGTTTTTCCTACTTCATAACTTTTACTGATGATTTCTCAAGATTCGGTCATGTGTTTTTGTTAAAGCATAAGTCTGAAGTTTTCGAGAAATTCAAGGAGTACAAACTTGAAGTAGAAAAACAAACTGGAATGAGCATCAAAATACTTCGATCAGATCGAGATAGAGAGTATCTTAGTACAGAGTTTTCGAACTTCCTAAAAGAGAATGGGATTCTTTCTCAGCTCACTCCCCCTTACACACCACAGCACAACGGTGTGTCAGAGCGGCGGAATCATACCCTATTAGATATGGTACGATCCATGATGAGTGATATTGACTTGCCTATCTCCATTTGGGGGCATGCATTGGAGACTGCAGCTTTTCTGTTGAACAAAGTTCTAACCAAGACCTTATCTACCACTCCACGTGAGATATGGTATGGGAAGAGACCATCTCTTAAACGAGTTAAGATTTGGGGTTGTCCGGCTTTTGTTAAAAAGCAGAATCCAGACAAACTCGAGACACGATCGGTCAAGTGTATATATGTGGGATATCCGAAACATTCGTTTGTGTATATTTTCTACCACAAGGAGGAACAAAAGGTGTTTGTTTCTCAAAATGCCACATTTTTAGAAAATGAGATTTTTCCAAATGATATTGATGGCAATGCGGTAGATCTAGAAAAGGTTCTAGAAACACAAGTTACAAATGACGACTTGGTTGAACCTGATATTGCAACAGAACCTGATGAACCTTAGCCACTCCGTAGATCTGGTAGGACTTCTCGCCCACCTGAGAGATACTACAGTTTTATCGTTGATGGTGATGGAGAAGACTGCATCATGGATGATGATGACCCTACCAGTTTTCAGCAAGCTATCATGAGTGGTGACTCTGTGAAGTGGCCGGATGCCATGAGATCCGAAATGGAGTCTATGTACACCAACAAAGTATGGACTTTGGATGTTGTACCCTCTGGGATAAAACCCGTAGGGTGCAAATAGATCTTTAAGAGAAAGATCGGTGTAGATGCAGGTGGAGATCTATAAGGTAAGGCTTGTGGCGAAAGGATTTCGACAAAGACTAGGACTGGACTATGACGAAACCTTTTCTCCTGTAGCTATGCTTAAATCCATTCGGATCCTACTTGCCATTGCTGCTCACTACGACTGGCAGATAGACGTTAAAACTGCTTTTCTAAATCGTGATTTTGAAGAATGCATTTATATGGATCAGCCAGAGGGCTTCATCGATAGTGGGAGCAGCGAGAAAGCATGTAGGTTGCTTAAATCCATTTATGGATTAAAGCAGGCATCACGGAGTTGGAACATCTATTTTGATGATGTTATCAAAGAGTTTGATTTCGTCAAAAATCCAGATGAACCTTGTGTTTATAAGAAGATTGTAGGAAGTACTGTCATATTCCTCGTATTCTACGTGGATGACATTCTTCTGATAGGAAACGATGTTCCTATGCTACAATCGGTCAAACTGTTCTTATGACAAAGGTTCTCTATGAAGGACCTGGGTAATACCTCGTACATATTGGGCATGAAGATCTATAGGGATAGATCTAAACGGTTTTTGGGATTGTCCCAAACCAGATACATTAACACCATCCTAAGGAGAGATTTAGTATGGAAGACTCCAAGCTGGGTGCCTTACCTGCTAGTCATGGAGTCACTCTCTCCAAGGACTTTTGCCCAAAGACTGATGAATGGAGAGCCCGCATGAGCATTATAGCCTACGCTTCTCCTGTAGGATCTATAATGTATGCGATATTATGTACACGCCATGATGTAGCTTATGCACTGGGTGTAGTAAACAGGTATCAATCCAACCCAGGGGAGAATCACTGGACAGCTGTGAAGAACATTCTTAAGTACTTACGAAGGACTAAAGAAATGTTCCTGGTGTATGGTAACGGAGTTCTCCAAATGGAGGCCTTTACTGATTCGAGCTTCTAGAGTGATAAGGATGACAGCAAATCTATCTCAGGGTTTGTCTTTACCATCAATGGAGAGGCGGTGTGTTGGAAGAGTTCCAAACAGGATAACGTTGCAGACTCTACGATGGAAGCTGAGTATATTGCCGCAAATGATGCTGCCAAAGAAGCCGTTTCGATGAGGAAGTTCATCTCGGAGCTAGGAGTAGTTCCGACCATTATTGATCCAATACCATTGTATTGTGATAATAATGGGGTTATGGCGTTAGCCAAAGAGGCCAGGTCCCATCAGCGATCCGGCCACATTCTCAGGCGATATCATCTGATCCGGAAGATAGTTGATCGCCGCGAGATCGAGATTTGGAGAGTAGATACAAAAGATAACACCGCGGATCCACTCACCAAGGCCATCCCTCTGCCCCAACATGAGCGACTTTTTGAGATGTTGGGTATGAGATACGCCTATAATTGGCCTTAGTGCAAGTAGGAGATTGTTGGATATATGTATGCCCTATAGGCCATTATATGATAGTGTATGTACCGGTATGTGTGTGTGTGTGTGTGTGTGTGTGTGTGTGTGTAGAGAGAGAGAGAGAGATATTCAGGGGACATTCTTACTCGACATGATAGTATACTATCTGGTTGTACTTTATCTTGACATGTTCATTTGATCGTGCTTTCACTCATTTGGTACATGTTGATATAGCGATTAGGATATGTTTGACTACTGAGATTATGATGTGGATCATACTAGTGGGACACGTGTAGTTTATGAGAATATCCTTGAAATGTTCCTAGTCGTGGGTGTATCGAGACGGGGCATCGATATCACCAGAGTAGACTAGCGTATACATTGCTTGTCCCATATGATGGGCGATGGATGATCCCATATCCATTGGTGTGGTGACACCAAAGATCGTATGCGGGTGCTCAGTGAGACAGGGTACACTGAATGGACTCGTCGAGAACTCCTATGTTGTATTATATCTATCATCGGATAGCAGTTCTCAGGTGACACTGGTACAGATTAGTCTGTAGACCCGAGATCGTCATAGAGTCTTGTGTGTCCTCCTACTGTATTTTGATCTCCGTCCTACCACGGCTCTACTGAGTCGTGCAAACAGGTGGATTTTGGGTACAGTCCCGAGGCACATGGAGGCAATGAGCGTTAAGAGGGGTTTCGTCTCTCCCGGTATTGAGGGTTGTTGTTGCGCTATGTACGATTGGCTATAACAGGAAGTCCCTGGTCAGGGCTGCTGAGATTTACTGATAAGTGTTATCAGTAGTTTCTTGATATGTTATTAGCCATATACCGGCATAACTTATTGGGTTAATAGGGTCGACGATACCACCCTTAGACTTGATAAGCAGCATATTTTACGAAGAGACCGGACTGTACGGTAAGTGTTACCAGTTGGCTCGACGGGAGTTTTAGCAGGTTCGTTTGTGTTTCTTTTGATCGCTCAATATCTGGGAGCCGTTACGTACAGCTTGTGCCACTGACGGTTTGTGGGCATGTGATGTGATCACTGCCTACTGCTAGCGTATTGACGAGTCTTAGAGCCCCACAAAGGGGTCTCCTAGCTCAGACGAAACGATGTGGGGTGCATATGAGATATGGGCGGGAGCTCGATTAAATGCTAGTGGTTGATATCGTATTTTAATCGGGCGTTTATTATTGGACGGGTCGTATGTGATATGACCGGGTTATTAAATGAAGTGTTAATTGTTTGTTTAGCCCAAAATTTCATGTGATGTTAATTTTGCTTACGGGCTAATTCGGAGTATTTCGTAGTCTTAATTTTAACATTGTTTTGGTAACTTGGACGACGTTAAACAGTTCGAACGAACATCACACACCACCTCATTACCCTCGCTGGAAATTTTCCAAGTGTTGGAATTTCCTAAGTTAAATATATTTGAATGTTCATGCAAGTAACCCTATGGACCCTCTAGAGGAACACAACCATAACTCGATTCTATGACCATGAAACCGCGGCTAAACCTTAGGGTTTGTCATAGTCTTATGGTGCCATAGGTGAGGCATGGGTTGACCCTTCTACGGTCGGTCCATAGACATTGGGGCACGTTTTTGGGTCTTTCAGTTTTGCTCAAGTGTTGAGCTCTCGGGGCAATTTTTGGGTGTTTGGTGACTCGATCGAAACGTTTAACATTTTCTAGATATTTGTGAATGTGATACAATAATTGGAATCTACACTAATTAGTTTTGTGAAAAGTAATGAGTTGCGTGTAAATCTAATATTTTGGCCTCGCTAGAATCGGGAATCTTGTTGAATTACCCGGCTTCTTTTGAAAAGGTGTTTTCATGGTTGAGACCTAAATATAAGATTTGCATTGTTAGGCATGAAATCCTAAATATGTGATATTCCGAGTTTATGATGTCTAAAGGCAGTGTTGATTCCAATTGTTGTAGTTTTTCACTTTCTTTTTCTGCGACCATAAGTGCAGTATGAGGTGTATCGCCGGTTTCGTTACTATACATCAACGACAATTGGGGTACGCATACTTACTTACGTTGATGATATATGATATTATGTGTTGCTGAGATATGATGTACATGATCGTCGTGAATGAATGGCCGGGGGTTTTATGTGAGATGAAAGTTTTTCTTTTCATTCATATAAAATTAATTGTATGCAATATTCTTTTATTAGGGCACTTCTGAGTTGAGGATGATGTCACCATTGTTGCATATTATTTACTTTTCCGTATTATGATAGACCCAAGGAGGGGAGCACAAGTGACCGGGTTCTTGGGTTCAGTGGGAGGCCATCTCGAGGAGTCGAGACCGGGTCTCCTAAACTCTAGAATTGGTAGGGTCACTTGCCGCTCTCGTAGGGGTCTAGGGATGTGGGCTTGGCTATTCATCACAACCGTGGAATCCTTATTTTCTATTGTTAGCTAAATACAAAATACGGACCTCCTAGTATATCCTGTATTTTCATATATGTGCTTTTGCTGTTGATATTCTGTGATGTGATCACTTTATATGTTAAGACGAATAGTGTATTATATATATGATATATAATAAACGTTACTTATGTTTTGCATCCGCGCTAGTCCCGCCCCGCTATACCATTAGTTAAGTAACCTAACGATACATAACGGGACATTATGGCGAATGCGGATTGTTCCCCCAATCAGAGCAAGGCTCTGTTTGAATTTTGAAAATTCAAATTTTTGAAGCAACGCTTCAGATCCCGTACGCTGCGCGCAACGCGCCACGTGTCAGAAGTTGACACGGCAGCACAACGCCCAAGGCAGTGCGTCCGATCAGAGCAAGGCTCTTTAAAAAACAAAAGCAACGCTCAGTTGCGCAAGCGCACCGCTGCGCGACACGTGTCTGCGCAGTTGCGCGAACACTGTTGCGCAAGCGCACCGCTGCGCGACACGTGTCTGCGCAGTTGCGCAAGCACGACTGCGCAAGCGCACCGCTGCGCGACACGTGTCTGCGCAGTTGCGCAAACACTGTTGCGCAAGTGCACCGCTGCGCGACACGTGTCTGCGCAGTTGCGCAAGCTCTTCATTGTGCGACACGTGTCACTCACTGGGGGAGTTGCGCAAAACAGAATAAATCTTGTTGAAACAAGAAGATTTTCTTATATAAGGTAGGGGCCTTTGGATCAAAGATCCAACGGTGGGGAAAATTTCCCAAATCACTCAGAGAAAGATCTCTGTAACAAATTTAACTAATTTGTGAGCACTATAAAAAGGACCCCAGACCTCATTTCAAAGGCATCAAGATCTTGCTAAAAAAAGGGAGAAAGAGGACTCTGAAGAACTCCTCAAGAATAAAAAAAAAAGGTAAAAACCTTTGAAAAAAGAGAAATTTCTCTTAGGAACAAGATCATGGATCCTTAACAAATAAATAAAAAAAATAGTGCCTTGCACTTGTTATGAACCTTTGGTTCTCTGAAACAAGGAAAAACTTGTTTAGATCAAGGGATCAAAAAGTGCTTTGCACTTCTGTTTTGAATCTAAAAAGATTTTTAGTGCTCTGCACAAATGCAATGCATTTCCTAAAAGGGCCAGGCCCAAATTAAAAAGACCTAATGGGCTTAATTAAATTGCAGTGCAATAAAAGGGGCAGAGCCCAAACAAAATAGATGCTCTGCATCATTTATAAAAGGGCAGAGCCCAAACAAAACAAAAATAATGCAGTTCATTATTTAAAAAAGGGACAAAGCCCTAACTCAGGTCTAATAGACCAAAGACCAATAAAAATGTTGAACATCCAACTGGACTTAGCCCAGTCATGGCCATAAGTCCTAAATTAAATTGACTGAGCACGACTCCTCTTTTAAATTAATTTATGTCCGGTTCGAGGGTACATCTCCGAACTCCTCTGACACCTATCGTTGTAATCCTTCAACGACGTCAGAGAGGTGACGGGTCCCAACGACCACACACCCATATGGACTGCGGGGTCCTTAAACTCGTGGACCGAAACGTCCTTAAACTAATATCGGACCGAAACGTCCATAAACTAATATCGGACCGAAACGTCCTTAAACTAATATCGGACCGAAACGTCCTTAAACTAACGATGGACCGGACGTCCCTAAACTAATATTGGACCGGAACGTCCCTAAACTAATATCGGACCACCACGTCCCTAAAACTGGCGATGGACCGGAACGTTCTTAAACTAATATTGGACCACCACGTCCCTAAATTGGCGATGGACCGAAACGTCCTTAAACTAATGTTGGACCGAAACGTCCTTAAACTAATATCAGACCGAGACGTCCCTAAACTAATATCGGACCGAGACGTCCCTAAACTAATATCGGACCACCACGTCCATAAACTGGAATATGGACCACCACGTCCCTAAACTGGCGATGGACCACCACGTCCCTAAACTGGAAAATGAACCACTACGTCCCTAAACTGGAACAATAGAGCCTCCAAATGCTCTTTTGCCGGATCTAAACGGTCCCGTTTAAGTTGATCTTAGCCCCAAATACGGCTAACGTAACCTTAGACATTTAAATGAATGATAAAACTCCAAATCAACTTTGGTTCAAAGGTACATCTCTGAACTCCTCTGACACCTGTCGTTGTAATCCTTCAACGACGTCAGAGAGGTGACGAGTCCTGGCGACCATATATTAAATGAATCACTACGTTAAGTAGATCTTAGTCTAAAACAGGACTAACGTATCCTTAATGAACGTTTAAGTTGATCTTAGCCGCAACGCGACTAATGTATCCTTAAACTAAAAACACTAAACCCAAATCTAAGTAAATACGGATTTGTACTAATCCACGTCCTACGGGCGACGGCATTACTCAGTCTCCGTATACAATCCACGGGCAACCACAAACAAAACAAACACACACGACACGAAGTGAAATTCTGGAGAAGGAGAAAGTTGTTACTGCGATGCGGTAGCGTAATTAACTGCAGGGGCTTGCGCCTGCAGGGAAGAGCGTCCCCACAATCAAAAACCCCTCACCCTGAGGGGGAATCTGACGAAGTCTGCTACATCGGCCGCATCCGTCTAAACTTCCGATACACGGTGCCATAAATCAACTTGGCATCTTCGGAGGGGTAGACGGATAAAACCAAATAGCATCTGCCCCGAATCTCAGACAAGACGCAAAGTCTAGGCCGTCTTTCGGAGGGGAACAGATTCTGGCACGCCCGGTGGGACCTCTTCCTCTTTCCACTCCACACTTCGTGTGTTGTCTTCGCGAACCAATCGCGGTTTGTTAACGGTTGCCTTTGGATTTCCAAGTTACTAAGATTTGGTCTTTTGTCTGACGCAGAACTCAAGATTCAATGGCCTTCAACTGCACCAACTGCTCGAAGTGCCACTGCAACGGATGCTCCACCTCCCCCGGAGGTGTAGCATATGGGCCCCGAGCGGCTTCCTTCCTCACTCTGCCAGTAGACCAGGTGACCCAAGCCACCACTGGCTTATTCTTCGGAACCATGATCCCACCGACAAGCTGCTCTATGTCAATACTTGCACCGGAGGTGAACAAGAAGTCGGTCTTCGACCAGCTCACTGCCACGACGGCCCCTGTCAACGGGTCGCCCGCTACCAAACCGACAGCCTCTGTTTTCACCAGGCTAAATTAGAACTCTAAATTGGCTGTCCCAAAGAGGGCAACGACCGCTGTTCCGGAAGTCGTTAAGGCGGCTTCTCCCGCCAAAGAGCCAGTCTTTTCAAGACTGATGATTCCTGCCCCTGCACGAAGATCTGTCTTTTACAGATTGGATATTACCCCGCAAGGAACAACCTCAGTCTTTAAGAGGTTATCACCGGCGGTGCCTCATTCAGACAGGGGGCAAAAAGAAGTTCTCTCTATCTCTGAGCCAATCCCAACGGCTCGTCGTGCTCGACGTCGTCATTGGCAACGAGTGAGGAAGGCAGGGGGCAACTCCCCCTCAGGGCCAACTCCACCGGCTCCAGTGGTGGAAGTCAACGCTGCTGTTCCAACCGGGAACAGCTTTGAACTGCTGAGGAGGGTACGTAAAAATTCTCCAACCGCTACACTGAAAAGATCTCCTCCGCCTGCGGAGAGAGCTCCGGAGACAAAACAAGAACAGCCCCCTCAACGGCTGTCTTCAAGGATTTATAAAGTTTGGCGAAGGGTTCAAGACTCTGTGATTGACCCAGGTCACTTTCGTCGCCAGAAAAAGGTGAAGGTGGAAAAAGACAAGGATTGTCCCATTAAACAGCAGGGGACAGCAGCTGCTAGGGTGTCCCCTTCAATGGTTCCTTCAACCTCAACGGCCCACAAAAGAAGGAGGCTAGAGAAAACCCCCGCGTCAGCGGCAAAAGTTAAAAATGGTAAACCTAAACGCCCCAAGTCAGGGGGCATAACAGTTCATACGGTTTACATGGCATTGGGAAAAGAAGACAGCCGTACATCCACGGGTCATAGACCGCTTACACGGTCAGTAACCAAGGCTCAGGAGCAGCAACAGAAGCTCCAGGAAATGATGAACGCTATGGCCGCACTTACAGGGCCGAAAGAAACCCCGGAAACATCCTCAGAAGAACGTCAAGAACAAGAAACGGACGCCGAATTCCTTCGGCGCGTGCTAGAAAAGAAAGATAAAGAAGCTGCGGAGCAGGCATCTAACATAAAGAAAATGGCCCACCTGTTCCAGGATATGGTGGGTATGATGATTCAACAAGATCCACCTGCTGAAGATCCCCCGATCATTCTTGAAGACGATAGGGGAGAGACATCGAATCCTCCACCGGCTCTATCCACAGCTAAAGAGGATACCATATCAAAAGCTGATTTGGATGAATACATCGCCCAGCAAATACGGGTGCATCAGGCGACTGAAGCAGCCGGTCAGGTCGTAAAAACGGGGCGGCCATATCCGGGTTGGTACGATCAGATTAAGTACCCGTCAGGCTATACAATTCCTAAGTTCCATGTCTACAAGGGGACGGGCAATCCTCATCAGCATGTTGCCCAGTTCAGGGCACTCTGCGGCAACACCGGCGGTGACGACAAGCTGTTGCTTCGCCAGTTTGTTGGAAGCTTATCAGATACGGCGTTCGAGTGGTATTCTGAACTCCCAAACGACTCTATTAAAACCTTCGCGGAGATGGAGCTGCTGTTTACTCAACGTTTTGCAAGTGCCAGTGAGCGTACCCCGATGACGGCACTGATATACGCCAGGGTAAAACCCGGCGAGACGTGGGTTCAATACGCTATACGATGGCGGAATTTATGGTCAAAGTGTGAGCAGCGCATTAAAGAAGCTCCCACAGTGGGTATGTTTGTGGGAACCCTCGATCAACAAGCAACCATCTCACAATTTATGATGTTTTTCAAGCCAACTACCATCCAGGCGTTGATTGACAAACTAGCGCAAATGGATCAAATGGGCCATAAACCTCCTCTTCCAAGGCCGGACTCCCGAAATGACAAAGGGAAGGGAAAAGCGATCGTCGTCGCTAATGCTCAACAACAACCAAGTGACTCGAAGCCAGTGGCTCGTCAAAATAATATGCGCCCGTACGTACCCCTTGAGGATAGGATGGGACGTCCTTATTCCTTTCCCCGCGATAAAACGAAGAGGTTATTCGAGCTGGCGTTGCGCAACAGACTCATAAATCTGCCGGATCCAAAATGTCCGTTGCAGCCAAGTGACGTCAACGAGCCCAACTACTGTCCTTATCATCGAGTACTAGGCCATCCGATCGAAGATTGCTACGTTTTCAAGAATTGGCTTGAAAACCAGTACCGACAGGGCAAGTTCGCGTTATCTGACAAATGGAAGGTGAATCCTCCGCAGCCCCACACCGCTAAGGGGACGAATACGCCGGGGGCAACATGCTCCGTCATTGAAGAAGCTCCTTGGGAGGTTGTATTATCAGCCAAGACAAAGAGAATGCTAAACGATCTTCAGGCGTGTCCAGCAATCAAGTGGAAGAACCCGTTGGAACCGCAGGTCATTGAAGGGATGTTGAAATTGCGTACAACTCCAAAGACTGATGGTGGTAGCTCAAACACTCACAACCAGCCGTCAAAATCTTCGAAAAGAAGAAGAAGAAGTCTAAGAAACACGTGAATCCTGGCGACAAGCGCACGGACTTACAAAAGCAAATTGACGCGCTAGATGAATACAACCAAAAGGCGCGGACTCCCATTACGCTCCAAGAGTTCCTCAATCACATCTTTCAAGAGGAAGACGAGGGAGAAAGTTCATCGGATGAATCCGAGGAAAATATAGCGAGCTGTCATATGATCTCCCATTCGACCACGAACGATGAAGAGACTTCTGACACTAAAACGCTGGGGGCAGATACCGAATCAAGAATTCCGGAGTTATCAGTCGAAATGATTGACGCGTTCCTTGACGAAGCTCGACTGAAAAGTAAAGCTGATCGAGAACGCGAAATGGCTATATTTGAAAGGGCCAAGCGCCGGCGACTTGATGAAAGAGCTGAGATAATCCCGCTGGAGAGAAATGCCTCCGCCGTTGACAAAAGCCAATTCAAGATGAGGAAAAGGTTCGCTAAGGCCATATCAATGGGCATGAAGCTACCATCCTCTGAAGGAAAAATTACTGGTGAAATAGAAATGCACCCCTCATTTTGCTTATATCATCAGACGGTTTCGCACCCCACTCAAGAATGCAAAGCTTTCGATAAATGGTGGCCAGGATATGTTGCTCGTCAACAACGCTTCAAGCAGGAAAAGCGTAAAACTCGTCGAGAGCAAAGAGATACGACCGAAGAGCTTAAAATAACTACCGGCGATTGTCGCATGGTTAACACTGCCGGGTCACAAGTGCCTACATTCGGGAGCGATTCTGATGAAGAGCTGGAACTCGCCCCTCTCTTTAAAGAGTCAACTTTGGGAAAAGAAGAAGAGCCAAAGGTTTGCGAAAATATCCAGCTACGCAATCGGACGTTACCTGAAAAGAATCTCGGACCCTTAAACAAGAAAGATAAAGGGAAAGAAAAGGTTTCTGAGGATATTACTTTAGATGACCAAGTTGCGGAAGAGCTAACCGCCAAGAATCCGCCGAAAAGAAATAAAGTGGACTACAATGTCTTGGCGCATCTGAGGAAGCTGCCCTCACAACTCAGCGTTCTTGATGCCCTGTTACTATCAAAAGAGGCGAGGGATTCTTTGATTAAAGCGCTACAAGATCCGGACCAGTTCCAATCCTTCCTGGCCGAGGAAAAGATGAAGGATGAGTTGGAAGAGGTGCACACGGCCGACGTTGCTTTTAGCGATGAAGACCTTCTCCTTGGGACGCGCGAACACAATCGCCCTCTCTATGTCTCAGGATACTGCCATGATATAAGATAGGCAAAATCCTGATCGATAATGGATCGTCTGTTAATCTTCTCAACGTGCGGGTGTTGAAAGAAATCTGCATGAGCGTCCAGCACCTTGCGCGGGACAAGATCACCATCTCCGGGTTCGACTCCCAATCGTCAAAGACTCTTGGATCTGTGATATTGACGTTACGCTTCAGGTTGCTCGTCACGGACATTAAGTTCCACGTCATAGACGCCAAGACATGCTACAACGCTTTGCTCGGCCGACCATGGTTACACGAGTACAACATCATCCCTTCTACACAACATCAGTGTATGAAGTATTTTAAGGATGGTTTCGAATATACCGTGACGGGAGAACTAAACCCGTTCTCTGTGAATGAGGTCCGCAAATACGAAGACGCCAAATACTTCTTACCGGATTTCGAAGACACGGAGAAGTGTCATAAGCCGGAGAACAAAACTAACGCAACCATCCCTGTCTTCGGCAGCGATACCGAGGAGGAGGAGGATATAGTTTATTTTGGTCCGCCCCGATACACCGAGCCGGGACCATCCGCCCCTTCACTGATCTTTGGTAGTGATTCAGAGGACGAAGTCCATGCTGTATTCCCTGCTCGGCTTTCAATACGAGCTTCTGCTGATGAAGAGCGAAGTCTGCAGATAGCCATGGTGCCGCTTGAACATTATAAAGGACTGGATGCACTCGACACCGGCAGCGTGGAAGAATTGCAGACATTTTATATCCCTCCCGGACAAAAAGGCGAGAGGGCAATCCTATTCTACCGTTCCGAAGAAACCAAGGTAAAAAAAGAAATCTGGCATGGCGCGGATTCTATGCTGGACAGACTTCAACCCATTCGTCTACCTAGATATTATACAGAAGGCTTGAAACGACTGTTAAAGCGCCAAGGGATACCCTTCGAACAGACTGTTAGGAAGGCCAAATTCTATGACAAGGTTTGGAACGTCTCCGGAACTCAACACAAGCTACCTAATGGGAGGATGGAGACGATCGGGCTCGGATACATCCGGTCAAAGAAACGAGAGCTATTAAACAGCTGCTATGTCATAAATGACTTCGATGAAGAAGCGGATGCTCAATGGGAGGACGCTAATCCTAAGCCGGTGAAAGTTCCAGATGCAAAGGAACCCAGTCCGTCGTTCGAGGAACAAATGGGCAAACTCATAAGGGAAGCGGGTCAAAAAGTCCGAGATGATCACAATCGTGGAATGGCAATCTATGAGAAAGCCAAAACGCAACGCCTCCTTCAACAGGCAGTAAAAGACGAAGATGCTGCCCCATGTCAACCTGATACAAAAAGGGCTCGACGCGGAGGCAGAAACAACTCGAAAGGCCAAAGAAGCGCTCAACAGCAACAAAGCAGGGCTAAGAAGCCACGCAAACGGGAATCGAGCGTTATTGATCTATCCCTCATGAAGAAAATGGGTCGAGCATACTCGTTTCCTCGAGAAAAGACGAAGAAGATACTCGATCTTGCTCTAAAGCATCAAATGCTTACATTGCCGGAGTCTAAACACCCCGAACAAGCAGGCGAAGCCTCACACCCGGACTATTGCTCTTACCATCGAGTGATAGGTCATTCTCTCGAAGATTGCTTCACCTTCAAGAATTGGGTCGAAGATCAGTATCAGCTTGGTAAATTCGCTCTGTCCGACAACTGGAGGGTAGCACCACCACAAAAGCACAAACCCAAGGCCACGAAAGAAAAACCAGTTCCACATTGGGACTGGAAGCGAATTCGTACCTGTCACATGATAACAATACTAAAAGGAGAACTCGAGAACATGGACAGTCTTCCTTGGTGCCTCGAAAACAGCAATGATGAGGTAATCTCAGAATTTCCCCCAGCTCCGAAAGAACTGGAGGATGGAATACATACCACTGCAGATAACCTCAAGAAAATCGAGTTGGGGACGGTAAACGATCCGCGACCGACATTCGTCAGTGAGCTGCTGTCTGAAGAGAGGGCGGCTGCGTTAAAGGACGTCCTTGTGCAGCATAAAGATTGCTTCGCATGGAACTATTCCGAGATGCCGGGACTAGATCCAGAAGTTGCTGTACATAGAATAGCAATATCCCCGAACATCAAGCCAGTCAAACAGGCGCTGAGAAGAATGCGACTCGAGCTTGAGATGAGCATCAATACCGAGGTCAAAAAGTTAATCGACTCTGGCTTCATCCAGGAAGTTCAATACCCTGAATGGATCGCCAACATCGTCCCAGTGATGAAGAAAAATGGGACAGTGCGCATATGTGTAGACTTCCGGGATCTTAATAAAGCTTGCCCGAAGGATGATTGCCCAGTGCCAGTCACCGAACTGATGATAGACAATACATCCACTCATGAGGTTTTCTCCTTCATGGATGGCTCATCAGGGTATAATCAGATAAAGATGCATCCCGAAGACCAGAAACACACCGCCTTCAGGACCCCTCTAGGTATATTCTGTTATAAAGTGATGCCCTTCGGTTTAAAGAATGCCGGTGCCACTTATCAAAGGGCCATGACAAAGATCTTCGATGACCTTATACACGAAATCGTCGAATGCTATATCGACGATCTCGTGGTTAAAAGCAAATCATACGAAGAACATCTCGAGCATTTGAAGACCGTATTTCAACGCCTTCGGCAATACAATTTGAAGATGAATCCTCTTAAATGTGCGTTCGGGGTTTCCTCGGGCAAATTCCTGGGATTCATCGTCCGACACCGAGGTATTGAAATAGATCCGTCTAAAATCAAGGCGATCATGGAAATGCCTCCTCCGAGAACTCTTAAACAGCTGCGATCTCTCCAAGGAAAGCTCGCATACATTCGGCGGTTTATCGCTAATCTTTCAGGAAAGTGCCGTCCTTACAGTCACCTGATGAAGAAGGGAACCCCATTCGTTTGGGATCACAAATGCCAAGGCGCACTGGACGAGATCAAGCAGTATCTGCAAAACCCTCCAGTGTTGGCTGCTCCAGTTAAGGGAAAGCCTCTCATTCTTTACACGGCCGCCCTTGAAGGTTCTTTAGGCGCATTATGGGCACAAGAGAATGACCAGGGGAAAGAAAGAGCACTCTACTACTTAATTCGGGTTCTGCTGGGGGCAGAAAGCAATTACTCCCCCATTGAAAAACACTGCCTGGCGTTGATCTTCGCAATAACAAAGCTTAGACATTACGCATTAGCGCATGAAGTCCATCTCATTTCAAAGGTGGACCCTCTCAAATATCTAATGTCAAAGGCCATATTGACGGGACGACTCGCTAAATGGGCCCTGCTCTTAATGGAATTCTCGATAACGTATCGACCCCTCAAGGCAGTGAAGGGTCAGGCCATAGCCGACTTCCTTGCTGAGCACCCGATACTTGCCGATTCTCCCCTGAATTGCGATTTGCCAGACAAGCATGCGTTTGACGCAATCAACGGTGGTGATACCCGTTGGGAGCTTTATTTCGATGGAGCAACTTCCATGAAAAAGCACAAACAAAGTACGTCAATGATCAAATCGGGAGTAGGCCTTATCTTCGTGACCCCACAAGGAGGAATAATGCGCTTCGCCTTCTCCTTAACAGAGCCGAGAACGAATAATGAAGCTGAATATGAAGCTTTGATAGCAGGCCTCGAGATCTTCATTGACATGGGAATTGAAAGCCTCCTCATATATGGGGACTCCCAGCTAGTCGTCAGTCAAGTGAACGGCGATTACCAAACATGAAAACCGGAATTGGTGAAATACGGTGAAAAGGTGCAACAACTGCTAACCCAAATTCCCTCCTATACTTCGGAGAGCATACCGCGCGCGGAAAACAGCAAAGCGGACGCACTGGCCAAACTTGCTAAAGAATTGGCTGACGAGAACCTCGATGACGTTAGAATCGTGGTACAAAGCCGTCGAGTGCTTGCCCCAGCAGAAATATCTCTGGAATCATCCGAAGAAAAAGGAGCGAACGAGCAGACAACCCTGCAAGTAAAAGATTGGGAAAATACCAAGGATTGGAGAGAAATCTTCATAGATTACTTCAAGTCCCACCGAATGCCTGAAGAAGCGTCCACAAGACATCAGCTCGTGAAACGAGCCCTGTCTTTCGCCTTCGTCAACGATACTCTGTACAAGAGGTCATTTGATTCTTTGTGGCTGAGATGCTTAGGACCTGACGAAGCGAAAAGAGTCGTCCAGGAAGTTCACGACGGACTCTGCGGTTCTCATCAAGCAGGCCCTAAGATGAAGTTGAAGATAAAACAGATGGGCTACTACTGGCCCACGATGATTCAGGACTGCATCGAATATGCGAAGCAATGCCACTCATGCCAAATTCATGGGGACTTCATCCACCAGCACCCAAATCCACTACATCCAACGGTGTCTAGCTGGCCATTCGAAATGTGGGGGACTGACATAGTTGGCCCTATCGAACCAGCATCGTCTAGGGGACATCATTTTATCTTGGCGACGACTGACTACTTCTCTAAATGGGCAGAAGCAGTACCGTTAAGAGAGGTGAAGACGGAAAATATCCTCCACTTCTTCAAGACGCATGTCATATATCAATTTGGAACTCCGCGACGGATCATCTCCGATAACGGGCCAGCTTACAGAAGCCACAAGATCAGTCGCTTTGCGCAACAGCATAATATAGACTGGAGATATTCCTCGGTTTATAACCCGCGAGCCAATGGACTAGCTGAAGCCTTCAACAAGACATTGACAAAAATCATAAAGAAAACGGTGTCCCGAAATAAGAAAGATTGGCACGAAAGACTGCAAGAAGCTCTTTGGGCATATCGAACTACATTCAAGACGGCCACGAACACAACGCCGTACGCGTTGGTGTTCGGTACAGAAGCAGTACTCCCCCTCGAGATAGAGTTACCCTCTCTACGGGTGGCAGTCCACTACGAGCTGACGGACGAAGAAAATGCTCACCTTCGGCTTGAGGAGCTTGACGCCCTTGATGAAACCCGGCTCATAGCGCAGCAAAATCTAGAAGCTTATAAAGCAAAGATGACGCGCTCATACGAAAGATTGACCCGACAGAGGACATTCCGCCAAGGCGAACTCGTGCTAGTGGTCAAAAGGCCTATGATCCCCAATCGCGCCAAGCGGGGAAAATTCGAGCCAAACTATGAAGGCCCGTACATCATAGATAAAGTTTACCAGGGTGGGGCCTATCTACTCATGGACATGCACGGCGAAAGGCCTTTCAGGCCGATAAACGGTCGCTTCCTAAAGAAATACTACGCTTAATGAGCCGCAGCCTAGGTCAATGGTAGATGACGACGACTATGTCCGCTCACTATCTTCATAAGCTCAAACTCCATCAACAGTAGCCAGCCTTCTCAAACGTCGGACCGAAATGTCCTTAAACTAATAGCAGACCGAAACGTCTTTAAACTACTACCGCAACATCTTTAGGCTGACAAGATATAAAAAAATATATATAAAAATAAAAAGAATAAAAAAACGGTATGTCCATAAGCAAAAAGGGCATGGATGAAAACCCGAAAGGGCTCCGTGAGTAAAAATAGCAGGGCTACCGGCGAGTGTTCGTGAAAACCCGAAAGGGCGCGACCTCGTAAAAAAAAAGAGAGAAAAAAGAAAATAAAAAGAATTAAAAAAAACGGTATGTCCACAAGCAAAATGGGCACGGATGAAAACCCGAAAGGGCTCCGTGAGTAAAAACAGCAGGACTACCTACGAGTGTTTGTGAAAACTCGAAAGGGCGCAACCTCGTCAAAAGACACTTATAGGGTCCTCTCGACCTTGTAAGGAGAAACCATCCGCGTGAGATCCTTACGACTCACAAGGGAGCAACACACTTAGGGATCCTCACGATTCCTAGGGAGAAAATACACTCGCGAGATCCTCACGACTCGTGAGGAGAACTCTCTTATAGGACCCTCACGGCTCATAAGATTTGAAAGTCTTAAGTCACAGAGACCTAAACCTGTGCTTAATCAACCCCCACAACTTCCGATATTTCCCTACAAGTGGCTCAATACTGACCCTTGTATACAATCCACGGGCGCGAATAAACATTTCCCTAACTAAGTCTCATCCGAGACTAGGGATATGTTTGCATGGCAAACAACCCTTGTAAATCCTCTCAACTTACAAGGAGAAAACCCTCCTGTAGGATCCTTACGACTTACAGCGGAACAACACACCTAGGAACCCTCATGATTCCTAGGGAAAAAAATACACCTATAAGATCCTCACGACTTGTAGGGAGAAATAGCTTTGTGAGACCCTTACGGCTCATAAGGTCAAAAGCCTTAGCCGACAGGACCCTAACCCTGGTCGCTAAGCCTCCTTTGTTCGACAATGACAGAGGAAAATGATGATTCGCTCCTGGGGATATCTCAGTTGTAGCGGTGCTGATGCCGAAATCAGTGTCTAATTTCAGGTTTACGGCGAAAAGCCGATAGGCCGTACATGCATACGAAATGGCCGAAATGATAGGGCAACTTGCAATAAAAAGCAGCAAGTAAAAATGTATGCATGCAAAATAGCCGAAATGATAGGGTAGCTCGCAATAAAAAGCAGCGAGTAAAAATAAAATAAATAGCCGAAATGATTGGGCACCGCGAAAAATAGCCGAAATGATTGGGCAGTCGCGACCTTCGCGATATAAAAGCTGAAATGATAGAGCATCGCGGAAATAAAATAAAATAAAAAGAAGAAATGATAAAACTTTGGCCCTACAGTTAAGATCACATCGATCCCTGTATACAATCCAAGGGCGTAAACAAAGAAGGAACCATACTTTCCCAGCGGATTCCGTCAGACAACGAAGCCAAACCTCAACGGTTCATTTCAACCGAAGAGGCCAGTGACTTCAGCAAAACTCCTCGACTCACGGATACAAACACTCCTTGACGAGAGCCTTCTGATTCGCGTCGACTCGCAGAGCCACCAGAGCCTCTATGGGAACCCTCGACTCGTCTCAAACCCCAAGGAAACAAATAATCCTTGGCGCTTGGGAAACAAATAATCCCTAGCAAACTCCTCGACTCACGGATACAAACACTCCTTGACGAGAGCCTTCTGATTCGCGTCGACTCGCAGAGCCACCATAGCCTCTATGGGAACCCTCGACTCGTTTCAAACCACAAGGAAACAAATAATCCTTGGCGCTTGGGAAACAAATAATCCTTAGCAAACTCCTCGACTCACGGATACAAACACTCCTTGACGAGAGCCTTCTGATTCGCGTCGACTCGCAGAGCCATCAGAGCCTCTATGGGAACCCTCGACTCATTTCAAACCCCAAGGAAACAAATAATCCTTGGCGCTTGGGAAACAAATAATCCCTAGCAAACTCCTCGACTCACGGATACAAACACTCCTTGACGAGAGCCTTCTGATTCGTGTCGACTCGAAGAGCCACCAGAGCCTCTATGGGAACCCTCGACTCGATTCAAACCCCAAGGAAACAAATAATCCTTGGCGCTTGGGAAACAAATAATCCCTAGCAAACTCCTCGACTCACGGATACAAACACTCCTTGACGAGAGCCTTCTGATTCGCGTCGACTCGCAGAGCCACCAGTGCCTCCGTGGGAACCCTCGACTCGTTTCGAACCCCAAGGAAATAAATAATCCTTGGCGCTTGGGAAACAAATAATCCCTAGCAAATTCCTCGACTCACGGATACAAACACTCCGTGACGAGAGCCTCCCGACCCGCGTCAACTCGCAGAGCCACCACTGTCTCCGCGAGAGAATTCCCGGTTCATCCCACCTTGCAAAATGAAGTCTCGGGCAGCAAAGATTGAAAAACTTACTGCCTGAACAATGGGGCCCTGCAAGTCAATCCAAAATGGTCTCTTGCATACTATTCACGGGTCTCACTCTCCGAAGTCGATTTTCGACAAGGAGGGAAACAACCGCTTACGGGTCCTCTCGACTCGTAAGAGGGAAAAATTCTCTTATAGGATCCTTACGACTTGTAAGAGAAAACACACTTAGGAATCCTCACGATTCCTAAGGAGAAAAACCCACCTACGAGATCCTCTCGATCCGTAGGGAGAAAAGTCTCTCTGAGACCCTCACGGCTCATGGAGTTGAAAAGTCTTAGGCAGCAGATCTGAACCTGCGGCCTAAGCCATCGCTATTTCTTAAGAAAGTCAAGATGCATGCCCTATTATCCGTCAACCATGGTTACTAAGGTGGCACACTGACAACAAAAGAAAGAAAAGGGTGGAGAAATAACACAGGACATTACAAAAATGTGTATCTTTCATTCATAAATATTGATCGAGTACAGGATACATTGTACTAAAGAATAAAAAATATGCATATATTCTACAAGTAAAAATGATACAAGGAGAATTACCGAGAAGGAAGCGTCTTGCATAGATTTAGCAATTGCTCGCATACTTCCTTCCACACCTTCTCTTGATCGGCTACCACCGCCAGCTCCGCCTCCACTTGGGCTCATTACTGCAAGACAGACGCAAGCTGCTCCCTGACGACTTGATAAGCAGCTTCCCGACCTGGAGTATTGCGCTCAGCTACGTCAAGCTTCCGCTTCAAGTTTAGCCCATGGGAGATGTGCTCCAAGAGACCCTCAAAGATAGTCTTCACTTGGGCAGCATTTGCTTCAACCTCAGCACGCAGATGGGCCGTTTCGTTCGAGGTCTTTTGGCATTCCCTTAGTTTTAAAGCTGCTTCTTGCTCCAAATGGCGGAAGTGAGAAGTGCTTTGCTCGAGCCAAGCTGTTCGTTGGGTGCTTAGGGCTAAAACTTCGGGAGAAGGACGCGTCGACTCTAGCCGATGTAGACAGGCCTCGATTTCCCTACAGTGATTAACCCAAGATTCAACGACGCCTTCGTTATGAAAATTTACGAGCTCCGCCAACATCGGGTTAACCTCCACAGCGAAATCTACGGCAGAAGGGAGAGCGTCCATGTTAAGCTCTTCGATGTACCCGCTCAGCATGCCCAAACTCATCACAGCACCCTTTGAAGATGGACGTTTCAAGAAAGGGCCTGACGGTGAAAGGACGCGAGACTCAAGAGGGACCGGAGCCGGAACAATAGCTGCAAAACAAAACATGGTCAAACAATGATTCAAGAGATGTTGAAGGGTTACCAAAAAGGAAATTTACTATACCAGCTGCGACGGACGGCAAAGCCGGAAGGGCCGGTGGCGTGGTATGTCTTGCATCCCCTCCTTCGATTTGTGGCACTGCAATAAGGAAAAGGAAAAGTCAGAAATCATCCCATTGCTAAAAAAAGGGGTAAATAAAGACATTGTAGTGAACGTATACTCACCGGCGCCACTAGAGGGAGAAGCGAGTTCGGATGGGAAGGAGAAGTGTGGGAGCAACACTTGATATAAATGATCAAAGAGCACTCCTGAAAGGGCATAGTGGTATAACGTTAGTACAAAAACTACATGTTTAAAAGATTAACGCATGAGTCGTAAATCCATACCTTCCAACATCCGCGATGGTACAAGGGAAGGCGGGGAGGTGACCACCGCCAAAGCAGTAGTTGACGGTGCTCCTTCGAGCAATGGAGCGTCGGCACTGGCCGCACCTGCAAAGACAAACTTGTTAGAAGAGATCGCGAGATATATATAAAAAGAAGGTGAACGCTGGTAACTCAAAATTTACCCGACGAGCTGCCAGCCGAAACTGAAGCAATCCCCTCCTCCGTTGACATGAGACCAGCGCCCGTAGCCTCATCACCCGACTCGATGGGAACCGTTGTTGTGCTCGCAAGCCCTGGAGATGGCAAGGAACCATACGCGGGGAGGGCTATGATTGGAGTATTGCCAGATTCCTGGGAAAGAACGGTCAGCTCCTCCTCAGGAATCGTGGCCGCCTCATCTGATACTCCCTCGGGTTCTGCGGTCACGGTTGTCTCGTCCATCGGCACCATGAGGTCTCCAGCCTCAAGCGCCTCGCCCTCTACCGCCTTCGGCTCGGTTAAAACAATCATCTCATCTGCCGCCACTTCAGGTGCGGCATCAATGACCCTCTCGGCGGCGGATCCCTCAACCTCTGTTTCAGGCCCCGTGGCCCCAACGACGCGCCTCATCATTGGCTCGGGTTCGGCAGGCACCTCTTCCGCCGTTTCCCTGGGTTCAACGGTCTCCGCCTCCCCCTCAGTCGGACTAGGCCCTGCAAGATGGAATGTATATGAGCCAATGGCTTTATAATTCTTACAACAAAGCTCTGAAAGAAATGCTACCTGAAGAGGATTTATCGTTTGCACTTCGGGCCGCGCGCGCCACTTGCCTATAAGCAGTAGATAGGGTGACATGGGCCTCTTCAGAAGGAGTGTCAGTGCGAGGAATAGTGCTAGGGCCCGCTCCCATGGCCAAAGCAGCTCGGCGCGCCTTTGCTTCGCGTCTCAGCCGCTTCCGCTTCTCCCGAGCCGTTGAGACGGATGCCACTAGGGCTTCTCTAATTGAGGCATCCTCGTCCGTGAATAAGGATGCCTCCAGATTTTTCAGGGCATCCCTTGTCGTCTTGTCAAGTCGAGGCCCCTCCAGCAGCCTCGACGAGACCGGGACTTCAGTAACAGGCTGAGGAAGGATCCCCGCATCAACTGATATAACCCCTGCAAAGAAACGAAAGAAGGTTAGGCTGACCATCAGAAAAAAATGACAAACTTTCCTTATAAAAGAAAAAGGGGTGGGACATACCAACGGCTGCTAGAGCGCGCTTCTCCTCCTCCTCTTGGAAGGTTTTCAAAGAGGCAGCAATAGCCTCTTCAGAAGAGACACCTGTTGAAAATCGGGCGAATATTAGTTAAAGATAATAATAAAAAGTGCAATAAAATGACGAAGAAAGTGGCTGATGATTACCTGACTCAGCGAGTTTACTTAACATCGCTTCGAGCCTCGCCGATCGCTCCGAAGCTGCAATGGCGGCAGCCAAATTAGTGTCTGCAGGGTCTACCAAGAAGCCCTCGTTGCTGCCATATTCACTTATGCCTTCGTTGGGAGGAGCCGCAGGCTCTAGGCTAAGGATCGCATCGAGGGAAAGGGTGGACTTTTTCTTCTTCTGCCCGCCGGCTTTAGGTCCACCCGGGATAGATTTGCGCTTGGCAGTTACTTTAGGGCGGCAGGTCCCAATATCTGCTCCTACGCCTGACTCTGGCGATACTACATTAGCCGCCTTCGTGGGAGCACGAGGCGCCGATGGTGCATCCACCGTAGCAGGCAGCGGCAATCCCCGCGGAGGACTCAACACGCGTGGTCGATCGACTCCAGCATCTTTTAGCGGAGGGACGACCGGGATGAAGGGATAGCCTAGCACCTCGTCAAGGGTTCGGTAGCATCACATATGCCATAATCAAAATTTTAGAGGTGCTAAGTTAACTCGACAAGAATCGAAACTAGAAGTTTTAGGGATTCATACAAATAAGCATCACATGCAAATGTAAAACTATCACTAAGAGGAAAGATTACAACCTTTGTAGATCTCCCTCGGTGACTCCTTGGCACTATGAGAGTTTGGAACGGATCGATGGAAGCCTTCCTTGTCCACGATGATCCACCCGAAGTCCCTTTGCCCAAAGCTCCTTACCTTACTTGTTTCGCAAACGAAGTAGAGTAAACACCCTACACCAATCGGCTAGATGTGTGTAGTATGATGATGTGGTTTATGTTCTTCAATTTAAATCCTTTCTTTTATCAACTTTACTCAAGAGAGAAATCAAGAGAGGAAGAAGAAGATGATGGTGGCTTGAGCTTTCTATCATATCACATATGATAACTTGTATTCACACCCTTGTTCACAATTTTTCCTTTGGTTTTTCATTGTACGTTTCATATCACATATGAAGCTATTTATAGTGATAAGAAAGGAATAATCACCATTATTCCATTACCACCATAATTGTGAGTGGAAATTCTTTTCCTAAAGAATTAAGCATGGGTGGAAATTCTTTTCATTAAGTTAAGTAAAGCTTACCCACTAAAGAATATAGGAGCATGAGTGGATATTCTTTACATTAACTTAAAATGATAAATACAAATTAAAAGCTTCAATATAAGTCTTATATTGCCACCATTCTTGTATCAACAACCATGATACTATGTATGCATGTATGTGTCCATGCACATCATCATGTGCATACATGCATGCATACAAAAGGATTTACTTAAAGAATTAATCTAAATGTAATTTGTTAAATCAACACTTGATTTAGCAAACCGGTCATATCACATACGATCCGTCAAATAGAAAAATGCCTGATAAATATACGTTATCATATAACCGTATTTAATCGGGTCCCGCGCATATCTCATATGCACACCACATCGTTTTGCCTGAGCCAGGAAACTTCATTGTGGGACTCAAAGACTCGTCAATACGCCAGCAGTAGATGATGATCATATCAAACATCTACAAGCCGCAAGAGGTCAGCTAAACGTAACGGCCACCCGGGTATTGAAACGATCAGAAGAAAACCAGCGAAGCTGTAAAAACTCCCGTCGAGCCAACTGGCAACACTTACCGTACAGTCCGGTCTCTTCGTCAGATATGCTGCATATCGAGTCTAGGGATGGTATCGTCGACCCCAGTAACTCAATAAGTCATGCTGGTGTATGGCTCATAACAGATCGAGAAACTACTGATAACTCTTATCAGTAAATCTCAGCAGCCCTGGCTAGGGACTTCATATTATAGCCAATCGAGCATAGCACAACATCAACCCCCAATACCGGGAGAGACGAAACCCCTCCTATCGCTCATTGCCTCCATGCGCCTCGAGACTGTACCCAAAGACCACCTGTTTGCACGACTCAGTAGAGCCGTGGTAGGGTGGAGATCAAAGTATAGTGGGAGGACACACAAGACTCTATGACGATCTCTGGTCTACAGACTAACCTGTACCAGTGTTCCCTGAGAACTGCTATCCGACGATAGATATAATACCACATAGGAGTTCTCGGCGAGTCCGTTCAGTGTACCCAGTCTCCACTGAGCACCCGCATACAATCTTTGGTGTCTCCTCACCAGATGGATATGGGATCATCCATCGCCCATCATATGGGACAAGAATAGTATACGCTAGTCTACTCTGGAATATCGATGCCCTGTCTCGATACACCCTCGACTAGGAACAGTTCAAGGATATGCTTATAGACTACATGTGCCCCACTAGTATGATCCGCATCATAATCACAGTAGTCAAGCAAATATCCTTTGGGCTTTATCAACATGTTTAAATGATTAAATCTACATGTACAGATAAAGTAAACCAGATAGCGTACTATCATGCTGAGCAAGAAATTCATCTATCTCCATATATAATATGTCCAAGTTTCCACTATCGATATAATGGCCTTTAGGGCATACATATAACTAACAATCTCCCACTTGCACTAAGGCCAGTTATTGGCGTATCTCATACCCAACATTTCAAACAGTCGCTCATGCTGCAGCTGTGGAAGTGCCTTGGTGAATGGATCCGCTGTGTTATCCTTTGTATCTACTCTCCGAATCTCGATCTCCTGACGATCTACTATCTCCCGGATCAGATGATATCTCCTTAGGATGTGTCTGGATTTCTGATGGGACCTTGGTTCTTTGGCTAACGCTATAGCTCCATTATTATCACAATACAATGGTATTGGATCAATAATGGTTGGAACTACACCTAGTTCCGCAATGAACTTCTTCATCCAGACGGCTTCCTTAGCAGCATCACTAGCAGCAATATACTCAGCTTCCATCGTGGAGTCTGCAACAGTGTCCTGTTTGGAACTCTTCCAACTAACCGCTCCTCCATTTAGGGTAAATACAAACCCTGAGATTGATTTACTGTCATCCTTGTCACTTTGGAAGCTTGAATCGGTAAAGGCCTCCATCTGGAGATCCCCATTACCATACACCAAGAACAATTCTTTAGTCCTTCGCAAGTACTTAAGAATGTTCTTCACTGCTATCCAATGTTTCTCCCCTGGGTTGGATTGATACCTGCTTACTACAGCCAGTGCATAAGCCACATTAGGGCGAGTACACAACATCGCATACATTATAGATCCCACGGCTGAAGCGTAGGGTATAACGCTCATGTGAGCTCTCTCTTCATCAGTCTTCGGACAGAAGTCCTTGGAGAGAGTGATTCCATGATTAGCAGGCAAGGCACCACGCTTGGAATCTTCCATACTAAACCTCTTTAGAATGGTGTCTATGTACTTTGATTGGGACAGTCCCAATAACCTCTTGGATCTATCTCTATAGATCCTAATGCCCAAAATGCGCGAGGCATCACCCAGGTCCTTCATGGAGAACCTTTGTGATAAGAATAGTTTGACCGATTGTAGCATAGGAACATCATTTCCTATCAGGAGAATGTCATCCACGTACAATACGAGGAATGTGACAGTACTCCCTACAATCTTCTTATAAATACATGGTTCATCTTCATTTCTGACAAAATCAAACTCTTTGATTGTATCATCAAAGCAGATGTTCCAGCTCCTTGAGGCCTGCTTTAATCCATAAATGGATTTAAGCAATCTACATGCTTTCCCGCTGCTCCCACTATCAATGAAGCCCTCTGGCTGATCCATAAAAACACATTCTTCTAAATCACCATTTAGAAATGCAGTTTTCACGTCCATCTGCCATATTTCATAATCATAGTGAGCAGCAATAGCAAGTAGGATCCTAATGGATTTAAGCATTGCTACTGGAGAGAAAGTTTCATCATAGTCCAAGCCTGGTCTTTGACGAAAACCTTTCGCT
Source organism: Agapanthus africanus (assembly GCA_030015575.1). Taxonomy (NCBI): domain Eukaryota; kingdom Viridiplantae; phylum Streptophyta; class Magnoliopsida; order Asparagales; family Amaryllidaceae; genus Agapanthus; species Agapanthus africanus. Next base: position 354,115,591 of record JASDDO010000016.1, on the reverse strand, counting down.
ACAAGCCTTGCTTTATAGGTCTCCACCTGTCCATCTACACCAATCTTTCTCTTAAAGATCCATTTGCACCCAACGGGTTTTATCCCAGGAGGCGCAACGTCCAAAGTCCATACTTTGTTGGTGTACATTGACTCCATTTCAGATCTCATTGCTTCCAGCCATTTCACTGAGTCACTACTCATGATAGCTTGCTGAAAACTAGTAGGGTCATCATCATCCATGATGCAATCTTCTCTATCACCATCTATGAGAAACCCATAGTATCTCTCGGGTGGGTGAGAAGTTCTACTAGACCTCCTGAGCGGCTGAAGTTCTTGAAGTTCTACTGCAACATCAGTTTCAACCAATTCCTCCTGAGTAATTTGTGTCTCTAGAACCTCTTCTAGTTCTACCACATTGCCATTAGTACTTTCCTAAAGAACTCATTTTCCAAAAATGTGGCATGCTGAGCAACAAACACCTCTTGTTCCTCTTTGTGGTAGAATAGATATCCATACGAATGTTTTGGATACCCCACAAATTTACACATGACCGATCGTGTCTCGAGTTTGTCTGGATTCTGCTTTTTAACAAAAGCCGGACAACCCCAAATCCTAAACCTTTTAAGAGATGGTCTCTTTCCATTCCACATCTCATATGGAGTGGTAGACACGGTCTTGGTTGGCACCCTGTTCAATAGATACATTGCTGTCTCCAATGCATGTCCCCAAAAGGAAAGCGGTAACTCAGCATCACACATTATGGATCGTACCATATCCAATAGGGTACGATTCCTCCGTTCTGACACACCATTGTGCTGCGGTGTGTAAGGAGGAGTGAGCTGAGAGAGAATCCCATTCTCTTTTAAGAAGTCTAGAAACTCTGTACTTAAATATTCTCCACCTCGATCCGATCGAAGTTTCTTAATGCTCAAGCCTGTTTGCTTTTCTACTTCAAGTTTATACTCCTTGAATTTCTCAAAGGCTTCAGATTTGTGCTTTATCAAAAATACGTATCTGAATCTTGAGAAATCATCAGTAAAAGTGATGAAGTATGAAAAACCACCTCTTGCAAGTGTAGACATTGGTCCGCATACATCACTATGTATGAGGCTTAAGAGTTCACCGGCTCTCTCTCCGTGTCCACTAAATGGAGTTTTGGTCATTTTACCTTTGATACAATACTGGCAAGTCGCATAAGATTTATATTCAAACGGATTTAAATATCCATCTTTATGTAGCTTGTTTAGTCTTGTTTCATTAATATGACCAAGTCTACAATGCCAAAGAAAAGCTTCATTTATATCTGAAAACTTTCTTTTACTAGTATGTTGAATGTTGAAAACTGTGTGTTGGTTCAGGATGTAAATACCGTTATTTAGTGTACCATACCCAATCAACTCTTGATTCAGGTTAATGTTCATAACATTATTTTGCAACATAAAATGATATCCTTCATTGTCCAACAAAGAAACGGATATTATATTACACAGCATACTTGGTACAAAATAACACGGGTTCAAAACCAAAATACTTCCTGAAGGCAACCCTAGATGATACTCTCCCAAGGATACAGCATGTATATTGGAACCATTTCCAACCCGCAGAGTATGATCTCCAATTTTTAAAACTCTACTATTTCTCAATCCCTGCATACAATTGCAGATGTGAGAACCAGAACCGGTATCCAATACTCAGGATGCAGAGTTTAAAGAAAAACAGTTTTCAGTTACAAACACACCTGAAGTGGAAGCATCAGCATGCTTCTTCTTCTTGAGATCAGCAAGATATTCAGCACAGTTGCGTTTCCAATGTCCTGACTTTTTACAGTAAAAACATTCTCCTTTTCCACTTCCCACAGCCCCGGCTTTGTCTTTCCCCTTCGTCTTTCTAACTCCACCTTTCTGTTTGATGGACTTCTTCTTTTTCTTTCCCTTGGCCTTAGCTTTTGGGAATGAAGAGGAAGATGGCCCAGCAAGCAGAGCGGGAGTCCTTACCGTTTTCAACGTGTTCTCTGCACTTCTCAACATATTGAGAAGTTCAGGCAATGATTTCTCCAAACCATTCATATTGAAATTTACTATGAACGGAGCAAAGGCAGGGGGGAGAGACTGTAGAACAATATCCGTATATTGCTCATTATCCATAGTCCATCCCAGTCCCTCAAGTTCTTCAATAAGACCAATCATTTTCAAAACATGGTCTCCAACTGATGTACCAACGGCCATTCGCATCTGAAACAACTTTCTAGATGTCTCGTATCTCAAAGTACGAGATTGCTCTTCATACAACTCCTTTGTGTGAAGAAAGATGGATTGCACATCCATATTCTCGTGTTGCTTCTGATGGACATTGTCCATAGAAGCGAGCGCGAGGCACTTGGCCGTGTTGCAGTCATTTTCCCAAGTTTTTCGGATCTCCCTATCCGAGACAGATGATTCAGGTCCTGGGACGGGTGGGGCTTCAGTATTGAGGACATATGATACCTTATCATATGAGAGTGCAATGTTTAAGTTCCTCAACCATTCTTTATAATTTGGTCCTGTCAGTTTATTTTTCTCAATTAGAAGCTTAAGTCCTGACATCTGTAACTGCCATTCGGAGAGAGAAAAGGATACACTTAGCGAAATGCTCTTGCAAAGAATTAGATTGGTTATTATTTTATCTAATCAATGTCTCCCACTGCTTTTATCAAATTTTCTTTCAAAACCTGAAAAGAAAACTAGCCAGGAAGAAAATTTTTCTTGAAGTAACACTTACTCACAGTGAGATCGAGATCCAACTATCACATAGATGGTATGCAATCTCATTGCAAATTTCAACTCTTGAAATTCCCGATATGGTTTTTACCCCTAGTCACTTATGACCTTGGCTATGGTCAACATATCATAAGTACTATTCAAATTCTACCCGTCATTTCGTGATTAATTAGACCCACCCATATGACCCTTGACTATGATCAACATAATCACATGAATGTCCTAACTAATCGCATCATATGCTTTGTAGGAAGACATCACTTAGCTACCGTACACTACGCCTTGACTATAATCAACATACGCAGCACGAATACTAAGTACTCTACTTCCTAAAATGACGGAGGGTTGCGGATGGTTTTTAAGAAAACCTTTAACGCTTTGAACTTGATCTCGTTGTAGAATCAAAACGGTTAAGAAAAGGAGTGGCTTAAGCTCCGCATCTTCTTGAAACTTGCATTTTTCATAAAAAGCCGAGTTGGTTTCAAATCTGATTCTACAACATCATTAGGTTTCTTTTCTTTACATTAATCTCATTAATGTGATCCCATCATTTAAGTTCCTAAGCCATCACAGAATAGAACGTATACTTATACCATCCGCATTCGCCACAATGTCCCGTTATGCACCGTTAGGTTACTTAACTAACGGCATAGCGGGGCGGGACTAGCGCGGGTGTAAAATATAAGCAACGTTTATTATATATCATATATATAATAATAATCCATTCGTCTCAGATACTAAGTAATCACATTACAGAATATCAACAGCAGAAGCATATAAAAGGATATCTAGGATGTCCGTATTTTGTATCGAGCCAACAATAGAAAATACGGATTCCATGGTCATGATGAATAGCCAAGCCCACACCCTTAGACCCCTACGAGAGCGGCAAGTGATCCCGCCAATTCTAGAGTTTAGGAGACCCGGTCTCGACTCCTCGAGATGGCCTCCCACTGAACCCTAGAACCCGGTCACTTGTGCTCCCCTCCTTGGGTCTATCCTAATGCGGAAAAGTAAATAATATACAATTGATTTATACATGAATGAAAATAAAACTCTCATCTCACATAAAAAACCCCTGGCTATTCAATCGCGACAATCCTACTCATCATATCTCAGCAACACATAATATCTCATATCATCAACGTAAGTAAGTATGCGTATCCCGATTGTCGTTGACGTATAGCAACGAAAACGGCGATACACCACATACTACACTTATGGTCGCAGAAAATAAAATGAAAAACTACAACATTTGGAATCCACAATCACCTTAGACATTATAAATTCGAAATATCACATACTTCGTATTTCATGCCTAACTATATGAATTCCACATATTGTATCACATTTCAGATAAATAGACAATGTTAAACTTTTCGATCGAATAAACAAACACCCAAGATTTCCCAAACTGCACAACACTTGAGCCGAGTTCAAAATTTTCTAGAACATGCCACAGCCCCTTATGGACCAACCGTAGAAGGGCCAAACCAACGCCTCATATGTGGCAACGCTAAACTACCACAAACCCTAAGGTTCAGAGATAGTTTTGACGGTCACATAATCGAGTTAAGGTTATGTTCTTCTAGAGTGTCCACAGATACGCTTGCATGTTTTTCGAAAGTTTCGAACTAGGGAAAAATCCAACACTTGGAATTTTTCCAATACGGGAAAAATTGTGTTTCTAATATTCGTTCAAACATTTTAACACGTTCTAAAAATCTGAAAATCTGAACGAAGTTAAACCTTTCCAATCGAATCACCAAATTCAATATATCTCCAGAAAACTCAACACTTGAGTAATTTTAAAATATTTCAGAGGCATGTACTGATTTAATCAGGTATTACTGTATAAAAATTATTTTCTAATTCCTTAGAACCGCCGCGGATCAGCCGCCAAAGCCATGCTTTGGCCGCTGATCCGCGGCTCTTTAGTGAGATCACTGAAAAATTTTTATATGGTAATTCATAGAAAAGCCTGCTGAATTTTTTAACACCTTTTAATTTGGAAAAATCCAATTTTCAAAAAATTTCCAGAGAGCGGTCCAAATTGGTGTTTCGTGGTTCGATCGGACTTTTAACATCGCCTACGCATCGCCTAAAACTCTAGCTTGGCTCTGATACCACTGAAGGGATAGCCTAGCACCTCGTCAAGGGTTCGGTAGCATCACATATGCCATAATCAAAATTTTAGAGGTGCTAAGTTAACTCGACAAGAATCGAAACTAGAAGTTTTAGGGATTCATACAAATAAGCATCACATGCAAATGTAAAACTATCACTAAGAGGAAAGATTACAACCTTTGTAGATCTTCCTCGGTGACTCCTTGGCACTATGAGAGTTTGGAACGGATCGATGGAAGCCTTCCTTGTCCACGATGATCCACCCGAAGTCCCTTTGCCCAAAGCTCCTTACCTTACTTGTTTCGCAAACGAAGTAGAGTAAACACCCTACACCAATCGGCTAGATGTGTGTAGTATGATGATGTGGTTTATGTTCTTCAATTTAAATCCTTTCTTTTATCAACTTTACTCAAGAGAGAAATCAAGAGAGGAAGAAGAAGATAATGGTGGCTTGAGCTTTCTATCATATCACATATGATAACTTGTATTCACACCCTTGTTCACAATTTTTCCTTTGGTTTTTCATTGTACGTTTCATATCACATATGAAGCTATTTATAGTGATAAGAAAGGAATAATCACCATTATTCCATTACCACCATAATTGTGAGTGGAAATTCTTTTCCTAAAGAATTAAGCATGGGTGGAAATTCTTTTCATTAAGTTAAGTAAAGCTTACCCACTAAAGAATAAAGGAGCATGAGTGGATATTCTTTACATTAACTTAAAATGATAAATACAAATTAAAAGCTTCAATATAAGTCTTATATTGCCACCATTCTTGTATCAACAACCATGATACTATGTATGCATGTATGTGTCCATGCACATCATCATGTGCATACATGCATGCATACAAAAGGATTTACTTAAAGAATTAATCTAAATGTAATTTGTTAAATCAACACTTGATTTAGCAAACCGGTCATATCACATACGATCCGTCAAATAGAAAAATGCCTGATAAATATACGTTATCATATAACCGTATTTAATCGGGTCCCGCGCATATCTCATATGCACACCACATCGTTTTGCCTGAGCCAGGAAACTTCATTGTGGGACTCTAAGACTCGTCAATACGCCAGCAGTAGATGATGATCATATCAAACATCTACAAGCCGCAAGAGGTCAGCTAAACGTAACGGCCACCCGGGTATTGAAACGATCAGAAGAAAACCAGCGAAGCTGTAAAAACTCCCGTCGAGCCAACTGGCAACACTTACCGTACAGTCCGGTCTCTTCGTCAGATATGCTGCATATCGAGTCTAGGGATGGTATCGTCGACCCCAGTAACTCAATAAGTCATGCTGGTGTATGGCTCATAACAGATCGAGAAACTACTGATAACTCTTATCAGTAAATCTCAGCAGCCCTGGCCAGGGACTTCATGTTATAGCCAATCGAGCATAGCACAACATCAACCCCCAATACCGGGAGAGACGAAACCCCTCCTATCGCTCATTGCCTCCATGCGCCTCGAGACTGTACCCAAAGACCACCTGTTTGCACGACTCAGTAGAGCCGTGGTAGGGTGGAGATCAAAGTATAGTGGGAGGACACACAAGACTCTATGACGATCTCAGGTCTACAGACTAACCTGTACCAGTGTTCTCTGAGAACTGCTATCCGACGATAGATATAATACAACATAGGAGTTCTCGGCGAGTCCGTTCAGTGTACCCAGTCTCCACTGAGCACCCGCATACAATCTTTGGTGTCTCCTCACCAGATGGATATGGGATCATCCATCGCCCATCATATGGGACAAGAATAGTATACGCTAGTCTACTCTGGAATATCGATGCCCTGTCTCGATACATTCTCGACTAGGAACAGTTCAAGGATATGCTTATAGACTACATGTGCCCCACTAGTATGATCCGCATCATAATCACAGTAGTCAAGAAAATATCCTTTTGGCTTTATCAACATGTTTAAATGATTAAATCTACATGTACAGATAAAGTAAACCAGATAGCGTACTATCATGTTGAGCAAGAAATTCATCTATCTCCATATATAATATGTCCAAGTTTCCACTATCGATATAATGGCCTTTAGGGCATACATATAACTAACACGGGAGCCTTGGCTGCAAAGGGGCCTTGCGATCGCCGCCGGGAGGCGCACCCCTACGGTCAACCAGCATACGCTTCTCCGTTAAGATAATTGGGCCCATCGCGTGCGCATACCAGGCCACATATGAATTAAGCATCTTAGGGGCACAGCTGGGTTCACTAATGAAGAAATAAGAACCTGTGTTAAGCCGTGTAAAATGATGCATCGCATTCTTTATCCCCTCTGGGCCGACCACGGGCATTTCCAAGAAAGCTTCCAGCGGGATCCCTTGGTTGTAGCTTGACTGCCGGGCAAATCGGTGTGGGTTATATCTCATAAACAAGGCTGTTTCATTCTGCCTGAACACTAGATAGCCCGGCCGGATGGAGTAGAGATGGAGGATTTCCCGAGCTTTCAATACAGAAGCCCCATCTTTGAAGTCATCACGCAGGGGCACCACTGACTTGGTGGTCTCTGAGCCTATGGTTATGACCTTGTCCACAAAGGAAACCTTCGCTCCGACCAGATGTGGACGAAGGAGCAGCCCTCTAGACTCCCGTGGTGCTGGAACCACAATTGAAGCCCCGACCAACCGCATGACTCTCGGGAGTCTGTATCTCTCGAAGAACGGAGGAGTCTTGTGGGCACCAAACACCCCTCGCACATGCATCTCCATCCAAGAAGTGAAGTAGTGCGTCGGGAAGTTAGCAGGCTGTACCCCAGGCTCACTGGCGTCCGCCGCTACGCTAAGTCCATGATAAAGGTAAGCCAGCCCGGCAATTCCTACCGATAACTGCAAACCAGCCACCATCCGATGCGCTGGGTAAAAGACAGAGGGCCGCATGAGGCGGGGGTGCATAGGGAGTGCAAAGTTGCATAGCCACAAGCCCAAGAATCTAATAAAAAAGGTTTCCTCATCCATGCCTGGAACGGCGATTTCTGAGAAAGCAGCGATGGCAGCGTTGGGGAGATAGAAATTCCGCTGGTCATTTTCCGATATAGGTCGGCGGTCCAAGCCGAAACTAAAGGGGTCAACAAGCTGAGCGAACTTCTCACTCTGCTCTGATAAGAACTCCGGGGGAATAAAGCGGGCAATAAAATCTGTGAAACTGACGCCCCGGTCGCCCGATTCCAAATGGAGTTCCTCATATATCTCCAATACCTTCACTAAGCCCGGGTACTGGTGCTGAATAGCGTTCTCCGGCGTCAGGTCAAACACCAGCGGCTTGGTGGCAAAGACGTATTCATCGGGAGGAAGCAGCTCCTCGTAAGGCTCTCCCCTCATCGGCAGACCCGAGATTTCAGCAAACTCCTCCAAGGAGATAGAGACTTTCCGGTCCGTCATCAGGAAGGTATGTGTGGGAATATTCCATTGCTCGATAAAAGCCTTAACCCACCACGTTGGAGGAGAAGGATACTCAAAGAGCGAGACGTAAATGACCGAGTACAAACCAATCCTCATCAGATGAGTCGTCCTTGCTGATAGGATGTACCGGGCCCATTGCAAATATCCAGCAGGCGGCCGTGGGATCAGTCCAATGTTATAAGCCTGTCCCCAAGGGCGCGCTTCACCCTGACAAATTCTCCTCCCTAAAATATCTATTGCCGGCGGTGGCTGCACGGGGATAGCACCAATCGCAGGCTGGAGGAGGTCATCCGAATTCCAATTTTTGACCTCCACGGCATACTTCACAGGGGGTTCATCTGCGTAGGGGAGTGAAGATATTGGCTCAGACGGCGTGGCGGAACTGAAGCTACGACGGCCCTGGATAATCTGGTTGTACCACCTTCCCCACAGGTGGAGCTTTTTGCACTCAGGGACATGATCTTTAATAAGAGCGAACGCCACCCGGTCTACTGGCGAGTGAGGGAACCCTCCTTCCGAGCGAACGAAGGGGAAAGACAAATCATCAGACATGTTTCCTGTGAAAAGACAAAAATAACCATTAGTGTTCTAACACTTGATTTTTTTCTTTTAAATCTTATTTCACATTGTGACGTAGTGAGTAGGGGACCAAAGGGAGACCCACAAAATCTAAATGATAGTACATCACTTAATAAGACAACCCCATCATTGGATGAGACTGTCAGTTAATGAAAAAGACCCCCAAGAGAATATCCTCATTGGGGGGAAATCCCTAGAGACAAGGAGAAAATCTTCTATTTTAGAGCAAAGCTCTGTCACAGAGTGACATTTGTCAAACTCTGGTCTCAGGGGAATAAAACTTCCTAAAAAAAAAAGAGCCTAGCTCTGTAATAGTAATGAAAACTATAACTCCTGAGGTTTAAAAAATTTTGGGGTCTTAAAAATCCATGAAAACTTTTAGGAGTTCTCCATTTTTATATATAAGAAAAAAGGGAAGATCTACATTTGATCTATGAGCAAGGCTCTGTTCATGGGTTAAAACCCAGGAACAAGATCTCTGTAAATTTTTGAGAGCAAGGCTCTGTTGATGAAACCCCAAAGGGGTTCTCTTTAGATCAAAGATCTATAAGAGCAAGGCTCTGTTGAGGAAACCCCAAAAGGGTTTTAGATCAAAGATCTATGAGAGCAAGGCTCTATTAATCAGCTTTAATTTAATTTAATTTAATTTAATTTAATTTTATTAAATACCTAAGATGGTTATGAACTCTGGAGTTCTTGGAAAAAAAATCAAGAGCAAGGCTCTGAAAATTCTTAAGCAAGAGCAAGGCTCTGAGTCAAAATTCTTGAAGTAGTAAAGAATTTTCTAAGGACCAAGGGTCCATTTATAGGCGCCTGCGCCCCTTCAACTGACCCCCTTGATCCAACGACTAGGATCTTGCCACCGCTGCACTCACGTGCGCGCCACGTGAGCGCAACGATGGGGGGGCATTTGTTCCCCCAATCAGAGCAAGGCTCTGTTTGAATTTTGAAAATTCAAAATTTTGAAGCAACGCTTCAGATCCCGTGCGCTGCGCGCAACGCGCCACGTGTCAGAAGTTGACACGGCAGTACAACGTCCAAGGCAGTGCGTCCAATCAGAGCAAGGCTCTTTAAAAAACAAAAGCAACGCTCAGTTGCGCAAGCGCACCGCTGCGCGACACGTGTCTGCGCAGTTGCGCAAGCGCGACTGCGCAAGCGCACAGCTGCGCGACACGTGTCTGCGCAGTTGCGCAAGAGCAGTTGCGCAAGCGCTTCATTGTGCGACACGTGTCACTCACTCGGGGAGTTGCGCAAAACAGAATAAATCTTGTTGAAATAAGAAGATTTTCTTGTATAAGGCAGGGGCCTTTGGATCAAAGATCCAACGGTGGGGAAAATTCCCCAAATCACTCAGAGAAAGATCTCTGTAACAAATTTAACTAATTTGTGAGCACTATAAAAAGGACCCCAGACCTCATTTCAAAGGCATCAAGATCTTGCTAAAAAAAAGGGAAGAAGAGCACTCTGAAGAACTCCTCAAGAATTAAAAAAAAAGGTAAAAACCTTTGAAAAAAGAGAAATTTCTCTTAGGAACAAGATCATGGATCCTTAACAAATAAATAAAAATAAAAAATAAAAATAAAAATAGTGCCTTGCACTTGTTATGAACCTTTGGTTCTCTGAAACAAGGAAAAACTTGTTTAGATCAAGGGATCAAAAAGTGCTTTGCACTTCTGTTTTGAATCTAAAAAGATTTTTATTGCTCTGCACAAATGCAATGCATTTCCTAAAAGGGCCAGGCCCAAATTAAAAAGACCTAATGGGCTTAATTAAATTGCAGTGCAATAAAAGGGGCAGAGCCCAAACAAAATAGATGCTCTGCATCATTTATAAAAGGGCAGAGCCCAAACAAAACAAAAATAATGCAGTGTATTATTTGAAAAAGGGACAAAGCCCTAACTCAGGTCTAATAGACCAAAGACCAATAAAAATGTTGAACATCCAACTGGACTTAGCCCAGTCATGGCCATAAGTCCTTAAATTAATTGACTGAGCACGACTCCTCTTTTAAATTAATTTATGTCCGGTTCGAGAGTACATCTCCGAACTCCTCTGACACCTATCGTTGTAATCCTTCAACGACGTCAGAGAGGTGACGGGTCCTAACGACCACACACCCATATGGACTGCGGGTTCCTTAAACTCGTGGACCGAAACGTCCTTAAACTAATATCGGACCGAAACGTCCTTAAACTAACGATGGACCGGAACGTCCCTAAACTAATATTGGACCGGAACGTCCCTAAACTAATATCGGACCACCACGTCCCTAAAACTGGCGATGGACCGGAACGTCCTTAAACTAATATCGGACCACCACGTCCCTAAAACTGGCGATGGACCGGAACGTCCTTAAACTAATATTGGACCACCACGTCCCTAAACTGACGATGGACCGAAACGTCCTTAAACTAATGTTGGACCGAAACGTCCTTAAACTAATATCGGACCGAGACGTCTCTAAACTAATATCGGACCGAGACGTCCCTAAACTAATATCATACCACTACGTTCCTAAACTGGAATATGGACCATCACGTCCCTAAACTGGCGATGGACCACCACGTCCCTAAACTGGAACATGAACCACTACGTCCCTAAATTGGAACAATAGAGCCTCCTAATGCTCTTTTGCCGGATCTAAACGGTCCCGTTTAAGTTGATCTTAGCCCCAAATACGGCTAACGTATCCTTAGACATTTAAATGAATGATAAAACTCCAAATCAACTTTGGTTCAAAGGTACATCTCTGAACTCCTCTGACACCTGTCGTTGTAATCCTTCAACGACGTTAGAGAGGTGACGAGTCCTGGCGACCATATATTAAATGAATCACTACGTTAAGTAGATCTTAGTCTAAAACAGGACTAACGTATCCTTAATGAACGTTTAAGTTGATCTTAGCCGCAACGCGACTAATGTATCCTTAAACTAAAAACACCAAACCCAAATCTAAGTAAATACGGATTTGGACTAATCCACGTCCTACGGGCGACGGCATTACTCAGTCTCCGTATACAATCCACGGGCAACCACAAACAAAACAAACACACATGACACGAAGTGAAATTCTGGAGAAGGAGAAAGTTGTTACTGCGATGCGGTAGCGTAATTAACTGCAGGGGCTTGCGCCTGCAGGGAAGAGCGTCCCCACAATCAAAAACCCCTCACCCTGAGGGGGAATCTGACGAAGTCTGCTACATCGGCCGCATCCGTCTAAACTTCCGATACACGGTGCCATAAATCAACTTGGCATCTTCGGAGGGGTAGACGGATAAAACCAAATAGCATCTGTCCCGAATCTCAGGCAAGACGCAAAGTCTAGGCCGTCTTTCGGAGGGGAACACGGATGGCATAAGCGTACGTTCTATTTTCGTTTCTTTTCTATAATGGCTTCAGGACTTAAATGATGGGACTACATTAATAAGATTAATGTAAACAAAAAGAAATCTAAAAAGATGTTGTAGAATCAGATTTGAAACTTACTCGGCTTTTTGTGAAAAAGCAAGTTTTCAAATTGCGGAGCTTAAGCCACTCTTTAAAACCATTGGATTGTACAACGATATCAAGTTTAAAGCGTTAAACGTTTTCTTAAAAACTATTCACAACTCTCCGTCATTTTAGAAAGTAGAGTACTTAGTATTCATGCTATGTATGTTGATTTTAGCCAAGGCGTAGTATACGGTAGCTAATTGATGTCTTCTTACACAGCATATGATGTGATTAATTAGGACAGTCACATGATTATGTTGACTATACCCAAGGGTCATGTAAGTGGGTCTAATTAATCATGAAATGACGGGTAGAACTTGACTAGTACTTATGATATATTGACCGTAGCCAAGGTCATAAGTATTAAGGGTAAAAACCATATCGGAAGTTTCAAGAGTTAAAATTTGCAATGAGATTGCATACCTTCTATATGATAGTAGGATCTCGATCCCACTGTGAGCAATAGTTGCTCCCGGGAGAGTTTTGCATTTTACAATTATCTAACTCATTAGGTGTTTAGAAAGGTGTCAACAGGACTACGCCTCTGGGAAAATGAGGTTTATTTTAATTAGGTCCGTGCGAAAACACGGAGAACCTTCTTTAGAAGTACCGGAACTGGCCTTGTAGAACGGTTATCGAAATTGTAGAATGTAATTAATCCTGGTTAATTTTTTCCTTTTAAGCTTTGAAGGAAAATTTGATAAAAGCAGTGGAAGATATCGATTAGATAAGATAAATAACCAATCTGATATTTGCAAGAGTTTTCACTGTGTGTATTCTTTTCTCTTTCCTAATGGCAGATAACCATGACTGGACTTTAGCTACTATCAGAGAAAAATAAGATAAATGGGCCGAACTATAATGATTGGCCGAGGAACATTAATATTGCTCTCACATATGATAAAGTGTCATATGTCCTCACTGCCTCAGCTCCGCCCAGCCCAGGCCCTGAATTTTCTGTTGCGGATCGGGAGATTCGCAAAACGTGGGATATTGACTGTGCTACTGCCAAATGCCTCGCGCTTGAATCGATGGACAATACACATCAAAAGCAGCACGAGCAGATAGATGTTCAATTCATTTTTCTCCATACAAAAGATATGTATGGGGAGGAATCTCGTATTTTTCGATACGAAACATCTCGAAAGCTGTTTCAGATGCAGATGAGTGGAGGAGGAAATAATTTTTAAATTTGTGGGTACTACACTTTAAATTTTTTATAAAAGGAAAGGGCCTACCCTTTCCGATGAGTGGAGGAGAAAATAATCTTTTAAGGGGAGAGGCCCACCATTTCCTACTGCTGAAAGGAGAAGAATGTAATTTTTAAAAGTGACCCACCATTTCCTACCAAAAGGGGAAGAAAATAATTTTTAAATTTGTTGGTACTCACTATCTTCTCCATCGCTCAACGAGCGGTCGTAAAAGCTCTCCCATCCTTTCTTTTCCCACCGCTCATCCGAGTGGGAGCGCGGCGGACGCCGCTCATCCGAACGAGCCCTTAACAAGAATTCCATTTTATTCTTAAAACAAGACAAAGATACCTTTTGGTGGTTTATGAAAACTTTCGGTAGGTCCAAGACAATCCATTATTAGAATATAGCTCATCATAATTTCAGAGTTTGGGTATAGTGGAAGAGGCTTTAAGATTGTATTAAAACAATTCTCGTTCGATTTTCACCAAACACGTATTAAATAAGGATTAACTTAAATTAGAATAATGTTTTGTTAAAGTCCAGATTTCGATCCAAAAGACCTTCACATGTTTACACGGGTTAAATATAAAATATATTATCTCGAAGTCTTTTCATGAATCACTACATGGACAAATAATCCAGTAAATCTAATATAGTGCATCCAAGTAGGAAAAAAGTTTGCTATGTTTGTGGGATGGAGTCAAAATTGCCAGCTTAATACAAACAAGAGGTGATTTGTTGAGGTACGTTGTACCTTTGAGTATCTTCTGCTTTAAGTAGGAAACCGACAATTTTTGCCGACAATAACTTGTTTTAGACTTTAGTGTAACTATGTGAGTCATTTTTTCAATTTTTTCTTCCAATTTTTTCTTCCTTTCTTGGAATGCAGAAACGTTCAATTTTTTTCTGGAAAAACTGCAAGAAGATGGATTCATGATGAATGTAAATTAGTCATAGTAAAATATGTCGAATAATTTTAAATATATGTCAATTAAATAAAGCAGAATCTATGATGGTTTGTATAGACGTTATGTTACAATTTATATTGATATTTGCGCGAATAAAGATAATTAACATGAAAATGAATCTAATGTATAACTAAGACGTGTGTGGGGAGGGGCAGAGAAGGAGGGGGAAGGGGAGAGAGGTGACATACGATGGAATTTTCTCCTATGGCGTCGAAACATTACACTTTCCACGATTTTTTCAGACGATCGGCATCCATCATCATCTTTATCATCTAAAATTCGGGCACACCAAATTCCATTTGATTCTATCACTTTTTCACTGTTAATTTAGCGGATAAAAAATTGACGGTTTACTGACAATAGAATTTTTTACATTGGTAATTCAACAGTTTAGAAGTCTTAGAATCACATGAAATATGGTATATCCACATTTTAGATGATAAAAATAATGATTATGGTGCCGATCGTCGAATAAAATATTGGACGCTGTATATATTAGACGCCGCCTAATGAAAAACCCTCATAGGGTCTCTTTTCTTCATTA
This sequence comes from Agapanthus africanus, assembly GCA_030015575.1. Classification (NCBI taxonomy): domain Eukaryota; kingdom Viridiplantae; phylum Streptophyta; class Magnoliopsida; order Asparagales; family Amaryllidaceae; genus Agapanthus; species Agapanthus africanus. The sequence goes on along the minus strand of JASDDO010000016.1, from coordinate 354,100,524 downwards.
TTCTAACATATATACACAAAAACACATGAGAATAATGAAGAAAAGAGGCCCTAGAAGGCTTTTTCGTCAGGTTACGTCAAAAAACTATATCCTCCACCATTTTATTCGACGATCGTCATACATCATCTCCATCGTCATCATCTAAGATGTGGATAAACCATGTGATTTTACCACATTTTCACCGTTGAATTAGGAATGTAAAAAGTTCTATCGTCGGTAAACCGTTAATTTTGCACCCACTAAATCAATGGTGAAAAGGTAGTGGAATCATATGAAATTTAGTGCATCCACATCTTAGATAATAAATATATAGATGATGGGTGCCGATCGTCGAAAAGAATCATGAAGGATGCATTTTTTCGACGCCATAGAAGAAAATTCCCTCCTATGGCACCTCTTTCTCTCTCTCTCTTTCTCAAAAAAAAATAAAAATATATATATATATATATATATATATATAGAGAGAGAGAGAGAGAGAGGAAAGAGGCCATAGGAGGAGATTTCCTCTTATAGCGTAGAAAAAATACAACCTCCACCATTTTTTCTGACGATCGGCACCCATCATCATCATCGTTATCATCTAAGATGTGCGTACACCAAATTTCATGTGATTCCACAACTTTTTCATCGTTGATTTAGTGGGTTCAGAATTAATGGTTTACCGGCAATGGAACTTTTTACATTGCTAAATCAATGGTGAAAAAGTTGTAGAATCACATAAAATTTGGTGTACCCACATCTTAGATGATAACGATGAAGATGATGGGGGCCGATCGTCGAAAAAATTGGTGGAGCTTGTATTTTTTCCACGCCATAGGAGGAAATTTCCTCCATTGGCCTCTTTTCTCCATTATTCTCTCATATATATATAATGATAATGGAGGAAAGAGACCCTAAAAGGTTTTTTCGTTGGGTGGCATAAATAAATACGTCCTCACAATTTTATTTGACGATCGACACCGTTCTGCTTGATCTTCATTGTCTAATATGTTGATACACCAAATTTCATGTGAATCTATAAATTAATGGTTTACCGGCAATAGAACTTTTTACATTGCTATATCAACTATGGAAAGCTGTTAGAATCACATGAAATTTGGTGTATCGATATATTAGATGATAATAATGAAAATGATAGATACCGATCGTCGAATAAAATGGTGGGGGTAGAATTGTAAAGTAAGCCGATTCTGTATATTTGTTTTAGTTTTGAAAGCCACACAAAATATAAGAAAAAATGGTTTTGAAATTGACTGTAACCTTACGATTGCATTTGGACTCCTCTTAAATACCGAAAAAGTTGCAAGATCTATCTCCAACGGTAGGTACCACCATAATAATCAAATTATTGTAGAGTATTTTTTGTTACCGTTGGGATGGGTGTGCTCGCGTGTCGAACGCTTTACAAATTTTCCTTACTTAAGGTAGGCATAGGTTTATTGATTCGGAATCCGCGGACAAATCTGCCGTTAATTATCTCTCGCTTTGAGATGAGAGAAGCTCCAATTAATGGGTCTTGCGGTCATGCGAACTCAATGTGAAATGTGTGTGTTTGAAAAGAAATACAAGTTTGTTTCATTTTTTAAATTTTTGTTTATTATATTTCATTCATTCATTATTATTATTATTATTATTTTAAAATGGTTGCGACCCGGGAGGTTGCCCGGGACGGGCACCCCCGTCCTTTGGGGGAGCCGGGGTCGGCCCCCTAGGGGAGTCGGCTCCCCCTTTTGGGGGGATCCAGGGCCACCCTCTCTTTGGGGAGGATTTTCCTCCTCGGGGGATCCGGGTTTGGCTCCCCTTTGAGGGGGATCAGTTTCTCCCCCTTTGGGAGAGGCGGTGTTGAAATTATGCCAAAATTATCATTCATTTTATTTCGAAAAATGGTTAAGTTTTAAGAATTTTATAAAATTTCGGTGGTACAACCGCTTGACTATGTCGTTTTTATGTTTTTTAGGATAACATAGACCGAAATGTATTCTTCCATTTTTGGGTGAATCACGGATAGAAATCCGCGTTCAAGTGAGCGATTATAGATTGAAATCCGCATCCCGAGAGTTTCCCCGAGGTATAAGCCCAAAGGCCTTCCCTCATATAGGGTCACTCTCAACCTTCTTCTTGTTTGATGTCAAAAGAGTTCTCTTTGTTATTGAGCGCTTGAGATTTGGATCTTGAATGAAAAGAAGAAGCCCTTTTATCTCTTTTATGTCTTGGATCTTCTAAAAATGGTGTTTTGAGAGACGTGTTCTCCTTCTTCTTCCATCTTTCTTTGTTTCTCTAAGAAAGAAAGGAGTAGGAGGCCCAAAAGCTCTATTTGTTTTGATTTGATGGAGGAATGAAGCCCATTTTCAATAAATTTATGGGTTTATCCTATTATTTTTAAAAAAAAGAAGGAGATTTTCTCTTGAGGAAGCAAAAGAACCTTGAAGAGAGATAGAAAGTGAGTGGAGGCTCAAAACCCTAGAAAATTAGAGAGATCAAAATTGTTATTATTTCTTCATATGTTTTTCTTTTTATAGGCTTATACTTTTACATCTTTTCCTGGCCAGCTTCGCTTGGGCTCTAGGTGGTTTGGGCTTGAGCTCACTTGCTTGGTCTTAAGCCTGGGTTGGTTAGGCTTGGACCCACTTGTTGGGCGTTGATTTTGAATTAGACTTTTTTGACTTTTCTATTTTAGCATTGGGGTGTAATTTTCGACTCCAACAAGGTGCCCCAATCAATAAATGTACACCACATGTATGGGTCGTGTGCATGAAATTGATGGATTTTCTTTCATAGAGAGGCTGACTTGGTCCATGTTTGCGACACAGATGGTCGTTTCTTGACTTGATTCCAGCTTGGAGGTTCATGTTGACTTGATTCCGTCGTGATGGTCGATGCTCGATTCGATATGGGAATGGAGTCGGCGTTTTCTTCCTCTCCACCATCCGATATGGTTTTAACGTCATCATAGACAAGATGTTTAACGTCTCTTAGACGGAGGGTTTAATGTCAATCTTAGACAGGGTGTTTAACGTCTCTTAGATGGAGGGTTTAGTGTCAATCTTAGACAAGGTGTTTAACGTCTCTTAGATGGAGGGTTCTGAGATTTCAGAATTTTGATTTGGATTTTTTTAATCGGCATCAGCACCGTTAACATTGAAGCATAGTGCCAGGAGCGACTCATCCTTTTCCTTTGGGGGATCTTTTGTTCTCAGTTTAACAACCTAGGGGTCATCTATTTTTAATTTAACAACTTAAGGTTTAATCTTGGCTTGATTTTCTTTTTCTTTTTGGCACTGTTGGCGCATTTTTGCAAGGCTGCTTGAGATCAGCTTGTCTGCGATTTGGATCTTTAAGTATAGTATTTATTAAGATATCGGCCATTGATGGGCGGCATGGGCCTATTTCCATCGTCACTTATCAGTTGGTAGAATTCTCTATCAAACACTTTCTTAATGATGTACGACCCTTCCCAGTTTGGTTCAAATTTTCCTTTTGCATGTCGGCCGATGATGATCGGTCTTCTGAGGACCAATACCAATTCGACTTTCTTGAAAGCACGGAGGCGTGTCCTTTTTTCATGCACTTATGACATTTGGGCTCGGTACAACTCCAGACTTTGTTGTACGACGAATCTTTTTTCTTCGAGCACATCAAGCTCTTTAAATCGAAGGAAGACATTTTCCTCCGCCGTCAGACCGTACTGGACGGCCATTCTTAAACTTGGGATTTCGATTTCGAGGGGGAGGATTGCTTCAACCCCAAAGAGCAGTGAGTATGGGTTAGATTGCGTTAGAGTATGATGTGTGGTACGATATGCACACGACGCTTCATGGAGCTTGAGATCTCGGTCTCGTTTATTGGCTGAGGCATTTTTCTTCAAGAGCTTGCATAGAGTTTTGTTGAAGGCTTCGGCCAACCCACTGGCTCTTGGATTATAGATGGAAGAGTATATCCAATTTATCTTGTGTTGAGAGTCGAATCTCAAGATTTTGAAGCTCTTGAAAGAAGCCATGTTGTTCGAAATGATCCGTCTGGGTATGTCGAAGAGATATAGAACATTATATTGGAAGAATGTCAGGATATCTTTTGTTTTAACTTCTTTTATAGGGACAATTTCAGCCCGTCTGAAGAAATAGTCAGTGGCCGCCAGTATGAATATGTGACCCTTAGATGACGGAGGTCAATTGGACCAACTATATCGGTGCCCTACATTTCGAAAGGCCACGACACTACAGTAGGATGTAGCGGATTGGGATGCTTGTGTATGAAGTTGCCAAAATGCACCAGAAAAAATCAAACAATACCTGAAAAATCCGCCGGTATTGGCCACTCCGGTTAAGGGAAAACCCCTTATCCTATATACAATGGCCCTTAAGGGTTCTCTAGACACATTGTGAGCACAAGAAAACGATCAAAGAAAGGAGAGAGCTCTCTACTATATAAGTCGAGTTCTTCTGGGGGCAGAAAGGAAGTACTCCACCATTGAAAAGCATTGCCTGGCGTTGATCTTCACAATAACAAAGCTCAGATACTATGCCTTGGCGCATGAGGTCTATTTCATATCAAAAGTGGATCTTCTCAAATATCTGATGTCCATGACCATACTGACAGGAAGGCTTGCCAAATGGGCCCCCCTGCTGATGGAATTCTCGATAACGTATCGACCCCTTAAAGTGGTGAAAGGAAAAGCCATCGCCGACTTTCTCGCGAAACATCCGATATCAGCAGACTCTCCCTTAAATTGCGAGTTGCTGGATGAATACACGTTTGACACAATCGAAGAAGAGAAAGAAGAAGATGAGTCTTAATGGGAGCTTTACTTCAATGGAGAGTCTTTCATGAAGGGCCGAAAGAAGAACACTCCCATAATCAAAACCGGAGTGGGTCTTATTTTCATGACCCCGCAAGGAGGAATATTGCGTTACGCCCTTTCCTTGACAAAACCCAGGACCAATAATGAAGCGGAATATGAAGTTTTAATAGCTGGTCTTAAGATCGCTGTCGACATGGGAATCAAGGACCTCCTCATATATGGAGACTCTCAGCTGATTGTTAGTCAAGTAAATGGTGACTATCCGACATGCAAGCCAGAACAGATAAGGTACGACGAAAGAGTGCAGCAGCTGCCGACCCAAATTCCTTCTTATACCCTGGAAAGCGTACCGCGATCGGAAAACAGAAAGGCGGATGCGTTAGCCAAGTTGGCTAAAGAATTGGCCGACGAAAATCTCAATGACGTAAGGATTATCGTACAAAACCACAGGGTCCTCACACCAGCAGATACATCTTCGGAAGAGCTGATAGAGCCACTGAAGGATAAGAAACGACCAAATAAGTAGTTCTTCAAATAGAGGACGAAGAAGAGGTCAAGGACTGGAGGGAAGTCTTCATAAACTACTTCAGGTCCCAACGAACGCTTGAAAATGCGTCGTCTAGACATCAGCTCATGAAACGAGCTTTGTCATTCGCTTTCGTCAATGATACTCTATAAAAGAGATCATTTGACTTCCTATGGCTAAGATGCCTAGGGCCGAATGAAGCAAAGAAAGTCGTCCAAGAAATACACGACGGATTTTGCGGTTCCTATCAAGCTGGGCCAAAGATGAAGCTAAAGATAAAAAGGATGGGCTACTATTTTCCCACGATGATTCAGGACTGCTTCGAATACGCGAAGCAGTGTCAGTCGTACTAAATACACAGGGAATTCATACATCAACATCCAAATCCGCTGCACCCGATAGTGGATAGTTGGCCGTTCGAGATGTAGGGAACGGATATAATCGGCCCTATCGTACCAGCGTCATAAAAAAGACATCAGTTCATACTAGCACCAACCAATTACTTCTTTAAGTGGGCAGAAGCAATACCGCTAAGGGAGGTGAAGGCGGAGAATATCCTCCACTTCTTCAAGACCCATGCCATATACCGGTTCGGGACTCCGCCACAGATAATCTTGGATAATGGCCAGCTTATAGAATCCACAAAATAAGTCACTTCGCACAGTAGCATAAGATAGATTGGAGATACTCCTCAGTCTATAATTCTCAGGCCAATAGTCTAGCTGAACCATTCAACAAGACCTTGACCAAGATTATAAAAAAGACAGTGTCCGGGAATAAAAAAGACTGGCACGAAAGGCTGCATGAAGCACTTTGGGCGTACCTAACAACGTTCAAGACGACCACAAATACAACACCATATCCATTGGTGTTTGGCACTAAAACAGTACTCCCATTGGAGATAGAACTCCCCTCATTACGAGTGGCAGTTCAATACGAGCTAACGGATGAAGAAAATTCTCATCTTAGGCTCGAGGAACTCGGTGCTCTTGACGAAACCCGCCTTATAACACAAAAAAACCAGGAAGCTTATAAGGCAAGGATGACATGGTCGTATGAAAGACTGACCAGGCCGAGAACATTCCGCCAAAGCGAACTCATGCTGGTCGTCAAAAGACCAATGATCCACAATCATGCAAAACGAGGGAAGTTCGAGCCAAACTATAAAGGTCCATACATTATAGATAATGTCTGCCAAGGTGGAGCTTATTTGCTCATGGACATGCATGGCGAAAGGCCATTCCGGCCGATAAACGGTCGATTTCTCAAAAAGAACTATGCCTAAAGAGTCGCGACTTAGATTAATGATAGATGACGACGTTTGTGTCCGCTCGCTATGTCCCTGAGTCAAAACTCTAAAAGTGGTGCCAAATAATATTCGCCCCAAACACGGCGGTATTGGACTGAGATGTCCTTAAACTAATATTCATCCTAAATACGGGGATGTTGAACTGAAATGTTCCTAAACTAAAAATGGACCGAAATGTTCTTAAACTAATATTCGCCCCAAAATTCAGCGATATTGGATCGTAATGGCCTTAAACTAAAATATGGCCCTACGGTGGGTGTCTATATCGAGCACCATATACAATCCATGAGTATAAAACAATTCACATCCTTTCCAGGTTCTATATGATGCGGTCCTTCGAAAAATGTCGTGATCGACAACTGTTAGTGCGTTACCTTATGGGCCGCCTAAAAAAAGGATATGTCCACAAGCGAAATGGGCACGGATGAAAACTCGAAAGGGCATCATGAGTAAAAACAACAAGACTGCCAGTGAGTTTATGAAAACCCGAGAGGGCGCAAATTCGTTAAAAGAAAAGAGGCACTTGCAAAGTCCTCACGACTTTGTAAGGAGAAAACACCTAAGTGAGATCCTTATGACTCACAAAGGAGCAATACACTTAGAAATCCATACGATCCCTAAGGAGAAAATGCACTTACGAGATGCTCATGACTCATAAGGAGAATATACCCTCTATAAGACCCTCACAGTTTATAGAATTCAAAAGCCTTAAGTTACAGGGATCTGAGCCTATTTCTAAACCATCAAAACCCCACAAATTTATGCCCTATAGGTGGTCCAATAATGACCCTTGTATACAATCCATAGGCATAACTAAATCTATTCCTGACCAAGTCGCACTGAAATCAAGAAATATTACTCGACAAGGTGAACGTCACTTGCGAGTCCTTACGACTTATAAGAGAAAATACTACTTAAGAGCCCTCATGACTTCTAAGGGAAAAAACACACATCTATGAGATCCTCATGACTCATAGGGAGAAATACCTTTATAAGACCTTTACGGCTCGTAAAGTCAAAAGCCTTAGTCGACAGGATCCTAACCCTGTTTGCTAAGCCTCCTTTGTTCAAATTAACAAAGGCAAATGATTATTCGCTCCTGACAATATTCCAGTTGTAGTGATTCTGATGCCAAGATTGGTATCGGGACCTAAGTCCCCGACTCGCAATAAAAATCAGCGAGCAAAAAAAATGCATATGAAATAGCCGAAATAACGGGGCAACTCGCAATAAAAAAATAGCGAGTAAAAAAATGACATAACCGAAATGATTGGGCACCGCGAATAAAATAGCCGAAATGATTGGGCAATCGTGATTTTCACGATAAAAAAAGCTAAAATGATAGAGAATCGCGAAAATAAAAATATATAAATATAAAATTTTTATGCGCTGCAAGTAGGTCTATACCGACTCTTGTATACAATCCATGAACACAAATGAAAGAAAGGGAACCATACTTTCCCGCCATACTTCGTCAAAGAACCGGGTCTTGATGCCATATCTATAGCATAGAGACTATTTGTACGTCCCTCTTACTCCAGCAAAGTACAGACATGACGTCAATAAGGACCTAAGGGTCAAATAAAATTGGAGTGATGACATATTCCCAACTCCATATCTCGATGGCAATATCTACAGCCTAGAAATCATCCCAACCTTCCCCCTCATTCCAATAGGATGTGGACGCAGCGATTAAATAAAAATGAAGTGACGGCATATTCTTAGTTTCGGGTCTTAACGGCAATAAATACAAAGCCTAAAGACCATTGGATGCCATCCCACCAAGATGGGTGCAGTTATGACTCATTGGAGTTTCAAATTAAGCCTAATCTCAAGTAAAAAGCGCTACGACATTATCTAATGCTTGATCTTCCAACGGTAATACGGATATTCCAATATAAGAAGATTAGTTGAAGACGTTTTGTCCAACCTCAAAAGGGATCAGAGACACGACAGGCACGGGGATACTCGAGCCGCAACCCAAGGAATTGCATATCGAGAATACATAAACCAACGCGACGGTACGATGGACTTAAATTTAGTACCACAATCCTAATGGACCCCTATCAAAAAAGAGGGGTTATCTATATTTCATGTTAGGATACACCTGCAAGATCTTCATGACTCGTAGGGTGAAAAATCTTTATGAGACCCTTACGGCTCATAAAGGTGAAAAGCCTTAGGCGACGGGGATATCAACATGTTTCCTAAGCCACTGTTGCCCTGCAAATAGGTCAATATTGACTCTTGTATACTATCTATGGGTCACATTCGATAAAATTGGCAGATGATGCCATCATCAAAAAAGGAAAGGAGTAACTCATGGGCCTCAGGGTCTAAAACTACATTTCTTAAGAATTTTGGTTTGAGTTAATAATAGATGACGGCGCCAGTGCCCTCTTGCTATTTTCTTAGATTAAGATTCTAAAGGTTATATACGATACGGCCTTCCGAGATCATTCATATGCTATAAATTACTCTGCACTACTTAACCCACGTCCATACATACATGAGCAAAGTAATGTGAGGCATTTGTTCAATATGGAAAAATTCATCAAATAACAAGCATGCATTCAAATATTTATTTCAAGATACAGGGTAGAGACCGCTAAATATGGGATTAGAATTATGAGGGTTAAAGAAACGGTAAAAAAAGTTTTCTAACTCCCTCTTTGCCCTCTCTATCATGTCGTAACGGCGCTTCTCACGAAGAGTCCATCCCCACCTATCAGTGTTACGCTCGTCGGCAAAGGAAGACATGATAGCCCGTCGAGCCCGGATCTAACTCAGCATATGAATTCAGCGGTCCTTTAAAGGTTTTGTAATCAAGCATGCCTCATGAACGCAGTTGATCTTTTCCTCCGCTGCGTCGAGCATCGCTAGAGTCATCTATGCCGGATGAGGGGGAATGCTGCAAGGATGGCCAGGAAAATCATGCGAAGCCAAATAGTATCGACAGGGAGAGGAGACCCCCTATGAATCATAAGCTTATGCATCACCTTATCGCATTGATCATCCGTGAGAGCGGGATTCGCCAGACGAACAGCAAAACGAGGAATAAACTCCTCGATAGGCACCTCCAATGGTTGTTGAGGAGCAGGTGGGCGATTACAAGTTATGGTTCTTTCTCTGTTAAAGTAGTTCTTTCCCTGTGAAGGAGAAGATAAGCACTGCTTTAGATTATAAAGAGAAGTATTTAAGTCTCGGCACAGAAAATGTTCTGCATGGTGCTACTATTTCCAAGCTCTGACTATGGCGTTTGAAAAGAAAAAGGCGATTAAACAAAAGAGCAAGAAGGTGAAACGATTCCCTCATATAATAAGGCGGTGTCTTACGTGAAACACACGTAAGCGCTATCTCCAGTCTTTAATAGGATTAAATCCTATAACACCGCCTCACGTGAAAGGCACATAAGCGTTGGCATGCAAAAAAAGAAACAAAATTAAGGGGAAAGAGGCTTGCCATTCATACTTCAAAGAAATTTACAAATTGATAATGGGGATGATCACAAAGGAAATATAAAAGAAACAAAGTTAAACATCATCTAGGGTCTATAGTGGCAGAACGCTAAATTCCGAACGCGGATTTTCAAACTTAAAGGCAAGTTTGAGTAACGCACTTCTAGCTTCATTAACCATCTTCTTATGAATCTTCTCCCGAATGAAAGCTTCGAAATCACCGCTGATGTCTTCCATCCTTTGGTACGGGCATATTATCGCTTTCTGTTGGAAGACGCAATGCAAAATAGCGACGCGGTCATCTCCCCGTTTCTTCGCAATCAGGTCTCTCAGATATACTGAATGCACATTTTCTTCAGCATCATCGAGTGCCTGGACCGGCATAGACTCATCAAGCTCGGGAAGAGCTTCCTAGATCAATTTAACGATGATCTTCAAAAGGGCAGAACGGTGGGGGATAAATCGACCGTTGTAATCATTGAAGCGACGCATCACCTCGTCGCATTGGGCCGCAGTGTGTTCTTAGCCTTGAAGGCAACCTTAAATACAAATCTTTTCATAAGCGACAATCTCTTCAATGTCGTACAAATGACTAGCCATTGTATCTGAAAAGGGGCAAAAGAAATGTCATCCAATGGACATGAGGTCATTTTATAGAATCAAGATGGCGTCTCATTAATGATTGAAATATGTGTCTAATAAAGAAATCTAAAAAGATTCTTTGAGGCTTGTTTTAATAATAATAAGAGCTGAGCTCTGTTTTATAAAGATGGTATAAAATACTGAAGATTTCCCCAAAAGGGAAAAACAATTAAGATTAGAGCACAACTCTATAAAATAAATAGAGTTAAGTTCTAAAAATTACCAAACATGAGATTTGATATTAAATTATCCGTTGATTCAACTTTTAAGAAAACCTCTAAAGGGGAGGAGATCTGAAATTGAAATCAGAATTAAGTTCTGTTGATAACAAATGAAGTTAAAACTTCAAGAAAATCTCCAAAGGGGAAACGATTTAAGATTAAAAGTTAGAATAAAGTTCTGTGATTATAAATGAAGTCAGAACTTCAGGAAAATTCCTAGAGCTAAGCTCTGTGATTAAAAATGGAGCCAATCTTCTAAAAAATTTCTAAAAGCAGGAGCTAAACTCTGCTGAAGAAGACTCTTACCAAGAAAATTTAGGCAGAGTGGGTCTACAATGTAGATATGTGAAAAATGAAGAACTAAGTTTCAAGAAACAAGAGCTAAGCTCTAAAGGAGAATAAAATTCTTAAGAAAGAAGGAAGATAGAAGCGCAGCTGTCGCCTAGGGTTTATGCCCTATTTAAACTAATGGGGGTCGGTTCAGATTCCTCGAATCCTAAGACGAATCAGATGGCTCAAAATTGGGCACCGTTGCACTCACGTGTAAGCCACGTGAGAACAATGGTGGGGGCATTTGTTCCCTTATAAAATGAGGCGCGCCTTACATGAAAGACACGTGAGCGTCAGTGTGCAATGCATGTGAACGCCTATCTCTATTAGGATTAAATCTTAAGGCAGCGCCTCACGTGAAAGGCACGTGAGCCCCGGCGTGCAAACCACGTGGGTACTTATTTAAGTAAGAATTAGATTCTTTGGCTATGCCACGTGAACTGCACGTGAGTGTCAGCGCCCAATTTAAAGCGGGTCTTTGTTAAAAATAGAGCCGATGGATCATAGATTCAATAGTCATCAAAAGGTAGAATTAAATTCTATATAATTTTTCTAAACAAGAAAGATATACTTTGTTAAACAGAGAACCCTTGCATTAAAAATCCAATGGTGATTAAAAATAACCATTCGAATTAAAAGATAGAATTAAATTCTTTGCATGGGAAAATATTTCTCTAATCTTGTTAAAAAACAAGAAAATAGTTCTGTTAAACAGAAAATTACTGGATCAAAGATTCAACGGTGGGTAAAATTTTCCGAATAATTTTTGAGACGAATTAAATCAATTAGTATATCTCAAATAAGAGATTTACTCAAAACTGATTAACAGTTTGCAATCTCTATATAAAGGACTTGAGACTTCAAGTCTCAGAGGGAGACAGAGACAGAGAGAGAACACCCTTATAAGCTTCTATAAAAAAGAAGATAGAAGCTACAACTGAGAATTTAATTCTCTCTCTGAAGAAATCCCCGTTCTCCTTTCAAACCCAAGGTAAGGAAAAATATAAGCGCTCAACCCTTCAAAAGGAACTTAGTTCTTTTTCTAGATCTGAGATCCGCAAGACAAATCTTCCATAAGTTGAGAATTTAATTCTCATTGGGAAGATTCTATTCTTCAGAACTCAGTATCTAGGGGAAAAAACTAGGTATGAGAAAAGAAGTAGTAATAATAAAAAAAAGAAGATGAAAACTGTATACATCTTAGAAATTTAATTTCTCTGAAAACAAGCTTTAACCATATATGAAAAACTTAGTTCTTACAAAATAAAAAAGAGAAGGGGACTTAGTTCTCAAAAACTCAATCCCAGATCTTCAAAACAGAGTTCTTGATGATCATCAATGGTCAAAACACCATTAACAGAAGTTTAACTTCTTTCGAAAAACAAACATAGATTAAATTTCGAAAGGCTTAGCGCCTCACATGAAACGCACGCGAGTGCTCAAAACTCAGCGCCTCACGTGAAACGCACATGAACGCTCAAAACTCAGCGCCTCACGTGAAACGCACATGAGAGCTCAAAACTCGGCACCTCACGCCTAAGCGCCCAAAAAGAAAACTCAGCGCCTCATGTGCTTCACATGTGAGCGCCTATGAATAAAGATTTTGTCACGACCCGAGAATTCGACTCGTGACCGGCACTTAACCACGCAACGTCTACAGGCGTAACGCAGCTAAGTAAGCCGAACCCAGAAATCAAAACCAATAAATATAGAGTGATTTTAAAACATTTGTAAAAGCAATAGTAAATGTCTGAAAAACTTCCATTTATTTAGTAGAAATCCCTTTCAAGTTCAAAAGTTATGAGTTTTATAATTTTGGTAACATTTCCTCTTTAAAACATTAGCCCCGAAAGTCGGGTAAAAGTAAGGTGTGGCGGAAATAACAAGTGACGAGAATAAAGCATCACAATATGATATACGACGCCGTAGCGAAGAATACACAGTAAAACAAGGACAATATCATAAAAGATAAGACTGCATAAAGTAATGTCGGCTCACATGCGAGCTCGACACCAGAATATAAAATCATACATATCGTCCTCACAACTGTCTCTAAGTCAATACATAAGGTAGGTGGAGAGTACTAGATACATCAATATACAACTGAAAGATAACAGATACCGTACAAAACCCACCTATCAGCAAAAGACTATCTCTGCTCAAAAGGGGTATCTGTGCCAAAAGATGAGATAACAGCCAGCCGTGACTACTCCCAAGGGCAACCTGCAAACACTGTGGCACAACGGGGGTGAGTTGCCAACTCGTGAATAGAGATAACATATAAAGGTGATCGCAGGCATGCACGTATAGCGTGGCTCTACTAATGCCAGCAGATGATATCAATGCATGTCAACAGTGGATACAATAGTAATGCATGTACTCTAACAGGTAAATGCCACAGGATGAGATGTATAGTAATCAATACTGAGTATGGGATAAATAATATCTACATGGACTATGTCAACATGGAAAGCAATGATCGGTGCCTCAAACTGCACCCAAATCCCACATATACTCAGGCGCCGGCACATCCATCGGCCCTCAAATCCTGTATATCTCGGAGGAATCACGAGTGCCCAACATCGGCACCCAAAACATCATAAAATACCCGTGTCCAGCATCGACACGTAAATCCTCAAATATCGGGCGCCGTCAATCTGGACCGGCCCCACGGGGTCCGTCTGCGGTATCGGCCCTCGGCCCCGGCAGCACGGTCATCCCGCATCCATCACTCGACTCTGGTCAGTATCCTCCGGACAACTGCCAGGTCCAACCAATCACCGGTAGGTACTCGCCCGCCTCCAGGCTCAATCGGCAAATCCCATCGATCGTCTCGCCGAGGGGAACCATACCGGGCCCACCACGAACCCGCAAACGGAACATCCACTCCTCGAATCGGGTTTCAAGCACACGTCTCAGCACCGAGAAAACGCGTGGTGGACTCACCAAAATATCATATCACGAGGTACCGGGTTTTCAAAATAGCGTATCTTTCCTTAAATAATTCCACGGTCCTCAAAACAGAAATCACATGAAAATCCAATACCAATAGTAAAATCCAATGTGAGGTACAATATACATCAATCCATGGTATGGGTATAAGGGGAAAACCGCTTTTTAAAGTAGTTTCATTTCCGGTTTTAAAAGATGTCATGCGGCTCCCAATATACATGAAAATCATATCAATCACATGTAAGATGAACTACAGCAATAATACAACAGTATAATCATGGCAGTTCTACAGTGAGTGTGGCATGGCAATTACTAACGGTGTGTGTGTAGCATGTAAATAGTGCTCGTGCAACATAAACCGTTAGTAATAGTGTGGTGTTCTATCAGTTCTAGCATATATCAATAACACATAGCAGGGAAATGCAATATGAGATGGCAGTCCATAGGTAAATACAATATGTAATACTAAGATCCTATCAGCCCTGACGCATAACGCCATGCGGGCGATATCCCCGTAGATGTGAAATCTACTCACAGTGTCTCGCGCTAAGTGTATCCAACCACTTGCTTGCCCTTCTTCGCAGCGTCCGTCTCACTGGCCTGCGAACCTAGAATCACATACACATATCACATATAAGCTTAAGTCACAAAACGCGACATTATAATCCAACGAGAAACCTGTGTCGCAAACCAATCGCGCGTGTGCGCGATACGCTAAAACGTGTACTCACGCGCCACAAAACTACCCCGACGCGCCGCGATACGCAGAACCCAAACCTACTCACGTATCACGCGTGTCGCGAAGGTTTAGAAAAACGGCAAAACAGGTATTTGGTCCCAGATTTTCCTACAGAAATGATCTTAAAAATATATATATACCAAAACACTACCCACAGTAGCAGACACCCACTGGACCAAACCCCAACCCAAACCCTACCCATCTGGCCGCAATTGGCGGCCAGAATGAGGAAATTGGCGGCCTACTGTAGCTGTATGGGGGTCGGGTTTCACCTGGTGCATCATCTCTACTCCACTACACTACAGTCTTCCCAAAATCAATCTGCACTCACCGAGTTGATAGCAGTTCCAGAAAACTCACATTTTGCCCAAATACGACATTTTGCATCACACAAGAAACTGGTGGTATTTTAGTGTAATCGGGGTTCGACTAAGTTACAATGGCCTCAACAGACCACAATCATCCTACTGGAACTAATCTACACCTCATTAGCACAAAGTTCACACTAAACACCCCATATCGCACTAAAACGCACCAATATCCAATAACCGATGCAAAACTACACTAACAAGGCAAACTAGTGAAGCAAGCTAGGGATTATACCTCACTCTCGACCCTAGGGAGCTGCAGGAAGGAGAAGAAGTGAAGGGAAGTCGCTGCACAGGGATCTGGGGCTGCTGCTGCTGCTCACTGCCTCTGCTGCTGCTGTTGCTGAATGTTGCTGCTGCTGCTTGTGCTTCTGCTGCTGCTTCTGTTGCTTTTGCTGCTGCTTCAGTTGCTGAAGGTAAGTGTGTGTGTGAGTGTGTTGGTGTGTTGTGAGAGTGTGAGAGAAAAACACAAAAAGAAATGAGAGGCTACCTCAATCATCACACACAAAAGTCACCCCTCACTCTCTCTCACCTCATTAATGGCAAGCATGGCTTGAGCCATGATGCCCTCTCTCTCTCTCACAAGTCAACACTTAACCCTAAAATTCAAATTAAAGTAATCTTTTAGTTTAACTAATTAATTAAACCCATTTAAGAATCCAAAAGAATTAATCCTACAATTAACCCACCATGGTTAATAATTATGGTATTTCCTTGATTTAAAAACCCTAGTTTACATGCACATGTGTGTGCAAGCCTAGGAAAATTTTGGAAAAATGTTTATTAAATTAGGAAAAATATTTAAAACACAGTTTGGTAAACTTTTTATTAAAAATCATTATTTAATTATAATTATCCACTAACCCTTATCCTAAGGTGTTACAATCTCTCCCCCTTAAAGAAATTCGTCCCCGAATTTCAAAAATCTATCTAAGGTTACCTTCAAAAAGATGGGGGTACGTCTTCATCATCTCGCTTTCGGTCTCCCAAGTGATCTCTTCACGGTTCTGACCACGCCAAAGTACTTTAACTGATGGAATCTCCTTCGATCTCAATTTCTTCACTTGTCGATCCAAGATCATCACCGGCTGCTCTGCATAGGAAAGATCACGCTCAAGCTGGATCGTCGGATGCTGAATCGCGTGCGAAGGATCATGTAGATATCTGCGGAGCATCGAAACATGAAATACGGGGTGCACGTCTGGAAAGCTGGGCGGAAGGGCTAACCGGTAAGCTACTGCACCAACACGCTCGAGGATCTCGAAGGGGCCCACATATCGGGGGCTAAGCTTTCCCTTCTTCCCAAACCTCATCACACCTTTCATTGGGGAGACCCTCAAGAAAACATGATCACCAACAGAAAACTCAAGTCTGCGTCGCCGACGGTCCGCATAAGATCTCTGCCTACTCTGCGCTGCCCTCATCCTATCGCTAATCAACTGGATCTTCGCTGTCGTCTCCTCAACGATCTGTGGCCCTAAGATACTGCTCTCACTGAGCTCTGTCCAACAAGTAGGTGACCTGCATCTCCTCCCGTAAAGAGCTTCAAACGGTGCCATCTGAATAGTCTCCTGGTAGCTGTTATTGTAGGAGAACTCTACCAAGGGCAAATGATGATCCCAGCTACCTCCGAAATCTAGTACACAAGCTCGGAGCATGTCCTCGAGAGTCTGGATGGTCCGCTCTGACTGTCCGTCGGTCTGCGGATGAAAAGCCGTGCTGAAACTCAAACGAGTGCCTAAAGCCTCCTGAAGCCTCTGCCATAGTCTACTAGTAAACTGGGTGCCTCTGTCGGACACAATGCACGTCGGGACTCCGTGTAGTCGCACTATCTCGTCAATATAGATCTGGGCATACTGAGTAAATCCGAAAGTCGTCTTCACCGGTAGGAAGTGAGCCGCTTTCGTCAAACGATCCACGATCACCCAGATGGAGTCATACCCCCTACTAGTCCTGGGTAGACCCACCACAAAGTCCATCGAAATCTGTTCCCATTTCCACTCCGGAATGGGTAACGGCTGTAGCTCTCCCGCGGGCCTCTGGTGCTCAGCCTTGACTTGCTGACAAGTCAGGCATCTCGATACAAAATCTGCAATGTCCCTCTTCATTCCGTCCCACCAGTAAACATCTCTCATATCATGATACATCTTGGTGGAACCGGGATGGACGCTATACACCGATCGATGTGCCTCCTCAAGAATCTCACGCCTCAGTCCCTCAGCATCAGGTACGCACAGTCTGACTCCAAACCGTAGTATCCCCTGATCATTGATCACGAACTCGGAAAATCGGTCCTGTCCCATCTGTGCCATGATCTCTGAACATCGGTCATCACTGAGCTGTGCCTCACGTATACGATCAATCAACTGTGGGCGTGCACGGACATGCGCTATCTGTCCTCCAATCAGCGTGAACTCGAACTGTACTCGACTGTCGCATAATATCTGCCAATCTGCGGATGACTGCTCCTGTACTGCGCTCAAACAAGATAAACTACTCCCGGGCCTCCTGCTCAAAGCATCCGCCACCACATTTGCCTTGCCCGGGTGATATAAGATCTCGCAGTCGTAATCCTTCACTAACTCCATCCATCGACGCTGTCGAAGGTTCAGGTCCCGCTGCTGGAATATGTATTTCAGACTCTTGTGATCCGTAAATATCTGGCACGACTCACCGTATAAGTAATGTCGCCAGATCTTAAGTGCGAAGACCACTGCTGCCATCTCCAAATCATGAGTGGGGTAGTTCTGCTCGTGCTTCTTCAATTGTCGTGAGGCATACGCGATCACCCTATCATGCTGCATCAGAACGCATCCCAATCCCACTCGAGAAGCATCACAAAAGACCACAAATCCACCCGATCCGGAAGGTAGAGATAACACCGGTGCCGTCGTCAGCCGTATCCGTAACTGCTGAAAACTGTGCTCGCACTCCTCCGTCCAATCGAAGGGAACTCCCTTCCGGGTCAACCCGGTCAACGGTGTAGCAATACGTGAGAAGTCCTGCACAAAACGCCTGTAGTAACCGGCCAATCCCAAAAAGCTGCGAATCTCCGTCACCGATGTGGGTCTGGGCCAACGCTGAACGGCCACGATCTTCCTCGGGTCTACACATATACCGTCTCGTGAAATCACGTGACCCAAGAAGTCCACGCTGTCTAGCCAAAAAGCACACTTGGAGAATTTCGCATAAAGCTGGTGCTCCCTCAATGTCTGCAATGTAACCCGCAGGTGCTGCTCGTGCTCCTCACTACTCCGGGAATACACCAAGATATCGTCGATGAAGACTATGATGAACAGATCCAAATAAGGCCGGAAAATACGGTTCATCAAATCCATGAAGGCTGCTGGCGCATTGGTGAGTCCGAACAACATCACCAAAAACTCGTAATGGCCATAGCGCGTACGGAAAGCTGTCCGGGGAATGTCCTCCTGTCGAACCCGCAGCTGATGATAGCCTGATCGTAAATCGATCCTCGAAAAGTACCCTGCCCCCTGAAGCTGGTCGAACAAATCGTCGATACGCGGCAAAGGATACCTGTTCCGCACTGTCACCCTGTTCAGCTGGCGGTAATCGATACAAAGACGCAAGCTGCCGTCCTTCTTCCTGACGAACAGGACTGGAGCACCCCAAGGAGAAACACTGGGTCGAATAAGTCCCTTGTCCAGCAAATCCTGTAACTGACCCTTCAGCTCACGAAGTTCCGCCGGGGCCATCCGATAGGGCGGTATAGAAATAGGCCCCGAACCAGGAACCAAATCAATACAGAAAGAAATGTCGCGCTCGGGCGGCAACCCAGGAAGCTCGTCAGGGAACACATCAGGAAACTCGCTAACAACCGGAACCTGATCCAATGGAACCTCTGTAGCGCGAGCATCGCGAACATAAGCGAGAAATCCCTGACATCCCTTCCTCAAAAGCTGTCCAGCGCGAAAAGAAGAAATCACACTGTGAGGGGCGGCACTACGGTCCCCCAACACAACAAAAATCGACTCACCGGGGAAACAGAATCTAACTGTCTTCTCACGGCAGTCCAAAGAAGCATAGCACGTGGCTAACCAATCCATGCCCAAAAGAACGTCGAAGTCTAACATCTCCAGAAGGATCAAGTCGACAGGCAACTCTCTCTCGCCAATACAGACGATACAGGATCGGAACACGTGCCTAGCCACAAACGACTCTCCCACAGGAGTAGTCACCACAAGCGGCTGATCAAGTAAGCCGGACTCTCTACCCAACCTCGGCACGAAGTGTGTGGATACGTACGAGTGTGTGGATCCGGGATCGAACAATACATGTGCATCAACTGAACATACAGGGAGGATACCTGAAACCACTGCATTGGACGCCTGCGCGTCCTGATGAGTCAAAGCAAAGACCCTCGCCTGTCCACCACCTGTAACTGACTGACCTCTGCCTCGGTCATCTCGTCCTCTCTGAGCAACTCCTCCATGCCCGCGACCTCTCTGAGCATAAGTCTGGCGCGGAGCAACGGTAGGCACAACGGGCAACGCCCTCTGGGATGGTGAAGGTGGTAAGGTAACATGCGGTGCTGCCGCCTCCCTCCGGTGTGTCTCTGGACAATCTCGAACGAGGTGAAATAGGCTGCCATATCTGTAGCAACCCCGCGGCGACTGCTGACCGTCCTGGGGATACGAACTAAACATCCGACCCCGTCCCGAATCTCTGCTACCCCTCGTACCGGAACGATACCTGTCGCGGCGTCTGAATGACTGCCTCCGTGCGGAAATACTGGTACGAGCTCTCTTCTGCTCTGGAAATACCGAAGTCTCAACAAGGTGCTCCTCGACCACTAGGGCTGCGTCCACAGCTGCTGCATAGGTCTCGTAGTGCTGCGCGCTGATCGCGAGGAACACTGGTGAAATCAAGCCTCGAACAAATCTCCGGACTCGCAACTCCTCGGTGGCCACTAGATGTGGGGCGTAGACTGCTAGCTCTGTAAACAGTACGTCATACTCTGCCACTGTCATCCCTGGCGTCTGGCGCAAAGACTCAAACCTGCGTGCTCGGGCATCTCTAACACTCCGGGGAAGGAAACGGGCTAGAAATATAGTCACGAACTCCGTCCAGGTCATAGGAGGAAGACCTGCTGCTCTGCCCTTCTCCACTGAATCACACCACTTCTGCGCAAGACCTTCCAGGTGAAAGCTCACGAACTCGACCCATCTCGCATCTGCACATCTGAGGGAACGGCATATCCTGGCCATCCTGTCTATGAAAGACTGTGGGTCCTCGGCTGTATCGGTGCCTGTGAAAACTGGAGGCTTCAGCCTCATGAACTCTGATAGCGATACAGTAATCACCTCCGTAGCTGCAGGGGCAACTGGCTGTGCGGTAGGCACCATCGCGGTCTCTGGAACTGGTGGAGCTACCTCTGGTCGCTGCGCTCGAAGCGTCTCAACTAGCGATCCTATCATCTGGCGCATCTCCTGCATACCAGCCCCTAACGATGCGATCTGCTCGGTCACGGCAGGAATAGCCTGCTCAGGTACAACCGGCGTACTGCCCGGATCAGTCCTCGTCTCAGACGAGTCAACACGAATCTCGGCCCTCGCGGCCGCTCTCTGTGCCCTCGTAGTCTTAGGCGGCATATTGGCTGAAAGAAAAGTTGGATTCGATAAGAACACGGAAATCGAATCACAAGAATATAAGGAGGAATCAAATCAACAAGTCCTAAGGTCGCGTAAGCGGAGTACCGTGTCGTGAGTATGCCGCGGAACATACGCACGCTACGCTACCCTGCTGCAGCTACCTACTCCATCATACCAGGGTCATCCTACACTCCGAAGGTAAAACCTATGCTCTGATACCAACTTTGTCACGACCCGAGAATTCGACTCGTGACCGGCACTTAACCACGCAACGTCTACAGGCGTAACGCAGCTAAGTAAGCCGAACCCAGAAATCAAAACCAATAAATATAGAGTGATTTTAAAACATTTGTAAAAGCAATAGTAAATGTCTGAAAAACTTCCATTTATTTAGTAGAAATCCCTTTCAAGTTCAAAAGTTATGAGTTTTATAATTTTGGTAACATTTCCTCTTTAAAACATTAGCCCCGAAAGTCGGGTAAAAGTAAGGTGTGGCGGAAATAACAAGTGACGAGAATAAAGCATCACAATATGATATACGACGCCGTAGCGAAGAATACACAGTAAAACAAGGACAATATCATAAAAGATAAGACTGCATAAAGTAATGTCGGCTCACATGCGAGCTCGACACCAGAATATAAAATCATACATATCGTCCTCACAACTGTCTCTAAGTCAATACATAAGGTAGGTGGAGAGTACTAGATACATCAATATACAACTGAAAGATAACAGATACCGTACAAAACCCACCTATCAGCAAAAGACTATCTCTGCTCAAAAGGGGTATCTGTGCCAAAAGATGAGATAACAGCCAGCCGTGACTACTCCCAAGGGCAACCTGCAAACTCTGTGGCACAACGGGGGTGAGTTGCCAACTCGTGAATAGAGATAACATATAAAGGTGATCGCAGGCATGCACGTATAGCGTGGCTCTACTAATGCCAGCAGATGATATCAATGCATGTCAACAGTGGATACAATAGTAATGCATGTACTCTAACAGGTAAATGCCACAGGATGAGATGTATAGTAATCAATACTGAGTATGGGATAAATAATATCTACATGGACTATGTCAACATGGAAAGCAATGATCGGTGCCTCAAACTGCACCCAAATCCCACATATACTCAGGCGCCGGCACATCCATCGGCCCTCAAATCCTGTATATCTCGGAGGAATCACGAGTGCCCAACATCGGCACCCAAAACATCATAAAATACCCGTGTCCAGCATCGACACGTAAATCCTCAAATATCGGGCGCCGTCAATCTGGACCGGCCCCACGGGGTCCGTCTGCGGTATCGGCCCTCGGCCCCGGCAGCACGGTCATCCCGCATCCATCACTCGACTCTGGTCAGTATCCTCCGGACAACTGCCAGGTCCAACCAATCACCGGTAGGTACTCGCCCGCCTCCAGGCTCAATCGGCAAATCCCATCGATCGTCTCGCCGAGGGGAACCATACCGGGCCCACCACGAACCCGCAAACGGAACATCCACTCCTCGAATCGGGTTTCAAGCACACGTCTCAGCACCGAGAAAACGCGTGGTGGACTCACCAAAATATCATATCACGAGGTACCGGGTTTTCAAAATAGCGTATCTTTCCTTAAATAATTCCACGGTCCTCAAAACAGAAATCACATGAAAATCCAATACCAATAGTAAAATCCAATGTGAGGTACAATATACATCAATCCATGGTATGGGTATAAGGGGAAAACCGCTTTTTAAAGTAGTTTCATTTCCGGTTTTAAAAGATGTCATGCGGCTCCCAATATACATGAAAATCATATCAATCACATGTAAGATGAACTACAGCAATAATACAACAGTATAATCATGGCAGTTCTACAGTGAGTGTGGCATGGCAATTACTAACGGTGTGTGTGTAGCATGTAAATAGTGCTCGTGCAACATAAACCGTTAGTAATAGTGTGGTGTTCTATCAGTTCTAGCATATATCAATAACACATAGCAGGGAAATGCAATATGAGATGGCAGTCCATAGGTAAATACAATATGTAATACTAAGATCCTATCAGCCCTGACGCATAACGCCATGCGGGCGATATCCCCGTAGATGTGAAATCTACTCACAGTGTCTCGCGCTAAGTGTATCCAACCACTTGCTTGCCCTTCTTCGCAGCGTCCGTCTCACTGGCCTGCGAACCTAGAATCACATACACATATCACATATAAGCTTAAGTCACAAAACGCGACATTATAATCCAACGAGAAACCTGTGTCGCAAACCAATCGCGCGTGTGCGCGATACGCTAAAACGTGTACTCACGCGCCACAAAACTACCCCGACGCGCCGCGATACGCAGAACCCAAACCTACTCACGTATCACGCGTGTCGCGAAGGTTTAGAAAAACGGCAAAACAGGTATTTGGTCCCAGATTTTCCTACAGAAATGATCTTAAAAATATATATATACCAAAACACTACCCACAGTAGCAGACACCCACTGGACCAAACCCCAACCCAAACCCTACCCATCTGGCCGCAATTGGCGGCCAGAATGAGGAAATTGGCGGCCTACTGTAGCTGTATGGGGGTCGGGTTTCACCTGGTGCATCATCTCTACTCCACTACACTACAGTCTTCCCAAAATCAATCTGCACTCACCGAGTTGATAGCAGTTCCAGAAAACTCACATTTTGCCCAAATACGACATTTTGCATCACACAAGAAACTGGTGGTATTTTAGTGTAATCGGGGTTCGACTAAGTTACAATGGCCTCAACAGACCACAATCATCCTACTGGAACTAATCTACACCTCATTAGCACAAAGTTCACACTAAACACCCCATATCGCACTAAAACGCACCAATATCCAATAACCGATGCAAAACTACACTAACAAGGCAAACTAGTGAAGCAAGCTAGGGATTATACCTCACTCTCGACCCTAGGGAGCTGCAGGAAGGAGAAGAAGTGAAGGGAAGTCGCTGCACAGGGATCTGGGGCTGCTGCTGCTGCTCACTGCCTCTGCTGCTGCTGTTGCTGAATGTTGCTGCTGCTGCTTGTGCTTCTGCTGCTGCTTCTGTTGCTTTTGCTGCTGCTTCAGTTGCTGAAGGTAAGTGTGTGTGTGAGTGTGTTGGTGTGTTGTGAGAGTGTGAGAGAAAAACACAAAAAGAAATGAGAGGCTACCTCAATCATCACACACAAAAGTCACCCCTCACTCTCTCTCACCTCATTAATGGCAAGCATGGCTTGAGCCATGATGCCCTCTCTCTCTCTCACAAGTCAACACTTAACCCTAAAATTCAAATTAAAGTAATCTTTTAGTTTAACTAATTAATTAAACCCATTTAAGAATCCAAAAGAATTAATCCTACAATTAACCCACCATGGTTAATAATTATGGTATTTCCTTGATTTAAAAACCCTAGTTTACATGCACATGTGTGTGCAAGCCTAGGAAAATTTTGGAAAAATGTTTATTAAATTAGGAAAAATATTTAAAACACAGTTTGGTAAACTTTTTATTAAAAATCATTATTTAATTATAATTATCCACTAACCTTTATCCTAAGGTGTTACAGATTTGGCGCCTTACGTGTTCCACACGTGAGCGCTGTAAAAAAGTGCTTAGCACTCTATAGTCAAAATGACTAAGTGCTTAGCACTCTATAGTCAAAATGACTAAGTGCTTAGCACTGATAGGGTAGCACCCAATTCTGACCGCCTGATACGCATGTGAGCGCTGAACAAAAGTGCTTAGCACTATATATATAGTCTAAAGACTAAGTGCTCAGCACTTTTGATGAGGGAAAAAGCCTAAGACTAAGCACAAATTGGCTAATTCTTTGAAACCTTTTGACAGCCGAGCCCATACGCTCTGTTGATGGATCTTAACAAAATTTAATGATCTTCAAACATGCTTCTAAGATGATCTTAGTCTTAAACAAGAATAACGTATCCTTAGTTAAAATAAATTGAGCCCAAATGCTCATATATTTAAGTTGATCTTAATCTAAAATTAGGTTAACGGTCCTTAAATAAAATAAAATAAAATATTTTATGATCCGATGGAACATAAAACCTAGATTCAAACCTCAAATCTAAAATATACGGATTTGAGCTAATCCGCGTCCTACGGGAGACGACATAAATTAGTCTGCGTATACAATCCACGGGCAACTAAAATAAACAAAAATACAACATGACATGAAGTAACCAACCGGAGTAGGAGAATGTTGTTATCGCAACACGATAACGTAATTAACTGCAGGAGCTTGCATCTGCTGGGAAGAGCGTCCCCACAATAAAAAAAAACCCCTCACAAATGAGGGGGAATCTGATGAAGTCTGCTACATTGGTCGCATCTATCCAAACCTTCGATATACAGTGCCATGAATTAACTTGGTATTTTCGGAGAGGTGGATGAATATGCCCAAACAGCATCTGTCCCCAAATTCAAGCAAGACGTCCAATCCTAGTTCGTCTCTGTTTTCGGTGGTAAATGGTTACATACGAATTCAAAGAAAATGTTTCAGTTGAGGATGGCCACTGGTTCTGGAGAAAGTGAATTGTATATTGATGTCTCTCCTTTTTACCTTATCTCAATTTTGAGAGTTCCTTAAATAAGAAGAATATACCAGTTACGTTTGTTGGATAGTTTTCTTCCAATTGTAAGGCTGGTACTGAAAAGAAGGGTAAGAAGAAAACCAATTAGCCTAAGTTCGGTATACAAAAGGTAATACGGACAGACATCTAAAGGGGTTGCAGCTGAAAGAAAAGAAGATTGCAACTACGGTCATGTGCCCGGGCAGTGGAAGAGGCATTACTAGAAATACCTGGCTACTCTCTTAAAGCATATTCACTTTTCATCCTCTGTTATATTTGTAATTGAAATTGTTTCTCAATTAATCATGATTACTAGGTATGCGATACCGGATGAGGATCTCACATCTGTAAAAGGTTATAGATACTGAAAAAGAGTAGAGTATTAGTATAGGGCAATTTGATCCTTAAATTCGGAATTCAGAGCAAAAGTTGCTATTGAAAAAAAATCACATGGTTTTGCCAAGCGGCAAACTTTTGGTTTCAAATAACTATTATTGTGCACCAGCTTTGTTTTTAAAATGAACTTTTACTTCTTTATTTGATAAAAAAGGATATTCAACTCTTTTAAAAATTATGTCCTGGACATTTACCTTTATCATTTGATGATTAGACAAGGTGTATTGTATAACGACATAGATATTCTTAACCAAAATGCAGTTTTCAACTTACAACACACGGAGTTTGAGTTAGTGAACTCTTAGGACTTATATATAGTGATGTATGTAGTCCGATATCTTTACGAACAAGGGGGTGGTTCTCATACTTCATTTCGTTTACATATGAGTACTCTAGTTTTGGACGCGCGTTCTTGTTGAAACGCAAAGTCCGAAGCTATTGAGAAGTTCATAGAGCATAAGAATAAAGTAGAGAACTAGACGTTGGAAGTATCAAGATTCTTTGAAGTTTTCGAAGATGTGGTTACTTATTCTCGGTATTCCGTATTGAGAATGTGATTCTTTTTCAGATTACTCATCTGAGGGTGCGCTCCATGATGAGTAATGCTGAGTGGCCTTTAACATTTAGATAATATGCACTTGAAACAGCTGTATACCAATTGAATATGGTTCCATTTAAATTTGTGCCCTAGATTATATATGTGATATAGAATGGGTTTATATCTTAAGGTTGCTAAGATACATGGAGTTATCCGGTTTAAACTTAAAACCAGAATTCGGAAAAACTCAAGTCACGTTTCAGTAATGAGCCGCTTGTGGGTTATCCTAAGCTTTTACAAGGGTTTAACTTCCACCATTTTTAAGATCAAAAATTGTTTTGTTCTCAACTCGCCAGCTTTTTAGAAAAGGAATTTCTTGCAAAATAAATTGGTGGGAGTATAGTAGAACTGAAATTGATTCCAGAACCACAAATGGTTACTGAAAATTTAGAAGAACCTGAGAAATCAATTGACCCTGACAGACCTTAACCACTCCGCAGATTTAGTAGGTGACCTCAGCCACCTGAGAGATACTACGGTTTTCTCGTAGGTGGTGACAAGAAGACTTGCATCATGTGATGATGACCCTGTTTCCCCCAATCAGAGCAAAGCTCTGTTTGAATTTTAAAATTCAAAATTCGAAACAACGCTTCAGATCCTTTGCGCTGCGCGCAACGCGCCATGTGTCAAAAGCTGATACATCAGCGCAGCGCCCAAGACAGCACGCCCAATCAGAGCAAAGCTCTATTTAAAACAAAATTAAAGCAAGCAACGCTTCAGTTGCGCAAGCGCCGCGCTGCGCGACACGTGTCAGCGCAGTTGCGCTGCGCTATGCGCTGCGCGACACGTGTCAGCGCAGTTGCGCTGCGCTATGCGACACGTGTCAGCGCAGTTGCGCTGCGCTTTGCGCTGCTTGACATGTGTCACACGCTGGGGCGTTTGCGCCAAACAGAATTAAATTCGAGTAAGATTTTTCTGTTCTTGTTAAAATAAGAAGATTATCTTCTGTAAAACAGAAGCGCTTGGATCAAAGATCCAACGGTGAGGAAAATTCCCCAAATCACTCAGAGAAAGATCTCTTTAACAAATTTATGGGCACTATATAAAGGCCCCTAGACCTCAATTCAAAGGCATCAACATTTTGTGAGAAATCAAAAATTTCAAGCAGAGAGAACTCTGAAGAAATTTCAAGAAGAAAAAAAGGTAAAAGATTCTAATAGATCATTGATCTAAGAACAAGATCAATGATCTTCAATAAAAAACAAAAAAAATAATAATAGTGCTTTGCACTTATGAACCATGGGTTCTCTGTGATCAACAAAAATAAGAAACACTTGTTTTCTTTGATCTAAATTAGATCAAGAAACCAAGCAGTGCTTTGCACTTCTTTTATGAACCATTGGTTCTGGAATCTAAAAGATTCTCAAGTTAATAGTGCCTTGCACTTGCAAAACTGCGCTGTTGCGCTCTTGGGTTGGCGCAAGTCACCAGAGAGCGCCACGTGTCAGCATCTGAACCATTTGCGCTATGCGCTTTTGAAATAGAGCCTTGCTCTCTGAAACTGGCGCAACTCACCACAGCGGGCCACGTGTCAGCAGCGCAAGCGCAGCGCACTGGCGCAGCACACCGCGCTTGCATGACATGTGTCATCACCACAAGCGCTTGCGCTCTTTGGTTGGCGCAAAGCGCCTGACAAATGCAATGCATTTCTTTTTCTAAAGGGCCAGGCCCAAGTCAAAAAGACCTAGCAGGCCAAAATAAATTGCAAAGCAATAAAAGGGCAGAGCCCAAATAAAATTGATGCTCTGCATCATTTATAAATGAGCAGAGCCCAAAACAAATTGATGCTCTGCATCATTTATAAATGGGCAGAGCCCAAACAAAAATAAAAAATAATGCAATGCATTATTTAAATGTGGGCAAAGCCCTAGCACAGGTCTAATAGACCAAAAATAAATAAAAGCGTTGAATATTTTTCAACTGGACTTAGCCCAATCATGGCCGTAAGTCCTCAAATTAAATTGACTGAGCACAGCTGCTCTCTTAAATCAATTTACGACCGGTTCGAGGGTACATCTCCGAACTCCTTTGACTCCTATCGTTGTAATCCTTCAACGACGTCAGAGAGGTGACGGGTCCCAACAACCACACATCAACACGGACTGTGGGGTCCTTAAACTCATGGACTTAAGCGTCCTTAAACCAAAAGACGGATTGTGGGATCCTTAAACCCGCGGACTTATGCGTCCTTAAACTAAAACATGGACTGTGGGGTCCTTAAACTCACGGACTTAAGCGTCCTTAAACTACCTATGGACTACCACGTCCCTAAACTGGAATATGGACCGCAATGTCCCTAAACTGGAATATGGACCACTACGTCCCTAAACTGGAATATGGACCGCAATGTCCCTAAACTACCTATGGACCACTATGTCCCTAAACTGGAACAATAGAGTCCCCAAACGCTCTTTTGTCGGATCCAAAACGATCCCGTTAAGTTGATCTTAGTATCAAATCAGATTAACGTATTCTTAACAAACGTTTAAGTCGATCTTAGCCTAAATATGGCTAACGTATCCTTAAACCAAAACACCAAACCCAAATCTAAGTAAATACGGATTTGGACTAATCCACGTCCTACGGGCGACGGCATCGCTTAGTCTCCGTATTCAATCCACGGGCAACCACAAACAAAACAAACACACACGACACGAAGTGAAATTCTAGAGAAGGAGAAAGTTGTTACCGCGATGCGGTAGCGTAATTAACTGCAGGGGCTTGCGCCTGCAGGGAAGAGCGTCCCCACAATCAAAAACCCCTTCAAGCAAGGGGGAATCTGACGAAGTCTGCTACATCGGCCGCATCCGTCTAAACCTCCGATACACGGTGCCATAAATCAACTTGGCATCTTCGGAGAGGTGGACGGATAAAACCAAATAGCATCTGCCCCGAATCTCAGCGTCAGGACTTCGTAGTCTTGTGCGCCGCCATTCGGAGGGGAACAGATTCTGGCACGCCCGGTGGGACCTTTTCCTCTTTCCACTCCACACTTCGTGTGTCGTATTCGCGAACGAATCACGGTTTGTTAATGGTTGCCTTTGGATTTTAAGTTACTAAGATTTGGTCTTTTGCCTGGCGCAGAAATCAAGCATTGATGGCCTCTACCGGTTCGAAATGCTCTAACTGCAGCTGCAGCTCGCGTCCGGCCTCAACTGGGGGCATAACCTACGGGCCCCAAGCGGCCTCTTTGTTCACCATACCCGTGGAGCAGATTACTCAAGCCACCACGGGGTTGTTTTTCGGAACTATGCTTCTGCTAACAAGCTTTAGCACCCCCGTGCCCTTACAAGAAGCTCCTAAGAAGTCGGTCTTCGATCGACTTTCAGCTACTGCGGCCCCTCTCAACGGGTCGCCCAACACCAGTGCCTCGGTCTTCTCCAGGCTGGGCCAAAACTCCTGCGGGCCTACGATGAAGCTTGCAGTCCCGGAAAAGATTATTCCAAAAAGAATAGCCAAACTTGTTCCTGAAGTCATCAAGGCGGCTTCTCCTGCTAAGAGATCATTCTTTACAAGATTGATCGTCCCAATTCCCACTCCTGCTTTTGCTGCTCAAAAGATATCAGTCTTCAATAGGCTGACGCCGGCAACAGCCCCACACCTGAACAGGGGGCAAGAAGAAGCCGTTTCTGTCTCTGAGCCAATACCGACAACTCGTCGCGCCCGACGACGCCACTGGCGCCGGGTAAGGAAGACCGGGGGAAACACCCCTTCTGGGATGACTCCGCCAGCTCCAACGGTGGAAGTTAACGTTGCTGTTCCCACCGGGAACAGTTTCGAGCTACTGAATAGGGTACGCAGAAACTCGCCAACTGCGGTGCTCAAAAGATCTCCTCCACCAGTAGAGACTACCGTGGAAGAAGAAAAAACGGAGCAGGCCCCTCAATCTCTGTCTTCCAGGATCTATAAGATATGGCGACGAGTCCGAGAATCTGTCATCGATCCTAACCTCTCTCGCCAACAGAAGAAGTCGAAAGGTCGGCAAGAAGAAAATCCCCCGGTCAAGCAACGAAAGGTGACGACCGCTTGGGTGCCCAAAGCAACGGCCCCCTCAACTTCTACGGCCCATAAAAGAAGAAGGCCGGAGAAAGTGTCAACGCCGATGATGAATATCAAAGGTGGTGAACCCAAACGCCCTAAGTCAGGGGGCATTGTAGTTCATACCGTCTACGTGGCGTCTGGTAAAGAGGACAGTCGCATATCTACGGGTCATCGACCGCTTACGCGATCAGTGACCAAAGCGCAGGAGCAGCAGCAGAAGCTCCAAGAGATGATGAACGCTATAGCTGCACTTACTGGGCCAAAAGAAAACCCTGAAACGTCCTCGGATGAATGCCAGGAGGAAGAAACCGACGCCGAATTCCTTCGTCGAATATTAGAGAAGAAGGATAAAGAGGCTGCTGAACAAGCAGCCAACATAAAGCGTATGGGCCTCCTGTTCCAAGACATGGTAGGGATGATGATCCAGCAAGATCCTCCGGCCAAAGATCCCCCGATCGTCCTTGAAGACGATAGGGGAGAAACGTCGAATCCTCCACCAGCTCTATCAACAGCTAAGGAGGATACAATCTCTAAATCTGATTTGGACGAGTACATAGCCCAACAAATACGGGTTCATCATGCGACTGAAGCAGCTGGCCAGGTCGTAAAAACAGGATGACCATATCCAAGTTGGTACGATCAAATCAAGTACCCGCCTGGCTACACAATTCCCAAGTTCCATGTCTACAAGGGGACGGGCAATCCTCACCAGCATGTTGCCCAGTTCAGGGCACTCTGCGGCAACACCGGTGGTGATGACAAGCTGTTGCTTCGCCAGTTTGTTGGAAGCTTATCAGATACAGCGTTCGAGTGGTACTCTGAGCTCCTGAACGACTCTATCAAGACCTTCGCAGAGATGGAGCTGCTGTTTACCCAGCGTTTTGCAAGCGCCAGTGAACGTACCCCGATGACGGCACTGATTAATGCCAGGGTAAAACCAGGCGAGACATGGGTTCAATATGCTATACGGTGGCGGAACTTATGGTCGAAGTGCGAGCAACGTATTGAAGAAGCTCCCGCGGTGGGTATGTTTGTGGGAACCCTTGATCCACAAGCAACCATCTCGCAATTTATGATGTTTTTGAAGACGACTACCTTCCAGGCCTTGATTGACAAGCTAGCGCAAATTGATCAGATGGGCCATAAACCCCCTCTTCCAAAGCCGGACTCCCGAAATGACAAGGGGAAGGGAAAAGTGATCGTTGTCGCTAATGCTCAACAACAACCGAGCAACTCGAAGTCGGTTGTTCGTCAAAATAATATGCGCCCGTACATAGCCCTTGAGGAGAGGCTAGGACGTCCTTACTCCTTTCCCCGAGATAAAACGAGAAGGTTATTCGAGCTGGCGTTGCGCAACCGACTTATAAATCTGCCGGATCCAAAACGTCTGTTGCAACCAAATGATGTCAATGAGCCCAACTACTGCCCTTATCATCGAGTACTGGGTCATCCGATCGAAGATTGCTACGTCTTCAAAAATTGGCTTGAAGACCAGTACCGACAGGGCAAGTTCGCGTTATCTGACAAATGGAAGGTGAATCCCCCTAGCCCCATACCTCTAAGGGGATGAATACGCCGGGGGCAACATGCTCCGTCGTTGAAGAAGCTCCTTGGGAGGTTGTATTATCAGCCAAGACAAAGAGGATGCTAAACGATCTTCAAATGTGCCCAGCGATCAAGTGGAAGAACTCGTTGGAACCGCAGGTCATTGAAGGGATGTTGAAGCCACGTCCAACTCCAAAGACCGACGGTGGTGGCTCAAGCACTCTCAACCAGCCGTCAAAATCTTCGAAGAAGAAGAAAAAGGAATCAAAGAAGTCCGTGAAGCCTGGTGACAAGCGCACGGACTTGCAAAAACAAATTGACACGCTGGAGGAATACAACCAGAAAGCACGGGCTCCCATTACATTCCAAGAGTTCCTCAATCATGTCTTTCAAGAGGAAGATGAGGGAGAAAGTTCATTTGATGAATCTGAAGAATATGTGGCGAGCTGTCATGTGATTTCCCATTCGTTTATGGACGATGAGGAGACTCCTTGTACTGAAACACTGGGGCAGACCCTGAATCAAAAATTCTGGGGCCATCAGATGAAGTAATCGACGCATTCCTTAACGAAGCTCGATTGAAAAGTAAAGCTGATCGAGAACGCGAGACGGCTGTATTTGAAAGGGCCAAGTGCCAGCGACTTGATGATAGAGCTGAGATAATCCCGCTGGAGAAAAATACCTCCACTACCGACAAAAGCCAATTCAAGATGAGGAAAATGTTTGCTAAGGCCATATCAATGGGCATGAAGCTACCATCCTCCGAAGGAAAAATTACAGGTGAAATAGAAATGCACCCCTCCTATTGCTTATATCATCAGAAGGTTTCGCACCCCACTCAAGAGTGCAAAGCTTTCGATAGATGGTGGCAAGGATACGTTGCTCATCGACAACGCTTTAAGCGGGAAAAGTGCAAAACTCGTCGGGAGCAAAGAAATACAACCGAAGGGCTTAAAAGAACTACCGGCGATTGTCGCATGGTTAACACCGGCGGGTCACAAGTGCCTACATTCGGGAGCGATTCTGATGAGGAGCTGGAACTTTCCCCTCTCTTTAAAGAGTCCACTTCGGGAAAAGAAGAAGAGCCGAAGGTTTGCGAAAATATTCGGCTGCGGAATCGGACGCTGCCTGAAAAGAATCTCGGACCCTCAAACAGAAAAGATAAAGGGAAAGAAAAGGTCTCTGAAGATATCGTCTTAGATGACCAAGTTCTGGGGGAGCTAAGCGCCAAGGACCCGCCGAAGAAGAATAAGGTGGATTACAAAGTCTTATCGCATCTGAGGAAGCTACCCTCACAGCTCAGCATTCTTGACGCCCTTTTGCTATCAAAGGAGGTGAGAGATTCGTTAATCAAGGCATTACAAGATCCGGAACAATTCCAAGCTTTCCTGGCTGAAGAAAAGATGAAGGATGAATTGGAGGAAGTGCACACGGCCGATGTCTCTTTTGGTGATGAAGACCTTCTCCTTGGGACGTGCGAACACAATCGCCCCCTTTATGTCTCAGGATACTGCCACGATATAAAGATAGGAAAAATCCTGATCGACAATGGATCCTCCGTTAACCTCCTCAATGTGCGAGTGTTAAAAGAAATTTGCATGAGCGTCCAGCACCTTGCTCGGGACAAGATCACCATCTCCGGGTTCGACTCCCAGTCATCAAGAACTCTTGGGTCTGTGATACTGACGCTACGCTTTGGGCTACTCGTCACGGACATTAAGTTCCACGTCATAGACGCCAAGACATGCTACAATTCTCTGCTCGGCCGACCATGGTTACACGAGTACAACGCCATCCCTTCTACACAACATCAGTGTATGAAATACGCTAAGGATGGTCTCGAGTATACCGTGGCGGGAGAACTGAATCCGTTTTCTGTGAACGAAGTCCGCAAATATGAAGATGCCAAGTACTTCTTACCGGATTTTGAAGACACGGAAAGGTGTCACAAGCCGGAAAACAAAGCTAACGCCACCATCCCTGTCTTCGGCAGTGATACCGAGGAGGAAGAGGAGATAGTTTATTCGGGGCTGCCCCAACACAACAAGCCAGGGCCATCTACTCCTACGTTAATCTTTGGTAGCGATTCGGAAGATGAAGTCCATGCTGTATTCCCTGCTCGACCTTCAATACAAACGTCCGCTGACGAAGAGCAAAGTCTACAAGTTGCCATGGTGCCGCTTAAACACTGTAAAGAACTGGATGCACTTGATATTTACATGTAGAAGAGCTACAAACGTTCTATATCCCTCCCAGGCGAGAAAGCGAAAAAGCAATTCTATTCTACCGCTCTGAAGAAACCAAAGTGGAGAAAGAAATCTGGCATGACACGGATCCTACGCTCGACAGGCTTCAGCCTATCCGTCTTCCCAGATATTATACGGAAGGATTGAAAAAGCTGCTGAAACGCCAGGGGATATCCTTCAAGCAGACCGTTCGAAAAGCCAAGTTCTATGTCAAAGTCTGGAACGTTCCCGGGACTCAACGCAAACTGCCTAATGGGAGAATGGAGACAAAAGGACTTGGATACATCCGGTCAAAGAAACGAGAGCTACTAAACAGCTGATATGTCATGTATGACTTCGATGAAGAAGCGGATGCTCAATGGGAGGACGCTAATCCTGAGACAGTGAAAGTTCCAGATGCAAAAGTGCCCAGTCCTTCGTTCGAAGAACAAATGGACAAGCTTATAAAGGAAGCGGGTCAAAAAGTCCGGGACGATCATAACCGCGAAATGGTCATCTACGAGAAAGCCAAAATGCAACGCCTTCTCCAACAGGCCGTGAAAGATGAAAATGCTGCTCCTTGTCAACCTGTTATAAAGAAGGCCCGACGCAGAGGCAGAAACAAGTCGAAACGCGAAAAAGACGCTCAACAGCAACGAAGCGAGGCTAAAAGGCCACACAAGCGGGAACCAAGCGGTTCCGATCTATCCCTCATGAGAAAAATGGGTCGAGTATACTCTTTTTCTCGGGACAAGACGAAGAAAATACTTGACCTCGCTTTAAAACATCAGATGCTTACACTGTCGGAGTCTAAACACCCCGAACAAGCTAGCAAAGTCTCTCACCCGGACTATTGCCCTTATCACCGAATGATAGGGCACCCTCTCGAGGACTGCTTCACCTTCAAGAATTGGGTTGAAGATCAGTATCAGCTTGGCAAGTTCGCTCTGTTTGACAACTGGAGGGTAGCGCCACCACAGAAGCATGAACCCAACGCCACGGAAGAAGAACCAGTTCCGCATTGGGATTGGAAGCGAATTTGTACTTGTCACGTGATAACGATATCAAAAGAAGAGCCCGAGAACATGGATGACCTTCCCTGGTGCTTCGAAAACAGCAACGACGAGGTAATCTCAGAATTCCCACCAGCGCGAAAAGAGCTGGAAGATGGAATCCATACCACCGCAGATAACCTTAAGAAAATTGAGTTGGGAACGACGAACGATCCGCGACCGACATTTGTTAGTGAGCTACTGTCTGAAGAGAAGGTGGCTTCACTAAAGACCTGCTTATGCAGCACAAAGATTGCTTCGCGTGGAACTATTCCGAAATACCGGGACTAGATCCAGAAATTGTTGTGCACAGATTGGCGATATCTCCGGACGTCAAGCCAGTCAAACATGCGCCGAGAAGAATGCGGCTCGAGCTTGAGATGAATATCAATGCCGAGGTCAAGAAGCTGATCGACTCTGGCTTCATCCAGGAAGTGCAATACCCTGAATGGATCGCCAATATCGTCCCGGTGATGAAGAAAAATGGGACAGTGCCCATATGCGTAGACTTTCGGGATCTTAATAAAGCTTGCCCGAAGGACGATTTCCCAGTGCCAGTCACCGAACTGATGATAGAAAATATGTCCACTCACGAGGTTTTCTCCTTCATGGACGGCTCGTCAGGATATAATCAGATAAAAATGCATCCCGAAGACCAGAAGCACACCGCCTTCAGGACTCCTTTGGGTATATTCTGCTACAAGGTGATGCCCTTCGGTTTATAGAATGCCGGTGCCACCTACCAAAGGGCCATGACGAAGATCTTCGATGACCTTATACACGAAATCGTCGAATGCTATATCGACGATCTCGTGGTTAAAAGCAAATCATACGAGGAACATCTCGAGCATTTGAAGACCGTATTTCAACGCCTTCGGCAATACAACTTGAAGATGAACCCTCTCAAGTGTGCATACGGAGTTTCCTTGGGCAAATTCCTGGGATTCATCGTCCGACACCGAGGTATTGAAATAGATCCGTTAAAGATCAAGGCGATTATGGAAATGCCTCCGCTAAGGACTCTCAAACAGCTGCGGTCTCTCCAAGGGAAGCTCGCGTATATACGGCGATTTATAGCCAACCTTTCAGGAAAGTGCCGTCCTTACAGCCACCTGATGAAGAAGGAAACCCCGTTCGTCTGGGACCAAAAATGCCAAAGCGCGCTAGACGAGATCAAACAATACCTGCAGAACCCGCCAGTGCTGGCTACTCCGGTCAAGGGAAAGCCCCTTATTCTTTATACAACCGCCCTCGAAGGTTCCTTAGGCGCATTATGGGCACAAGAGAACGATCAAGGGAAGGAAAGAGCACTCTACTACTTAAGTCGAGTTCTATTGGAGGCAGAAAGCAACTACTCCACCATTGAAAAACACTGCCTGGCGTTGATCTTTGCGATAACAAAGCTTAGACACTATGCGTTGGCGCATGAGGTCCGTCTCATTTCAAAGGTGGACCCTCTTAAATATTTAATGTCAAAGGCCATATTGATGGGACGACTCGCTAAATGGGCCCTGCTCTTGATGGAGTTCTCGATAACGTATCAACCTCTCAAGGCAGTGAAAGGCCAGGCCATCGTCGACTTCCTCGCTGAGTATCTGATACCTGCCGATTCTCCTTTAAATTGTGATCTTCCAGACGAACATGCGTTTGATGCGATCGACGGTGGTGATACCCGATGGGAGCTTTATTTCGATGGAGTATCTTCCATGAAGAAACGCAAACAAAGTGCCCCTATAATCAAATCGGGGGTAGGACTCATCTTTGTAACTCCATAAGGTGGTATAATGCGTTTTGCCTTCTCCCTAACAGAGCCGAGGACAAACAATGAAGCTGAATACGAAGCTCTGATAGCAGGCCTCGAGATCGCCATCGGCATGGGAATTGAAAACCTCCTCATATATGGAGATTCCCAACTGGTCGTTAGTCAAGTAAACGGCGACTATCAGACGTGCAAACCAGAGTTGGTGAAGTACGGCGAGAAGGTGCAACAACTATTGATCCAAATCCCTTCCTATACTTTGGAAAACATACCGTGTGCGGAAAACAGCAAAGCGGACGCGTTGGCCAAGCTCGCTAAAGAATTGGCTGACGAGAACCTCGATGACGTCAGAATTGTGGTACAAACCCGTCGGGTGCTCGCCCCAGCGGAAATATCTCCGGAATCACCCGAAGAGAAGGGAGCGACTGAGGAGACGACCCTGTAAATAAAAGATCGGGAAAATACCGAGGATTGGAGAGAAGTCTTTATAGACTACTTCAAATACCGCCAAACGCCCGAAGATGCGTCCTCAAGACATTAGCTTTTGAAACGAGCTCTGTCTTTCGCCTTCGTCAATGATACTCTGTACAAGAGGTCGTTCGATTCTTTGTGGTTGAGATGCCTGGGACCTGACGAAGCGAAAAGAGTCGTCCAGGAAGTTCATGACGGACTCTGCGGTTCTCACCAAGCGGGCCCAAAGAAGAAATTGAAGATCAAACGGATGGGCTACTACTGGCCCCCGATGATTCAGGACCGCCTCAAATATGCGAAGCAATGCCACTCATGCCAAATTCATGGGGACTTCATCCATCAGCATCCAAATCCGCTACACCCGACAGTGACTAGCTGGCCATTCGAAATGTGGGGAACTGATATAGTCGGCCCTATCGAACCGGCATCATCCAGGGGACATCGTTTCATCCTGGCGACGACTGACTACTTCTCCAAATGGGCAGAGGCAGTACCGCTGAGGGAAGTTAAGACGGAGAATATCCTCCATTTCTTCAAGACGCACGTCCTATATCGGTTTGGAACTCCACGACGGATCATCTCCGATAACGGGCCAGCTTACAGAAGCCACAAGATCAGTCGCTTCGCGCAACAGCACAATATAGACTGGAGATATTCCTCGGATTATAATCCGCGAGCTAACGGTCTAGCTGAGGCCTTCAATAAGACCTTAACAAAGATTATGAAGAAGACAGTGTCCCGAAATAAGAAGGACCGGCATGAAAGACTGCAAAAAGCTCTTTGGGCGTATCGAACTACGTTCAAGACAGCCACAAACACAACGCCATATGTGCTGGTATTCGGTACAGAAGCAGTACTTCCCCTCGAGATAGAGTTACCCTCTCTACAAGTGGCAGTCCACTACGAGCTAACAGATGAAGAAAATGCTCACCTTCGGC
Source organism: Agapanthus africanus (assembly GCA_030015575.1). Classification (NCBI taxonomy): domain Eukaryota; kingdom Viridiplantae; phylum Streptophyta; class Magnoliopsida; order Asparagales; family Amaryllidaceae; genus Agapanthus; species Agapanthus africanus. Next base: position 354,061,955 of record JASDDO010000016.1, on the reverse strand, counting down.
TTGAGGAGCTCGATGCCCTCGATGAGACCCGGCTCATAGCGCAACAAAATCTGGAGGCCTATAAAGCAAAGATGACGCGCTCATATGAAAGATTGACCCGGTCAAGGACATTCCGCCAAGGCGAACTCATGCTCATGGTCAAAAGGCCTATGATCCCCAATCGCGCCAAGCGGGAAAAGTTTGAGCCAAACTATGAAGGCCCGTACATCATAGACAAGGTCTACCAAGGTGGATCCTATCCACTTATGGATATGCACGGTGAAAGGCCTTTCAGGCCAATAAATGGTCGCTTCCTAAAGAAATACTACACTTAGAAGGTTACCGCCTAGGTCAATGATAGATGACGACGACTATGTCCGCTCGCTATCTTCCTAAGCTCAAACTTTATAAGCGGTAGCCAGCTCTCTCAATGCCGGACCGAAACGTCCTTAAACTAATGGCTGACCGAGACGTCCTTAAACTAATGACGGACCGAGACATCCTTAAACTAATGACGGACCGAAATGTCCTTAAACTAATGAAGGACCGAAACGTCCTTACACTACTACCGCAGCATGTTTAGGCTGACGAGATGAATAAAAAAAACATATAAAAATAAAATTAAAATATATATATATAAAAACGGTATGTCCATAAGCAAAAAGGGCATGGATGAAAACCCGAAAGGGCTCCGTGAGAAAAAACAGCAGGGCTACCGGCGAGTGTTCGTGAAAACCCGAAAGGGCGCGACCTCGTAAAAAAATATATATAAAAATAAAAAGAATAAAAAAAAAGGTATGTCCATAAGCAAAATGGGCACGGATGAAAACCCGAAAGGGCTCCGTGAGTAAAAACAGCAGGACTACCGGCGAGTGTTTGTGAAAACCTGAAAGGGCGCAACCTCGTTAAAGGATACTTACAGGGTCCTCTCGACCTTGTAAGGAGAAACCACCCGCGTGAGATCCTTACGACTCAAAAGGGAGCAACAAACTCAGGGATCCCCACGATTCCTAAGGAGAAAATACACTTGCGAGATCCTCACGACTCGTAAGGAGAACTCTCTTATGGGATCCTCACGGCTCATAAGATTTGAAAGTCTTAAATTACAGAGACCTAAACCTATGCTTAAGCAACCCCCACAACCTTCGATATTGCCCTACAAGTGGTTCAATACTGACCCTTGTATACAATCCACGGGCGCGAATAAACATTTCCCTAACCAAGTTTCATCCGTGATTGGGGATATGTGCGCATGATGAACAACCCTTATAAGTCCTCTCGACTTACAAGGAGAAAACCCTCTTGTAGGATCCTTACGACTTACAGAGGAACAAACACTTAGGAATCCTCACGATTCCTAAGGAAAAAATACACCTACACGATCCTCACGACTTGTAGGGAGAAATACCTTTGTGAGACCCTTACGGCTCATGAAGTTAAAAGCCTTAGTTGACAGGACCTTAACCCTGTTCGCTAAGCCACCTTTGTTCGACATCGACAGAGGCAAATGATAATTCGCTCCTGGCAATATCCCAGTTGCAGCGGTGCTGATGCCGAAATCGGTGTCTAATTTCAGGTTTACGGTGAAAAGCCGGTAGGCCGCACATGCATACGAAATAGCCGAAATGATAGGGCAACTTGCAATAAAAAGCAGCAAGTAAAAACGTATGCATACAAAATAGCCGAAATGATTGGGCACCGCGAAAAATAGCCGAAATGATTGGGCAATCGCGACCTTCGCGATATAAAAGCTGAAATGATAGAGCATCGCGGAAATAAAACAAAAAAAATGATGATAAAACTTTGGCCCTACAGTTGTGATCACATCGATCCCTGTATACAATCCAAGGGCGCAAACAAAGAGGGAACCATACTTTCCTAACAGGCTCCGTCAGAAAACGAAGCCAAATCTCGATGGTTCATCCCAACCCCGAAGCAACCAGTGTCTTCGGCTAAACACCTCAATTCAGGGAAACAAGCATCCTTGATGAGAGCTTCCTGATTCGCGTCGACTCGCAGAGAAACCGGTGTCTCCGTGGGAAATTCTCGACTCGTTTCAACACCAGGGAAACAAATATCCTTGGCAAATACCTCAATTCAGGGAAACAAACGTCCTTGATGAGAGCCTCCTGATTCGCGTCGACTCGCAAAGAAACCAGTGTCTCCGTAGGAAATTCTCGATTCGTTTCAACACCAGGGAAACAAATATCCTTGGAAAATACCTCAATTCAGGGAAACAAGCATCCTTGATGAGAGCCTCCTGATTCGCGTCGACTCGCAGAGAAACCAGTGTCTCCGTGGGAAATTCTCGACTCGTTTCAACACCAGGGAAACAAATATCTTTGGAAAATACCTCAATTCAGGGAAACAAGCATCCTTGATGAGAGCTTCCTGATTCGCGTCGACTCGTAGAGAAACCAGTGTCTCCGTGGGAAATTCTCGACTCGTTTCAACACCAGGGAAACAAATATCCTTGGCAAATACCCCAATTCAGGGAAACAAACGTCCTTGATGAGAGCCTCCTGATTCGCGTCGACTCGCAGAGAAACCAGTGTCTCCGTGGAAAATTCTCGATTCGTTTCAACACCAGGGAAACAAATATCCTTGGCAAATACCTCAATTCAGGGAAACAAGCATCCTTGATGAGAGCCTCCTGATTCGCGTCGACTCGCAGAGAAACCAGTGTCTCCGTGGGAAATTCTCGACTCGTTTCAACACCAGGGAAACAAATATCCTTGGCAAATACCTCAATTCAGGGAAACAAGTGTCCTTGATGAGAGCCTCCTGATTCGCGTCGACTCGCAGAGAAACCGGTGTCTCCGTAGGAAATTCTCGATCCGTTTCAATACCAGGGAAACAAATATCCTTGGCAAATAGCTCAATTCAGGGAAACAAGCGTCCTTGATGAGAGCCTCCTGATTCGCGTCGACTCGCAGAGAAACCAGTGTCTCCGTGGGAAATTCTCGATCCGTTTCAACACCAGGGAAACAAATATCCTTGGCAAATACCTCAATTTAGGGAAACAAGCGTCCTTGATGAGAGCCTCCTGATTCCCATCGACTCGTAGAGAAACCAGTGTCTCCGTGGGAAATTCACGATTCGTTTCAACACCAGGGAAACAAATATCCTTGGCAAAAACCTCAATTCAGGGAAATAAGCGTCCTTGATGAGAGCCTCCTGATTCGCATCGATTCACAGAGAAACCAGTGTCTCCGTGGGAAATTCTCGATTCGTTTCAACACCAGGGAAACAAATATCCTTGGCAAATACCTCAATTCAGGGAAACAAGCGTCCTTGATGAGATCCTCCTGATTCGCGTCGACTCGCAGAGAAACCAATGTCTCCGTGGGAAATTCTCGATTCGTTTCAACACCAGGGAAACAAATATCCTTGGCAAATACCTCAATTCAGGAAAACAAGCGTCCTTGATGAGAGCCTCCTGATTCGCATCGGCTCGCAGAGAAACCAGTGTCTCCGTGGGAAATTCTTGATCCGTTTCAACACCAGGGAAACAAATATCCTTGGCAAATACCTCAATTCAGGGAAACAACCGTCCTTGATGAGAGTCTCCTGATTCGCGTCGGCTCGCAGAGAAACCAATGTCTCCGCGGGAAATTCCCGATTCTTCTCAACTTGCAAGATGAAGCCTCAGGCAGCAGGGATTAAAAACTTGTTTCCTGAACAATGGGACCCTGCAAGTCGGTCTAGAACGGTCTCTTGCATACTATTCACGGGTCTCACTCTCCAAATTCGAATTTCGACAAGGAGGGAAACAACCGCTTATGGGTCCTCTCGACTCGTAAGAGGGAAAAATTCTCTTATAAGATCCTTACGACTTATAAGAGAAAACACACTTAGAAATCCTCACGATTCCTAAGGAGAAAACACACCTACGATATCCTCTCGATCCGTAGGGAGAAAAGTCTCTATGAGACCCTCACGGCTCATAGAGTTGAAAAGTCTTAGGCGGAAGATCTGAACCTGCGGCCTAAGCCATCGCTATTTCTTGAGAAAATCAAGATGCTTGCTCTAATTATCTGTCAACCATGTTTACTAAGGTGGCATGCTGATAATAAAAGAAAGAAAATGCGGAGAAACGACACAAGACATTACAAAAAATGTGTATCTTGTATTCATAAACTTGATTGAGTACAGGATACATTGTGTTAAAGAATAAAAAATATATATATACATTTTTTTTATTTACAAGTACAAACGATACAAAGAGGGATAGGTACTGAGGAGGAAGTATCTTTAACAAATCCGTAAGCTGCTCTCGCACTTCCTTCAGCGCCTCCTCCTGAGTGGCTGCCGCGGCCACCTCCGCTTCCACCTGGGCCCGCTGCTGCAAAAAGGATGAAAGTTGCTCCTCAGCCGCCTGCTGGGCTGCTTCCTGGTTAGGTGCATCCCGCTCGACAACGTCAAGCTGTTGCCTCAGTGATAATCCTTCGGAGAGGCATTGCAGAAGACCCTCGAAGATAACCTTCAGCCGTGCAGCGTTGGCCTCCACCCGAGCATGCAGTTGGGCAGATTTGCTCGAAGTCTCACCACGCTCCTTACGCCTTGAAGTAACTTCTTGTTCGAGATGGCGGAAGTAAGAAGCGCTCTGCTCAATCCACGCTGCTCTTTGATTGCTGGAGGCTAAGGTCTCGAGAGCGGGACGCATCGATTCCAGCTGATGCAGGCGAACCTCAATCTCTCTGCAATGGTTAACCCAAGACGTGATGATGCCCTCGTCATGGAAGTTCACGAGTATCACCAGCATCGGGTTAACCGCCGTAGCGAAGTCTGCAGCAGATGTAGGAGTCTCCACGTCGAGTTCCTCGACGTAGTCGCTCAACATGCGCAGACTATTCGCGGCGCCTTTCGAAGACGGACGTCTCAGATAAGGACCTGCCGGCATTGTGATGCGAGGCTCGAAGGGCGCCGAAACCGGAACGAAAGCTGAATTAACAAGATACGATCAGATAACAGATCAAGAAATATGGAAATAGTCATTGATGGGATAGTCTACTATACCAGTTGAAGCAGGTGGCAAGGCCGGAAGGGCCGGTGGCGCGACTGATCTTTCGTCTCCCCCTTCGATTCGTAGCACTACAGTCGGGATGAGAAAAAAGTTAGAAGTAATTCCGTCAATGAAAAAGAAAGATATCAATGGAAATCATACTCACCGGCGCCACCAGAGGAAGAAGCGAGTTCAGATGGGAAGGAGAAGTGTGGGAGCAACACCTGATAAAGATGGTCAAAAAGCACTCCTGAAAGGCACAACAGTATGACTTTAGTACACAAATTATACGTCTGAAAGATAAGATTAGTAAGTTGCAAACCCATACCTTCCAACATCTTCGATGGTATGAGAGAGGGCTGAGAGGTGACCACCTCCAAGGCAGTAGTTGAAGGCACTCCCTCGAGCAATGGGGCATCGGCACTGGCTGCACCTGCGTTATGAACAAATGTGAACTTGTCAGAAAGGATTGTAAGATAAAGAGGATAGTAACTTGGGATTTACCTGATGAGCTGCCGGCCGAAACGGAGGCGACTCCCTCCTCCATCGACATGAGGCCATCGCCCGTGGCCTCATCACCCGACTCGATGGGGACCGTTGTCGTACTCGCGAGACCGGAAGACGGCGGGGGACCACAGGCAGGGATGGCTATGACCGGAACATTGCCAGATTTCTTAGAAAGAGCGGTTGGCTCGTCCTCAGGAATCATGTCTACCTCACCCACTACTCCCTCGGGTTCAGCAGTCACGGTTGTCTCGTCCACCGTCACCACGAGGTCATCAGCCTCAGGCAATCATGTCTACCTCACCCACTGCTACCTCGGACTCAGCAACAACCGCTTGCTCAGGCATAGTGGACACGATCAGTTCGTCAACCACTATCTCGGGCCCAGCAATCCCAGCTGTGTCATCCGCCACCGGCTCGGGCTCGACCAATGCCTCTTCCCTTAGCCCCTCAGGTTCAACAGTCTCCGCCTCCCCCTCGGTTGGGCTTGGCCCTACAAGATATAATATATAAGAACCGACGGCTTTATAATTCCTACAACAAAATTCTGAAAGAAGTATTACCTAAGGTGGACTTGTCGTTAGCCTCCCTATTGGCGCGGATCGCCTGTCTATGAGCTGTAGACAGGGCGACCGGGGGCTCTTCCGACGGGGTGTCGGCACGAGGAACGGTGCTGGGGCCTGCTCCAATGGCCAAGGCAGCCCTGCGTGCCTTTGCTTCGCGTCTCGACCGCTTCCTTTCCTCCCGAGCTGTCGCGATGGACCTCTTTGACGCTTCCTTCATCGAAGCGTCGTCGTCCTCATTCAGAGACGCCTCCAGAGCCTTTATGGCATCTCTCATAGGCTCTTCAAGACGAACCTCCTGCGGTAGCCCAGAGGAAGCAGGAACATCGGCAGCTGGCAGAACATTTGCGTCACTTGGAGGGAACAGCATTGAGGTTTCTGCGATAAAAAGGGAGAGGTTAGATTGACCATAACACAAGGAAAATGAAAACTTGATGAATTGAAACTTACTAAGGCCTAAAGACGCCCTAAGGCGTTCCTCCTCTTTGAAGGTCTCGAGGGAAGCGGCAATGGCTTCTTCAGTGGTGATGCCTGTTGGAAGAAAAAAAGGAAAAATATTAGTCAAAGGCAATAATAAAGATATAATGCAATAGAAAATCCGACTAGTGATTACCTGATTCCGCAAGCTTAGCCAGCCATGCGTCACGCCTTGCCAACCACGCTGAAGTTTCGAGGGCGGCCTCCAAGTCTGTGTCATCCGGCGGCATGACTAATCCCTCGTTGGTCCCATATTCACTCAGGCCCTCACCATAGGGAGCGTGGGGTTCCTGACCGAACGCGACGTCTGCAGCGAAGAGCGACTTCTTTTTCTTCTGCCCGCCAACCCTAGGTGCACGCGGGATCGACTTACGCTTAGCAGCCACCTTGGGACGGCGGGTCCCGATGTCCGCACCCACGCCAGACTCCGGCGAGGCTACAACCACTGTCTCCACTGGAGCATAGGGCGCTGGTGGTGCATCCGCAATATCGGGGAGCGGCACTCCGTGCGGAGGACTTTGCGCACGCGGTGGCCCAGCTCTACCATCTTTTAGAGGGGCAACTACTGGGGTCCTTGGCATTAAAGGAGCATTGCGGTCGCTTCCTGGAGGCGCACCCTTACGGTCGACCAGCAATCGCCTTTCCTCGTTTATAACGGCTCCCGTCGAATGACTGTACCATTCTGTATATACCCTGAGGAGTCGTGGGACGCAAGCCGGCTCACTAATAAATAAGTGGGAGCCCGTGTTTAGACGCATGAAATGATGCAGCGCGCTCGCCATCCCTTCTTCGGTCGCAGCAGGTTCTGATAAGAAAGCATCCAGCGGTACCCCTTGATTATATCTCAGCTGTTGGGCGAAACGATGCGGGTTATATCTCATGAAAATCGCTACCCCGTTCTGCCTAAACACCAAGAAGCCCGGTCTGATAGAATATAAGTGGAGGGTCTCCCGGGCCGTCAAAACTGAAGCTCCATCCTTGAAAGTGTCTTGCAATGGCCGCACTGCAGTGGTAGACGCCTTTCCAATAGTCAACACCTTGTCGACAAAAGACACACCGTCTCCAACGGTGTGGAGGCGAAGGAGTAAACCCCTGGCATTTCGTGGCGATGGACTCACAATTGATGCGCCAATCAAATGTATGATGCGAGGGAAGATGCACCTGTCATAAAACGACGGCCTTTTGTGCATGCCGAAGACACCCGATGTATGTAGCTCGAGCCACGATATGAAATAGTGCATCGGGAAGATCACGTGCAGCACCCCAGGCTCATTAGCATCCGCCGCTCGACTGAGGCCATGGTACAAATGTGCCAAGCCGGCTATCCCAACGACCACTTTTACCCCGATGGTCATCCGGTGAGCAGGGTAAAAGACAGAGGGCCGCATATGGCGAGAATGCATTGGGAGCGCAAACCAACTCAGCCATAGCCCAAGAAATCCTAAGAAGAAGGCCTCCTCGTCCATCCCAGGAGCCGCAACTTCCGCAAAAGACATAGCCGGAGAGTTAGGAAGGAAAAAAACCTTTTGGTCTATTTCCTTCGCCGATAGGTTATCCAAACCTAAATTGAAAGGGTCCTCAAGGGTGGCAAACTTGGCAGCTTCTGCCGAGAGGACGCTTGGGTGAAGGAACCGAGCGATGAAATCCTCAAAACTGACTCCGCGGCTCCCACGTTCGATGAAAAGGGCCTCGTAGATGTTCAACACCTTGATCAGACTTGGGAATTGGTGTTGAACAGCATTCTCCGGTGTGAGGCCCCTTATTGCCGGCTTAGCAGAGAAGAGATACTCGTCTGTCGGAAGCAATTCCTTATAGTGCTCCCCTATAACCGGTAAACCGGAGACTTCTGTGAACTCCTCCAGAGAAATCGACACTTCCCGATACATTGCGAGGAAAGTGTGAGTGAGAATGTTCCACTGCTCCAAGAAAGCCTTGAACAACCAGGTGGGATGCGTAGGATACAGGAAGAGGGAGACGTAGACTGCGGTGTACAATCCTAATCTTATCAACTGTGACTTCTTCGTCGACAGGATATACCGAGCCCATGGCAGGTAGCCGATCGGGTGGCGGGGGATCAGACCTATGTTATATGATTGCCCCCAGGGTCGTGCCTCGCCTTGACAGATACGGCGTCCCAGGATATCCAAAACCATGGGACATTGAACCGGAATCGCATCTATGGCGGGATGTAGAAAGCCCTTCGAGGTCCAATCGACCATCTCCACGGCATACTGCACCGGGGGTAGGCTGGCGTAGTGGATCGCCGTAATAGGTTCTGACGGTACTGCGCACGTGAAGCTCTGTCGACCCATGATGATTTGATTATACCACGACCCCCAAAGGTGGAGACTCTTACATTCCGGGTCGTGGTCCCTGATCATAGCCAAGACTTCACGGTCCAAGGGCGCTTCGGGAAATCCCTCCTGTGAACGAGCAAACGGGAATGAGGTGTCGAGAGACATAATCGCTGCAAGTGAACAGAAATTAGCCGTTAGTGTTGTAATTCCAACGCTTGGCGTTTAAGAAAAAAATGCATTAATTAATTACACCACACAGCAGTGCAGTGGGTAGGAGACCGATGGGGGACCCATAAAATCTGGATGACAATACGTCAGTTAATAAGACAACCTCATCATTGGATGAGATTGTCAGTTGGTCCCCAAGAAAACATTCTCATTAATAATAATAAAAAAATCCCTAGAGACAAGGAGAAAATCTCCTCTTTCAGAGTAAAGCTCTGTCACAGAGTGACACTTGTCAAACTCTGGTCTCGGGGGAGTAAGATTCCTTAAAAGAGCCTAGCTCTGTGATGATGATGAGAAAATTTATTTAAAACTCCTAAAGAAATTAAAATTTTTGAAGACTCTTAGGAGTTCTTCACTTTTAGATCAAAATGATCTATTTTTGATCCATGAGCAAAGCTCAGCTCATGGGTTAAAACCCATGAACAAGATCTCTGTAGATCTATGGATTCGTGAGAGCAAAGCCCTGTTGGTGAAACCCCAAAGGGGATTTCTTTAGATCAGAAGATCTATGAGAGCAAAGCTCTGTTGGTTAATTAGAATTAATTTAATCCAAGATTAATTTTACCTAAAGTTTTCTAACTTGGAAAATAAGAGCAAAACTCTAAAGTTCTGGAAACGAGAGCAAAGCTCTGAAGTTCTTAAGTGAGAGCAAAGCTCTAGAAATCAAAAATCTAGAAAATGGTGAAGTTTTTCTAAAGGGCCAGAGGTCCTATTTATAAGGCGCTTGCGCCCATTCAGCTCACCCGTTGATCCAACGGTCAGGATTTTGCCACCGCTGCACTCACATGCGCGCCACGTGAGCGCAACGGTGGAGGTGGCATTTGTTTCCCCCAATCAGAGCAAAACTCTGTTTGAATTTCAAAATTCAAAATTCGAAGCAACGCTTCAGATCCTTTGCGCTGCGCGCAACGCGCCACATGTCAAAAGCTGATACATCAGTGCAGCGCCCAAGACAGCGCGGCCAATCAGAGCAAAGCTCTATTTAAAACAAAATTAAAGGAAGCAACGCTTCAGTTGCGCAAGCGCCGCGCTGCGCGACACGTGTCAGCGCAGATGCGCAAGCGCAGTTGCGCTGCGCTATGCGCTGCGCGACACGTGTCAGCGCAGATGCGCTAGCGCAGTTGCGCTGCGCTATGCGCTGCGCGACACGTGTCAGCGCAGTTGCGCAAGCGCTTTGCGCTGCTTGACACGTGTCACACGCTGGGGCGTTTGCGCCAAACAGAATTAAATTCGAGTATGATTTTTCTGTTCTTGTTAAAACAAGAAGATTACCTTCTGTAAAACAGAAGCCCTTGGATCAAAAGATCCAACGGTGGGGAAAATTCCCCAAATCACTCAGAGAAAGATCTCTTTAACAAATTTATGGGCACTATATAAAGGCCCCTAGACCTCAATTCAAAGGCATCAACATTTTGTGAGAAATCAAAAATTTCAAGCAGAGAGAACTCTGAAGAAATTTCAAGAAGAAAAAAAAGGTAAAAGATTCTAATAGATCATTGATCTAAGAACAAAAAAACAAAAAAAATAATAATAGTGCTTTGCACTTATGAACCATGGGTTCTCTGTGATCAACAAAAATAAGAAACATTTGTTTTTTCTTTGATCTAAATTAGATCAAGAAACCAAGAAGTGCTTTGCACTTCTTTTATGAACCATTGGTTCTGGAATCTAAAAGATTCTCAAGTTAATAGTGTCTTGCACTTGCAAAACTGCGCTGTTGCGCTCTCGGGTTGGCGCAAACCACCAGAGAGCGCCACGTGTCAGCATCTGAACCATTTGCGCTATGCGCTTTTGAAATAGAGCCTTGCTCTCTGAAACTGGCGCAACTCACCACAGCGCGCCACGTGTCAGCAGCGCAAGCGCAGCGCACTGGCGCAGCGCACTGCGCTTGCATGACACGTGTCATCACCATAAGCGCTTGCGCTCTTTGGTTGGCGCAAAGCGCCTGACAAATGCAATGCATTTCTTTTGCTAAAGGGCCAGGCCCAAGTCAAAAAGACCTAGCAGGCCAAAATAAATTGCAAATCAATAAAAGGGCAGAGCCCAAATAAAATTGATGCTCTGCATCATTTATAAATGGGCAGAGCCCAAAACAAATTGATGCTCTGCATCATTTATAAATGGGCAGAGCCCAAACAAAAATAAAAAATAATGCAATGCATTATTTAAATGTGGGCAAAACCCTAGCACAGGTCTAATAGACCAAAAATAAATAAAAATGTTGAATATTTTTCAACTGGACTTAGCCCAATCATGGCCGTAAGTCCTCAAATTAAATTGACTGAGCACAGCTGCTCTCTTAAATCAATTTACGACCGGTTCGAGGGTACATCTCCGAACTCCTTTGACTCCTATCGTTGTAATCCTTCAACGACGTCAGAGAGGTGACGGGTCCAGACAACCACACATCAACACGGACTGTGGGATCCTTAAACTCATAGACTTAAGCGTCCTTAAACCAAAAGACGGATTGTGGGATCCTTAAACCCGCGGACTTATGCGTCCTTAAACTAAAACACGGACTGTGGGGTCCTTAAACTCATGGACTTAAGCGTCCTTAAACTACCTATGAACCACCACGTCCCTAAACTGGAATATGGACCGCAATGTCCCTAAACTACCTATAGACCACTATGTCCCTAAACTGGAACAATAGAGTCCCCAAACGCTCTTTTGTCGGATCCAAAACGATCCCGTTAAGTTGATCTTAGTCTCAAATCAGACTAATGTATCCTTAACAAACGTTTAAGTCGATCTTAGCCTAAATACGGCTAACGTATCCTTAAACCAAAACACCAAACCCAAATCTAAGTAAATACGGATTTTGACTAATCCACGTCCTACGGGCGACGGCATCGCTTAGTCTCCGTATACAATCCACGGGCAACCACAAACAAAACAAACACACACGACACGAAGTGAAATTCTAGAGAAGGAGAAAGTTGTTACCGCGATGCGGTAGCGTAATTAACTGCGGGGGCTTGCGTCTGCAGGGAAGAGCGTCCCCACAATCAAAAACCCCTCAAGCGAGGGGGAATCTGACGAAGTCTGCTACATCGGCCGCATCCGTCTAAACCTCCGATACACGGTGCCATAAATCAACTCGGCATCTTCGGAGAGGTGGACGGATAAAACCAAATAGCATCTGCCCCGAATCTCAGCGTCAGGACTTCGCAGTCTTGTGCACCGCCATTCGGAGGGGAACAAACCCTACTAGATATCAGCAGGCCATACAAAGTGGTGACTAGTGGCTGTATGCCATATTATCCAAGTTGGACTTCATGCACTGCAACAAATTATGGACTTTGTTGGGTGCTCCTGAAGGAGCAAAATCCATTAGGAGCAAGTAGATCTTTCGAGATCAGTGCATATGGAAAGGTTGTAACCTAATAAGGCTAGATCTGTAGTAAAAGGTTTTCATCAAATATTGAAACTATTACTTCAGTGTCTGTATTGAAGTCCATACGGATATAACTTGCTATTACTGTTTTTCATGACTATGATATCTGGCAGGTGGATGACTGTAACATCTTTATAAATGGGGATTTATAAGTTACATGTATATGACTCTGCTAGAAGGTTATCGTAGTCAGTGCGAGCAGCGGAAGGTGTGCAAGTTGCTTAAGTCTATTTATAGGCTAAGGTAGGCATAGCAGAGATGGTTCATCTATTTTGATGATACAGTCAAAATGTTTTTACTTCATCAAAATGATAGATGAACCTGGTATTTGTAAGAAAGATATAGAGAATATTGTCAAATTCCTCATATGGTATGTGGATGGCATACTCTTGATAGGAAGTGATGTTCTTAAACTACAATCGATCAAACTATGGTAGTCACGGGTGTTTCTCCATATGGGATGTGGATATAAAATAGGATAGCAGTGAAGAATATATGATGTTCTTAGTGTATGGTAATGGCAGCCCCCTATATGAGGCGGTTACCGATTCCAGCTTCCAAGGTGACATGGATGACAGAATGTCTTTCACGAGTTATAAGTTACCTTTCGATGAGGTGAGGTATTTTGGAAAGAGTTCCAAGTGGGATACCGAGGTAATCGTGGCGCTGCATGCTGATTATGACTTAGCAGAGTATACAGTCTAAGAAGTTGTTGGATAAAATTGTTCATTTATGAACTTGGTCCCATCGTCTATCCAGACAAATTTTAAGGCAGGTATCGCTCAATTCGGGAGATAGTTGATCTCCGTGAAGTTGAGATATAGAGAGATAAAGTTAGAAACATTGTAGCGGATCCACTCACTGAGGCTGTTTCTCGAACACAGTTTGTGAAACTGTTAGTAGAGAAGTTGGGTATGCATAGCACACGAGATGTGGGTATACGATACCGCAATAATTGCCTTTAAGTGCAAGTGGGATATTGTTGGATTTAGGTGCCCTCAAGACAATTATCTTAACTACAGGAATGGAATTAGTAAATTCAATGAGGACCTATACGAAGAACAATCTTACTCAAGATGATAGTATGCTATCTAGTTTGTCTTTATCTTTCATGTGTATATGTTTTACTCGTTATCTTGTATCACTAATACATGAGATAAAGCACATAGGATTTTTGCTTGACTACTATGATTAATAATAGGATCATACTAGCGGGACCTAAGTAGTTTATAAGCTCATCCTTAAATGTTCCTAGTCATAAGAGTATCGAGACTGGGCATCGGTACTCCAGTTTAGATTAGTGTGTATGTTTCCAGACCCAGTTGAAAGGCGATAACTGATCCCACGGCTATTGGTGTTTGACTCCGAGGATTGTATACATGTGGTTATTAGGTTATAAGTTGCATTGGACGGACTCACCGAGAACTCCTGGATGGTATTATACCAATTGTCAGATAGCAGTTCTCTGGTGACGATAGTACATGGTAGTCCCTCAACCTGAGATCGCCATAGTGTCTTATGTGTATTCCTACTATACTTTGATTACTACCCTACCATGGCTCTACTAATTCGTGTAGACATATTTTTATTGGGTATAGTCCCAAAGCACAGGAAGGAAGTGAGCGGTCGAAGGAATTCGCCTCTCCCAGTATAGGGAGTCGATATTGCGCAGTGCTAGATATGAGTATAACCAGAAGCCTATGGCCAGAGCAGTTAAGATAGACTGATAGGTGTTATCAGTTGTACTCGGATGGTTATGAGTGCACTGTCGCATGACTTATCGGGTTATTTGGGGTCTGACAGTTTCCACCCATAGACCTGGTATGCGATACTCTTTGACGAATAGACCGCACTGTATAGTATTCGTCGCTTATAGACTTTGTCGGGTCCGGATGAGTTCGCTCGTCGACTTGCCTTTATCTTGATCACACCTGGGTAGCCATTACGTGCAGCTAGTACCGCTGACGTGCTTGTGGGTTAACCCGTGAGGGGATTGAATTTGAGAGTGTTTTGGATTTAATCAAATATGATCTTGTTTAACCTACTGTCAGCGTATTGACAGATCTATAGAGTCCCGCAACAAAAGTACCTACCCGGGTAAAATGTTGATGTGGCATGCATATTGGATACGTGCGGGAGTTCGATTAAATACATGATTTAATCGAATGTCCAAAAGATACTAGTCGGTTTAAAAACCGGAATATTAAGTCAAGTGTTGACTTGATAACCGTATATGAGATGCGGTTTCTAGTATTGTGTATATGATACACGCACTCTTTTCAGTATATGATACTGATATGATATAGATGGCTAATCATGTATGTGATACATGATGTGTTTATGTATGTGATACATATAATTCCTCTCATTTAAGATATATATATGATATATATCAATCTCACCCTCATTTGTTGCATATATATATATTTATATGTTCATATATTTATATATATATGTTAATATTTATTATATGATAATAAATATGTTAACATGTGATGGTGGGTCCCTTCCTATCTCTCTTTGTGAGACAACACATAGGGGGGAGAGAGGAAATGAGTGTTTCATGTTAATATGACAATGAGAGGAGAAAAATAATTAACGGAATTATTATTCTAGCCATCTCATTTCTTCTTCTTTCTCTAGCTTCTTGAGCTTACTCTCTACTCTAATGGAAAGTCTCATTATAAGGTACGAAATGAGAATAGAGAGTTTTTTTAATGACCACATCACCTCCCTTTACACTTAGTAAGTCACTATAAGGAGTTTCTCCATTTGGAGATGTTGATGGAGCTTCGGACGGCTTTCTTTCACTACGGATTATCTACGGAGAGGCGACCGGCTTGTACACTTACATACAAGATGGAAAGTCTAGATTGGGTCTTCCGATAGGCGATCAGACATGCTACAAATATTGTAGCACACAAACTTGCTCTTTAGTTTTTCTAGTTTGCTTTCTATTACAAGTATTTGATGATTCTTGGTGTGAATTGGTTCTATATTTTAAAAATTATTGTTTTCTATTTCCGCCGCAGTCCATGAATGTCACGACCCTAGAACCGATCCCTAACAGAACTCCTAGATGGTATTGTACCTATATATCAGATAGCAGTTCTCTGGTGACAATGATATCTGGTAGTCTTATGATCTGAGATCTTCATAGTACATTGTGTGTGGACCGACTATACTTTGATTTCTACGCAACCACGGCTTTAAAGAGTCGTGCATACATATTTTTCTTGGGTATAGTCTTAAAGCACATGGAGGTAATGAGCGATCAAGATGGGATTCGTCTCTCCCGGTATAGCGAGTTGATGTCGTGCCGTGTAAGATATAACTATGACTCAAAGTCCCTGGTCAGGGCTATTGAGATAAATCGATAAGTGTTATCAGTTGTATCTTGGATGGTTATGAGTTTAATATCGGCATGATTTATTGGGTTATTGAGGTTCTGACAGTTTCCCACCCCATACCCAATATGTGACACTCTTTGACGAAGAGACCGGACTGTACGATAATTGTCACTGATATGTTTTATTGGGTACAGATGGGTTTGCTTATCGACCTTTCTTTTGATAAATACCTGGGTAGCCGTTACTTACAGCTAGCGTCACTGACATGCTTGTAGGTTGGCCCGTTCGTGGGATTGATCTAAAATTGTTTCAGATTCAATCGGATATGATCCTATTAACCGACTGCTAGCGTATTGTCAAGTCTTTAAAGTCTCATTCCGAAAGTGCCCGCTCAAGTGAAATGATGATGTGGATTTATAGTGTGTGTATAGTTGATATATGCGGGAGTTTGATTAAACATGTGTATATGATACGCGTATGTTATTCGGACATTTGATATTACTAGCTGGTTTAATTATGAGCTGAATTATTAATTCAAGTGTTAACTTAATATTCATATATAACATGGTTTCTAATATTGTGTATATGATACACACTCTCTCAAGTATATGTATTTGATACATATATAATTATATATATGTAAGTATGTATGTGTGTGTGTGTGTGCGTGTATACACACACACACACAGATATATATATATATATATATATATATATATATAGTTGTTTGTCATTTAGTGGCAAGTATGCTTGTGAGAAAGTGGGGACCACTTGAGAAAATATCCTTAAGATTTCTCTCTAATATATGATTGAAGAGAGAGAAAATTCCCTCATTTTTCTTGCAATCGTTTTCTCTCTTGTGAGTTGAGATCCAAAGAGAAAACTTGAGCGAGAAAAAGAGAGCCTCTTTACATCATCTTCTTCCTCTTGCCTTTTAGCAATTTGTGAGAGCAAGTTGCTTCATAAAGAAATGTTCTTTGTTGGAGTTGAAGCTTGAAGTGGGTTGCTTTCAAGGTGGATCATTTTCGGTAAAGGAAGTAATTGATCAAGCTCGATCCTCCATCCTGTAGCAAAACTTGGGTCTTCCTCTAGTGTATGGACATGCTACAAAGGTTACTGCCCCTTCTAAACTCTAAGTTAGTTTTTATAGATGTTTCTTCGGTTGTTGTTCTTTCGGTACCTAGATTTGTTATTAATATGGAGGTCTGGGGTGGAATCAGGAGCTGCACATTCCAACATCTGGACTTTTTTCGTCAGCTCCTAGAATGTTCGGAGACCCGTTGTGTATAAGAACAGGGTTATCCAGTTATCAATAATCCATTGAGAAGGTTGACAGCTTGCTCCTGCTCTAATGGTTGTTCGCATTTGATGCTAAGATTACACCACTGGGTTATATAATCCGTGACGCTTTCATTGTTTTCCCTTTTCGTTTTCACAAGGTCGGTAATAACGATTTTATTTCCGACACTCATGAATTTTTGTTTAAATATAGACTCCATTTGAGCGAACGTTGTGACCGAATCATCCGGTACGCCTGAGTTCCAGTCGAAAGCAATATCAGTCAAGCTGTTAACGAACCGCCGGAGAAGAAGCGCATTGTTACCCCCGGTATTTCCGCATGATGCTTTAAAGTAGGCAATGTGCTGGTTGGTGTTCCTATCTCGTCAAACCTCCTGAATTTGGGGAAGACATAGCCGCCGGGAAACTCCATGAGGTCATATCATGCAGGATATTGTTCATACCAGAATATTGCATTTTATACCGTCCATTCTTACGCTCGTTTGGTTATAGGCAGGTGCTTTTAATCAGTGTTTGCTACATATTTACAGGATACTGGTTCTCAGCTCTAGACAGTGAAATTCATAGAAAAGTACGTCAAATTCCGGATTACTGCCAACAACAGATAAAACACGGGTCTTCGCTCTCTATCCGTATGTTGCCACACACCAGTTTAAGGGACAAAATGGCAAATCGATGTCATTTTCGTGCACAAAGCTCAATGTCAACACAAGATCCAACATATCTACGCGGAGCTCGAGGAAATCTTGGCAAAAGATCCACATCACATCACCTTTTGATCTACTGAAATTCCGGAAGAAATGGGAAAAGTTTCTGAGAAAAAGTCATATACCACACTGAAGAGTACTAAAAACTAGGGAAAACCACCAAATTTCATGGCCTAACTCCTATAAACGGCCGCGGTTCCTCGGCATAAGCGCGCTTAGGCCGCGGAACCGCGGCCATTTAGTCTCCTCTCGTTGTCGTTTTTCAGGGGCATGTTGGTCTTTTCTTGTAGGGGCAGATTCTTGCCCTAGGTTTCCAGTTCCCTTCCTATAAATACCCCAGAACTTGCCAAGCTTTTGGTGTCCATTCTTTGTGCCTCTTTTTGCTAGTTTTAGTCTTCTTCATTCTTCCCTCCATGAAAATGTAGTGAGAGCATTGAGTGGATGTTAAATGAAGATGAGGGTTTTTGTATCATTCTTTTTTGCTTAGCTTCCCCCTTGAGCTCTCTACCTTAACTTGATCTTGCAACCGCTTAAGTGAGCTTGCAAGTTTAAGCTTTGGTCATTGATCTCAAAGGGGCTGTATCATTTTGTTCTCTTTTGTGCTTCATTTCACATGAGTTCTTTACCCTTCCCTTGATCTTACAACCTCTTGATTGAGCTTGCAAGTTTAAGGGTTGGCTATTGATCCCATGCTTGTCTTGAGTTCTATGTTCTTGTAATTACTTTCTTGCTTATTTCTTTCTTGCTTTTTATTACTTGCTTTACATTCATGCTTTACTTTCTTGCACTTAAATTCCATGCACTTACTTACTTGTAATCTTTTCTTTTCTTTTGCTCTTTTTGGTTCGTTTTTGTGAATGGTTGTAATTATCGTTGTTAAGAATAAATACGGTATTGTAAGTTAATATTTCTTTGCTCATTTCCTTTTCCCGTTATTTTCCATTGAACTCCGCCCAAACGTTACGCAAGCGCTCCGTTAGGCACCCTACCCTACCAAGGTAACGGTGATTCCTAACCGCGACCGGTTGCGTTCGGTTTGGCCGGAGGCAAAAGCAAGAGACAAGAACGGAAGGACAAGGGTAAATAAGCCGGATTCCACGAATACCGTGCTTAAATCCCCTAATCCACATTGTTGCTGATTGCTCTAGCTTCAATTGGTCAAGACTCGGTTCAAAGGTTTTGAGTACGGATTTCTTTAGCTTACAATTTCGTATCTTTTTCTTAACAACTTTATACTTGCATATAACACATAGGTTAGAATCGAACAAACATATACACATTCTTTATTGACTCGTCTAAGACAAGAACGGAAATACAACCATCTCCCTGTGGATCGACCCGTGCTCAACCGGCTAGCTGCATAGCGACACCGTCCTGATCGCGGTTATAACTTTAGAACTTTGAACATCCGACACGCCAAAAGCGTGCGATCAGGTATGTCCTTCCACTGCTGCCATAATTTTTCCACGCTTCGGTTTCAGTCACCATTGTCTTAACTTTTCTGGCGACAAGTCTATGATCGTATCTTGTGTTAGAGCGCCATTGACGCCGAGATTCAAGAAATCCCCCGAGGCTGAATGTAGTCGGCTTTCATGATGATCATATACCTTTGGAGCGATGGGAATGGCCGTTGGCTGTTTCAGGACGTCGTCGCCCGGCTCATGAGTAAAGCCTTGCGTTTGTTCGGACAGCACCCGGGCGACTTGGGTTGTGAACTGCATCACAACACTCATCAAATCATTGATTTTGGAATAAATCTTAGTCAACTCCTTGTATTTGTTCTTAAGTTATTTCTGAATGTCTTGGAGCAGCTCTTGCTCTACGGTCTTGAAGAAGAAAGTAGGCTCTTCAACGTCGCCCGAGTCCTCTTCAGGTATCCTATCTTCTTTTTGATTAGCTGCCCCCAACAAAATGGTTTCCATCATCGTTTGGATCATGCTGAGACTGGGAAGTGGAAGCCACCTCCAGACCAAGTTAGGGGTGGGGAGCGTTGCCCGCTTCTTTACTCTTACCGTGAAGGCTATCACTGGGTCCTCCCGAGTCTTTCTTATTGGCAGCGATGTTTGTTGGTCTTTAGGACCGCAGTTGTGGCCGGTTCTTCTCTAGAAAGGACAGGAGACTGAAGACAGTCGGCCGGGTTGGAGTCTTGGGCAATGTTGATACCTTTTACTTGAATTCTCCCCGTCGCTTTCACACAGCGAGGAGGGCTTGGTAGAATCTTAATGAGACGTATTGAAAGTAGCGGAAAACTGCACAAAAAATAGTCCTAGAGGGGGGGGGGGGACGAATAGGACTATATTACTAATATGCCCAGATTAAAAAATTCTAAACTATCAAACACTTGCTAAACAAACCAAAATTGCAAACTTAGTCAAAAGATAAGCAAATAGAGATACGAGCTAAGTACACATAGCAATTGTGAAACTATAGTATATAATAAGCAAGTGACAAATAGTAATCAAGCAAGAGCAAAGATCAAGCAGACAAGCATGAAATTTCTAATTAAGTATACTTGCAAACAACCAATTAAGCACAATATAAAATGCAAGTAATAAAAAGAAAGAGATAGAGAAATTGCAAACTCAAGGCACACAAGGATTTTTAGAGTGGTTCGGGATATCCCCTAATCCAATTTCTTTAGGCACACAAGGATTTTAGAGCCCGTTCAACTAATCACGTCTTATTTGGAGGCACACGCGCGTTTCCCACTGGCAACCCAACAGGTCTCCACTGAGAAAACACTTTGCACACCCGCAAGCTCACACGTCTCCACCGAGACTACACGTTGCACATCCACAACTTCTTACACCACGTCTCCACCGAGATCATAAGTTCTGGTTCCTTACAAAGAAGCCCTTGCACTCAAGGATTTTTACACAAAGAAAAGAAAATTTTCTCTCACTCTTCTTTCTTACAAAGGACTCTCTTGCACTCAAAATATCCTCACAAAAAACAAGAAGAGGGTTTACAATTAAGCACAATACTCTCGAAGGAGTTTCTCTTAAGGCTCACAACTAATACTCAATGTGTATGGAAAAATCAAATTAAGCTCTTTGATCTTTTGAGTGTGTAAGAGAAAAGATAATCAAAATAAAGAATTTGCTCTCACAAGAGATAAGAAAAAGCTTTAGAAATGTTTCAGAATAATTTTGCAAGTCTTGGTTGTTCAAAACCCAAAGCAATTCTCAATAAATACCACTCAAGAAAAACTAGCCGTTACAAGTCAAATCAGTCAAAAAGAGCCGTTATCAGACATCTAAAGTTCAGCCAGACAGACGTCTGAAGAAGGATCAACAACGGCTATAAAATAGGTTCAGACGTTTGTTTGATAGTTTTTACAAGAAGGCAAACAGACCTCTGAAGAAAGAGACGCTAACGTCTGAAGAAAAAATGTTTTCAAATAATTTTAAGTTTCAGACAGTTGTCAAAAAATAGCTTCAGACGTTTGCCGTGCTTTTCAAAATATGGCCAATGAAAGTACAGAGAACAAACAGACGTTTGAAAAACAAGTGACGCACGTCTGAAGAAGAAAAGATTTTCAAAGTTTTTAACCTTCAGACGTTTGTGCTAAAAAGGTTCAGACGTTTGTTCACATAAAAAGTTTTAATACCATGAAAACACAGAGAACAACCAGATATCTGAAGAAGGTTTGACAGACGTTTGTTCTGTAAAAAGTTTTTAAGCCAATGAAAATCCAGAGAACAAACAGTTGTATGAAGAAGTATCGATAGGCGTTTGTTCTGTAAAAAGTTTAAGGCCAATGAAAATTCAGAGAACAAACAGACGTATGAAGAAACTTTAACAGACGCATGTTCTGTCAAAAGTTTTAAACAATGAAAGCTTAGAGAACATCCAGACATTTGTTATGGCAAGCTTCAGATGTTTTTTTTGAAGCAAGAAACTGTTATTTTAACACTTTTGCATGTTTGGAAAACAGGACTGACGTCTGCAGTACAATGTTACACACATCTGAAGAAGATTTTTTTCAGACAAATTTGAACTTGGTTTTTGAAAAAGATTTTAAACGAAAACCAACGCAAGTTTTTCAAAAAAAATATAAAAAGTATGTGCAAGAGATTAATATGATGTTTTCTATAGTCCACGAGTACTCATATTGATTTCCTATGTCGATATCGTTCTTTTGCCAAATCTTAAATCTTCCGATATCTCGACACCAGCTCTTGAATTTTCTATTTCTTGAATTCTTTTGAACTTGACTTTTGGCTCATTAGTTTCTTGAGCTTGAATGTGATCATTGAGGAGCTCTAGTCCATTAACCTCCAACCTCCAATAGATTTTCCGTTTTAGCTCAATTTCCTCCATCCTCCATCATACGCTTGTGTCGTCAGATAACCTGAAATCCAATCTCAAAACGACCAAGCATATTATATACAGTGTTATGAAATACGCAATATAATAGACACAATTTATATGAAACATTCGTAGTTTCGATATCACAAACTATAAAATGAATAGCATATCAATATCAAGATATGAAACAAATGCAAAGTATGAGATATTGATATACTATATATAATATCAATATCTCATACTTTGCATTTGTTTTCATATCTGATATTGATATGCTATTCATTTTATAGTTTGTGACACAACACACACACATACACACGATATATGAAAACCAAGATAAACGAGCACATATATATGTATATATTTTCATATTGCAAATCATCAAAACAAGGAATGTGAATAATATATCGATATCAAAGTATATAACACAAGTAAAAGCAAGTTGATATTGATATATTACTCGATATACACAAGATATAGGATATGCAAGCTAAATATTAAGTGTATACAAATTTAGTATCGATAGGATAAGTAAGATAAACATGTGACACTAACCAAACTATTCATGTTTAAGCTATAATCAAAACAAAGCGAGAATGGATAAACAATATCATCAAAAACCATAAGCTAACAAGTATCATACCTTCCCTTTTGGGGTTTAGTCACATCTCTTCACAGCGCTGTTTGAATCGCCGTCCTTTTGATTTTTGCAGTCACGACATTTTTCTGAAACCATTTTACGGGTTCAAAAGAGTTGTTTATTTTTAAGGCAAACTTGGCTGTTGTTGCGGGGTAACTCTGTTCTTGGAACTTCACGAACTCTAGTTTAGTTAGGAGCCTTAATCCTGTTGATGGCTCTGTATATAATCCGTTTTTGCCTTAGATTTTCAGTTTTAAGGGCATGGCGGGCATCTACTTTCTTATAAGCCACTGTAGGTCGGTTGTCAGAGATTTTGGAGAATACACTTAAACGTGCGGTCGTCAAAAGTATTGCCTGAGCTTTCCCTAGACGCCTTGCCATCCCTATTGAGTTGACGGTCCTACCCCCAGCTGGGATGGCAAAGATTCGTTCGAAAACAGACTTGCGCTTGAGCTCAAGTGCCCTTGCAACCACAACATTCAGCCTCCTTTTTTAGACCGGCTTGTTTATTATTGGAGTCTCTAAGGTAGGAGCACCGACGGCTGGGACGAACGAGATGGACCTGAACTGAAGTGGCTGCTTCGTCCGTTGTTGCATAAGTTCCGACGGAAGAGTCACTCGGGCTGTTTCCCTGATTGTGTATGCGACCGTGGTTGCGTCAGAAGCTGAGTTCGTCTTTGGAGGCTGTAACGACTCTAAAATTTCTATATTTTCGTATTAATAAAATATTGTATTTGTATATTTTTATTTCCATGTTATTAGTTATATTTAATCCCTTCATCTATTTTTCGCATCTAAGTATTTTCTAAAACTCATTTCTTTTTACCCAAACTTATTCTTTAAGCCCAATTCCATTCTTTTCATTCCCAATCTCTTAAGCCCAAAAAGCCCACTTTCTTTTCAAGCAACCGCATATATTTAATTATAATTAAATATGTGCATGGACAACCTTGTAGCTCATTGGTAAGACCTTGCACTGCTGAACCAAGCCACCAGAGTTCAAATCCCATACCCCACATTATTTTTAATATTTTTTTATTTTAAATTTTTAGAATACCAACAGTCAACACGTGCATATCTCACAAACCCCCCCCCCCACTACACCCAAAAAGTTAACAGCACCAGTGAATAGATGAAGCGGCAAGGGGGACCCCTACCAACTGACTCGGCCGAGTCGGCCGGCGCCGCCGGCCGGAGAGTCCCCAACACTAAAGTTGGGGCTCTTGGCATTCTCTACCCCCTGCACACTTCATTTTCTCATATCGGTCCCAGAGAATTCATAAAGTCTCATTTACTCCATTTTTTTAATACATTTTAATATATTTTTACATCATTTCAATTAAACTCTTCATCTACACTAATTCTAGCCTAACCCTATAAATACCATCCCTAAACACTACCCCCTCACCCCAAAATTCTGAGCCAACTCTCAAGAAATGCCTAGAAACCCTAGTGTACTTTGGAAGAAGCGAAAGGCGAAGCTCCGGCGAATTTTCCGTTCATCTTCCGACGACGATCCTAGGAACTCCCGACGACGAAACGATGCACCGTTGACTCCTCTCGTCTCCCCTTCCTCTCCTCTGTTAACTAAACCCGTAAGTCCCACCTTCCCCTTTCTCTACTCTTTTTGAAAATACGAAATTCTAAAACCCGACAGAATCGGAACAAATCCGATTTCTGATTCGGTTTCTTTCTAAAACTCTCACTTTTCTTTAATACAATCTTGTTAAACCATTACATGTTGACTATTAAACACTAACTAATCATATTGAACAAGTTCCATATCAAAAGAAATTGCTATTTCCATTTTACCGTACTTTTTCATTTAAATACCATATAGTTTCATTTCGACATTTAAACCATCATAAACTTGTTATACCTTTAAGTAGATCACGAGCTAATGACCTACCTCCTCACACACTCATATGAAACATAGCACAAAACCCTTGGGAACATAGAATACGGAAAAACAACACCTTTTCAAATAAATACCATTACTATTAAAACCGTTTTGTAAAAGATTAGTATTTTACACAAATCTTTGTAAAGTGACGCTACAACCCATTTTGGGGAACCCGACTGGGATGGTGCGGATTACCGCACATCCTCGGGCTTAGTAGTGCGAGATGCAGACCTCCGCAAGGAGCATTCGGTCTTGAAAGATTTAAAATACGATATCTTAAGAAAATGAGATTTTTAGAATTATAATATATATATATATAAATTATATATATATATGTAACATTAAAAGAATATAAATATTACAACTCTTTTGAAAAATCACAAGAATCACTTTACATTAATATACCACGAATTCCATACAAGTCAATATTACAAATAAATACTCTTTATTATGAATTTAGGATATTTTCACTAGAAATATCACAATTATAAAATCTACATTCATGATAACTCTAAAGCGATAAATAAATACTTGGGGAGTATTTTGAAAAGTATATAAAAGTATTTTAACATAAAACCCCCTCAAGTTCTACAAATTACCCTAACGACCCTACTAAATATAGGTTTAAGAGGGACCAATCTCTTGAGCCTCAGGGAGCCGGAGAATTGGGTGCTTGTCTATTTAAGCTAGACAACTTAACAACGGTGTTATCAACATGGTAATCGTCTTTGAAAAAGACACAGATCATGCCGCACATGTGCAGCGGTTACCGATAACAACAAAACAATCAGGACTTCAATTTCTTTTCTAATTGTTCTGACTCAGACTGAGTCTTATTATAATAATCTGACTTGAATATGATTAAGTATAATCTACAATCTACAATCTACAATCTACAAACTACAATTCAACATGAATCCATAGATTCAATCTATCAATCTATACAATTTGACCGAACCGAACCATGGATATACATTCCATTTACATGATTCTCCGGTTACATCCATTTACCTAATTCTACAGTTACATCCGTTTACTGATATCATGGTTTCGGTAAGTCATCAAATTATATAATCTACATTACAAAACAATTCAAGTTACATTACAATCAAGATAACATGGGGTTTAAGGGGTAGATTGGTACGGAAGGTGTTAGAAGTGGCACGAGACAGCAACCATAAGACATAATTACAGCCATGCCGTTGTTCCGTGGTATTATCGACGGAGCCTTGTACTTCCATTTGCCCTAGTCTCTAGCTTATAGAGACTCCTCTCGTCTACACTGGCATCCTTCTGTACCAAGCTACAAACAACAGCGTTAACTCTAATACAATATAATACAACTTTAAAAGTTACACTCGACAATACAAGTTGCAATACAATTTACAATACAATCAAGACATCTCGGGGTTTAAGGGGTAGATTGGTACGGAAGGTGTTAAAAGTGGCACAAGACTGCAAGATTAAGACGTAATTACATCCATGCCGTTGTTCCGTGGTATTATCGACGGAGCCTTGTACTTCCATTTGCCCTAGTCTCTAGCATATAGAGACTCCTCTCGTATACACTGGCATCCTTCTGTATCAAGTTACAAACAACAACGTTAACACTAAATACAATAATATAACAATATAATACAACTGTAAAAGCTACTCTTTCCCTCTCTCTTACTCTCTGTCTATTCTACTTCTCCCTTATCTTTGGGACTTACCGAGCGATCTGTTCACTGACGACATTCTCTTCTTTCTTCTTTGAATGTCGTCAGTTGATCTGGACACTCCGGAGACCGAGCCCACTAGTGAAGACTTGGACCACTTCATTGAAGACCCAGAGCTCTAGCTACATTGTACACTTTCATTTCAGTACTTTTCCTTTTATGTTATGCCACTGTTTAGGCATTGCTTTCTATCAGATGCATTTACTTTTCCATGCATTGTACAAAAAGAATGTGAATAAATAAAGTTGCTGTTTTTTTATATCCTGTCTTTTGTGCATTTACTTTTATATTGCTTAGATACGCTTAGCGTATTTACTTCATAGTAAATACGTAGCGGCATCGTCGCGTCCCTTTCGCCGTATACCGGGAAGTGGGGCGTGATAGAGACATTGTTGTTGAAAGTTGATTGCAGTTGAAAGTTGATGATTTGCAAGAAGCAGCAAGATTTCAGTACAAACAGCGATACATATTTTGAATGAGTTCACATGATCGTTAGACCAGAAAGATGGAAGGTGAGATGAGTCCCACCAGGCGTGCCAGAATATGTAGAGTGTTTTTCGTCACCTATTGAGATGGATGCACTCGTATGTCTGGTGTTCCCTTATAAAAAAAGGGGAGAAAAGAAAGAGGAAAATAATTCCCACAGTTTGGCATCACGTGTTAAGCATGTGAGCACTTATATGCAAAGCATCTAAGCGTTGAAAAACAAAAAACTAAAGGCCAAAATGGCCTCACGTGTTAAATGCAAAACATATAAGCGCTGAAAATAAATAACCAAAATGGTCAAACCGGTCTCACGTGTTAAACACGTGAGCGTTTATATGCAAAGTATATAAGCGCTGAAAATAAATAACTAAAAGGCCAAACCAGCCTCATGTGCTAAACACGTGAGCGCTCATATGCTTTGCATATGAGCGCTAAATATAAACAGGTTAAAACCCATACTGGGGTCACGTGAGAACATAATTTTTGAAGCACTAGCTTCGGATAGAATTAAATTCTATTTTGGGAAAAATATTTCCCCTGATCTTTCTAAAAAGAGAAAGATTCTCTGTTAAACAGAGAGCCGTTGGATCAAAAATCCAACGGTGATTAAAAATCATCAAATGATAGAATTAAATTCTATTAGAGGAAAATATCTCTCTAATCTTTCTAAAATGAGAAAGATATTCTCTATTAAACAGAGAGCTGTTGGATCAAATATCCAATAACAAAATTAAATTCTAATATTGGAAAATATTCTTTCTAAATAAAGAAAGATATGCTTTGTTAAATAGAGAGCTTTTGGATTAAAAACCCAACGATGATTAAGAAATCACCTGTTATCATAATTAAATTCTATATATGAGAAAATATTTCTCTAATCTTGTTAAAAACAAGAAAATATATTCCATTAAACAGAAATTCGTTGGATCTTTGATCCAATGGTGGATAAAATCCTTGAATAATATTTGAGACCAATTAAAATCAATTGGTATCTCTCAAATAAGAGATTTTCTCAAACTAATCAACAGTTTGCTTATTCTATATAAAGGACCGAGACTTGAAGTCTCAAAGAGAAGATTGATCCCTTAAGCTTTTGTTAAAAAAAAATACAGAAATCACAAAACTGAGAATTTAAGTCTCTTTTCAAAGAATATCTTCTTGCTCTTTCAAATCCTAGGTAAAAAAAAGAGATAAAATATATCTCTTTTACCGAGAATAAACAAAAAAAAGGGTTTAACACTTCACAAAAGAACTTAGTTCTTTCTCTAAATCTAAGATCCGTAAGACAAATCTTTCCATAAGTTGAGAATTTAATTCTCATCGGGAAAATTCTGTTCTTCAGACTCAAAATCTAGGGAAAATAACTAGGTAAAAAGAAAAGATAGAAAAGAAACATGTTCCAGGAATTTAATTTCTCTAAAAACAGGGTTTAACCCTACAAAAAGAACTTAATTCTTGTAAAAAGAACAGAAGAACATAGTTCTTAAAAGAAAAGCCGATCCTAAATTTTTAAAATAGAGATCTTGGTGATCATTAATAACAAAAAATGCCATTAACAGAGATTATATCTCTAAAAGAAAAGAACTCAGCGTCTCACGTGCTTCCCACGTGAGCTCCCAAAAAAGAAAGAATTCAGCGTCTCACGTGCTTCCCATGTGAGCGCCTAACAAGGAAAGGAGCTCAGCGTCTCACGTGCTTGTCATGTGAGCGCCCAAAAAAACAAATGTTCAGTGCCTCACGTGTTTCCTATTTGAGCGCTGTATAAAAGTGCTGAGCATTATAAATTTAGTCAAAACGACTAAGTGCTTAGCACCGATGGGGCATCGCCCATGCCTGAGCGCCTCACGTGGAACACACGTGAGCGCAAGGGCAATAATTAAGTGCTTATCACTTCTGAATAAAGGGAAAAACCCCAAAACTGAGCACAAACTGGCTAAGTCTATGAAATTTCCTTGCAGCCGAGCCATAATGCTCTGCTGTTGGATCTTAATTAAATTTAACGATCCTTCAAATATTCCTGAGTTGATCTTAGTCTCAAAATAAGACTAACTATCCTTAGTTAAACAAATTGAGCCCAAATGCCCATATATTTAAGTCGGTCTTAATCTCAAATTAGATTAACGGTCCTTAAATAAAATATCTCTTGAACTGATGGAATACATACAACCTAAATTCAAACCCAAAATAAACAAAACATAACACGACACGAAGTGACCTACCGGAGCAGGAGAAAGTTATTATCGCAACGCGATAACGTAATGAACTACAGGGACTTGCGCCTGCAGGGAAGAGCGTCCCTACAATCAAAAACCCCTCACAAATGAAGGGAAATCTGATAAAGTCTGCTACATTGGTCGCATCTATCCAAACCTCTGATATACGGTGCCATAAATTAACTTGGTATCTTCGGAGAGGTGGATGGATATGTCCAAATAGTATCTGCCTTCAAATTCAGGCAAGACGTTCAATTCCAGTTCGACTCTGTTTTCGGCGGTAAACTGATTCTGACACACCCGGTGGGACCACTTCCTCTTTCCACTCTACACTTCGTGTGTCGTGATCGCGAGCAAAATCGTAGTTCTCTGTATTCATAGTTGCCCCTGGATTCGGGATACTAAAACTTGGTGTCTCGCTTCTTTGCAGAATCAATGGTTCTTAATTGCACTTCATGCAACAGCAACTTCCGCTCCGTCCCGTCTGGAGGAGTGATGTACGGTCTAACGCGGCCTCCATCTTCTCAATGCCAGTAGGACAGATCACTTAGGCTACTACTGGACTGTTCTTCAGGACCATGCTCTCGCATGTGAGCTTCGGTGCCTCAACGCTGCAAGAAGATGCTCGTAGAAGGTCAGTCTTTGATCAGTTGGCAACCAAGACGGCTCCTATCAACAAGTCGTCAAACTCTGGAGTCTCGTCCTTCAACAGGCTGTGGAAGAACTCGAGCAGACCCGTATAGAATTCTATGATACCAGTGGGTGCTGCACCAAAACGGCTTGCCCTCCCTACTCCTGCTACAGATGATGTCGGTAAAAGCGCTTCCATTTTCAGACGGCCGGCCTTCAAAAGATTGGCTAATTCTACTCTAGTTCCAACAAGGGCATTGGTCTTTGACAGGCTGACGCCAGGTGAAGCTCCCCAGCAACGCAAGGGGAATGAAGAAGACACCTCCAAAATTGAGGCAATTCCCATTCCACGACATGCTCGACGTCGCCATTGGAGCCGAGTGAGAGAAGCTGGGGGCAAATCCCTCTCTGGGCTTACCCCACCAGCTCCTGTGGTGGATATTGACGCTGTTGTTCTAACTGGGAACAGCTTTGACCCACTTAGGAAGGTGCGTAAGAACTCCCCGACGGCGGTACTGAAGAAATCACCTCCGCCTGCAGAGGCCCCAGTACAGAAACGGCCGGAGCAGCCTCACCAATGGCTCTCATCACAGATAAATAGAGTCTGGCGAAAAGTCTAAGACTTTGTGCTTGACAAAAATTACTCTCGTCGACCCAAGAAATCTAAGGGACGAAAAGAAAGAGGCTACTCCTCCGCCATACAACGGGGGACTTCTTCAAAATAGGTGCCTATCATAACGGCTCCTTCAGCTCCAACCTTTAATAAAAGAATGAGGCAGGAGAAAACTCTACCACCCATGGCAAAATCCAAAGGCGATGGAGCTAAACGCCTTGAGTCTGGGGGCATAATGATACATACGGTCTACATGGCTAGCTGCAAAGAAGAAAGTCGCACATCAGTGAGTCACCGGCCACATATTCTATCACTGACAAAGGCTCAAGAGCAACAATAGAAGATCTAAGATATGCTGACCAAAATGGCAGTTCTTACCGGACCAAAAAAAAAGTACAGACAATGAAGTCGAACAACGCCAAGAGCAAGAAACCGATACAGAGTTCTTGCGACAACTGCTGGAGAGAAAAGACAAGGAAGCTGGAGAGCAAGCTGTTAACATAAAGCAGATGGCTCTCTCATGGTTGGAATGATGATCCAACCGGAACAACCGGCTGAAAATCCACCGGTGATTATCGATGATGACAGAGGAGAAACTTCAAATCCTCCCTTGGCTTTATCAGTGGTCAAGGAGGAAATAAACTCTAAAGTGGCCCTGGATGACTACATTACTCATCAAATCGGAGCTCACCAAGCCAGTGAAGCTGCCAACCAACTCGTCAAAACCAGGCGACCATATCTGGCCTGCTATGACTAAATAAAGTACTCGCCAGAATATATGATCCCCAAGTTCCATGTTTACAAAGGAACAGGCAATTCCCACTAGCCCGACGCACAATTCAGAGCTTTGTGCGGCAATACTGGAGACAACGACAAACTGTTGCTACACCAATTCATCGGAAGCTTGTCCGAGACAGATTTCGAATGGTACTCAGAGCTCTCAAACGACTTTGTGAAAACCTTCTCTGAAATGGAACTGCTGTTCACACAACGGTTCGCTAGCGCGACTGAACGCACTCTGATCACGGCACTGATCAATGCCAGGGTAAAGCCGGGAAAAACTTGGGTTCAATACGCAATCCGATGGCGGATCTTGTGGTCTAAATGTGAGTAGCGCATTGAAGAGTCTCCAGTCATGTGCATGTTCATCGGGACCCTCGATCCTCAGTCGACTGTGTCCCAGTTCATGACCTTTTTCAAATCCACAACCTTCCAGACACTGATAGATAAGTTGGTCCAAATAGATCAGATGGGTCATGTCCCTTCTTCCTCAAAAAAGGACCCTCAAAATAACAACGGAAAATGAAAATCGGCCTTCATTTCCAACACACAACAACAACCGAGTGGCCCAAAACCATCTGCTCACCTAAACAACACATATACGCGCATGTCCTTGGAAGAAAGGTTAAGACATGCATACTTATTTCCTCACGATAAAACACGGAGGTTGTTTAAGCTGGCGATGTGAAATAATCTCATCATATTGCCAGACCCACAGAGACCCGCACAACCTGGCGACGTCAACAATTCCAACTGCTGCTCCTATCATTTGATAGTGAGCCACCCAATTGAAAATTGGTACGTCTTCAAAAATTGGGTCGAGGACCAGTATCAGTTGGGGAAGTTCACGCTGTTTTCTAACTGGAGGGTAAACCCGCCCCAAAAGCACGCTCCCAAAAAGGCGGACGCGTAGGGGGTATCATACTCACTTATGGAAGAAGCTCCATGGGAAGTCGTTCTTTCAGCAAAGACTAAAAGAATGCTGAAAGATCTGCAAGCATGACCGGCAATCAAGTGGAAGAGCCTGCTTAAACCTGAAACTATTGAAGGGATGCTAAAACCATGGCCCGCACCGAAAACCGTCGACAAGGAGAACAATCCCTAAGTCAAGACATCAAAGTCTTCTAAGAAAAAGAAGAAGACCAAGAAGCCTATGCAGCCTGCCGAGTATGACGACAAGCGCATATGCCTACATAAGTATATAGACGTGCTGGAAGAATATAATCAGAAGGCATGAACACCGGTCACGCTCGAAAAATTCCTCAAGCATATTCTTGAGGACGGAAACAATGACAATGATGAGGAAAATGACTAATCAGAAGAAGCGGAAGGCTGTGTAGTAAGTTGCCACATGATCTCCTATTCGTCGTTATATGACGAAGAAGCTCCACCAGCGTCAGAAAGAGACGTGGAAGAACTGGGGGCAGAATCGACGCTAAAATCCCCAAAGCTGCCAGAAGAATACCCAATTGAAAGGCTGTTAAATGAAACATTTCAAAAGAGTAAAGATGACCGAGAACGCGAAACAGCCATTTATGAAAAACCAAGTGGCAACGTCTGAATAAAGAAATTGCGGCAAGTATGGGTCATAAATTTCTCCGGATGCCTGCGAAGAATAAGAGCAGGACTAAAGCAGAAAATCGGTTCGCCAAAGCCCTGTCCATGGGGATGAAATTGCCACTACTCCTGATGTATACCCCTAGAGTCTCATACTTCGACGATGGGGAATCACATCCAAAATATTGCCTCTATCATCAAAGGATCACTCACCCCATCGAGGAGTGCAACGCCTTCAAGAAGTGGTGGCAAGGATATATTGCCCACAAAAAACATTTCAAGAAGGAGAAGCACGAAACATGCGCTTGCCAACGTGAAAGTGGCGAGACAAAAATGCATAAAGAAACAACTAGCAACTGTCATATGGTTGGTACCAGTTCGGAAGGGTAAAAACCCCAAGTTCTCATGTTCGGGAGCGATTTCGAGGATGAAACACCCTCGAACCCTCTCTTCGAAGACTCCACCTCGGAAAAGAAGAAGAAGAGAAGAATTGTGAGAACATTTAGCTGAGTAACCACATGCTGCCGAAAAGAACCTCGGACCCGTAAATAAAGGTTTGAACAAAAAAGACAGAGGGAAAGGGAAGATGCCCGACGAAATCGCCCTTGATGAAGAAGCAGTTAAACAGCTTGTTGCAAAGGACCCGCCTAAGAAAAATAAGGTGGATTACAACGTCCTTGCACATATGAGAAAAATACCCTCACAGTTGAGCATATTTGATACTCTCCTCCAGTCCAAAGAGGCACGAGATTCCCTGATCAAGGCCTTACAGGAGCCCGATCAGTTCCAAACTTTCCTCGCGGAAAATAAGATGAAAGATGAACTGGCGGAGGTCCACACGGCTGATATTACATTCAACGATGAAGATCTACTCTACGGTACGTGCGAACATAATCGACAGCTCTATGTCACCGGGTACTGCCAAGACATCAAGATAGGGAAAATGTTTGTCGACAACAGATTCTCCATTAATCTTCTCAACGCAAGAGTGTTGATGAAAATTTGCATGAATGTTCAGCACCTTGTTCGAGATAAAATTACCATCTCTGGGTTCGACTAACAATCATCATGGACACTTGGGTCCGTAATACTAACGCTATGCTTCGGGCTGCTCGTTACTGACATTAAATTTCATGTCATTGACGCCAGGACTTGCTATAACGCTTTACTCGGCAGGCCTTGGTTACATGAGTACAAAATCATCTCTTCTACACAACATCAGTGTATGAAGTATTTCAAGGATGTCTCGGAGTACACCGTCACGCGAGAGCTAAATCCGTTCTCCGTAAATGAAGTCTGTAAGTATGAAGATACAAAGTACTTTCTACCAGAATTCGAGGATACTGAAAGGTGCTCCAGGCCGGAGAGTAAACAAAAATACGCAGCCACTATCCTGATCTTTGGGAGCGATACTGAAGAAGACAAAGAAATAGTCTACTTGGGGCAACCTAAAAAAGAAAACAATAAGCCCGAACTATCTACCTCGATCCTGGTCTTTGGCAGCGACTCCGAGGAAGAAACAAACACAGTGTTCTCCATCCGCCCGTCGATGCAGAATCTCGCTGAAGCAGATCAGAGTCTGAAATTACAATGGCTCTGCCTCGACACTACAAGGAAATTGATGCGCTCGATACATACAGCGTACAAGAATTGAAAAGCTTCTACGTGCCTCCCAGGCGAAGAGCTGAAAATGCGATCCTCTTCTACAAATCTATGGAGACCAAGGTGGAAAGGGAAGTCTGTCATGGTGCCAATTCTACTCTTGACAAGCTCCATCCCATCCGTCTGCCAAGATACTACGCCCAGGGATTGAAAGATCTATTAAAACACCAAGGCGAACCTCTCGAACAAACGGCTCGTCAGGCCCAATTCTACAAAAAGATTTGGGATATTCCCGGGACTTAGAAAAAGAAGCCCACCGGGAAGATGGAAACAATTGGCCTGGGATATTTTAGGTCTAAGAAGCGGGAGCAAATCTATAGCCGGTATGCCACAAATAGCTCGAATGGAGAAGAAAATGTTTCTCTAAACGGCCACGCCGTCAGATTAGAGCAAGTTCCCATTCAAAGAAACTTAAGCCCGGCGCTTGAAGATCAAATCGACAAGCTAATAAAGGAAGCTTGTCAGGCGAGTCGAGACAGCTACAGCCGCGAAATGGCCATGTACGAAAAGGCACGCAACGTTTCAATCGACAATCAGTGGAAGAAGTAGACCATGATGCTCTTCATCCGCAACCCACTAGTTGCCTTTGCGATTGGGAAATCCTGAAGTAAAGATATGAACAAGGCGAGGAACATGAATAACGTTCGAAGACAACAAAACGGGTCCAAGATGTCATTCAAGCGAGAAAAGCTCGATTGGAGCCCATACTTTATAAAGAAGATGGGTTGGGAATATTCGTTCCCTCAAGACAAGACAGGGAAAATATTCAACCTTGTCATGAGGCACCAAATGATGACGCTTCCAGTATCTCGGCACCCCAAAACAAATAAAGGAGGTCTATCACCCGGATTATTTCTCCTATCACCGAGCAATAGGCCACCCCCTTAATGACTGCTTCACATTCAAGGGCTAGGTCGAGAACCAATATAAACAAGGTAGGTTTATCCTATACGATAGTTGGAGGATAAGCCCATCACAAAAGCACGAGGTAAAGATGACCTACACCGTCAGGTTAGGGCCAGCTCGACCGCGAAAATGGAAGTGAACTCGTACCTGCCATTTGGTAACTCTCTCAAAAGAGGGAGGGGCCAGGAATATGATTGACCTCTTCTGATGCTTCATAAATGAAGACGATGATGAGGAGATATCCGAATTTCCACCGGCACCAAAAGTGCTGGAGGACGGGATACACACCACGACGGACAACCTAAGAAAAATTGACTTAGGAAAAGAGAATGATCTGAGTTCAATGTTTGTTAGTGAGCTACTATCTGAAAAACAAGTAGCCACATTGAAAGATGTGCACATGCAGTACAAATACTGTTTCGTATGGAACTACTCTGAAATACCAGGTTTAGATCCAGAAGTGGCGGTACACAAACTAGCCATATCGCCAGATATAAAGCCAGTCAAACAGGCGGTGAGAAAGATGCAGCTCGAACTTGAGATGAGTATCAACGCCGAAGTCAAGACACTAATCGACTCCGGCTTCATCCAAGAAGTTCAATATCATGACTGGATCGCTAATATCGTTCCAGTGATGAAGAAAAATGGGACAATTCACATCTACGTGGACTTTCGGGACCTCAACAGAGTATGCCCGAAAAATGACTTCCCAGTGCCCGTTACCGAGCTGATGATCGATAACACGTCCACCCACGAAGTTTTCTCCTTCATGGATGGATTTTCAGGATACAATCAAATAAAAATGCATCCTGAAGACCAGAAGCATACCGCCTTCCGGACCGCGTTGGGCATATTCTGCAACAAGGTGATGCCCTTCGGTTTGAAGAATGCCGGCGCTACTTACCAGAAGGCTATGACAAAGATCTTCAATGATCTGATACACGATATTGTCGAATGCTACGTCGACGACTTTGTGGTCAAGAGCAAGTCACATGAGGAGCACTGGGAACACCTAAAAATCGTGTTCCAACGTCTTCGGAAGTACAATATGAAGATGAACCCTTTAAAGTGTGTATTTGGAGTCTCCTCAGGCAAATTTCTAAGATTCATCATCCGCCGCCGAGGTATCAAAATCAATCCTTTAAAAATTAAGGCAATTATGGAAATGCCATCGCCAAGAACTCTTAAACAATTGCGATCTCTTCAAGAAAAGCTTGTATACATCCGACGATTCATAACCGACCTCTCCGGAAAATATTGTCCTTACAGGTATCTGATGAAGAAGGGGACCCTATTCGTCTGGGATCAAATGTGCCAAAACGCACTGGACGAAATCAAACAATATCTGCAAAATCCGCTAGTATTGGCCGCTTCAGTCATGGGAAAACCTCTTATCCTATAAACAACTGCCCTTGAGGGTTCCGTTCAGTTGAAAATATTGCACATTTGATGGAACATTTTCCTTACTTTTGTTAAGCACTTAAATGTGTTTTTTGTAATTATGGTACATATGTGGCTTTATCTGTATGTTTATACACTATACTTAAAATTATGAAGGAAAATATATGCATATAATATTTATATGATATTTGGATAATTTAAATATGCATATCATATCAAATATTCTTAATCAATATTCTTAAAATATTGTATCATATATAAAATGATTAGGACAATATCTCAAATATAACAAATATTACTAATACTATGAATTGAGATATTGTGCAGATTTAGCTCAGGTCTGGAGATCGAGATATCCGAGATGTCGGGAATAAAATCTGCCGATAAAGTTGAATCAAATCGTAAAATCTTAAATGGTAGAGACTCAGAGAAGATTTAAAGAAACTAGATATCACAACAATCTCCACGTGTCAACATGAGGCAGCACCAAAATTTTCAAAGCATGATTCAACTAGGAAGCCGCCCAACCGCGGCCAATACCCCCTAAATGTAGCGGATCCGCGGCCTTATTATGGCCGTAGGATTTGAAATTTTCTCAGTGTGATCTTAACAACAAATCATCATATAAGACAACTAGGGTTTCTGTCTCTACTACTATATAAAGGACCTAGAGTTATACTTGAAAATCATCTCACCTTTTACCACCAAGCAAATCACCGACAAGAACAAGAGATCCAAGACGGTCCACGAATCGACGTGATTAAGTGACGTGATCATCGACTGAACATCTACTTCCTACGAGATAAAGATCGAGAGAAACACAAGAGTTCTTTGTATTCTAAATTTCAAAGGAGTTGTACATGTTAAGGTTGATTAATAAAGGTATATGTTTAATTTAGTTCTTTGCATTTTACTTTCTGCATTCACTTTCTGCATTTACATTATGATCTATTTCTTTATCTTCTCTTCTATCTCAACCATGCGCGAGTAATTTTACGCTTGATAGGGTTCGTAGAATTAAGGTAGATCAATAGATGATAAAATCTCTTAACTTCTTTTATATTTTTTAAAGTTTATAAATTTTAGCAAAGTAATTGTTAATATCCTAATCGGTCGCGCTACCAATTTATTGATAGTCTCGACCGCGATTTGAGATTAGATTAACAATTGTTTTGGTAAATGCTAGATATGAATAGAGGTCAATGAAAAGATAAGGGTTAAGAGTGGGAACCATATTCCCTCCAAAAACCCTAATCTTCATTCATCACTATCGATCTAGTTTTTAATTTATTAAAAGATAAAAGATGTCATCTGTAATTAATCATCCATTACTACCAAATTCTATGAACCCTACAAGACTCTTCTTCATAAAATCTATATCCGTATATCGTAGATCTAGAACAAACCATCCATATTCCAATCAACTCGTCTAAAGCAAGTACAAGGTTCGACGTTTCTCTGAGGACGACCCGTACTCATCTCGGCTAGCTACAAGCGACATCATTATTGATTGCAGTTACTTACAAAACACTTTTCCAAATCTAGAATCAATCAAATGGCGCCGTTGCCAGGGAAACGGCTGTAATTTTTTTCTTGCTATTCGGCTTGAATTCTTATTAATCCACACCATAAAATAATCAAAACCGTATCTTGTGTATTTAACGATCAGTGTGCGAATTTTGCGAGAGAATCTGGAGTAACTGGAGCGAGGAGATAAAGATTTAGAGACTTTACCCATTTACCAGAGGAGCATAAGGGTGCACAGAAGAAATTTTAGGAGAAGAGCCTACAAAAACACGGCGGAACCACGACAAAAGTGGTGTTTGGCGGCGGAACCGTGACGCTCTGGTCGAGTTGGGCCCCCAAAATCTTCTGGTAATTTCCACATATCATTCTCTCTCCTCTAAAATCCAATATTTTGATATTTTCTGCAGGATATTTTGCAAAATATCGCTGCTTAAAAATCTTTTGTGTATTTTCATATTGGTTTGTTTGTGCATATTTTAAACGGACTTTAAGGGGTAAAACCAAAATTCAGATTAGGTAGGGATTTCACCACCCTTCCTAGACCCCACAAATCACAAAACAAGCATCCATATAAATCTACATTAATTAAGAAATATCTATACCAAGACTCTAAGGACCGTCGCGCTCAATTAGGTCAGAGAAGGGTCGTGGGTAATCTATCGCTTATCCGCATCTCTCTTGTGGTGTCTAGGCAAGTGTGACTAAGGAAAGTGGTTACTTAATTAGGCCTGCTATTTTCGGTGATTCGTATAGCAGATACCTCCCACTTACCTGGCACTTACCTCGCCATAAGAGTGATAAAAAGGTGGTAGAGGATTGATCTTGCGGCTTGTCCGTTGAAAGTCTAGGAGCGGTCTAGTGCTTGACCTAGGTGACCTTAGTTTTAGGGTTGATTGTGCATTTTGTGATTTGTTGAGTCAAGCCTCACGTCCGACACTTTTTCAAAATAAACCATTTAAAAATCGTTCTCACACACGCTGCCACGTGCGCTAAACCCTCTTAGTACATGATCGGCTGGACACGGGATTCTAGTGCCCGTCTTGTCCGCGTTTCTGCTATCGACTCCGAAATCAGTATTTCTTCATCTTCTTTTTCCCCTCCACCCACCACATCGACCGAGATGGACGGTTCTCCATCAGATTTTACCAATACACCTCTGCCACCATCCGTAGGTGCACAGAATCCACCGCGCATCTCTCTTTAAGAAAGATACTATCCGATATGCGGTCCCCTTCCTACTATTCTATCTATTCCGCCGGCCAATGGGGATAATTTCGAAATTAAACCCCACTTCATCAACTTGTTGCCTAAATTTCATGGGCTTGAATCTGAAAATGTGTACGTTTTTATAACCATATTCGAAAATGTATGCGCAATGATGGGCACTATACAACTTTCTGTGGATGCTATGCGATTACGTCTTCTCCCTTTTACCTTGTACGACCTAGCAGAAAATGGCTTTATAGCACTGCCGCACACTCTATCACCATATGGGACGAATTCGTTATAGAATTGCTTACGAAATTTTATCCTAATCTTAAAACCGCCCGTGTTCTAAGAGAGATTAACCAGTTTATCCAACTTCCCAACGAACCATTCTGGAAATGCTTTGAACGGTTCAAGAATCTTCTTCTACAATGCCCCATCACGGAATTGATAAATGGAAACTTTGCCGAATTATATATGAGGGTGTTAATCCAGCGACAAAACAGATGCTTGAAACCATTTGTCAATGCCATTTCAGGTCTAAAGACGATGGTGAAGCTTGGCAATTTCTGGAAGATCTTACCGAACAAACTTTGCAGCGGGAAAGCGTTAGACCAATATCGTTTAGGGGAGGTATCCATCAGCTCGATATTTCCATCGTAGTGAAAACCGAAATGGCCGCAATACAAAAGAAACTCGACGCTATCGGAAAAAAATTCTCAACTGTCTCCCCAAACCAAGTTACGCTTCCCAAAACCGCGTGTGGTTGCTGTTCCGACCCATTGCATTTAACGAAAGAATGTCCTTTGAATTCTCTGTTTCAAGGTCAAGAACAAACAAATGCTGCTTTTCAGCAATGACCTAGAAACGATCCTTATTCTTCCACATACAATCAGGGATGGTGGAATCATCCTAATTTTGCTTAGAACCAAAGCCAAACTCAAAATCAAAACCAGTTCCTAAGCAATTATCAAAGGCCTCCTCCACAGCAACAACAACAGCAACCACCACAACAAAATCAGCATCCCTTTCAACCGCAACCTTTTCAAAACCCGACCAACAATTTTTATCCTTATAATATTTCAACGGCTGGTACCGATAAAACCTCTGCGCTCAAATGTAACTTAGAAATGTTCATTAAACAATCCACGCAAACGACGACTAATTTAATGTTTTCTATCCAAACATTAGTGCAACACACTGCTTCCCACAGTGAAAGCATAAAATCGATAGAAGCACAACTTGCACAGTTAAATGTCGCGATGAGCAAGAGAGAGAAAGTGAAACTTCCATCTCAAGCTCTACCAAATCCTGGCTACTCACAAAGTCAAAATGTGTGTGCCATAACCACGTTGAGAATAGGAAGAGTGCTAAATAACCAAGTTGGTGAACATGTTGATTTTGATGATATTGATGATGCCCCGGCTTCTACTTCTGATCTTCTTTTATCTAATCTAACAACTTCTTCCGAGCCTATTCTCCGTTTTCCACTAGGCTCGAACCTACAGCCCACTTCCTTGAGTCAACCTCAAACGATCCCAACTCTAATTCTGGATCCATTCCATCCCCACAAACTTCTCCATGAATGTTAGACCAAACCCTTATTGATAAAGCTCCTTTTCCAAACAGGTTAAGGGGCAATAGACCAAGTCCACAAATGGAGAAGATTGTGGAAATTTTTAAGCAAATTAACATAAACATTCCTCTCCTAGATTCTATCCAACAAGTTCCGTCCTATGCGAAAATTCTAAAGGACTTGTGCACTACGAAAATGAAAATTCAAGTGCCTAAAAAAATTTTCCTAGCGAGTAATGTAAATACTGCTTTTACCCAACAAATACCTAAGAAACGAAAGGACCACGGGAGTCCTACAATATCTATTGCTATTAGGGGTAAAAATATCAATCATGCTTTACTCGATTTAGGTGCTAGTGTTAACTTACTTCTGTATTCTGTCTATGAGCAATTAGGCATCGGAGAGTTAAAACCGGCCCACTGCACTCTTCGAATGGCCGGTTGATCTATCACCCAATCTAGGGGTGAGCTAGAGGACGTGTTAATCAAAGTCGGGGAATTTATATTCCCTGTGGACTTCATAGTTATTGATACACAGCCTATAGCAAACCCCCAAAACCAATTTCCGGTGATTCTAGGTCAGCCTTTTCTAGCGACTTCCAACGCAACAATCAACCGTCGAAACGGTTCTATGATCCTATCCTTCGGGAAGATGTCAATTGAGCTTAACATTTACAAGTTGGGAAGTGAACCCTCCGAAACCTATACTCATGTATGTTCTGTCGAAACGATAGATTCCGACAACAGCGAACTTGAAGAGTTTCATGATACTTATCTCGACTCCATTAGTGCGTTGTTGTTTGAACTTGCTATTTATTATACACATGAGGACCCTTCTATCGAAAAGTCCACACCCAAGTACGAATCCTTTGACTTGTCGAATAAGTTAGTCGAGCTGTCCGGGTCAACATCTAACGCTAAATATGAACCTTTTATGGAGTCCGAGGATCATACATTTCTTTTCGATGAGATTATCATTCGGAATATCGATGAAAGTTTTGAAGATATTTTTGCCGAAGAACTCGCATTCTTAGAAGATATGAGAGTTGTGATGAATCAACCCCAACCCAAAGAAGTTGAACCGCCGCCCCTTTTTCTTATCAAGAACAAGAATGTGAGTAATCCATCATTGTTTCATCTCTACAAACTGAGACATAAACCCGTTCTATTACACTTCTTATCTCCTCCCCACTTCTTCACGTCTATAGGTGACATGATCTTCTACCAACCTTGGTGTTACATTGATAAAATATTTGAATGGTTGGTGTTGACTTTTGGTCTTTGTAAAGCTTTGCATAGACCAATAACTTTCCCCCCCTCATAATTTTAAATGCTTAATACTATTTTACTTAAGTTTGGGGGGGTGGAGAAAAATATTTTGGCTCTTGAAAGAAGATAATTTTTTTACAAAATTATAAGCCAAAAAT
This sequence comes from Agapanthus africanus, assembly GCA_030015575.1. NCBI lineage: Eukaryota > Viridiplantae > Streptophyta > Magnoliopsida > Asparagales > Amaryllidaceae > Agapanthus > Agapanthus africanus. The sequence goes on along the minus strand of JASDDO010000016.1, from coordinate 354,019,591 downwards.
AAGTTTGGGGGAGATTTTCACTGTCATTAATTCATGTACCCATTACTAACTTTTCCTCCCAAGTCTACAGTTTTTTTTAAGCTTAACAGATAATATCAGTGAGGACACTGCTGCAAATAGGTTGGGAGGGGTTTGTGCTTATTCACGCATCATTTTTGCATTATACTAAATAAAAGCACAATTTTTTTTTTATAACAAAATATTAGAAAGTGAAAAATTACATATGAAAGATAGGAAAAGTTTAAGAAAAGCAAGAAAATTAGATGTTTTATAACGAAACTAATAATAGGTAGTCATGAGCTGTTGTCCTAAGGGTTAGTAAGATAAAGGGAATCACTAATCTGAGAATAGAATTGAGTCTGAAAAATAGTCCCTATTGTTGAGTCCAAACATATGAACGTTGATACCCTACTATACACACTTGTACACATCTTGAAAGTTAGGATAGTAGAGGATACCTTGAAATGTTCTTGTCTGAAAGCCTTAGTATTAAGATCAATAAAAATTACAGTGAAACATAAAAAAAAATAATAGGGTGAAGAAAAATGAACACTGGTTTTGTAATTGCTTAAGGCAGCATAAAAAAAATATAGCGTGGGTGCTTTATCACCTAGTGTCTTAGATCAACTGGTATGGGAGCCACTGCTAAGCCTTAGGTGTTGCAAGAAGAGGAAATTGCTAATTACGTCTAAATGAGTGAGCACATTTAGTAATCGGTCGGTTAGTATCTCAAGAAGTATTAACGGTCACATAATGAATGTATGAGCAATTCCATCTAAAATATTCACCGACTAAAAAGTACTAAGGAAGATGGACAAGAGTATGATAGCTTGAATTGAATTCTCTAAATGTAGGGATGTATTTTACACACACGTAGGGTGTATATGATCGATATTTAGATGAAATGTAGAGAAGAAGACTAAAGGCAATACTTTATTGGGAGATGATGTGATTGTTGACATCTTTTCATGACCATTAAGATAGGGCTTATGACTACGGAAAACCTGGTATAGTTTGGAACGCTTCTTTTCAAGTTCTTTCTTTTATAAATCCTTATTGTTGTATGTAACTTTCATCTTCTTTCTTTTATTATGGAATTTTGTGGGTGTAATTCGCTGAAAACCCTCAGGAGACAACACTTCTCCTACTAGGGACACCTAGAGGTTTAAAAGCTTGTTGAACGTGCTAAGTGCAATCGTGTTGCCTACGAAAGTATGCTAGGTTTTTCTTTTCCTTTTTTCTCCCTCTTTTGAATAATTAGTTTGCTCAGGACGATCAAAATTAAATTTGGGGGTATTTGTTCAGTCGAAAATATTGCACATTTGATGGAACATTTTTCTTACTTTTGCTAAGTACTTAAAGGTGTTTATTGTAATTATGGTACATATGTGGGTTTATCTGCAAAATACTCTTTATCATATGTTTATACACTATACTTAACATTATGAAGGAAAATATATGCATATAATATTTATATGATATTTGGATAATTTAAATATGCATATCATATCAAATATTCTTAATCAATATTCTTAAAATATTGTATCATATATAAAATGATTAGGACAATATCTCAAATATAACAAATATTACTAATGCTATGAATTGAGATATTGTGCAGATTTAGCTCAGGTCTGGAGATCGAGATATCCGAGATGTCGGGAATAAAATCTGCCGATAAAGTTGAATCAAATCGTAAAATCTTAAATGGTAGAGACTCAGAGAAGATTTAAAGAAACTAGATATCACAACAATCTCCACGTGTCAACATGAGGCAGCACCAAAATTTTCAAAGCATGATTCAACTAGGAAGCCGCCCAACCGCGGCCAATACCCCCTAAATGTAGCGGATCCGCGGCCTTATTATGGCCGTAGGATTTGAAATTTTCTCAGTGTGATCTTAACAACAAATCATCATATAAGACAACTAGGGTTTCTGTCTCTACTACTATATAAAGGACCTAGAGTTATACTTGAAAATCATCTCACCTTTTACCACCAAGCAAATCACCGACAAGAACAAGAGATCCAAGACGGTCCACGAATCGACGTGATTAAGCGACGCGATCATCGACTGAACATCTACTTCCTACGAGATAAAGATCGAGAGCAATACAAGGGTTCTTTGTATTCTAAATTTCAAAGGAGTTGTACATGTTAAGGTTGATTAATAATGGTAGATCTTTAGTTTAGTTCTTTGCATTTTACTTTCTGCATTCACTTTCTGCATTTACAATATGATCTCCTTCTTCATCTTCTCTTCTATCTCAACCATACGTGAGTAATTCTACGTTTGATAGGGTTCGAAGAATTAGGGTAGATCGATGGATGATAAAATCTCTTAACTTCTTTTATATCTTTTAAAGTTTATAAACTTTAGCAAAGTAATTGTTAACATCCTAATCGGGCGCGCTACCAATTTATTGATAGTCTCGACCACGATTTGAGATTAGATTAACAATTATTTTCGTAAAGGCTAGACATGAATAGAGGTCAATGAAAAGATAAGGGTTAAGAGTGGGAACTATATTCCCTCCAAAAATCCTAATCTTCATTCATCACTATCGATATAGTTTTAAATCTATTAAAAGATAAAAGGAGTCATTTTTAATTAATCATCCATTACTACCAAATTCTATGAACCCTACAAGCCTCTTCTTCATAAAATCTACATCCGTATATCGTAGATCTTAAACAAACCATCCATATTCCAATCAACTCGTCTAAAGAAAGTAAAAGGTTCGACGTTTCCCTGAGGATGACCCATACTCATCTCGGCTAGCTACAAGCGACACCGTTATTGATTGCGGTTATATACAAAACACTTTTCCAAATCTAGAATCAATTAGGTTCTCTAGGTGCATTGTGGGCTCTATAGAACAATCAAGGAAAGGAAAGAGCTATGTACTATTTAAGTCGAGTTCTCCTGGGGGCAGAAAGCAACTACTCCCCCATCGAAAAGCACTTCTTGGCACTGATCTTCGCAATAACGAAATTCAGACATTATGCCTTGGCACATGAGATCCATATCATATCAAATATGGATCCTCTCAAATATCTGATGTCGAATGCCATACTGTTGGGAAGGCTTACCAAATGGGCCCTTATGCTGATAGAGTTCTTAATAATGTATCGACCCCTTAAAGCAGTGAAAGGGCAAGCCATCGCCGACTTTCTCGCAGAACATCCAATACTAGCAGACTCTCCCCTAAATTATGAGTTGCAGAATGAACACGCATTCAACGTGTGCGAAGAAGAAAAAGATGAAAACGAGTATCAATGGGAGCTCTACTTTTAGGGAGCATTCTCTATGAAGCAGTGAAAGCAAAACACCCCCATAATCAAAGCCGGGGTGGGTCTTATCTTCGTGACCCCATAAGGAGGGATATTGCGTTACGCCCTCTCCTTAACAGAGCCAATGACTAACAACAAAGCTGAATATGAAGTTTTGATAGCCGGTCTTAAGATCGCTATTGACATGGGAATCAAAGACCTCCTCATATGCGGAGACTCCCAGCTGATCGTCAGTCAAGTAAATGGCGACTATCAGACATGTAAGCCAGAACTGATAAGGTATAGCGAAAGAGTGCAGTAACTGCTGACACATATACCTTCCTATACCTTGGAATGTGTACCGCAAGCGGAAAACAGCAAAGCGGATGCGTTAGCCAAGTTAGCTAAAGAATTGGCTGATGAGGACCTCAATGACGTAAAGATCCTTGTTCAAAGCCGCAGGATTCTTGCGCCAGCAGAGACAACTTTGGAAGACCTGACAGAATCATCCGAAAGAAAAGAAACGACTGAACAAGTAACCCTTCAAATAGGGAATGAGGAAGAGGTCAAGGACTGGAGGGAGGTTTTCATAGACTACTTTACGTCCCAGCGAACGCCCGAAAGTGCGTTGTCTAGACATCAGCTCATGAAACGAGCTTTGTCATTCACCTTCGTCAATGATACTCTATATAAGAGATCATTCGACTTCCTATGGCTAAGGTGCCAAGGGCCGAAGGAAGTAAAGATAGTCGTCTATGAAGTACATGACAGATTTTGCGGCTCCCATCAAGCGGGTCTAAAGATGAAGTTGAAGATAAAAATAATGGGTTGCTATTGGCCCATGATGATTTAGGACTGCCTCGAATATGCGAAGCAGTGTCACTCGTGTCAAATTCACGGGGACTTCATACATCAGAATCCAAATCTGCTGCATCCGATAGTGGCATGTTGGTCGTTCGAGATGTAGGGAACAGATATAATCGACCCTATCAAACCGGAGTCATCCAAGGGATATCGGTTTTTACTGGTAACGACCGATTACTTCTCTAAATGGGCAGAAGCAATACCACTATGAGAGATGAAAACGGAGAATATCTTCCACTTCTTCAAGACCCATGTCATCTACCAGTTTGGGACTCCGCGACGGATAATTTCGGATAATGGACCAGCTTATAGAAGCCATAAAATAAGCCGCTTCGCACAACAGCACAAGATCGACTGGGGATACTCCTTGGTCTGTAATTCTTGGGCCAACGGTCTAGCAGAAACCTTCAACAAGAGCTTGACTAAGATTATAAAAAAAACGGTGTCCAGAAATAGAAAAGGCTGGCACGAAGGGCTGCATGAAGCTCTTTGGGCATACCGAACAACGTTCAATACGGCCACAAATACAACATCATACGCATTAGTGTTTGGCGCTGAAGCGGTGCTCCCATTGGAGATAAAACTCCCCTCTCTACGAGTAGTGGTTCAATACGAGCTAACAGACTAAGAAAATACTCATCTTAGGCTCGAGGAGCTCGATGCCCTCGACGAAACCCGCCTTATAGCTCAGCAAAATCTGGAAGCTTACAAGGTAAGGATGACACGGTCATATGAAATACTGACCAGGCCGAGAACATTCCGCCAAGACGAACTTGTGCTGGTCATCAAAAGACCGATGATCTCCAATCGTACGAAACAGGGAAAGTTCGAGCCAAATTATGATGGCCCATATATCGTAGACAAAGTCTACCAAGGTGGAGCTTGTCTATTCATGAATATGCATAGCGAAAGGCCATTCCGGCCAATAAACGGTTGATTCCTTAAAAAGTACTACGTTTGAAGAGTCATGACTTTGGTCAATGATAGATGACAACGTTCGTGTCCGCTCGCTATTTTCCTGAGTCGGAACTCTGAAAGTAGTGGCAAAGGATGTTCGTCCCAAAACATGGGAATATCGGACCGAGAAGTCCTTAAACTAATATTAGACTGAAATGTCCCTAAACTAGCGCGTCGCCCCAAATACCGTGATGCCGAACCGAGAAGTCCTTAAACTAATATTGGACCGAAATGTCTCTAAACTAACACGTCGCCCTAAATACGGTGATGCCGGACTGAGAAGTCCTTAAACTACTATTGGACCAAAATGTCCCTAAACTAGCACCTCGCCCCAAATACGGTGATGCTGGACCGAGAAGTCCTTAAACTAATAATGGACCGAAACATTCTTAAACTAAAACATCTCCCCAAATATGGGAATGTTGGACCGAAATGTCTCTAAACTAACAATTGACCAAAATGTCCCTAAACTAACATGTTTAGCCCTATGGTGGATCCCCATATTGATCACCATATACAATCCACGGGCATAAACAATTCATATCCCCTCCAGGTCCCATATGATACGGTCCTTCGCAGGGTATCAAAATCCACAGTTGCAAGTGCGTTACTTTACGGGCAGTCTAAAAAAACGGTACGTCCACAAACAAAATGGGCATGGATGAAAACCCGAAATGGCTTCGTGAGTATGAACAGCAAGACTACCAGCGAGCTAGTGAAAAACCAAAAGGGAGCGAACTCGTCAAAAGAAAAAGAAAGATGCACTTGCGAAGTCCCCATGACTTTGCAAGGAGAAAACGCCTGCGTGAGATCCTTATGACTCACAAAGGAGTAACACACTTAGAAATCCACACGATTTCTAAGGAGAAAATTCACTTGCGAGATCCTCACGAACCGTAAGGAGAATATACTCTCTATAAGACCCTCACGGCTTATAGAATTCAAAAGCCTTAAGTTATAGGAATCTGAACCTATTCTTAAGCCCTCATAACCCTATAAATTTATACCCTACAAATGGTCTAAAATCAACTCTTGTATACAATATACGGGCGTAAATAATTGTATTCCCAACCAAGTCCCACCAATGGCGAGAAATATCAGAACAACCACTTGTAAGTCCTCTCGACTTATAAGAAGAAAATACACTTGTAAGATACTTACGACTTACAAGAGAAAATATCATTTAGGAATCCCTACGATTCCTAAGGTGAAAACACACCTATGAGATCCCCACGACTCATAGGAAGAAATACCTTTATGAGACCCTTATGGTTCATAAAGTGAAAAAGCCTTAGTCGGCAGGATCTTAACTTTGTTTGCTAAGCCTCCTTTGTTCAAATCAACAAAGCTAAATGATGATTCACTCCTGGTAACATTCCAGTTGTGGCGATACTGATGCCAAAATTGGTATCAGATTCTAAATTCACAACTCGCAATAAAAAGTAGCGAGTAAAAAATAAAAAAATGACATAACCGAAATGATTGAGCACCGCGAAAAATAGCTGAAATGATTAGGCAGTCGCGACTTTCGCGGTATGAAAAGATGAAAAGATAGAATATCGGGGAAATAAATAAATAATAAAATAAATTTTTTATGTCCTGCAAGTAGGTCCATAATGAATCTTGTATACAATTTATGGGCATAAATGAAAGAAAGAGAACCATATTTTCCCACTATCCTTCATCAAAAGGAGAACCGAGTCTTAATGGCACATCTACAGCCTAGAGACTATTTGGACGTCCCTCTTACTCCAGCAAAGTATAAACGTGACAACAGCAAAGCTTTAAGGAGCCAAAGCAAAAAAGTGGAGTAATGGCAAAATCCTAGCTCCAGCTCGACGTTCTTTTCATTCCAACAGGATGCAGACGCAATGTCATTAAAAGGACCCAAGGGTCAAAGCAAAAAATGGAGTAATAGAAAAATCCTACTCCAGGTCTTGACGGTATATATACAGCCTAGAGACTATTTCCACGTTCCTCCTCATTTCAGTAAGTTGCGGACACAAGGTCAAATAAAAGTAGAGTGATGGCAAAATCCTAGCTCCAGACCTTAATTGCAATACATACATCATATAGCTCATTCGGATGTCTACCCCACTTTAGCAAAGAATCGGTATGACATTAAAGCAAAAACGAAGTGACGGCATATTTCTAATTTCAGGTCTTGACGGTAATACATACAAAATCTACAGACCATTGGAGATCATCCGACCCCAATATCCCCGAAAAGTGGGTTCTTTTAAAAAAACAAAAACAAGAAGTTCAAATCTTACCGGATATTAAAGCCCTATAAACCCAAAAAGGGGGGATATCCAAGTACAGTAAAAGGAAATTAAAGTGAATAAAATTCCAAAAATACCTAAGAATCAAACCAGAGGTAAGCTCTGCAAAAAAAAAAACATAATGGAATTAAATTCCCCCAATGATGGGATTAAATCCCAGAAATCCCTATGGGTTAAATAATGGAATCGAATTCCAGAAAACCTCAAATTTCAGGATTAACAACGGGGTAAAACCCTAAGAAGAGAATCAAAGATTCTCAAAAATGTCCATTGACTCAACCCTTGATATGGATATCAAGATCCACGATCTATATAAAAAGTTTTTTTAAGATCTCCAAGAGATAGGTTCAAGAAAAGAGTCGAGCTCTGTCAAATATGTTAATGGATTTAAAATCCGAAAAAATATATATATCCAAAATATATTAAGAGCTAAGTTCTGTTCATGGTCCTTACCAAAAATTTCGGCAGAGTCGACGCCGTTCAAAGGAATTTTTGGAGGCAAAGAACTAAGCTCTGAATGAGAATTAAATTCTCAAGAAACGAAAAACTCAAGGAGGAAGACGAAGATAGAGTAGTCACTTCAGGACCAAGGTCCACATTTATAGAGCGTGATAGGATCGGTTCAACTTCCCACTTCCCTAGGTGATCCAACAGTGGTGAAATTGACACCGTTGCACTCACGTGCAACCACGTGAAAGCAACGCTGGGAGGCATTTGTTCCCTTATAAAAAAAGAGGAATGAAATAAAAAGGAGAAGAATTCTCACAGTTTGGCATCACGTGTTAAACACGTGAGCGCTTATATGAAAAATATATAAATGCTGAAAAATAAATAACCAAAGGCCAAACCGGCCTCACGTATTAAACACATGAGCGCTTATATGAAAATCATATAAGCGCTGAAAATAAATAACCAAAAGGGCCAAACTGACCTCAACACTTAAGTGCTTATATACAAAGCATATAAGCACTGAAAATAAATAACCAAAAGGCCAAACCAACCTCATGTGTTAAACACGTGAGCGCATATGAGCGCCAAATATTAACAGGTTAAAACCCACACTGGGGTCACGTGTTAAACACGCGAGAACATACTTTTTGAAGCACTAGTTTCGGATAGAATTAAATTCTATTTTGGAAAAATACTTCCCTTGATCTTTCTAAAAAAAGAAATATTCTCAGTTAAACAGAAAGCCGTTGGATCAAATATCCAATGAAGATTAAAAATCATCAAATGATACAATTAAATTCTATTAGAGGAAAATATCTTCCCGATCTTTCTAAAATGAGAAAGATATTCTCTATTAAACAGAGAGCTGTTGGATCAAAAATCCAATATTCTAATATGGGAAAATATTCTTTCTAAATAAAGAAAGATGTGCTCTGTTAAATAGAGAGCCTTTAGATTAAAAACCCAACGGTGATTAAAAAATCACCTGTTAACAGAATTAAATTCTATATATGAGAAAATATTTTCCTAATCTTATTAAAAACAAGAAAATATATTCTGTTAAACAGAAATTCGTTGGATCAAATATCCAATGGTGGTTAAAATCCCCGAATAATCTTTGAGACCAATTAAAATCAATTGGTATCTCTCAAATGAGAAATGTTTTCAAACTAATCAACAGACCTGAGACTTCAAGTCTCAAAGAGAGGAACGACCCCATAATATTTTTCTAAAGAAAAATACAGAAGTCACAAAACTGAGAATTTAATTCTTCTTTCAAAGAAGATCACCTTGCTCTTTCAAACCCTAGGTAAAAAAGCAGAGATAAAATATCTCTCTTTTTCCTAGCATAAAAAATCCAAGGGTTTAATCCTTCACAAAAGAACTTAGTTTTTTCTCTGGATCTGAGATCCGTAAAACAAATCTCCCAATAAGTTGAGAATTTAATTCTCATTGGGAAGATTCTGTTCTTCATACTCAAAATCTAGGGAAAAGAACTAGGTAAAAAGAAAAGAGAGAAAAGAAACATGTTTTAGGAATTTAATTTCTCTGATAATAAGGTTTAACCCTACACAAAGAACTTAGTTCTTGTAAAAAGAACAGACGAACTTAGTTCTTAAAAGAAAAGCCGATCCTAAATCTCTAAAACAGAGATTTTAATGATCATTAATGGCTAAAAATGCCATTAACAGAGATTAAATCTCTAAAAGAAAAGAACTTAGTATCTCGCGTGCTTCCCACGTGAGCGACCAAAAAAGAAAAGAACTCAGCGTCTCACGTGCTTCCCACGTGAGCGCCTAAAAAAGAAAAGAACACGATGTCTCACTTGCTTCTCATGTGAACGCCCAACAAAGAAAGGAGCTCAGTGTCTCACGTGCTTCCCACATGAGCGCCAAAAAACATAAGCAAATGTTTAACGCCTCACGTGTTTCCTGTGTGATCGCTGTGTAAAATTGCTGAGCACTATAAATTTAGTCAAAACGATTAAGTGCCTAGCACCGATTGGGCAGCGCCCATGTCTAAACACCTTATGTGCTTCCCATATGAGTGCCAGAGCAGCAGTTAAGTGCTTAGCACTTCCGAATAATGGGAATAAGCCCAGGACTGAGTCCAAATTAGATAAGTCTCTGATGTTTTCTTGCAGCTGAGCCCAAATATTATGTTGTTGGATCTTAACTAAATTTAATGACCCTTAAAATATTTCTAAGTTGATCTTAGTCTCAAATAAGACTAACGTATCCTTAGTTAAAATAAATTGAGCTCAAATGATCATATATTTAAGTTGATCTTAATCTAAAAACAGGTCTTTAAATAAAATAAAATATTCTTTGAACTGACAGAACATACAACCCAAGTTCAAACCCAAATCTAAAATATACGGATTTGGAATAATCCGCGCCCTACGGGCGATGACATAAACAAGTCTCCATATACAATCCACTGGCAACCCAAAATAAATAAAATGCAACATGACACGAAGTGACCTACCGGAGCAGGAGAAAGTGGTTATCGCAACGTGATAACGTAATTAACCACAAGGGCTTGCGCCTATAGGGAAGAGCATCCTCACAATCAAAAACCTCTCACAAATAAGGGGGAATCTGATTAAGGCTGCTATATCGGTCGCATCCGTTCAAACCTCCGATATACGGTGCCATAAATCAACTTGGTATTTTCGGAGAGGTAGATGGATATGTCCAAATAGTATTTGCTCCCAAATTCAGACTAGACGTCCGAAAACGTCTCAGTCCAGTTTTTGGAGGTAAACATCAGGCGTTTTACAGATTTCCCATGCTTAGGGTAGACGGGGGTTTATTGATTGTAGATATCCTCATCTCTGACAGCCGCGGACAAAGCAACCGTTATTTATCATTCTCTTTGAGGGGAGAGAACCTCCAATTAATGGGTCTTGTGGTCTTCCGAACTCAATGTGAAATATATATGTTTGAAAAAATATACAAGTTTGTTTCATTTCATTTTTTTATTTTTTGTTTATTTTATTTTTAATCCCTATTTTTTTATTATTATTTTAAAATGGTTGCGACGGGGGTGTCTGGGACGGGCGCGTCCCCTCTTCCCAATAGGGGAGCAGGGGTCGGCCCCCCATCCTTAGGGAAATCTGGGGTTGGTCCTCCCGGGGGGGCATGTTCCTTCCCGGGGGAGCCGGGCTCAACTCACTCTGGAGGAGATCGGTTTCTCCCTCTTTGGGGGTGGCGGCGTTGAAATTATGTCTAAAATATCATTCTTTTGTTTTATTTAGAAAAATGGTTAAGTTTTCAGAATTTTACAAAATTTCAGCGACATAACTGCTTGAGTTTGTCGTTTTTTTTATTTTATTGGGGTAACATAAACCGAACATACTTTCACATTTGGGTGAATCACGGATGGAGATATACGTTCAAGAGAGGGATTACGGATTGAAATCCGCATCCCGAGAGTTTCCTTGAAGGATAAGCCCAAAGGCCTTCACTCATGCTGGGTCATCCTCAACTTTCATCTTATTTTGATATCAAAAAAGTTCTATTAGTTCTTGAAATCTTGAGATATAGATCTTGAATGAGAGAAAAGGCATCCCTTTTCTCTCTATTATGTTTTGGATTTTCCAAAAATGGTGTTTTGAGATATGAGTTCTCCTTCTTCTTCATCCTTTCTTTGTTTCTATTGAAGAGAAAGGAGGAGGAGGAGGAAGAGGCCCAAAAGCTTTCTTTGTTTGGATTCGGTGGAGGAATGAAGCTCCTTTTCAATAAATTGGTGGGTTTATCCTTTTTTTTTATTTTAAAAGAAAGCTTTTCTCTTATTATTTCTTCATATGATTGTGCAAAAGAAGAAAAAAAGAATTAAGAGATCAAGTACTAAATATGCCATTTTAGAAATTAGAAAACTCGTACACTCTTCTTATAAATGTGCAAAAGAAAAAAAAAGAATTAAGAGAGAGCAAGTACTAAATATGCCATATTTATTAACATAGGCTGAGAAATACTTTATCTACCCATTTTTTTTCCTCGGCCGCATATGCACCCAAAAGATAAAATGGCGAGGCTCACATCATTTAGAGGGGTGTTAATCTCAAATAATTTTAGTCCAGAATTTATAAACGAAATGACAATCATTTTGATAGAATTCTTTTCTATTCAAAATGCCAGCCATTTGATTCCAAAATCCATATGTAATTTAGGACAATACATTTAAAAGTGGATATTAGCCGGTATTCAACTGACAGAGATTCGACGGACGCCGATTGATGGCGGAGGATGTTCGGTGGCGGCGACGGCGACGGCGTTGAGGATTGTCAGACGGCGGTCGAGGCGGCTATCGGGGACGGTGGCGGGCGGCTGTGACCGGCGGCCGGAGACGGCGATGGCAGCGGTGATAGGGACTACGATGGGCGGCGGCAGCCGACGGTCGGAAGCGGCAATGGTGGCGACGATCGGGGATGTAATGACCGTAATTTTTATATAATAAATAAATGACTATTTTAATTTTGAAGTTAAATATGTCTTTCATGGTACTTTAATGTTAATATTTTTTATTAAATGAGATCTTTAAGTTTATCCGGAAGGAAATGATTAGTTAAAACTTTATATTTATATTTATATTTTTTGGTTGAAATATTTGATATAATTTTATTTTAGAAGATAAAGAGAAGGATTTATTAAAAGATTTTGTTGGAGAAAAAATAATATATTAAAAAAACGAATCATGATTTTATATTTTATTAGATTTTGGTAAAAGGGAATATTATTTAGAAAAGAATTTTTGGAAAAGATAAAATTAATTACTTATTATTTTAAATGTGGGAAAAGGGATTATAAAGAATTTATTAGATTTTATTGTTTTGTTTTAAAAGAAAAGAAAAGAGAAATTGTTTTAAAAAGAACTCTGATTTTTAAGATTTGAGTTGAAAAGAATATTATTTATTTTTGAAAGAATAGAATTAACGTATATTTTATTTTTATTTTTTATAGAATTAAGATTTGATTTTTAAAATTTGAGTTGAAAAAAAATTGTTATAGAAAAGAATGTTAAATAATTATTTATTTGTTTTGATATGTTTGATTTGATAAGTATCATTTATTTTATCTCCAATCTTTTTAAATCAAACCGATGCTCAAACGCCTATATAACCCTTTGAAGAACCCTAAATTCTTTTTTTTGACAGCCGGCGTTCCCTACTTCGAAATTTCATCATCTCCCTATATTTTTCCTCTTTCTTTTTGTTCTTTCTCAAGATCTAAAGTCCTTAGCGACGAGAGAGAAGAACGTTGAAAGCGAACACCTACTATCGCCATCGAATCTCGATCAAATCAAAGTTCCGTCTCTCATGATTAGATACTCATAGATTGTCCTGATTGTAAGTCATATTTAAACCCTAGATTATTTCCTTGATCTCTCCTTTTAGACATCTATGATCTATGTTGTTAGTCTTTGAAGATAGGAATAAAAAAAAAGGAAATGCGATAATTTTATTGAAAAGAAAAGTCGATGTAGGGTTTTCAATAATTGTTTGTTTTCATAATGTTTGATCAATACCATATGCATGTTTTATGTTGACTTTTGATATGCTTTATGTGATTTTTGCTCGCTGATTGCTGTGTTAACACATTAGGGTTTATCACGTTGACCACAAAAGTTGTCAAGATTTGTTTTTATATACATGCAACCTACGATATTTATTATTAGGATAAATTTAAACTAATTCCACATATCATGTTCAATCCAGCGACCGCTCTACTGTATTTAACTGACCAACGGTGACGTCTTCCCGTGGTTTCCAAGACAGCGTAGTTTATGTTAAATCATGATAGAACATTACATTGCAAATTATTGAATTTTCTGTTACTGTTAATAAACTTTAAATGCACATATCTTGCTGTTCCTGTAACCAAACGACTTGTTTTTTCTTTGTAAAAATAACAACAGAGAAATATCTACAGCTTTTATATTTTAAGTTTTGGCTAATTCTGAATCTAGATCGTAGTTTTATGCAATTTAGTTTTGTTGCGCAGTTCGGGACTGCTCCTCAATTTTAGCGATATCTTTTCACTCTAATAATTTTATAAAAATAATCAGACTAGATTTTGTAATTCCGTGTGTTTGGAATCACAGTAGATTCATGTCTTTACCTCTGTAAATTTATTTAGGACTAGATAACTTCGTTTGGGTCATAACTTAGTAGTTACCGTCTTCATCATGGTTGTTTTTCAGAAAAACTGCAGTAAAACTTATCGCTTAAAATTTCATAACTTCCACCTCGAGACTCCAAACTGAGAAAAATCTTAGATTTTTCGTAAGTACATTGAGTGGCGCACCTTTCCCTAGTATATTTCGACCTGTAATTTTACACGTAAACACCTTGAAACTGTATTTTAATATCAGCACGGTTTTCTGAAACTGTGGTTGAAGCATACGCGTAACCTAAATTAAAATTTTCATAACTCGAGTTTCCAGTACCCGAATTAGGAAATTCTTTTTGTAGGATCTCCGTAATAGAAAACCCTAACTTTCTTGCTTATATTTGGACGCTTGAATCTGAAAATTGACATATCTTATTTACTCTTAAAGTTCATGAAATTACTGTTATTGATTGTAAATGATAACATGCTATATTGTATGGTCAAGTATTTAATCGAAAACTTGCAAGGGGTTTTGTTATTGATTAATATCGCATGGCTCATGTTATGAATGGCTCATTTTAATGGTTCACTCTCAATGTATACTCTTGCAAGTCTAATGTCTTCAGTTGAGTACGTGAACGATTAACACGGGGTTAGGATAGTTTGGCGAAGGTAGCAGTCGGGATTTCAGGAGTCCCCTATCATGTTCACCGTGGATTCCGGGGTTTTATGGAATGCTATATATATATATATATATATATTTATAATCATTCATATATATATATATATATATATATATATAATCATGCATGTTGTTGTTCCGCGAGACAAACGGAATACTCTTGAAACTCAGTCCAACATCCTTACTAGACTAAGACAAACGATAAATAGGTTATACCCTAAAAATAAGATGCCTCTATATGTACACTCTTCATGTTCAAGTACTTTTGATTTCATATGTTTATATGTTGTTCCTTGCCATTAATAGATATTCCATTGATGTATGGCTACTGTTCTTATACTTGCTTTTTGTTATTTATGCTTTTATTTTCACATTACTTGAGAGAATTAAACGAACTCCAGTTCTTTGACGAAATTTCTGTTTGATTCAACTTTTGTTAGGGTTAGAAGCCGATCAAAATCTTCAAGGAGAACATGAGCTTTTTGCAGAAGACTCGGAGCTTTTTGCCAATCAGTCAGAATGATCAGCAGATTCTGAGCAGTTCATTCACGCCTTTTAAGTTTGTGTTATTTTCTTTTTTATTGAACTTTCGTTTTGAAAATAATGCCTTATTTGTTTCAAGGCTTTTGATGTAACTTGTTATTGAATTATTGGTGATGTTATAACATTGGCTTGTTTTTTTTTATTTCGAAAAAAAATATTTGTTGTTTCTTGTGATATTATTACCAGACGTTTATCGTATCTACACCGAGAGAGTGTACTTCTCGATATAGATACGTCGTGGGCCTTATTGTCGACTATGTTTCCGTATATTTTAGGAAGCAGGGCATTACAGGGGACGGCGGCTGGTTGTAGCGACAGGCGGCGGTGATGGTGGCGGCGATCGGGGACGGCGGCGGACGGCTGTAACATTATATAAAATATAAAATATTGTTTTAAAAATTAAATAATAAAATAATAAATTTCATGGATATTATACGAATATAGATTTGAGTTTTCGTAGATTGATATGATTATATAACTACATTTTGGAAAATAATAAGAAATTAAAATGAATTATTATTTATGGAAACGATTTATTTAATATGGCTTTTTATAAATTAATAAATAATTACTTACATATAAGTTTAATGTTAAACTTGATTGGTATTTCTCTGATTATGCATTAAACCAAATTTATTTTGTTAACCATGATTGTATGCATGACATGATATTTACATGTTTTACTTATCTTTTATTTGTCATGGTTTTTAATTTTTTTAAAAATGAAAAGAGAAAAAGAGAAAAGAAAAGGAAAAAAATGATGAGAGGGGACAAAGGGGAGACGTTGAGGTATGGTTGGAGAGCGAATGGGGGAGAGAGAGTGATAAGGTTGCCTTCACCCCATTTCCTTTCCTCATTCCTTCATCATCTCTTCAATTTCATCTTCTCGTTCTTCATCTTTTTCTCCTCCACCCTCAATACCACCATACACCACCCTCAAAACTAACTCAAAACCACACGAAACCTTTACAAAAAGTGTTCCTTATATTATCCTACACATCATGGTATGATCAAGTTTATACTTTGGGAAGCTTTGGCCATCTTAGAATTTTCTTAAGTTGCTTTTACAAGGTAATATTCTTATCTTAGATCAAGTCTTTAAATTTTCTAACCTCATATATTAGTTTAGAGTTCAAAATTTTATGTTTAGTGAACTTAGAAAATTCTAGGGTGACCTTTGTTGGATGATACGAGTAGTAGTAGTGTAGTAGAGACTTACTTAGTGACTAAAACCTCTTTGTGTGATAGATAAGGGTCTGTGATTGCATGTAACCTTGATTAGAATAAGTTTAGAATTTTCCGATATCAGTTTTGTGGAGATTTTGAGGATCAATTAGAATCTGGAGCAATTGTGGTGCTCTGAAAATTTAATAAAGAATACCGAGAAATGTATAGACAAGTAGAAAGCCACCATAGAAGAGCAAGCTACCCAATCAAAGTCCTGGCCCCAAATTAATTCGTTTGACATTCGTACGTCGACGTCGGGGGTATTTTTGTCTTTTTAGCACGCGTTGACCATAAGTTCTAACTTATGTACGATTCGCTCGTAATATCGGTTTACGATTTGGATTTTTATGCGATACGATATGCTTTGATTTATAGGTACAAGTGCGTGGACTTCCGGGACGACGAAAGAGGACAAGGCATTCGTCAGGATCGACTAGAGCGAGGTATTATAGGTGAGTAGATGTATATCTACGGAGGAAGTCGGGTGGATGGCGTATAGCACCTCCACAACCGTAGATTCGATAAGACATGGCAACTAGATCATCATTCAGTTCAGTAGCAGAAAACTAGGCAGGATATGTATTTATATGTATATTTATGTAGATATTAGATATGTATATCTAGCTAATAGGGTTCTAGAATGCTATATGCAATAGAAGTATACTTGTAGGAAGGTATATCCCTAGTTCTAGTTTTTCTTAGCCTTTGAGCTGTGTGTGTGTGTGTGTATGACAATAATTACGATATGATATAATGAGATGAGGATATGATCTGATATGATGACACGAGTCGATATGATTGGATATGATGATATGAGGCGATATTATATGATATATGATGACATGAGATGGTGTGTGATGATATGAGATGAGATGACGTACGTGACTATAGATCCATACTATTGATTTGATGATATCGTACGATAGATATTCTGTATGTGATATGACGAGGATGGATCGCCGATATTATTTTTGACTCAAACAGAAATGTTTAAAATCACTTAACTAGATAGTATGATATGTTTAAAGCCATACCTATTTTCAAAACTAACGAATCATTACAAATTTTTAAATGATAACTTTAAGGGACGCTATGACTTTTCAAATGATATCTTTTTCAAAAAATATCGTAGCCCCTATTTTCCTAAACAACGATTCGTACTATTTTAAACTATAACTGTATGGCTCATATGTAGTTGCGTATTATTTTTATACCGTTCGCATTTACTGTTAGTGATATATGCCCTAGAGGCCATTATTGTATAGTACTGGATTGTATATTACATTTTGGAAGCTTGAGATATACACAGATATAATAACAGTCTTACTCAACATGATAGTATGCTATCTGGTTTGATTCTATCTTAACATGTGTATTTGTTTCTTTTAACATATCGCTAATACATATTGATAGAGCCCTCAGGATCTTTGCTTGACTACCAGCGTTGTGATGACAGTTACACTCGTGGGAGCTGGATAGTGTATAAGCACATCCTTAAACTTGTCCCTAGTCGTAGAATTATCGAGACTAGGTATCGATACTCCAGAGTAGACTAGTGTATATGCTTCTTATCCCCGTCAGGGGAGGAGGCCTGTCCTGCAGCCATTGGTATACGGTACCAAAGATAGTATACAGATACTCATTGGGTAATGAGTTACACTGGACGGACTCGCTGGAAACTGCTGGTTGGTATTATACCTATCGTCAGTTAGCAGTTCCCCGGTGACATGAGTACAAGTTAGTCCATTGACTTGACATCATTATTCATCTGGAGTGTGTTCCCACTGTACTTAGATTACTACCCTACCACGGCTCAAATGAGTTGTGCAAACAGGTAGTAGTTGGGTGCAGTCTCGAAGCACTTGGAGGCAACAGAGAATAGAAGGGATTCATCTCTCTCGGTATTGGGAGATGACATCGCGCTGTGTACGGTTGGCCAATACACAAAGTTCCTGGCCATGGCAAGTGAGATTTACTGGTAGGTACACCGGTAGTTTCTCAGGGTGTATTTGGGTTCCACACCGACATGACTTATTGTGCTATTAGGGGTCTGACGTTTACCACCCCCTTGGTCCGATATGCGATACTCTTAGACGAACAGACTAAACTGTACGGAGAATGTCACCTACAGGCTTAGTAGGGTTTTTAGATGAGTTATCGTGTCGATCTTCCCTTCGACAGATACATGGGTATCCGTTACGTACAGCTAGTGTCACTGACGTGCTTGTAGTTAAACCCACTGCCAGAGTATTGTCGAGTCTTTAGCGTCCCACACAGAGGGTTTCCCAGTTCAGGCGAAATGGTGTAGTTTGCGTATGGTTTTACGCAGGCGTGTTCGATTGAACATGTGTATTTATGCACGTGCTTTAACTGGACGGTTTAGTAGTACTAGCAGGTTTGAAAGACAGCCAGTTTTGATGCTAGTATTATATTGCTCTCTTTTTGGTATTTGTATTTTAACACGAATACGGTATTTATACGAATACGTGTATTTATATAAATACGGGTATTTGTGCTTTGATACAAATACATGTATTTCTTTCTAAATATGAATACACGTATTTTGTATTTTCGATACAAATACGGTATTCGTATTTTAGTAGAAATACGATACACGTATTTATACGGGTATGGGTATACTTGTTTATATACTTACAATTATATTATAAATGTTTGTATATGTGTACCCAGTATGGTGACTACACACACTCTCTCTTTTCTCTCCACCATTTAAACTTGGAAGTGTGTGGGCTTTTAACTCATCCTAGTGAGTCACCGAGCCTACCCACTCCTCTATTTGTGGGGTGTAGAGATAAGAGTGAGTTGTGTGAGATATTTTTTCAAGACATGGTTCATTTTTCACACTTAAGATTTTTCTCTAGTTTCCACCATCATTTCAAGACAGGTATTTTTCTCTAGTGAGTCACCAATCGCACCCACTCCTCTGTTTGTGGGGTGTAGAGATAAGGACCCTAGTAAATATAGGTTTAAGCCGGACCAATTCTCTTGAGCTTCAGGGAGCCGGAAAAGTGGGTGCTTGCCTATTTAAGGTAGAAAACTAAAACGGGGTTATCAATGGTAATTGTCTTGGGAAAAAACACAAATCCTGCCGTCCATGTACAACAGTTACCGATAACTCCCAAAGCTAATTCAGGATCCAATTCTGTTTAAAAGGTCTGACTCAATCTGAGTCCTAGTCTAATCTGAAAACAATCCAAACATGAATCATAACTCCAATCCAATATGAATCCAATATATACTTGAACCTGAACATGTATACCGAACAATACGAACATGCAACATGCCTTGACCTGACCGAACCATGGCTATATCTTGAACTTGACTACATGACTATCCGTTTACATCCTGATCCATTTACATGAACAACTTATACCATGGTCTCTGCAATTCTGATAACTATAAATCAATACAATCAATATATATATATATATATATATATATATATATATATATATATATTTCGGGGTTTTAACGGGGTAGATTAGTATGGAATGTATTATAAGTGGCACGATGAAGGACACTAAAAGACACCTACCGTACATCCGTGCCGTTGTCCCGTGGATATTGACAGGGCCTTGTACTTTCCGTTTCCCATAGTCTACGGGATAGCTGGACTCCTCTCGTAAACACTGATACATTCTGTACAAAGCTATAAACAACTACGTTAACATAACAAACAGATAATTTACAAGCTCTATTATCTTTACTTGTCTATTCCATTCTACCTATTGGGACTTACTGAGCGCTAGTTTGCTGACGACATTCATTTCTCTTCTTTATTTGGAATGTTGTCAGGAGGATCCGACTCTCAGGAGATTGAGCCCAGCCAAGACAATTTGGAGCAGTTTACAGAGGAGACAGAGTTCTAGTTCTTACTTGTACTTACTTTTCTTTCAGTTCATATGCCATTACTTAGGCATCGCTTTCTATCATTGTATTTTACTTTTCAGTTGTATGTAAAGAATGAATATAAATAAAAAGTTGTTGTTTCATTACATCTATTGTTATTCTTGTGTTATTTCATTTATATTGCTTATTTACGCTTAACGTGTTTACTTCTGAGTAAATACGTCGCGACCTCGCCAAGTATCCTTGTTAGTGTTATATGCCCTAGAGGCCATTATTGTATCATACTAGTTTGTATATTACTTAATAGAACCTTGGGATATACATGGATATAGTAACAGTCTTGCTCAAAATGGTAGTATGCTACCTGGTTTGTTTCTACCTCAATATGTGCATGTGTTTCTCAGCATATCGCTTATACATTTGGTAAAGCCCTTAGGATCTTTGTTTGATTACCAGCGTTGTGATGGCAGTCACACTAGTGGGGGCTGGGTAGTATATAAGCACATCCTATACAGGTCTCTAGTCATAGGATTATAGAGATGGGGCATCGATACTCCAGAGTAGACTAGTGTATACGCTTCTCATCCCAGCAGGAGAGATGGTCTGTCCCACAGCCATTAGTACGTCATACTGGAGATAGTATGCAGGTGCTCATTGGGTTATGAGTACACTGGATAAGACTCGTCGGGAACTGCTGGTGGGTATTATACCTATCGTCGGGTAGCAATTCCCAGGTAACATGAGTACAACATAGTTTGTTGACTTGACACTGCTACTTCGCCTCGAGTGTGGTCCCACTGTATTTTGATTACTACCCTACCACGGCTCAAAGGAGTCGTGCAAACAGGTAATAGTTGGGTGCAGTCCTGAAGCACTTAGAGTCAGTGGCGGTTAGATATGATTCGTCTTTCCCGGTATTGGGAGTTTTTATCGTGCAGTGTTCAGAAGGCTATTACACAAAGTCCTTGGCCAAGGCAAGCGAGATTTACTGGTAGGTACTCCAATAGTTTCTCAGGGTGTTTTGGGCTACTCTCCGACATGACTTATTGCGCTAATAGGGGTCTTACGTTTACCGCCCCCCTAGACCTGATATGCGATACTCTTAGACGAACAGACCGGACTGTACGGATATTGTCACATATAGGCTCAGTAGGAGTTCGGATGAGTTTGCTCATCGGCCTTCTTATCGACATATATCTGGGGGCCGTTACGTGCAGCTAGTACCACTTGCGGTCTGTGGTTAAACCCACTGCCAGCGTAGTGTCGAGTCTTTAGAGTTCTACACAGTGGGTTTTCCTGCATCGAGCAAAAGATGTAGAGGTCGTATGGTTTAACGACAGGGTTCGATCGCGTACGTGTACTTGTGCACGGATGATGATTCGGACAGATAATATTAGTGGGTTTTGGTTTAAGCTAGATCCTAGTATTATATTGATGGACATTTTTCGTCTCTTTTGTATTCGTATTTTTCGGAATACGGATACAGGTATGTATATACGGATGATGGGTGTTTTTGTAATTTGTTCAAAAATGTTTCTAATAGAGACACCACATAATTGTATTCATCATTTTAGTTTAAATGATTATTCATATTTCGAGGTGGAGGAAATGAGGTGTAATTTGCATAAAATTGTGCATGTCTTTTGGTGACACTTGTGGGGTTTTCATCCCATGACTCACCAAGTCAATTATGAACCTTATTTCATTTTCTAATATGATTTAGTCATATGGAAAAGGGGATGGTTCAGTTTAGACTCATGAAAGCATATACTCTTTTCTTATGCAAAATTACACTAGCATTCTCCTCAAGCATTCATTTTCTTCCTCAAACCCTAAACATCTCATGTGTTGAGAAACGTAGGGCAAAAAGAGACATCCTATCCATCTACACTCTCTACATCGTCTATGACATCTAGTGTGGTGAACTAGGTGCCCTAGTTACCTCCGTTGAGGTGGGAGTTCGATGCACATACTCTCGGGTGGATCGTCTTCGACATGAGAGGACCGATGAGGAGGCCTGATCCGAACGATCCGAGGAGCTTATGACGACGAGGAGGACAGCGACAAGAAGACCCGAAGGACATGGTTTCGTGAGGTATAACTTCTGTCCGAGTAGTTAACCTCTTAACCGCTTTGCTAGTTAGGGTTTAGGATCGATCCTGAAGCTCGAGTCTGTGTCGCGATCTTTGTAAAATTCGCTTTTTCAATATTCCGCCTCTCCGTGGACCCGCAAGGTGCGCGACACGGACTTACGCTCCTTTCCCGTACACTGGGAAGCGGGGCGTGACAAAACGCTGCTTATGTTTTGCACCCGCGCTATCCCTTGCCCCCGCTATGCCATTAGTTAAGTAACCTAACGGTGCATGACAGGGCCCCGTGACGAATGCGGATGGTATAAGCGTACGTTCTATTTTTGTTTCATTCTGCAATGATAGGATTAAATGATGGGACAATATTAATATTGGTTAATAAAAAGAAAACAAACCAAAATTAAATCGTTGGAACAATTTCAAAACCATTCGGTTTTCTTTAAAAATAACTTTTAAATGCAGAGCCTAAACCACTCCTTTTAAAAGCTATCATGGTTCTTTTGACTATATCAAGTTCATTACGTTCACGGTTTTTGCCAAAACCAACCGTAGCCCTCCGTCATTTCAGTTGGGTATTCAGTAGTATTCAAACTATGTATTTTGGCCTTCGCCAAGGCATAGTGATTGGTAGCTGCTGAGTATTCGTCTGTAGTATAGATAAATGCATTAATCTGGGACAGGCGTACAGCTATTTTGTCCTTCGTCAAGAGTTTGTACGAATGGGTTCAGATTAACCTGGACAATTGTTCATTTTATAATTTTGGGGGTATTTGTTCATATCATAATTTTGCATTATTATATTCCCCATTCTTATTCATTTTACAAATAAATAGGTGCTTTTGTTCCATGTCTGCTATATAGTTGCAGGTCACAGGTTCTCGGAACAAAACAGTGAAAATGATGAAAAGACGCTATAAAAGTGAGACTTCGACCAACAAATAGAGAATCTTTATCATGCCTACAGTTTGAAGAACAAACGAAGATCAATGAACAATTTCACAAAGTACAAAGGCAGCGCAAAGATTCAAGACTTCAACACGAAGAGAACGGTAAAAGTCCACCACATTCTACACTGTGGAAATCTGGAAGAGACTAGAAGACATTCTGAAGAACCAAGGGAAGAAAAGTTAAGTAAAAAGCAACATGAAAATTACCAGAGAAACAGAAGCCCAAGAGCCTCCAAGATGGCTGCGGATCCGCGGTCAAATAGGGCTTTTGGCCGCAGTTCCGCGGCCGTGCTGAGCACGTGTCGGTGCAAATTTTGACGGCGGCGGCGGTGCGTTGACCAGGCTTCTCAGGGTAGTTTTGTAAATGTAGATAGGGATCGGATGTAAACCCTAGGGTTTCTATAATCTATAAATAGGAACCCTAAAACTCTTTTTGGAGCATGCCTTTTCCTATGCCTTTTTTTAATTCCAAAATTCAGAACTTTAATTCTTGTAATGTTTGAAGAGTGCATCAAATAAAAAGTAAGATTTTTCTTTTCTATGCCTTAGTTTAATTTCTTTTCTGCCCTAGTATAAATTTTATTTATCTGCCTATTTAATTAGATAGCAATTTTATTTATTTGCCGTAGTTTAGATAATTAGGTTATTAAAAAAAATCATAAAAATGTCTCTTTTTATCAATTCCCTAATGAGTGAGTAGTTCCTCACTTGTTAGGGTTAGGAATAGGAAAGGTTTGAGAGATAAAAATCTCTCACCCCTTTCTTTCCCGTCAAGCATTTTAATAGGACTCTATGCATATATACACACACCGCTCACTACGGCACCCTATCGCAAGAGATAGCGGTGATACCGTAGTTAAAGACCGGTTGTGTATGTTTTCCATGGAGGTTACGTAAGACTTAAGAAAGGACGGACAAGGACCTAGAGGAAGAAACCTAGTTTCTTCCCGATGGTACTAATCCACTTTGTTAACTATTACTTTAACACCTAAATAGTTCTTAATTAGGGTATAGAAAGCGGTGAGGAATATTGACTTTCCAAACTTAACATAAACCTAACCCCAGTAAGATTTTAATCCTAATCAAACTCATTTCAGTTTTTAGTGATAATCAATCCAACCCCAATTGGAATTAACTCGTTAGAACAAATAGAAAATACACAAAATCCCTGTGGACCGGCCCGTACTCAACCGACTAGCTACCAAGCGACATCGTTCTTGATTGCGGTTAACTATTCTTTGATTCATCTTCTAAAAACGTACGTACGCAAATCTCTTTCAATCAAATGGCGCCGTTGCCGGGGATCGAACCCGGGTCACCCGTGTGACAGGCGGGAATACTTGCCACTATACTACAAATATATGCCCTACAACTTGCACAAACACGAACCTTGAAACTTGAAATAGTAGAGGAGACCTTGAAATATTCTTGTCTAAAATCCTTAGTATGAAGGAAAATAAAATTATAAGTGTGAATAAAGAGATAAAAAATGAACACTGGTTTTTGTAATTACTTAAGGCTGCGTAAAATAAAAAATATATAGCGAGGGTGCTTTATCACCTAGTGCCTTAAACCAACTGGTTTGGAAGTCACTGCTAAAGTCTTAGGTATTACAAGACGAGGAATTACGCCTTAATGCGCCATCACATTTTGTAATCGGTCGTTAGTACCTCAAGAAGTATTAACGGTCGCATGAAGGATGTGTGAGCAATTTCATCTAAAATTCACCAACTAAAAGTACTTTGGATGATGGACAAGAGTATAAGAGCTTGAATTGAATTTCCAAGTGTAGGGGTGATACATACACACACGTAGGGGTATATGATTGGGGTTTGGATGGGAGATAGGAATGAAAAATAGGACTTATATCTTTAGTAGAGATAATCAAAATTCCTAAGTTGAGATTGAACCTTAGAAGGAAAATTCAAAAGATGCTAAAAGCTAAGTAAATTTACAAAACATTTACAATCTTAAGTTAAATAATAAGGAAGCGTGAAAAATACGGGATGATAATTTCTGAGTTGAAGATAATAGAATTTCTTGCTAGAAAACCGAATTGGAGAATAAAAGTCAATAGACCGAATTGATAGGATTTTGTGGGTAGTATCCGCTGAAAACACTCAGGAGACAACACTCCTCCTACTAGGGACACCTAGAGGTTTAACGGCTTGTTGCACGAGCTCAGTGCAATCGCGTTTCCTTGCGAAAGTGAGGTTAGGTCTTTTTCGAGAATAAACTAGTTTTGCTCGAGGACGAGCAAAAGATAAGTTTGGGGGTATTTGTTCATATCATAATTTTGCATTATTATATTCCTCATTCTTATTCATTTTACAAATAAATAAGAATGGGGAATATAATAATGCAAAATTATGATATGAACAACAATGACAAGTAGAACTTGACTTGCGTCTTATGATATTTTGGCCTTCGTCAAGGTCATAAGAGCTTGGGGCAAAAATCCACATCGGGAGTTTCTAAAGAAAAGGAAACTTACTAGTTTTTTTATACCATCTTGAGTGTGATAATTTTGGTAGAATTCCTTCAAATTTATCACACAATGATAATTGGATATCGATCCCACTGTGAGTTTTATTACTCCTTGGGAGAATTTTTCACTTTGCAATCAATACTATAAACTAAGTAGGTGTCTAGAACAGTGTTAGAGGGGCTACACCTCCGGGGAAAAGAGATTATTTAATTAAGGAATTTCGTGAAAGCGTTGTAAAATCTCTCTCAAAGTATCGATACTATCCTGGCCGAAAGGTTAAGAAAGAATTGTAGGGTGCAATTAATCCCGACTAATTCTTTTTTTATGATTTGAAAGAGGATGAGAAAACAATGGGAGCCATCATGTTTAGATAAACTAATAACCAATCTAAATTTGCAAGAGTATCATGCTGAGTGTTTCTTCTCTCTCTCCTACTTGCAGCGACCAAGATGACCGGGCTTAAGTTACTATTAGATAAAAATATATTGACAGAACCAAATTATAAAGATTGGCTAAGGAATGTCCAGATGACACTTACCTATGACAAGCTGGGCTAGCTCCTTACTACTAAAGCCCCTGCCGTCTCAGGTCCAGATTCCACCGTCGCGGATAAAGAAATCCGTAAGATATGGAAAATAAACAGTGCAAAAGCCAAGTGCCTTGTGCTCGCCTCAATGGATAATGAACACCAGAGGCGGCACGAGAAGATAGACTTAGCTTCTATCTTCCTCTATACCAAACATTTATATGGAGAGCAATCTCGTATCACAAGATATGAAATTTCGAAGAAATTATTTCAGGCGAGGTTGGCTATCGGGTCATCTGTAGGGGACCACGTCCTTAAGATGATCAGCTATATTGAAAAGTTCGCAGACCTTATGACCACGTTGGAGAACGAGTTATATACGGACTTGATTCTACAGTCCCTCCCCTCTACCTATACCCAGTTTATATTGAATTTTAATATTTAAGGGAAGGAAGCTACACTTCCAGAACACCTCAACATGTTGAGGAGTGCAGAGGGCACCCTAAAGAAGACCAGGGAGACACCTGCTCTGCTTATTGGGGAATCTTCTTCCTTTAGATCCAAGACAAAAGCCAAGGGGAAGAAGAAGGCCCCCACCAAGCCAAAAAGAAGTGTCAATAAGGTAGAGGGAAATGGCAAGGCAAAAGTTTTGGGGCCGACAGTAGGGAAAGAGGATTGTTTCTATTGTCACAAGAAAGGCCATTGGAGAAGGACTGCAGGACATTGATAGCCAGAAACCAGGATTCGAAGCATATTGTGGATTCGTATTCATGTGTATTTATGATTGAAATCTGTTTGTCAATCAACTCTAATTTCTAGGTATTGGATACCGGTTCAGAATCTCATATATGTAATTCATTACAGGCACTGAGAAGCCGTAGAGTTATAGAGGCTGGTGATATGACCCTCATGGTTGCTAACGGAGTTAGCATGGATGCTGTTTCCGTAGGGGAATATCACCTAGGGTTGACAAGTGGACACATTTTGGTTTTGCGTAACTGTTTTTGTGTACCTAATTTGACATGTAATATCATCTCTGTATCTTTACTATCTAAAGAAGGTTATGATTTTACATTTATAAGCGATGTTGTAAACATTCATCTTAATCATGGTTTGATTGTGTCAGGTACACTAGACAACGGTATATACGTATTAAACCAACACAAGGTTTTCAATGTCCAGAACACACTCAAAAGAAAGTCTCCAGAATTAAATCAAGCTTTCTTATGATATTGTAGACTAGGTCACATCAATGAAATACGGTTGACGAATTTACATAGAGAGGCATATTTGGATCCGTTTGAATATCTGTCTTATGCAACTTTTCAATCATGTATCAAAGGAAAGATGGCAAAGACTCCGTTCACTGGACACGGAGTAAGAGCCACCGAGCTCTTGAGACTCATACACAATGACGTGTGTGGTCCAATGTCTATACATGCAAGAATTTGTTATTCCTACTTCATTACTTTTATGGATGATTTCTCAAGGTATGGACATGTATTCTTAATGAAAAATAAATCCAAGGCCTTTGAGAAATTCTAGGAATACAAGAATGAAGTGGAAAAAAAACAGGCAAAAGTATCAAGATACTTCGATCTGATCGAGATGGTGAATACTTAAGTGCCGAGTTGCTGGATCATTTAAAAGAGAATGGAATTCTCTCTCAGCTTACTCCTCCATACACACCTCAACCCAACGGTGTATTGGAAAGGCGGAATCGCACGTTATTGGATATGGTACATTCCATCATGAGTAACGCTGAGTTACCGCGATCCTTCTGGGGTTATGCACTAGAATCTGCTGCATATCTTTTGAATAAAGTTCCTACTAAGTCAATGCCTACCACTCCATATGAAATGTGGAGTGGGAAGAAACCCTATCTTAAGTATTTAAAGATATGGGGATGTCCAGTTTTTTTCAAAAAGCAGCATGTGGACAAGCTCGAGGCATAATCAGTACTGTGTAAGTTTATGCGATACCCAAAAAATTTTAGGGGGTATCTTTTCTATTACGCAAAGGAACAAAAGGTTTTTGTTTCTTGGCATGCCCACTTTCTGGAGACTCAATTTCTTGAAAAAGAAATAAGTGGGAGTGCAATAGAACTGGTAGAAATTCTAGAGGCGCAAACTATTATTGAAAGTATGGTGGAACTAAAAGTTTCAGAAGAATTGGACGTCCTAGTGCCACTCCGCAGATCTAGTAGGCAATCTCATCCGCCCGAGAGATACTAAGGTTTTCACGTAGACGGGGATAGAGAGGATTGCATCATCAATGATGATGAGCCTACTAGTTTCCAGCAGACCATTACGAGCAGAGACTCAGTAAAATGGCAAGATGCAATGCTGACCAAAATGGAATCCATGTACTCCTATAAAGTTTGGACTTTGGACATTGCACCACAAGGGATAAAACCCATAGGCTGCAAATGGATTTTAAGAAAGAAGATTGGTGCAGATGGATAGATTGAAACTTATAAGGTTGGACTTGTAGCAAAAGGTTTTCGTCAAAGACCTGGCTTGGACTATGATGAAACCTTTTCTCCAGTGGTTATACTTAAATCCATTCGGATCCTACTTGCTATTTCTTTCTTCCATGATTATGAAATTTGGTAGATAGACGTAAAAACCGCTTTTCTGAATGGAAATTTGGATGAGTGTGTTTATATGGATCGGCCAGAGAGTTTCATAGAGAGTGGGAGTAGCGGAAGAGTGTGCAAATTGCTTAAATCCATTTATGAATTAAAGCAGACATCGCGGAGTTGGAACAGCTGCTTTGATAAGACGGTTAAAGAATTTGATTTTATCCAAAATCCAGATGAACCATGTATTTATAGTAAGATTGTAGCGAGAACTGTGGTATTCCTCATCTTGTATGTGGATGCCATTCTCCTGATAGGAAATGTTATTCCTATGCTACAATCAGTCAAAGGATTCTTATCACAGAAGTTTTTCATGAAAGACCTGGGTGATACCTCGTACATTCTGGGGATCCAGATCTATCATGATAGAGCTAAGAGGATGTTGGGACTTTCACAGTCAAGGTATATTGACACTATACTGAAAAGATTCGGTATGGAAGATTCCAAACGCGGTAATTTACCGGCTTGTCACGGGATCACCCTCTCTAAAGGGATGTCTCCCAAGACTGATTTGGAAAGGAATCGCATGAGTATTATACCCTACGCTTCTGCGGTAGGATCTATAATGTATGCGATATTATGTACTAGACCAGATGTTGCTTACGCACTGAGCGTGCTAAGCAGGTGTCAGTCAAACCCTGGGAAGAAGCACTGGATAGCAGTAAAGAACATTCTCAAGTACCTGAGAATGACTAAAGAGATGTTCTTGGTATACGGAAGTAAAGATCTATAGATCGAGACATTCGCTGTCTCCAGCTTCTAGAGTGACAAAGATGATTCCAAATCCATGTCGGGTAATATCTTCACCCTCAATAGAGGAACGGTTTGTTAGAAGATCTCCAAACAGGATATCATTTCCAGCTCAATGATGGAGGCAAAGTATATCGCTGCATGTGACGCCGTGAAAGAAGCAGTCTGGATGAAGAAGTTCATTACAGAACTTTAGGTGGTTCCGTCCATTGTTGACCCAATACCTTTGTATTATGACAACAACGGGGCTATAGTTTTAGCGAAGGAACCAAGGTCCCATCAAAAGTCTAAACTTATCTTGAGGCGGTATCACCTGATCAGGGAGATTGTGGATTGCCGGGAGATCGAGATGCGGAGAGTAGAGATGGAGAACAACACTGCAGATCCACTCACAAAGGCCATCTCTCAGACGTAGTTCGAGAGGCTATTCGAGATGTTAGGACCGCGATATGCCAATACATGGCCTTAGTGCAAGTGGGAGATTGTTAGTGACATATGCCCTAGAGTCCATTATTGTATAGTACTGGATTGTATGTTATATTTTGAAATCTTGGGATAGATATAAAAACAGTCTTGCTCAACATGATAGTATTCTATCTGGTTTGATTCTATCTTAACATATGTATATATTTCTTTTAACGTATCGCTAATACATGTTGATAGAGCCCTTAAGATCTTTGCTTGACTACCAGCGTTGTGATAGCAGTCACACTCGTGGGAGCTGGGTAGTCTATAAGCACATTCTTAAACTTGTTCCTAGTCGTAGGATTATTGAGATTGGGCATCAATACTCCAGAGTAGACTAATGTATACACTTCTTATCCCCGTCAGGGGAGGTGGCCTGTCCCGCAGCCATTGGTATACGGTACCAAAAATAGTATACTGGTGCTCATTGGATTATGAGTTACACTGGACGGACTCGCTGGGAACTGCTCGTTGGTATTATACCTATCGTCGGTTAGCAGTTCCACAGTGACATAAGTACATGTTAGTTTGTTGACTTGACATCACTATTCATCTCAAGTGTGTTCCCACTGTACTTAGATTACTACCTTACCACGTGTCACGCCCCGCTTCCCGGTGTACAGCGAAGGGGACGCGACTGGCCGCTACGTATTTACTTTGAAGTAAATACGCTAATCGTATCTAAGCAATACAAGTAAAATGCACAAGAGACAATGATAATAGATATATATTGAACAATTACTTTATTTATTAACATTCTTTTTACAATACATCTGAAAAGTAAATACATAGAATGAAAAGCAATGCCTAAACAGTGGCATAACAGAAATGGAAAATACAGAATGTAAATGTGTACAAGTAACTAAAACTCCGGATTGAAAGCTAGCTGATCCAAGTCCTCGCTGATGGGCTCGATCTCCTGAAGGTCCGATCCACCTGACAACATTCCAAAGAAGAAAGAGAAGGAATGTCGTCAGCGAACAATCGCTCGGTAAGTCCCAAAGATAAGGGAGAAGTAGAATAGACAGAGATAGAGTGTAGCTTTTAATTTTGTATTATATTGTTAACGTTGTTGTTTGTAGCATGGTACAGAAGAGGCCAGTATATACGAGGGGAGTCTCGTTAGACCAGAGACTATGGTGGATGGAATACAAGGAACCGTTCAGCCATAGTACAACGGCAATTGAATTCAGATTAGGTGTCTTAATGGTTACAGTTTCGTGCCACTTTTAACACCTTCCGTACCAATCTACCCCTTAAACCTGCGATGTCTTGATTATATTGTTTGTATTGTATTGTAAATTGTATTGTCTTGTATTATAGATTGTATAGATGGATGACTTGCCGGAACCATGATATCAGTAAATGGATGTAACTGGAGAATCATGTATATGGATGTATATCTATGGTTCGGTTAAGTCAATACAGATTGAATAGATTGAACAGATTGATTATATGGATTCATAGATTCATATTGAATTGTTATATATATACTTGAATCTTATTCAAGTCAGATTGATTATATTGATACTCAGTCTGAGTCAGACAATTAGAAAATAAATTGAAGTCCTGAATTAGGTTTTGGTGTTATCGGTAACCGTTGCACAGAGACGGCAGGATTTGTGTCCTTTTCAAAAACGATTACCGTGTTGATAACACCGTTTATTAAATTTTCTACCTTAAATAGGCACGCACCCATATCGTCTTAAACCTATGTGGCTCAAGAGACTGGTCCCGCTTAAACCTATGTTTACTAGGGTCCTTATTGTAATTTAGTATAACTTGAGGGGGTTTTATGTAAAAAAAAAATTTGTAGAATTTTCAAACTACACCTCAAGCATTTAATTATTGTCTTTAGAGTTTTCATTGATATATATTTTATCAATGTGACATTTCTAGTAAAATAAACCTAATTTCATAATATATGGTATTTATTTGTAATATTGGAGTTGTATGGTATTTTCTTGTAAATGGAATGTTTTTCTTGAATTTGGAAATGTGGAATTTTATAAATATTAATAATGGATATTTTGATATTAATTGCATATATATTTATTTATTAAAAATATAAGTTTTATTTATAATAGAAATCACATTTTTCTAAAGAAAATTGTATTTTAAATCTTTCGAGACCGTATGCTTCTTGAGGAGGTCTGCATCTCGCACTAGTAAGTCCGAGGATATGCGATAATCCACACCATCCCTAATGGGTTCCCCGAAATGGGTTGTAGCGGCGCATTGTAAAGATTTGTTAAAAATACATATCTTGTAGAAAAAGTTTTTTATAAGTTGGAGATAGTTTTGTGTAAAATCGTATTTTCCCAAAACTATGTTCTCAAAGTTCATCGTGCTATATTACATATGAGTGTTGTGAGAAGGTAGGTCATTACCTAGTGAGTTTTCTAAAGGTATAGCAAGGAATTATAATGATTTATGTTGAAACTAAATTATATGGTATTTTTCTGAAAAAGTGCGATAAAAATTGAAATATGAATTATTTTGATATGAAACTTTTCAATATGTTTTGTTAATATTTAATGATCATGATGTGAGAGTTCAGTATTATTGTGTTTAAAAAAAATGATTTTTAAGGAAAAACCGAAGCGGAAGTCGGATTAACTCCACTTCCGTCGGGTTTTAGAATTCTAAGTTTTTAGAATAGTAAAAAGAAGGGGGAGAAGGGACTTACAGGATTAGAGCCAAGAGAAGAGGAAGAGGAAGATTTTGGAAACACCGGTGCGTTGTTTCGTCGCCGGAAACTTCTCGAATCGTCGTCGGAAGTTCGTCAGAGTTTCGCCCTTTGCTAACTCCACTTGCACACAAAAAGTCTATGGAATTTTCTTGAGAGTTTGGGAAGATATTTGAGAGTGAGGAGGGGTGATTTTAGGTGTGGTATTTATAGAAAAAATTAGAGTTTAGGTATGTGAAAAGTTGTATTAAAAATTTGTATTAAAAATGGTTTAATTGAGTGTTTTAAATTGCTCTATAAATGTGCAGAGAAATTGAATAGTTCAGGAGTTATGAGAAGTCCAAGAGTTGCCATGAAAATAAAAAAGGGACTCGGCCAAGTCAGGCCGGCGTCGCCGGCTGATTCGCCCGAGTCGCCGGCCCGAGTCGCCCGAGTCGGGCCGGGTCTCGCCACCACGTGTCTCCCGTCGCTTGGTTACCACAGTGGAGTCGTTTGTTTTATATGTGACTCTTGGTTTTACGGGTTATATACGTGTAGACTCTTGGGTTTTTAAAAAGATTAAAACAAAACTAATTAAAAAATAATGTGGCTGAGGGGATTTGAACTCTGGTGCTTTGGTTCAGCGGTGTAAGGTCTTACCAATGAGCTACAAGCTCTTTCTTGCTATTCAAAAGTAAATCAAATACTTATAATACTCACAGGAAATGTAAATACCCCAAGTATACATTAACTTTTAATCAAATTTATGTACACAAGAATTGGAGTTGTTACACCACGGCTCAAATGAGTCGTGCAAATAGGTAGTAGTTGGGTGCAGTCCCGAAGCACTTGGACACAGCAGGGGATAGAAGGCATTCGTCTCTCCTGGTATTGGGAGATGATACCATTGTTCCCCTCCGAACGGCGGCGCGACGCGGGCGTCCGTGCCTGAGGTTCGGGGCAGAAGCTAATTGGTGCTATCCGTCCACCTCTCCGAAGATGCCAAGTTGTTTATGGCACCGTGCATCGGAGGTTTAGACGGATGCGGCCGATGTAGCAGACTTCGTCAGATTCCCCCTCGTTTGAGGGGTTTTTGATTATGGGGACGCTCTTCCCTGCAGGCGCAAGCCCCTGCAGTTAATTACGCTACCGCATCGCGGTAACAACTTTCTCCTTCTCCAGATGGTCGCTTCGTGTCGTGTGTGTTTGTTTCGTGTTTTATTGCCCGTGGATTGTTTACGGAGACCGAGTTATGTCGTCGCCCGTAGGGCGTGGACTAGTCCAAATCCATGTTATCTTAGATTTGGGTTTGGGGGTTTGGTTCGAGGATACGTCAGCCATACTTGAGGCTAAAATCAACTCAAACGTCTGTTAAGGATACGTTAGCCTAATTGGAGACTAAGATCAACTTAACGGGATCGTTTAGATCCGACAAGGGAGTGTTTTAGGCTCCATTGTTCCAGTTTAGGGACATAGTGGTCCATCGTATATGTGTGGCCGTCGGGACCCGTCACCTCTCTGACGACGTTGAAGGATTACAACGACGGATGTCAGAGGAGTTCAGAGATGTACCCTCGAGCCAGAGTTAATTGGGGGGATTCATAGTCCAGTCTGTTTGAAGGTTTAAGGATACGTTAGCCCTCTTTGAGGCTAAGATCAACTTAAACGGGACCGTTTAGATCCGACAAAAGAGCACATGGGGCTCTATCGTTCTAGTTTAAGGACATTGCGGTCCACGGGTAGTAGTTTAAGGACATTGCGGTCCATGGGTAGTTTAAGGACATTGCGATCCATCGTTAGTTTTAAGACATCTCGGTCAAGGTTAAGGACGTCGTAGTCCATGGGTTTAAGGACTCCACAGTCCGGTATGTGCTCTGGATGCTTCACACGGGTTCACTGCCGTGCTTGGCGAGGACCAGGCTCCGCTCTGGGCATTTTCCACGGGGTCAAAGAGTGACGTTATCCGCGTTCCACGTAACCAGGAATTTTGCACTAGATGCTTCACACGGGTTCACTGCCGCGTTAGGCGAGGACTAGGCTCCGCTCTGGATGCTTCACACGGGTTCACTGACGTGCTCTGCGAGGACCAGGATCCGCTCTGGACGTTTTCCACGGGGTCAAAGAGTGACGTTATCCGCGTTCCACGTAACCAGGAATTTTGCATTAGACATGGGTTTAAGGACCCCACAGTCCATATCATGCGTGGTCATCGGGACCCGTCACCTCTTTGAAAACATTGAGGGATTACAATGCCAAGTATCAAAGGAGTGAAGAGATGTACCCTAGAACCGGGATGGATTAAATAGTCCTTAGCCCAATTTAGGATCAAGACCCATTAATTATATTATGAGCCCATTGGCCCAGTTAATTACGAATTGAGGACTTATGGCCAGCTTGGGCTAAGTCCTATCATGTCTGGAATATTGACTTCTTGTTGGTCCATTGAGGGAGAGGCTTTGCCTCTATCCCTTTAGCCAATTGGGCCAAAGCCTAGTGTTAAACACTACAGAGCAATCAGTGTTGAACACTGGGAATGAGGTTGACAAGTTAGTGTTTAACACTAAAAGATAATTGGTGTTAAACACCAGCAACAAGGCTTTCAAATTAGTGTTAAACACTAAAACAGATCAGTATCAAGCATCGGCAACAAAGCTCTCAAATTAGTGTTAAACACTAAGGTAGTCAGTGTTGAACACTGCAAATAAAGTTCTTTAATTAGTGTTGAACACTACGGCTCAACAGTGTTTTAACACTGGATTCAGGAATTCCAACTTAGTGTTAGACACTAAAGCAAGAGGGGTCACGTGGCGACACGTGAGAGCGCCCTCCCTTCATTTATTCTGCTGAGATTACTGCATCTTTCAGAGCATCACGTGCCATCACGTGACGGGCATTCATATGCCTATGTGTTAGAGCTTCTGTCAAGGGTCACGTGGGTCACGTGGGGGACTGCCTCAAAGGGCTTTCTGTAGATCTTTTGAGGGGGTCACGTGGTGGCACGTGACCCTGCCTCCATGTATGTTGTTTAGAGAATCTGTTGATCTTTTTTCAGGAATTAAATTCCTCGAGCTTTAATTTTCAGAGGAATTAAATTCCTACTTCCCTTTTGAAGACTTATATAGAGTTCAACTCTGAATTTTCTGTGGGAATTAAATTCCTCATATATGTGAAGAACTGAATAGGGTTAAACCCTAAAAAAAAGCTTTTAAGGAACTGAACTCCCATTCTCTGTTAAATTATGATTAAGGGAATTAAATTCCCGCTGTTTCAACAGAACTAGGTTCTTAATTAGGGTTAAACCCTGTTTCTCTTTGTTCTGAAGGAATTAAATTCCCATGATACAGGGTCAAGCCCTAATTTTATTTTAAAGGAATTAAATTCCTATAATTTTGTGAGAATTAAATTCTCGTGCTTGCATTCCCTCTCTATGTTTTGGATCTGCATGGCAGGATCTCAACCCATTGAGAATTAAATTCTCAACCTAAAGGGGAGATGTGCACTTTGCAGATCCTCTATCAAAGAGAGAAGAAATATGTTCTTCTGTTTTTATATTATCAGAGTTAAACTCTGTTGAGAATTAAATTCTCCTTCTTTCAAAATGCCTTCCCTTTCTTACCTAGGGTTTTCTTTTGCAGAAGCTCCAAATTCCTCCAAATATCAAAGCTCTCTCCCTTTTTTTTTCTCTCTGCGTATCTTTTTTCTTTTTTGCGTCTCTTGGCTCCTATTTATAGGAGAAGCAGCCGAGTCAATTAGTTTTTGATAAATCTTCATTAAGAAATTTGATTTGCATCCATCATTCGTTTTGGACCTTTGGATTATTAGGTGAATTTTATTCACCATTGGATTTCAAATCCAGAGATTCTCCTTTGTTATTTCGGTTAGATTTAAAGGGGAAATCTTTCCAAACCCGAGATTTTCCCATAGATAGATCACTTCTGAATCTTTAATTCAATAGGTTCCAGATAATCGCTTTCCTTTGGAAAGATTTGAATTTCCTTCAGAATTTAATTCTGTTGACAAAATGGGCTTTGAAAGCCGGTCACGTGTGACCACGTGACCCGTGGTCACGTGTGGACACGTGACTCTCTTGGAACGAGCCTTCCTCTTTCATTCTGCGCTTTGCTTTCTGTTCTCTGTTTAGCTGTCACGTGCCACCACGTGACAACTGGTCACGTGTGAGCACGTGACCTCTTCTGAAGCCTTTTTCTTGATTCGATCAGGGAACCGTTGTGTCTTTGCCGCTTGCATTTAAATGTCGCGTGTCTACACGTGACCCTTTCTGAAGTCCCTTTTCTTCAGCGTAGTCAAAAAACTGAACTTGCCTTGATGATGCGTTTAGGTGTCACGTGCCAACACGTTACTGCTGGTCACGTGTAAGCACGTGACCCTCTTCTGAAGCTTTTCCCAGAAGCTTTTCTGATTTTAAATCAGGAAACAAATGCCCCCACAGCGTTGTTCTCACGTGTCTGCACGTGGGTGCAACGCTGTCACCTTTTGTGACCGTTGGATTACTCTAGGGATCTGGGGAGATGAAACGTTTCCACCGCCTTCTATAAATACCTCTGTCTCTTCATAGGAGCCTTCACTTTGCTCATCTTCTTCTTCTGAGAATTTCTTCTTTGAGAATTTAAATCTCGCTTTCAGAGCTTAGTTCTCTGTCTTGAAACAATCTTCAGAGTTTAACTCTGTTCGAAAAGAACCCTTTTTCTCAGGTAATGTTCTTGGACAACGATGGACCTTCACATTTCTCCGGATTTTAAATCCAAAACAAGGGTTTTTTACCCCCCCCCCCCATTTTTTTTATTTTCCATAAGAACATGAAACCGCTTAACCTTCAAACTGTAGATCTCTTAGGGTTTAGATGATCTCTGGGGAAATGATGATGGAGTTTCAACCCCATGGAATTTAATTCCATCAAAAATGTTTCCGGGAATTTAATTCCCTTTTCTCAGAAAGGAATTTAATTCCAATGAAGGACTTGATTTCTTCATGCGGAGGCTTCCTGAGGTCTCCTGGCCCTAGGTTGTTCTTCCTACAATTAATGCATTGGGGGCTTTGTAATGATGTCTTTTGGTGGGAATTTAATTCCTTTGATTTTGCTAGATCCTTTGTAGAGCCCGAGACAGCTTCTGTTGGGGGGGAATGTGCATGGTCATCATTCTTTGAGGATATTCCCTTTGTTTTATTGTAACGCTTTGGCCTCATTATTAATGAGCCGTCATCCGGATTCTGTGGGACCCATATGTTTTGTAGCTAGTGACCCCAGAAAATTCTGCTGTTGCTTTCTTTAACTAGTCTTCATGTTTATGCATGAATATACGTTGCTGACTTTTCTTCTAACGGTCTTCCTTTATTGAATTTCAGGTGCGATGGCTTCTGTTCCGCGCTTTCCCTTTTCTCGCTCAGAGGATGCTTTTCCTCAGTCGCCGTCTGATGAGGAAGCGATGGCGATGATTCGGGCCCATGACCCGAACTGCACCAATCTTCTTCAATGGGGACCTTGGTACAATCAGATTATTCAGGGTCGCCGGAGCTTTCTTTGCGCGGTGCCGACGGAGCCCACTTTCCCATTTTTACCGATGGATCCTCCAAGGACAGCTTTTGCTGTGGAAATGCCCAACTGGACTCCAACGGGGAGGCTGGAGCCTTCGACGACCGGCATTCCGAACCATCCGATCCCGGCCATAGACATCTTGGGACGGCGCATCTGCCAGGGTGAGGCCCACCCGTGGGGGCAAATTTATAAGATAGGGCTCACTCCTAGGCATCCTACGGGCTACCTTCTCTGGGCTCGCTACATCCTTTCTGCCCATCGGACGCGGTTGCAGAAAGTCGGGCTTTATCAGGCCGTATACGCGTCGCTATTCCATTACAAGTCCCCGCATGCCTGGTGGGTCAAGGCGTTTTTGAACCAGTGGAATCTTCCCACTAATACTTTCATTCTGGGAGATCGCGAGGTTTCGATTTCTCTGGCCGAATTCTATGATATCTCGGGGTTGCCGATAAGGGGTAATCTGTATGAGGAGTTGTTGCCTCATGACGAGTACGTTTTTGAGCCCGAGCTTGCCCCAGTTGACGGCCTGTCTGTTGAGAATGCTATTCGCCACAAGCGCCTCAGTTTAATTAAGGCCCTAGACATCTTTGACCGATTATTCACCGAGTCCGAGGAGCAGGGTGTCACTTTCAAGAGCTTCATTGCTCGTTTCCTTCGTGAGGGCGCCTTATCGAAGACAGCCCCGAAGTTTGCCAACATTGGGGACCCTTTTGGGTTCGGTCCGAAGAGGTTGCCGACCAACGAATCAGATCTACCTCAGTATTACATCCCTATTATATCGCCGATCTCTTTTGAATCCATTGCTGCCCCAGGCATGGATGAGGAGACGTTCTTTGTGGGGTTTGTTAGTGTCTGGCTTAGTTGGTTCGTTATCCCCATGCATCGCCGCTTCATGAGAGCCTCGGTAATCTACCCGGCTCATCGTATTGCCGAGGGGATGCGGTTGGCTATCAGCATCCCGGCCTTGGCGCACCTCTATAACGGATTGGGCACCGCAGCTAATACCTCTACGCCTGGCGTGGACGTAGTGAACTTTTCGCTTCATTATTTCACGTCGTGGATCGAAATGCATGTGCTGGGGTCTTTTGCTATGCATCAGAGACCCGCCTTTTACGACGCCTATCCCTTCCCGCGACTTATGCGACTGGTGGGTGCTTCTGCTGCTGACCCAACTCAATTTGGGGCTATTCGGGTGCTGATTTCTCCTCATGCCACCGCCGGAGGGTTGGTTTTTAATGATCGGGTTTTGTCTAGTCCCTCGGGTCCCGTTCAACAACTCTGGGACCAGTCGAAAGACAACGCGCCTTCTCTGAAGCCCCGGGAGGCCACGCATTTGTATACAATTAGACCGGGCTACTTGGTGTTTCGCCAGGACAGTGCAGCTCTTTTTATGCTGTACAATCTGCATCGATTTGCCCGGCAGCTTGGATACGACCAGGGTGTTCCTTTTGAGGCTTTTATAGTCGCCCTGATCCCTTCGCTCGATGCTGTTCGCGATGCCGCTCATCATTTCATGAGGCTGAACACCGGCTCTCATTTCATGGTCCCTGAAGCCGAGTACATGCCCCGATGCGTAGGTGCATTTACGGGCTGGTATCTTCATCGGATC
Source organism: Agapanthus africanus (assembly GCA_030015575.1). Lineage (NCBI taxonomy): Eukaryota > Viridiplantae > Streptophyta > Magnoliopsida > Asparagales > Amaryllidaceae > Agapanthus > Agapanthus africanus. The sequence goes on along the minus strand of JASDDO010000016.1, from coordinate 353,979,592 downwards.
ACCCCAATTATTGCTGAAGAGAGAAGGGTTCTTCTTGGTCACGACACCCCTCCTCAGGTCTCGGGAGCTAAGCTGCGACCGAGGGTTCCAGTCCGCTTCCCTTTGAGGGAGATTGGCGCCGCCCTTATTCCGGGGGAGTCAGGGGTTAACCTTACTCCGACAGCTGGTATGCCCTTGGGTTCCCGATCGCGGGGTAGACGGGCCCCAGTAGTAGCACTTCTGCCGGTGGCGGCATCGCCCCCCGTGGCGTCGACAATGGCGATGTCATCCTCGGTTATGGCACCGAGCGAGAGTAACAGGGATGAGGGTGCTGAGGGCGATGTGGGCTAGTGCCGCCCTAAGGCTTCGCGAGGGAAGAAGCGGTCGTCCTCAGCGACTGGCTCTGGGTCTAAACGGCAGAGGAAAGCGGCTACCACCCCGCTTGATTCTGTGGTGGAGTCTGAGCCTATCCTTGAAGACGAACCATTGGCCGTGCAAGAGTCAAACGCTGGACTTCTCTTCCCGAGTTCGGCTGATGAGGAGGCTGCACAGTTGGCTGAGGCCATACGGCGTTCAAAAGACGCGTCCCATAACGCCAAGGTTCCAAAGAAGTCTTATCCCGCTGTAATTTTTTACGAGGACCCTTCGTGGATTCGGCGGCGATTTATCGGCCCTTTGGAGGAATGGGGGGAAAGGGCTTTGAAGCAGGCCGCTTCGGAAGACGCAGCTGATGCACTTTCTTTATGGACCGGCGGTCATGAGTCTACCCTTGAACCTCGGCGAGCTTACCTCCTTGAGAAGGAGAAGCAGCTTGAAGAAGCCATATTGAGGGCTTCTTTGCGTATAGGTATGTTGTGCTTATTCTGTAATCTTTTCGATTATTTATGCTCGTGGGTATGTATCGTTATTTTTGTTTGAATCGTGCAGAATCTTCGACGCTGGGGGAGCTCCCTACTGGCCCATTAAAGCTAAAGCCTGTCGAAATTCTTAATGAAGCTTTGCCGGATGTGGAGAGGGCTGATGAGGCTGCTCCTCTCATGATAGAACCTCCAGCGGCGGTTCTTGGTCAGGGAGTGCTTGCTCCTTTGGGGGATGCTCCCTTGGAGGCCGCCGCCCCAATGGCTCTTACTGAGGCCGGCTCAAGGGCTGGAAGCGAGGTAGTCGGGACTCCTCTCCCTTTGTTGGAGCCTGAGGTCACGGCGGAGACCGTTGAAGCCGCTATCCCCCCGGCTCAGAATGGGAGGAGTGTTGAAGGTATCCCTCTGCGTTTTAATCTAGCAACCCCTTCATAGTCTGAACTCTTTTATCTTTCCCAGAATTGCGCGGCTTGGCAGCCACGATTGCGGATCTGTCGCCTCGCCAGTCATTTCAGCGTTTATTGGAGATGGCAGCTCCGCAAGCGATCTCCCCTCAGCGTATTGTCCTTTCCTCTGGGCAAGGTTAGTGTCATTCGCCATTTTTTACCATAGCATTGTTACTATTTTGCGAAATGACGTTGATGTCTCTTATAGTTTTAGAAGCCGACGATGAGGTTGAGGTCGTCGAAGGGCCAGGGGAACCTTCAGCTCCTACTTGCATGACTGTCGGTGAGTGACATTTTATTATAGTCTCATTCATTCTGCGTTTAAAAGTTTTACTAACATTCGCCAAATTTGAACAGCCCTGCCAGTCTCCATGGCTTTGGAATCGCGCATTGTGATGCCGCCCGGCCCCTATGCTTTGCGGGCTTCAGAACGCTTGGCCCAATTGAGCCTTGTCTCCCTATCTTCTTTCGTCGAGGAGCTCCGCGCTGGTAGTGCGACTACAGCCGAAGCGTTTGCTGCTGAAGCTAACGGCTCCCTTCCTTTTCTCGCCACCTATCACCGCGAGGAGGTGGTGCGAGTCTGGGTGGAGTTCTGTAGGAAGGTGGAGGCTTGTTTGTACGCTCTCGAGTGTTCTCGCCTTTCCTCGGAGGCTGTGGCTGCAAAGGCGGAGTTACGGGGGCTGATAGCACGGTGCGCGACGAACATGACGTCATGTGAGAAGAGGCTTGGCCGCAAATTCTCGGAGAGGGAGCTAGCCTCCAAGGCGCTGGGCGAGCTTCAAGCCAATCTCACAGCCAGGGCCAACAAAGCGTATGAACTCTGGCGAGTGCTTCAGGAGTCCATAAAAGAGGTGGTGGCTCTCGATAAAGCTGCCATGTTTACTCGTGAGAGGGTTGAGGCTCATAAAGCCACCGAGAAAGAGCTCGAGGCTCGGCTTGCTTCTTATCAGGCTCAGCAAGCTCAGGCAGAGGCTCGTCTTCTAGAGATCTTGCGTCATGAAGCCGTGGCTCAACAACAAAACGATGAGCTGGTAAAATTACTACACCGGCCGCCGGCTTGAGGACTTGTATCTTTTCTCCCCTTTTTGTACATGCTCATGAATGAGAGTATCTCTTTCTTTGTTTTTTTCATAAATTGTACTTTGTATCCATTTTGGTTTATGAACAAAAGATACAATTTTCCTCTCAATGATGTGTCCCCTTTTTATTGAATGTATTCTGCGGACATTCTACCTTGATCTCCTTGCAGGACAGCCAAGGCTTAGGATTCAGGGTTAAGATCTGCTTCCTAAGACTTCTGCATTTTACGAGCCACGAGGGTCTCATAAAGAGTTTTTCTCCCTACAGGTCGAGAGGATCACATAGGTGTAAGTTCTCCTTAAGAATCGTGAGGATTCTCAAGCGGGTTTTCCCTTGAGAGTCGTAGGGATCTCACAAGAGAGTTTTTCTTCCTTACAGGTCGTGAGGACTTGTAAGTGCTGGATGTGGTCACCCTTGTCCGTGTTTCGCGGAGTCAGGGTTTCTCCAGGTACTGTAGTTTAAAGACGTCGCGGTCAAGGTTAAGGACCTCATAGTCCGTGGATTTAAGGATTCCACAGTCCGATGTTAGTTTTAAGACATCACGGTCAAGGTTAAGGACCTCATAGTCCGTGGATTTAGGGACTCCACAGTCCGATGTTAGTTTTAAGACATCACGGTCAAGGTTAAGGACCTCATAGTCCGTGGATTTATGGACTCCACAGTCCGATGTGAGGTTGCAGGGACCCGTCACCTCTTTGAAGACGTTGAGGAATTACAACGCCAGGCATCAAAGGAGTGAAGAGATGTACCCTTAAACCAAGGCAAAATCTGTAAGGAATCGGGGTGGTTGATCGTTAGTTTTAAGACATCACGGTCGAGGTTAAGGACGTCATAGTCCGTGGATTTTAAGGACTCCACGGTCCGGTATTTGCTCTGGATGCTTCACACGGGTTCACTGCCGTGCTTGGCGAGGACCAGGCTCCGCTCTGGGCGTTTTCCGCGGGGTCAAAGAGTGACGTTATCCGCGTTCCACGTAACCAGGAAGTTTGCACTAGATGCTTCACACGGGTTCACTGCCGCGTTAGGCGAGGACTAGGCTCCGCTCTGGATGCTTCACACGGGTTCACTGCCGTGCTCTGCGAGGACCTGGATCCGCTCTGGACGTTTTCCACGGGGTCAAAGAGTGACGTTATCCGCGTTCCACGTAACCAGGAATTTTGCACTAGATGCTTCACACGGGTTCACTTCCGCGTTAGGCGAGGACTAGGCTCCGCTCTGGATGCTTCACACGGGTTCACTGCCGTGCTCTGCGAGGACCAGGATCCGCTCTGGACGTTTTCCACAGGGTCAAAGAGTGACGTTATCCGCGTTCCACGTAACCAGGAATTTTGCACTAGATGCTTCACACGGGTTCACTGCCGCGTTAGGCGAGGACTAGGCTCCGCTCTGGATGCTTCACACGGGTTCACTGCCGTGTTCTGCGAGGACCAGGATCCGCTCTGGATGTTTTCCACGGGGTCAAAGAGTGACATTATCCGCGTTCCACGTAACCAGGAATTTTGCACTAGATGCTTCACACGGGTTCACTGCCGCGTTAGGCGAGGACTAGGCTCCGCTCTGGATGCTTCACACGGGTTCACTGCCGTGCTCTGCGAGGACCAGGATCCGCTCTGGACGTTTTCCACGGGGTCAAAGAGTGACATTATCCGCGTTCCACGTAACCAGGAATTTTGCACTAGATGCTTCACACGGGTTCACTGCTGCGTTAGGCGAGGACTAGGCTCCGCTCTGGATGCTTCACACGGGTTCACTGCCGTGCTTGGCGAGGACCAGGCTCCGCTCTGGGCGTTTTCCACGGGGTCAAAGAGTGACGTTATCCGCGTTCCACGTAACCAGGAATTTTGCACTAGATGCTTCACACGGGTTCACTGCCGCGTTAGGCGAGGACTAGGCTCCGCTCTGGATGCTTCACACGGGTTCACTGCCGTGCTCTGCGAGGACCAGGATCCGCTCTGGACGTTTTCCACGGGGTCAAAGAGTGACGTTATCCGCGTTCCACGTAACCAGGAATTTTGCATTAGACATGGGTTTAAGGACCCCACAGTCCATATCATGGGTGGTCATCGGGACCCGTCACCTCTTTGAAGACATTGAGGGATTACAATGCCAAGTATCAAAGGAGTGAAGAGATGTACCCTAGAACCGGGATGGATTAAATAGTCCTTGGCCCAATTTGGGATCAAGACCCATTAATTATATTATGAGCCCATTGGCCCAGTTAATTACGAATTGAGGACTTATGGCCAGCTTGGACTAAGTCCTATCATGTCTGGAATATTGACTTCTTGTTGGTCCATTGAGGGAGAGGCTTTGCCTCTATCCCTTTAGCCAATTGGGCCAAAGCCTAGTGTTAAACACTACAGAGCAATCAGTGTTCAACACTGGGAATGAGGTTGACAAGTTAGTGTTTAACACTAAAAGATAATTGGTGTTAAACACCAGCAACAAGGCTTTCAAATTAGTGTTAAACACTAAAACAGATCAGTATCAAGCATCGGCAACAAAGCTCTCAAATTAGTGTTAAACACTAAGGTAGTCAGTGTTGAACACTGCAAATAAAGTTCTTTAATTAGTGTTGAACACTACGGCTCAACAGTGTTTTAACACTGGATTCAGGAATTCCAACTTAGTGTTAGACACTAAAGCAAGAGGGGCCACGTGGCGACACGTGAGAGCGCCCTCCCTTCATTTATTCTGCTGAGATTACTGCATCTTTCAGAGCATCACGTGCCATCACGTGACGGGCATTCATATGCCTATGTGTTAGACCTTCTGTCAAGGGTCACGTGGGTCACGTGGGGGACTGCCTCAAAGGGCTTTCTGTAGATCTTTTGAGGGCGTCACGTGGTGGCACGTGACCCTGCCTCCATGTATGTTGTTTAGAGAATCTGTTGATCTTTTTTCAGGAATTAAATTCCTCGAGCTTTAATTTTCAGAGGAATTAAATTCCTACTTCCCTTTTGAAGACTTATATAGAGTTGAACTCTGAATTTTCTGTGGGAATTAAATTCCTCATATATGTGAAGAACTGAATAGGGTTAAACCCTAAAAAAAAGCTTTTAAGGAACTGAACTCCCATTCTCTGTTAAATTATGATTAAGGGAATTAAATTCCCGCTGTTTCAACAGAACTAGGTTCTTAATTAGGGTTAAACCCTGTTTCTCTTTGTTCTGAAGGAATTAAATTCCCATGATACAGGGTCAAGCCCTAATTTTATTTTAAAGGAATTAAATTCCTATAGTTTTGTGAGAATTAAATTCTCGTGCTTGCATTCCCTCTCTATGTTTTGGATCTGCATGGCAGGATCTCAACCCATTGAGAATTAAATTCTCAACCTAAAGGGGAGATGTGCACTTTGCAGATCCTCTATCAAAGAGAGAAGAAATATGTTCTTCTGTTTTTATATTATCAGAGTTAAACTCTGTTGAGAATTAAATTCTCCTTCTTTCAAAATGCCTTCCCTTTCTTACCTAGGGTTTTCTTTTGCAGAAGCTCCAAATTCCTCCAAATATCAAAGCTCTCTCCTTTTTTTTTTCCTCTCTGCGTATCTTTTTTATTTTTTGCGTCTCTTGGCTCCTATTTATAGGAGAAGCAGCCGAGTCAATTAGTTTTTGATGAATCTTCATTAAGAAATTTGATTTGCATCCATCATTCGTTTTGGACCTTTGGATTATTAGGTGAATTTTATTCACCATTGGATTTCAAATCCAGAGATTCTCCTTTGTTATTTCGGTTAGATTTAAAGGGAAAATCTTTCCAAACCCGAGATTTTCCCATAGATAGATCACATCTGAATCTTTAATTCAATAGGTTCCAGATAATCGCTTTCCTTTGGAAAGATTTGAATTTCCTTCAGAATTTAATTCTGTTGACAAAATGGGCTTTGAAAGCCGGTCACGTGTGACCACGTGACCCGTGGTCACGTGTGGACACGTGACTCTCTTGGAACGAGCCTTCCTCTTTCTTTCTGCGCTTTGCTTTCTGTTCTCTGTTTAGCTGTCATGTGCCACCACGTGACAACTGGTCACGTGTGAGCACGTGACCTCTTCTGAAGCCTTTTTCTTAATTCGATCAGGGAACCGTTGTGTCTTTGCCGCTTGCATTTAAATATCACGTGTCTACACGTGACCCTTTCTGAAGTCCCTTTTCTTCAGCGTAGTCAAAAAACTGAACTTGCCTTGATGATGCATTTAGGTGTCACGTGCCAACACGTGACTGCTGGTCACGTGTAAGCACGTGACCCTCTTCTAAAGCTTTTCGCAGAAGCTTTCCTGATTTTAAATCAGGAAACAACCACGCTGTGTACGGTTAGCCAATACACAAAGTCCCTGGCCAGGGCAAGTGAGATTTACTGGTAGGTACACCAGTAGTTTCTCAGGGTATATTTAGGTTCTACATCGACACGACATATTGCTCTATTAGGGGTCTGACGTTTACCACCCCTGGGCCCGATATGCGATACTCTTAGACGAATAGACCGGACTGTTAGTTATATGTATGCCCTAGAGGCCATTACTGTACATACGATGTATATTGTAGTGGATGCTCGGACATATATAGGGAGGACTTTCTTGCTCGACATGATAGTATGCTATCTGGTTGCCCTTTATCTTAACATGTACTCTGATTGTCTCTATGTTACATGTTGATAAAGTCCTTAGGATGAGTACTTGACTACCAGGACAATGATGCAGATCATACTAGTGTGGACGGAGTAGTCGCCAAGTACATCCTTCAAATGTTCCTAGTCGTGGGAGTACCGAGACAGGGCATCGATACTCCAGAGTAGACTAGCGTATGCGCTTCTTGACCTATATAATGGGCGATGGATGATCCCATATCCATTGGCGTTTGACATCAGAGAAGGTATATGGGTGCTCGGTGGAGACTGGGTATACTGGACGGACTCGCCGAGAACTCCCAGATGGTATTATACCTCACGTCAGATGGCAGTTCTATGGTGACACTGGTACATGTTAGTCTGTAGAGCCAAGATCGTCATAGATTCTTGTATGATTCCCACTGTGCTTTGATTTTCATCATACCACGTCCAAGAGGGCGTGCAAAAAGGTGGCTTTGAGCGATAGGAGGGGTTTCGTCTCTCCCGGTATAGGGAGTTGATGTTGCACTGTGTTCGATTGGCTATAACTGGAAATCCCTGGCCAGGGTTGCTGAGATTTACTGGTAAGTGTTATCAGTAGTTTCTCGAACTGTTATGGACCTCATATCGACACGACTTATCAAGCTACTGGGGGTCTGACGTTTACCACCCCTAGGCGAGATATGCGACATATCAGACGAAGAGACCAGACTGTACGGGAGTGTTACTGATTGGATTCGCAGGAGAAGGTACAGGCTTGCTTGTTGATCTTCTGATCGCTTAATACCTGGGTAGCTGTTACGTTTAGCTGACCGCTTGCAGCTTGTGGGTGTTTGATATGATCATCACCCACTGCCGGCGTATTGACGATTCTTTAGAGTCCTACACAGAGGTTTCCTGGCTCAGGCAAAATGGAGTAGGAGCGCATATATGATATGTGCGGGACCGAGAACAATATGTGTATATGATATCGTATTAGATTCTCGTGATATGAGATATCGGCCAGGTATATGTGATATAGCCGGGTCATCGGATCAAGTGTTGATTCGATGAACTGATACAGATTATATTAGTCGATTATTTGTGAAATAGCCGGATTATCGGATCAAGTGTTGATCCGATAATTTAATGAATAATTATATATTTGATATATTAAATTACATTAACTAATATAAGCTCACTAAAAGATTCTTTTTCTCACTCGGGTAATACATTGATATATATGTGATATATTTTAATTGTATTATTTTATTTTGTTACAAAATATATTATATATGTGATATATAATATTGTAACAAGTTAAGGTTACAAATGCAACATGTTTTGTTGAGTTTAAACATGGTTAGGGTTTGGATTAGGATTAAACCTTCTTGAAGCTTCTAGAAGCTTTGTTTTTGTTTTTAACTAAAGATATTTTCTAAAGATATTTTGGTTGATATTTGTTAACCCAACCCAACCCTTCACCATGGTTAAGTCTCTATATGGATTAAGTTATCATACTTAACCCATGGTTGTATTTCTAACCTCACATGATTTCATTATTCATCACAAATGGTTTTCATCTTCTTCTTCCTCTTGATAAAGCTTTCTAACTTTTTGACTTGTGATGAAAATAAGTGAGAAATAGAAAATAAATGAGAGCTAAAGTCCTACTCCATTATCCTCATCTATTCTAGCCACTTAGATTAGGGTGTTTGCTTTGCTAATACTTGATTAGCAAAGCATGAGCTTGGGTTTGAGTTTCTTCAAGGTAGATCATCTTTGTTATCGAAGATCGGAAGCAAGCTTGCATCTTTCTTTTGTGGAGCCTTTCTAGAGTTTGGATACTCGATGATCGCAGCGAAGGGACCTCAACACGGAGCTTTAGAAGTGAAGGAACGGACTACAAAGGTTGTAATCCCTAACTCTTAGAAGTAAAGTTGTTTACTTGTTTTGTTTCACCTAATCTCTAGTCTAAGATCTTGGTTAGAGTTGTTCGGCACGTCTAAATTTTAAATTGGGCATGATTAATGCCTTATAGACCCTTGTGACAGTGCCTAGTAACCCTACACGGACTGTACGGAAAATGTCACCCATAGGCCCAGTAGGGTTTTCGGACGAGTTATTGTCTCGATCTTCCCTTCGACAGATACCTGGGTAGCCGTTACGTACAGCTAGTTCCACTAACGTGCTTGTGGTTAAACCTACTGTCAGCATATTTTTAAGTCTTTAGAGTTCCACATAGAGGGTTTCCTGATTCAGGCGAAACGATGTACTTTACGTATGGTTTTACGCAGGGGTGTTCGATTGAACACGTGCATTTATGAACGTGCTTTAATTGGACGGTTTACTAGTACTAGCAGGTTTGAAGTACAACCAGTTTTGATGCTAGTATTATATTGCTCTCTTTTGGGTATTTTTATTTTAACATGAATAAGATATTTATACGAATACGTGTATTTGTATAAATATGGGCAAATACATGTATTTCTGCTTTGATACAAATACATGTATTTCTTTCTAAATATGAATATGCGTATTTTGTACTTTCGGTAGAAATACGGTATTCGTATTTTGGTAGAAATACGGTATACGTATTTATACGGGTATGGGTATTTTTTTATATACTTACATTTATATTATAAATGTTTGTATATGTGTACCTAGTATGGTGGCTACACACTCTCTTTCTTTTCTCTCCACCATTTAAACTTGGAAGTGTGTGGGCTTGTGACCCACCCTAGTGAGTCACCAAGCCCACTCACTCTTTTGTTTGTGGGGTGTAAAGATAAGAGTGAGTTATGTGAGATATTTTTTCAAGACGTGGTTCATTTTTCACACTTGAGATTTTTCTCTAGCCGCCACCATCATTATCTCTTTCCTCAATTCTCTTTCATGTGTTGTGAGGATTAAAAGAGAACATTTGTTTTCACAAACTACACTACTCTAAATATCTTGTCTTAGAAAGGATCGATTTTTAGTTTCTTCTGACGAAGCTATCGCTTGAATCGGCATTCTCGGGTGGACCGTTTTTGACACGGAAGATCGGCTTTGAGAGCTCGTACCATCAACCCATGGCGCTTGAGAAGTCAACTTTCAAGACCCGAAAGACCGTCTACAAAAGTTGTTATTTCAATTGAGTGGTTAAATCTCTAGTTAGGGTTTGTTTAGTTTAGTATTTGGGCTTAGATCCTGGGATTTAGTGTTATGTGCTCAAGATTTTTAAAGTTTTTGATTTCGCATAGCCGTAGTTGATACGGTAAGGAGCACACATACACTTACATTTACGATTTCTTTATTCTGTTTATGCTCTCGTTACGATTTCTTATTTCTGCATACGCCCGCATTTCCTTCATTTACAATATATATACTATGTTTCATACCCTTATCTTTACATGACTTCGTTTGCTAGGACACACGCACCATTACCGATGATACACATTTTGCACGTACACATACTTGTCGGCTCACATACACACATCATCGGTAATTTCTATACCACGTATACATTAGAAATCGTTAGGTCATCGTATCACCTTATAACCTGTTAGTATTTTAGTTACTGATTAGTATGATTAGTACACGGTATCCCTTATTATTGTAGATAATGCACTTTCTTTACCTTGCTACACGACACTCTCATATGAACACACTTGCTGTGCATTACAGTATTATTCTGTGCCTGTACATATTATTTTATTACTGCCATATTTTATGAGATTCTGTTTTGATGAGATTTCTGGATTTGAGAAACCGTAGATATTATTTAAAAATTTGTGATTATTTTAAAAACGAGGTTTCTCTTGATATGATATTTCGACGTCCACCATGAGATTTCTCGGTGCTAAACTATGATGATTATCCGAATCGAGACAGGGGGAAGAACTGATTGCGGAAATATGGTGGACCCGGTACGGTACCCCGAGGTAAGAAGATCGTATAGAAAGGCGTTGAGCATGGCAGGGGAACATTACCTACCGATGACAGCACTAGAATTAGAGGATATCCGGAGGATACCGACCGAAGTGATATGAAACAGATGGACATGAGGACCGATCTGATGAGACGGTGCCTGAGATATGAGGGTCAATCTGATGAGACGGCGTCCGAGATATGAGGATTTACGTGTCGATACTGAACATGGGTTTTATGATGATTTCAAGTGTTGATACTGGACAGTCAGGATTTTATGATGATTTTGAATGTCGTTGATGGACACTCCTTGAATGATAAGTATACACACCCGATATGGATGACTTAGTAACACATATTGACACAGGCACTGTATTATATTATTATTCTTATGTATACACGATCATCTTGATACCACATGGTATGATATTATTATATTACTGTATGACTTAGGAGATCGTCATACATTCGATTTCTACCTGATGATATCTTCTACTCACGAGTTGGTAACTCACCCCCGTTGTGCCATAGTTTTCTTGCAGGATCGACTGCTCAGATTCAGTAGCGGCTTGCTGGCACATTGCTTCTTTCGGATGATTTGCATTGGTAGATGGGTTACAGTACAGAGCATAACCACCATTGTACACATTATATTCATTGTATCTGGTTAAAAACTCCATCAACCAGATTATGTATATATATTTGATAAACCTAGAGACTGATTTGTATATTCTTTGGACTTGGTAAGGAAACTTGTATTATTCTTTATATTGGATTTGATGATGTTTGGGTTTCTTTACTTTCTTTCTGTGTTTGATTTTCGTCTCGGGCGTCGTATATTTCATATTGCATGGTTGTGATTCCGCCAATTGGCGAAGAGCTAGCTCCCGCTTGGGAATCCTATATCATCTTGATATGTACTGGTTCTGAATTAAAATTTACAAAGGAGATGCTGCCAAAATTTCAAATAATGAAAATGTTTTTAAACTTTAGAATACAATCTACTTGTATTTTCAACTAACTTTACTTATACTTGAACATAGAACCCGATTTTATTTATACTTTTTTTTTCAAAACTTCACCTCCACAATATTTTCCTAAAAAGTTCTATATGTCTGGGTTTTCAGCTTACTTGGGTTACGGTGGAGTCCTATAGATTTCACATAATTCAAATGTAGGTCACATGCCATTTCCGGGTTGTGACAGCGGCGAAGACGGTGACCTACGGTAGAAGACAGCGATGGTGGCAGCGATCGGGAACGGCGGCGACGGCGGCCAAAGGCGGCAATGGTTGCAACGATTGGGAACGGTGGCAGGCGGCGGCGATGGCGACGGTGGCAGGCGATGGCGACGGTGATCGGCGGCCTGGACGGTCGGCCGGCAGTCCGAGACGACGATGGTGGTGGCGATCGGGGACAATCGTTGGTGGCGATGATGTCGGTGATCGGGGGACGGCGGCAGCCGACAAGGGCGGTCTGAGGCGGTGATCGGGGACGGCGTCGGGCGGCGATGGCCGGGGATGTTTATAGGCAGCGGCAGGAGGCAGCGACGAATGGGGACGGCGGCGATCGAAGACGGTGAACGGTCGGCGGCGGCAGCAGTTGATGCCTCGTTAATGGCGGTGGCAGCCAATGGTGGTGCTGTCCGGTGTGACGGTTTATCTAAATTTTGATCTATTATGTATAACGTGACATTTTAGAAAATATATGGGTACATGGTGATTTGAAAATTGATTAGTTTTGTTTCCTATTTTTGTATTATAAGTTCAATGGTGAATTCTAGAATCCAAATTTTCTTATTTTAAAATGCTAGTTTCGACAAATACTATTAAGCAAATTCTAATTTCAAATGACTTGGGATAAACAATCCGCCCAGGCAGTATTGCCATACATGGGGTCCACTGTGTTTATGCCTCAGTGCTGTACGTGGCATGAGTACAAGTGGGCAAAAAGTTATTTTTGTTATTAACACAATTTATTAAGCAAACAAATCTTAAAAATTAATGCCAACCCGTATTAAACAATTCAAGATCCGAACTCAACTAAGTTCAAACAGTCCAAAGAACGATCCAAATCTGATGATTCATCACGCATTCAAAACTGCTTCCCCAATCCAACCATTACGCAATGTTTGTTGCAAAATCCCAAAATCAAGGAAGCGCCCTTCCCCACACTTACCCACATACATAAAGCCAACACAAGTCTATAGACTATAGAGGGGGAAAAAGAAACACACCTAAGATGGGTGCCCATTGACCTCTTTGGTTATTTTTTTTTTTTTTAGTTTTTTTCTATCTCTCACCCTCAAAACTTGCTTATTTCCGTATATCATCCCTAATACTTCGATATACCATATATCACCCCAAAACAAATAACTTATCCAAAAAAATCACCCCCAATATATACAAGTTATCTAAAAGCACCCTCAAAATATCGTTATTATCCAAAAGTCACCTCCGTTAGATTCCAATGTCAAAATTTTTAACAAGAATTGGGTTAGTTTAACTAGGGCCTGTGGGTCGATGAAATAGAAATCACAATTAGCTTATTTCTCTTTTATTCTCCTTTCTTAAAGTATCATTTTCTTATTTCAAATTTACTTTATTCAATCCATAAGACGACCTAAAACCTATGATATCTTGGCAAAACAAATGCCGGAATTTACCTTTGCACCATTAATTTTGAAAGAAGGGCTATTTTCATTATTGAGAAGTATTTCATCCGAAAATCAGCTCAAGAGAGAAATTTGAATAACTCACCAATTTTAAGGATGATATATGGAATATAAAAGTTTTGGGGATGATATATAGAAAAAACCCAATTTATTTTAGACTATTATTACACAACAATTATATTTATGATTGATCCTTTTTTTTAGCGGTTGGATCCAACGCATAAAATTCCGCATGATTTATATTGATCTTGAGGGGAAAGTGGAAGTCTTATCATTACTGGTTTTTTGGCCTAGATTCCACTTATAAATCTAATGGCAAATTCAAAATGAAAATTGTAGATGCTAGATATAACTTTATACTACTTGGTGAAAGCTAGCTCAATGCAAGAACATATTTGAGTGCACCAATTGTTGAGAAGTTCATGTGCGAATAATAATTAATCACACACTTGGAATAAAAAAAAAAAGAAGGAAATTTTATATAGGAAGTTGTAACCAAAGTCTATAGAGGCTTATCTTCCCAAAATGTTCATGTTTTTTTTTCCCAACACACAAAAGCTAGAAATAGTCACGAATGATATCTTGTATTTTTATATTGAGAGAACAAGAAACAAAAAAGATAGCTGTCACGTTGGTGCTCTCTTGTTCGTGGAGAATCAAAGCACAAACAAACATATAAAGGTGATGTATATATTTTGTTTTTATCATGCAAGTGCTTGCCAAAAGAAATATTATAGTATGCATAAATTGAGGAGAGTGATTGAGAAGCTTGTTGCCTAGATTCCATCAAGTGTAGTTATCTTTAGACCATGATCTCACTATTTCCTATTATAAATATTATTATCACCATTATTTTAAATTATTAATCTCTCTTTCTTTCTATTTCTTCACTAATCATTGTTAATATTATTGATTGTCGTTCAAAGGTTGCAATCTCTTGCAATCTCTTGGATCGGTATATGCTGTGTATAGCGATTTCCTTTTCTTAACTGTATTGCATGATGGGTTGGTTGCAAATGGTTTAATATATAGATAAAGAGTTATCCTAGTTTTATTTAGATGAGTTTAAAATGAAATATTATATATAATTACGTAGAAAGCGACTTCACTTGTAAATAATTCACTAAAGAATGTATTAATCTTTTAAGGAGTATTGTTTTATATCAGTTGTTGCGTAGAATGATTTCTTATACTATCATTTATTTTGTGACAAATCAAATTGTAGAGCAAGCTAACTAAAAATATGAAATACTGGCAGTCAGTCATATAGATGGGAGTATTGGAAATTTGAAATTTGAATTTTTTTAAAAAATTGTTATGTATTTCAGTTATATAATACAAACAACAACACAACAAAAATAATAAAATTGTTGTAGCTTCATATTTAATCCAATCAAACAACACTTCATTATTCAATTCACCCATTTTTATCCTTTAAGGGATTAAGATTGTAATTAAATTAATTAGCTGCTATAGATCAATTATTGTACCTACCTTAGCTAAATGCGCTTTAACTTTAAACATTATAATTAGGACTAATATTGATTATTATTTCAAATCATTCAGTTATATAGTCAACTAGAAAAGGAGTGATGCCTGAAACTTGCCCCCACAATTAAAAAAATAAATATATAAAAATTGAAGGGAGACCAAAAATTAGGTCAAGTCTTAAAGCTAAAAAATAATAACATCGGTTCTTGTTACTTTATCTCAATTTTTCATATAAAGAGTTACAAAGTATATTGTAGTATAAGCTAGGAAAAGGGGGGAGTGTGCATCAAATCAAATAGGACGATGGAAGCTAAGGAGAAAACAGTAGAAAGAATATTAAAATTAGAATTCTAGTTCTAATTAATATAACGTCTCAAGGCATGTATGCGGAAGTTGTGGGGTCCATGACAAACAAAACTCACCGTTCCTTCATTGATGAAATGGACGTTGATGTAGAGAGATGATATATTTTCAAGAAAGCTATAGTTTAATCATAATGCGTGAATAATTTTGATGCAAACTTGCAAGTTGCGATTCGGATGATTGTTCTTGTGATTGATTCCAATGACTTTATATGCATTTGTACATGAGATGTAGACCCAGGATACAGTACATGATACCAAAGAGGTTGCTGGGGCTGCAGTGACCCTGCAGCCTTCCGGGCTGCAGTGTCCCCTCGCATTGCAGAAAAGCCTCAATGTAAGGGGACACGGCAGCCGGGATCCCTGCAGCCAAAACTAAATCATAGATGGATTGGTTAAATGTTTTAGAAGTACAATTTTCCTTAAATATGTAGAAGTATCCAGCTCTATTTGACAGCTTATCTATTGAATTAATTTTTTTTGGTCTAAGCAAGAAATTGTGTTCTTCAACTTCTTCCTCATATGAAAATCAGCTAAAACTTTTATCCTTTTTGAGAAATTGATCTGAATTGTTTAGAACCTTGTCATATAAATTTCTAGTAACAAGAAATTCATGCTTACTCCGGGGGTTTATTTCGTCGGTTATTATCTGACGGAATAAACCTTATTTAGACAAGGGCCGTACGGCCAAAGCCTTAATATTTTTGGTAATTTATTCCGTAGGCGTAAAACCGACGGAATAAGGTCGAACATCTAGTAAAGGTTAAGGGCCTGGGGTTTGAGATCATTTCTTTAGATCTCAAACCCTGGCCCCCCATTTCCCTGCTCCCTCCTCAGATAGCCGCCGCTACCTCCTCCCTTCATCTCGTTGTCATCGCTGACGCCTCCTCCTACTCCTCTCCTTGTCGTCGTTCCCCGCAATGCCTTGAAAGAGCTAGAAAACCGACATGGAAATAGTCCTAAAAGGCGATGAATAGGACTATACTGATATGCCCAAATTAAAATTTTTATCAACTACTTGCTAATAAGATATCACAATTGTAAGCTTAGACAAAAATAAACCAAAATAGATATAGATAAGCACACATACAATTGTGAAATATAGGCATATAACAGGAAATCAAGAATATAGCATCAAGCAAACAATGAGCATATAGAGCAATAAAGAGAACAAGTATGCAATTTCTATCTAATAATATAAAGCAAGAGTAAGAAATTGTAAACGCAAACACAAAGTCTTTTATAGTGGTTCGGCGTCTCGATAACGTCTTTGTCCCTAGTCCACTTTTTTTAGGCCTTCGATCCTATTCCCTTTACCTCCACGTCTCCGATGAGACAAACACATCACTCGACAAACGAGTGACTTTTCTTTAAAAGCCCTCCTCTCTTACAAAGCCACCAATAACGTTTAGGTTCTCACATAAAGAAAAGGAAAAATTTCTCTCTCAATTCCCCTACAAAGACACTCTTGCACTCAAGAGTTCTCACACAAAGGAAAAAGATGGATGCAATTAAGCACGCTACTCTCAATGGAATTTCTCTCAAGCTCATTTCTAATAGTCTTTAAGTATGGATAATCAAATGAAGCTCTTGATTGTGTATGAGAGTGATTGGGAAAACAAATGGAATACTCTTTTAAACTCTTACAAGAAATGAGATTTTTCTCCCATGATCACTTGGAAATATAGCAAATGAAATGCTTAAGTGATTAAAACTCAAAATAACCAAGGCAAAACACATATATAGGCCCCTTGAAAAATTAGTCGTTATTAATAGGGACAACCATTTTAGAACATCGACAGACGTCTGAAGGTATAAAAGACTGACGTATGAATTTATAAGAAAAAGTCTCAACGGCTATATTTTTTAAAGCACTTTAACATCAGACGTATGCCTATTAAAGCCTCAGACGTCTTTCGATAACTTTTAAAGAAACAATTAAAATCACAGATCGAAGGCAAACGTATGAAGTACAACATCCATACGTCTGAAGTTATAAAAATCATAATTTTCAAATCCACATCAGACGTCTGTACAAATGAACATCAGACATCTGTCTCTAATAAAAATAGGCCATATGAAAATACAGAGAAAATACAGACATCTGAATAACCATTAGGCAGACTTCTGAAGCACAAATTGCATGAAAACTGATATTTCAAACATTTATTTTTTTATAAAAACACAGAAAGAACCCAGATGTCTGAAGCACATGGGCCCAAACGTCCGAAGGGTAAAAACTAAAAAAACTTGTGTTTTAAGATGAAAATCGATTTTAAATTGAAAACCCCAATGTTCATACAATGTAAAACGTTTGTGCATTCAAGTGTGAGTGTTCAAGAGCTCTAATTGATATTACCCATATTCCAAAGAGTACTCACAAAGATTCCTATGTCGATATCACAATTTTTCGATTCTTGAATCTTCGACTCTTTGATCATGAGCTCTCAAAACTCCGCGCTATGCTTGTGCCACTCACGAGCATCTTGAAGTCGATCTTTTGATCGTCAAATGTAGACACGACTTCAACTCTTGGCGCTTCAATTTTGGACTTGGTTTCTTAGCTACTTTATAGCTAGATATTCCAATTCGAGAAGCTCTCGTCCTTCAAACTCGGACTTCGACTTCTTAGCTTCATGAACCTTGAATATGCAAATTGAGAAACACTTGTCAGTATTCTTTAACCTCCATTAGATATGTCGTTTAAAGCTCAATTTCCTCCATCCTCTGTTGTAAGCTTGTGCCATGAGATATTCTAAAATGCAATCTCAAAATGACCAAGCTCATCATATACAGTGTTATGAAATAAACAAGATAATAAACAAAATATATGAACATTCATTATTTGATATCGAAACTATGAATATGAATATCAATATCGATATATAAATCACAAGCAAAGTATGAGATATTGATAAACAATATATATATATATACATACATTTTATATGAAAACCAAGATAAAGATATATACATAAGTATTCATATTTTGAATATCAAAATAATGAACGAGAATAATATATCAATATCAAAGTATATAACACAAGTTAAGCATGGGATATTGATATATTTCTCGAGATACACATGTTATATGATATGCAGGCTAATAAATATGTGTATACACATTTGGTGTCGATAGGTAAACAAGATAAAGCATATGACACCAAACAACAATTCATGTATAGGCTATCATTAAAACAAAGCGAGAATGGATAATACTATCACATAAAAAACCATAAGCTAACATTCTCACCGTTTTTGATGATAGCAAAACATGAATAGGAAATAATATATCTATATCAAAGAAATCCAAATCTCGGATATTGATATACCAACACTCCTATTATTCTCCCCTTATTTGAAATAATAAAAAATGGTGTTTAACGAATTAGAACGTTTGAACTACCCCCCTAAATATATGCGTATAATTAAAGCAAATCAAACATTTGAATCACCACCCTAAATGTATGCATAGAAAACTAATAAGAGATGGATACGAGCAAAAGTAAAATGAAAATTTGAAAGTGTAGGGTGTTTTTCGTCACCACATTGAGATGGCAATACGCGCGCGCTTGTCAGGCGTACTACAGATTCCCCCTGCCTAGGGTAGGCCGGGGTCTAATGATTGTGGGGATCCGAATCTTCGGCAGTCGCGGACTAAGCTGTCGTTAATTACCCCACGCCTTTGTGGCGAGGGAACCTCCGATTGACGGGTTAAACTGGCCATGCGAACTCAATGTGCAGTGTACGTGTGTTGTGTTTTGGAGGGGGGTTTAAATATATCGGGAGCCACGCAGAGTTTTTACGGGGGTCCCGCTACCCAGATAGCGGGCTGGGGGTCAAGGGGGCTAGCAGCCCTCTTGCGTGGTGCGGGGCAGAGCCCTTTAGAAATTTTTTTTTAACAGGGACAGTGTCGTGGAGTATGTGTATGTGTACATATGTATATATATACATGTATATATAAATAAAGGGGGGAAAAGACATCCAAAGGATGCGTGGGGCCAGCGCCTAGGCGCTTGAGCGCAAGCGCGCCACGTGTCGGCACGTGGGCGCTTTGCGCTCGAGCGCAGAGTGCTGGAGCCACTAGTAAAATAAGGGGTTGCCCCTACGGATATTGACATCCGTTGGGGCAATTTAATTTTGGCCCTACGGATTAATCCGTAGGGCTAAAAGGTTGCCCCTACGGGCATAGACGTCCACGAATAAAAATATTAATTCTTAATTTGGTGTTTGCCCCTACGGAGCCGCAAACAAAGGACCTACGGGTATATCCGTAGGGGCAAGTAAATATCGATTTAACAAAATCCCAGATCGATCATCTACGCTCGCTCACTTTCTCTCTCTCTCGATCGCGCGCGAAAAAATTCCCCAATTCGCCACGCCGTCGTCGCCAACGTCGTTCTCCTCGTCGCCACCGCCGGTTTCGTCGCCACCTCAGCTCTCGTCGCCACCGCGGTTCAGGTCGTCGCCCCAGCCCCAGCGCAGCAGCGGTTCAGGTGAGTAAATCTTTGGATTACTTCGGGCTTAGGGTTCAGGTGAGGTAAATTAAAGATTTTTGGGATTATTTTGGGCTTAGGGTTCATGGCGCGCGAGTTGGGGTTGGGAAGGGGTCGCGGTCGCGGTCGGGGTCGGGGTCGGCGTAGGGTTAGGGTTGGTGTTCGGCTGCTGTGGGGTGGGGCTGGGGTTAGGGTTTGCCTTAGGGTTGGTGTTGGGGTTTAGCTGGCCGCACTGGGTTTAGAGTTAGGTTGGGGCTGGGCCGGGGTGGGGCTGGGCTGGAGTGGGGCTGGGGCTGGGGGCGGGGGTTGGGGCTGGGTTGGGGTTAAGTGGTGGGGAGTTGGAAAATTATTCTAGTATGTATCCTTACACTCTAGTTAGTATAGCAAGATGCCCAGATGTGTTCTTGTGTACTGCTGTGTAAACCATTCTTTCACCAACTAATTCGTAGCAAAACTGGCTTTGGTGTTGTCAATTGATGTAGCCTTGAAAACTGGCTTTGGTGCTGGCTTTGGTGTTGTCAATTGATGTAGCCTTGAAAACATTGTTATATCATCCGATCACATTTATTTCTTATAGATGTTGTTTGGATATTGGATGCATTGTTCATATTTGATATGTAAAAATAAAAAAATAAAAAATTGTAGTCAGATTCATATTGAAAATGGATGTTAAGTGTTCTTTGGGCTCATATCGAATATGTTGGATGATTAGTGTCCTTGGGCACATGGATTCTCAAAGTCTTAAGGTTGATTCATGAATTTATGTGTCTTTTTTGTTTGTTTTGTACCAAATGAAAATGAAAGATGATGGTTTACGAGTTTCTTATTCTTTTGTTTGGTTGTGCCCAAATTGTGGACATGGATTTTTTTGCAAATCCTTACTTTTTTCAACGGAATGGAAAGGGCTCCAAATATCCTAGTTGCATCAATCAATCCTAAAATCAAGTTTGCAAACCAAATACAAAACTGGCAAGTTTTTATGGATTTGATATTCCAAAAATCCAACTCCAATCCAAATCCACTGAGGGATTGTTTGTTTCATGGAATTAGAGCGTAAGTATGGAGGGGACAATTACTGTAGTAACACCAATGTCATGTTTTTTCTTGTGGTGTTTTTCTTGTTCCTTCAGTGTGAAGTTTATGTTTGTTTCCTTGACATGAAACCATGACTTGAGTGCATTTACATCATCACACATCATCTTTTGAGGAAATGGAGAATGCTCTCCTTCAAATTTTTAGTTTGGACGAGTATTGTTGCCGAAGGCTAGTGATTTGGTACTAAATGCTGTTGAATTGCTTGAATTATTAAGCAACTTGGGGTTAGGGTTAGGTGGATTGATGACAACAAAATACCATAATTTATAACTATATTACTCATATAATGTGTATGTCATGTGAAAGCTAGATGAAGGTCGAGGCAAGCACAACAAATTTGTTGGATGGGACAATATCAATAGGAGCTCAATGCTATTTGGAAAAATAATAATTCAAAAACATAGTGGAGTTTCCGATTGGTGGCATGGACTAGTTTGATGTATGTTGTTGGTTTGATTTATGAAAAAATAGGGAGACAACATGCATGTATGCATATAGGTAACATCTGCCAATATGCCATATCCAGACCGCAATCTATTTTTGCCTATTGGCTAATATGAAAATATCGGCCCGCGTATATGACATAATCAAAGTTGTTAAATCTTGATACGGTTTGTGTTTCGTTTTTTTATTTATCAGTTCTATCAATGTTGCGTATAACGCTTTATGATATCAGTATCCTACATTTGTAGTTTTAATTGTTGATTGTTATAGATGAATACCATTGCAATAATAGTTTTTGGTTGATGAATGCTATTGCAATGTAGGATGATCAGTTCTATCAATCTTGATCTCAATGGTTTAAAATCATGTTACACATACAACACGAATGCACAACAAACGCATAATTAGATAGCGACTCGAGATATTCAGGTTAAAACCAATATATGATACTCGATGATAATATGAAACCTTCATATTCCCATCGATACTCATATATGAAACTAAAAGCGCCACTTTGTCCCTACGGTGCCCGACATTTTAATTTAAAAATATTAAATCTTAATTTATTGTTTGGCCCTACGGAGCCGCAAACCAATAACCTACGGTTATGTCCGTAGGGGCATCTAAATGGGAATTTAATAAAAAAAAAGGCACAGAAATGCCCTACGCCTCGATCTCTTTCCCTCTCGTTCCCAAAATTTTCTCTCGTTCCCGCGTCTCCAATTTTCTCTTCGTCGCCACACCGCGCTCTCCGTTCTCAGCCCGCCACCGCCTTCCGTTCTTGGCCCACCACCGCCCTCGTTCTTCCTAGTTTGCTATATTTTTTTATATATAGTAGATGGTGATACTTCTTTAAGTAAAAACAACCCTACACTTAAGCGAAATCATAAATCGAAACACACATATATAAGAAAGAAACTCATACATGGGTATCCTCAAATCTAACTTTCATTGAATTTGCACGCGCACTTAAAATAACAACCTTTATACTAAAAAATTATGTATGCCATTACTTAGTAGTTTATGGTTTTTAGACGCAAAAGCCATTTGAGAAATACTTTTCCAACCCACTATTAATCCATATTCTCAATATAGTCATTGAATTTGCACACGCACATAATAAGAAGGAGAAGACAATAATGTGGCAGAAGAAGAAGGAGAAGACAGTAATGTGGCAGAAGAAGAAAAAAATGACATTCCTCGTTCTCTGTTTCAGCATCAATCTTCTGATATGAACTAATGATGGCTTTCACATAGGCTTTTCCCTTTAGAGACTTATTAGTGTCCAATGGAAAGCATACATCAGATTTGTGCAGGTCAGGTTCTTCTATGACTTTCAAGAGTCTTAACTGATTCCGTAAATTACACTCTAGTTGGGTGGTACTTTTACCACTTCTCACTGCAGGTGCGCTCTCTAATATCCATTTTGAATGTAATATTATCGATATTCAAAATGGATATTAGAGAGCGCACCTGCAGTGAGAAGTGGTAAAAGTATCACCCAACTAGGGTGTAATTTACAGAATCAGTTGAGACTCTCAAAAGTCATAGAAGAACCCGACCTGCACAAATCTGATGTATGCTTTCCATTGGACACTAAGAAGTCTCTAAAGGGAAAAGCCTATGTGAAAGCCATCATTAGTTCATATCAGAAGATTGATGCTGAAACAGAGAACGAGGAATGCCATTTTTTTCTTCTTCCGCCACATTACTGTCTTCTCCTTCTGCCACATTACTGTCTTCTCCTTCTTATTATGTGCGTGTGCAAATTCAATGACTATATTGAGAATATGGATTAATAGTGGATAGGAAAAGTATTTCTATCTTGGAAGACTATAAGCGAGCATTTAAATCTTGATAGCTTTTGACTTCAACATATATTTTTCTCAAGTACCATGAAATATACTTGCTCCGTATAAACCGTTTTCAGGAAGATGGATAAATAATGACAAATTATCCATTGTGGCTCACTAGGTTAGCATTTTCTCTTCTATTAACCATCTTATTAATCTGCTTGGTAAATTTATTCGGAACCGGCTGCGAATCATTAAAAGACATGCATAAGAAAGAAAGCTAAAATACAGATATATAACATACCGATACATCGAAACTTCATAGTTGCGATGGCAATCCAGAGATATTTATTTCTACACACGTGGTGCGCGTGCGAATGCGTAAGGCATCATGGACAAATATTTCAGAACATGGAAAGTATTATTCGTATAAAGTAATTAAAACTTTTAAACACCTCGGGTAGATATTTTCTTAGTTGATGCAATCATATCATGAGGACTAAATTTAAGCTATTATACATATGCATATGTATCTTTCTAACCTAATATATCTCACACACAGAGAGAGAGAGAGAGAGAGAACACCAGTTTGGTAGAGAAATCAGCTAGCAGGATCCTGAAGAAATGGAGTCCATAGCATTGCTCATCATCATCATCCGTGATCCCTTTGAAAAAATATTATCAAAGGGATCATGGATGATGATGATGAGCAATACTATGGACTCCATTTCTTCAGGATCCTGCTACCTGATTTCTCTACCTACCTGGTGTTCTCTCTGTGTGTGTGTGTGTGTGTGTGTGTGTGTGTGATATATTAGGTTAGAAAGATACATATGCATATGTATAATAGCTTAAATTTAGTCCTCATGATATGATTGCATCAACTAAGAAAATATCTACCCAAGGTGTTTAAAAGTTTTAATTACTTTATACGAATAATACTTTCTATGTTCTGAAATATTTGTCCATGATGCCTGACGCATTCGCACGCGCACCATGTGTGTAGAAATAAATATCTCTGGATTGTCATCGCAACTATGAAGTTTCGATGTATCGGTATGCTATATATCTGTATTTTAGCTTTCTTTCTTATGCAAGTCTTTTAATGATTCGCAGCCGGTTCCGAATAAATTTACCAAGCAGATTAGTAAGATGGTCAATAGAAGAGAAAATGCTAACCTAGTGAGCCATAATGGATAATTTGTCATTATTAATCCATCTTCCTGAAAACGGTTTATACGGAGGAAGTATTTTTCATGGTACTTGAGAAAAATATATGTTGAAGTCAAAAGCTATCAAGATTTAAATGCTCGCTTATAGTCTTCCAAGATATTTTATATTCCAAGACAAGGTGACAATAAGTGCATGCTTTTGCATGATTTGGTATGTAGATTCAAGGTTATGCATGGCTACGACCCTTTCTTATGGTTTCTTATCATAATTTTCTGCACACTTATAGTTTATAGATGCAGTTAGATCATATCTCTATAAGGGAAAACTTAAAATAACAACCTTTATACTAAAAAAATTATGTATGCCATTACTTAGTGGTTTATGGTTTTAAGACGCAAAAGCCATTTGAGAAATACTTTTCCTACCCACTATTAATCCATATTCTCAATATAGTCATTGAATTTGCACGCGCACATAATAAGAAGGAGAAGACAGTAATGTGGCAGAAGGAGAAGACAGTAATGTGGCAGAAGAAGAAAAAAATGACATTCCTCGTTCTCTGTTTCAGCATCAATCTTCTGATATGAACTATTGATGGATTTCACATAGGCTTTTCCCTTTAGAGACTTCTTAGTGTCCAATGGAAAGCATACATCAAATTTGTGCAGGTCAGGTTCTTCTATGACTTTCAAGAGTCTCAACTGATTCTGTAAATTACACCCTAGTTGGGTGATACTTTTACCACTTCTCACTGCAGGTGCGCTCTCTAATATCCATTTTGAATGTAATATTATAGATATCCATGCCTGTTTATGTCAAAATTACTTATATTGTCAATGTTTGATTGTCTAGTTGTTGGTGATGCGTCCATATCAGGGACAGAGGCCACTCCCGTTCCTCCAGGTATATTTATATATTATATAGGGCATGTATATTGATTTAGAATGCTATATCATAAATATACACACATTCCTTTTGCTCTTAGTCGTCCAACTCATTATCATGGGCTGCTTGATGAGATTAGATTTGCGCCTGATGATCTACAAGAGCTTGTTCACTCCCTGTCATATGTGTAAGCAGCGCTATATGCGAGTTTACCTTGTTAGTATGTATGTACTGAAATTAATTAATATTATTCAAATTTTGATACATGCAGATACCAGAGGAGCACATCTTCTATCTCTGTAGGTAAGGCTTTGAATTTGTTGATTTTGGTATTTCTTGTCAATTTTATAGACCAGTATGTGCTAAATATAATGTTCTGACAGTTGCTAGGGGGAAGGCAACATTCGAGGCTGCTGACCCCAGTCCTGGACGCCGCACACGGACGGCACCACGGAGGTTGGGAGAGAGGCCGAGGGCTGGGCTCTAGCAGGGCCCATATGAGGTTGGACTCCACCCCGGTGGTTACTTCCTCCGTCTCCAGTGAGCGACGTATCCAGCAGGAACTGGAGAGCTTGAAGGCCACCGTTCAGGAGTTGAATGAGATGCTGGTATGTATACTACTTAATAGTAAAATATAATGTCATATTATAGATATCAACATATCCAATATCAGTACATAGCCTGAGCTTATTTGGTTGTAGACTTATGTTTTATTAATCATACATGTACATATCTAATTAAAATAAACTACAGTTTTCCAAACTAGATATCCAAATGGGGTTTCGAAATAACTCGATAATGATAAGAATTCGAATGTGGGTGTAGGAGCGGGTGGTTAAGCAGGCCCAGGCCTCGGGGATCGATTTTACCGGACAGAACGATCCGAGGCTGCTGACCCCAGTTCTGGATGCCGCACACGGAGGGCACCACGGAGGTTGGGAGAGGCCGGGGATTGGGCCCTAGCAGGGCCCATATGAGGTTGGACTCCACCCCGGTGGTTACTTCCTCCGTCTCCAGTGACCGGCATGTCCATCATGAACTGGATAGCTTGAGGGCCAGCGTTCAGGAGTTGAAGGAGATGCTGGTATGTATACTACTTTATAGTAAAATATCATTTCATATTATATACATATCAACATATCCATAATTAGTACGTAGCTTGAGCTTATTTGGTTTTAGACTTAAGTTTGATTAATCATACATACATATGTAATTGAAATAAACAACGCTTTTCCAAACTAGATATCCAAACAGGGTTTCGAAATAACTTAATAATGATACGAATTCGAATAATAAACAGTTCTTACACGCTTCTTACACACGTTATATCCAGACGCGACAGGGTAGATCGGCCGAGCCTCCACACGCATCTCCTTCGGCTGCGGCCCCGCAAGCCACTACATCGGCTGCGGTTCCGCAGACAGCTCCTGTAGCTCCACCGCCCACTCAGACTCCCGCAGCCGCGGCTCCGCAAGCGACTACCTCGACGGCGGCTACGCAGACCACAACGCCGGTTCCACATGCCGCTCAGACTCCCGCTCGCGACGAATTGCAGAGTTTATTGACCGAGGAGCAGGCGCGCGTTATTCTATCGTTATTCAGAGGTGGAGCTGGACCGAGCTAGGGTAGATTTTTGGTTCTTTTTTTTTGAAACATGTATTTATTTATATCATACACATTGTACTACATTTTGAAACGATATTGATATTGGTTTGTATTTATATCATATTCAGTTTTTGTGTTTCTTTTGTATATTATATATATGCGTGAGATGTGATTATGAATACTGCAATATATGATTTGATTGATGTATATATTATTGTGCACAGGTCGGGAAAAAATCAAGCAGCCCATTTTTTTAAAAAAAATTACAGACAATATATAACTACGGATTAATCCATAGTTACTCATGTTACCCCTACGGATATGTCCGTAGGGGATAAATATCAGCAATAACTGATATTTCCCCCAGATCTCAGTGCTAGGGGGTTGGGAAAGCCCCTACGGCTATATCCGTAGGGGCTACTGACTCTCCCCTACGGCGTTATCCGTAGGGGCAAAATATCAGGAATCCTGAATTTGTGCCCCTACGGATAAGTACCTACGCATATATCCGTAGGGGGTAGTACAGGCCCCTACGGATTTACCCGTAGGGCCAAGTAATTTATTAAAATAAACCGTAAATAATATAAAATCTTATACCCTACGGCGTAATCCGTAGGGGAAAATGGACCTATATACATATCCGTAGGGGCAAGAATTTAACCGTAGGGGCAAGTTCAGGGCCTCAACTTGCACCTGCGGCCTTTGCACCTACGGGGTATTTTTTCGCCCCTACGTATATAGCCGTAGGGGCAGTGGGTTGCCCCTACGGATTTATCCGTAGGGGCAACCCTTCTTTGTAGTAGTGAGCGCAACACGCCACGTGTCGGCACGTGGGCGCTTTGGGCTCGGACGCGGAGCGCTTGAGCGTAAGCGCGCCACGTGTTGGTACGTGGGCGCTTTGCGCTCGAACGCCGAGCGCTGGAGCGCAAGCGCGCCACGTGTCGGCACGTGGGTGCTTTGCGCTCGAGCGCCAGCGCACCGGCGAGGAACATGGGGCTTTTAGCCCCGGATATTCTCTGAAGAGAAAATAGGGTGGAGTTAAACTCCTAAGATGCTTTGGGTTAAGGAAATGGGTTCTTCTTCTGCCTTTGCTGGCCGGATCTTGGAGATGAAGAGATGTGAGATTTAAAAAAATATTTTCTTTTTGAGATCTGATGGCAGATCTGAGTTCCCCTTAGTGGGTTTTATGGTGGAAAACTATTTAGTTTTGAGAAAGGAAGAGTAAAACTCTTGATTTAATTCAAAAGAAAGAAAAAGGTTTTGGAACCTTGAAGAAGGAGGAAAGATCTCAGATCTAAAACTTTTTTTTGGAGAGAGAAAAGTTGTTGAGATATTTCATTATTTTTGCCTTTATAGGCTATACACTTCACACATAGCCCCTTGGGCTTCACAAAATGGCATTTTGCCTATCCCATGGCTCATGTGCCATTTCTTTTTGCACATAAGCCATGGGCTTTACAAAAATTTGGCTTTATGCCTATTTTTCTTACATTTATCCATAAAATAAAATAAAAGAAATGCAACAAAATTATTTATTACAAAATTTTTATCTTGGCATGGGAGGAGGCCGGCCGCTTCATGTTCTGGCTCGACCCGGGCATGGGCCCACTGGATCTGGGCTTGGGCCCACTTGGCTTGGGGTTGACTTTGATTTTGACTTGGTCAACCGGGGTGTAAATTTTTACCCCAATAAATTGCCCCCCTTCAATAAATGCACACCACATATGTGGGTCGTGTGCATGAAATTGATGGATCTTCTTTCACGTGGAGGCGACTTGATTTGGTTCCCGCTTTTTGGGAAGCTGGCACTGCCCTTTTTACGACATGGACGGTCGTTGCTTGACATGTCTCCGAGACGGAGTGTCCATGATAGACGTTTTCCCTGGCCCGGAGTGATCTGGTTCCCGCTTTGTAGGAATCCTGCGCTGCCCTTTTTGCGACTTGGACGGTTGATGCTGCCATTTTAGCGACGTGGACGGTCGGTGCTGCCCTTTTTGCGACTTGGACGGTTGGTGCTGCCATTTTAGCGACTTGGACGGCCGGTACTGCCCTTTTTGCGACTTGGACGGTCGGTCCTTCCATTTTAACGACTTGGACGGTCGGTTCTGCCCTTTTTGCGACGTGGACGATCGGTGCTGCCATTTTAGCGACGTGGACGGTCGATGCTGCCCTTTTTACGACTTGGACGGTCGATGCTGCCATTTTAGCGACTTGGACGGTCGGTTCTGCCCTTTTTGTGACATGGACGGTCGGTGCTGCCATTTTAGCGACGTGGACGGTCGATGCTGCCCTTTTTGTGACTTGGACGGTCGATGCTGCCATTTTAGCGACGTGGACGGTCGGTTCTGCCATTTTAGCGACGTGGACGGTCGGTTCTGCCCTTTTTGCGACTTGGACGGTCGATGCTGCCCTTTTTGCGACGTGGACGGTCGGTTCTGCCCTTTTTGCGACATGGACGGTCGGTGCTGCCATTTTAGTGACGTGGACGGTCGATGCTGCCCTTTTTACGACTTGGACGGTCGATGCTGCCATTTTAGCGACGTGGACGGTCGGTTCTGCCATTTTAGCGACGTGGACGGTCGGTTCTGCCATTTTAGCGACGTGGACGGTCGGTTCTGCCCTTTTTGCGACTTGGACGGTCGATGCTGCCATTTTAGCGACGTGGACGGTCAGTTCTGCCCTTTTTGCGACTTGGACGGTCGATGCTGCCCTTTTTGCGATGTGGACGGTCGGTTCTGCCATTTTAGCGACGTAGACGGTCGATGCTGCCCTTTTTTCGACGTGGACGGTCGATGCTGCCCTTTTAGCGACGTGGACCGTCGATTCTGGATTTGACTTGCCCCGCTTCTTGCGGCGTTAGGGATGAAGTTGACCTGTTTCCGAGGTGGAATTTGGTTCTGCCAGGGAGGTCATTGGTTGTTTTGCCGACCTGATGTGATTTGGGTTGACATCGGTATCGCTACGCTGGAATATGGTACCAGGAGCGAATCATCATTTGTCATGACAGGGTTTGGGAATTGGTTTTTGTTTGGCATCTGCATTGCTGCACTGGAATAATGCCAGGAGCAACTCATCATTTGCCCCGAGAGGATTTGGGAATTGATGGCTTAGGAGGCAGGTTTAGATCCCTATCACCAAAGACTTTTCAATTTTATGGGCCGCAAGGGTCCCATAAAAGCATTTTCTCTCTACAAGTCGAAAGGATCTCGTAGGTGTATTTTCTCCTTAAGAGTCGTGGGGACTCCTAAGTGTGTTGCTCCTTTGTGAGTTGTGGGGATCTCACGCGGGAATTTTCTCCTCACAAAGTTGAGAGGACTTTGCGAGTGCATTTCATTTCATTTCTTTTTTACGAGTTTGCGCCCTTTCGGATTTTCACAAACTCGCCGGCAGTCCCGCTGTTTTTACTCATGGAGCCCTTTCGGGTTTTCATCCATGCCCATTTTTCTTGTGGACATACCGTTCTCTTTTTTTTTCTTCTCCTTCTTCTTTTTCTCTTTTTTTTTGGAGAGATCGAGATTGTTTTACGCCCGTGGATTGTATACGGTTTTGCAGGATGTATGATCCAGACCGTAGGGCCGGAAAAATTTCAGGGCTTTGTTGGCGTCTGCATCGCTGCATTGGAATGTGGTACCAGGAGCGACTCATCATTCGCCGTTGGGGTATGGGATTCGGAATTTGGTTGACGTCTGCATCGCTACACTGGAATATGGTACCAGGAGCGACTCATCATTCGCTACTTTGGGGTTGGGGAGCGATAGCTTAGGAGACAGGTTTAGATCCCTGTCACCTAAGACTTTTCAATTTTATGGGCCGTGAGGGTCCCATAAAAGCATTTTCTCCCTACGAGTCGTAAGGATCCCGCAGGTGTATTTTCTCCTTAGGAGTCGTGAGGACTCCTAAGTGTGTTTTTCATTTATGAGTCGTAAGGATCCCATAAAGGTTTGTTCTCCTCATGTATCATGAGGACATATGAGTGGGTCTTCTCAATGGAGTATAATTCCAAAGGCGGAGACCAGCCGCGTAACTGGTAATTGTGGTGGGGCATGGGTATGACGAGAATTATTTGAGCCCGTGGATTGTATACGGTAGTCAATTTGGGGACTAACCGTAGGGCTGGGAGAATTTTGAGAAATTAGATTTTGGTTGGCGTCTGCATCGCTGCACTGGAATGTGGTACCGGGAGCGACTCATTATTCGCCGTTTGGGGACTTGGAATTTGGATCTTGTTTGGCATCAGCATTGCTGCACTGGAATAATGCCAGGAGCAACTCATCATTTGCCTTGGGAGGACTTGGGATTTAGGTTTTTGGTCGGCATCAGCACCGCTAACACTGAAGCGAAATGGCAGGAGCAACTCATCATTTGCCGTTGCACGTTGGGGAACGATGGCTTAGAAGACAGGTTTGGGTCCCTATCACCTAAGGCTTTTCAATTTTATGGACCGTGAGGGTCCCATAAAAGCATTTTCTCCCTACGAGTCGTAAGAATCCCGCAGGTGTATTTTCTCCTTAGGAATCGTGAGGATTCCTAAGTGTGTTGCTCCTTTATGAGTCGTAAGGATCTCACGCAGGGGTTTTCTCCTCATAAGGTCGAGAGGACTTTGCGATTTTATTTCATCTCTTTTCACGAGTTTGCGCCCTTTCGGGTTTTCACAGACTCGCCGGTAGTCCTGCTGTTTTTACTCACGGAGCCCTTTCAGGTTTTCATCCGTGCCAGTCCTGCTGTTTAATAAAGGTTAAGTTTGGTTGTATTCCTAGTTGGAATCAACGATATCAAAATAAACATGAATATACACATAATAAACATCACTGAATCTCATATGGAAAAGACTATAATACTGATCAACAGATCTCAACTGTACATATATATACCATCTCTCATTTCTAAGTCAAAAATACAGTCTTATGGAGTCTTTCTAGATACTAAATACATAACCCAAAAGGAAGGTTACTACACATGTAACCTACCGATCAAAAGATGGAATACAACTGCAAAAGTGATCCTGCCTCGCAGCTACCCGTCCACTCTATCCCTGCAAGGAACTGTGGCACAACGGGGATGAGTTGCCAACTCAGTGAATACGACTAACATATAACGGTGAATAAAGTAAATATGACAATCATGCTACTGAATGTGAATCAATATGGTATATGGTTATATGTGAAATTCAACAGTAAATCTCATTATACTTCGAAAATCACAACTCAAGTAAATCATTTCCCGGTGTCCATCAACGACACAAAACTTTCATTTCTTATAGGCATCATTCCCCGAATGATCCTATACCCATAATATCGGTCGCTATCCTCCAGATACACGCCGTATTTCTATAACCAACTCCGGTATCGAGTAACCTCGCTAGGCTCCCCCGTCTCAATACGGCTATCCTGCCCCTCGGTCTCGACCGGGTCCACTATGTATCCAACTGTATATCTCCCCCACTCAGTATGGATAACGTAAATCCGCGACCGTATATCTCCCCCACTCGGTCCGGAATAAAACCAAAACAGAAATCATCTCATGGTGGACATGACACATCAATCATAAAAACACTGGATTTATGCAATAGTATTCAAATTCAAAACCACAAATTCTCAATTCTGCATTTATCTCATATATAACACCAAAATACGTATAAGGTAACAAGATGTCAAAGATGCAATCTACCACTACATTAGATAGGTGAAATACGCTATAATTCATTTTAACAAGTATGATATTTAAGTGTATGTGACATGGCAATATCGACGAGGTGTGTGTAGCATATAAATGTGCACGCGGCATGACTCGTCGATAATTTGTGAAGTGTTCTAACAACTAAGCAACTTACAAGTATTTTAATGAATGAAATTCTAACATTTAAGCATAACGATATAACATCAAGTCAAGTAAAACCACGGGCGAAACACGCCATCTTTACAAAATTCCCCGGTAGATGT
This sequence comes from Agapanthus africanus, assembly GCA_030015575.1. Taxonomy (NCBI): domain Eukaryota; kingdom Viridiplantae; phylum Streptophyta; class Magnoliopsida; order Asparagales; family Amaryllidaceae; genus Agapanthus; species Agapanthus africanus. Next base: position 353,946,783 of record JASDDO010000016.1, on the reverse strand, counting down.
TTAGTCTACTCACCGGAAGTCGAATCTACTCCGGAATCGCTAATCCTTTCCCTTTCCTCGCGGCTTCCGTATTTCTCGTATCTGTGTCTAAATATGCAAAGTTACGTGTCTAAGTAAAATGACTATTCCGATATAACGGAAATAGAAACACGTTATCCTACTTACTAGTTATCTACTATTTGATTATATCAAGTTATTAAACACTTAGTCTTGCTGGATTTTAGCCTAAATCTGTACAGTTTCAGAAATTAAAACGCGACGTAGTTTCGTCGTGTCGTATTTAGCGTTTTACGATACCTTTTCCGATATATCTTCCCAGATTTTAATTACAGTGAAACTAATTTAATTCAACAGTACCCAATTACCCTAAATTGCATACTGTAAACTACCCAAAAACCCAAACCCACAAAGCTCCTCTCATGGCCGGCGACGCCGGCCAAAACCCTTCTGTCGCCGGCCCAAAACCGGCGCCCTGCCTCCGTCTTCTTGTGGTGTATTCTAATTAATTCCTACATCATTTTGTCCCTGTTTAATTTATTTAATTATGTTCCAGATTAAAGCAGATTTCAACAGACTATAAATTTTAACTAAATACTATTTTATGTGACCAAGCTAAACTAAATTTAACTAATCTACAGAACTTAATCTCTACTAAGTTTAAGAAGTTTACCCTCCTATTAGTTGTAGGAATGACCCTCCAAGATTAAACAACCCCTCCTAGCTTGATGATGAACCATCTCCAAGAACAAGCTCCATCTTCTTCTCCTTCCTCTTGTTCTTCTCTTTCCCTCTTTATTTTTCCTTTTTCTTTAATTCATTTCAGTTTGATTCTGTGTTTTTAAACTGAAATTGAGCTATATATGTGAATGAGAGAAGAGATAAGGGAAGGTGGAGGTGTCTTGAGCTTGAGTGTGCATGATTCATGCAAGAAGGAGGTGGAAAGAATTTGGAATCATGCAAGCATGAGGTGTTTAAGCATTATCTTCACATTTCCCCCTTTTAATCCCATTTAAATTCTGAACCAATTTGAATTTCCACTCACTTTCACTTACATCCACCACAATTTCATAATTTCATAAAACCTAAACTTTACAATTTAACCCCTCATAACTTACTTATTATAAAACACCTATTTTGTTAAAATGAAGCTAAAATTATCATTAAAACCCTTATAACTTATTTATATTACATTCAAAAATTCTAATTTAATTTGTATTACATATAACTTATGAAGATTGACATATTTGATTTTAACCATTTTATGATTTATTACCTTATTCTTAATTTAATTACATTTATTTATTTCTAGCATTTTCCTAATTGTTACAATATTCCCCCCTTAAGAAAATTCGGTCCCCGAATTTAAAATAATTACTAGACATACCTATGAAAAGATGTGGAAATTTCTTCCGCATTGCGTCCTCCGTCTCCCAAGTAATCTCCTCGCGATCCTTTCCTTGCCAGAGAACCTTTACAGATGGCAGTATCCTTGATCGTAGTTGCTTTGCCTGCCTGTCCAGAATAGCGACTGGCTGCACTGTGAAGGATAGATCTGGCTCAAGCTGTAGAGTCTGATGCTGGATCGCATGAGATGGATCGTGAAGATATCTGCGAAGCATCGAAACGTGGAACACTGGATGTACGTCGGGAAAACCAGGTGGAAGTGCTAACCGATAAGCCACAGCGCCCACTCTCTCTAAAATCTCGTAAGGTCCAACATATCTGGGGCTGAGCTTCCCTTTCTTCCCGAAGCGCATCACACCTTTCATTGGAGATACTCGAAGGAACACATGATCTCCCACATCAAACTCGAGTTTGCGTCGTCTTCGATCTGCGTATGACTTCTGTCTGCTTTGAGCCGCTTTCATTCTATCTCGTATCAATTGGATCTTCTCTGTAGTTTCCTGTACTATCTGCGGTCCCAATATACAACTCTCACTAAGTTCTGTCCAGCAAACAGGTGATCTACATTTCCTTCCATACAAGGCTTCAAAGGGTGCCATCTGGATCGTCTCTTGAAAACTGTTGTTATATGAGAATTCTACCAAAGGTAGGTGACGATCCCAACTACCACCGAAATCTAGGCTACAAGCCCGAAGCATATCCTCTAGTATCTGAATGGTCCGCTCCGACTGACCGTCTGTCTGTGGGTGGAAAGCTGTACTGAAACTCAGTCGTGTACCAAGAGCGTCCTGAAGTTTCTGCCATAGCCTGCTCGTGAACTGGGTACCTCGATCTGATACTATGCATGTCGGCACTCCATGTAGACGTACAATCTCATCGATATAAACCTGTGCATACTGAGCAAATCCATATGTCGTCTTCACTGGAAGAAAATGAGCGGCCTTCGTCAGCCTGTCTACTATCACCCAAATGGAATTGTACCCTCTGCTAGTCCTGGGTAGACCCACCATAAAATCCATGGAAATCTGTTCCCATTTCCACTCTGGAATGGGTAAGGGTTGCAGCTCCCCGGCTGGCCTCTGGTGTTCTGCTTTGACTTGCTGACAAGTCAAGCATCGAGAAACAAAATCCGTAACATCTCTCTTCATTCCTTCCCACCAATAATTATCCTTCAAATCACGATACATTTTGGTGGAACCAGGATGAATACTATATACTGATCGGTGGGCATCCTCCAAAATCTCACGCCTCAATCCGTCAGAATCTGGCACACAGAGACGAGTCCTAAAACGTAATACTCCATGATCATCAATCACGAACTCCGTCTCCTTGCCCTGCCTAACATGATCCATAATCTCCATCATGCGAGTATCTGTAGGCTGCGCATCTCGAATACGATCCAATAGCTGAGGTCTGGTGCGAACATGTGCTAGCTGACCTCCTGCCGACGTAAACTCAAACTGTATACGACTATCACATAAGATCTGCCAGTCTGTAGAAGACTGTCTCTGCAAAATGCTCAAATGAGATAAATTACCTCCAGGCCTCCGACTCAAGGCATCTGCTACAACATTTGCTTTTCCTGGATGGTACAAAATCTCACAGTCGAAATCTTTCACCAGTTCCATCCATCTACGCTGCCTGAGGTTCAGATCCTTCTGTTGAAAGATATACTTTAAGCTTTTATGATCTGTGAAGATTTGACACGTTTCTCCATACAAGTAATGTCTCCAAATCTTCAATGCGAATACCACAGCAGCCATCTCTAGATCATGAGTGGGGTAGTTTTGTTCATGCCTCTTCAACTGTCGAGAAGCATATGCTATAACTCTGCCGTGTTGCATCAACACACAGCCTAAGCCCACTCTAGAAGCATCGCAATACACGACGAAACCCCCTGACCCGGAAGGTAAAGATAATACAGGTGCAGTCGTCAAACGTGTCTTCAACTGTTGGAAACTCTGCTCACATGCATCTGTCCACTGAAAAGGAACTTTCTTCCTAGTCAATCCTGTCAAAGGTGCCGCTATCCGTGAGAAATCCTGTACGAAGCGTCTGTAATAACCTGCCAGACCTAAGAAACTCCGAACCTCCGTAACTGACATAGGCCTGGGCCAGTGTTGTACTGCTTCAATCTTCTTTGGGTCTACGCATATACCTTCTCTCGTAACTATGTGACCCAAGAACTCCATACTATCGAGCCAAAAAGCACACTTAGAAAATTTTGCATACAGCTGATGCTCCTTCAAGGTCTGCAACGTGATACGTAAATGCTGCTCGTGCTCCGTCTGACTCCGAGAATATACAAGAATATCATCTATGAATACTATAATAAACCGATCGATAAATGGTCTAAAGATACGGTTCATCATATCCATAAAAGCTGCTGGAGCATTGGTGAGTCCGAACGACATCACCAGAAATTCATAATGCCCATATCTCGTACGAAACGCCGTCTTCGGAATATCGTCCTTCCGAACCCTCAACTGATGATACCCTGACCTCAAGTCAATCTTCGAGAAAAATCCGGCTCCTTGCAACTGATCGAACAAGTCATCTATTCGTGGTAATGGATACCTGTTTCGCACAGTGACGCGATTCAGCTGTCGGTAGTCGATGCACATTCTCATACTACCGTCCTTCTTCTTTACAAATAAGACAGGAGCTCCCCACGGCGAAACACTGGGACGAACAAGTCCTCTATCTAACAATTCTTGCAACTGGCCCTTGAGTTCTTTCAATTCCGTCGGTGCCATTCGATAGGGTGGTATAGAAATAGGCCCTGCACCCGGAATCAAATCGATACAAAATTCAATATCTCGATCAGGTGGCAATCCTGGTAACTCAGCAGGAAATACCTCAGGAAATTCTCGTACGATCGGGATTTGGTCCAATGGAACTTCAGCGACCCCTATGTCCTGAATAAAAGCCAAGAACCCAAGACAACCCTTCTTCAATAGCCGCCCCGCACAAAAAGCAGAAATCATGTTGACAGGGGTTAACTTGCAATCCCCCTGCACAACAAACACCGGTTCACCTGGAAAACAAAATCTAACCGCCTTTCCTCTACAATCTACATAGGCATGACAAGCGGCTAACCAATCCATCCCAAGAAGTATATCAAAATCCAACATGTCCAGGAGAATCAGATCAACTAGTGAATTTCTATTACCAATACGCACCGAACACGATCTGAATACGTGCCGAGCAATAAAGGAATCTCCAACTGGAGTAATCACTACCAAAGGTAACTCTAATAATGACGACTCCTTCCCCAACAAAAGTGCGAATCGTGAAGATACATAAGAATGTGTAGAACCGGGATCAAATCAGACATGTGCCTCAAATGAGCATACTGTAAGAGTACCTGTCACGACTGCATTTGATGCCTGGGCATCCTGTGGAGTCAGCGCAAAAACCCGTGCCTGGCCCCTGCCCGCATCCTGTCGTCCTCTACCTCGATCTCCTCGACCTCTCTGAGCACGTCCTGCATAGCCCCGACCTCGTGGTGCAACTGCCTGGCGTGTAGCGTCAACTGAGGGAGGAAGTAAAGCCATCGGTGTAGGAGGTGGAAGGGGTAAAACAGCCTGTGGAGCAACGGTCCCGCCCTGAGATCTATAATCTCGCGCAAAGTGTCCGGGAAGTCCACAACTATAACAAGTAGATGGTGGTCTCTGATCATCAGAATAAGAACTGAACATCTGGCCCTGTGTCCAACCTCGTCCAACACTGCGGCCTGGAGTATATCTGCCTGGATAGGACCCTCTACCTCGGCCAAACTGTCTGTTTGTGGCACGAATGGTCTACTCCTCTTTGGCTCCGGAACAACTCCTGACTGGCTTAAACGCTCCTCTACTCGTATCGCAGCATCCTTGGCCTGTGCATATGTATCAAAATGCTGGGAGCCTATCGCCAGATACAACTGTGTGTCCAAACTCCTTAGGAACCTTTTCACCCGAAGCTCCTCTGTAGGTACTAAGTATGGGGCATATCGCGATAGCTGGGTGAATCGTAAGTCATAATCTGCTACTGACATACTTGCTGATTTCCTCAACGCTTCGAAACTGCTAGCTCTAGCATCCCTCACACTCTGGGGAAGAAATCTGGCAAGAAAGACTGTAGAAAACTCGGTCCACGTCATCGGAGGAAGATTCGTAGCTCGCCCTCTCTCCATCGACTCACACCACTCCTGTGCAAGTCCCTCCAAACGAAAGCTAGTCAGCTCTACTGACCTTGCATCAGAACATCGTAATGATCTGCCAATCCTCGCCATCCTATCAAGAAAAGACTGAGGATCTTCCGCCACATCGGTCCCTGTAAATACCGGGGGTCTCAATCTCATAAACTCCGCCAGTGATACCTCCATCACTCTCGTATCTACTGGCGCTACCGTCTGTGTAGGCTGTACCTCGGACTCTGCTACAGTCGGTGCTGGATCTGATCTCAAAGCTCGAGTGGTCTCAGCTAACTGTCCTACCACTCGCTGCAATCCCAACATACCCTCCTCAATCCTAGTCATGCGATTTGGAGGAGGAGGATCAACATGCTCATGCACCTCCTGCACGTCCGGTGTACCAGTCGTCGTCATAGGCGGACTCGCCCTAGCTGCATTCCTGGCCGCGGCTCGCCTAGCCCGCGTAGCCATGGCAACTGGAACAAGAAACGAGAGTTGATAAGGTGTGGGAACAGAAGCAATCAATAACGAAGAATCAACGGCAGAATAGATCAAGATAAACATCCTAAGGTTAGTTAGGCTGAATACGATAACGTAAATATGCCGCGGAACATACGTACGGTACTGCATTCGTCCTAATTCACCTACTCCATCAAAGCAAAGGTCATCCTAACTCTCAGACTTACATCAACCTATTGAAATCCCTTACTAAATTCCGTAAGGTTATTCCTAAGCTCTGATACCAACTTTGTCACGACCCAAGTTTGGATGTGACAGGCACTTAGATTGTATCATATCTAAAGATATGCACAAGTCCAAGTAAGCCAAAAACCAAGATCAAAATACCTTAATTCGGAATTATTTATGAAAATTTAGTTTTAAGTAAAAATCTCAAGTTATGAAGTTAATTCATTAAACAATTAATAAAGGTTAAGTTTGGTTGTATTCCTAGTTGGAATCAAGGATATCAAAATAAACATGAATATACACATAATAAACATCACTGAATCTCATATGGAAAAGACTATAATACTGATCAACAGATCTCAACTGTACATATATATACCATCTCTCATTTCTAAGTCAAAAATACAGTCTTATGGAGTCTTTCTAGATACTAAATACATAACCCAAAAGGAAGGTTACTACACATGTAACCTACCGATCAAAAGATGGAATACAACTGCAAAAGTGATCCTGCCTCGCAGCTACCCGTCCACTCTATCCCTGCAAGGAACTGTGGCACAACGGGGATGAGTTGCCAACTCAGTGAATACGACTAACATATAACGGTGAATAAAGTAAATATGACAATCATGCTACTGAATATGAATCAATATGGTATATGGTTATATGTGAAATTCAACAGTAAATCTCATTATACTTCGAAAATCACAACTCAAGTAAATCATTTCCCGGTGTCCATCAACGACACAAAACTTTCATTTCTTATAGGCATCATTCCCCGAATGATCCTATACCCATAATATCGGTCGCTATCCTCCAGATACACGCCGTATTTCTATAACCAACTCCGGTATCGAGTAACCTCGCTAGGCTCCCCCGTCTCAATACGGCTATCCTGCCCCTCGGTCTCGACCGGGTCCACCATGTATCCAACTGTATATCTCCCCCACTCAGTATGGATAACATAAATCCGCGACCGTATATCTCCCCCACTCGGTCCGGAATAAAACCAAAACAGAAATCATCTCATGGTGGACATGACACATCAATCATAAAAACACTGGATTTATGCAATAGTATTCAAATTCAAAACCACAAATTCTCAATTCTGCATTTATCTCATATATAACACCAAAATACGTATAAGGTAACAAGATGTCAAAGATGCAATCTACCACTACATTAGATAGGTGAAATACGCTATAATTCATTTTAACAAGTATGATATTTAAGTGTATGTGACATGGCAATATCGACGAGGTGTGTGTAGCATATAAATGTGCACGCGGCATGACTCGTCGATAATTTGTGAAGTGTTCTAACAACTAAGCAACTTACAAGTATTTTAATGAATGAAATTCTAACATTTAAGCATAACGATATAACATCAAGTCAAGTAAAACCACGGGCGAAACACGCCATCTTTACAAAATTCCCCGGTAGATGTTTAGTCTACTCACCGGAAGTCGAATCTACTCCGGAATCGCTAATCCTTTCCCTTTCCTCGCGGCTTCCGTATTTCTCGTATCCGTGTCTAAATATGCAAAGTTACGTGTCTAAGTAAAATGACTATTCCGATATAACGGAAATAGAAACACGTTATCCTACTTACTAGTTATCTACTATTTGATTATATCAAGTTATTAAACACTTAGTCTTGCTGGATTTTAGCCTAAATCTGTACAGTTTCAGAAATTAAAACGCGACGTAGTTTCGTCGTGTCGTATTTAGCGTTTTACGATACCTTTTCCGATATATCTTCCCAGATTTTAATTACAGTGAAACTAATTTAATTCAACAGTACCCAATTACCCTAAATTGCATACTGTAAACTACCCAAAAACCCAAACCCACAAAGCTCCTCTCATGGCCGGCGACGCCGGCCAAAACCCTTCTGTCGCCGGCCCAAAACCGGCGCCCTGCCTCCGTCTTCTTGTGGTGTATTCTAATTAATTCCTACATCATTTTGTCCCTGTTTAATTTATTTAATTATGTTCCAGATTAAAGCAGATTTCAACAGACTATAAATTTTAACTAAATACTATTTTATGTGACCAAGCTAAACTAAATTTAACTAATCTACAGAACTTAATCTCTACTAAGTTTAAGAAGTTTACCCTCCTATTAGTTGTAGGAATGACCCTCCAAGATTAAACAACCCCTCCTAGCTTGATGATGAACCATCTCCAAGAACAAGCTCCATCTTCTTCTCCTTCCTCTTGTTCTTCTCTTTCCCTCTTTATTTTTCCTTTTTCTTTAATTCATTTCAGTTTGATTCTGTGTTTTTAAACTGAAATTGAGCTATATATGTGAATGAGAGAAGAGATAAGGGAAGGTGGAGGTGTCTTGAGCTTGAGTGTGCATGATTCATGCAAGAAGGAGGTGGAAAGAATTTGGAATCATGCAAGCATGAGGTGTTTAAGCATTATCTTCACATTTTCCCCTTTTAATCCCATTTAAATTCTGAACCAATTTGAATTTCCACTCACTTTCACTTACATCCACCACAATTTCATAATTTCATAAAACCTAAACTTTACAATTTAACCCCTCATAACTTACTTATTATAAAACACCTATTTTGTTAAAATGAAGCTAAAATTATCATTAAAACCCTTATAACTTATTTATATTACATTCAAAAATTCTAATTTAATTTGTATTACATATAACTTATGAAGATTGACATATTTGATTTTAACCATTTCATGATTTATTACCTTATTCTTAATTTAATTACATTTATTTATTTCTAGCTTTTTCCTAATTGTTACACCTTTAGATGACGGAGGATCAATTGGGCCAACAATGTCGGTGCCCCAGACTTCGAAAGGCCACGACGCTACCGTAGGATGCAACAGATTGGGATGCTTGTGAATGAAATCACCATGGATTTGGAAGATCTGACATTTCTTTGCATGTTCTCCGCAATCCCGTATCATGGTGGTCCAGTAATACCCAAGCCGTTTGATTTGAAGTCGTATCTTGGGCCAGATTGGTAAGCACCGCAAACGCCCGAGTGAACATCTTTCATGACCTTTTGGGCTTCGGCCAATGACAGACACCTGAGCCAGAGTTGGTCATATGACCTGCGGTATAATGTGTCATTTACAAACACGTATCGGAGAGCTCTTTTCTTCAGCTGAATCCTCGCAGATTTTTCTTCGGGCAGCTTGTCGTATCGGAGGTACTCTATGAAGGATTCTCTCCAATCGGGCTCGTCTTGGATGATCGAAGCTTCTTCGGCGGGACTGCTCTTCTGTTCCGCGCTTTCCTCTTCTCGTAGAGAGACTGGGGGTAGAATTTGCCGGCTCCTGACTGTGATCAGAATTTCGTCCATGTCAGGATCAGCCAGCTCTTTGGCTAAGCGAGCGAGTATGTCGACTTTTCCGTTCAACGCTCTGGGGATTCTCATTAGTTCAATATGAGTGAACCGTTTCATGAGTTCCACCACCCGGCCTCTGTACCGAGCTAACTTGGGTTTGTATATCTTATAGTCGCCGCTTACTTGGCTGACGACAAGCTGGGAGTCACCGTAAACCCGTAGCCGAAGGATTTCCATTTCTATGGCGAGTTCCAAACCAGCTATCAGAGCTTCATACTCAGCTTTATTGTTTGTCCGAGGCTCGGTGAGAGCAAAAGAACGCCGTAGGGTTCCCATTGATGGCGTGATGAATACCAATCCTATCCCCGCTTTTACCTCCGGGATGCTTGATCTGCCGGAGCTCCTTATTGATGAGGCCCCATCGAAGTAGAGCTCCCAACATGGCTCATCTTCCTCGAGGTGCAGCACTTGTTCGTCGGGTAACTCACAATTTAGCGGCGACCCTTCTGGTATGGGATGAGCAGCGAGAAAGTCTGCAAGAGCTTGCCCTTTTATTGCTTTCTGAGGGGTATAAACTATGTCAAACTCAAGTAGCATGATAGCCTATCTTGCCAATCTTCCGGCTAGGCTTGCTTTGGTCATCAAGTGTTTGAGCGGGTCGACCTTGGAGATCAGCATAACCCGATGAGCGAGCAAATAGTGCCTCAGCTTCTTCACAGCAAATATTAGAGCCAGGCATTGTTTTTCGATTGGGGAGTAGTTGTGTTCCGCCCCGACTAGAGTTCGACTGAGGTAGTAGAGGGCATTTTCTTTTCCCTCCTCGTTATTCTGGGCAAGGAGCGCACCGAGTGACTCGTCCAGCGCGGCAGTGTAGAGAATCAGCGGTTTATTTGGAATGGGAGCGGCCGGCACTGGAGGGTGCAACAAGTATTGTTTGATGCTTTCGAACGCTGCTTGACATTCGGCATCCCAGATAAAAGGAGCTCCTTTCTTCATGAGCTTTGAGAAGGGCCTACATCTCCCCGATAAATTTGAGATAAACCTCCGTATATAAGCAAGCTTGCCTTGAAAAGATCTTAGCTGCGTCAGACTCTTCGGAGGGGGCATCTCCATGATAGCCTTTATCTTTGATGGGTCAACTTCGATCCCTCGATGTCGGACTATGAAGCCCAGGAATTTTCCCGATGACACGCCAAAAGCGCACTTCAGAGGATTCATCTTCAGATCGTATTCTCTCAGTCTGGTGAGAACGGTCCTGAGATTTTGGATATGATCGGCCTTGGCTTTAGTCTTGACGACCAGATCATCAACATAGCATTCGACGACTTTATGGATTAGGTCATCAAAGATATTAGTCATTGCCCTTTGATATGTAGCACCTGCGTTCTTCAGTCCGAATGGCATTACCTTGTAGCAATATATTCCGATCGGGGTTCGAAATGCTGTGTGCTTCTCATCCTCAGGCGACATCTTGATCTGATTATATCCAGACGAGCCATCCATAAAGGTGAACAGTTCGTAATTTGAGGTGTCATCGACCATCATTTTCATGACCGGTAGCGGGAAGTCGTCTTTAGGACATGCCTTGTTGAGGTCCCTGAAATCGACACAAACTCGGATCTGCCTATTTTTCTTCTTCACTGGGACTATGCATGCGATCCAGTCTGCATATTTCTCTTCCCTGATGAAGCCGGGATCGATGAGTTTCTTGGTTTCCTCGATGACCTTTTCTTCCAACTCCCTTCTCATTCTTCGAGGAGCTTGTTTGACTGGCTTAGCATCAGGAGATATAGCCAGCTTATGCACGGCTACCTCAGGGGAAAGGCCAGGCATTTCTTTGTACGTCCACGCGAAGCAGTCAACGAACTCACGCAGCAGGGCAATTATCTGCTCTTTCATTTCCTCCGACAAGAGTGAGCTGATGTAGGTCGGCCTTGGATTATCGGGCGTTCCTAAGTCAATCTCGGTTAGCTCATCAAAGGTTGCTTGTCCGCCATCTTCGAGCTCTTGATGAGCTTCTTCTGGCTCGGCTATCTCGTCATCATCATTTGATCTTTCGCTGGCCTCACCAACATGGATCATGTAGCACGCTTTGGAATCAGGTTGAATGTAGCCTATGCCCCGTCTATCTAGAATTCGTCCATCGATGAGTGCTCGGACCTGGGGTGGATACCATAGCCCTTCGTAAAACTTTGCTTCGGACTCCGTTTGATATAACCGGCATCCGCACTTCTTAAAGTATTCCCGCATCTCGGGCGCATAGTATCTGGGATTGAGCACGGCTCTTATGCCTCTCTCATAGGGAAGGCACGCGACAGAAAGGTCGTCCGGGTGCACAACGGGGTTTGACCTGTAAAACAGGATGCCCTTCTGTCCATTTTCCTCCCGGGCACGTAGAAAGTTTTCAGCTGGTCCACGGTAGAGACCGACAATGCGTCGAGCTCTTTGCACATCCGTTCCGGCACCCTTGTGATGGCCATGGACCCTTCTGCGACTTCGAAGGTCTCTCGTAGTTTCGCTTGCTGCATGGGGGGCCGATCTGCACAGCTGTTGCACGGCAGGTCCTCTTCTTCTGACTCTTCAGTGTCACTGCCAAGATGAGGGCAGACTTTGCTGCTAGATGGGCCTTCAGTAATAGATTCTTCCGTATCGCTGCCGAAATGAGGGCGAGTTTTGCGGAAGGACGGGCTTCCGGCGTCAGACTCATCAGTGTCGCTGCCGAAATGCGGGCGCACTTGGGTATTTTTGCTTTTGAAAGTGACAGCCGGCGCAGATTTTCTTTTGAGTCTTGGGGCCGGTCTATCCTCAGTCAGTTGTGGCTTAGCATTTTGGTGGTTCATAAAGTACCGAGAATCTTCATATCGGACTTCATGCACACCGAACGGCTGAATGTCTCCGTCAATGCGTCTTTCTTCGCCATTTTTAGTATACTTCATGCATTGATGGAGAGTTGACGGAATGATGCCGTAATCGTGGAGCCACGGCCGCCCCAAGAGAATCTTATAAGATGTGTTGGCGTCGATCACGTATATCTTAGCTTCAGTTTGCAGATCCCCAAATTTGATTGGCAAAGCTATAGACCCCAGAACTTGCTGCCAATTTTGGTTGAAGCCTTGAATGACAATCCATTCCCTTGACAGGTGTCGGACGTCCATTGACAAACTCTTCAGAGTTCGCAAGTTCATGATGTTCACTGAGGACCCCGGATCAATCAATATGCGATTAATTCGATCTCCGTCGCTGTACCCGGTCACGTAAAGCGACCGATTATGCTCAGCCGTTCCCAGTAGCAAGTCTTCATCCTTAAATGTGACTACGGCGGCATGCAAAGCGTGCTGGGCTTCTTTCATATTAATTTCCGCAAAGTGAGCCTGATACCGCTCGGGGTTTTGTAGAGCGTGAATGAGAACATCTCTAAGCTCCTTAGATAGGACCAAGGCGTCATAGATGCTCAGGAGAGACGGAAGCTTCCGGAGATGTGCCAAGACAATATAGTCCACCGAGGAAGGACTTATGTTTTCATCGGCCGGTTCTCTGCCATTTTCTTCATTAGCGACTTGTTTTTCCTTCCCTTTCGGGGCGTTGCCCTGATTTTGCGGTAGAGCCCTGCCGCTTTTGAGCTGGATTTGATTGGCCTTTGTGGTGAGCTCCTCGTCCTCTTCGGGAAAAAATAGCTCATCCTCAGAGTCGCTGCCAAGATGGATGGCGTAGCAGGTCACTACCGGGATCTCTTCATTGGAGTCTTCTTCTAACTCCTCCAGAATTTCAGCCGCTTGTACAGGGAAGAACTCCTTCAATTGAATCAATGTTCTTTCCTTTTGTTCATATTCTTCGAGAGAATCGATATATTTTTGAATGGTCGATCTCCCTGCAGACTCTTTTTCACGCCGAGTTGCACTTTTCTTCTTCTTGAGCTTCTTGGATTTTGAGCCTGATGGAGCCGCATTGGCAGCTGGACTGGTAGGACTCTTCTGCCCTTCCCATTCCGTCCTGGGTTCTTTCCGAAGTAGCTTTATCATCTTCTTCATCTTATTAGATATGTGCGTACTCCACGGAGGCCGCGATGATTCCGTTTCATTTCTCGGGACAGCGGGTTCGGCTGTCTGCTCCCAGAAGGCTTCAACTTCTGTCTGTATAAAGTTGGTGGTTGCAACTTGACTGTTCACCAACACACTTTTGGACAGCTCGGTCTCTCTAGCCTTGTACTGCTTCTCGACCCAGTCTTTGAAGATATAGAAATCCTCGATCGCATGGCTCACTACTCGGTGGTATGGACAATACAGAGGATTGTCGGTCATTTTTGCTTCTTGGGGTCTTTTCGACTCCGGCAATTATAGGCCGTTGTTCAAGGCATCTTTAAATATCTTGCGGACCTTGTCCCTTCTGAAAGAGTAAACCTTGTTCTTTTTCTCCTCTAGGGAAGGCCCATCTCCTCCCAGCAATGGCTTTCGAGACCGGTTGGTTTTGGATTCGCCCGCCCTTCGCTTTTCTTCATTGTCGGAGGCATTGAAGACATTGGTACTGCTGGAACTCCCGCTTCTACGGTTGTCGTCCCGCTTGCTTTTCCAAGTTTTGTCTCTCTGAGAGTCCGGCGGGGACTCTTGCTTCGAGCGTTCCAGCATTTGGACTTTCTTGGTTAGCTCCTGAAATGTCTTGAGGCCCGCTGTACACAAGAATGGGACCATCCAATTGCTGAGGTTCCCAATGAGAAGGCTGACGGACTGGTCCTGCTCCAGCGGCGGTTCGCACTTAACTGTGAGATTACGCCATCGGGCGATAAAGTCGGTGTTGCTTTCATTCTTCCCTGGCTTGGTCCTCACAAGGTCGGCAATGGAGATTTTATCACTGACACTGATGAACCTTTGCCGAAACAGAGACTCCATTTGGGCAAAGGTAATGACGGACCCGTCCGGTATACTCGCATACCAGTCGAAGGCGACGCCGGTCAGGCTGTTGACAAACTGACGAAGAAGGAGCGCGTCATTGCCCCCTGTATTTCCGCACGATGCTTTGAAGTGGGCGACGTGCTGATTTGCATTCCCCCTTCCATCAAATCTTCCGAACTTAGGAATGACGTAGCCGCTTGGGAACTCAATCAGATCGTACTGCGCGGGATATGGCCGCCCACTACTGCCGATTTCTTTCTAAGCTTCAGCTTCGGCCACCAATGTTTTAACCTTGCTGGTGACCAAATCCATTATCCGATCCTGTGTTAGCGGGATAGTGCTATCTGGGGCCAAGGCTTCCCCAGAAGCGGAATGTGGCCGGCTTTCATTCGGCTCGACCAGTCTTGGTCCCAAAAGAACATGCATTGGCTGCCTCGGATTGTCATCACCCGGCTGATTAGTAGCGGCTTGTGCCTGATTGGGAGGCGCTCGAGCAATTTGAGCCGTAAGCTGCATCACCACGTTCGTTAAGTCGTCAATCTTCGAATAGAGCTTAGCCATCTCTTTATCTTTGCTCCTGAGCTGTTTTCGAAGCTCTTGAAGCAGCTCCTGCTCCGCAGTCCTGGGGCGGAAAGTCCGCTCTTCCTTGTTGTCCGAGCTTGACTCTACATGGACCGAGGGGTCTATCTGCCTATCATCCTCATCGAGAGGGTTTTCTTCATCCAGCGGGGGCGGCTGTTCTTGGGCGGCGGCAACCACATTCATGCTAGATTGGGCTTGGGATGTGGTGGCCCCGTCCTTACTTTTGCTGCGAAGGTGGTCGCTGGGGCGCCCGCCCGCCATATAGACCGTATGGATGATATATCCGGCCGTCTTTCTATCATTGGCGGCTGATTTCACGGATCGCTGTCTTGACCCCCTTGCTTCGGTAGCTGGTAGTCGATTGAAGGCGGCTGGCCTAACCAGGTTCTTGAATGGTGCTGGCGCTTCTTTTCTGGATTTGCCCTGCTGCTTTCGTGCGGCACAGAGCGCCTGATAGACCCTTGAAGTGACAGTGTCATACTTTTTCTGTTGGGGCCGGGACACGTCTCTTTGCAGCACTGTTCGGACCATTTGATCGCACGCTTTTGGCGTGTCGGATGTTCAAAGAATTTAAGTGTAACCGCGATCAGGACGGTGTCGCTTTGCAGCTAGCCGGTGAGCACGGGTCGGTCCACAGGGAGATGGTGTTATCTTGCCTTCTTGTTTTAGACGAGTCAATAAAGAATCTGTATGTTGTTTGATCTAACCTATGTGTTTATCTGCAAGTATAAAGTTGTTAAGAAAATACGAGATTGTAAGCTAAGAAATCCGTACTAAAAAACCTTTGAGCCGAGTCTTGACCAATTGAAGCTAAGCAATCGGCAACAACGTGGATTAGGGGATTTAAGCGCGGTATTCGTGGAATCCGGCTTATTTACCCTTGTCCTTCCGTTCTTGTCTCTTGCCTTCGCCTCCGGCCAAACCGAACGCAACCGGTTGTGGTTAGGAATCACCGTTACCTTGTCAGGGTACGGTGCCTAACGGAGCGCTTGCGTATGGTTTGGGCGAAGTTCAAATGGAAAATAACGGGAAAAGGAATTGGCAAAGAAATGTTAACTTATAAAACCGTATTTTATCTTAACAATAATAATTACAACATTTACAACATGAACAAAAGAGAACAAAAAGAAAAGAACAAAGAAAAGAAAAGATACAAGTATTAAAGCGCATGAATAAAATTGCATGAAAGAAAATGCAAGTAATAAAAAGACAAGTAATAAAAAGAACAAGAAAAGAACGCGGAAGTAGAACCCAAGCCAAGCATGTGCTCAATAGCCAACCCTTAAACTTGCAAGCTCAATGAAGAACTTGCAAGATCAAGGGAAGGGGAGAGAACGCATGTGAAGTGAAGATCTAGTCCCGCGAGAAAATACGACCCTTGAGATCAATAACTAACTCTTAACCATTCAACCTCAATGAAGAGATTGAATGAGCAAGAGAAAGCAGAAATCTCAAGGGGGAGCAAACTAACAAGAAATATAAAAAGCCCTCATCTTCATTAATCTCCCACTCAAAAGCTCTCACTACAATTTAATGGAAGAGGAATGAAGAAGAAGAAGAAGAAGAACAACAATACAAAAACTACAAAAGAGGCTACAAGAATGAACTAAAAGAATGCCCCTTGGCTATGGCAAGTTCTGCTGTATTTATAGGCAGGGAGTTGAAGTTCTAGGGCAACCAGCAGAGCATAAGTGAAGTACCCAAAACACCCCTGAAACACGACAAAATGAATCCTCAGTATGGCCGCGTTTCCGCGGCCAATACCCCCTATTGGCCGCGGAAACGCGGCGGTTTGGTGGGGTTG
This sequence comes from Agapanthus africanus, assembly GCA_030015575.1. Taxonomy (NCBI): domain Eukaryota; kingdom Viridiplantae; phylum Streptophyta; class Magnoliopsida; order Asparagales; family Amaryllidaceae; genus Agapanthus; species Agapanthus africanus. The sequence continues at coordinate 353,929,921 of JASDDO010000016.1, read as the reverse complement.
GGCAGTGAGATTTGGTCTGAGTCCCTGGTTTTCTGTGCCTTGTTGTTTGGTACATGTAGTTCCTGATAATACCTCCACATTTCTTCCAGAATTCTTGTTGAGGGAAAGGTGGACTTTTTGTGGATGCTTTTGTCATGATTGCCTCGAGCTCCGCGTAGATCTCTTAGATTTTGTGCTACCATTGAGCCTTATGCATGAGGATGACATTGATTTGACATTTTGTCTTCCTAAACTGGTATCTGGCAGCATACAGATGAAGAGCGGAGACCGTGTTTTATCAGTGGTTGGCAGGAACCCGGATTTTGTCGTGTTTTCCATGAATTTCACCGTTTTAGAACCGAGAACCTGCATCCTGCAAATATGTAATAAACACGGATTAAAAGCACCTACCTATAAACACACGAGCGTAAGAATGGGCGGTATAAAATGCAATATTCTGATATGAACACCGGGACACGTCTCTTTGCAGCACTGTTCGGACCGCTGTCTTCTTGATTCTGGCGGTCATGGCATTTTTCTGAACCCACTTCAGAGGCTCGAAGAAATTGCTGATTCTTACGTCTGACTCAGCCGTCGTCGCAGGGCAACCCTGCACTTGGAACTTCACACGATTCCATTTGGCTGAAGCCCTGGCCCTCTTGTTAGCTCGGTACCTGAGCCGCTTCTTCCTTAACTTTCCTGTTCTAATCGCCTGGCAGACTTCGGCTCTTTAGGAAGACGCTGCAGACCGGGCGATGGAGGGCCTTGGAGATACGCTTGATTATGCATTTATTGGAGTCATCGCCTGAGCTCGTCCGCAACATTTGATGTTGCCCTTTGTACCAAAGTTCTTGCCCCCCGCTGGAGCACCAGGGAATCGTTCAGATACCGTCTTAAGTTTCGGTTGTGGTGCCTTGGCGATCACGACATTCGGCCTCTTACCCCTTAAGACCAGGTTGGCCACCTGTTCACCCGGGATCTCCGCCAGATGAGCACTTCCGGAAGGGTAGATGATGACGGAGCCGAACTGGCGAGGCAGTTCCTCCCACTGTCGACTGAGGCTTGCGGGGAGAACCACACGAGCGTTGATCTTGACCACGTACGGAATCGGGGTCACGTTGGAAGCTGAATTCGTCTGGGGAGACATTGTCGTCGAAGGTTGATTGCTGCACGAAAAAAAAAATCATTTCAGTATAGGCAATCGATATGTGTATTGATTGAGTTCGCATGAATATTTAACCCGATATATGGGAGGAGAGATAGGTCCCACCGGGCGTGCCAGAATCTGTAGGGTGTTTTTCGTCACCCCATTGAGATGGGAATATGCGCGCGCTTGTCAGGCGTACTACAGATTCCCCCTGCCTAGGGTAGGCCGGGGTTTAATGATTGTGGGGATCCGAATCTCCGGCAGCCGCGGACTAAGCTGCCGTTAATTACCCCACGCCTTTGAGGCGAGGGAACCTCTGATTGACGGGTTAAACGGGCCATGCGAACTCAATGTGCAGTGTACGTGTGTTGTGTTTTGGAGAGGGGGTTTAAATATATCGGGAGCCACGCAGAGTTTTTACAGGGGTCCCGCTACCCGGATAGGGGGCTGGGGGTCAAGGGGGCTAGCAGCCCCCTTGCGGGGTGCGGGGCAGTGCCCCGTTAGAAATTTTTTTTAACAGGGACAGTGTCGTGGAGTATGTGTATGTGTACATATGTATATATATACATGTATATATAAATAAAGGGGGAAAAAGACATCCAAAGGATGCGTGGGGCCAGCGCCTAGGCGCTTGAGTGCAAGCGCGCTACGTGTCGGCACGTGGGCGCTTTGCGCTCGAGCGCAGAGTGCTGGAGTGCAACGTGCCACGTGACGGCACGTGGGCGCTTTGCGCTCGGACGCTGGGCGCTTGAGCGCAAGCGCGCCACGTGTCGGCACGTGGGCGCTTTGCGCTCGAGCGCAGAATGCTGGAGCGCAACGCGCCACGTGTCGGCACGTGGGCGCTTTGCGCTCGGACGCTGGGCGCTTGAGCGCAAGCGCGCCACGTGTCGGCACGTGGGCGCTTTGCGCTCGAGCGCAGAGTGCTGGAGCGCAACGCGCCACGTGTCGGCACGTGGGCACTTTGTACTCGGACGCTGGGCGCTTGAGCGCAAGCGCGCCACGTGTCGGCACGTGGGCGCTTTGCGCTCGAGCACAGAGTGCTGGAGCGCAACGCGCCACGTGTCGGCACGTGGGCGCTTTGCACTCGGACGCTGAGCGCTTGGGCGCAAGCGCTCCACGTGTCGGCATGTGGGCGCTTTGCGCTCGGACGCTGAGCGCTTGAGCGCAAGCGCGCCACGTGTCGGCATGTGGGCGTTTTGCGCTCGAGCGCAGAGTGCTGGAGCGCAACGCGACACGTGTCGGCACGTGGGCGCTTTGCGCTTGGACGTTGAGCGCTTGGGCGCAAGCGCGCCACTTGGGCGCTTTGTGCTCGAGCGCAGGACGCTGGAGCGTAAGCGCGCCACGTGTCGGCACGTGGGCGCTTTGGGTGTGAGCGCCAGCGCACCGGCGAGGAACAGGGGGCTTTTAGCTCCGGAAATTCTCTAAAGAGAAAATAGGGTGGAGTTAAACTCCTAAGATGCTTTGGGTTAAGGAAATGGGTTCTTTTTCTGCCTTTGCTAGCCGGATCTTGGAGATGAAGAGATGTGAGATTAAAAAAATATTTTCTTTTTGAGATCTGATGGCAGATCTGAGTTCCCCTTAGTGGGTTTTGTGGTGGAAAACTATTTAGTTTTGAAAAAGGAAGAGTAAAACTCTTGATTTAATTCAAAAGAAAGAAGAAGGCTTTGGAACCTTGAAGAAGAAGGAAAGATCTCAGATCTAAAACTTTTTTTTGGAGAGAGAAAAGTTGTTGAGATATTTCATTATCTTTGCCTTTATAGGCTATACACTTTACACATAGCCCCTTGGGCTTCACAAAATGGCATTTTGCCTATCCCTTGGCTCATGTGCCATTTCTTTTTTGCACATAAGCCATGGGCTTTACAAAAATTTGGCTTTATGCCTATTTTTCTTACATTTATCCATAAAATAAAATAAAAGAAATGCAACAAAATTATTTATTACAAAATTTTTATCTTGGCATGGGGGGAGGCCGGCCGCTTCATGTTCTGGCTCGACCCGGGCATGGGCCCACTGGATCTGGGCTTGGGCCCACTTGGCTTGGGGTTGACTTTGATTTTGACTTGGTCAACCGGGGTGTAAATTTTTACCCCAACAGAAAGCATAACTCGTATCCAAAAGCATGTATAGGAGATATACAAAAAAAGAAAATGATAATGCAAACAAAAATCGCATGAATAAGATAGTCAAGTCATACTAGCATGTGAAGACAAGCATGAGTCCTAAGCCGTGTAGGTAAAGACTTGGTTTTCTCATCATAAGAATTAACAGAATCCACAACCGAGTTCCCCTAAAAGGGTTTCAGAAGATAAATTTGGTAAGATGAGAAAGAAGTCAATACTAAATGAAAGTGGTCGACTCATGCAAAAGGTGTGTGCAACAATATAAGCAAGTTTAAATACAACACACCCACAAACAAGGCACAACTAAAGATACCAAAAGAAAATGGTTTAAAATTAAAACATGTGCCAAATGTATCCATTTTGAAAAAGTTTTAAACAATTTTAAAACACATGGATACAAACTTTCACTTATATGATTAAAAACATATTTAAGTACGTGAGGGTGATTTATGATATGAAAAACAAAAGATATGCAAATCTAAATTAGTTTTCATACCAAATTGTACTCATAATTTAAACGATCACAAGTTTAAAGTAAGTGAGGACAAAAAATCACATATGATCAAAAGAATAATCTTATAGATAATATCTTATATATGAACAAACGAATAAAAAGATATTCAAGATAAAACTAGTGTATCACAATGGGTGTATAAAATAAAACATACCCATTTTAAAATGTCAACATTAAGAATAGGATAATGAGCGATATTTTAAACGAATATAGCAAAGAAATACATTACCTTACAAATTGATGAGCTAAAAAAATATCCCATTGAATTTCTCTTGCTCATCACGATCCCGAATCCCTCATTTCTTCAATTTGTCCATACCTACTAAACAAGGTATGAGAGGAGATTTTTGGTATCCAAATTTTCTTGCATCCATATGGATTAGCCTTTGGAACCCATAACAATTTGGCATGTAGAGAAATATTCCTCTTTAAAGTACAAGTGTATGCCAAATGACCATGTGCACCATAAAAATAATAAGTGTGTATATGTGCATGCATGGAAGTCCTAAATGTGTCAATTAAAGTATGAGAAATGGCAAGTGTATGATGCTTCTTGAAAGTTTGTTTTGAGCTAAATCTATAAAGATATGCATGTAAATGAAAATGAGATTTAGCATGAATGGAAGCACGTTTGGCAAATCTAGTTGAAGAGGGTTTTTGAACTTTAGAATTTTTAAAACCAACGCCTTTTCGGTTTAAAACTTTCCTTTTCTTGCCAGGTAAAGAATCAATATTTGAAACCTTAGCAAGAGAAGCAACCAAAACCTCATTTTCTTTCTTGAGAGAAGTATTTTCTAAAACAAGAGAATCTTAAGACAAAATAGACGATTTTAAAAGATCAATCTCATTTTTAAAATTTGAAATCAAATCATCATTTTCTTTTATCAAAATCTCACAAGTTAAAGCCAAGTTCTCAATTTTCTTTTAAAGAGACAAAAAATCACAAGTCAATATTTCTTGAGAAATAAGAGAAAATTTCAACAAATTAATTTCGCTTGTAAAACTTGAAATTAAATCATCATTTTCCTTTCTCAAAACATTGCAAGTGGAAACCAAAATTTTATTTTCAAGTTTCAAAGTATCAATGGAAACACAATGTAAATCAAGCTTTGAAAGTAGCCCATTCTTCTCGAATTTTAATTTATCAATTAAGGCAACTTGAGAATCAAAAGCACAAGTTAAAGCGCTAAATTTGGTAATCAAATTTTTATTCAAGGTCTCAAACGAATCGCAGTAAGAAACTAAATCACTTCTCTCTTTTTCAAAAACAAAAATTTGTTTTCCTAGGGAACTATTTTTAGATGCAATCATGTTATATTTATCATGAAGAGCATGAAATGCATCAAGCAATTGATCATGAGTAAGCTTGCGGAAATTATAAGATGAAATACTTACAACCTCACGATCAAAACACTCCTTTGCCGACTCCATAGAGTTGGATGTAGCCTTTTGATTTTGCTTTCGTTGAGATGCATCCAAAATCGCTAATGGAGCGGCATTCTTGACTTTATTCTCTTTTATGCATATGGCTTGCTTTCCATAAATGTTATCTAATGAGCACTACAAGTAATGAGCCATCTTACAAGAGGAAATATGGTTAAGGGTATCAATGTGTAAAGCATTATAAAAAACTTTTATCACTTTAATATTCAAAGTAAATAGCTCTTTATCACGACTACTCTACTCGGATTTAGATTTGGTGGGAATAGAATAGTCTTCATTTTCCATTTTCCAATAACTTATACCAAAAGATTCAAGAAAACACTTTATCTTAATTTTCCAAAATTAAAATTTCTTTTCATCAAAAAGAGGATGATCATAAATAGAAAAACTTTCGATGAAAGAGCAATTTTGAGAAGATGAAGCCATAAGATCAACTCAAGGATGTAAGTCCTAACAATAAGAGCACCAAGCTCTTATACCAATTGAAAGAGCTAGAAAACCGACACGGAAATAGTCCTAGAGGGGGGATATGACTAAGCTACCGATATACCCAAATTAAAAATTCTATCAACTAGTTGCTAATACGATATCACAATTGTAAACTTAGACAAAGATAAACCAAAAGAGATATAGCTAAGCACACATACAATTGTGAAACATAGGCATATAGCAAGAGATCAAGAATATAGTATCAAGCAAGAAATGAGCATATAGAGCAATAAAGAGAAAAGGCTTGCAATTTCTATCTACGAATATAAAGCAAGAGTAAGAAATTGAAAACACAAACACAAAGTCTTTTATAGTGGCTCAGCGTCCCGATAACGTCTAAGTCCCTAGTCCACTTTCTTTTGGCCCTCGAACCCGTTCCCTTTATCTTCACGTCTCCGATGAGACTAACACGTCACTCGACACACGATTGACTCTTTTTTACAAGCTCTTCTCTCTTACAAAAGCACTGATAACGTCTCGGTCCTCACACAAAGAAAAGAAAAAAATTCTCTCTCAACTTCCTTATAAAGACGCTGTTACACGTAAGAGTTCTCACACAAAAGAAGAAGATGGATACAATTAAGCACACTGCTCTCAATAGAGTTTCTTTCAAGTTTACTTCTAATACTTTTCAAGTATGGATAATCAAATGAAGCTCTTGATTGTGTGTGAGAGTGATTAGGATAGCAAATGGAAAACTCTTTTAAACTGTCACGCCCCGCTTCCCAGAGTACGCTAAAATAGGCACGTGACATAGCCAACCATGCTACCTGTGGATAGGAAAAATCCTTTCACAGTTACATTACGGCTGTAGAGATATCAAGAACAGGAAAGTAAACTAAACTATCTAGTACATGTCCATGAGCCAGAATAAATGAGTCAAGAAATGATAATATGCGGAAGCAAAGGATACAATAAATGAAACACCTGGAAAGTAAAACTGCATACCAACAGGATCTTCACCGCTCGGTCTAACAGCGACAATACTCCTGATAAGTCTGCAACAAAGGTAGAAGGATCTGGACCATGCAAAACCCAGACGTCAGCACGTCATAACATCAAGCGATAATATAAACAGGGGTAGCAATACATGCAAGTATGAGTATAAATGATAAACAAGCATAACAGTGATATAAGTAAGGACAGTGGCGTAATGTGTAGTGAGTAATCTAAATTAGTCTATGGGGTTAACTACTCAAAAGTCTTTGAAATCAATTTGATGAATCATCGATGTAACTCAATAGTATCCCGTGCGTGCCCGGGATCATGGTCTATGACTCTTGGGCTAAACCCGAGACGTGCCGCAAGGCAGTAAAGGATGGTAGGTAATGACGAGTGATGTCCGTAGCATCACTCCGGGGCTGGCCTAGCCCATAAGACTGATCAGAACAGGTATAGAACTGTCGAGTTACAAGTCAGGTTTCATCATCGATTTCCCCATACCCCCAAGTTATATGTATTCAAGTCAGGTATTAAGTAATCTAGAGCTAATGCCAACACAGGATAAGGCAGGTACATGTTTGTCTGGATAGACAACATGAACGGTCCGTAAAGACAACAGGTCAGGTATGTCGGCATTAGACACAAGATCGGGTAACAGGTAAAGCCATGGTACATCAGGTCAAGCCAGGTAGTATAGGTATCATGTCATATCAAGAGGTGCACGGTACCATATCGTGTCAGGTAGTAGGTGTAACAAGTCATGTCAGGGTGCACAAGATGTCATGTGGGTGCTCAAACATCCGACTAACATAAGCATGGGTATACAAAACAAGCATGGATACTAATGGAACAATAAACTGGAATATTGCAATGTAAAATGCAATCAGGTACAGATTAAGGTATGTAGATGCAAGGTTATCAGTTTGGGTTTAAGGGACAGTTTCAACATTACATGGATGCAGTATAACAATTATGGATGTTAAAATCATGTTAATATGTACTAAATAATCTAGAGATGCAATTGAATATAAATTAGGCTAGTTGTATGTAATCGGTCGTCCGATAGGGTATAAACTATAAAAGGGGTACTATGGGCTATGCAAATAAGTGTTATTTGATTTGAATATGGATGTTGGTACTATGTAGTAATACTAAATGCACCATGGTATGTTCCGGGCTATAAATCTAAAATGATATAATGGACATCGGAATGTTAACATGGAACAAGCGGCGTTAAATTCAATCTACCGATACAATATGCAGTTGAATAAGTATATAATAATACAATAGCATGTAACAAGTTTTTACTTGCCTTGATCGGATCGCGATACGGTTATACGAAACGTCACACGTCGGCGGGGAAAGTCGCGACGCGCGCACGGTACACGGAACGAATCCACACAACGCACAAAGGGCTTACACGGGTCAGGTATTCTCGCTGGATCGTCATGGTCGTCGACGGCACGGCCGAATTCCGGAAACCCAAAACGACAGTGAATAAATCAAGAATGAAATGCGAAAAGAAGTGAAGAAGTGAAGAAGAAGAAGATCTTATGGTGGTCAGGCGTCCTGGGATTCCAGGGAAGTCAGCAAGGGGCGACGACGACGAGGTTTGCCGGCGTGGGGGTTTTTCGGCGAAGGGCAGTGGGTTTCTTGGGTGTTGTTGTGGTCGTAGGGTTTGTAGAGGGTGGTGGTAGCGGTTTGTGATGTCGGGGAGTGGAGAGGGATATGAGGAGGTGACGAGGGTGACGACGGCTAGTCACCGGAGAGGTTGGGCTCACGGGAGGTTGCTGCAGGTGGCCTCGTCGGGGTGCAGTGGGTTCTCGGGGGTTGTTGGAAAGAAGAGAGGAGAGAAAGGAGGTGGGGAGGATGGTCACGAGAGCGAGATGATGGTGGCGACGACGAGGTAAGGTCGGTGGAGATGGAGTGGGCGAAGGCTAAGGTTAGGTTTCGTGTATGGGTTCGTGAGAAAAGAACGAGGAGGAAGAAATATATAAAGAGGGGAGAGAGAAAAGATTTTTGCGAGAGGAGAGAGAGAGAGGGAGAGAAATTCTGAGAGAAAGAGAGAGAAGGAAGCCGCGAGATGAGAGAGATGAAGATAGAGATAGAGAGGAAGAGAGAGATCGAGAGGTGAGAGAGAGGGGAGAGGAGAGATAAACTTGTCATTTTCTGAGGAGAGAGGAAGAGAGATAGAAGAGAGAGAGAGAGATCTGTATTATAAAAAATTTAGATTTAAAAATATTATGAATATATTTAGAGAGAGAGAGAAACGTGAGAATTGAGCTGTTAATAATTTTAGTTAGGAAAATATTTAATTAGTTTGAGAAATTTGAATGAATAAGTAATATAATATAATATTATAATATTAGTCCGTTTGAAATTTTGGCAAATACAAATTTACTCCAAAACACGCCCGTGTCGAGTCTAAAAATTTAGATTTAAAATATTAAAAATATGTGCGACTTCTAAATTTCAAAATGAAAGCCCAGTTAAAGAAAATGCATACCCCCAAGATTGGGTGCACGTACGTGCGCGTAGCCATCCAAACACGTCCGTTTCACTGAACGGGATGAGAACAAGATGTGCGGATGCTACCACGGGGTTAGAGGTATAATGCAGGTTATGAAATGCAATTTTAAATTATTTTCTGTGGCCTAAAATGTTATATGATAAAAGATGCAATACTAGGTAAAATGCATGTATGTACTAATCATGAGATGCACGTGTCCATGCAACAAGTCAAGGTAATCTATAAATAAGAATCAAACAGGTTTAAGTAAGCGGGTCGGGTCGAATGCAATGTACAGTGTAAAATACCATTCGCACCCACAATACGTTAAAGCAAGAGTATCACGAATACAGAAACACCAGAACTGGAATTGGTATAAATGAACTCGGGTGTTACATTATACCCAACTACAAAAGAATTTCGTCCTCGAACTTCCAAGAACAAGAAAGGATAAACAATCTAGAACTATAAGAATAGATGGGGAAACTTTAGTCGGACTTCATCTTCTCGTTCCCAAGTTGACTCTCTATATGAGCGATTACCCCACGAAACGAATACAAGAAAGATAACCTTGTTCTTAAGAACCTTTTTCCCTCAATCCACAATCGACATTGGTTGCTCCTCACAAGTCAAATCTTCTCGTACAGTCAGCTCCGAATGATCCAACACATGTGTTTCATCTCGAACACACTTACGGTGTTAAGGTACGAGAAACACGTCCTGACCATTCGCCAAGGATTGCGGTAACGCCAAACGATAAGCCGCTTCTCCAACACGTTCCAAGATCTCAAAAGGTCCGACGAATCGAGGACTAAACCTTCCTCGACTTTCGACATGAATCACCCCTCTAGTCGTTGATACCTTCAAGAATACCAAATCACCAGCGGCGAACTCTAGAGGTCTTCTCAACGTATCTGCCCAACTCTTTGTCGGTCTTGTGCTGCTTTCATATGATTCCGGATAGTATTAACTTTCTCAACTGTCTGCACAACCAAATCTAGTCCCAACAATCTTCGTTCACCGACATCGTTCCAACAAACAGGTGAACGACACTTGCGACCATATAAAGATTCAAATGGAGCCATCTGTATAGTCGCCTGGAAACTGTTATTGTAGGAAAACTCTACCAAATGTAGATGATCCTTCTATGAACCCTTGAAGTCTAACATGCAAGCTCTCAACATGTCTTCAAGAGTTTGGATCGTTCTCTCCGACTGGCCATCTGTTTGAGGATGATAAGCTGTGCTAAACTTCAAACGAGTCCCCAAACTTTCCTGTAAGCTCCTCCAAAAGTGTGATAAGAAACGAGTGTCACGGTCGGACACGATGCTCACTGGTACTCCATGCAATCTTACAATCTCCAGCATGTACTGTTCTGCCAAAGCTTCGGTTGATTGACCAACTCGAAATGGTATGAAATGAGCTGCCTTGGTCAATCGATCAACAATCACCCAAACTGCATTGTTGCCTTTTTGGACTTCGCGGTAAAGCCGTCACGAAATCCATGGTTATATGTTTCCACTTCCAGTGAAGAATCGGAAGTGGTTGCAATAAACCAGCAACCCGTTGATGTTCAGCCTTAACTTACTGACACACTAAGAACTTTGCTACAAGGCGGGCAATCTCCCGTTCCATGCCTTCCCACCAGAAATGCTGCCGTGGATCTCGGTACATCATCGTACTTTCTGGATGTACGAAATATGCTGAGCTGTGCGTCTCCTTCAAAAGCTCTTCACGACTATCTCCCTTTGGCACACACAAACGGCTACCAAATCGCAACGAACCATCTCTATGAATAAACAAGTCTGTTCGAAGTCCAGCTTCAACCGGTTCTCAAAACTTCTGCAATCTTGGGTTCTACGAATGCACTGCTTTAATACTCTCGATCAACGACGACTGTACTTGCAGCAACATCTACTGTCCTGAAGAATGCGGTAGCACGATCTCCAACCCGAAACTCCAAAAGTCTTCAATAAGTCCCTTCTGTGCAGTCAACATCTGAATTGCTGGCAACCGACTAAGCATATCCGGCCACCACACTAACTTTCCCCGATGGTTCTTAAGATCAAGATCGTAGTCAGCCATCAGCTTCAACCATCTACGCTGTCTCCTAAATAGCTCCTTCTGAGTGAATACGTACTTTAGGCTTTTGTGATCGGTGAATACTTCGACCCCTTTCGCCCAATAAGTAGTGTCTCCAAATCTTCAAAGCAAAAGAATCACAGCTGCTAGCTCCAAGTCATGAGTTGAGTAATTCTTCTCATGAGTCTTCAACTCTCTTTATGCATAGGCTATAACCTTCCCATGCTGCATCAAAACACATCTCAATCTTTTCCCAGACGCGTCGCTGTGAATCACCAATCCTCCGGAACTGTCTGGCACGGTCAGAATTGGAGAGATTATCCATCCTTGCCTCAACGCCTCAAAAGCTGACGCACAACTATCCGTCCATACGAACGGTACCTCCTTCTATGTAAGCTTGGTCCAGGCTCCGCTATACGAGCAAGATCCTCCACGAACTTCCTATATTACCCGGCAAGTCCAAGAAATCTTCTTATCTCCGCAACATTCTTCGGATCGGCCAATCTCGAACTGCTGTAATCTTTTCGGGATCAACTGCGATTCCATCTCCGGATGCGACATGCCCCAAAACTTCACTTCTTCAAGCCAAAACTCATACGTGCTCATCTTTGCATACAATTTTCTTGCCTCAATGTCTGCAGTGCAAACTTCAAGTGTTCTACATGCTCTTCCTTGCTCCCTGAGTAGACCAGAATATCATCAATGAACACCACAATAAACTGTCTAAAACCGGTGAAAGATTTAGTTCATCAAGTCCATAAATATTGCCGGCGCATTCGTTACTCCGAAGGGCATCACCAAATACTCGTAATGTCCATACCGAGTTCTAAACGCAGTCTTGCAAATATCTTCTGACTTAACTCGGACCTGATGATATCCGGATCGCAAATCCAACTTCGAGAATACACTTGCGCCACTAAGCTGCTCAAATAATTCACCAATGCGAGGGATCGGGTACTTGTTCTTAATAGTCACCCGGTTTAATTCTCGATAATCGATCCACATCCTCCTTGTGCCATCTTTCCTCTTGACTAGAAGAACTGGAGCTCTCCAAGGTGAGTTACTTCTGCAAATCAACCCTTCTCAAGTAATTCAGCAACCTGCTTCCTGACTTATTCCAACTCCACTGGTGCCATTGGATAATACGCCTATGAGATTGGCGCTGCACCAGGAATAAGATCAATCGCACACTCCACATCTCGTTTTGCGGTAACCCGAGATGTCCTCGAACACGTCCATGAACTCTCGAAATATAGCCGGCGCTTCTTCCTTAATAACTTCCATCGACGAAAGAACATTGTTTGTCGGCCTAGCCCTAAATTCGACTGGCCCGACCGAACTGCTTCTCCAGCAACAAACTCCAGATGTCCGGGAATCTGGAAAATCACTTTCCTTGCCCTACAATCAATGTGAGTGTGGAAAGTGCCAAGAAAATCCATTCCCAAGACAACAACAAACAAGGGATGCACCAGAATTGAATAATTCTAATGCGGGGAAAACATGAACAAGTAAGATACCGAGTTGACTTCATCCGAAATCAAGATACTGAAGAAGATTAAGCACGGTAAACATGATTCAAGCTGGCGATGGAACAATAACTGGTAAGCAATGAAACCGAGAGAAGCTAGGTAGTATAACGATCATGGAATAAGGAAGTGAATCAAGACCAAGACTCCAAGTTACTTAAATAGAGTACCGCATTGTAACCATGCTGTAGTTCATGGGTACAATTACATAACTCCACTCAAGTTGCCCAAATCCTAGTATCGGAATCAAGGAACAGGGAGAAACAATAGTGAACCAAAAGGGTTTCAAGTCGAGATGCAAGTGGCTTGCATATCGTCAAGGCGAAGGATAAAAGAAGGATATGATTCAAGAATCACGATAACAAGGTGGCAGGACATGTTCCTAATCACGAGTATTCTGATTCGTGTGTTGGGTCCAATACCCAACTACAAAAGAATCAAACTCGATTAACCTATATCGTATGGCTCTGATACCAAAAGAACCATGTCACGCCCCGCTTCCCAGAGTACGCTAAAATAGGCACGTGACATAGCCAACCATGCTACCTGTGGATCAGAAAAATCCTTCCATAGTCACATTACGGCTGTAGAGATATCAAGAACAGGAAAGTAAACTAAACTATCTAGTGCATGTCCATGAGCCAGAATAAATGAGTCAAGAAATGATAATATGCGGAAGCAAATGATACAACAAATGAAACACCTGGAAAGTAAAACTGCATACCAACAGGATCTTCACCGCTCGGTCTAACAGCGGCAATACTCCTGATCAGTCTGCAATAAAGGTAGAAGGATCTCGGCCATGCAAAACCCAGACGTCAGCGCGTCATAACATCAAGCGATAATATAAACAGCGTTAGCAATACATGCAAGTATGAGTATAAATGATAAACAAGCATAATAGTGATATAAGTAAGGACAGTGGGGTAATGTGTAGTGAGTAATCTAAACTAGTTTATTGGGTTAACTACTCTCAAGTCTTTGAAACCAATTTGATGAATCATCGATATAACTCAATAGTATCCCGTGCATGCCCGGTATCACGGTCTATGACTCTCGGGCTGAACCCGAGACGTGCTGCAAGGCAGTAAAGGATGGTAGGTAATGACGAGTGATGTCCGTAGCATCACTCCGGGGCTGGCCTAGCCCGTAAGACTGATCAGAACAGGTATAGAACTGTCGAGTTACAATTCAGGTTTCATCATTGATTTCCCCATACCCCCAAGTTATATGTATTCAAGTCAGGTATTAAGTAATTTATAGCTAATGCCAACACAGGATCAGGCAGGTACAGGTTTGTCTGGATAGACAACAGGAATGGTCCGTAAGGACAACAGGTCAGGTCTGTCGGCATTAGACACAAGATCGGGTAACAGGTAAAGCCATGGTAGATCAGGTCAAGCCAGGTAGTATAGGTATCATGTCATATCAAGAGGTGCACGGTACCATGTCGTGTCAGGTGGTAGGTGTAACAAGTCATGTCAGGGTGCACAAGATGTCATGTGGGTGCTCAAACATCCGACTAACATAAGCATGGGTATACAAAACAAGCATGGATACTAATGGAACAATAAACTGGAACATTGCAATGTAAAATGCAATCAGGTACAGATTAAGGTATGTAGATGCACGGTTATCAGTTTGGGTTTAAGAGATAGTTTCAACATTACATGAATGCAGTATAACAATTATGGATGTTAAAATCATGTTAATATGTACTAAATAATCTAGAGATGCAATTGAATATAAATTAGGCTAGCTGTATGTAAACGGTCGTCCGATAGGATATAAACTATAAAAGGGGTACTATGGGCTATGCAAATAAGTGTTATTTGATTTGAATATGGATGTTGGTACTATGTAGTAACACTAAATGCAACATGGTATGTTCCGAGCTATAAATCTAAAATGATATAATGGACATCGGAATGTTAACATGGAACAAGCGGCATTAAATTCAATCTACCGATACAATATGCAGTTGAATAAGTATATAATAATACAATAGCATGTAGCAAGTTTTTACTTGCCTTGATCGGATCGCGATACGGTTATACGGAACGTCATACGTCGGTGTGGAAAGTCGCGACGCGCGCACGGTACACGGAACGAATCCACACAACGCACAAAGGGCTCACACGGGTCAGGTATCCTCGCTGGATCGTCGGGGTCGTCGACGGCACGGCCAGATTCCGGCAACCCAAAACGACAGTGAATAAATCAAGAATGAAATGCGAAAAGAAGTGAAGAAGAAGAAGATCTTATGGTGGTCAGGCGTCCTGGGATTCCAGGGAAGTCAGCAAGGGGCGACGACGACGGGGTTTGCCGGCGTGGGGGTTTTCCGGCGAAGGGCAGTGGGTTTCTTGGTTGTTGTTGTTGTCGTAGGGTTTGTAGAGGGTGGTGGTAGCGGTTTGTGATGTCGGGGAGTGGAGAGGGATATGAAGAGGTGACGAGGGTGACAACGGCTAGTCACCGGAGAAGTTGGGCTCACGGGAGGTTGCTGCAGGTGGTCTCGTCGGGGTGCAGTGGGTTCTCGGGGGTTGTCGGAAAGAAGAGAGAAGAGAAAGGAGGTGGAGAGGGTGGTCACGAGGGCGAGATGATGGTGGCGAGGATGAGGTAAGGTCGGTGGAGATGGAGCGGGCGAAGGCTAGGGTTAGGTTTCGTGTATTGGTTCGTGAGAAAAGAACGAGGAAGAAGAAATATATAAAGAGGGGAGAGAGAAAAGATTTTGCGAGAGGAGAGAGAGAGAGAGAGAAATTCTGAGAGAAGGAGAGAGAAGGAAGCCGCGAGATGAGAGAGAGGAAGAGAGAGATCGAGAGGAGAGAGAGGGGAGATGAGAGATAAACTTGTCATTTTCTGAGGAGAGAGGAAGAGAGAAGAGAGATAGAAGAGAGAGAGAGATCTGTATTATAAAAAAATTAGATTTAAAAATATTATGAATATATTTACAGAGAGAGAGAAACGTGAGAATTGAGCTGTTAATAATTTTAGTTAGGAAAATATTTAATTAGTTAGAGAAATTTGAATGAATTAGGAATATAATATAATATTATAATATTAGTCCGTTTGAGATTTTGGCAAATACAAACTTACTCCAAAACACGCTCGGGTCGACTCTAAAAATTTAGATTTAAAATATTAAAAATATATGCGACTTCCAAATTTCAAAATGAAAGCCC
The DNA here is from genome assembly GCA_030015575.1 of Agapanthus africanus. NCBI lineage: Eukaryota > Viridiplantae > Streptophyta > Magnoliopsida > Asparagales > Amaryllidaceae > Agapanthus > Agapanthus africanus. Next base: position 353,913,988 of record JASDDO010000016.1, on the reverse strand, counting down.
AGTTAAAGAAAATGCATACCCCCAAGATTGGGTGCACGTACGTGCGCGTAGCCATCCAAACACGTCCGTTTCACTGAACGGGACGAGAACAAGATGTGCGGATGCTACCATGGGGTTAGAGGTATCATGCAGGTTATGAAATGCAATTTTAAATTATTTTCTATGGCCTAAAATGTTATATGATAAAAGATGCAATACTAGGTAAAATGCATGTATGTACTAATCATGAGATGCACGTGTCCATGCAACAAGTCAAGGTAATCTATAAATAAGAATCAAACCGGTTCAAGCAAGCGGGTCGGGTCGAATGCAATGTACAGTGTAAAATACCATTCGCACCCACAATACGTTAAAGCAAGAGTATCACGAATACAGAAACACCAGAACTGGAATTGGTATAAATGAACTCGGGTGTTACATAAACTCACACAAGAAAAGAGATTTCTCTCTCTTGATCACTTAGAAATATAGCATTTGAAATGGTTGGATGATTAAAGCTCAAAATAACTAAGGCAAAACACACACACACACACACACACACACACACACACATATATAGGCCCTTTGAAAAACTAGCCGTTATTGGTAGGGACAACAATTTTAGAACATCGACAGACATATGAAGGTATAAGAAGCAGACATCTGATGTTATAAGAAAAAGTCCTAATGGCTTTATTTTTGTAAACACCTTAACATCAGACGTTTTCCCATTAAAGCCTCAGATGTCTGTCGATAACTTTTAAAGAAACAATTAAAAGCACAGATCGAAGGCAGAAGTCTGAAGTACAACATCTAGACGTCTAAAGTTATAAAAATCACATTTTAAAATCCACATCAGACGTCTGTACTAATGAATATCAGAAGTTTTTCTTTCATAAAAATAGGCCATATGAAAACACAGAGAAAACATAGAATAAGTATGAGGCAGACGTCTGAAGTACAAATTGCATGAAAACCGACATTTCAGAAATTTGGGGTTTTATAAAAACACAGAAAGAATCCAGACATCTGAAGCACATGGGCTAAGACGTCTGAAGTATAAAAACTCAGAAAACTTGTGTTTTAAGATGAAAATCAATTTTAAATTTAAAACCCCGATGTTCATATAATGTAAAATGTTCATGTATGCACATATGAGTGTTCAAGAGCTTTAATTGATGTTATCCATAATCCAAAGTGTACTTACAAAAATTCTTATGTCGATATCGTAATTCTTCGATTATTGAATCTTCGACTCTTTGATCTTGAGCTCTCGAAACAATTGCACCACTCGTGCCACTCGCTAGCATCCTGAAGTCTTTCTTTTGATCTTCAAATTTTGACTTGACTTATACTCTTGACGCTTCAATTTTGGACTTGGCTTCTTAGCTACTTCATAGCTAGGTATCCTAATTTGAGAAGCTTTCGTCCTTCACAAAGATTGAATATGTAAATTGAGAAGCACTCGTCCGTATCCTCCAACCTCCATTAGATATGTCGTTTAAGCTCAATTTTCTCCATCATCAGTTGTAAGCTTGTGCCGTGAGATGTCCTAAAATGCAATCTCAAAACGACCAAGCTCATCATATACAATTTTATGAAATAAATAAGATAATAAACACAATATATGAACATTCATTATTTGATATCGAAACTATGAATATCGATATCGATATCGATATATAAATCACAAGCAAAGCATGAGATATTGATAAACAATATATATACATGTTATATGAAAACCAAGATAAGGAATGCATGCATATATATAAATATTCATATTTTGAATATCAAAAAAATGAATGAGAATAATATATAAATATCAAAATATATAGCACAAGTTAAGCATTAGATATTGATATGTTATTCTATATACACATGTTATATGATATGCAAGCTAATAAATAAGTGTATATAAGTTTAATGTCGATAGGTAAACAAGATAAAATATGTGACACCAAACAACTATTCATGTTTAAGCTATCATTAAAACAAAGCGAGAATGGATAATACTATCACATAAAAAACCATAAGCTAACACGCCTCCTCCTCTCCTCATCGTCGTCGACGCTTCTTTCTCCTCTCCTCATCGCCGACGCCGACGCCTCCTCCTCTTACTTCCTCCTCGTCTCCAACCCCCTCCTCCTCTTTCCCTCAACTCCGACATGTCTCCTCCCCTCGTCGCCAACAACCTCCTCCTCGTATGAGCCGACGTCGACAGAGTTCTAAATCCTCCTCCTTCTCCTACTACAATGTCCTCCTCCTCGTATGAGCCGACGTGCTTCTTCTCCTTTTCCTCCATGTTGCTTAAGCTCGACGCCAACGAGTTCTAGAGCTCAACGCCTAGCCTTCTCCCTCCAAGCTCAACTGTTCCTCGACAAGGCTTTACTCGGAGCTTTCAAAGGTTAGGCCTCACTAATCCTTTTCTATATTTAGGGTTTTAATTTCTTGTGGTCGTGTGGATGTTAATTTATGGTGATCGACCTTGTGATAGTAGCATGTGGAGAATTTACGGTGATCGGCTAGTGGTAGTAGCATGTGTTGATCAATTTATGATAATAGATTATTGTGAAAAGTAAAAACTTGAAAACTTGACAACCAAGTAAAAACTTGAAAACTCGTTAACTTCATATCCCTAAAATAATAACTTGAGAATTTGAGGACTTGAGAATTTGATAACGAAAATTTGAAACTCCTAAAGTAAAAGCTCGAAAACCCTAAAATAAAAATATGAAAACTTGAAAACCCTAAATTAAAAACTTGAGAATTTGAAAACTTTGAAACTTGAAAATCCTAAAGCCAAAACTTTGAAACTTGAAAACTTAAAAATCTCAAAATCGAATTATAATTAGACAAGAAACGATGATACGGAAACTCTAATTAATAACTATAAACTCTTAACTAACAACTTGGAAACTTCAAAAGCGAAACAAAATCCTTACCCAAGTGTAGGATATAACTCGATGATAACATGGAAATCTATGTTATCATCGAGGATATCACATAACAAATCACCACGTCTTAGTACCCGTTTATCAGTTATATGCATAACAGTTTTCGTCGTGACATAAAACTACTTGATAGTTGTCAACATAAAGCGTTAATCGTTTGTTTTCGACAACCGTCATGTAGTTTATGGGACGAGAAAACTAGTCGTATTATAACCGATAGATTTGTCCAGTGTGCATAAGTTAAGAATTTATAACGCAAACTCCCGATACATTTGTGCTTTCATTCGTTTCGAGATTAGTTTCGTCGGCACCTTTTTGTTGGTTCTCCATATGAAAATATAGAGGGGATGGTCATTTCAATGTTGGTATTTATTATTGAAATGATTATTATCCCTTCTATTGTAGTGTGCTTGGAGAACAGCGAGGAGGTGCTGCCGAAATTTTCTCGAAATGAATGAAAGCATAAATGCGAAGGTGTATGCGTTATAAACTCTTAATGGGATAGAAGCCTTATCCCCGACAGCCGATATGATGTATTGATGGGTCAAACTGAAACATTAAACCTAACCTACAAATCATAAACTAAATGTCAAAATGATATACCAATTATGTAATAGATGATATCAGAAATCAAAGAGTAATAGATAGAAGTTGGATGAAACCGTCAAAATTTAGCGATGATTACAAGGCTGGCGTCGAAAAGTTTATTGAATTTGCATTGAGAGACCAATCCCCTGAATAATTGATTTCGTGTTTATGTAAAAAGTGCATGAACGGCACCAACCTTCGTCGAGATATAGTTTATAACCATCTATTGATTAACAAGATTTCTTTTGGGTATACAAAATGGAAGTACCATGGAGAAGCTGCACCAAGAGTCGAACTTTCTACGAGTCGTTGGATTAGAAAAAAGATCCTCCTCGTACGTGTTGTAGGGACATGTGTTTGAATAATAAGTTGGACGAGCTCCAAACTGGCATACATCCTGATTCTGATATTGTTCCAGAATCTAATGTTGGAGAGAAAGATATCTGTAGTCTCCCTGATGCAGAACCGGCGAAATATATGAAGTATATGGATCATACAAATGTACCCTTTTTCGAAGGTATAAATATCTCTAAGTTGGGTTGGATTGTCAAAATGTTCCATATCAAATGTCAGAATAACTGGACTAACAAGTCTTTTGATCAGTTTCTTGAGGTGCAAAGGGAGACTTACCCTAGAAGGATATTGCCGGAAAATTTCACAGAGACGAAGAAGATCTTGAAGGAGATAAGTTTTGGTTATGAGAAAATCGACTCGTGTCCGAATGATTGCTTGTTATACTGGATAGAGAAGGATAAGAAATTAGAGAAATGTAAAACTTGCAACTTATCTAGGTGGATCGTCCCTCGAAGGGATATCGATGAAGATGAATCTACATTCGATACTCCTAGACGGATTCCGGCAAAGGTTTCACAATATTTTTCAATCAAGAAAAGATTTCGGCGATTATTTCTGTCATCAAAAACTGCTGAAAGTATGACATGGCATGAAAATGGTCACACTAAGGATGGAGTCTTGCGGTATCCAGCCGATGATGAAGAGTGGAAACGCTTTGATACTCTGTATGAAGGTTTTGCTGCGAATGCCCGTAATATGAGAATTGGTTTATCTGAAGATAGTATGGAACTAATAATGTTCCTAGCGCCCTAGCAGCTACAACCGTGACCTTTGCGGAATGAAAAACTTTAATTTTATAAAAAAAAACTAAGCGCTAGAAACTATAACCTTAGATCAAACCAAATACTAAACTAGCAACCAAGGAATTAAACTAGTCGGTTAAAAGCTTATACCTAATGATTAGTGTCCTTCGGTCTTCGAATCCTCTTCTTTAGCTCCTAGATGCTCCGGATCATGTTTGTAGGCCGGTCTTCCTTGGTCCTAGATGATCCCCCTGAGATATATGGTTCAAGGCTCTAGCTTCACACAAACCAGCAAGTGAAGCAACTAAAGACCCTAAGTTGCTAATCTAAGGTACTTAAAGCAGTAGTAATGTGTTCTTGTATTTTTCGAGCTTTCTTTTCCTTTGATCCTCAACACATGAGAGGTTAAGAAGAAAGAGGAGCTCTTGAGAGGAGAGAGAAAAAATAGATAATCAATTATCAAGTAGAGGAAAATGGCTAGCCTTGGTTTTAATCAAGTGATTTTTACAATAAAGAATATCAACCATACTTGAATAGTAGGGGACAATGAAACAGACAAATATCAAATCCATTCCCTAACCATTCCTCTCACCACTCTTCTTTCCACCTCACCCCTCCACCTCATTTCTAATTTCTATAAAAGAAAATCAAGAAAATGAAGTGTCCTCCTTATAGAATGTATCATGTAAAAATACATTATACATTCCCCGTATATACATACCCGTATTCGTATCGAAAATATGAATACCCAAAGAGATAGAATAATACAATGAATATAATACTAGAATTTACATATCGAAATATATATATGTAAATTATTAAATCAATATTTGATTTAATAATCCGGCTTAATTCTAAGCCGGCTAGTATTACCATCCGTCCGATTGAAATACGTATAGCAAGTACAAGTATTTAATCAGAACCCTGCATGTGTCAAAATATGGTCACTACATCATTTCGCTTGAACCAGGGAAACCCTCCTTGTGGGTCTCTAAAGACTTGACATTATGCAGACAGTGAGTTACTGGATAAATCCATAATCAAAAGCACGTCAGTGGCACTAGCCGTACGTAATGGCTTCCCAGATATCTGTCGAAAAGGAAGGCCGACAAGTAAGCTCATCCGAATCCCTACTGAGCCTATCTGTGACAATCTTCATACAGCTCATTCTCTTCATTAAGAGTATCGCATACCAGGTCTAGGGTGGTATACGTTAGACCCTAATAACCTAATAATTCGTACCGATGTAGCTCAGGATCGATCAGAGAAACTACTGATCTAACCATCAGTAAATCTCATCTGTCTTGGCTAAGGTCTTATGGTGCTGGCCAACCGAACACAGTGCGACATCGACTCCCTATACCGGAAGAGATGAATCCCTAACAATCGCCTACTGCCTCCATGTGGCTCAGGATTGTACCCAACTAAAACCTGTTTTCACGACTCGGTAGAGCCGTGGTAGGGTAGTAATCTAAGTATATTAGGAACTCACACGAGAAAAATGACGATCTGAGGTCTAAAGATTAACCTGTACTCATGTCACCAAAAATCTGCTATCTGACAATAGGTATAATACCTTCTTGAAGTTCTCGGCGAGTCCGTCCAGTGTACTCACCCCCAGTGAGCACATGTATACGATCTTAGGTTCTACACACCAATGGCTGTAGGAATAATCATCGTCCCTCGTCGGGGTCTAGAAACGTATACACCAGTCTACTCCGGAATATCGATACCCAGTCTCGATACTCCTATGACCAGGGACATTTAAGGATGTGCTTATGGACTACCCAGCCTCCATATGTATGATCGCCATCATAATACTGGTAGTCAAGCAATAATTCTACGGGCTTTATCAACATGTATTAGCGATACATAATAACAAGTAAAATATATACACGTGTTAAGATAAAGATAAACCAAATAGCATACTATCATATTAAGTAAGATTGTACTGTACATGCATATGTCCAAGCATCCACTATACACACACAATAATGTCCTCTAGGGCATACATATCCAACAATCTCCCATTTATACTAAGGCCATATATTGGCATATCGAGTACCCAACTTCTGCTCTAGGGTCAGTTGTTAGCGTATCGCATACCCAACATCTTAAAAAGTTGTCCGAACTGTACTTGAGGGAGGGCCTTTATGAATGGATCCGCCGTGTTCTCTTTCGTATCTACTCTCCTCACCTTGATCTCCAGGCGATCTATGATCTCTATGATTAGGTGATACCGCCTCAAGATGTGTCTGGATCTATGATGGGACCGTAGTTTCTTCTCTAAAACCATAGCCCCATAATTATCGCAATACAAAGGTATTGAATCAACAATGGACGGAACCACCTCAAGTTTAGTAATGAACTTCTTCATCTAGACTGATTATTTTGCAGTATCGTTAGTAGCGATGTATTCATCCTCCATCGCCAATTCTACGACGGTGTCCTATTTGGAGCTCTTTCAATAGACCGCCCCTCCGTTGAGGGTAAACACATAACCCGAGATAGACTTGTTGTCATCTTTGTCACTTTGAAAGCTTGACCTGGTAAAGGTCTCCACGTGGAGGTCTCCATTACCGTAAACTAAGAATATCTCCTTAGTCATTCTTAGGTACTTGAGAATGTTCTTCACAGGTATCCAGTGTTTCTTCTCTTGGTTTGACTAAAACCAGCTTACCACACTAAGTATGTAAGCTATATCTAGTATGGAATATAATATTGCATACATTATAGATCCTACCACAAAAGTATAGGGTATAATGCTCACGCGAGTCCTCTCCTCATCAGTCTTTGGAGACATATCTTTAGAGAGGGTGATTCCATACAAAGCAGATATATTACCGCGTTTGGAATCTTCCATACTAAACCTCTTTAGTATGGCGTTTATGTACCTAGACTGTGAAAGTCCCAACATTCTCTTGGATCTATCTCTGTAGATCTTTATTCTCAGAATATATGAGACATCATCCAGATCTTTCATGGATAAATTTTATGACAATAACAGCTTGACCGATTGCGATATAGGAATATCATTTTCTATTAGGAGAATGTTATCGACATACAAGATGAGGAATACGACAACTCTCTCTACAATCTTCTTGTAGATACATGGCTCATCCTCGTTTTTGATGAAGTCAAATTCCTTTGACTGTCTCATCAAAAAAGATGTTCTAGCTCCGCGATACCCGCTTCAATCCATAAATAGATTTAAAAAATTTGCACCCATTCCCGCGGCTCCCACCGTCTTTGAATCCCACCGGCTGATCCATATAAACGCACTCTTCTAAACTTCCATTTACAAAATCCGTTTTTACGTCCATCTGTCAGATATCATAGTCATGGAAGGCAGCAATGGCGAGTAGGATTCGAATGGATTTGAGCATAGCCACTAGAGAAAAGGTTTTGTCATAGTCCACACCCGTTCTTTGACGAAAACCTTTTGCAACAAGTCTACCCTTATAGGTTTCTACCTGTCCATCTACACTAATCATCTTTTTAAAAATCCACTTGCATCTGATGGGTTTTACCCCAGGAGGAGCAACATCTAAAATCAAACTTTGTTGGTGTATATGGACTCCATTTCGGATCGCATAGTATCCAACCATTTCTTAGAGTCCCTACTGGTAATGGCCTACTCGAAACTAGTAGGATCATCTTGTTACAAGATGCAATACTTTCGATCTCCGTCTTTAAGAAAACCGTAATATCTTTCAGGCGGATGAGAAATCCTACTAGATCCGTGGAATGGTTGAGGTTCGTTCGGGACTATTTAATCCTGGGGATCTACCAATTCTTCAGTTACAGTTTGTGTTTCTGGAACTTTATCCAGTTCTACCGCGCTCCCACTAATTTCGTTTTCAAGAAATATCCTTTCAAGAAAGGTGGTGTGTCGAAAAACAAACACCTTTTGTTCCTCAACGTGGTAGAATAGATATCCATTCGAATTCCTGGGATATCCCAAAAACATACATAAATCTGATCGTGTATGAAGTTTTTCCGGATTCTGGTTTTTAACATAGGTTGGATAATCCTATATCTTAACTCATTTAAGACATGGCTTTTTATTACTCCATATTTCATATGGAGTCTTAGGCACAGATTTGGATGGAACCTGATTCAATAGGTATGCAGCTGTCTCAAGCGCATAACCCTGGAATGAAAGAGGCAATTCGGTACTACTCATCATGGAGTAAACCATATCCAATAGGGTACGATTCCCCCGCTCCGATACACCTTTGTGCTGTTGTGTATACGGAGGAATAAGATGAAAGAGAATACCATTCTCTTTTAGAAAGTCAAGGAATTTTGTGCTCAAGTATTCACCTCCTCGATCAGATCGTAGGACTTTAATACTTTTGCCAGTCTGCTTCTCTACTTCACTTTTATATTTTTTGAATTTCTCAAAAGTTCCAGATTTGTGCTTCATCTGAAATGCATATCCGAAGCTAAAGAGATCATCAGTGAATGTAATGAAGTACGAGAATCCACCCTTAGCATGTGAAGACATTGGACCAGATATATCACTGTATATGAGTCTCAAGAGCTCTGTAGCTCTTTCTCCGTGTCCTGTGAACGGAGTTTTGGTCATCTTTCCTTTGAGAAAAGATTGACAAGTTTCATAAGATGAAAATTCAAACGGATTCAAACATCTATCTTTATGTAACTTAGATAGACTTTTCTCATTGATATGACCAAGTCTACAATATCACAAGTAGGGTTCGTTCACATCTGAACTCTTCCTCTTGCGTGTGTTTTGTATATTGAAAACCGTGTTTTGATTAAGAACATAGATACCATTACAAAAAGTATCTTCTACAACCAGTACCTGATTAAGGTAAATATTCATAATATTTCTATTTAGAACAAAGTTATATCCATCTTTATCTAGTAAAGAAACTGATATAATATTGCAAAGCATGAAAGGTACATAGTAGCAGTTGTTCAAAATTATAGTGTTGCCACTTGGCAACACTAGGTGATATTTGCCGACGGCAGCAGTATCAACTTGTCCTCTGTTCCCTACTCTGATGGACATATCACCTGGTCGAACCATTCTATGTTTCTCAGTCCTTGTAATAAATTACAGATATGAGATCTTGATCCGGTATTTAGTACCCAGGAGGTAGGACTGACCGAAAAACAGTTCTCAATAACAAGAACACCTGAAGGAGACACAATAGTATGCTTCTTCTTCACCGGGGTCATCAAGGAATTCATGTAATTCTATTCCACTTGCCCATTGTCACAAGTTAGAACTGAACCGACGTTCCCTAGCCCAGTATAATAAGCTGGTTCTGTCAAGTCATACATTTTATTATTTTGATTAAGGCATGAGATGGTTACTACCTTGAGAGAAAGTAAAGAAACACTCAGTGTATGCTCTTGCAAAATTAGATTGGTTTTTAATTTATCTAATTAGGATGGCTCCTACTGTTTTCTCGAATTCTCCTTCAAACCTTTAAAAGAAGAACTAGTCGAGATCATTTACACCTTACAAGTTCGCTAACCGTTCATCCAGGTGGGTGTTGGTACTTCGAAGGAGGTTTCACGTGGTCTCGCATGGATCTAATGAAAATAAATCTCATTTTCGTAGAGGTGTAGCCCTATTAACACCTTTCTAGACACCCAATAGGTTAACTAATTGTGAAGCGAAAAATATCTCCTAAGAGTAATCCTACTCATCGGTGGGAATCGGGACCCAACTATCATCGCGCGATAATCTTGATGGAAGCCACTCTACTCACCATACTCCAGAATGTATGCATACACTTGGCAAGTTTTTCTTATATTTAAAACGCCCGATATGGTTTTTGCCCTAAGCGGCTTATGGCTTTGATAGAGACCAACGTGCAATAAGTTGCAAGTCAAGTTCAACACATCATTTTCCTAAATTAATTTTCATCCACCCGTATAAACTCTTGATAAAGACCAACGTGGCTATGCGACTGTCCTAATTAATCGCTGTTGGATATAGTGCTCTCAAGTCAATTATTGTAATTGCAAGTAGGCGATTATGATAATTGAACGAGGACCTATACAGGTAGAACAGTCTTATTCGAGATAATAGTACGCTATCTGGTTTGTCTTTTTCATTATATGTGTACTTTTTGATAAAGCTCGTAGGATTATTGCTTGACTACCACTATTATGATGGCGTTCATATATGTGGGAGCTGGGTGGTCCATAAGCACATCCTTAAATGTCCCTAATCGAGAGAGTATCGAAACTGGGCATCGATACTCCGGAGTAGACTAATGTATACTTTTCGAGAGCCCGACAAGGGACGGTGGCTGGTCTCACAAGCCATTGTTGTTAAGTCACCTGAGATAGTATACAGGTGCTCACTGAAGGTGAGTACACCGGATAGACTCGCCGAGAACTTCTAGATAGTATTATACCTATTGTCAGATGGAAGTTCTCTTATGGCATGAATACAAGTTAGTCCTTTGACTAGAGATTTTCATTTTTCTCGTGTGAGTTCCCACTGTACTTAAATTACTACCCTACCACGACTCAAAGGATTCATGCAAACAGATTTTAGTTGGGTACAGTCTCGAGCCACATGGAGGCAGTGAACAATCGTCAGGGATTCACCTCTCCCGATATTGGGAGTCGATGTCACGCTGTGTTGGGTCTGCTATCACCATAAAATCCTTGGCCAAGGTGGATGGGATTTACTGATGTGATATCAGTAGTTTCTCAGTGGGTGATGAGCTTCAAACCAGCATGACTTATCAGGTTAGTGGGGGTCTGACGTTATCCACCTTCCTAGACCCGGTATGCGATACTCTAAGACGAAGAGACCGGACTGTACGGAGATTGTCACAGACAGGCTCAATAGGGGTATGGATGAGTTTGCTCGTCGGCCTTTCTTTCGCTCAATACATAGGCAGCCATTACATATAGCTTGTGCCGCTAACGTGCTTATGGTTAAACCTACTGCTAGTGTATTGACGAGTCTTTAGAGTCCTATATAGAGGGTTTTTCTGGTTGAGGAAAAATGAAGTAGTGGCCGTATATTGATACATGTAGGGTTCCAATTAGGTATGTGTGCTGGCCACACGGACTTCAATCGGGCGGATAATAATACTAGCCGACTTAGGATTAAGCGGGATTATTAAATCAAGTTTTGATTTAATAATTTACATATATATATTTCGATATGTATATTCTAATATTATGTTCATTGTATATTTCTATCTCTTAAGTATTCGTATTTTGATATAAATATAGGCATGTATTTGCGGGGACGTATTCTTGTATTTATACAAGAATACTTCTAGAAGGAGAACACCTCATTTCTAGGTTTATTTATTTATTTTTAAAGAAATTAAGAAATGAAGTGGAAAAAAGAAATGGTGGAGGGTATAGGAAAATGAATTATTAATTCATTTGCACATACTATTCAAGCATGGTTACCATTTTAAAATGGTGATATTCTTTTTACAAAATAAAGTGAGCATGCTTGAATTTGGCAAGAAGGATTTTCATTCTACCATTTAGCTTCTCTCTCTTCTATGGCTCCTTTTTCTTCTTCTTCTTCAACCCTCTCATGAGTTGAGAATTATGAAGATAAAGAGAAAGAAAGATGCTAGAACACTCATACACATCACTAAGCATTCTAGATTATCAATTTAGGATCTTTAGTTACTTCATAGATTAAGTTAAAGCTTGAACTTAGTTTCCTCGGATGGATCATCTTCGGCAAAAGAAGATCGGCTTTCAAGTGCGATTCGGAGCACTTGAGAGCATGCTAGAGTCCAACCTAATTGCAGCAAATGAAGACGTTACAAAGGTTGTGATTTTTATCCTTTTATGTTTTCTAGTTTAAGTGTTTGGAGTAGATTGTTAGTTTTTGGTTTCTAACGCCATCAAAATTTTTATTTTTGAATTCCGCATTGGCCGCGGGTTAGAGACGAGGGCAATAGGAACCAACAATGGTATCAGAGCCACCCAAACACCCTAAACCAGATAGATACGACTCCCGAATCCCGCTGGTTTTTGCCCCGCAAAAACTGCCGTAAAACCAGTGACAAAATTCATGCTTATTTGATGTTTTACTCCCCATGGGCTCTCAGTTTGGATCGTGAAGCCGAGAGGAGGTGCATGGGGACACCGGGGATGTCCCGGGGGACCTAGGGAGGGCCCACACCATCGAGACCACCCAAAGGTGGCCTTGGTGGGGGTGGGGACCCGAGCCCTGCCTAAATGGGCAGGCTCGGGTCTGCCTTGCACCCATGGCCACCTTAGGGTGTCCTAGGGGGTGGGTACCCTCTTAGGCGCCTCTGAGTTGACTTTAATTTTATGCCAGGGTCCTCCACGAAGTTTCGGCTCCATCCGAGCTAATTTGGGACTCCTGGAGTGGGTTTTAGCATGGTATTTTTTTCGGTTTTTTAGCACACTTGATTTTCGATATTTTGGTAAATTGAAGTGTTGGCTATTAGTATGCGGTATTCGATTGTAGTAGGCTTTATGATGGTTGCATGTATCATAATGTTTGGTAAAATGTCGTCTAATTGCTATATGTATCAATTTGACGGGTTACGGAATTGATACTCATAAGTTTGCATGTTCTGTGATGGATATTGCTTGTTGATTGTGGTTATGTTGTATTTGTCGCGGCGGATAGTCCAGAGTATGTAGTATAAGATGTAATTCTATATAATGTAATGTATATTCATATTGCATGGCGAGCGTCCGACATGTGGACTGCCTTCATTGCGGCTTGTATATTATTCTTTGGGGCGCGTCCTTGTTGCGGACGTGGTCACCGTTGTATATTCAGGTTTTCATTACATGCACTAGCATTACCCCACGGCGGAGTGCTCGAGTAGCTGGGTTCTAAAGGGCAACGGGCATCCATCTCATGGTGTTGAGACAGGGATGCCTTACTCTAGAATTGGTGGGAAATTTGCTGCACTCGTACAGGGTATAGGATTGACCCGCGGAGGGGTGCCCAAGTCACCGAATTTTAGAAGTGCTGGATGGCCTATTCACTTCGTTGATTGGGGTTAACTCGCTTCTGAGATTGGCGGGTGGCTTGCCGCACACGTAGGGGTCTAGGATCTGATACTACGGGCTATCAACACGACCGGGAAAATTGCATTTCATATTTGGCTCCATTGAAATGTAATTTTCCTAGATTATCCGCATTTCCATACTGTGTTTGCTTCTGTTGTGATGCTTCTGTGATGTTACTTGATATCATGCGTGAGATGAATGTTTCTATATATATTATTTATTTAATAGACGCTAGATATGTTTTGCATCCGTGCAAGTCTTGTACCCGCCCTGCCGTAAATTAAGTAAACTTACGGTGAAGACCCGAGACCCTGTGACGAATGCGGATTGCATATATGTGCGTGCATATTTTCGTTTCTTTCTGGCATGATATGATTAATTGATGGGACTGCATTAATTCTGATTAATGCAAGAAAAATAAACCTAAATGATGTTGTCGGAACCATTTTTTAAAACTACTCGGTTTTTTTCAAAACCATAGTTGTATTCTTTTGCTTTGCATAGAGGTATTCAGTTAGAAATATCCTGCACCTCATTCTATGAGGAAAGAGCCTTGATCCCTTCACGGGGAGTTCTCTCTTAAGCAAAAGTTTATGTTACTAGTTTTAAAAGCGGAGTCTAAACCATTCCTTTTCAAAGTCACTCGAGTTCTTTCAACGATATTAAGTCCATGTTAGTGATATATGCCCTAGAGGCCATTATTGTATAGTACTAGATTGTATATTACATTTTGGAAGCTTGGGATATATACAGATATATAACAGTCTTGCTCAATATGATAGTACACTATTTGTTTTGACTCTATCTTAACATGTGTATATGTTATTTTAACATATCGTTAATACATATTGATAGAGCCCATGGGATCTTTACTTGACTACCAGCGTTGTGAAGCAGTCATATTAATGGGGGTTGGGTAGTGTATAAGCACATTCTTAAACTTGTCCCTAGTCGTAGGATTATCGAGACTGGCCATCGATGCTCCAGAGTAGACTGGCGTATACGCTTCTTGTCCCCGTCAGTGGAGATGGCCAGTCCCGCAGCCATAGGAATACGGTACTAAAGATAGTATACAAATGCTCATTAGGTTATGAGTTACACTAGACGGACTCGCTGGGAACTGCTGGTTGGTATTATACCTATCGTCGGATAGCAGTTCTCAGGTGACATGAGTATAGATTAGTCCGTTGACTTGACATCACTATTCATCTCGAGTGTGTTCCCACTGTACTTAGATTACTACCCTACCACGGCTCTAATGAGTCGTGCAAACAGATAGTAGTTGGGTGCGGTCCCAAAACACTTGGTGGCAGTAGGGGATAGAATAGATTCGTCTCTCCCGGTATTGGGAGTTGATATCGTGTTGTGTATGATTGGCCAATACTAAAGGTCCATGGTTAGGGCAAGTGAGATTTACTGGTAGGTACACTAGTAGTTTCTCAGGTTGTATTAGGCTCCACACCGATACGACTTGTCGCGCTATTAGGGGTCTGACGCTAATCACCTCCTAGGCCCGATATGAGATACTCTTTTACGAACAGACCGGACTGTACGGAGAATGTCACCTATAGGCTCAGTAGGATTTTCGGACGAGTTATCGTGTCGATCTTTCCTTCTACAGATACCTGGGTAGTCGTTACGTACAGTTAGTGCCACTGACGTGCTTGTGGTTAAACTCACTGCTAGCGTATTGTCGAGTCTTTAGAGTCCCACACAAAGGGTTTCCCAGTTCAGGAGAAACGGTGCAGTTTGCGTATTTCGATACGCTTGGGTGTTTGATTGAACACGTGTATTTATATACGTGCTTTAATCGGATGGTTTATTAGTATTAGCAGATTTGAAAGACAGCCAGTTTTGATGCAAGTATTATATTGCGCTTTTTTGGGTATTTGTATTTTAACACGAATACGGTATTTATATGAATACGTGTATTTGTATAAATATGGGTATTTGTGCTTCGATACAAATACATGTATTTCTTTCTAAATATGAATACGTTTATTTTATATTTTCAGTACAAATATGGTATTCGTATTTTGGTAAAAATATGGTATATGTATTTATTATAAATACAGATTTTGGGTATACTTGTTTATATACATGCATTTATATTTATAAGTGTATATGTAAGTATACCATGGTGAGGTGGCCTCTCTCTCTACACTCTTTTATATTATACCTTTTCTAGAGTTGTGTGGGCTTGTGACTCACACTAGTGAGTCACAACCCCATCACCCACTTATTTTGTTTTATGTTTGAAGAGATAAGAATTGATTAAGTGTAGGATTTTTATCATGGTTGTTGATATTTTTCTTGAGTTGTCATTCTCTTCATCATCTTCTTCCGCATTTTCTCTTCTTGAGTTTTGAGAATTAAAAAGAGAGTATCTTGTTTCACAAACTACACCCTCCTAAGTATCTTGTTTTAGCAAGACTCGCTCTTTAGTTGCTTCAGTTGAAACTATCGCTCGAATCGGCATCCTCGGGTAGATCATCTTTGACGCGGGAAGTTCGACTTCGAGAGCTTGAGCCGAACACCTAGAAGCTTGAGGAGTGAACCTTTCAAGACCCGAAGGATCGTCTACAATGGTTGTTACACTAACCTAGTAGTTAAATATCTAGTTAGTGTTGGTTTAGTTTAGTGTTTGGGCTTGTATTCTAGGGTTTTGGTGTATTGTGCTCAAGATTTTTAAAGTTTTTGATTCCGCAAGTAGAAGTCATAGCAAGGAGCACCATACATTTACAGTTCATTACGTTAATCGTTTTTCGCCAAAAACCAGCCGTAACCCTCCGTCATTTCAGATAGGTAACACTTAGTATTCGTACTACGTTTGTTGACCTCCATCAAGTCGTAGTGTTCGATAGCTAAGTGTTGTTTTTCTATTGCATAGAGATGTATTAATTTAGGACAATCATATAGTCTTATTGACCTCCATCAAGGGTTCATGCAGGTGGATCTATATTAATCAGGACAATGACGGGTAGAACTTGACCTGCGACTTATGATTTGTTGACCTCCGTCAAGGTCATAAGGCGCTTGGGGGTAAAAATCATATCGGGAGTTTCAAATATAAGGGAAACTTGCCAAGTGTGTGCATACCTTCTAGTGTGTAGTAATTTTGGTTGTCTTCCGTTAAGATTATCACACAATGATAGTTGTGTCCCGATTCCCATTGATGAGTAGGTATTACTTCTCGGGGGGTTTTCACATCACAATTAGCTAACCTATTAGGTGTCTAGAAAGTGTTAACGAGATTACGCCTCTGCGGAAACGATATTATTTAAGTGGGTCTGTACGAAAGCACAGGGGACTTCTCTCGAAGTACCAACACTGGCTTGGCTGAACGGTTAGTGAATTTGTAAGGTGTACATGATCCTGGCTAGTTCACTTTTGAAGGTTTGAAGGAGAATTCGAGGAAACAGTGGGAGTCATCCTGATCAAATAAAGTGGTTAACTAATCTAATATAGGTTAGAGTGCACGTGAGTGTTTCTTTTCTCTCTCTATAATTTGCGACCATGTCTGACCTTAAAGTATAACTCAACACCAAGTTGGCCGAACCTTTTTACACTTTGGCTTTTGGATTGTCATGATTCACGACAAAATCACATGTATCCCTGCCACTTCAACTTACCCTTTGCATTTCTCCAGAACACTCTATATTACTACGAAGATCCATATTGTTTGGGTATGACATCGTATAGTTACATACGAACTCGAAGAAACTTGTTTCAGTTTGAGGATGGCCGCGGGTTCTGGAGAAATTGAATAAGATTATTTGGTTTTCTTATCTCCTTACCTTCTCTCAGGTTGCGAGGGCTCCTAGTATTAGGATAGTACACTTATTACGCTTATTGGATAGTCTTCTTCCAAATCTTAGGTAGGTGTCGAAAACTAGGAAAGAAAAAAACCAATTAGCCTAAGTATGATATACATAAGGTAAGAAATAAAGACATATAAAGGGATTAAAATGAGAGCAAGAAAATTTGTGACTACTGTCATAAATTTGAATAGTGGAAGTGACATTATTAGGAATACCCAGCTACCCCTCGAAACATTTTTATGTTTCAGTTTTACTGTCCGGTGTTAATTGAAAAATGCTTTCCTAATTAGATTCTGACTCCACGGTATGTATTTATCAGACTTGATTCTCACATCCGTATGGCGTTACAGATGTTGAGTGGGAGTATAATATTGGGAATTGGGTGATTAAATCCTCAATATCAGAATTCTTTGTAATTGGTGATATTTAAGGAAATCACCTGGGTTTTTCCTAACGACAAATTTTTGGTTTTGAATATCCGTTGTTATGGACCAATTTCAAACTGGTATATCTATACATTTATTTTATGAAGTGAGAAATAATTTTTTGAAATTATGTTTATGACATTTACCTTTATCAGTTGATAGTTAGGTAAGATGCATTCAACAGTGGTGTAATTCTTCTTAACCATAAAACAATTTTCAACCTACGAAGCACTGGGTTTGAGTTTGTAAACTTAGAGGACTTATACAAAGTATTGCATGTTGTCCGATGCCCATTAGGATAAGGGGTTGGTACTTATACTATATTCCGTTCACTTGTGACTTCTCTGTTTTTAGACACACATTTCGTTGAAATACAAGATCTAAATTTTAAGAAGTTATAGGTATAAGAATAAAGTAGAAAACCATGTGTTGGAAGTATCAGGATTCGTCGAGATGATCGAAAATGTAGATACTTATGCTAGGTTTTCCGTCATAAATAATATATTTGAGAACTTGCTTCTCTCTCAAGTTACTCATTCATGAGTACGCTCCTTGATGAGTAATGCTATTTGGCCTTCTTCCATTTAGTCGATATGCACTGGAAACAGCTGCATAATTTTTTAATCTGGTTCCAATTAAATTAGTGTCTTTGTTTCTATATTGGATATAGAATGGATTCATATCTTAATGATATTAAGGTATATGGAGTTGTCCGGCTTATGCTTAAAACCATAATCCGGATAAACTCAAGGCACGTTTCAATAACGGAAGTTTGTGGGTTATCCCGGGTTTTGACAAGGGTTAACATTCTACCATTTGCAACATCAAAGGTGATTTTTTCTTTACTCACCACCTTTTTACAAAAGGAATCTTTTTTTCCAAAAGAAACAGGTGGTAGTATGGTAGAACTAGAAGTGATTTCAGAACCACAAAAGGTTACTAAAAATTTAGTAGAACCTGAAGATTCAAATGGACTCGACAAACCATTTGCCACTCCGCAGATTTGGTGGGTTATCCCATTCACCTAAGAGGTACTTCGGTTTTCTCAAAGACGGTGACAGGGTGGTTCTGATAACCCAACCTTATCACTACTGCTATGCTTGACTATAAGACTTAGCAGGTGGATGATTATAACGTCATTCTAAATTGAATTCAGAAGTGGACGTGTATATAACTCTGCTAGAGGGTTATTGTAGTTGGTGGGAGCAGCGGACGCGTAGTGGGAAAGTTGCCTATGTCTATTTATAGACTAAAGTATGGAGCGCGGAATGGGTTATCTACTTTGATGTAAAGTCATAGAGTTTGACTTCATCAGAACAACAGATGGACCTGGTAAGAAGGTAGTAGGGAGTAATGTCCTGGTATTTGGATGACGTACTCCTGATAGGAAGTGATATTCCTATGCTACAATCGGCCAAACTTTGTTTGTCACAAGGTGTTTCTCCACATAGGATATGGAAAACATATCAAGGATTCTGGTGATTAGATCTAGATTTAGGAATTGTCTTAATTAGGGTACGTTAACACCATTCTAAAGTAGTTTAGAACGAACGACTTTTGGCGTGGTAGTCTATTCACAGGTAATAGAGTCACCTTCTATAAAAAGATGTCTTCTACACTGATGAGGAGAGAGACTGGCATGAATGACATATCATTTGCTTAGGAAATTGAGTCAATCATGAAATGTCAAATACCAGACCAGATGTTGCTTTTTTGCACTTGCTACAATAAGCATATATTAATCCAATCCTAGATAAACATTAGGAAGCAGTTATAAACATAAGAGGATATTCTTGGTATTTGCTAACGGCAGCCTCCTTAAGGAGGCGATTATTATTTCAAGCTTCCAATGTGACCTAGATGACAGAGTAGCCGTCAGAGTTATATGTTTACCCTCTTCTGAGGGGCAATATGTTAGATAGGTTTTCAAGCAGGATACTGAGGTGGTCATGGCACTGGGTGCTGATTGAATCAGTAAATGGATACAGTCTTGTTGGATTTGGTGTTCATATTATGAACAAGGTCCCATAAGATATCTAGAGAAGTTCTAAGACAGGTATCATTCATTTCGGGAGATAGTCGTTTTCCACGAAATTAAGATATAGAGAGATAAAGATAGAAACATTAGAGCGAATCCACTCACTGAGGCTTTTTCTCGAACACGTAAGTTTCTCAAAACGAATTTTGAGAAATTGACTAGTAGAGAAATTGGGTAATCGGTAGCACATTAGCTGTGAGTATGTGATACCGCAATAACTGGTCTTAAGTGCAAGTGGGAGATTGTTGGATACAGTGCCCTCAAGGCAATTATTGTAATTGCAAGTAAGTGATTATGATAATTGAACGAGCACATATACAGGTACTACAGTCTTACTCGAGATGATAGTATACTATCTGGTTTGTCTTTGTTATTATATGTATATGTTTTAATAAAACCCGTAGGATTATTGCTTGACTACCAATATTATGATGGCGATCATATACGTGGGAGCTGGATGGTCTATAAGTACATCCTTAAATGTCCTTAGTCGAGGGAGTATCGAGACTGGACATTGATATTTCGGAGTAGACTAGTGTATACTTTTCACGAGCCCGACGAGGGGCGGTGGCCGGTCTCACAAGCCATTGGTGTTGAGTCATCTGAGATAGTATACAGGTGGTCACGAGAGGTGAGTACACTGGACGGACTCGCCAAGAACTTCTAGATGGTATTATACATATCGTCAGATGGAAGTTCTCTTGTGACATAAGTATAGGTTAGTCTTTTGACCTGAGATTTTCATTTATCTCGTGAGTTCCCACTGTACTTAGATTACTATCCTACCATGGCTCAAAGGAGTCATGCAAACAGGTTTTAATTGGGTACAGTCTCGAGCCACATAGAGGCAGTGAATAATCGTCAGGGATTCGTCTATCCCGATATTGGGAGTCGATGTCGTGCTGTGTTGGGCCAGCTATCACCATAAAATCCTTGGCCATGATGGAAGAGATTTACTGATGTGATATCAGTAGTTTCTCAGTAGGTGATGAACTTCAGATCGACACGACTTATCGGGTTAGTAGAGGTCCGACGTTATCCACCCCTAGACCCGGTATGTGATACTCTTAGACGAAAAGACCGGATTATACGGAGATTGTCACAGACAGGCTCAGTACGGGTATGGATGAATTTGCTCATCGGCCTTCCTTTCGCTCAATACCTGGGTAGCCATTACGTACAGCTAGTTTCGCCGACGTGCTTGTGGTTAAACCCACTTCCAGCGTATTGATGAGTCTTTAGAGTCCCACACAGAGGGTTTTTCTGGTTCAGGAAAAATGATATAGTGGCTGTATATTGATACGTGCAGAGTTCCGATTAGGTATGTGTGCTAGACACACGGACTTCAATCGGGAAGATGATAATACTAGCCGATTTAGGATTAAGTCAGATTATTAAATCAAGTTTTGATTTAATAATTTACATATATATATTTCGATATGTATATTATAATATTATGTTCATTGTATTTTTCTATCTCTTGGGTATTCATATTTTGAATATGAATACAGGCATATATTTGCGGAGACGTATTCTTGTATTCATATAAGAATACTTCTAGAAGTAGAACACATCATTTCTTGGTTTTTATTTCTTTCTAAAGAAATTAAGAAATGAGGTGGAAGAAAGAAATTGTGGAGGGTATGGGCAAATGAATTCTTAATTCATTTTCACATACTATTCAGCATGGTTACTATTTTAAAATGCTGATATTCATTTTACAAAATAAAGTGAGCATGCTTGAATTTGGGAAGAAAGATTTTCATTCTACCATTTTGCTTTTCTCTCTTCCATTGATCTTTCTTTTTCTTCTTCTTCTTCAACCCTCTCATGAGTTGAGAATTATGAAGATAAAGAGAAAGAAAAATACTAGAATACTCATACTGTAACAACCCCAAACTTTCTATACAACTTTCTGTAAAAAAATTTCAAAAATACAGAAAGGGGTATTTTTTCCTGAGCACAAGATATAGGTTTGTTTTTCTTTTTAATAGCAAGAAAGAGCTTGTAGCTCATTGGTAAGACCTTGCACTGCTGTTACAAAGCACCAGAGTTCAAATCCCTTCACCCACATTATTTTTTAATATTATTTTCTTTTAGATTTTTAGAAATCCAAGGGTTTACACATGCATAACTCGTAAAAGCCTCACTACATATATAAAACAAACTGACCAGGGGCTACAAAATACGACATAGAACACGTGGCAGCGAGCCCCAGCCCTACTCGGGCCGGCGACTCGGTCAACTTGGCCTGCCGCCGCCGACCGAGTTGAGCCGGATCGCTGAGTTGTCAACAGTAAAGGTGTGTCTCTTAGCCTCCCAATTATCCCCGTACACTTTAAATTTAATGCAATTTAACAGAGCTCTTTAAAACCCCATTAAACCATATTTTTAATACAATTTTTATTACATTTTCAATTCAACTTTTCACCTACCCTAACCCTAGCTTTACCCTATAAATATCATCCTTAGACACCCCCCTCACTCACAATTCTGTCCAAACTCTCAAGAAATTCCTCTAGAAATTTTGTGTACAAGTGGAGTTAGCAAAGGGCAAAACTCCGGCGATCTTCCGACGACGGCCCTAAGAGCTTCCGGCTACGAAACGACGCACCGGCAAATCCTACGTCTTTCTCTCCCTCTTCTCTAACCTCTAATCCAGTAAGTCCCTTCTCCCTCTTCATCTTGCTATTCTAAAAACACGTATTTCTAAACCCGACGGAATCGGAGTTAATCCGATTTCCGATTCGGGTTTTCCTAAAAATCCAACATTTTCTTAAATACAAACATACCAAATCCTTACATGTTGACTATTAATCATTAACAAACATGTTGAGCAAGTTTCATGGCAATATATATTTTATTTTGTAACTTTTACCGCTCTTTTTCACTAAAATACCATGTAGTTTACTTTCTATTTTAAAACATCATTAAATTTGCTATACCTTTAGATAGATCACGAGGTAATGACCTACCTCCTCACAACACTCATATGCAATATAGCACAATACCTTTCGTGAACATAGAATACGGGAAAACGAAACTTTACATATAAATACCACTAGCTATTAAAACCGTTTTCTACAAGATTACGTATTTTTACAATCTTTGCAATGCGCCGCTACAACCCATTTTGGGGAATCCGACTGGGATGGTGCGGATTATCGCACATCCCTGGGCTTAGTACTGCGAGATACAGACCTCCGCAAGGAGCTTTCGGTCTCGAGAGATTTAAAATACGAATATCTTAAGAAAATGAGATTTCTAGAAATATAATATATATTAAAATTTATTTATATATATATATATATATGTATCATTAAAATATCTATTTTTGTGGTAATATAAATATTCCAAATTTTTCTAAAATCACAAGAATCACTTTACATTAAAATACCATGAAATTCCATACATGTTCAATATTTTAATTAAATACTCTATATTATGAAATTAGGTTATTTTCCCTAGAAATATCACAAATATAAATCAATATCTATGATAACTCTAAAGAAGATAATTAAATACTGGGGATGTATTTTGAAATTTATACAAAAGTATTTTTACATAAAACCCCCTCAAGTTCTATAAATTACCCTAAGGACCCTAGTAAATATAGGTTTAAGCGGGACCGGTCTCTTGAGCTTCGGGGAGCCGGAGATATGGGTGCTTGCCTATCTAAGGTAGACTACTTAACAAACGGTGTTATCAACACGGTAATCGTCTTTGAAAAAGACACAAATCCTGCCGCTCATGTGCAGCGGTTACCGATAACATCAAAACAATCAGGACTTCAATTTCTTTTCTAATTATTCTGACTCAGACTGAGTCTCATTATAAATAATCTGACTTGAATATAATTTATGTACAATCTACAATCTACAACCCAATATGAATCAATGAATCCATATATGCAATATATTCAATCTATTTTGACCGAACCGAACCATGGATATACTTTCATTTATATGATTCTCTAGTTACATCCATTTACTGATATCATGGTTTTGGCAAGTCATCCAATTATACAATCTATACAAACAAACATTACAAGTTGCAATACAATACAAACAATACAACCAAGATATCGCGGGGTTTAAGGGGTAGATTGGTACGGAAGGTGTTAGAAGTGGCACGAGACAGCAACCATAAGACGTAATTACATCCATGCTGTTGTTCCGTGGTATTATCGATGGAGCCTTGTACTTCCATTTGCATTAGTCTCTGGCATATAGAGACTCCTCTCGTATACACCGGCATCCTTCTGTACCAAGCTACAAACAACAACGTTAACACTAATACAATATAATTCAACTTTAAAAGCTACTTTCTCTCTCTGTCTATTCTATTTCTCCCTTACCTTTGGGACTTACCGAGCGATTGTTCGCTGACAACATTCCTTCTCTTTCTTCTTTGGAATGTTGTCGGGTGATCTGGACACCCAGGAGATCGAGCCTACCAGTGAGGACTTGGATCAACTTGCTTACAACCCAGAGCTCTAGCTTCATTGTACACATTTTTATTTCAGTATTTTTCATTTCTGTTATGCCATTGTTTAGGCATTGCTTTCATTCCGATGTATTTACTTTTCCATGTATTGTAAAAAGAGAATGTTAATAAATAAAGTTGTTATTTCATTACATTTGTCTCTTGTGTTCATTTCCTTTATATTGCTTAGTTACGCTTAGCGTATTTACTTCAGAGTAAATACGTAGCGGCCTCGTCGCGCCCTCTGCCCGTATATTGGGAAGCGGGGCGTGAAACATACACATCACTAAGCATGCTAGATTAGCAACCTAGGATCTTTAGCTACTTCATTGAAGAAGTTGAAGCTTGAACTTGATTCCCTTGGGTGGATCATTTTCCGCGAAAGAAGACCGGCTTGCAAGCGCGATCCGGAGCTCTTGAGAGCATGCTAGTGTTCAATCCAATTGGAGCAAATAAAGAAGCTACAAAGTTTGTGATTTCTATCCTTTTGTGTTTGGAGTAGATTCTTGGTTTTAGGTTTCTAATGCCATCAAAATTTTTTTTTTGAATTTTGCATTGGCCGTGGGTTAGCAGCGAGGGCACTAGGAACCAACAATCATATATCTATGCAACAGAGAAACAACGCATAGCCACCATACACTATTCCTTGATAGAGACCAACGTACATAGCATGAATACAAGGCGCTACTTATCTGAAATGATGGAGGGCTACAGCTGGTTTTTGGTGAAAAACCTTTAACGTAATGAACTTGACATTGTTGAAGGAAATGAGTAGTTTTGAAAAGGAATGGTTTAGGCTTCGTTTTTAAAACAAGTGGTTTTGAAGAAAACCGAGTAATCTATAGTGACACAAACTTTTTCTTAAGAGCGAAATCCCCGTGAAGGGATCAAGGCTCTTTCTTCATCGAATGAGGCGCATGATATTCCTAACCGAATATCTCTATGCAAAGCAAAAGAATGCGACTATAGTTTTTCGAAAATTTTGTTACGACAACATCATATTTGGTTTATTTTTCCATGCATTAATCAAAATTAATGCGGTCCCATCAATTAAGTCCTATCGCACCAGAAAATGACGAAAATAGAATTTACGTATATACCATCCACATTCGCCACGGGGTCCGGGGATTTCACCGTAAGGTTACTTAACTTACGGCAGTGCATGAGTAGGTCTAGCGCTGATGCAAAACATATACAACATTTATTTATCTATATATATAAATATATAGTCATCTCAAGCATGATATAATAAACATCACAGGCATGCGATAAATAAAATGGAATAGCGGATAATCTAGAAGCCCCGCGTTTCATTTGAGCCTCAAATGAATATCGACGTTCCCCGGTCGTGTGGATAATCCGTACAACATTAGACCAAGACCCCTACGAGAGCGACAAGTTACCCACCAATTTTGGAAGTGAGGCAACCCACACTCTAGGTTATGAGTGGGCAACCATGCACTTCACGGAATCCGGTAACTTGAGAATTCCACCGTGGGTCATTCTAAAACCCCTACAAGTGCGGCGAATAGCCATCCAATTAGAGAGTGAGGCGGCTCGAACTCACCATTGCGAGACGACTACCTAGCGCACTCAAGAACCTTGCTATTCGAGCACTTCTCAACGGGTTTATCCTAGTACAGAAATGGAATAATATACAATGGTGATATCGACCTCAATCCGGACGTGTCCCAATAAAGAAATATACAAACAGGCAGAAACGGCAGTCCACAAGTCGAACGCTCTCCTCGCAATAATGAATATACAAATGATATAACTATACAAATAATATCGCACGAGAGGCTATCCAACACGACAATCCGTTTAAACCATCACAGAGATAAATACCACAGCAACACAAGCAAGTATGTGTAACTCCATCTAAATGATACATAGCAATTAGACAACATTTGAAACACATATACAACATCATAGATATCAACGATGCAAAAGTTTCGTGTTTTAAAACTTTCCGATTTGCCTAAATAAAAAGATAACACCAAATGAAATCTGGGCCAAATCAAACATAACCAAAAATCTCAATTCCCAAAACCCAAGACATTGGATGAAAACGAAGACCGGAGGAGCAAGCAAAACCGCCAGTATCAGGAAAATTAAGGTTTTGAGCGGTTTTCTCTTCTCCATTTTACCTCATTCTCATTCTGTGTCAATTACATATCAAAAACACTCCTTTGCACTTGTTTAAAAAAACTTCAGATATCAAAAAAATTTCGAATAGAAACTAGGTTTTGAGAATCGAAAATTTACGGTTTCGAAACTTAAGCATCGTTTACTACTAGTTTATAGTGTTTGGGTGGTTCTGATACCATGATAATGTTCCTAGCATCCTAACTACTACAACCGCGATTTTTGCGGAATGAAAAACTTTAATTTTATAAAAAAAACTAAGCGTTAGAAACTATAATCCAAGATCAAACCAAACACTAAATTAGCAACCAAGGAGTTTAACTACTCGGTTAAAAGCTTATACATAATGATTCGTGTTCTTCGATCTTTGAGTCCTCTTCTTTAGCTCCTAAATGCTCTAAATCATACCTGTAGGCCGGTCTTCCTTGGTCTTAGATGATCCATCCGAGAGATATGATTCAAGACTCTAACTTCACACAAACAAGCAAATGAAGCAACATAAAATCCTAGGTTTCTAATCTAAGATGCTTAGAGAAGTAGTGATGTGTTCTTGTATTTTTATAGCTCTCTTTTCCTTTGATTCTGAACACGTGACATGTTAAGGAAAAGTAATAAGAAGGAGGAGCACCTAAGAGGAGAGAGAAGAAGAAGAAGAAGATAATCAATTATCAAGGAGAGAAAAATAGCCAGCCTTGGTTTTAATCAAGTGATTTTTACAATAAAGAATATCAACCATACTTGAATAATATGGGCAAATGAAATAAACAAATATCAAAACCATTGCCTAGATATTCCTCTCACCACTCTTCTTTCCACCTCACCTTTCCACCTCATTTCTAATTTCTGTAAAAAAAATGAAGAAAATGAGGTGTCCTCTTTCTAGAATGTATCATGTATAAATACATTATACATTCTCCGTATATACATACCCGTATTCATATTGAAAATACGAATACCCAAAGAGATAGAATAATACAATGAACATAATACTGGAATTTACATATCGAAATATATATATGTAAATTATTAAATCAATACTTGATTT
The DNA here is from genome assembly GCA_030015575.1 of Agapanthus africanus. Lineage (NCBI taxonomy): Eukaryota > Viridiplantae > Streptophyta > Magnoliopsida > Asparagales > Amaryllidaceae > Agapanthus > Agapanthus africanus. The sequence goes on along the minus strand of JASDDO010000016.1, from coordinate 353,886,387 downwards.
AATAATCCGGAAAAATCTTAAACCGACTATTATTACCATCCGTTCGATTGAAATCCGTGTAGCAAGTATAAGTATTTAATCGGAACTCTGCACGTATCAAAATACGACCACTATATCATTTCTTCTGAACCAGAGAAACATTCTATGTGAAACTCTAAAAACTTGACAGTACGCTGGCAGTGAGGTACTGGATAAGCGATTTACACCATAACGTACAAGTGTAGGCCATATACTATGCTTTACACCGTTGCTGACGTATATATATACAGTAATGGCCTCTAGGACATACATATCCAACAGGAGCCGTTCAACAACGGTGTAAAGCACAGTAAATGGCCGGGTTCTTTTTTTCTTTATAATCTTTCTCCATGGATACAGAATTGAAACCTCATTTATCATTAAAAGATGGAAATAACACATAAAAGGAAAAGTAAAATTTAAAAAAAAAAACAAAAAAGGGAAGTTTGGAGTCAAGCATAACTACGGTTATCCAAGCCTTCCAGTAGCATCTAAGGAGACAATGTTTGGTTGTCTTATAGGCTCTTCATGTTAGTGGATGTTACACACTCTCACAACACTTGTGAGGAGGCGGAAGCGATAAACAAAAATTTTCTTGCATGCAACACCCACATAACCCTAGATCTTGTGCTTAAACCTTAACTAGCAAACCTATCTAAAAATCTTATCTACTATGATAGTGTTATACATAAGGAACCGGTCCTTCGGGTCATTGTTTGGATGTGACTCTTAGGCTCCTTGTGGTCGCAAAGAACTCGATCTCCAGCCACCTCAAGATCCAAGATGATCCACCCGAGAGCTATCGAACAAGCTACAAACTCTTCACAAGAGTTTAACTAAGAGATCAAGTGTGTTAGAAGTGATCACTTAGATAATGTAGTGATCACTTAAATAATTATTATGTCTCTTGACCTATGATTCACTACTCATATGAGTGATTTAGGTCAAGAGGTAGAGGGAGGAGATAATGAGGAGAGAGAATGTGAATGTGATGAATGAAAAAATCAAGCATGGAAAAAATGATATGGCTAAAGGAAAATAATTGAAGCATGTATTATTTTTCTCCAAAATAATACACCATGCTTCAATAGTAACTCTAAATGAATATAAAATGAACTTAGCCATGTCATCACCCATGCTTTGACTTTCTCCAAATTCCACCTCATTGTTTTATTTTCACAAAATAAAAAACCCATTTATGAGGTATCTCCTTCTAGAATGTATTCTTATACAATTACAAGAATACCCCTCACCGTATACCGTACAAGTATACTTATATCCAAATTCCAAAAGATACGAATACAAATAATCCAATATATGTAATACCGGCATGCGGCTTAAACCAAAGCCTACCAGAATTAACCTTTCGATCATCATTCCTGTAACCATTACACGAACATGATCGAAACCCTGCCGTAACAACTTACGGCCTCTACATCTTTTGCCTGAACCAGAGAACCCTCTGTATGGACTCTGAAGACTCGACGATATGCTGGCAGTGGGTTTAACCACAAGCATATCAGCGGCACTAGCTGTACGTAACGGCTACCCAGGTACATGACGAAAAGGTGGCCGATGAGGGAACTCATCACAACCCTAACAAGCCTGTAAACAACACTTACCGTACAGTCCGGTCTCTTCGTCTGATACGTCGCATATGAAGTCTAGAGGTGGTAAATGTCAGACCCTAGTAACTTTATAAGTCATGCTGATATATGGCCCATAACGGTCCGAGAAACTACTGATAACTCTTATCAGTAAATCTCGAGAACCCTTTTCAGGGATTTGCTGTTATGGCCGATCGAGCATAGCGCGACATTAACTCCCTATACCGGGAGAGATGAAACCTCTCCTATCGCTCACTGCCTCCATGTGATTCGGGATTGTACCCAAAATCCACCTGTTTGCACGACTCAGTAGAACCGTGGTAGGGTAGAAATCAAAGCACGATGGGAATCACACAAGACACTATGACGATCTCGGGTCTACAGACTAACCTGTACAAGTGTCACAAGAGAACTGATATCTGACAATAGGTATATATGCCATCTAGGAGTTCTCGGCGAGTCCTGTTCGGTGTACCGATTCTCCAATGAGCACCTGTGTACAATCTTTGATGTCAAACACCAATGGTTGTGGGATCAACCATCGCCCTCAGGGTCAAGAAACGTACACACTAGTCTACTCTGGTAATATCAATGCCCTGTCTCGATATACCCTTGACTAGGAACTATTAAAGGATATGCTTATAGACTGCCCAGGCCCCACTAGTATGATCTACATCATAATCCTGGCAGTCAAGCATAATCCTAAGGGCTTCATCAACATGTATATAAAGATATGAAATATAACACATCACATGTTAAGATGAAGATAAACCAGATAGCATACTATTATTTCGAGCAAAAATTGTTTCTGTACATATACATGCCTAGCATTCTATACAATATAGGTCTCTAGGGCATACATATCTAACAATCTCCCACTTGTACTAAGGCCTGTTGTTGGTGCAATAAGTACCCACTGTCTACACTAGAACCCGTTGTCGCCGTACCGCATGCCCAACAACTCGAACAATTTCTCAATCTGGACTTGAAGGATGGCCTTGGTGAATGGATCTGCTGTGTTGTCTTTCATGTCTACTTTCCGTACCTCGATGTCCCGGTGATCCATTATCTCCCTGATGAGGTGATACCGCCTCAAGATATGTCTGGATTTCTGATGGGACCTCGGTTCCTTTGCTAAAGCTATGGCTCCATTATTATCGCAATACAGAGGTATTGGATTAGCAATGGATGGAACCACCTGAAGTTCAGAAATGAACTTCCTCATCTAGACTGCCTCTTTTGCGTCATCATTAGCAGCAATATACTCAGCTTCCATCATGGAGTCAGCGACGGTATCTTGCTTGGAACTCTTCCAACAGACGACCCCTCCATTTAGGGTAAATACAAACCCTGAGATGGACTTACTATCATCCTTGTCGCTCTGGAAGCTGGAGTCGGTAAAGCCCTCCATTTGGAGATCACCGTTACCATACACCAAGAACATTTCTTTAGTTCTTCTCAAGTACTTCAGAATGTTCTTCACAGCAGTCCAGTGTTTCTCCCCTGGATTGGATTGATACCTGCTTACTGCACTCAGTGCATCAGCTACATCTGGGCGAGTACACAACATCTCATACATTATAGATCCTACCGCCAAAGCGTAGGGTATAATGCTCATGTGAGCCCTCTCCTCATCAATCTTTGGAGACATCTCTTTGGAGAGGGTGATCCCATGACAAGCGGGTAAATTACCTCGCTTGGAATCTTTCATACAAAAACTCTTTAGTATGGTGTCAATGTATCTCGATTGGGACAATCCCAATAATTTCTTAGATCTATCTCTATAGATCTTAATCCCCAGAATGTAAGAGGCATCACCCAGGTCTTTCATAGAGAACCTCTGCGATAAGAATAGTTTGACCGATTGTAGCATAGGAACATCATCTCCTATCAAGAGAATGTAGTCCATATACAATACGAGGAATGTAACAGTACTCTCTACAATCCTTTTTTATAAATACATGGTTCATCTACATTTTTGATAAAACCAAACTCTTTGATTGTATCATCAAAGCAGATGTTCCAACTCCATGATGCCTGCTTTAATCCATAGATGGATTTATGCAATCTGCATGTTTTTCCGCTGCTCTCACTATTAATAAAGCCTTCTGGTTGATCCATAAAAACACATTCTTCTAAATCACCAGTTAGAAATGCCGTTTTAACATCCATTTGCCAGATTTCATAATCATAGTTAGCAGCTATAGCAAGCAGGATCGGAATGGATTTGAGCATCGCGGCTGGTGAAAAGGTTTCATCATAGTCCAAGCCTGGTCTTTGACGAAATCCTTTTGCAACCAACCTAGCTTTATAGGTCTCCACCTGACCATCCATACCGATCTTTCTCTTAAAAATCCATTTGCACCCTATGGGTTTTACTCCAAAATATGCAACTTCCAAAGTCCATACTTTGTTGGTATGCATAGATTCCATTTCGGATCTCATGGCATCCAACCACTTCACTGAGTCACCACTCGTGATAGTTTGCTGAAAACTAGTGGGATTATCATCATCCATGATGCAATCTTCTCTATCACCATCAATTAAAAAACCGTAATATCTATCAGGTGGACGAGAAGTCCTACTAGATCTACGGAGTGGCTAAGGTTCGTCAGGTTTTATTGAAACCTCAGGTTCAACCAAATCATCGGTAATTGTTTGTGTATCTGGAATTTCTTCCAGTTCTACCGCATTGCCAACAGTATCATTTGTAAAAAATTTATTTTCTAAAAATGTAGCATACTGAGAAACAAACACCCTTTGTTCCTCCTTATGGTAGAAAAGATATCCGTACGAGAGTTTTGGATATCCCACAAATTTACACAAAACCGATCGTGTCTCGAGTTTGTCCGGATTCTGTTTTTTCACATAAGCCGGACAACCCCATATCCTATCTCGTTTAAGAAATGGTCTCATCCCATACCATATCTCATATGGTGTGGTAGACACGGTTTTGGTCGGAACCCTATTCAATAGATATATCGCAGTTTCCAATGCGTGCCCCTATAATAAAAGTGGTAACTCAGCATCACTCATCATTGATCGTACCATATCTAATAGGATACGATTCCTCCGTTCCGACACACCGTTGTGCTGTGGTGTGTACGGAGGAGTGAGCTGAGAGAGAATCTCATTCTCTTTTATGAAATCTAGAAAGTCTGAGCTTAGATACTCTCCTCCTCGATCCGATTGAAGTTTCTTGATACTCAAGCTTGTTTGTTTTTCTACTTCAGATTTGTACTCCTTGAACTTTTTGAAGGCTTCGGACTTATGTTTCAACAAGAACACGTGTCCGAATCTCGAGAAATTATCAGTAAAAGTTATGAAGTATGAAAAACCTCCTCTCGCATGTGTGGACATTAGTCCACATACATCACTATATATGAGGCCTAAGAGTTCAGTAGCTCTCTCTCCATTTCCACTAAACGGAGTTTTGGTCATTTTACCTTTGATATAAGACTGGTAAGTCGCATAAGATTCGTATTCAAAGGAGTTTAAATATCCATCTTTATGTAGCTTGGTCAGTCTTGTTTCATTAATATGACCAGGTCTACAATACCAAATGAAAGCTTCATTTATGTATGAAATCTTCCTTTTGTTTGTGTGTTCTATATCGAAAACTGTATGTTGATTTAGGACGTATATCCCGTTATTTAATGTATCAGACCCAATCAACTTTTGATTAAGTTTAATGTTCATAACATTAGATTGTAACACAAAATTATATCCTTCATTGTCCAACAACGATATTGATATAATATTAAATAACATTGAAGGTACAAAATAACATGGGTTCAAAACCAATATACAACCCGAGCGCAAACTAAGGTGACACTCTCCCACTGCTACAACATGTACAGAGGAACCATTTCCAACTCGGAGTGTGTGATCACTTTTCTTCAAAAACCTGCTATTTCTCAGCCCCTGCACATAATTGCAGATGTGAGATCCTGACCAGGTATCTAATACTCAAGAAGCAGAGTTAATTGAAAAACAGTTTTCCGTTACAAACACACCTGAAGTGGAAGCATCAGCATGCATCTACTTCTTGAGGCCGGCCAGGTATCCAACGTAGTTTCTCTTCCAGTGCCCAGTCCGGTGGCAGTGGAAGCATTCCCCTCTTTCTGTCGCAGCAGCCCCTATCCTTTCTTTTCCCAGTGCCTTTTTCACTCCTCCTCTCGGTTTGATGGGATTCTTCTTCTTCTATCCCTTGGCCTTGGCTTTCGGGACGAAAGAGGAAGATGGCCCAGCAATTAGAGCGGGAGTTTTCGCTACGTTTCGCGTGCTCTCTGCACTCCTCAACATATTGAGGAGTTTAGGTAATGACTTCTCCTTGTTGTGCATGTTGAAGTTTACAATGAACCGAGTAAAGGCAGGGGAAGGGACTGTAGAACAATATCAACATACTGTTCGTTCTCCATGGTCCAACCCAGGTCCTCTAATTTTTCAATAAGTCTAATCATCTTCAATATATGGTCACCTACAAACGTGCCAGCAGCCATCCGCATCTGAAACAACTTTCAAGATGCCTCGTATCGGAGAGTACGAGTTTTCTCTCCATACAAATCCTTTGTGTGGAGAAAGATGGATTGTACATCCATCTTCTCGTGCTGCTTTTGATATTCATTGTTCATAGAAGCAAGCGCGAGGCACTTGGCTGGTGCACAGTTTATATCCCATATCTTGCGGATTTCTTTATCCGCAACTGAAGAATCAGAGCCTGGGCTAGTAGGGGCTGGAGTAGTCAGGACGTATCCGACCTTATCATAGGTCAGGGCAATATTTACGTTCCTTAGCCAATATTTGTAATTCGACCCGTGAGTTTATTCTTGTCTAATAAAAGCTTAAATCCCGTCATAGGTATCTGCCATTAGGAGAGAGAAAAGAAGACACTCAGCGATTGCTCTTGCATAATTAGATTGGTTATTAATCTTATCTAATCGATATCTCCCACTTCTTTTTATCAAAATTTCCTTCAAATCTTAAAAAGAAAATTAGCCAGGATTAATTGCAATCTACAAGTTCGCTAACCGGTCGGCTAGGCCAGTGTTGGTACTCCGAGGGAGGTTTCCCTTGCTTTCGCACGGATCTAATTAAAATAAACCTCGTTTTTCCAGAGGTGTAACCCCGTTAACACCTTTCTAGATACCTACTGGATTAACTAATTGTAAAGTGCAAAACTCTCCCGGGAGTAACTTTTACTCACAGTGGGATCAGGATCCAACTATCAAATAGAAGGTATGCAATCTCATTGCAAATTTCAACTCTTGAAATTCCCGATATGACTTTTACCCCTAGTGTCTTATGACCTTAACTATGGTCAACAAATCATAAGCACTACTACACGCCATTTCGTGATTGATTTAGCCCCACATGCATGACCCTTAACTATGGTCAACAAAGTCATACGAATGTTCTAATCGATCGCATCAAATGCTTTGTAGGAAGACATCACTTAGCTACCGTACACCATGCCTTAACTATAGTCAACAAACTTGGCATGAATACTAAGTACTCTTCTTCCTAAAATGGAGGAGGGCAACAGAAGGTTTTTATGAAAACCCTTAAAATTTTGAACTTGGTATCATTGTAGAATCTAGTGAAAGGAGTGGTTTAAGCTTCAGTTTAAAAGTTGAATGGTATTGTAGTATTTTTCTAATTTTGCTAAAGAGGTCACTCCCGTGAAGGGATCTCGGCTCTTTCCTCATTGAATGAGGTGCTGGATATTCATGAATACCACGATGCTAAGCAAAAGTTAGATTAACTATAAAAATAATCGAGTGCTTTATAACATTTGCTAGTTTCGCTAAAGGGGTCATTCCCGGTGAAGGGATCTCGGCCCTTTCCTCATCGAATGAGGTGCTGGATATTCATTAAGGAATACCACTATGCAAAGCAAAAACTAGAGTTACCCATTTTAAAAAGTTTGATTCTACAATATAATTAGGTTTCTTTTTCTTAACATTAATCATATTAATGTTGTCCCATCATTTATGTTTCCTAAACATCACAGAAAAGAAACGAAAATAGAACGTACGCTTATGCCATCCGCATTCGCCATGGGGCCCCATCATGCACCGTTTGGTTACTTAACTAACGACAGAGCGGGGGCTGGACTAGCGCGGGTGCAAAACATAAGTAACGTTTATTATATATCTCATATATAAATAGCCATACGTCGCACGAATTTATAAACATTCTTGATCACAGATGAATACATTGGATATACTAGGAATTCCGAATTTCATTTAAGCCCTTAATGAAAGACGGGTTCCACGGTCGTTATGAATAGCCAAACCCCACCCTAGACCCCTATGGGTACGGCAAACTACCCGCCAAATTCCTGAATTGAAGCAAGCTCCCTCAACAAAGTGAGTAGGCCACTTAGCACTTCGAGAACTCGGTAGCTTGTTCACCCCACCTTGGGTCTATCCTAGAAGCAAAAACAGTAAAAGAAATTATACAACGGTGGCTAAAACCTCAACCCGGATGTTTCCCCCAATCAGAGCAAAGCTCTGTTCAAATTTCAAATTTTGAAATGAAACAGTGCTTCATAATAGCGCCAGCGCTGAGGGTCAAAGACTCTGAGGCAGCGCTCACGTGCAAAGCACATGAGCGCTGTAGCACAACACGTGCAAAGAACGTAAGTGCTAGCGCTAAGTGCGCTACAATCTAAGCAGCGCATCATGAGAGCACTAGCGCTGTAACTAAATGTTCCCAACCATTGGATCAAAGATCCAACGAACATGATTAAAAATCATCAGTTGACCAGAATAAAATTCTGTTAAGAAAATATTCTTCAGAATCTTTCCAAACAAAAAGATTTTGGTCTGTAAATCAGAGCACCGTCGGATCAATGATTCAATGGTCATTAAAAATCACTAAAATACAGAATAAATTCTGTGTGGGGAAATATTTCCCAATCTTGTTAAAAACAAGAAGATTGCCTTATGTAAATCAGAAGCCCTTGGATCAAAGATTCAACGAGGGAAACATCCCCAAATCAATTAGAGAAATGATCTCCTTAACCGATTGAACAGATCAGCTTGCCCTATATAAAGGCCCCAAGACTTCAAGTCTCATATAGAGGAACCCCTCCATAAACATTGAGAAAATTCAAAGACGAAGAGCAAGCTCTTAGAAGAAGAAGAAGATTTTCTTCAAAGTAAAAAAAAAGAGAACAGAGAGATCATATCATATAAAAAGAAGAATTTACTTCTTTTTCTAAGATCATAGATCTATAAGACCAAGGTCTTTCACAATAGAGATCAAAGTATCTCATCACAAAAAAAATAAGAGGAAGAACTTCATCTTCTTTAGATCATAGATCTATAAGACAAATTGTCTTTAAGAGATTATAATATCTCATTATAAAAGGGTGGGGGAGAATAATTCAATTCTCTTAGGATCACAGATCCAAAAAGGCAAAACCTTTTACCAAAAATCTAAGAGGTTGAAACATCTCCTATAAAAATAATAAGAAATTTGTTCTTAGATCCATGAGACAAAGTCTCTTATAAGAAAGGGAATTTAATTCTCAGGGCGCAAAGCCTGCCTAAAAAGAGCCATAGCGCTCCAATTAAAAGAAGCGCTCCAATTAAAAGAAGCGCTTTAGCGCTCCAAAATTAACGCATAGCGTTGCAGAGCCTTAGCACTCCAAACTTCATCAGAAGCGCAATGCGCTCATTGATTGGCGCTCAGCGCCAAGAGCGTCACGTTCTCCGCATGTGTGCGCTACTTCACCAGAAGCGCAATGCGCTCATTATCTGGCGCATAGCGCCAAGCGCGCCACGTGCTCCTCATGTGTGCGCTACTTGATAGAAGCGCACTGTGCTCATTGACTGGCGCTCAGTGCCAAGCGCACCACGTGCTCCTCACGTGTGCGGTGAGAGAACATAAATTGTTCTTTAAACAATAAAGCCCCAGAGCTATATTGAGTGCTCATACTCAGTAAAAGACAAAAACAATTGTCAGAACCAATGCTCAGCATTTTAACTGAATGGGCCGAGCCCAAGTTGGCCACAAATCCCTACTTCAGATCAATTGAGCCCATATGCTCATAAATCCTTGATCTTAGTCCCAAATTGGACTACAGATCTCCCAACCAATATTGGTTCAAGGGTACAACTCTTCACTCCTCTGATATTTGTCGTTGTAATCCTTTAACGTCTTCAGATAGGTGACGGGTCCCGACAACCAGACATTTCACGGACTGTGGGGTCCTTAAACTCATAAACTATGAGGTCCTTAAACTCATGGACTATGATGTCCTTAAACTTTACAGCCTAAGATGTCTTTAAACTAGACCGCAAAGTCCCTAAACTAAAACAATAGAGCCCAAATGCTCTTTTGTTGGATCTAAATGATCATGTTAAGTTGATCTTAGTCTAAAATTAGACTAACGTATCCTCAACAAATTGTTAAGTTGATCTTAGTCAAAAATTAGACTAACGTACCCTTAACAATCGTTTAAGTTGATCTTAGTCTCAAATGAGATTAACGATCCTTAAACTCAACCCAAAACCCAAATCTAAGAAAATACGGATTTGGACTAATCTACACCCTACGGGCGACAACATAAATTAGTCTCCGTATACAATCCACGGGCAACCAAAAAACAAAACAAACATACATGACACGAAGTAACCATCTGGAGAAGGAGAAAGTTGTTACCGCGATGCGGTAGCGTAATTAACTGCAGGGGCTTGCGCTTGCAGGGAAGAGTGTCCCCACAATCAAAAACCCCTCAAATGAGGGGGAATCTGACGAAGTCTGCTACAACGGCCGCATCCGTCTAAACCTTCGATACATGGCGCCATAAATCAACTAGGCATTTTCGGAGAGGTGGACGGATAAAACCAAATAGCATCTTCCCCCAAATTCAGCCAAGACGAACCTACGCGGTCGCGTCTCTGTATTCGGTGGAGAACAGATTCTGGCACGCCCGGTGGGACCTTTTCCTCTTTCCACTCCACACTTCGTGTGTCGTGTTTCGCGAACAAGTCGCGGTTTGAAATGGTTTCCTTTGGATGTGAAGTACTAAGATTTGGTATCTTGCTTCGTGCGGAAAAACAGAAGATCAATGGCTTCAAACTGCACTAATTGCAACAACTCCCATTCCGCCTCATTTGGAGGAGTAACCTACGGTCCCCAAGCGGCCTCCCTTTACACAATGCCGGTGGAACAAGTGACCCAAGCCACCACTAGGCTATTCTTCGGGACTATGATCCCACCAACGAACTTCAGCATTCAGATGCCGACACAGGAAGCTGTGAAGAAGTCGGTCTTTGATCGGCTTGCAACCACCACGGCCCCTTTCAGCAGGTCGTCCAACTCCAATGCCTCAGTCTTCGACAGGCTGGGTCAAATCTCAAGTGGGCCCGCAAAGTGGCTCGCAATACCAGAGAAGGACACTCTAACTCCTGCTGCAGTTGAGGTCGTCCAAGCTGCTCTCCCTACTCGAAGGTCAGCTTTCGACAGGTTGACCATTCCCTCTCAGCGGACGTCTGTTTTTGACAGGCTGGCGCCAACAACAGACTCTCATCAGAACAGGGGGCATGAGGAAGCTCATCCAACAGCGATCCTAGCCGCTTGCCATGCTTGACGTCGCCACTGGCGCCGAGTGAGGAAGGCTGGGGGCAGCTTTCCTTCCGGACTGACTCCACCAGCTCCGATGGTGGAAATTGATGCTGCTGTTCCAACGGGGAACAAGTTTGAACTACTTAACAGGGTGCGCAGGAATTCGCCAACTTCCGTGCTAAAAAATTCTCCTCCGCCTGTTGAAAAGATCACAAAGGCAAAGCTGGAGCAGCCCCCTCAGCGGCTGTCCTCCAAAATTCACAAGGTCTGGCGATAGGTTCAAGACTCGGTGATCAATCAAGACTACTCTCGCTAACCAAAGAAGATGAAAGCTCGACAAGAGAAGGACCTTCCTGTCAAGCCACTAAGGTGTCATCTGTTTGGGTGCCCGCTGCAACGGCTCCCTCAACTTTGACCGCCCACAAAAGAAGGAGGCCGGAGAAGACCCCTGCGTCTTTTGCATATCACAAGGACGCTGAATCTAAATGCCCTAAGTCTGGGGGCATGGTGGTGCATACTGTTTATCTGACTTCCGGAAAAGAGGATAGCCGTATCTCTATGGGTCACCGACCACTTACAGGATCAGTGACTAAGGCTCAGGAGCAGCAATAACAAAAGCTCCAAGAGATGCTAACAGCCATGGCCGCACTCACGAGACCAAAAGAAAGCCTAGAGATGTCCTCAGAACAGCGTCATGAGCAGGAAACTGATTCCGAATTCCTTCGGAGAATGCTTGATAAAAAGGACAAAGAGGCCGCGGAACAAGCTGTCAACATAAAACAGATATCCCTTCTATTCCAAGATATGGTGGGCATGATGACCCAGCCGGACCCTCCAGCCGAAGATCCTCCAGTGATAATTGAAGATGATAGAGGAGAGACATCAAATCCTCTGCCGGCTCTGTCAGCAGCCAAGGAGAAGACCATCTCCAAAGCCACGCTCGATGATTATATAGCTCAATAAATACGAGCTCATCAAGCGAATGAAGCGGCTGGCCAAGTCGTCAGAACTGGACGGCCATATCCGGGTTGGTACGATCAAATAAAGTATCCGCCAGGATACACGATTCCTAAATTCCATGTGTATAAGGGGACAGGAAATCCTCATCAACATGTCGATCAGTTCAGGGCTCTTTGCGGCAACACTGGAGAGGATGATAAGCTACTGCTTTGCGAATTCATCGGCAGCTTGGCAGAGACGGCGTTCGAATGGTACTCAGTGCTTCCCAACGACTCCATCAAAACTTTTACGGAGATGGAATTACTGTTCACCCAACGTTTCGCAAGCGCTAGCGAACGCACCCCAATTACAGCATTAATTAACACCAGAGTAAAACCAGGCGAAACATGGGTGCAGTACGTGATACGGTGGCATAATCTATGGTCGAAGTGTAAGCAGCGCATCGAAGAAGCGCCTGCGGTAGGCATGTTCGTAGGTACTCTCGATCCGCAGGCGACCATTTCCCAACTCATGATGTTCTTTAAGTCCACCACTTTCCAGGCTTTGATTGACAAGCTGGCCCAAATGGATCAGATGGGTCATAGACCGTCTTCTTCGAAGTTGGAATCGCGGAATGATAAAGGGAAAGAGAAAGCGACCTTCGTCGCCAATGCTCAACAACAACCGAGTGGCCGGAGACCGGTCGTTTGCCAAAGCAACAAGCGGCAATCCCTCAATGAGAAGTTGAGACGTCCTTATTCGTTTCCCCGGGATAAAACAAGGAAACTGTTTGAACTGGCAGTGCGCAATGGGCTCATTACTCTACCGGAGTCGAGACACCCACCGCAACCGAACTACATCAATGATCCCAATTACTTCCCCTACCACCGAGTATTGGTCCATCCGATCGAAGACTGCTACGTCTTCAAAAACTGGGTTGAAGACCAATACCAACATGGCAAGTTCGCGCTATCTGAAAACTGAAAGGTGAATTCGCCATAATAGCACACTCCTAAAAGGGTGGACACACCGGGGGCATCGTGCTCTTTTATAGAAGAAGCTCCATGGGAGGTCGCTCTTTCAGCCAAAACGAAAAGAATGCTGAAGGATCATCACACATGCCCTGCGATTAGGTGGAAAAGCCTGCTAGAGCCTGAGATCATTGAGGGAATGCTAAAACCGCGCCCGACGCCGAGAATTGGTAGCGATGGTCAAAACGCTCAGGCCCAGCCGTCAAAGTCTTCAAAGAAGAAGAAGAAGCCCGTGAAGCCTAATGAAAAGCGCACAGACTTGCAAAAGTATATTGATGCGCTGGAGGAATACAACCAAAAGGCGCGAACCCCGGTTACACTCCAAGAATTTCTCAACCATATCCTGGAGGGCAGAGATAGCGATGATGATGAGGGAGACAACTCGTCACAGGAACCAGAAGATTATGTGGCAAAAAGTTGCCACATGATCTCTCATTCGTCACTAAATAACAAAGAAGCTCACTCGGCATCAGAAGATAATGTAGAGGAGATGGGGGCAGGATCAATGCCAAAATCCTTGGAACCGTCAGACGAGATGATCGACATGCTACTGAACGAAGCCCGTCAGAAGAACAAAGCTGATCGAGAACGCCAAATGGCCCTATTTGAAGGGGCTAGGCGTCGGCGTCAAGTTGGAGAAGTCGTGATAGGGATGGGTCACAAAACACTCCACACCCTAAATGGATGTATTCCACATCAACGACATGTATCCCGTCATGTGACAAATGCACGTGCATACAGGATAAACAATCGACCGAAAAGTCTGTAAACTACAAATTTGCCTCAAATATGGCAAAGACGGACCGAGATGTCCTAAAACTAACAACGGACCGAAACGTCCCTAAACTTACGATGGACCGCAATGTCCTAAAACTTGCAACTGATCGAGACGTCTATAAACTACTACGGACCGCAGCATCCCAAGGCTGATGCAAAAAAAAACGGTATGTCCACAAGCAAAATGGGCACGGATGAAAACCCGAAAGGGCGCCGTGAGTAAAAACAGCAGGACTACTGGCGGTGTTTGTGAAAACCCGAAAGGGCGCAGACTTGTAAAAAAAAGGTACGTCCATAAGAGAAACGAGCACGAATGAAAACCCGAAAGGGTTCCGTGAGTTAAAACTGCAAGACTACCGGCGAGTTTGTGAAAACTCGAAAAGGCGCAATCTCGTTAAAAAGCACTTGCAAGGTCCTCTCAACCCTGTAAGGAGAAAATACCTGCGTGAGATCCTTACGACTCATAAGGGAGCAACATACTTAGGAATCCTCATGATTTCTAAGGAGAAATTACACTTCCGAGATCCTCACGACTCGTAAGGAGAACCCTCTTATGAGACCCTCACGGCTCATAAGATTCAAAAGCCTTAAGCTACAGGGATCTGAACCTGTTCTTAAGCCATCACCTTCCCCAGATAGCCCTACAAGCGGTTCAATATTGACCCTTGTCTACAATCCATGGGCACGAATAAACATTTCCCTAACAGAGTCCTACCAGCGACTAGGGATATGCCCATACGGTGAACAACCCTTGTAAGTCCTCTCGACTTATAAGGAGAAAACACTCTTGTAAGATCCTTACGACTTATAAGAGAACACACACTTAGGAATCCTCATGATTCCTAAGGAGAAAATACACCTACGAGATCCTCACGACTCGTAGGGAGAAATACATTTATAAGACCCTTACGGCTCGTAAAGTCAAAAAGCCTTAGTCAATAGAATCCTTACCCTGTTTGCTAAGCCATCTTTGTTTGACATCGACAGAGGCAAATGATGATTCGCTCCTGGCAATGTCCTAGTGGCAGCGATGCTGATGCCTGAATCAGAATCAAATTCCAAGTCCTTTCAAGGCAAATGTTGATTCGCTCCTGGCAATATTCCAGTCATAGCGATGTTGATGCTGAGATTGGCACCAGATTCCAACTTCCACACTCGCAATAAAAATTTAGCGAGCCAAAAAAAATGTATATGAAATAGCCGAAATGATGGGGTAACTTGCAACAAAATCAGCAAGTAAAAGATATGCTTACATAGCCGAAATGATTGAGCAACTCGCAATAAAAAGCAGCGAGTAAAAAGAAAAATAGCCAAAATAATTGGGCACCGCGAAAAATAGCCGAAATGATTGGGCAATCGTGACTTTCGCGATATAAAAAGCTGAAATGATAGAGTATCACGGAAAGAAATAAAAAATGAAATGAAACTTTTTGCCCTACAGGCGATCCATACTGACCCCTGTATACAATCCATGGGTATAGACGAAAAGGGAACCACATGTTCCCCACTAGACCTTGTCAAAAGGAGAGTCAGATCTCGACGGTAACGTCTGCATCCCAGAAAATCAACAACGGCTTTCCTTCTTATGCCAGCAGGGCACGGAAGCGACACAATGAAACGGAGCCATGGCAAAATCCCTAGTTCCAAATCTTAACGGCCATGTCTACAGCCTAGAGAACAACAATGGCGATCCTCCTCATTCCAGCAGGATTCAGACACAATATCACCAAACGGAACCATGGCAAAGTCCCTAGTTCCAAGACTCTACGGTCCACAGACAACCTAGAGTCAACCAATGAACTCCCCGCCGGATCAACGCTCCGTCTCGGAAACAAGTCAACCGACCCCCCAGGGAAATCAGTGTCCTTGGAAAAAACCTCGTTTCAGGGAAATCAGCGTCCTTGACGAGAGCACCTCGATTCGCGTCGACCCGCAGAGAAATCAATGTCTTTGCAGGAATACCTCGATTCGTCTCAACTCCGAGAAAATTAGTGCCCTTGGAAAAAACCTCGATTCAGGGAAATCAGCGTCCTTGACGAGAGCATCTCGATTCGCGTCGACCTACAGAGAAATCGGTGTCTTTCCAGAAATACCTCGATTCATCTCAACGCCCAGGGAAATCAGTGTCCTTGGAAAAAATCTCGATTCAGGGAAAATTGGCATCCTTGACGAGAGCATCTCGATTCGCGTCGACCCGCAGAGAAATCAGTGTCTTTGCAGGAATACCTTGATTCGTCTCAACCCTAGGGAAATCATTGTCTTTGGCAAAAACCTCGATTCAGTGAAATCGGCGTCCTTGACGAGAGCATCTCGATTCGCGTCGACCCGCAGAGAAATCAGTGTCTTTGCAGGAATATCTCGATTCGTCTCAACTCCGAGGAAATTAGTGTCCTTGGCAAAAACCTCGATTCAGGGAAATCAGTGTCCTTGATGAGAGCATCTCGATTCGCGTCGACCCGTAAAGAAATCAGTGTCTTTGCAAGAATACCTCGATTCGTCTCAACTCCGAGGAAATTAGTGTCCTTGGAAAATACCTCGATTCAGGGAAATCAGCGTCCTTGACGAGAGCATCTCGATTCGCGTCGACCCGCAGAGAAATCAGTGTCTTTGCAGGAATACCTCGATTCGTCTCAACTCCGAGGAAATCAGTGTCCTTGGCAAAATACCTCGATTCAGGGAGATCAGCATCCTTGACGAGAGCATCTCGATTCGCGTCGACCCACAGAGAAATCAGTGTCTTTGCAGAAATATCTCGATTCGTCTCAACTCCGAGGAAATCAGTGTCCTTGGCAAAATACCTCGATTCAGGGAGATCAGCGTCCTTGACGAAAGCATCTCGATTCGCATCGACCCGCAGAGAAATCTGTGTCTTTGCAGGAATACCTCGATTCGTCTCAACTCCGAGGAAATCAGTGTCCTTAGCAAAATACCACGATTCAGGAAAACCAGCGTCCTTGACGAGAGTATCTCGATTCGCGTCGACCGGCAAGGAAATCAGTGTCTTTGCAGGAATACCTCGATTTGTCTCAACTCCGAGGAAATCAGTGTCCTTGGTAAATACCTTGATTCAGGAAATCAGCGTCCTTGATGAGAATATCTCGATTCGCGCCGACCCGCAGAGAAATCAGTGTCTCTGTAGGAATATACGACGTCAGCAAAATAGAGCCATAGCAGAGTCCCTGGTTCCAAGTCTCGACGGCAACATCTACAGCCTAGAGATCACCAATAACGTTCCTCCTCATTCCAGCAGGATTCGGACGCGACAATCAATTTCGGAGCCACGGCAGAGTCCCTAGTTCCAAGTCTTCACAGCCACATCTATAGCCTGGAGACCCAGAACAGCGTTCCTCCTCATTCCAGCAGGATTCAGGCGCGACAATCAATCTCATAGCCATGGCAGAGTCCCTAGTTCCAAGTCTCCACGACCACGTCTACAGCCTGGAGACCCACAACAACGTTCCTCCTCATTCCAGCAGGATTCAGACGTGAAAATCAATCAGCGGAGCCAAGGCAAAGTCCCTAGTTCCAAATCTCGACGATTCACAGACAACATAGAGACCACCTCGACATTCGTCTCATTACAGCAGACGCAGCGTCAGCAAAGCGGAGCCATGGCAAAGCCCCTAGTTCCAAATCTAGAAGGTTCATAGAAAGCCTAGAGACTATCTCGGAGCCGCGGCAAAGTTCCCAGTTACAGGACTCGGCGGTGCACAGACAACCGAGAGTCAATCCTGACCCCATATGGCTAAAGTCAACCCTTGACGCCGTATGGCCAAAGTCAACCCTTGACCCCCCCCGTCAAAGCAACGCTTTGATTCGGGAGCAGGTCAACTCATCAATCACTTACAAGTCCTCTCGACTTGTAAGGAAGAAAATTTTCTTGTGAGATCCTTAAGACTTTCAAGAGAAAACACACTTAGGAATTCTCACGATTCCTAAGGAGAAAATACACCTATGAGATCCTCTCGACTCGTTGGGGGGAAAATATTTATGATACCCTCACGGCTCATAAAGTTGAAAAGTCTCAGGTGGCAGATTCTAACCCTGTCTCCTAAGCCATCATTGCCCTGCAGGGAGGTCAAGATAGACTATCTAAGGGCCATATTCTCCGAAGTCGAACATCGGCAAGGAGGGAAACAATCACTTACGAGCCCTCTCGACTTGTAATGAGAAAATTCTCTTGTGAGATCCTTACGACTCTTAAGAGAAAACACACTTTGGAATCCTCACGATTTCTAAGTAGAAAATACACCTACGAGATCCTCTCGACTCGTAGGGAGAAAAGTCTTTGTGAGACCCTCACGGCTCATAAAGTTGAAAAGTCT
The DNA here is from genome assembly GCA_030015575.1 of Agapanthus africanus. NCBI lineage: Eukaryota > Viridiplantae > Streptophyta > Magnoliopsida > Asparagales > Amaryllidaceae > Agapanthus > Agapanthus africanus. The sequence continues at coordinate 353,868,111 of JASDDO010000016.1, read as the reverse complement.
TAGGTGACAGATCCTAACCCTGTTTTCTAAGCCATCATCACCCTGCAAAGAGTCCAAGATAGACAGCTATATACTATCTACAGGCCACACTTGCTAAAATCATATGGCAACAACACAGCAAGGAGAAGAAAGCAACAGTAGAACAAAAAATGTGTATCTTTTATTCATGAATTCAATTGAGTACAAGACGAATCACATAAAAGAATAAAAATGGATACATGTTATTCAAAGATTACACGTGTTCAATTTATACAAAAACAGCTACTGAGAGGGAGGCGTCTTCGATAAATCAGCTAGCCGCTCGCGCACTCATTTTAACTCCTTCTCACGATCAGCCACCGCGGACAGCTCTACTTCAATCTGGGCCTGTTGCTGCAGACAGGATGAAAGTTTCTGATCAATTTCCTGCTGAGCAGCCTCCTGACTCTGCGCAACCTGCTCACTAAGATCAAGCTTCTTCCTCAGCAGCAGCCCATCAGAGATACATCGTTGAAGGTTTTCAAAGATGGAGTTCAGCTGGGTAGCATTTTCTGCGACCTCAGCGCGCAGTTGAACAGATTCAGCGGAAGTCGCTTCATGTTCCTTTCGCTTAAGGGTTGCCTCTCGTTCGAAAAGGCAAAGGAACGGAACGCTCTGCTCAACCTATGCATCTCGCTGGGAGTTCAAAGCCAACATCTCCGGAACAGGACGCCTAAGCTCAAGCTCATGCAGGCAGGCCTCAATCTTCCTGCAGTGATTAACCCAAGACTCAACGACGCCTTCGCTATGGGAGTTCATGAGCGTCGCCAGCATGGGATTAACCTTGGCAGCAAAATCTATAGCAAATGATGGGGCCTCCGCGTCAATATCCTCGATGTACTCACTTAACATGCGTAGGCTGGTCACGGCGCCCTTGGAAGATGGAAGTTTGGAAAAGGGCCGTGCCGGCATTATGATGCGAGACTCGGACGGAGCTGGAGTCGCTGCCACCACTGCAAAACAAATCATAGTCAGATATTGGCTTAAGAGACAAAGAAGATGCAAGAGCAATGAAGGCTACTATACCGGTTACGGCAGGTGGCAGAGCTGGGAGTACTAGTGGCGCGACACTTGATATAGACGTCGGTTAGAGAAGATACTAGTGAGTACTAGTGACGCTGGAATCAATTTAAAGTTAACAACGGCAGGGTCACCCATTAAAGTAAAGAAAAGACGTCGGTTAGAGAAGATACTCACCGGCACCAGCAGGCAGACTAACTTTCGACTAAAAGGAGAAGTGCGGGTTCAACACTTGATATAGATGATCGAAGAGGACTCCTGCAAGGTTACGATGATACATAGTCAGTACACGAAATATGCTATCCCTGATTTAAATTAATCGCAAACCCATACCTTCCAGCATTTGAGAGGATATAAGAGGAGACGAAGGGGCAACGACCGTCAAAACAGCAGCTGGTGGTGCTTCTTCAGGTATCGCAACCTCAGCGCTCACCACACCTACATTTGAAAGGAACAAAATGTCATCAAAAGGGATAGCAAAACGAAAAGAATGCAGCAGCCTAAGATCTACCAGACAGGTCCTCAGCCAAAACGGCGACGGAAGCATCGCCAAGCATCAGGACTTCTTCGATCTCATTCGGGGGGATGGTTTCGCCGCCCGTGGCTTCGTGCCCTGATTCCACGAGTGTCGTCGTGACACTCGCAATGCCAGGCGATGGCAGGGAACCACAGGTGGAAAGAGTGGCAATTGGAGCAGTCCTGGACTCTTCAGAAAGAGTAGCCGCTTCGGGCTCGGTAGTTGCCGTCATCTCGCCTGCCACCTCCTCACCCGGACTTCGCCCTGCAGGGTATGCTATATGAGAATCTGAAGATTAAACTCTAATAAAAGGACCCAGTGTTACGTTACCTTGGGTCAGCTTTTCAATTGCTACCCGAGCCGCGCGTGCCGCCTGTTTATGATTGGTAGACAGGGTGACCGGAGCACCCTCTAAAGAAGCAGGGACGGGAAAGCAGCGCTCGAGCCTGCACCTACAGCCAAGGCGACGTTACGTTCTCTTGCTGCACGCCTCCTGCGCTTCCTTTCTGCCTGGGCCATGAGAGCTGATCTTCTTAAGACCTCCGATAAGGAGACGTCATCGTCCTAGCCAGGAGCTATCTTTGGAGCCATTATGGCGTCCATCATCGGTTTCTTAAGTGAAGCCTCTTTTGGCGATACTAGCGAAGCTGGGACTTCGGCAGCCGGCCTTGGGAGCGTCGCCGTGTCACCACTCGCGATTGGCGCTGCACTTGGGATAACCTGAGTCAAGGTAGTCCTTACAATAAGATGGAAAAGAAGAGTTAGTTTACCCATAAAAACGGGAATGGAGGCACAGTGGGCCAAAATGTACCAATGCCCAAGGAAGCACGAAGCCTTTCCTCCTCTTCAAAAGTCTTGAGAGAAGTCGCGAGAGCTTCTTCAGTGGAGATGCCTGTTGAAGAAGAAGTGTCAGTCAAGGCATGATAATAAAAACGTAACAGCGAAAAGATACGACATATGTTTACCCGACTGTGCAAGGGTGACCAGTCCTGCTTTGTGGCTTGCTAATCGCTCGGAAGCTGCAATAGCAGGCTTGAGGTCGGTATCATCCGGCGCCATGAATAAGCCTTCATTGGTCCCGTATTCGTTCAAGCCCTCGCTGTAAGGAGCATGGGGCTCTTGGCCAGATACAACGTCCGCAGAAGTATAGACTTCTTTTTCTTCTGACGAGCGCATAACGCAAGCTTGTTCTTGGAGGGCAACTTTGGGCGACGAGTCCCAATTTCCGTACACACATCCGACTCGGAAGATGCGGCAGCTACCTCTTTTTCAGGCACACTGGATAGGGGCAGCTCACGTACAGCACGTGGAACTACAGCCGCAACAGCTTCTCTCAAGGGAGGACGGACAATGGTCCGTCGCTTCAGAGGAACATTTGGATTACCCACCGGCGCTGCACCCTTGCGATCAAGCAGTGTTCCCCTCCGAAAGACGCGGCGGGCGTCTTGCCTGAAATTCGGGGCAGATGCTATTTGGTTTTATCCGTCCACCTCTCCAAAGATGCCAAGTTGATTTATGGCACCGTATATCAAAGGTTTAGACGGATGCGGCCGATGTAGCAGACTTCGTCAGATTCGCCCTCGTTCGAGGGGTTTTTGATTATGGGGACGCTCTTCCCTGCAGGCGCAAGCCTCTGCAGTTAATTACGCTACCGCATCGCGGTAACAACTTTCTCCTTCTCCAGATGGTCACTTCGTGTCGTGGGTGTTTGTTTCGTTTGTGGTTGCCCGTGGATTGTATAGGGAGACTAATTTATGTCGTCGCCCGTAGGACGTGGATTAGTCCAAATCCGTATTTTCTTAGATTTGGGTTTGGGGTTTTGGTTTAAGGATACGTTAGCCATATTTGAGGCTAAGATCAACTCAAACGTTTGTTAAGGATACGTTAGTCTAATTTGAGACTAAGATCAACTTAGCAGGATCGTTTAGATCCGACAAAAGAGCATTTGGGCTCTATTATTCTAGTTTAGGGACATAGTGGTCCATTGCCAGTTTAGGGACATGGTGGTCCATTGAATGTATGGCCGTCGGGACCCATCACCTCTCAGACGACGTTGAAGGATTACAACGATAGATATCAGAAGAGTTCAGAGATGTACCCTTGAACCAAAGTTGGTTGGGAGATCTATAGTCCAATTTGGGACTAAAGTCTGTTTGAAGGTTTTGGTTTAAGGACACGCTAGCCATATTTGAGGCTAAGATCAACTTAAACGTTTGTTAAGGATACGTTAGTCTAATTTGAGACTAAGATCAGCTTAACAGGATCGTTTAGATCCGACAAAAGGGCATTTGGGGGCTCTATTGTTCTAGTTTAGGGACATAGTGGTCCATTGCCAGTTTAGGGACATGGTGGTCCATTGCCAGTTTAGGGACACGGTGGTCCAACATTCCCATTTTGGGGACGAATATTGGTTTAAGGACACATTAGTCCATGAGTTTAAGGACCCCACAGTCCGTAGGAATATATGGTCGTCGGGACCCGTCACCTCTCTGACGACGTTGAAGGATTACAACGACACATGTCAGAGGAGTTCAGAGATGTACCCTTGAACCGGGTCTAAATTGATTTGAGAGAGCAGTTGTGCTCAGTTCAATTTAATTTGAGGACTTACGGCCAGAATTGGGTTAAGTCCATTTGAAAATGTTTAACATTTTGTTCATGATTGGCCTGTTTAGGCCTTTGCTTGAGCTCTGCCCCCTTTTTAAAATAATGCACAGCATTGGACTTTTTAATTAAATGCATAGCATTTATTTTGGCTTGTTAGGCCTTTTTAATTGGGCTCTGTCCCTTTTCTTTAATAATGCAGAGCATTCAATGGTCTGACAGCGCGCCACGTGGCCTGTCAGGCGCTTTGCGCCGATTGAGGAGTGCAAGGCGCAAACTGATGTGGAGGTGACACGTGTCACACTCTGGTGAGCGCAAGTCTGTCAGCGCAGTGCGCTGCGCCAGTGCGCTGCTGACACATGGCGCGCTCTGCTGAGCGCAAGTCTGTTAGCACAGTGCGCTGCGCCAGTGCGCTGCTGACACGTGGCGCGCTCTGGTGACTTGCGCCAATCCAAGAGCGCAACAGCGCAAATTAGGAGTGCAGGGCACTGTACAGTAGCGCAGAGCGCATCTTGATCTAATTTAAATCAAAGAAAAGAATCTTTTTAGAGGTTCTCCCTCAAGATTCAAGAACCGATGGTTCATCAAAAAGCAATGCTTTTATATAGATCAAAAGATCTAATCAATGAAGTAAATTACTTCTGTTTTATCTTTTTTCAATTAGATCTTTTTTTTTGATCTTTTTTCTCTTTTTTTTATCCAAGATCTTGATCTTGTTCTTAGATCATTGATCTTTTTAGAAGAAATTCTTCTTTTATTCAAATGTTTACCTTTTTTCTTTCTATTTGAATTCTTCTCAAAGTTTTTAGAAGAGCTCTCCGTATCTCTATCTCTCTGTATCTTTTAGACTTGGAGTCTAGGGGACTTTATATAGTGCCAATTGATTTGTTAAATCAGTTAAAGAGATCTTTCTCTGATTGATTTAGGGATGTTTCCCCACCGCTGGATCTTTGATCCCAGGGCTTCTGTTTTACAGAAGATAATCTTCTTGTTTTAACAAGATTAGAAAGATCTTTCCAAAATTTTATTGTTTAAATTCTGGCACAGTTAGCACAAGCGCACCTGCGCTTGACACGTGTCGCGCAGCGCAGAGCGCAGCGCAACTGCGCTGACACGTGTCGCGCAGCGCAGAGCGCAAGTCATCTGAAGCGTTGCCTCCTTTATTTTTATTTTAAAACAGAGCCTTGCTCTGATTAGGTGCGCTGTCTTGGGCGCAGCGCTGGCGTGTCTGCTTTTGACACGTGGCGCATTGCGCGTAGCGCAAGGAATCTGAAGCGTTGCTTCAATTTTTGAATTTTTGAAATTCAAACAGAGCTTTGCTCTAATTGGGGGAAACAAATGCCCCCCCATCGTTGCGCTCACGTGGCGCACACGTGAGTGCAACGGTGGCAAGATCCCAACCGTTAGATTAACTCAGGAGTTGAAGGGGCGCTTAAGCGCCTATAAATAGGACCCTTGGTCCTCAGCAGATAACTATCATCTTCAAGAATTTGATTTTTTAGAGCCTTGCTCTCGTTTTTAAGAACTCCAAGAGTTAAACTCCAAAATATTTTAGGTAAAAATTTAGATTAAATTAATTTTAACCAACAGAGCCTTGCTCTCGTAGATCTTCTGATCTAAAGAAAACCCCTTTAGGGTTTCATATACAGAGCCTTGCTCTCAAAAATCCATGGATCTAAAGAGATCTTGTTTCAGGGTTTCTTAACCCATGAACGGAGCTTTGCTCTTGGGCAAAATATAGATCTTTTTGATCTTTTGATGAAGAACTCTCAAGAGTTTTTCATGGATCTTTAAGATCCCACACTTTCATTTTTAGGTGTTAATTTTTCCTTTGATGGATTTTTCCATCATTATTACAGAACTAGGCTCTTTTTTAAGGAATTTTATTCCCTTGTGACCAGAGTTTGACAAGTGTCACTCTATGACAGAGCTTTGCTCTGAAAAGGGAGATTTTCTCCTTGTCTCAAGGGATTTCTCATTTGATGAGAATATTCTTTTGGGGATCTCCTCATTAATTGACAGTCTCATCCAATGATGGGGCTGTCTTATTAACTAATGCATTGTCATCTAGATTTTGTAGGTCCCCCTTTGGTCCCTTTTCTACTGCATTGCAGTGTGGTACAACTTTTAAAGTTCCAAGTGTCAGAAATTAAAAATTATAATACTGACAGTTGATCTCCGTCCCTCTTCTTTTTGCTGGCAACATGTCTTTCGATATCTCATTCCCATTCGTTCGCTCGGAGGGAGGATTCCCTGGAGCACCCGTAGACCGGGAGGCCCTAGCTTTGATCAGAGACCATGATCCGGAACATAAGAATCTTCACCTTTGGGGGTCGTGGTACAATCAAATTATCAGGGGTCGACAGAGCTTTTCATGCGCAGTACCATCAGAGCCCATCATGGCGATCCATTATGCCAACTCACCCCCGGTGAAGTATGCCGTGGAGATGGTCGATTGGACTTCAGAAGGCCTTCTTCATCCCGCCATAGCTGCAATTCCCGTTCAGCCTCCCATGGTTTTAGATATCTTAGGACGCCGTATTTATCAAGGCGAAGCGCGACCCTGGGGGCAACCATATAATATAGGTCTGATCCCTCTTCATCCGACCGGTTATCTGCCATGGGCTCGCTACATTTTGTCAGCGAAGAAGTCGCAGTTGATGAGGCTTGGGTTGTACACCGCTGTTTATGCTTCTCTCTTCCAATATCCGACGCTTCCTACCTGGTGGGTTAAGGCTTTTTTGGAGCAGTGGAATATCCCTACTCACACTTTCCTCGCACTAGATCGGGAAGTGTCGATTTCTTTAGAGGAGTTCACAGAAGTTTCCGGCTTACCGGTCATAGGGGAGCATTACGATGAGCTGCTTCCCACGGACGAATATGTCTTCGGTGCTAAGCTAATGATCACGGGCCTTACCCCGAAGAATGCTGTTCAACATCAGTTTCCAAGTTTGATCAAAGTGTTGAATATCTCAACGGCCTTTTTATCGAATCTGGGAGTCGCGGGGTTAATTTCGAGGATTTCATCGCTCGCTTCCTTCACCCGAAAGTCCTCTCAGCGGAAGCTGCTAAGTTTGCCATGCTTGATGACCCTTTCGGTTTAGGTTTGGACAACCTTCCAGCGACGGAGGTAGATCAGAAGGGTTTCTTCCTTCCTAACTCCCCGGTTGTCCCTTTTGCGGAGGTTGCAGTCCCTGGGATGGATGAGGAAGCATTCTTCTTAGGATTCCATGGGCTATAGCTGAGTTGGTTTGCGCTCCCGATGCATCTTCGCCGTATGAGGCCATCTGTCTTTTACCCAGCTCACCGGATGACCATTGGGGTAAAAGTGGCCGTCGGGATCGCCGGCTTAGCCCACCTGTATCATGACCGTAGTCAAGCGGCGGATGCTAATGAACCTGGAGTACCGCACGTGATCTTCTTGATGCATTACTTCATGTCATGGCTTGAGCTACATGCACTTGGCGTTTTTGGTATGCACAAAAGGCCTTCGTTCTATGACAGGTGCATCTTCCCTCGGATCATGCGATTGGTCGGCGCCTCAATTGTAAATCCGTCACCGCGGCATGCCAGAGGTTTGCTCCTTCGTCCCCGCATAGTTGGAGACGGGATGACCTTCACCGACAAAGTGTTAACCATCGGAAAAGCGTCTACTACCACAGTGCGGTCATTGCAAGATATTTTCAAAGATGGGGCCTCAGTTCTGACAGCCCGGGAGACCCTCCATTTGTATTCTATCAGACCGGGTTTCCTGGTGTTTAGGCAAAACGATACGGCGCTTTTCATGAGATACAACCCGCATCGTTTTGCCCAGCAACTGAGCTATAATCAAGGAGTGCCGTTGGAGGCTTTCTTGCTGGAACCTGCTGCCACTGAAGAAGGGATGCAGAGCGCGCTGCATCACTTCATGCGTCTGAATACGGGCTCTCATTTTTTTATCAGCGAGCCGACTTGTGTCCCACAGATCCTTAATATATATACGGCATGGTACCAGCATTCAACGGGCGCCGTTATTAAGGAAGAAAGGCGATTGTTGGTAGACCGCAAGGGTGTACCTCCCGGCAGCGACCGCAAAGCTCCCCTGAGGCCAAGGATCTATGTCGTTCCTTCACTGAGAGATGCTGGAGCTGAGCCACCGCGCGTGCTGAGCCCTCCGCGCGGATTGCCCCGTACTACCGCGGACGTGCCCCCAGCGCCCCGTGCTCCAGTGGAGATGGTGAATATGGTTTCGCCGGAGTCTGGTGTGTTGGAGATAGTGCCCTCAGAGTCAATTATTGGATCACAGGCACGTGATTGCAATGATTGATGGAGGACCTATCCCGATAGGACAGTCTTACTCAAGATGATAGTATGCTATCTGGTTTATCTTTATCATCGTGAACTGCTTTAGGTGACCTTACAGGTCACTATTGCGCGTTGATAGAGACCCTAGGATTCTTGCTTGACTGCCAGCATTATGAGGGCGATCATATACGTAGGAGCTGGGGTATATAAGCACATCCTTAAAAGGTCCCTAGTCGAGGGAGTTTCGAGACAGGGCATCGATACTCCAGAGTAGACTGGTGTATACAGTCGAGACCCCGACGAGGGGCGGTGGCCGGTCACACAAGCCACTGGTGTCAGTTGGTTCACCTAAGATGTATACAGGTGCTCATTGGGTTATGAGTACACCAGACAGGACTCGCCGGGAACATGCTAGTTAGCTTATACCTGACGTCAGATAGCAGTTCCCTGGTGACATGTGTACAGGTTAGTTCATCGACCTGAGATCGTCATTTGTCTCGTGTGAGTTCCCACTGTACTTTGATTACTACCCTACCACGCTCAAAGGAGACGTGCAAACAGGTTTTAGTTGGGTACAGTCCCGAGCCACATGGAGGCAGTGAGCGGATCTGCAGGGGTTCGTTTCTCCCGGTATTGGGGGTGAGGTCGTGCTATGTCTAGGAGATCCATTACACGAAGTCCTTGGCCATGGAAGGAGATTTACTGGTAGGTATTCCAGTAGTATCTCAGGGTGTTCTGGGCTACACTCCGACACGACTTGTACCGCTTTTGGGGGTCTGACTTTTACCAACCCCCTAGGCCCGCCATGCGATACTCATAGACGAACGGACCGGACTGTACGGATATTGTCACTGACAGGCTCAGTAGGGTGTCAGGATGAGTTCGCTCATTGACGTCCCTTTTTCTCAATACCTGGTAGCCCGTTACGTATGGCTAATACCTCTGACGTGCTAGTGGTTAAATCCACAGCCAAAGTATTGACGAGTCTTTAGAGTCCCCCACAGACCGTTTTCTCAAGTTTCGGGCGAAACGCTGTAGAGGCCGTATGGAGATATGGCAGGGTTCGATCAGATACGTGCGGTATTGCACGGATCATGATCGGACGGATAATACTAGCGGGCTTTGGTTTAAGCCGGATCCTAGTATTGTACAGTGTAGATTTTGTCTCATTGCATTTGTATTCGGTCGGAATACAAATGCGGGCATGTATATACAGTCGCGGGGTTTTCCTATAATTTATTACGGGATCGTTTTTCTGAAGTTTCCAGTTTGCATTCCGTTTCGGCCATTTTCCTTTGTATCTTTCCTTTACTGAAAATTGGTGGAGGAGGGATTATTTGCAAGCATGCAAATTTGATTTGTGGAGGGTGTTATTTGCATGTTGTAGTGTCATGATGGTTCCACCATTCCTTGACTTTCTTTTGATCATGATTACTTAACTTTGGTGTCATGATGGTTGATGGAGTGGAGACATGGGAGTGATCATTGTTTCTCATCATCACTTGCTTGCATTATTGTTTTTCCACCCACACCTTGGCTTTTCTCACTCTCTCTCATTCATGTAGCAAGGGGGGCCGGCCATTCTTGGGAAGGGGGATGTCACAATTTTAGTGTGGCATTGTTGTGTTTCTCTTTTTGCTTGAAAAAGGCTCTCGAGTTCATCTCCAAAAGTCTATTCTTTACCTCCACCAAAATGGCAACTTCACAACCCTATTGAGACAAAGTAATCCACACTATTCTACAACAATTCTTGGGCACGTCGGCTCGCCAACTTCGTGCCCAAGTTGCCTCGGTCCAGAGGTGGGAGCCCGTAAAAGAACCCGGCGATGTGATGCCCTTCCGACGAGGAGATGAAGACCGGAGATTCCGCGTGGAGATCGAGACGACGACGAGAAGACCGAAGGACACGGATCGCTCGGTATATCTCTCTACCCCTTCTCTAGTTAGCTAGGATTAGATTAATGGCCCGATCCGGGTTTTATAGTGCGTGGTGGTGCCGGTTCAAAAGTTAAAGTAAAGTATCATTTCCGCATTTTGGCCTCGGATTGACGGCCGGGGGCGCCGCCGTGCACTTACACTTGTATCAGAGCCACGCCATTAACCTAGTCTAGCTTGCTCTAACGTGTTTAGAACTTCGATCGGACGAATTTTCAAAAACCGTGTTCCCATTTGCATTAGTTTCTGTCGAATTTATTTTGGCTCGAAAAATTATTTTAAGTGTTGCAGAAATTCGTGCAGGGAAATTTAAGAATTCTGTGAAAAAATGGTAGCGTGATACTGTAGACCGACCGCGGAACCGTGGCCAAACCCCCCTTCTGGTCGCGGTTCCGCCGCAGTACAGTGTCTTCACTGTACCATTTTTACACAGAGCTCTTTAAACTTGGAAATGGTTTTTTTTTTATATTTTATTTTTGGGCCCAGATTTATTATGAGTGCTACAGTAGTGCTTGGGGGCCCACTTCGGTAAATTTGATCGATCGAAAAATTTAAACATGTTAGTTCACAGTATTTACATTATATCTGCGACCGTGAATGTCATTTGATCGGTAAATCCTGTCTAACTGCTATAGCCCTTTTAGACGGATTTGCGAACGTGACATTCACGTTGATGTTCTGTGTTATGCTGTGATGTTGCGGATTGGTCGTGGGGGATAGCCTGGATGCAATGGTAGTATAGGTTTGGTTTATTATGTACATTTGATATTGCGGGGCGAGCGTCCGACATGTGGACTGCCGTCACTGCCTGTTTGTATATTATTCTTTTGGGGCACGACCGGGGTGAGGTCGATGTACCCGTTGTATATATATTTTTATTTTCTGTACTAGGATTACTCCAAGGTAGGATGCACGGATAGCCGGGTTCTAGAGGGCAACGAGCCCGCATCTCATGGCATTGAGACGGAGGGGGCTTTACTCTAGAATTGGCGGGCTATTCGCAGCACTCGTAGGGGGTACAGGTTGACCCGGGAGGGGTGCCCAAGTTACCGGATTCCGTGAAGTGCTGGGTGGTCCATTCACATTGCTGAAGGGGGCTGCCTCGCTTCAGGTTTTGGCGGGTAACTTGCCGCGCCCGTAGGGGTCTAGGATTTCATTGCACAGGCTATCCACACGACCAGGGGAACGTCGGTTTTCAGTAGCGGCTCTATGAAACCCGGGGATCCCAGATATCTGTATTGTTCTGTGATGCTTATTAAATTTTTGTGATGTTGCATTTTATCACGCCTTGAGCGAATATTATATATTGATATATATACTAGTAGATGTTGTATATGTTTTGCATCCGCGCTAGTCCAGTCCCCGCTCTGTCGTTAGTTAAGTAACCTAACGGGTAATGACGGGACCCAGTGGCGAATGCGGATGGCATATACGTACATCATTATTTTCGTTCTTTATTGGTGTGATCAATTGATGAGACTGCATTAATTCGGATCAATGCAAGTTAAACAAACCTATTCTGATGTTGTTGGAACAATTTTTCAAAAAGCTATTATTGCAAGGGCGTTCTCTTTTGTTTTGCACAGTGATATTCAGTTGGAATATCCTGCACCTCAGTCAACGAGGCAAGGGCCGAGATCCCTTCACCGGGAGTGACCCCTTGGACAGAAGTTTGCGTCAGGGCAATAACTTCACTATAGTCGTTTACTTTTGCTTTGCATCATGGTATTCAGTTGGAATATCCTGCACCTCATTCTACGGGGAAAGAGCCAAGATCCCTTCACCGGGAGTGACCTCTTTAGCAAAGGTTTTCGTCACTATATTTTTATAAAAGCTATCCAGTTCCTTCAACGATATCAAGTTCATTACGTTAAAGGTTTTCGCCAGAAACCATTCGTAGCCCTCTGTCGTTTCATATAGATAGTCAATAGTATTCAAGCTGTGTTTGTTGGCCAAAGTCAAGGCATAGTGTTTGGTAGCTATTGGGTATTCATATGCAGCATAGATAGATGCATTGGTTTGGGACAGTCGTACTGCCTTGTTGGCCAAAGTCAAGGGTAGGTACGGGTGGGTTCAAATTAACCTGGAGAATGACGGGTAGAACTTGACATGTGACTTATGATTTGTTGGCCAAAGTCAAGGTCATAAAAGCATGGGGTAAAAATCACATCGGGAGATTCTAAAGAAACTGAAACTTGCCAGATATGCGCATACCTTCTGGAGTGTGATAACGTGAGCGGATTCCGTCACGTTGTCATGCGATGATAGTTGGATCCCGATTCCCACTGATGAGTTGGTTTACTCCTCGGGTGACCCCGACTAATTCTTCTTTCAGGTTTGGAGGAGAATTTGAGGTTACAGTGGGAGGTTTCCAGATTAGATAAATTGGTGACCATTCTGATCTAGGTTAAAGTGCACGTTGAGTGTTTCTTTTCTCTCTCTCTTTGGCAGCTACCATTGACCCGACCCTAGACTATGACTCAGTGACCAAGTTGACCGAACCTTCTTAAACACTGGCTTTTGGATTGTCAGAGTTGCATACCTCGTTGCCACTCCTACTTTTACCCTTTTCTCCAGGACACCCCGTATTACTACGAACGTCTACTTCCATTGGATAAAACCATCGTATGGTTATATACGAACTCGAAGGAATTTATTCGAGGATGGTTTCTGGTTCTGGAGAAAACGAATAAGACTATTCAGTTGTCTTTTCCTTTTACCTTCTCTCAGGTTGCGAGTACTCCTTGGTTTAGGAGATAGCACGCCTATTACGCAAATTGGACAGTCTTCTTCCGAACCTTAGGCTGGTGCCGACCGGTAGGGAATGAAGAAAACCAATTAGCCTAACGATGGTGTACAGAAGGTATTAAGTAAAGACATATCAAGGGATTAGTAAGTGGGCAACGTAAATTGCGACTGCTATTCACGACCAAACCAAGTATTTCTTCGCCAATCCTAAATCACCTTTGTATTTCTCCAGGACACTCCGTATCACTACGAAGATCCACAGTTTATTGGATACTCCATCGTATGGTTATATACGAACTCGAAAGGAACTTGTTCCAGTTTGGGGATGGATTCTGGTTCAGGAGAAATAGGAATAAGGTTTATTCGGTTGTCTTTTATCTTCATCTTCTCTCGCATTGCGAGTGCTCCTAGGATTAGGACATTACACCCATTATGCTTATTGGATAGTCTTCTTCCAAAGCATAGGCTGGTGCCGAACAGTAGGGAAGGAAGAAAACCATTTGGCCTAAAGGGGTGTACAGAAGATAATGACTAAAGACATATAAAGGGATTTGGAGAGATGGCAAAGAATTATACGGTTATAGTTGTGAATCTGGATAATGGAAGAGGCATTACTAGAAATACCCGCATACCCCATCAAAACATTTCAATGTTTCAATTTCACTGTGTACTGTTAAAAGAAAACTGATTTCCCAATTAGTCCTTACTCCAGGGTATGTATTTACCAGGTATGATTCTCACATCTGTATGGTTTTACAGATGATGAGTAGGAGTAAGTTATTGGGAATTAGGTGATCAACCTCATTATATCGGAATTCGTTGTAATTGGTGATATTTGAGGAAATCGCCTGGGTTGTTTGCCGGACGGCAAATATTTGGTTTTGAATATCCGCTGTTTTGCACCAATTTCAAATTAATATATCTGTACGTCTATTTTTATAGAGTGAGATATACCTTTTTGAAATTATGTCTATGACATTTACCTATATCAGTGGATGGTTAGGTAAGGAGCATTAAACAGCGGTGTAATTCTTCTTAACCATAAGTACAGTTTTCAACCTACGACACACAGGGATTGAGTTATTCAACTCAGGGGACTTATACAGAGTATTGTATGTTGTCCAGTGTCCATTAGGACAGAGGGGTTGGTCCTCGTACTATATTCGGTTTACTTATGACTTCTCTAGTTTTTAGACAAGTGTTTCGTAGAAACGCAAGGTCCGAATTTTGAGAAGTTATAGGTATGTGAATAAAGTAGAGAACCAGGTATTGCAAGTATCAGGATTCTTCAAGGTGATCGAAGATGTAGATATTTGTGAATGGTATTCAGTTGATAGTAATGATTAAGAGAATTTGCTTCTCTTTCAGGTTACTCATAATTGGAAGCACTCCTAAGTTGAGTAATGCTGATCGGCCTCTTTCCATTTTGTTAACATGCACTGGAGACAGCTGCATGATTTGAATCTGGTTCAATTAAATCAGTGCCTCTGGTTCTATAGAACATTTTATATCTTAACGATGTTAAGGTACGGGGAGTTATCCGGCTTATGCTTAAAACCAGACTCTGGATAACTCAAGGCACGTTTCTGTAATGGTTGTTTGTGGGTTTGACCCAGGCTATGACGAGGGTGTTGACTTTCTACCATCTGGAAGATCAATAGTGATATTGTTCTTGACTCGCCACAGTTTTAATAAAAATGGATTTTTTTCAGAAAACACTAGTGGGAGTATGGTAGAACTGGAAGTGATTCCAGAACCGCAAAACGATTACTGAAAGTTTGATAAGGAAAGTTTGATAAGAACCTAAAGATTCAATCTGGCTTGACATTCCATTGGCCACTCCGCAGATACGGTGGGTAACCTCAGGCACCCGAGAGGTACTCCGGTAGCCTCAAGGACGGTGGCAGGGAGGTTCTTGTTTACCCAGACTTGCCATTGCTGTTGTTCCAGACTGTGAGACCCGGCAAGAGGATGAGTATAGCGTCGTTCTAAACTAGCTTTAGAAGTGTACGTCTATATGACTCTGCCAGAGGGTTGTCGTAGTCAATGGGAGCAGCGGAAGCATTGGTGGACAAGTGGCTTATATCTATTTATAGACTAAAGCAGATGTAGCCGAGATAGATCATCTATTTCTGATATGACAGTCATAGGTTTGACTTCATCAGAATAGGGGATGGATCTGTTAAGAAGGTAGTAGGGTGTGATGTCCTGGTATTTGGATGACATACACAGAGTAGGAAGTGATGTTCCTATACTACGGTCGGTTATGCTTTGGTTGTCACACAGTGGTTTCTCCACAAAGGATATAGATATAATATCAGACATTCTGGTTACTAGATCTATGGTTTTAGATCTAGATTTGGGTAGTTTCCCAATCTGGGTACTTAGACAGCGTTCTAAAGGTGCTTTAGAATGGACGACTCCTGGCACGGTAGTATACCTGCAGGTGATGGAGTCACCCTTTCTAAAGGTGTCTTATAGACTAAAGGGGAGAGGGATGTGCATGATTGGCAGATCACTTGCTTAGTCAATTGAGTCAATCATGAGATGTCAAGTGCCACACCAGATGTTGATTTTGCATTAGATGCAATAAGTAGATATTGAACCAATCCTGGAGAAACTTTCGGAAGCAGTTTTAGAACATAAGTGAATGTTCCAGGGATATGATAACAACAGTCTTTTTTAGGAGACAATTATCACTCCAGGCTTCCAAGGTGACATGGATGACAGAGAGGTTGTCAGAGGTATAGTTTTCCTTCTGATGAGGGGCGGTATCTGGACAGGTGGTCCAGGAGGATACTGAGGGAGGCATGACGCCAGGTTACTGATTAAGTTCAGTTGACGATACAGTCTAAGAAGTTTGGATTTGGAGTTCATTTATGAGTTAGGTCGCATCAGATATCTAGACATATTCTAAGACAGGTATTGCACATTTCGGGAGAAGGTTTTCTCCGCGAACTTGAGATATAGAGAGACATAGAAAGAAACATCAGGGCGGATCCACTCACTGAGGCTATTCCTCGAACGCAATAGTTTCGCAAACGGGTTTTGTGAGACTGATTAGTAGAGGAGTTGGGTGTTCGGTATCACACGGGCTGTGAGTATGCGACATCGCAATAATTAGCCTTGAGTGCAAGTGGGAGATTGTTGGAGATAGTGCCCTCAGAGTCAATTATTGGATCATAGGCACGTGATTGCAATGATTGATGGAGGACCTATCCCGATAGGACAGTCTTACTCAAGATGATAGTATGCTATCTGGTTTATCTTTATCATCGTGTACTGCTTTAGGTGACCTTACAGGTCACTATTGCACGTTGATAGAGCCCCTAGGATTCTTGTTTGACTGCCAGCAGTATGAGGGCGATCATATACGTGGGAGCTGGGGTCTATAAGCACATCCTTAAAAGGTCCCTAGTCGAGGGAGTTTCGAGACAGGGCATCGATACTTACTATACTGAGTAGACTAGTGTATACAGTCGAGACCCCGACGAGGGTCGATGGCCGGTCTCACAAGCCACTGGTGTCAGTTGGTTCACCTAAGATGTATACAAGGTGCTCATTGGGTTATGAGTACACCGGACAGGACTCGCCGGGAACATGCTAGTTGGTCTTATACCTGACGTCAGATAGCAGTTTCCTGGTGACATGTGTACATGTTAGTTCATCGACCTGAGATCGTCATTTGTCTCGTGTGAGTTCCCACTGTACTTTGATTACTACCCTACCACGCTCAAAGGAGACGTGCAAACAGGTTTTAGTTGGGTACAGTCCCGAGCCACATGGAGGCAGTGAGCGGATCTGCAGGGGTTCTTCTCTTCCGGTATTGGGGTGAGGTCGCGCTGTGTCTAGGAGATCCATTACACGAAGTCCTTGGCCAAGGCAGGAGATTTACTGGTAGGTATTCCAGTAGTATCTCAGGGTGTTCTGGGCTACACTCCGACACGACTTGTACCGCTTTTGGAGGTCTGACTTTTACCAACCCCCTAGGCCCGCCATGCGATGCTCATAGACGAACGGACCGGACTGTACGGATATTGTCACTGACAGGCTCAGTAGGATGTCAGGATGAGTTCGCTCATCGACGTCCCTTTTTGTCAATACCTGGTAGCCCGTTACGTATGGGCTAATATCTCTGACGTGCTAGTAGTTAAATCCACAGCTAAAGTGTTGACGAGTCTTTAGAGTCCCCCATAGACCGTTTTCTCAAGTTTCGGGCGAAACGCTGTAGAGGCCGTATGGAGATATGGCAGGGTTCGATCAGATACGTGCGGTATTGCACGGATCAAGATCGGACGGATAATACTAGCGGGCTTTGGTTTAAGCCGGATCATAGTATTGTACAGTGTAGATTTTGTCTCATTGCATTTGTATTCGGTCGGAATACAAATGCGGGTATGTATATACAGTCGTGGGGTTTTCCTGTAATTTATTGCGGGATCGTTTTTCTGAAGTTGCCAGTTAGCATTCCATTTCGGCCATTTTCCTTTGTATCTTTCCTTGGCTGAAAATTGGTGGAGAAGGGCTTATTTGCAAGCATGCAAATTTGATTTGTGTAGGGTGTTATTTGCATGTTGTAGTGTCATGATGGTTCCACCATTCCTTGACTTTCTTTTGATCATGATTACTTGACTTTGGTGTCATGATGGTTGATGGAGTGGAGACATGGGAGTGATCATTGTTTCTCATCATCACTTGCTTGCATTATTGTTTTTCCACCCACCCCTTGGCTTTTCTCACTCTCTCTCATTCAAGTAGCAAGGGGGGCCGGCCATTCTTGGGAAGGGGGATGTCACAATTTTAGTGTGGCATTTTTGTGTTTCTCTTTTTGCTTGAAAATGGCTCTCTAGTTCATCTCCAAAAGTCTATTCTTTACCTCCACCAAAATGGCAACTTCACAACCCTATTGAGACAAAGTAAGCCACACTATTCTACAACAATTCTTGGGCACGTCGGCTCGCCAACTTCGTGCCCGAGTTGCCTCGGTCCAGAGGTAGGAGCCCGTAAAAGAACCCGGTGATGTGGTGCCCTTCCGACGAGGAGATGAAGACCGGAGATTCCGCGGAGAGATCGGGACGACGACGAGAAGACCGAAGGACACGGATCGCTCGGTATATCTCTCTACCCCTTCTCTAGTTAGCTAGGATTAGATTAATGGCCCGATCCGGGTTTTATAGTGCGCGGTGGTGCCGGTTCAAAAGTTAAAGTAAAGTATCGTTTCCGCATTTTGGCCTCGGATTGACGGCCGGGGCGCCGCCGTGCACTTACATGGTGTGGGCTCGGACATCGGGACCCGCCATCCTAAGGTGCCTGCGAAGCGTAAGCTGATTTTGGCGGCGACCGGGGCCCGCGGGCAAAAGAGGAAGAATAAGTCCGTTCTTTACCTGGATGCCATCCTCGGCTTAGAGCCTCAGGCCCCTCTCACCGAAGGCCTAAGCGAGTACGGAAGCAATGAGGGTTTCTTTGTAGATCCAGCAGACACCGACACGGCGGCCGCCATCGCGGCTTCTGAGCGATCGGCAAGGCTCGAAGCGTGGTTGGCTAAACTCGCGTAATCGGGTAATGACTAGCTGTATTTTTCCGTCATTGCATCGAACTTTTATCATTGTCTTTGACTAATGCTTTTCCTCCTCCTTTTTTTTTAACAGGAATCTCTACCGAAGAAGCCATCGCTGCTTCCCTGAAAACCTTCCAGGAGGAGGAAAGGAGACGTGCTCTATCGGGCGTTGGTACGTCTCGGCTCAGTGAGTCTTTATTCTCTTTTCTTGTGGCCAATATAACCTTTTCTTTGTCTCTTTGCAAGGGCCGCAGGATCTACTGTGCAAGCCGATGCGGGGACTCTTCCCGGGCCAGCTACCGATATTCCAGCCTCTTCGGAATTGCCGCAAGAGACCCGGCTCAAAAAGCCGATGATGGATGCCTTGAAGGTTTTGGAGGCAACTCTAAACACAGACGACGACGCCTTGTTGGAAGGTTCCAAGAGGTCCGTCATGACGGCCCGGGAAGAGAGGAAGCGCTTGAGGCGCGCAGCGAAGGAGCGCAGCGCTGCTTTAGCCGTGGGAGCGGGACCAAGCGCCGTTCCTCGTGCTGCTACTCCTTCGGAAGAGTCTCCGGACGCCTTGTCTACTGCTCATAGGTGGGCGGTGCGTGCAGCTCGGGAGGCCAACGATCAATCCTCCTCAGGTAATGTGTTTTTCGAGACTTTTGTTGTAAGAATGGTAAAACTATCGGTTCTGATACATCTTGTCCTGTAGGGCCGAGTCCAACTGAAGGAGCGGCGGAAACCATCGAGCCTGAGGGGACGGTGGAGAAGGTAACAGCTGATCCCGAGGCGACGGTAAGCGGTGCAGCCGTAGTTGCCGGGCCTGAGCTAGTGGCTGACGAGACAGTCACGCCTACTACGCTCGAGAAGGTTGCCGATGCCGAGCCCGAGGTAGCGGCGGATGGAGCGGCTGCGACCGATGAACCCATGGCAACGATGGAGGAGACGGCTGTGACCGCCGAGCCCGAGGGAGTAGCGGGCGAAACGGGCATGATCGCTGAGGACGAGACGGCCGCTCTTTCTCAAGAATCGGGAAACGCTCCTATCATCACTCTCCCTGCTTACGGTTCCTTGTCATCTCCCGACGCCGCGAGCGTGATGACGGCTCCTGTAGAGTCGGGCGATGAGGCAACGGGAAGTGGACCCATGTCAATGGAGGAGGGAGATGCTGCCGTTTCGGCTGGTGACTCATCAGGTAAATTTTGGGTTACCGTCCCTTTTTTTTATTCTGTAACTTTTCTGACAGTGCTTATCTTATTTCTAACGCAGGTGCGGCCAGTGTTGATGCCCCATTGCTCGAGGGAGCGCCGTCAGCTACTGCCTTGACGGTGGCCACCTCTCTACCTTCTCTCGCACCGTCGCAAATGCTGGAAGGTATGGATTCGTGACCCATCGGTCTTATCTTTACTGCATAATTTATGTACTGATATTGTACTATTGCATCTTTGCAGGAGTGCTTTTTGATCACCTGTACCAAGTGTTGCACCCACACTTCTCCTTCCCGTCGGAGCTTGCTTCCTCCAGTGGCGCTGGTGAGTATAGCTTTCAATTAATACCCTTTCCTTTTTCAATAATGGAATTATTTCTGATTCTTCCTTGCCCTAATTGCAGTGCTACAGATCGAAGGAGGAGATGTAAGATCAGTCGCGCCACCAGTCCTCCCGGCTTTGCCGCCTGCTGCAGCTGGTATAGTAAACTCCCTCATTGATGACTTTCTTATATTTCTTGAACCGTCATCTGATTGTGTTTTGTTTTTTCAGCTGTCGTTCCGATTCCGGCCCCCTTTGAGTCTCGCATCATGATACCGGCAGGCCCATTCTCCAGGCGTCCATCTTCAAAGGGTGCTGCGATGAGTTTGAGCATGCTGAGTGGATGCGTTGAGGTGCTTGACGCAGAAGATCCTACATCCGCCGCAGATTTCGCTGCGGAGGTTAATCCGATACTGGCGACGCTTGTAAATTTTCATAATGAAGGCGTCATCGAGTTTTGGGTTAATCACTGCAGGGAGATCGAGGCCCGCCTGCATCAGCTGGAGCTTATGCGTCCTGGCCCCGAGATCTTGGCCGCGGGCACTCAATGGGTGGCATGGATCGAGCAGAGCGCTTCTTACTTCCGTCATCTTGAACAAGAAGTTGCTTTAAGGTGTAAGGAGCGCGGAAAGACGTCGAGCAAATCTGCCCGACTACATGCTTAGGTGGATGCAAATGCTGCACAGTTGAAGGTTATCTTTGAAGGCCTTCTGCGATGAATCTCAGACGGGTTAACACTGAAGCGGCAGCTTGACGTCGTCGAGCGGGATGCACCAAATCAGGAGGCAGCCCAGCAGGCAGTTGAGGAGCGGCTTTCATCCTTCCTGCAGCAGCGGGCTCAGGTGGAAGCAGAATTGGCGGTGGCAGCCGCTCAGGAGGAGGAGTTGAAGGAAGTGCGAGAGCAGCTTGCAGATTTATTGAAGACGCTTCCTTCTCCATGAAAATTTTGTATCATTTGTAATTGTAAATAAAATGTATTTGTTTCTTTTATTCTTCAACACAATGTATCTTGTACTCAACCGAATTTATGAATAAAAGATATACATTCTTCATAATGTCTTGTGTCATTTCTCCGCTTTCTTCTTTTTTTTATTATCAGCATGTTACCTTAGTAAGCATGGTCGACAGATGATAGAGCGAGCATCCTGTCTTGGCTTCTTCAAGAGATAGTGATGGTTTAAGCCGCAGGTTCAGATCTGCTGCCTAAGACTTTTCAACTTTATGAGCCGTGAGGGTCTCACAAAGACTTTTCTCCCTACGGATCGAGAGGATCTCGTAGGTGTATTTTCTCTTTAGGAATCGTGAGGATTCCTAAGTGCGTTTTCTCTTATAATTCGTAAGGATCTTATAAGAGAATTTTCCCTCTTACGAGTCGAGAGGACCCGTAAGAGGTTGTTTCCCTCCTTGTCGAGATTCGACTTTGGAGAGTGTGACCCGTGGATCGTATGCAAGAGTCCATTTTGGATCGACTCGCAGGGTCCCAGTGCTTAGGAAACAGGTTTTTTTAATCCCCGCTACCTAAGGCTTTTCCTCATGAGTCGAGACGAATCGAGAAGTTCTCACAAAGACACTAATTTCCTCACGAGTCGAGATGAATCGAGCAATTCTCGCAAAGACACTAATTTTCTCACGAGTCGAGACGAATCGAGCAGTTCTCACAAGAATATCCTAACGTCACAGCTAACCTCTGCTCTTTACGACAAAGGTCCGTTAGGGTCTGTGGTACTTAGGGTTTTGTCCGTCGTACCGTTGCGTTGGCTGATGTATTCCTCGATAGGCGATCTTGCTGTTCGAGTAGCCTTGCGACTGTCGTGTCTTTGATCCCTTCGGGGGCTGGACAAGACGTCTTCAAGCAATCCTCCTAGGCAGTTTGACCGTCGGAAGAGCAAGCGTTAGGAATTTTGCCATGCCGCTTTTTACTTGAGGTTAGGCTCATTTTGGTAAGCCCGATAAGTCATAACCACTCCGCGCTGGTGTGGGATGATCTCCGATAGTCTTTCAGGCTTTATATGACTTGCCGTTAAGACCCTGAAGCTAGGAATTTGGCCTTTGCTTCGTTTGCTGGAATTACGTCCTCTATATCGAGACGAATGTCGCGGTTGTGTCTAAGTTGCTGGTGAACCGTCGAGGTTTGGAACTAGGGATTTTGCCGTGGCTCCTCTTGGTGATGTTGTGTCTTCTATGTCGAGACGAACGTCGAGGTGGTGACCACTCCGCACTGGTGCGAGATGATCTCCGATTGTCTTTCAGGCTTTATATGACTTGCCGTTAAGACTCTGAAGCTAGGAATTTGTCCTTCGCTTCGTTTGCTGGCATTGCGTCTGCTGTGTCGAGACGAACATCGAGGTGGTGACCACTCCGCACTGGTGCGAGATGATCTCCGATTGTCTTTCAGGATTTATATGACTTGCCGTTAAGATCCTGAAGCTAGGAATTTGGCCTTCGCTTCGTTTGCTGGCATTGCGTCTGCTGGATCGAGACGAACGTCGAGGTGGTAACTACTCCGCACTGGTGCATGATGATCTCCAATTGTCTTTCAGGCTTTATATGACTTGCCGTTAAGATCCTGAAGCTGGGAATTTGGCCTTCGCTTCGTTTGCTGGCATTGCGTCTGCTGTATTGAGACGAATGTCGCGGTTGTCTCTAGGTTGCTGGTGAACCGTCGAGGTTTGGAACTAGGGATTTTGCCGTGGCTCCTTTTGGTGATGTTGCGTCTGCTGTGTCGAGACGAACGTTGAGGTGGTGACCACTTCATGTTGGTGTGAGATGATCTTCGATTGTCCTTCAGGCTTTATATAAGTTGCCGTCAAGACCCTGAAGCTAGGAATTTGGCCTTTGCTTCATTTACTTTGGTGTGTCCGAATCTTGTTGGAGGAAGGATGCTGTCGTGACATGCCGTCTGTTGTATCGAGACGAATGCTGAGGTGGAGCTGGGATTTTACCGTCACTCCGCTTTGTTTCGACCGTGAGGTCTTTTGTTGGCGTTGTATCTGCATCCTGCTGGACTGCGAAGGAACACCATTGTTGACATCTCGTCTGCTGTATCTAGACGAATGTTGAGGTGAAGCTGGGATTTTGCCGTCACTTCGCTTTGTTTCGACCATGAGGTCTTTTGTTTGACGTTGTATCCGTATCCTGCTGGACTGCGAAGGAACGCCGTTGGTGATCTCTAAGTTGTCGATATCGACGTCGAGACCCTGAAGCTAGGGATCTTCCTTCGCTTCGTTTGTTGACATTGTGTCTGCAATATTGCGACAAATGTCGAGGTTGTCTTTAGGTTGTCTATGAACCGTCGAGATTTGGCTTCGCTTTCTGGTAGAGCCTATTGGGAAGATATGGTTCCCTCTTTGTTTGTGCCCCTGGATTGTATACAGATATCGATATGATCTCACCTGTAGGGCAAAAGTTTCACTCATTTTTTTATATTATTATTTTATTTCCGCGATGCTCTATCATTTCAGCTTTTATATCGCGAAGGTCGCGATTGCCCAATCATTTCGGCTATTTTTCGCGGTGCCCGATCATTTCGTCTATTTTTCTTTTTACTCGCTGCTTTTTATTGCGAGCTGCCCAATCATTTCGGCTATTTTTTTTACTCGCTGCTTTTTATTGCGAGTTGCCCAATCATTTCGGCTGTTTTTGTATGCATACATTTTTACTTGCTGATTTCGTTGCAAGTTGCCCCATCATTTCGGCTATTTCGTATGCATGTGTGGCTCGCTGATTTTTTTTATCGCGAGTGTGGAACTTGGAATCTGACGCCAATCTTAGCATCAACATCACTACGACTGGAATATTGCCAGGAGCGAATCATCATTTGCCATGAAAGGACTTGGAATTTGATACCGGTTTAGGCATCAGCATCGCTACAACTGGGATATTGCCAGGAGCAACCATCATTTGCCTCTTTCGATGTTGAGCAAAGGTGGCTTAGCAAACAGGGTTAGGATCCCGTCGACTAAGGCTTTTGACTTCATGAGCCGTAAGGGTCTCACAAAGGTATTTCTTCCTGCAAGTCGTGAGGATCTCGTAGGTGTGTTTTCGCCTTAGGAATCGTGAGGATTCCAAAGTGTATATTTCCCTGTAAGTCGTAAGGATCTTATAAAAGCGTTTTCTCCTTATAAGTCGAGAGGACTTACAAGGGTTGTTCACCATATGGACATATCCCCAGTCACGGGTGGGACTTTGCTGGGGAAATGTTTATTCGCGCCCATGGATTGTATACAAGGGTCAGTATTGAGCCACTTGTAGGGCAATATCGAAGGTTGTGAGGGTTGCTTAAGAACATGTTCAGATCTCTGTAACTTAAGACATTCAAATCTTATGAGCCGTGAGGGTCCCATAAGAGAATTCTCCTTACGAGTCGTGAGGATCTCCCAAGTGTAATTTCTCCTTAGGGATCATGAGGATTCCTAAGTATGTTTCTCCCTTGTGAGTCGTAAGGATCTCACGCGGGTGGTTTCTCCTTACAAGGTCGAGAGGACCCTGTAAGTGTCTTTTAACGAGGTTGCGCCCTTTCGGGTTTTCACAAACACTCGCCGGTAGCCCTGCTGTTTTTACTCACGGAGTCCTTTCGGGTTTTCATCCGTACCCATTTTTCTTATGGACATACCGTTTTTATTTTATATTTTTTTTATTCTTTTTTCTAACGAGGCTGCGCCCTTTCGGGTTTTCACAAGACTCGCCAGTAGCCCAGCTGTTTTTACTCACGGAGCCCTTTCGGGTTTTCATCCGTGCCCATTTTGCTTATGGACATACCGTTTTTTTTATTCTTTTTATATTTTTTTTATTCTTTTCTTTTTTTTTGTATCAGCTTTGGGGTGTTGCAATCCACCGTAGTTTATCGACATCTCGGTCAACAGCTAGTTTTAGGACGTAGCGGTCCGCCATTAGTTTAAGGACGTTTTGGTCCGTTGCTGAAGAAGGTCGGCTACTACTTATAGAGTTTGGGCTTAGGAAGATAGCGAGCGGACATAGTCGTCGTCATCTATCATTGACCTAAGTTGTGACTCATTAAGCGTAGTATTTCTTTAGGAAGCGACCGTTTATTGGCCTGAAAAGCCTTTCACCGTGCATATCCATGAGTAGATAGGCTCCACCCTGGTAGACCTTGTCTATGATGTACGGGCCTTCATAGTTCGGCTCGAATTTTCCCCGCTTGGCGCGATTGGGGATCATAGGTCTTTTGACCACTAGTACGAGTTTGCCTTGGCGGAATGTCCTCGGCCTGGTCAATCTTTCATATGAGCGCGTCATCTTTGCTTTATAAGCCTCTAGGTTTTGTTGCACTATGAGCCGGGTTTCATCAAGGGCATCAAGCTCCTCAAGCCGAAGGTGAGCATTTTCTTCATCCGTCAGCTCGTAGTGGACTGCCACTCGTAGAGAGGGTAACTCTATTTCGAGGGGGAGTACTTCCTCTGTACCGAAGACCAACGCGTACGGCGTTGTGTTCGTGGTCGTCTTGAACGTAGTTCGATACGTCCAGAGAGCTTCTTGCAGTCTCTTGTGCCAGTCCTTCTTGTTTCGGGACACCGTCTTCTTCACGATCTTCGTCAAGGTCTTATTGAAAGCCTCAGCTAGACCGTTAGCTCGGGGATTATAAACTGAGGAATATCTCCAGTCTATGTTGTGTTGTTGCGCGAAGCGGCTGATCTTATGGCTTCTGTAGGCTGGCCCGTTATCGGAGATGATCCATCGTGGAGTTCCAAACCGATAAATGACATGCGTCTTGAAGAAATGGAGGATATTCTCCGTCTTCACTTCCCTCAGCGGAACTGCTTCTGCCCATTTGGAGAAGTAGTCAGTCGTCGCCAAAATGAATCGATGTCCCCTGGACGATATTGGTTCGATGGGGCCGATTACGTCAGTCCCCCACATTTCGAACGGCCAGCTGGCCACTGTTGGATGTAGAGGATTTGGGTGCTGATGGATAAAGTCCCTATGAATCTGGCATGAGTGGCATTGCTTCGCATATTCGAGGCAATCCTGAATCATCGTGGGCCAATAGTATCCCATCCGTTTAATCTTCAACTTCTTCTTCGGGCCTGCTTGGTGAGAACCGCAGAGTCTGTCGTGAACTTCCTGAACGACTCTTTTTGCTTCTTCAGGTCCCAGGCATCTAAACCACAGAGAATCAAACGACCTCTTGTACAGAGTACATTGACGAAGGCGAAAGACAGAGCTCGTTTCATGAGCTGATGTTTTGAGGACGCATCTTCAGGCGTTCGACGGGATTTGAAGTAGTCTATAAAGACTTCTCTCCAATCCTCAGCCTTTTCCTGGTCTTTTATTTGCATAGCCATTTGCTCAGTCACTCCATTTTCTTCAGATGATTCCGGAGATATTTCTGCTGGGGCAAGCACCCGACGGCTTTGTACCACGATTCTTACGTCATCGAGGTTCTCGTCGGCCAGTTCTTTAGCGAGCTTAGCTAGTGCATCTGCTTTGCTATTTTCCGCACGCGGTATGCTCTCCAGCATGTAAGAGGGGATTTGAGTCAGCAATTGCTGTACTCTCTCGCCATACTTTACCAGTTCGGGTTTGCACGTCTGGTAGTCGCCATTTACTTGACTGACGACCAGTTGAGAATCTCCGTATATGAGGAGGTTTTCAATTCCCATGTCGATGGCGATCTCGAGGCCTGCTATCAAAGCTTCGTATTCGGCTTCATTGTTCGTCCTCGGCTCTGTTAAGGAGAAAGCAAAGCGCATTATCCCTCCTTATGGAGTTACGAAGATGAGGCCTACCCCCGATTTGATTATAGGGGTGCTTTGTTTGTGCTTCTTCATGGAAAACGCTCCATCAAAATAAAGTTCACATCGGGTATCACTACCGTCGATCGCATCAAACGCGTGTTCGTCTGGCAGCTCACAATTCAAAGGGGAATCGGCCGGTATCGGATGCTCAGCGAGGAAGTCGGCGATGGCCTGGCCTTTCTCTGCCTTAAGAGGCTGATAGGTTATTGAGAACTCCATCAAAAGTAAGGCCCATTTAGCAAGTCGCCCCGTCAATATGGCCTTTGACATCAAATATTGGAGAGGGTCCACCTTCGAAATGAGACGGACTTCATGTGCCAATGCATAGTGCCGGAATTTCGTTATTGCGAAGATCAGCACCAGGCAGTGTTTTTCGATGGGAGAATAGTTGCTTTCTGCCCCCAGGAAACTCGACTTAAGTAATAAAGAGCTTTTTCTTTCCCTTGGTCGTTCTCTTGTGCCCATAATGCGCCTAAAGAACCTTCGAGGGCGGTTGTATAAAGAATGAGAGGCTTTCCCTTGACCGGAGTAGCCAACACTGGCGGATTCTGCAGGTATTTCTTGATTTCGTCCAGCGCGCTCTGGCATTTATGATCCCAAACGAAAGGGGTTCCCTTCTTCATCAGGTGACTGTAAGGGCGGCACTTGCCTGAAAGGTTGGCTATAAATCGCCGGATGTACGCGAGCTTCCCTTGGAGAGACCGTAGTTGCTTGAGAGTCCTTGACGGAGGCATTTCCATGATCGCCTTGATCTTTGACGGATCTATCTCGATACCTCGGTGTTGGACGATGAATCCTAGGAATTTGCCCGAGGAAACTCCGAACGCGCACTTGAGAGGGTTCATCTTCAAGTTGTATTGTCGAAGGCGTTGAAATACGGTCTTCAGATGCTCTAAATGCCCCTCGTATGATTTTCTCTTAACCACGAGGTCGTCGATATAGCATTCGACGATTTCATGTATAAGGTCATCGAAGATCTTTGTCATGGCCCTTTGATAGGTGGCACCGGCGTTCTTTAGACCGAAGGGCATCACCTTGTAGCAGAATATACCCAAAGGGGTCCAGAAAGCGGTGTGCTTCTGGTCTTCGGGATGCATCTTTATCTGATTATATCCTGATGAGCCGTCCATGAAAGAGAAAACCTCGTGAGTGGACATGTTATCTATCATCAGCTCGGTGACCGATACTGGGAAATCATCCTTCGGGCAGGCTTTATTGAGATCCCGAAAGTCTACACATATGCGAACAGCCCCATTTTTCTTCATCACCGGGACGATGTTGGCGATCCAATCAGGATACTGAACTTCTTGGATAAACCCAGAGTCGATCAGCTTCTTGGCTTCGGCGTTAATGCTCATCTCAAGCTCGAGTCGCATTCTTCTCGGTGCTTGTTTGATTGGCTTAACGTATGGGGATATCGCCAATTTATGCACAGCAATTTCTGGAACTAGTCCTGGCATTTTGGAATAGTTCCATGCGAAGCAATCTTTATACTGCATAAGCACGTCTTTTAATGAAGCCACCCTTCCTTCAGACAACAGCTCGCTAACGAATGTCGGTCGCGGGTCGTTCTCCGTCCCCAACTCAATTTTCTTAAAGTTATCCGCCGTGGTGTGTATCCCATCTTCCAGCTCTTTTGGCGCTGGTGGGAATTCTGAGATCACCTCGTCATTGCTGTTTTCGAAGCACCAAGGAAGGTCATCCATATTCTCGGGCTCTTCTTTTGATATTGTTATCATATGAAAAGCACGAGCTCGCTTCCGAGACCGATGTGGATCTGGTTCTGTTCTCGTGGCTTTGGGTTCATGCTTCTGTGGCGGCGTTACCCTCCAGCTGTCAGATAGAGCAAACTTGCCGAGCTGATACTGATCTTCGACCTAATTCTTGAAGGTGAAGCAATCTTCGAGAGGGTGCCCTATTACCCTGTGATAAGAGCAATAGTTCGGGTGTGAGACTTTGCCTTCTTGTTCGGGGTGCTTGGACTCCGGAAGTGTAAGCATTTGGTGCTTTATAGGTAGGTCAAGTATCTTCTTTGTCTTGTCTTGAGGAAAAGAGTATGCTCGACTCATCTTCTTCATAAGGGAAAAATCCGGACCACGAGCTCGCGTGACTTCTTGGTCCTGCTTTGTCATTGCTGAATTCCTTTTCCGCTTTTTGACTTGTTTCTACCTCTGCGTCGGGTCTTTCTTACAACAGGTTGACAGGGAGCGGCATTTTCATCTTTCGTGGCCTGTTGGAGAAGGCGTTGCGTCCTGGCTTTCTCATAGATGGCCATTTCGCGGTTATGGTCGTCTCGAAATTTTTGACCAGCTTCCCTTATAAGCTTGTCCATTTGTTCTTCGAACGACGGACTGGGCATTTTTACGTCGGGGTCTTTTTCTGGCTCAGGGTTAGCATCTTCCCATTGAGAATCCCCTTCTTCATTGAAGTCATGTACGACGTAGCAGTCGCGAAGTAGCTCTCGTTTCTTAGACCGAACGTATCTAAGCCCGATTGCTTCCATTCTCCCATTGGACAATTTGCGCTGAGTTCCGGGAATGTTCCAGATCTTATCATAGAACTTAGCTTTTCGAGCGGTCTGTTTAAAGGGTATCCCTTGGTGCTTCAATAGTCTTTTCAAGCCTTCTGTATAGTTTCTAGGCAGACGGATAGGCTGAAGCTTGTTAAGCGTAGGATCCGCACCGTGCCAGATTTCTTTCTCCACTTTGGTTTCCCCGGAGTGGTAGAATAGAATCG
Source organism: Agapanthus africanus (assembly GCA_030015575.1). Classification (NCBI taxonomy): domain Eukaryota; kingdom Viridiplantae; phylum Streptophyta; class Magnoliopsida; order Asparagales; family Amaryllidaceae; genus Agapanthus; species Agapanthus africanus. The sequence goes on along the minus strand of JASDDO010000016.1, from coordinate 353,838,423 downwards.
CCTTTTCGCCTTCTCGCCTGGGAGGGACATAGAACGTATGCAGCTCTTCTACACTGTAAGTATCAAGCGCGTCAAGTTCTTTATGATGTTTAAGTGGAACCATGGCGACTTGTAAACTTTGCTCTTCATCAGTGAAAGTTTGTATTGAAGGCCGAGCAGAGAATATAGCGTGGACTTCATCTTCCGAATCGCTGCCAAAGATCAACATGGGAGCGGACGGTCCCGGCTTGTTGTGTTGGGGTGGACCCGAATAAACCATCTCTTCCTCTTCCTCAGTATCACTTCCGAAGACAGGGATGGTGGCAATAGCTTTGTTCTCCGGCTTGTGACACCTCTCCGTGTCTTCGAAATCTGGCAAGAAGTATTGTTCATCTTAGTACTTACGGACCTCGTTTACGGAGAATGGGTTCAACTCTCCTGTTACGGTATACTCGAGACCATCCTTAAAATATTTCATACACTGATGCTGTGTAAAAGGGATGATGTTGTACTCGGGTAACCAGGGTCAGCCGAGCAAAGCATTATAGCATGTCTTGGCGTCTATGACGTGGAATTTAATGTCCGTGACGAGTAGCCCAAAGCGTAACGTCAGTATCACAGACCCAAGAGTCCGTGATGATTAAGAGTCAAACCCGGAGATGGTGATCTTATCCCGAGCGAGGTGCTGGACGCTCATGCAGATTTCCTTCAATACTCGTACATTGAGGAGATTGACGGAAGACCCATTGTCAACCAAAATTTTGCCTATCTTTATATCGTGGCAGTACCCTGAGACATAGAGGGGACGATTGTGTTCGTACGTCCCAAGGAGGAGGTCTTCATCACCGAAAGTGACATCAGCTGTGTGCACTTCTCCCAGCTCGTCCTTCATCTTTTCTTCGGCGAGAAAAGTTTAGAATTGCTCCGGCTCCTGTAGCGCTTTGATCAATGAATCTCTTTCTTCTTTTGATAGTAAGAGGGCATCGAGAATACTGAGCTGTGAGGGTAACTTCCTCAAGTGTGCCAGAACGTTGTAGTCCACCTTATTTTTCCTTGGCGGGTCCTTGGCGGTTAGCTCTTCCATGACTTGGTCATCTAGGGCGATATCCTCAGAGACCTTTTCTTTTCCCTTATCTTTTTTATTTGAGGGTCTGAGATTCTTTTCAGGTAGCGTACGATTACGCAGCCGGATATTTTCGCAGACCTTCGGCTCTTCCTCTTTTCCCGAGGTGGACTCTTTAAAGAGAGGGCTAAGAGCCATTTCCTCGTCAGAGTCGCTCCCGAATATGAGAATTTGCGATCCCCCGGCGTTGACCATGCGACAATCGCCGGTAGTTCATCTAAGCTCCCCGTTCGTACTTTTCCGCTCCAGACGAGTTTTGCGCTTCTCCCGCTTGAAATGTTGCCGGTGAACAACATACCCTTGCCACCATTTATTGAAAGCTTTGCACTCTTCGGTAGGGTGCGAAACCTTCCGGTGATACAAGCAATAGGAAGGGTGCATTTCTGCTTTGCCGGCAACGTTTTTATCTGCAACGGATGTCTTTTAATTTGACGGGGGTGTCTCGACTCTTTCGTCTAGTCGCCGGCGCTTGGCCCTTTCAAATATGACCGTCTCGCGTTCCCGATCAGCTTTACTTTTCAAAAGAGCTTCGTTGAGGAATGCATCAATTGCTTCATCTGATGGCCTCAGAAGTTCCGGTTTAGGATCTGCCCCCAGCTTCTCAGTGCGAGGAGTTTTCTCATCGTCTGTAAACGAGTGGGAGATCATATGACAACTCGCCACGTAACCCTCAGATTCATCTGACGAGCTTTCTCCATCATCTTCCTCCCGAAAGACATGGCTGAGGAACTCTTGGAGCGTAATGGGAGTCCGTGCCTTCTGATTATATTCCTCCAGCGTGTCAATCTGTTTCTGTAAGTCCATGCGCTTTTCGCCAGGTTTCACGGGCTTTTTGGATCTTTTCTTCTTCTTCTTTGAAGATTTCGACGGCTGGGTACAAGTGCTTGGGCCATCACCACCGATCTTTGGAGTTGGGTGCGGCTTCAGCATCCTTTCGATGATCTGGGGTTCTAGCGGGTTCTTCCACCTGATCGCCGGGCATGTCTTGAGATCATTCGGCATTCTTTTGGTTTTGGCTGATAGCACAACCTCCCATGGAGCTTCTTCAACAAGGGAGCACGTTGCCCCCGGCATATTCACCTTTTTAGGGGTATGAGGTTGCGGCGGGTTCACCCTCCATTTTTCGGATAATTCGAACTCGCCTTATTGGTATTGGTCTTCAATCCAGTTTTTGAAGACGTAGCAATCTTCGATCGGATGACCCAATACTCGGTGGTAGGGGCAGTAATTGGGATCATTGACGTCGTTTGGCTGCAACGGACGTTTTGAATCTGGCAGATTGATGAGTCTGTTGCGCACTGCCAGCTCGAACAGTCTTCTCGTTTTATCTTGAGGAAACAAGTAAGGACGTCCTAGCCTCTCCTCGAGGGATAGGCGCGGACGCACATTGTTTTGATGGACAGCCGGCTTCAAGTTGCTCGGCTGTTGTTGAGCATTGGCGGCGACGATCGCTTTTCCTTTCCCCTTCTCATTTCGAGAGCCCGGCTTTGGAGGAGACGGTCTATGGCCCATTTGGTCCATTTGAGCTAGCTTGTCGATCAGGGCCTGGAACGTGGTTGGTTTAAAGAACATCATGAACTGTGAAATAGTTGCATGAGGATCTAAGGTGCCCACGAACATGCCCACCGCTGGCGCTTCTTCGATGCGCTGTTCGCACTTTGACCACAAGTTCCGCCATCGGATAGCGTACTGGACCCACGTCTCGCCTGGCTTTACTCTTGCATTGATCAAAGCTGTTATTGGAGTACGCTCGCTGGCGCTTGCGAAACGCTGGGTAAACAACAACTCCATTTCAGCGAAAGTTTTAACAGAGTCGTTCGGAAGCTCGGAGTACCATTCAAACACCGTCTCCGATAAGCTGCCGACGAATTGACGAAGCAGGAGCTTATCATCGCCGCCGATGTTTCCACAAAGAGCCCTAAACTGGGCAACATGTTGATGGGGATTGCCTGTCCCCTTGTAGACATGGAATTTTAGGATCGTGTAGCCCGGCGGGTACTTGATCTGATCATACCAGCTCGGATATGGTCGTTCCGTTTTAACGACTTGACCAGCCGCTTCATTTGCCTGGTGGGCCCGTATCTGCTGAGCTATATATTCATCCAGGGACGCTTTGGAAATTGTCTCCTCCTTGGCTGTTGACAGAGCCGGTGGAGTATTCGACGTTTCTCCTCTGCCATCTTCAAGGACGATCGGAGGATCCTGCTGGATCATCATACCCACCATGTCCTGCAACAGAAGGGTCATTCGTTTTATATTGGCTGCTTGTTCCGCAGCCTCTTTTTCCTTCTTTTCAAATATTCTCCGAAGGAACTCGGTGTCAGTTTCTTGTTCCTGGCGTTGATCTGAGGACGCTTCTGGGCTTTCTTTTGGCCCGGTGAGTGCGGCCATCGCAGTCATCATTTCTTGGAGCTTCTACTGCTGCTCTTGAGCTTTAGTCGCCGATCACGTAAGCGGTCTATGACCTGTGGATATACGGCTGTCCTCTTTCCCAGACGCCATACAGACAGTACGTACCACAATGCCCCCGGACTTAGGGCGTTTAGGCTCTCTGCCTTTGGCATTTGCCGCAGGCGTAGGGATTTTCTCCGGCCTTCTTCTCTTGTGGGCCGTCGAAGTTGAGGGGGCCGTTACTTTGGGCACCCAGGTGGCCGTCGTCTTCCATTGCTCAATAGGGCGGTTTTCCTCTTGTCGGACTTTCGACTTCTTATGCTGATGGGAGAAATTCGGATCAATTACCGATTCTCGGACTCATCGCCAAGTCTTGTAGACTTTGGAAGACAGTCGTTGAGGAGACTACTCCGGCTTCGTTTATACGACAGTCTCTACCGGTGGAGGAGACCTTTTGAGCACAGCAGTTGGCGAATTTCTGCGTACCCTGTTCAGCAGCTCAAAGCTGTTCCCGGTTGGAACAGCAGCATTAACTTCCACCGTTGGAGCTGGTGGGGTTAGCCCAGAGGGGGAGTTACCCCCAGTCTTCCTTATCCGGCGCCAGTGGCGACGTCGGGCGTGACGAGTTGTCGGTATTGGTTCAGCGACGGCTTTTTCTTGCCCCCTATTCAGGTGAGGGGCTGTCGCGGGTGTCAGCCTCTTGAAGACTGACGCCCGTTGAGAAGCCGTGTCCAACCGGTCAAAAACAGATTTCTGGGCGGGAGCGGGAACGGGGGCAGTCAGTCTCGCAAAGACCGATCCTCTGGGAGGAGAAGCCGCCTTGACGACTTCAGGAGCAGCTATCTTCTTTGGGATGGCCACTTCAGGTATTAGGGGCTTCTTGGTAGGCCCTTTGGAGCCCGAGTTCAGCCTGGTGAAGACTGAGGAATTGGACGACCCGTTGAGAGGATCCGTGGGAGTAGCAAGTCGATCGAAGACCGACTTCTTTGAAGCCTCCGATACGGGTGCAGGGATGGTGAAGCTCGCTGGCGGGAGCATGGTCCCGAAAAACAGACCGGTGGTAGCCTGAGTCACTTGTTCCGCCGGCATAGCGAAGAGGGAGGCCGCTTAAGGCCCATAGGCTACACCTCCAGGTGAGGCGGAGCATCGGTTGCATTTGCAGTTGGAGCAGCTCGAGCAGTTGAACGCCATTGCTGTTTGATTTCTGCGCCAAGCAAGAGACCAAATCTTAGTAACTTGAAACCCGAAGGCAACCATTAACAAACCGCTATTTGTTCGCGAATACGACACACAAAGTGTGGAGTGGAAAGAGAAAAAGGTCCCACCGGGCGTGCCAGAATATGTTCCCCTCCGAAAGACGCGGCGGAGACGTGGTGGGCGTCTTGCCTGAAATTCGGGGCAGATACTATTTGGTTTTATCCGTCCACCTCTCCGAAGATGCTAAGTAGATTTATGGCACCGTATATCAAAGGTTTAGACGGATGCGGCTGATGTAGCAGACTTCGTCAGATTCCCCCTTGTTCAAGGGGTTTTTGATTGTGGGGACGCTCTTCCCTGCAGGCGCAAGCCCCTGCAGTTAATTACGCTACCGCATCGCGGTAACAACTTTCTCCTTCTCCAGATGGTCACTTCGTGTCGTGGGTGTTTGTTTTGTTTGTGGTTGCCCGTGGATTGTATACGGAGACTAATTTATGTCGTCGCCCGTAGGACGTGGATTAGTCTAAATCCGTATTTTTTTAGATTTGGGTTTGGGGTTTTGGTTTAAGGATACATTAGCCATATTTGAGGCTAAGATCAACTCAAACGTTTGTTAAGGATACGTTAGTCTAATTTGAGACTAAGATCAACTTAACAGGATCATTTAGATCCGACAAAAGAGCATTTGGGCTCTATTGTTCTAGTTTAGGGACATAGTGGTCCATTGCCAGTTTAGGGACATGGTGGTCCATTGAATGTATGGCCATCAGGACCCGTCACCTCTCTAACGACGTTGAAGGATTACAACGACAGATATCAGAGGAGTTCAGAGATGTACCCTTGAACCAAAGTTGGTTGGAAGATCTATAGTCCAATTTGGGACTAAAGTCTGTTCGAAGGTTTTGGTTTAAGGACACGTTAGCCATATTTGAGGCTAAGATCAACTTAAACGTTTGTTAAGGATACGTTAGTCTAATTTGAGACTAAGATCAGCTTAACAGGATCGTTTAAATCCGACAAAAGAGCATTTGGAGGCTCTATTGTTCTAGTTTAGGGACATGGTGGTCCATTGCCAGTTTAGGGACATGGTGGTCCAACATTCCTATTTTGGGGACGAATATTGGTTTAAGGACGCATTAGTCCATGAGTTTAAGGACCCCACAGTCCGTAGCAATATATGGTCGTCGGGACCCGTCACCTCTCTTATGATGTTGAAAGATTACAACGACACATGTCAGAGGAGTTCAGAGATGTACCCTTGAACCGGGTGTAAATTGATTTGAGAGAGCAGTTGTGCTCGGTTCAATTTAATTTGAGGACTTACGGCCAGAATTGGGTTAAGTCCATTTGAAAATGTTTAACATTTTGTTCATGATTGGCCTGTTTAGGCTTTTGCTTGGGCTCTGCCCCCTTTTTAAAATAATGCACAGCATTGGGCTTTTTAATTAAATGCATAGCATTTATTTTGGCCTGTTAGGCCTTTTTAATTGGGCTCTGTCCCTTTTCTTTAATAATGCAGAGCATTCAATGGTCTGACAGCGCGCCACGTGGCCTGTCAGGCGCTTTGCGCCGATTGAGGAGCGCAAGGCGCAAACTGATGTGGAGGTGACACGTGTCACACTCTGGTGAGCGCAAGTCTGTCAGCGCCAGTGCGCAGCTGACACGTGGCGCGCTCTGCTGAGCGCAAGTCTGTTAGCGCAGTGCGCTGCTGACACGTGGCGCGCTCTAGTGACTTGCGCCAATCCAAGAGCCCAACAGCGCAAATTAGGAGTGCAGGGCACTGTACAGTAGCGCAGAGCGCATCTTGATCTAATTTAGATCAAAGAAAAGAATCTTTTTAGAGGTTCTCCCTCAAGATTCAAGAACCGATGCTTCATCAAAAGGCAATGCCTTTATATAGATCAAAAGATCTAATCAATAAAGTAAATTACTTCTGTTTTATCTTTTTTCAATTAGATCTTTTTTTTTGATCTTTTTTCTCTTTTTTTTTATCCAAGATCTTGATCTTGTTCTTAGATCATTGATCTTTTTAGAAGAAATTCTTCTTTTATTCAAAGGTTTACCTTTTTTCTTTCTCTTTGAATTCTTCTCAAAGTTTTTAGAAGAGCTCTCTGTATCTCTATCTCTCTGTATCTTTTAGACTTAGAGTCTAGGGGCCTTTATATAGTGCCAATTGATTTGTTAAATCGGTTAAAGAGATTTTTCTCTGATTGATTTAGGGATGTTTCCCCACCGCTGGATCTTTGATCCTAAGGCTTCTGTTTTACAGAAGATAATCTTCTTGTTTTAACAAGATTAGAAAGATCTTTCCAAAATTTTATTGTTTAAATTCTGGCACAGTTGGCACAAGCGCACCTGCGCTTGACACGTGTCGCGCAGCGCAACTGCGCTGACACGTGTCGCGCAGCGCAACTGCGCTGACACGTGTCGCGCAGCGCAGAGTGCAAGTCATCTGAAGCGTTGCCTCCTTTATTTTTATTTTAAAACAGAGCCTTGCTCTGATTTGGTGCGCTGTCTTGGGCGCAGCGCTGGCGTGTCTGCTTTTGACACGTAGCGCGTTGCGCGCAGCGCAAGGAATCTGAAGCGTTGCTTCAATTTTTGAATTTTTGAAATTCAAACAGAGCTTTGCTCTGATTGGGGGAAACAAGCAGCAATCTCTTTTCCTCTCTAATAACGGCGCGCATCGTGCTGGTACCACGCCACATATACGTTTAGGGATTTTGGAACGCAACTCGGCTCACTAATAAAGAAATTAGAGCCGGTGTTCAACCGCATAAAATGATGCAACGCGCTCCGGATACCCTCTTCAGTAGCAGCCAGTTCTGCCAAGAAGGCCTCAAGCGGGACGCCCTGATTATAGCTTAACTGCTGGGCGAAATGATGCGGGTTGTATCTCATAAATAACGCCGAATTATTCTGCCTAAACACGAGAAAGCCCGGCCTGATAGAGTATAAATGAAGAATCTCCCGAGCTTTCAAGACAGAGGCCCCGTCTTTAAAGATGTCCTGCAATGGCTGCACCGTTTTTGTGGATTCCTGGCCGACGGTCAGAATTTTCTCGGTGAAGGTAATGCCATCTCTAACCATGCGCGGACGAAGGATCAAACCCCTAGCTTCCCGCGGTGTCGTATTTACAATGGATGCGTCGACTAGCCGCATGATACGAGGGAACTTACACTTGTCATAGAAGCAAGGCCTTTTGTTGATACTGAAGACGCCAAGTACATGTAGCTCGATCCAAGACATAAAATCATGCATCGAGAAGTTCACGTACTACACCCCTGGTTCAGTGTTGTCTGCTGCCAAGCTGAGGCCGTGATATAAATGGGCTAACCCAGCGATCCCGACGGCTACTTGCATCCCAGCAACCATTCGGTGAGCTGGATAAAAAAAAACGGACGTCCTCATATGGTGAGGGTGCATCGGAAGTGCAACCAGTTTAGCCATAGCCCGAGGAACCCTAAAAATAATGTTTCTTCGTCAATTCCAGGAGTTGCAAGTTCTGTGAAAGAGACGACCGGGGTGTTAGGGAGAAAGAAATTTCTCTGATCCGCTGCCGGTTGGTTGTCCAAACTGAAACTAAAAGGATCGTCGAGTTTGGAAAATTTCGCGACTTCCTTCGACAGGACTTCCGAGCGGAGAAAACGGGCGATAAAATCTGTAAAATTAACCCCACGGCCTCCGGATTCGAGAAAGAGGCTCTCATAGATATTCAAAACCTTTATGAAACTTGGGAATTGGTGTTGAATGGCGTTCTCTGGGGTAAGACCCATTACCAATGATTTGGTGGCAAAAATATACTCATCCGGAGGAAGCAGCTCCTCATAATGTTCTCCCCTAACCGGTAAGCCAGAAACCTCGGCAAACTCCTCTAAAGAAATTGAAACTTCTCGATCCAACAGAAGGAAGGTGTGGGTCGAAATTTTCTATTGCTCCAGAAAAGCCTTGACCCACCAGGCAAGAGGTGTAGAATACTGGAAGAGAGACGCATAAACTGCGGGGTACAATCCAAGCTTCAGCAGTTGCGACTTCTTAGCCGACAAAATATAGCGGGCGCATTGCAGATATCCAGCTGGGTAACGGGGAGTTAAGCTTATGTTATGGCTGTCCCCAAGGACGCGACTCACCCTGGCATATACGCCGTTCTAGATTATCCAAATCCGCCGCCGGCTGTACGGGTATTACAGCCATAGAAGGCTGAAGGAGACCCTCCGAAGTCTAATTGACCTCCTCCACGGCATAGTTTATCGGGGTTGCATCTAGATAAGGGATCGTCGATATAGGCTCTGAGGGCGTCGCACAAGAAAAGCTCTGTCTGCCTCTGATAATTTGACTGTACCATCTACCCTATAGATGAAGATTCTTATGCTCTGGGTCATAATCCTTTATCAATGCGAAGACTTCCCTATCCACTGGCGCTGTAGGGAATCCGCCTTCTGAACGGACAAAGGGAAACGAAGTATCGAGAGACATAGTACCTGCGCAGAAAAGAACAAAGTTAGCCGTCAATACTACAAGTCAAGTTCGGTACTTGGTACTTGAAATCCGTACCACACTGCAATGCAGTAAAAAGGGGCCAAAGGAGACCCACACAATCTAGATGATAACTCATCATTAATAAAACAATCTCATCATTTGATGAAACAGTCATTAAATGAGGAAATCCTCAAAACATTCTCATTTATTGAGGGCCATCGGGCCAAGGAGTAAATCTCGTATTGAGAGCAGCACTCTACAACAGAGTGACATCTGTCAACTCTGATGATGAAAGGAATAAAATTCCTCAAAAATCTTGAAGAGCCATGCTCTATAAAATGATGGAATAACCCATCAGAAAATTTAAAGCAAAGCTTTTTAATGAATCAAAAATTCCGAGATCTTTAAGATCTATGAACAAACTTTAAGAGTTTTCATGAAAGATTAACAAATCTATATGATTTGAAAAGAGCAAACCTCTGTTAATGGGTTAAGAAACCCTAAGAAAAATCTCTTTAAATCTATGAAGAGCAAAGCTCTATTAAGAAACCCTAAAAATCTATATGATTTTAAAAGAGCAAAGCTCTGTTAATGGGAGAAACCCTAGATTATTAACTAATCCCTTGAAAGATTTAATCTTTACCTAAATTTTTGACAGAGTTTTTTCCCTAAGAAAATTCTTAAGATGAAGAGATGTGCTCTGAAGGAGAAATAATTCTCAGAAAAAAGTAAGAAAATGAACAGAAATTATCTCAAAGGGCCAAGGGTCCTATTTATAGGCACTGAGAGCCATTTCAACTTCTAAGTTGATCTAAGGGCGCAGATGCTGCCACCACTGCACTCACGTGTGAGCCAAGTGAGCTCAACGGTGGGGGGCATTTGTTTCCCCCAATTAGAGCAAAGCTCTGTTAAAATTTCAAATTTTGAATTGAAACAGCGCTTCATAATAGCGCCAGCGCTGAGAGTCAAAGACTCTGAGGCAGCGCTCACGTGCAAAGCACATGAGCGCTAGCGCTAAGAGCGCTGCAGCGCACCACGTGCAAAGCACGTAAGCTCTAGCGCTAAATGCGCTGCAATCTAAGCAGCGCATCACGAGAGCGCTAGCGCTGGAACTAAATGTTCCCAACCGTTGGATCAAAGATCCTACGAACATGATTAAAAATCATCAGTTGACCAGAATAAAATTCTGTTAAGAAAACATTCTTCAGAATCTTTCCAAACAAAAAGATTTTGCTCTGTAAATCCGAGTACCGTCGGATCAATGATCCAGTGGTGATTAAAAATCACTAAAATACAGAATAAATTCTGTGTGGGGAAAGATTTCCCAATCTTGTTAAAAACAATAAGATTGCCTTCTGTAAATCAGAAGCCCTTGGATCAAAGATCCAACGGGGAAAACTTCCCCAAATCAATTAGAGAAAATATCTCCTTAACCGATTGAACAGATCAGCTTGCCCTATATAAAGGCCCCAAGACTTCAAGTCTCATATAGAGGAACCCCTCCATAAACGTTGAGAAAATTCAAAGACGAAGAGCAAGCTCTTAGAAGAAGAAGAAGATTTTCTTCAAAGTAAAAAAAAAGAGAACAGAGAGATCATGTCATATAAAAAGAAGAATTTACTTCTTTTTCTAAGATCATAGATCTATAAGACCAAGGTCTTTCACAATAGAGATCAAAGTATCTCATCACACAAAAAATAAGAGGAAGAACTTCATCTTCTTCAGATCATAGATCTATAAGACAAATTGTCTTTAAGAGATTATAGTATCTCATTATAAAAGGGTGGGGGAGAATAATTCAGGATCACAGATCTAAAAGGGCAAAGCCTTTCACCAAAAATCTAAGAGGTTGAAACATCTCCTATAAAAATAATAAGAACTTTGTTCTTAGATCCATGAGACAAAGTCTCTTATAAGAAAGGGAATTTAATTCTCAGGGCGCAAAGCCTGTCTAAAAAGAGCCATAGCGCTCCAATTAAAAGAAGCGCTTCAGCGATCCAAAATTAACGCATAGCATTGCAGAGCCTTAGCGCTCCAAACTTCATCAGAAGTGCAATGCGCTCATTGACTGGCGCTCAGCGCCAAGCACGTCACGTGCTCCGCACGTGTGGGCTACTTCACCAGAAGCGCAATGCGCTCATTATCTGGCGTATAGCGCCAAGCGCGCCACGTGCTCCTCACGTGTGCGCTACTTGACAGAAGCGCACTGCGCTCATTGACTGGAGCTCAGTGCTAAGCGCACCACGTGCTCCTCACGTGTGCGGTGAGAGAACATAAATTGTTCTTTAAACAATAAAGCCCCAGAGCTATAATGAGTGCTCAGCACTCAGTAAAAGACAAAAACAATTGTCAGAACCAATGCTCAGCATTTTAACTGAATGGGCCGAGCCCAAGTTGGCCACAAATCCCTACTTCAGATCAATTAAGCCCATATGCTCATAAATCCTTGATCTTAGTCCCAAATTGGACTACAGATCTCCCAACCAATATTGGTTCAAGGGTACATCTCTTCACTCCTCTGATATTTATCGTTGTAATCCTTCAACGTCTTCAGAGAGGTGACGGGTCCGGACAACCAGACATTTTACGGACTGTGGGGTCCTTAAACTCATGGACTATGATGTCCTTAAACTTTACGGACTGTGTGGTCCTTAAACTCATGGACTATAATGTCCTTAAACTTTACAGACTAAGATGTCTTTAAACTGGGCCGCAAAGTCCCTAAACTAAAACAATAGAGCCCAAATGCTCTTTTGTTGGATCTAAATGATCCTGTTAAGTTGATCTTAGTTAAAATTAGACTAACGTATTCTTAACAAATTGTTAATTTGATCGTAGTCTAAAATTAGACTAACGTATCCTTAATAAACATTTAAGTTGATCTTAGTCTCAAATGAGATTAACGATCCTTAAACCCAACTCAAAACCCAAATCTAAGAAAATGCGGATTTGGACTAATGCACGCCCTACGGGAGACAACATAAATTAGTCTCCGTATACAATCCACGGACAACCAAAAAACAAAACAAACATACATGACACGAAATGACCATCTAGAGAAGGAGAAAGTTGTTACCGCGATGCGGTGGCGTAATTAACTGCATGGGCTTGCGCCTGCAGGGAAGAGTGTCCCCACAATCAAAAACCCCTCAAATGAGGGGGAATCTGACGAAGTCTGCTACAATGGCCGCATCCGTCTAAACCTTCGATACATGGTTCCATAAATCAACTTGGCATTTTCGGAGAGGTGGACGGATAAAACCAAATAGCATATGCCCCCAAATTCAGGCAAGACGGACCTACGCGGTCGCATCTCTGTATTCGGCGGAGAACACCGGATGTGCCCCGCAAAATAATATTACATTTAATGCTGAATGAAAGAAAAGAAAAACGCTCTTCTCACACCCCCGGCTATTCATCCACGACGATCCAACATATTAATATACACATACCATCACATGATATCTTTACAGATGTGTGCAACCCGGACTAATCGACGTATAGCAATTAGTCGACGTTTCCAAACACACATACACAACACAAAGCATGTAAAGTAACCACGACATTAGAATTTCGCACGAGATTAGCAAACTAAATCAATTTTCTAACACTTGAAAAAAAACAGTGAGCTAGTTTTCAAAAACCGATCGTTTTGAGCCAATCCGGGTGTCGAAACGAACTTGGAACCCGTCCGAATCTTCGCGGAGGCAAAGAACATTAAATTAACTATCGAATGGGGGCCTGGGGAGGGAGGGGTACCCACCCCCAGGGGCCACCTCGAGGTGGCCGCAAGGGGTTGGAAGACCCGAGAGCACCCAATTGGGGTGCTCTCGGGTCACCCAACCCCAAGGCCACCTCGAGGTGGTCTTGGGGTGTGGGTCCAGCCTCTAGTCCCCTCGGGGTATCCCCGGGGTACGCGCGTTCCACCCCGCGGCTTCTCGGTTTAAACCGTGAGCCCACGGGGTGTACAAACAACTCAAAACTTTGATTTTCGAAACTGTTTTTGTCGGCGGTTTTTGCGCGAAAAAACGGCGGAATTCTAACGTTGCTACAAGCTTTTTAAGGTTTAAGAGAGGCTATGATACTATGTTAGTGTATGTTGCACACTCTCACAACACTTGTGAGGAGGCGGAAGCGGTAAACAAAAATTTTCTTGCATGCAACACCCACATTACCCTAGATCTTGTTCTTAAACCTTAACTAGCAAACCTATATAGAGATCTTATCTACTATGATAGTGTTATACCTAAGAAACCGGTCCTTCGGGTCTTTTTTTGGATGTGACTCCTAGGCACCTTGTGGTTGCAAAGAACTCGATCTCCGGCCACCTCAAGATCCAAGATGATCCACCCGAAAGCTATCGAACAAGCTACAAACTCTTCACAAGAGGTTAACTAAGAGATCAAGTGTGCTAGAAGTGATCACTTAGATGATTTAGAGATCAAGTATTAGATTATTATGTCTCTTGACCTATAATTCACAACTCATGTGAGTGATTTAGGTCAAGAGGTAGAAGGAGGAGATAATGAGGAGATAGAAGGTGAATGTGATGAATGAAAAAATCTAACATGGAAAAAATGATATGGCTAAAGGAAAATAATTGAAGCATATATTATTTTTCTCCAAAATAATGCACCATGCTTCAATAGTAACTCCAAATGAATTTAGCCATGCCATCACCCATGCTTAGACTTTCTCCAAATTCCACCTTGTTCCCTCATGGGAACTGAATAAAGCAGCAAGGAATACCCAAAAGGAGCATCATGTGTCCACATGTGATCGGACATCACGTGGGGACACGTGACCTTCTATGAGCAAAGTTATGGGTGCTGAAATACACAATTGGAGATGGGGTTACGTGCCAACACGTGATGGGCCCCTGAACCCTTTTGGAATAATAGAATTAAATTCTAATTAGATGGGTCACGTGCCAACACGTGATGGGTTCCTGAGCCCTCTGAAATAATAGAATTAAATTCTAATTAGATGGGTCACGTGCCAACACGTGATGGGTTCCTAGACCCTCTGAAACAATAGAATTAAATTCTAATTAAAAGGAATCAAAAGCCTTAATTGGAAAAATATTTCTCTAGATCTTTCCAAACAAAAAAGATTGCGCTCTGTAAAGTGGAGCACCGTTAGATTACAAATCCAATGGTGATTAAAAATCACCAATTTATAGAAAGATTCTATACAAGGAAATATTTTCCTAAAATCTGCCAGGAACAACAAATAAAATATCTTTTGGATTAAAAATCCAATGGTGAATAAAATTTACCGAGTGATCTAAAAGATCATGTTGGTTACAAAATCAATCAAAATTTTACAATGAAAGATTGACTAAACAAAGTGATTCTTTTCTTTCTCCTATAAATAGGAGCCAAGAAGAGAAAGGAAAAAAAGAGATACAACAACAGAGAGAAAAAAGAAGAGAATTTAATTCTCCAAAAAGAAGAAGACCTCTTCAGAAAAGAAAGAAACCCTAGGTAAGAGAGGGAAAGAGATCATTCTATAAGCTCCCACAAAACAAAAAGAGAATTTAATTCTCAAACTAAGAGTTTAACTCTTCTGAATAAGAACTTAGTTCTTCCTTTGGTTGAAGATCTGCAGAAGCAGATCTCCTCATAAGTTGAGAATTTAATTCTTATCGGGGGGATTTTGCCATGCAGATCTAAAACCTAAGGGAGGACCGAAGTTCAGAGAATTTTATTATCGCACAAAGCACATAGGAATTTAATTCCACCAACAAAGATAAGGTTTAACCCTTAATATAAGAACTTAGTTATTCTTCATGGTAATAGATCTGCAGAAATGGATCTCCCCATAAGTTGAGAATTTAATTCTCATCGGGGAGATTCTGCCATGCAGATCCAAAACTTAGAGGGAGAATTGAGTTTAAAGAATTTAATTCTTTCGAACATATAGGAATTTAATTCCTCTAAATAAAATTAGGGTTTAACCCTATAAGAGAATTTAATTCTTCAACAAGGGATTTATCTCTCCATGCACATAAAAAGATCAAGTACCCAACATGATCAAGTGGCAACACGTGACTCTCCCCCTCAATGATCAAAAGAGAACGAATAAGATCAGGTCACGTGCTCCGACGTGACCCTTGAACAGAATCCTCAAAATAAGAAGAGCAGAACAAACTGTGGGCGCCTCACGTGTCTCCACGTGACCCCTGACAAACCCTTTTGGAGGGAAATCTGAGGAATTGATACCCAATGCATGGGCACCATCATGTGTCCACACGTGATAATTGTGGAAATCAAGTGTTTAACACTTATATGCATATTCTGAGAATAAAATAAGGGAAGTCTGGCCCAATACTCAAGAGCCTCACGTGACCCCACGTGAGCGTTTCTTTTTTTAGTGTTTAACACTATTTTGTGCGTTTTATCCCTAGTGTTTAACAATATTCTAAGCACATCACATGGGAGCACGTGATAGCCGATTATACTCTAGTATTTAACACTATATATTCGAGCCAATCTTAGTCTAAATTAGCGAAGTCTTCCAGAGGCAGGATCCCCTTTTGACTGAACCTCAAATACACTCTTGCCTTCCAAAATCGATCATCTCATATGACATTCAAATCAAAACCCAGAGCCTTTCAACCAAAATTGGTACAAGGGTACATCTCTTCATACCTCTGATACATGTCGTTGTAATTCCTCAGCGTCTTCAGAGAGATGGAGGGCCCCAATGACCGATAACTTTTGGTACATCCCCAAACAGTTGAATCAAAACCAAACAGACTATGACGTCTTTAAACAGGACCGAAATGTCCCTAAACTAAACTATATGGACCGTGAGGTCCTTAAAACTCACAGACTATGATGTCCATAACCTCTATGGACTGTGAGGTCCTTAAAACTCATGGACTATGATGTTCTTAACCTTTATGGACTGTGAGGTCCCTAAACTCATAGACTATGATATCTTTAAACTTTATAGACTATGACGTCTTTAAACTGGACCGTAACGTCCTTAAATTAAAACGATAGAGCCCAAATGCTCTTTCGCTGGATTTAAATGATCCTAAAAACCCTGTTAAGTAGATCTTAGTCTAAAATAAGGCTAACGTATCATTAACAACCATTTAAGTTGATCTTAATCTCAAATGAGATTAACGATCCTTAAATCAATCCAACTACGGATCTCTCAACTGACATTGGTTTAAGGGTATATCTCTTCACACCTCTGATATGTGTCGTTGTAATTCTTCAACGTCTTCAGAGAGGTGGTGGGTCCCGACAACCAAAAACTTTATAGACTATGATGTCTTTAAACCCCGTGGACTACGATGTCCTTAAACCCAATGGACCACAAAGTTCCTAAACTAAAACAATAGATCCCAAATGCTCTTTTATTGGATCTAAATGATCCTGTTAAGTTGATCTTAGTCTAAAATTAGACTAACGTATCATTAACAAATTATTAAGTTGATCTTAGTCTAAAATTAGACTAACGTACCATTAACAAACGTTTAAGTTGATCTTAGTCTCTAATGAGATTAACGATCCTTAAACCCAACCCAAAACCCAAATCTAAGAAAATATGGATTTGGACTAATCCACGCCCTACGGGCGACAACTTACATTAGTCTCCGTATACAATCCACGGGCAACCAAAAATATAACAAACACACACACAACACGAAGTGACCAGCTGGAGAAGGAGAAAGTTGTTGCCGCGATGCGGTAGCGTAATTAACTGCGGGTTCTTGCGCCTGCAGGGAAGAGCGTCCCCACAATCAAAAACCCCTCAAACGAGGGGGAATCTGACGAAGTCTGCTACAACGGCTGCATCCATCTAAACCTCCGATATACGGTGCCATAAATCAACTTGGCATCTTCGGAGAGGTGGACGGATAAATCCAAATAGCATCTGCCCCCAAAATTCAGTCCAGACGTCCCAACGTCCCGGTCGCGTCTTTTCGGCGGAGAACAGATTCTGGCACGCCCGGTGGGACCTTTTCCTCTTTCCACTCCACACTTCGTGTGTCGTGTTCGCAAACGAATCGTGGTTTGATATGGTTACCCTTGGGTTCGAGGTGCTAAGATTTGGTTTTGCTCCTGTGCAGAAAAAAGAACATCAATGGCCTCTAACTGTTCCAGTTGCAACAACAACTCCCGTTCCGCCTTATCTGGAGGAGTAACCTACGGGCCCCAAGCGGCCTCCCTTTTCACAATGCCGGTGGAACAAGTGACCTAAGCCACCACTGGACTATTCTTCGGGACCATAATCTCACCAACGAGCTTCAATGTTCAAATGCCGTCGCACGATGCTCCAAATAAGTCAGTCTTTGATCGGCTTACAACTACCGCGGCCTCTCTCAACGGGTCGCCCAAGTCCAGTGCCTCAGTTTTCAGCAGACTGGGCCAAAACTCAAGTGGGCCCATGAAGAAGCCCACGATACCTGAAGCAGCCATCCCGAAGCGGATATCCATTCCTGCTCCTGCTAAAGGGTCGGTCTACACAAGACTGGCCGTTTCAGCTCCTACTCTATGCGAAGTCACGAAGGCTGCTTCCCCTATTCGAAAGTCGGCCTTCGCAAGACTGACTACCCCCTCTCAACGGGCGTTAGTCTTCAACAGGCTAGCACCAATAACTGTTTCTCCTCAAAGCAAGGGGCATGAAGAAGCTCATCCAACAGCGGAGGTGATCCCGACCGCACGACATGCTCGACGTCGCCACTGGTGCCGAGTGAGGAAAGTTGTGGGCAGTTCACCCTCTGGGCTGACTCCGCCAGCTCCAACTGTGGAAGTTGATGCTGCTGTTCCAACTGGAAACAATTTTGAACCACTCAGGAGGGTCCGCAAGAACTCTCCGACTGCTGTGCTGAAAAGATCTCATCCACTTATGGAGAACGTTGCAAAGGTGAAGCTGGAGCAGCCCCCTCAGTGGTTGTCCTCTAAAATTTACAAGGTCTGGCGTCAAGTCCAAGACTCGGTGATCGATCAAGATTACTCCCACCGACTGAAGAAGGTAAAGGTTCGGCAAAAGAAGGACCACTCTGTTGTACCACAGAAGGTGTCATCTACCTGGGTGCCCACTACAATGGCCCCCTCAACGTCACCAGTCCACAAAAAGAGAAGGCCGGAGAAGATCCCCGTGTCTGCGCCAAATGTCAAGGGCACTGAACTTAAACGCCCTAAGTCTGGGGGCATGGTGGTGCATACTGTCTATATGGAATCCGGAAAAGAGGATAGCCGTATCTCCACAGGTCATCATCGACCGCTTACGCGATCAGTGACTAAGGCTCAGGAGCAACAACAATAAAAGCTCCAAGAAATGATGAAAGCCATGGCTGCACTCAAGGGACCAAAAGCAATCCTGGAGAAATCATCGAAGAAGCGTCATGAGCAGGAAACAGATGCTGAATTCCTTCGGAGAATGCTTGAGAAGAAGGACAAAGAGGCTGCGGAACAAGCGGCCAACATAAAACAAATGGCCCTCCTATTCCAAGATATGGTGGGCATGATGATCCAGCCGGACTCTCCAGCCGAAGATCCTCCAGTGATAATTGAAGATGATAGAGGAGAGACATCAAATCCTCTACCGGCTCTGTCAGCAGCCAAGGAGGAGACCATCTCCAAAGCCATGCTCGATGATTATATAGCTCAACAAATACGAGCTCATCAAGCAAATGAAGCAAATGGCCAAGTCGTCAAAACTGGACGACCATATCCAGGATGGTACGATCAGATCAAGTATCCACCAGGATACACGATTCCTAATTTTCACGTATACAAGGGGACATGAAATCCCCATCAACATGTCACTCAGTTCAGGGCTCTCTGCGGCAATACCGGAGGTGACGACAAATTGTTACTTCATCAGTTCGTCGGCAGCTTGGCGGAAACGACTTTTGAGTGGTATTCAGAGCTTCCCAACGACTCCGTCAAAACTTTTACGGAAATGGAATTGTTGTTCACCCAACGTTTCACAAGCGCTAGCGAACGTACCCAAATCACAGCATTAATTAATGCTAGAGTGATGCCGGGCGAGACATGGGTCCAGTACGCGATACGATGGCGAAATCTATGGTCGAAGTGCGAGCAGCGCATCGAAGAAGCACCTGCAGTAGGCATGTTCATAGGTACCCTCGATCCGCAGGCGACCATATCTCAGTTCATGATGTTTTTCAAGCCGACTACCTTTCAGACCCAGATTGATAAGCTGGCCCAAATGGACCAGATGGGTCATAAGCCTTCCTTTTCAAAGATAGAACCGCGGAACGAAAAGGGTAAAGGGAAGGCGACATTTGTCGCCAATACTCAACAACAGCCGAGCAACTTAAACCCGGTTGTTCGCCAAAGCAACGTGCGTTCACGCCAATCCTTCGAGGAGAGACTAGGGCGTCCTTATTCGTTTCCCCGGGATAAAACGAGGAGACTTTTCGAGCTGGCAGTGTGCAACAGGCTCATCATCTTATCGAATCTGAAACGCCCATTGTAACCCGGTGAGGCCAACAATCCTAATTACTGCCCCTACCACCGAGCAGTAGGCCATCCGATCGAAGATTGCTTCGTCTTCAAAGGATGGATTGAAGACCAATACCAACAAGGAAAATTCGCATTGTCCAAGAATTGGAAAGTAAGCCTGCCTCAGCCGCACGCTCTTAAAAGGGAGGACACACCGGGGGCATCGTGCTCTTTTGTCGAAGAAGCTCCATGGGAGGTCGCTCTTTCAGCCAGTACGAAAAGAATGCTGAAGGATCTCCAAGCATGCCCAGCGATCAGGTGGAAAAGTCCGCTGGAACCCGAGGTTATTGAGGGGATGCTGAAGCCGCGCCCAACGCTGAAAGTTGGTGATAATAGTCAAAACGCCCATGCCCAGCCGTCAAAGTCTTCAAAGAAGAAGAAGAAGACCAAAAAGCCCATGAAGCTTAATGACAAGCGCACGGACCTGCAAAAACATATTGACGCGCTGGAAGAATATAACCAGAAGGCGCGAACTCCGGTCACACTCCAAGAATTCCTCAACCATATCCTTGAAAATGGAGATGGTGATGAAGATGAGGGAGAAGACTCATCAGACGAATCTGAGGATTATGTGGCAAGCTGCCATGTGATCTCTCACTCGTTAATAAACGGTGAAGAAGCTCCGGATGCAGAGAAACTGGGGGCAGATCCTGAACCGGAACTCCTAGGACCGTCAGAAGAGATGATTGACGTATTCCTGAATAAGGCCCGTCAGAAAAGCAAAGCTGACCGAGAGCGCGAGCTGGCCATATTCGAAAAAGCCAAACGCCGGCGACTGGACGAAAGGGTAAAAACACTCCCACCAGATCAAACCACATCCACCGCCAGCAAAAGCAGGTTCAAGACAAGGAAACGATTCGCCAAAGCCATGTCGATGGGGATGAAGCTGCCACCCTCCGATGGAAACACTCCTGGTGGGATACGTCTCGATGAAGCAGACGAACATCCAAACTACTGCTTGTACCATCGAAGGACTACACACCCTACTGAAGAGTGTAACGTCTTTAAAAACTGGTGGCAAGGATATATCACTCACAGGCAACAATTCAAGAGGATGAAGCGTGAAGCTCGTCGACTGCAGGAAAAAGCGATAAACGAACGAGGAAGAGCTGCCGGAAACTGTCACATGGTTGGTAGCAGGGGATCGCAAGTTTTCACCTTTGGGAGCGATTCTGAAGAAGAAATGGCTCTCGGCCCTCTCTTCAAAGAATCCACCTCAGGAAAAGAGGAAGAAACGAAGACCTGCGAGAACATTCAACTGCGCAATCGCACGCTACCTGAAAAGAATCTCGGTCCCGCAAACAAGGGATCGAACAAAAAGGATAAGGGGAAAGAAAAGATCCCTGAGGATATCACCCTCGATGATCGAGTCATCGAAGAGCTGGCAGCCAAGGACCCGCCCAAGAAAAACAAGGTGGATTACAATGTTCTGGCACACCTGAGGAAAATACCCTCGCAGCTAAGTATTCTCGAAGCCCTTCTGCTATCAAGAGGCGTGAGATTCTCTGATCAAGGCACTACAAGAGCCCGAGCAGTTCCAAGCTTTCCTAGCCGAAGAAAAGATGAAGGACGAGCTGGAAGAAGTGCACACAGCCGATATCACTTTCGGCAATGATGACCTCCTCCTCGGGACGTGCGAGCATAACCGTCCCCTTTATGTCTCCAGATATTGTCATGATATCAAGATAAGAAAAATCCTGGTTGACAATGGGTCATCCGTCAACATCCTCAATGTAAGAGTGTTGAAGGAAATCTGCATGAGCGTCCAGCACCTCGCTCATGATAAAATAACATCTCCGGGTTTGACTCCCAGTCATCACGGACGCTCGGATCTATGATACTGACGTTACGCTTTGGGCTGCTCGTCACTGACATCAAGTTTCATGTCATTGACGCTAAGACTTGCTACAACGCTTTGCTCGGCAGGCCGTAGTTACACGAGTACAATAGCATCCCTTCTACACAACATCAGTGTATGAAGTACTTCAAAGATGGTCTCGAGTACACTGTGACGGGGGAACTAAACCCATTCTCCATGAATGAAGTCCGCAAATATGAAGTGCCAAGTACTTTCTACCAGACTTTGAAGACACGGAAAGATGCCATAAACCGGAGAATAAGCAAAAAGCTATCACCACTATTCCGGTCTTCCGAAGCGATACCGAGGAGGAATAAGAGATAGTTTATTCGAGGCCACCCCAATGCAACAAGCCGGGACCCTCTACCCCTATTCTGGTCTTTGGCAGTGACTCTGAAGACGAGGTTAATGCAGTGTTCTCGGTCCGACCATCGATGCAGGCCCTCACCGGAGATGATCAGAGTTTGCAAATCGCATTGGTCCCGCGGCAGCATTACAGAGAGCTGGATGCGCTTGAGACATATAATGTGCAAGATCTACAGACGTTCTACGTCCCTTCCAGGCGAAGGGATGAAAAGGCAATCCTCTTTTATTGATCCGCGGAAACAAAAGTGGAGAAAGAAATCTGGCATGGTGCCGATTTGGCACTTGACAGGCTCCAGCCCATCCGTCTGCCCAGATACTACACATAAGGACTAAAAAGGCTGTTGAGATGCCAAGGCGTACCCTTCAAACAGACTGCTCAACAAGCTCAATTCTACAACAGGATCTGGATCGTCCCCAGAACTCAGCGAAAATTGCCTAACGGGATAATGGAAATGATCGGGCATGGATATGTTCAATCCAAGAAACGGGAGCGATCCTATGGCTGCTACGTTATACATGACTTCGATGAAGAAGGAGATGCTCTTTTAAAAGACGCTGAAGCTGAGCCTGAACGCGGTCCTGCCATGAAAATGCCAAGTCCGTCGTTCGAAGAACAGATGGATAAGCTAATAAGGAAAGCGGGTCAAAAGGTCCGGGATGATCATAGCCGCGAAATGGCCATCTATGAGAAAGCCAGAACGCAGCGCCTCCTTCAGCAGGCTACGAAAAATGATGATGCCCTTCGTCGCCAGCCCGTCACAAAGAAGACTCGATGCGAAGGCGAAAACAAACTGAAGAACGAAAAAAACGTTCGACAGCAGCAAAGCGGGTCCGAGAAGTCACGCGATCGAAAACTAAGCAGTCGGGATCCGTCTCTTATAAAGAAGATGGGTCGATCATATTCTTTTCCCCAAGACAAGACAAGGAAGATATTCGATCTTGTCATTAAACATCAGATGATTACCCTCCCAGAGTCCAAACACCCCGAGCAAGCAGACAAGATTCATCACCCGAATTATTTCTCCTATCACCGAGCGATAGGACATTCTCTCGAAGACTGCTTCACATTTAAAGACTGGGTAGAAGACCAGTATCAGCAAGGCAGGTTCGCTTTATCCAGCAGTTGAAGGGTAACCCCACCATAGAAGCATGAACCGAAAGCCACATATGCAGCGAGAGTAGAGCCGGATCAACATCGGTCTTGGAAGCGATCTCGTACCTGTCACGTAATAACGCTGACAGGAGAAGGAGTGCCCAAAGATATGGATGACCTCTCCTGGTGCTTCGAAAATGATGACGAAGTGATCTCAGAGTTCCCACCGGTGCCAAAAGAGCTAGAAGATGGGATACACACTACTGCAGATAACCTCAGAAAAATTGACTTGGGAACGGCAAACGACCCACGGCCGACGTTCGTCAGTGAGCCGTTGTCTAAAGAAAAGGTGGCTATGCTTAAAGATGTGCTCATGCAGTATAAAGACTTATTTGCATGGAACTATTCCGAGATGCCAGGATTAGATCCAGAAATAGCGGTGCATAAATTGGCGATATCTCCGGACGTCAAGCCAGTCAAACAAGCGCCGAGAAGAATGTGGCTCGAACTTGAAATGAGCATCAACGCCGAGGTCAAGAAGCTAATCGACTCTGGCTTCATCCAAGAGATTCAGTATCCTGAATGGATCGCCAACATCGTCCAAGTGATGAAGAAAAATGGGACAGTGCGCATTGTGTGGACTTTCGAGACCTCAACAAAGCTTGCCCGAAGGATGATTTTCCCATACCGGTTACCGAGATGATGATAGACAACACGTCCACTCACGAAGTCTTCTCCTTCATGGATGACTCATCAGGGTACAATCAAATAAAGATGCATCCCGAAGACCAGGAGCATACCACTTTCCGGACTCCGCTGGGGATATTTTTCTACAAAGTAATGCCTTTCGGCCTGAAGAACGCTGGGGACACCTATCAGAGGGCAATGACGAAGATTTTCGACGACCTCATACATGAAGTCGTCGAAATCTACATCGACGACCTTGTGGTGAAAAGCAAATCGCACGAGGAGCATTGGGAGCATCTAAAAATAGTATTCCAACGTCTTCGGAAATACAACTTAAAGATGAACCCTCTCAAATGTGCGTTCGGAGTTTCCTCGGGAAAATTCTTAGGATTCATTGTGCGACACCGGGGCATCGAAATAGACCCGTCGAAGATCAAGGCGATCATGGAAATGCCCCCGCCAAGAACTCTCAAGCAACTGCGGTCTCTCCAAGGGAAGCTCGAGTATATTCGGCGGTTCATAGCCAATCTTTCCGGCAAATGCCGTCCCTACAGTCACTTGATGAAGAAGGGAAACCCATTCGTCTGGGATCGCAAATGCCAAAACGCACTCGACTAAATTAAGCAATACCTGCAGAACCCACCCGTACTAACCGCTCCGGTCAAGGGAAAGCCCCTTATTCTGTACACAACCGCCCTTGAGGGTTCTCTAGGTGCATTATGGGCGCAAGAAAATGACCAAGGGAAGGAGAGAGCCCTCTACTATTTGAGTCAAGTTCTCCTGGGGGCAGAAAACAATTACTCCCCATTGAAAAACACTGCTTAATCATCGCGATAACAAAGCTCAGGCACTATGCATTGGCGCACGAGGTCCATCTCATATCAAAAGTGGATCCTCTCAAGTATTTGATGTCAAGAGCCATACTAACGGGACGGCTCATTAAATGGGCCCTCCTATTGATGGAGTTCTTGATAACTTATCGTCCGCTCAAGGCAGTGAAAGGCCAGGCCATCGCCGACTTCCTCGCTGAGCATCTGATACCTGCCGATTCCCCCTTGAACTGCGAATTTCCAGACGAGCACGCGTTTGACACGATCGACGGGGAGAAAGGAGGGAGTGACACCCGATGGGAACTCTACTTCGACGGGGCAACTTCCATGAAGAAGCGAGAGCACAGCACCCCCATAATCAAATCTGGGGTAGGCTTCATCTTCGTGACTCCATAAGGAGGGATAATGCGCTTTGCCTTTTCCTTGACAGAGCCGAGGACAAAAAATGAAGCCGAATATAAAGATTTGATAGCAGGTCTTAAGATCGCTGTCGACATGGGAATCGAAAACCTCCTCATATACGGAGACTCCCAGCTAGTTGTTAGTCAAGTAAATGGCGACTATCAAACGTGCAAACCAGAGTTGGTAAGATACGGCGAGAGAGTACAACAATTGCTGACTCAGATCCTTTCCTACACCCTGGAAAGCATACCGCGCGCGGAAAATAGCAAGCCGGATGCATTAGCCAAGCTCGCTAAAGAACTAGCCGACGAGAACCTCGATGACGTAAGGATCATTGTGCAAAGCCGTCGGGTTCTTACACCGGCAGAAATATCTCCGGAGTCGTCCGAAGAAAAGGGAGCGACCGATCAAACGGCACTACGGATTGGAGAGAAGTCTTTATAGACTACTTCAAATCCCGTCGAACACCTGAAGATGCGTCCTCGAGACATCAGCTCATGAAACGAGCTCTGTCTTTCGCCTTCGTCAATGACACTCTATATAAGAGATCATTTGATTCTCTATGGCTAAGATGCCTGGGACCTGAAGAAGTAAGGAGATTCGTACAAGAAACTCACGACGGACTCTGCGTATCTCATCAAGCCGGGCCAAAGATGAACCTGAAGATCAAAAGGATAGGCTACTATTGGCCCACAATGATCCAAGACTACCTCGAATACGCGAAGCAGTGCCACTCATGCCAGATTCACGGGGACTTTATCCACCAGCATCCAAATCTGCTACATCCAACGGTGGCTAGCTGGCCGTTCGAAATGTGGGGAATTGACATAATCGGGCCTATCGAACCAGCATCATCCAGAGGCCATCGATTCATACTGACGACAACCGATTATTTCTCTAAGTGGGCAGAAGCAGTACCACTAAGAAAAGTGAAGACGGAGAATATCCTCCATTTCTTCAAAACACATGTCATCTATCGGTTCGGCACTCCGCGACGGATTATCTCCGATAACGGGCCGGCCTACAGAAGCCATAAAATCAGCCGCTTCGCGCAGCAGCATAATATAGACCGGAGATACTCTTCGGTCTATAATCCTCGAGCTAATGGTCTGGCTGAGGCTTTCAACAAGAACTTGACGAAGATCGTGAAAATGATGGTGTCCTGAAATAAGAAGGATTGGCACGAGAGACTGCATGAAGCTCTCTGGGTGTATCGAACCGCGTTCAAAACGGCCACAAACACAACGCCGTATGCATTGGTATTCGGCACTGAGGCCGTACTCCATTTAGAAATAGAGTTACCCTCCTAACGAGTGGCAATTCATTACGAGCTAACGGACGAAGAAAATGCTCATCTTCAGCTTGAGAAACTTGATGCCCGCGACGAAACCCGGCTCATGGCGCAGCAAAACTTGGAAGCTTACAAAGCAAAAATGACGGGCTCATACGAGAGATTGACTAGGCCGAGAACATTCCACCAAGGTGAACTCGTGATAGTGGTCAAGAGACCTATAATCCCCAATCGTGCCAAACGAGGGAAGTTCGAGCCAAACTACGAAGGCCCATACATCATAGACAAAGTCTACCAAGGTGGGGCTTACTTGGTCATAGATATGCATGGCGAAAGACCTTTCAGGCCAATAAACGGTCAATTCCTAAAAAACTACTACGCCTGACGAGTTACGGCCTAGGTTAATGATAGATGATGACGCCTATTTCCGCTCGCTTTTTTCCCAAGCCCAAACTCTATAAGTAGTATCCGTGGAATGGACCGAAATGTTCCTAAACTAACGACGGACCGAAATGTCCTTTAAACTAGCTACTGACCGAGACATCTATGAACTACTACGGACCGCAGCATCCCAAGGCTGACACAAAGAAAACGGTACGTCCATAAGCGAGATGGGCACGGATGAAAACCCGAAAGGGCTCTGTGAGTAAGAACAGCAGGACTACCGGCGAGTTTGTGAAAACCCGAAAGGGCGCAATCTCGTTAAAAGTCACTTGCAAGGTCCTCTCGGCCTGTAAGGAGAAAATACCTGTATGAGATCCTTACGACTCACAAGAGAGCAACACACTTAGGGATCCCCACGATTCCTAAGGAGAAATTACACTTACGGGATCTTCACGACTCGTAAGGAGAACTCTCTTATGAGACCCTCACGGCTCATAAGATTCAAAAGTCTTAAACTACAGGGATCTGAACCTGTTCTTAAGCCATCACCTTTCCCCAGATTGCCCTACAAGCGTTTCAATATTGACCCTTGTATGCAATCCACGGGCACGAATAAACATTTCCTTAACAAAGTCCCACCAGCGACTAGGGATATGCTCACACGGTGGGCAACCCTTATAAGTCCTCTCGACTTCTTAGGAGAAAACACTCTTGTAAGATCCTTACGACTTATAAGAGAACATACACTTAAGAATCCTCACGATTTTTAAGGAGAAAACGCACTTATGAGATCCTCACGACTCATAGGGAGAAAAACCTTTATGAGACCCTTACGGCTCGTAAAGTCAAAAAGCCTTAGTCAACAGGATCCTAACCCTGTTTGCTAAGACACCTTTGTTCGATATCGACAGAGGCAAATGATGATTTGCTCCTGGCAATGTCCCAGTGGTAGCGATGTTGATGCCTAAATCGGTATCAAGTTCCAAGCCCTTTCACGGCAAATGATGATTCGCTCCTGAAAGTATTCCAGTCGCAGCGATGCCGATGCTAAGATTGGCACCGGATTCCAAGTTCCACACTCGCGATAAAAAATCAGCGAGCCAAAAATGCATATGAAATAGCCGAAATGATGGGGCAACTTGCAACAAGATCAGCAAGTAAAAATATATGCATACAAAATAGCCGAAATGATTAGGCAACTCGCAATAAAAAGCAACGAGTGGAAACAAAAATAGCCGAAATGATTGGGCACCGCGAAAAATAGGCGAAATGATTGGGCAATCGCGAATTTTGCGATATAAAAGCTGAAATGATAGAGCATCGCGGAAAGAAAACAAAAAATACATATGAAATGAAACTTTTGCCCTACGGGTGAGATCATATCGATCCCTGTATACAATCCAGGGGCATAAACAAAGAGGGAACCATATCATTCCACCAGGCTCCATCAGAAAGAGAGCTAAGTCTCGACGGCCACATCTATAGCCTGGAGACTCACAACAGCGTTCCTCCTCATTTCAGCAGGATTCGGACACGACATTCGTCTCGTTACAGCAGACGCAACGTCAACAAGCGGAGCCACGACATACCCAAAGCTCCAAATCTCGACGGTTTACAGACAACCTAGAGACCACCTCGACATTCGTCTCGTTACAGTAGACGCAACATCAACAAGCGGAGCCATGACATACTCCTAGCTCCAAATCTCGACGGTTCACAGACAACCTAGAGACCACCTCGACATTCGTCTCATTACAGCAGACGCAACGTCAACAAGCGGAGCCACGGCATACCCCTAGCTCCAAATCTCGACGGTTCACAGACAACCTAGAGACCACCTTGACATTCGTCTCGTTACAGCAGACACAAGGTCACCAACAGCGGAGCCACGGCAAAGTCCCTAGTTCCAAATCTCCATGGTTCACCAACAACCCAGAGACCACCTCGACATTCGTCTCGTTACAGCAGAAAAAACGTCACCAACAGCGGAGCCACGGCAAAGTTCCTAGTTCCAAATCTCCACAGTTCACCAACAATCCAGAGACCACCTCGACGTTCGTATCGATACTGTAGACGCGATATCACCCTAGCGTTCTTCCTCCAACAAGATGCAGACGTGACACCAACAACGGAGCCACGGCAAAGTCCCTAGTTCCAAGTCTCGACGGTTCACCAACAACCTATAGAAAACCGCGACATTCATCTCGATACAGCAGATGCAATGCCAGCAAACGAAGCGAAGGCAATATTCCCAGCTTCAGGGTCTTGACAGTAACTCATATAAAACCTGAAAGACTATCAGAGATCATCCCCACACCACCGCGGAGTGGTTATGACTCATCGGGGCTCCCCAAACTGAGCCTAACCTCAAGTAAAAAGTGGCATGGAAAAATTCCTAACGCTTGCTCTTCTGACGGTCAAATCGCCTAGGAAGATTGCTTGAAGTCGTCTTGTCCAGCCCCTGAAGTGATCAGAGACACGACAGTTGCAAGGCTACTTGAACAGCAAGATTTCCTATCGAGGAATACATAAGCCGACGCGACGGTACGACAGACAAAACCCTAGTACCACAGACCCTAACGGACCTTTGTCGTAAAGAACAGAGGTTAACTGTGATGTTAGGATATTCTTGCGAGAACTTCTCGATTCGTCTCGACTTGTGAGGAAATTAGTGTCCTTACGAGAACTTCTCGATTCGTCTCGGCTCGTAGGGAAAAGTCTTAGGCAATGGAGATAAGGACCTGTTTCCTAAGCACTGGGGCCCTGCAAGTCAGTCTAAGATGAGCGCTTGCATACTATTCACGGCCACACACTCCGAAGCCAAACATTGACAAGGAGGGAAACAACCACTTACGAGTCCTCTCGACTTGTAAGCGGGAAAATTCTCTTGTGAGATCCTTACGACTCTCAAGAGAAAACACACTTAGGAATCCTCACGACTCCTAAGGAGAAAATACACCTACAAGATCCTCTCGACTCGTAGAGAGAAAAATCTTTATGAGACCCTCACGGCTCATAAAGTTGGAAAGCCTTAGGAGGCAGATCTGAACCTGACTCCTAAGCCATCACTGTCCTACAAGGAGATCAAAATAGATTATTCACAAAATGCATTTACTAAAAGAGACACACCACCATGAAGTAAAATATGTTTTTTATTCATGAATCAAAATGAATACAAAGTACAATTTATGAAAGAATCAAAAAATACTCTCATTCTGGAGTATGTACAAAATAAGAATAAAAAGAAACATATACAATTTTTCAAGCCGGCGGACGATTAATTGATTTGTTAGTTCATCATTTTTCCGCTGGGCCTCGGCTTCATAATTTGTTATCGCTATGAGACGGGACTCCGCTTGAGACTGTTGGACCTGGTACGAGGCAAGTCGACTTTCAAAATCCCGTTCGGTAACTTTGTGGGCTTCAACCATCTCGCGGGTAAAAATGACGGCTTTATCAATAGCTACCACCTCCCTGATAGCTTCTTGAAGCACCCGCCAGAGTTCATACGCACGAGTGGTCTTGGCTGTAAGTTCAGCTTGAAGTTCCTCCAGCGCATTTAAAGCCAGCTTCCTCTCTGAAAATTTTCAGCTGAGTCTCTTCTCGCATGATAGAATATTTGCGGTGCACCGTTCAATCAGCCCCTGTAAGCTCGCCTTTGCAGCCACAACCTCTGAAAGAAGGCGCGTACATTCAAGACTATGCAAGCAAGCCTCCACCAGACGACAAAACTCATCCCAGACTTGCACCAATGTTTCACCATGGTAAGCAGCAAGAAAGAGGAGAGAAATGTTGGCTTCGGCAGCAAATTCTTCGGCCGTGATCAAGCTACCAGCATGAAGGTCTTCGATCAGAGCTGATAAAGAGTGAAGGCTTAGCTTTGCCATTCGTTCAGAGGCACGTAGAGCATAGGGGCCGGGCGGCGTAACCATGCGAGATCCAGCGTGGTAAGAACTGGAAAAGCTGTTAAGATTTATAAACAATCAGTGGGATTTGCAAGTAAAGAGCAGATAGAACAACGTCGAAACTTTACTTACCCATAGTCATGCAAGAAGGGTCTAAGAGATCCTCAGGCCCGTCAAGGATCTCAACTCCGTCGTCAGCTTCCAGAGTTACTGAAGACATCAGCAATGTTAATACGAAATAATAATAATGCCATGAAGAAAGAAAATAACACTAACCTTGCCTGGAAGAGAGGACGATGCATTGAGGAGATATTGCCTGCAGAGCGGCCATCTCTAGCAAACGTTGAAAGGATTTTTTAGGAGACAGATCA
Organism: Agapanthus africanus; assembly: GCA_030015575.1. NCBI lineage: Eukaryota > Viridiplantae > Streptophyta > Magnoliopsida > Asparagales > Amaryllidaceae > Agapanthus > Agapanthus africanus. The sequence continues at coordinate 353,807,577 of JASDDO010000016.1, read as the reverse complement.
GCGATAGACGCCGCCAACCCGTATAATTCTGAAAAGACAGAAAGGTTCAGATGATGGAGAGATTATTAAAATAAAATATAGAAGGCTACCTTCGATACTCCTCCCGCTCTGAAAAGACAGAAAGCTTCGGCAGCCTCCTTCATGCCCCCAGGAACATCATCGGGGACATGGGCCGGTATAACAACTTCCAATTGAGGAGCAGCGGCCACTGCTGCAGGCTCCAATGAAAGGAAGGTGGCCTCGACTATCTGTCCCACAGTCTTCGGGCCGTCACCAGAAAGATCCATTGAATCTGCGGCCAATGAAGATGCCTCTTCCGGGAAAGCAAGCACCGAGAGAATGGAAGCCACCAATGGAAGCTCTGCAGCAGGAATAGCAACTGTAGCGTCCCCCTCCACACCTACTGGTGTCTCATCGAGGATATTTACAGAGTCCACAGTCAAGACGCTACTCGAGCCCAGATTCTCTGCCATCGCCGAAGTCCTTGCAAGGTTTTACGGAGATAAGAAGACATGGAAAGCAAAACAAATTACTTGCCAAAGGAAAAATACAAAAAACGTACATACCGATTCGCCAAGATGCCTCGAGTATAGCTTTTTCAAGCCGACATTCCTTCCTAAGAAGGTATGCTCGCCGGGGTTCTAAGGTGGATTCATGGCCGCCGGTCCACAAAGACAATTCATCTTCAGAAGCAGCAGAGATAGGCTTTTTGAGGGTTATTTCGCCTCCTTGCTCCAGAGGACCTATAAATACTCGCCGCACTGATGGAGGATCTTCATAGAATATCACGGCGGGATAGGAACTTTTTGAGACGCGCACATTCTCGGTCTCGTCCTGGGAACGCCTTATAGCCTCAGCCAATTGTGCGGCTTGCTCGGCGGATGAACCTGGGAAAAGAAGACCATCATCCAGTTCTTGCATAGATATTGGTTCGTCTTGAATGATAGGCTTGGATTCCGTTAAGTAGTCAAGCAAACCGGTGACTGTCTTCTTCCTCCACTTCGGCCCGGAACCAGCGCTGGAAGATGATCGCTTCCTTCCCTTCGGCGCTTTGGTGCGGCGTTCCCCAACTTCGCCTCCAGTATCCTCTTTTGGCGATGCTACTGATGATGACACTGCCATCGATGACACTGCAACTGATAGAACTGCCGCTGGCGCCTCGACGGAAGCCTTTGCCTGAGCTCTAGTACGCATCGGCATCCCTGCAGTGGGAGGAATCGACTCGGTTTCTACGGCCTGCGAGATGACGACCGCACCACCATCCCTCAAAAGAGGGCGAATGACTGACCGTGGTCGGAACGGAACGTGAGCAGCTTGAGTTGGGGCAGGAGTTTTATATTCAAAGAGCACTCTCCTTTCCTCGGCAATGATAGGACCAACCCGGTGGCGATACCAGCCCACAAAGGAGCCCACAGACCTGGGGAGATAGTCAGGTTCTGGGATCATGAACACGAAGCCAGTATTCAGCCGTATAAAATGATGAATAACGTCGCGAATAACTCCTAACGATGAAGTAGTCTCGACCAAGAACGCTTCGAAGGGGACGTCCTGATCATAGCCCAATTGCCGGGCAAAGCGGTGCGGATTATACCGCATAAGGAGAGTCGTATCATTCTAGCGAAACACCAAATAGCCCGGCCTGATCGAGTACAGATGCATGATTCCCTAGGCTTTAAAGAGGGTGCTCCCCCTTTTGACAAGTCGAACAACTGCAGGAAAGGCCCCACCGGAGCAGAAAAAACGCGATCAATAAACATCATTCCTCCCTCGTGGGTATATGTATTGAGCAAAACACGTAGGGCCCCTAATTGAGTCGGATCGGGAGCGGAGGCATCCACCAATCTCATAACTCGGGGGAAAGTGTAGGAATCATAAAAGTTCGGCCGTTGATGTGCCGCGAATGCCTCGAGCACGTACATTTCAATCCAAGATGTGAAGTAATGAAGGGGAAGATTCACAACATCTACACCTGGAGCCGAAGTGTTGGCCGCAACACTTAACCCATGATAAAGATGCGATAGTCCCGCGATGCCGACGGCCAACTTTGCCCCTTCAGCTACACGATGGGCGGGATAGAAGACGGAAGCTCTCATGAAGCGTCGGTGTGACGGTATCACAAACTAGCTGAGCCAAAGGCTAATAAAGCCGACGAAGAAGGTCTCTTCGTCTATATGCCATGGGCCGCAATTGCATCAAAAGACACGGCCGACATGATTGGAATGTAGAACTGCGGTAGATCTTCTTCTTTGGCCAGCAGTTTAGTCAACCTGAACCCAAAAGGGTCGTCAGTGCTCGCAAACTTCGGGGCCTCTTTGAATAAAATATCCCCCCGAATGAAACAGGCGATAAAGCTCTCGAAAGTGACACCTTGCCCTTCTGACTTCGCAAATAATCTGTCGAAAATTCCCAGGGCCTTGATCAAACTGGGATACCTATAACGAACGGCAATTTCAGCTGTCAGACCATCGAGCATAGCCGGCATGGCAGAGAAAACGTATTCATCTGGAGGCAACCATTCCTCATAATGCTCCCCCCTAATGGGCAGTTTTGAAATCTCATGAAATTCATCCAATGAGATAGACACCTCTCGATCCCCTAACAGGAAGGTGTTGGTAGGCAGATTCCACTGGTTCAAGAAAGCTTTGATCCACCAGACGTGGGGAGCATGGTAATGAAAGAGCGATGCATACACAGCCTGATATAGTCCAACCTTCTGCAGTCTTGCACGGTGGGCAGAAAGAATATAGCGAGCCCAAATAAGGTAGCCCACTGGGTGCCGGGGGGTGATACCCACTTTATAAACCAGCCCCCAAGGTCGAGCTTCACATTGGCAAATCCGACGCCCCAAGATGTCTATAGCTGGCAGGGGCTAGTTAGGTATCCCAGAGGTAGAGGGCTCCAGCCGACCCGAAAGAGTCCAATTGGTCACTTCTACTGCATAAGCAGTCTGTGGGCGTTCCATCGACAATATAGGATGAAGAGGTTCCATCGGCTCCCCGCAAATAAAACTCCGGCGACCCTGGATGATATGACCGTACCAGGTTCCCCACAAAATCAGATTGGTGCGATCCGGGTCATGGGGTCTAATCATCGCCATCGCCTCTTCATCAGACGGTGACTGAGGAAAGGCAGCGTCCGAACGGGTAAAAGAGAAGTATGGAAGAGAAGCCATTGTTCCTGAAACAAAAGAAGGGGAAACTGTTAATGAAACCCACACGTGTGTGTGTGTGTGTATAGTGGAAGAAAACGACAAGCCACTTATTTCATGGGACCATTGGTTGCAAAACATAGAGGCCCCACAAAATCAAGATGGCGGCTCACTAATGATGAGGCAGGGTAATCATTACGAGAACAAAGGAAGGTTCTCAATAAATGAATAAGTGGATTTCAAACACCTCTACACATTCCCCAAGGAAAAAACTCATCACCAACTCTGGGCGAAATCCAAGAAATATCTCTCCTAAAATTTTGTCAAGAACAACTGAAGATGAAAATCTCAAGAAGTGTTTTTTGATAACTAAGTTCTCTGAAGGAATTAAATTCCTTTTCAACAGAGGAATTAAATTCCAAGAAAATCTTCAGAGCTTGGCTCTTTGAAACGGAATTAAATTCCGAAAGAAATTGTGAGTTGTCATTAAACCCCCTTGGATCAGTGAAAATGCCCAACATCGGGGGCTTACTGATTGATAGGATATGTGCGTGTCAAGTTTAGTTTTAAATACTGCAATCAAGACGGTTTCGCTTGTAGCTAGCCGGTTGAGTACGGGTCGTCCGCAGGGAGATGGGAGTGTTTTTCAAAGTGTTTTAACGAGTTAAGTCCGGTTGTTCAGATTTTGTTGTGGTTATCTAAGTGTTAAGTTGATATTTAAAGAGAGCTTGTTAGGGTTAGGATTAGGTTAGTTTGAGTTAGGAGTCTCCACATCTTTCGTTGCCCCACTTAATATCGGTGTTACGGTAATCGGCAACAACGGGGATTAGCACGACTAGGAAGGAACTTGCGAGTATAAGCTAGGCTTTCCAACGCATAGTCCTTCCTTTTGGTGCTTGTCCGTCCGTTCTTGGCTCTTATCCATAACCTCCGGTTAATTCAACCACAACCGGTCTCACTACGGAATCACCGCTATCATGTAGGATAGGGTGCCGTAAGGAGCGGATTGTGGTTCAATTAACGGGAGTTGATTTAAGTTGTTGGGCAAGGAAAGAGTGAGAGAGATTTCCTTCTCTCAAACTTCCCTTATCCTACCCTAACAAGTATAAAACTAGTCACACTTCATGATAAGGAAAAACAAAACAAAACAAAGAGGAAAATAGAAAGAAGGAGATTAGAAGAATACGACTAACTATTTGCGACCTCACCTTGGCGAGGATCAAGCGTAAGTATCATTGTCATATGAAGGATAAAGGAAAAGAGAGAAGAAAGAAACAATCAAACAAATAACAACAACTACTTAACAAATAAAATTGCAACAATTACAACAAGTAAAGAAAGAGACAAGCATGATAATAAAAATGGTCTTCTTTATTCATCACTCTTCACTCAAAAGCTCACTTACAAGTTTAATGGAGAAGAGGTGAGAAGAGGAAGAAGAACATGTAAACTAAAACCTAGCAAAAGAGATACAAGAATTGGACCCTTTCCTTCACAAACTTCTGGGCTATTTATAGGCCATAAAATGAAACCCTAGGGCAACTACCAGAACACCTGTACAATGACAAAAATACCCCCCAAAACCCTGCGCATGCGGCGCCAGTATGGCCGCGGATCCGCGGCCTGGACCCCACTTTGGCCGCGGATCCGCGGCCGTTCTGTGGAATTGGGCCCCCCAATTTCTTGTGCTGGCCTGATCTGATATCTGCATTATTCTGGTACATATATTTTTTCAATTTGGCTCCCCGATTTTTCCAGAATTTCTGTTGAGGGAAAGGTGGACTTTTTGTCAAGATTTTGTCATGATTGCCTCGAGCTCCGCGTAGATCTCTTGGATTTTGTGCTACCATTGAGCCTTGTGCATGAAGGTGACATTGATTTGACCTTTTGTCTTCTTAAACTGGTATCTGGCAACATACGGATGAAGAGCGGAGACCGTGTTTTTATCTGTGGTTGGCAGGAACCGGATTTTGTCGTGTTTTCCATGAATTTCTCCGTTTGAGAACCGGGAACCTGTATCCTGCAATTGACTAGCAAACACGGCTCAAGAGTATCTACCGATATGCAATGTGATAAAAATTGGGCGGTATGAAAATGCAAAAATCTGATATGAACAAATACCCCCAAACTTATCATTTGCTCGTCCCGAGCAAAGCCCATTTATTTACAAAAAATTTCCTAACCTCACTTTCGCAGGGAACGCGATTGCACTGAGCATGTGCAACAAGCCGTTAAACCTCTAGGTGTCCCTAGTAGGAGGAGTGTTGTCTCCTGAGGGTTTTCAGCGGATACTACCCATAAAATCCGGTCAAGTTGGTTTTGTAAAATAACTAAGCTTCAAACCCTAAAGTTTTGTTTTAGAAAATAACAATTCTATAATCCTAAGTCTAGATCATCGAACCTTTATTTTTCACACCTCGCATCTTATTTAACTACAGATTCTATATGTCTTTACGTGCAGTGTAAATAGTGTCGTTAAGTTCCCGAAAGGTCGAATAAAGTCATCATGTCGCACAATAAAGCCCAGATAACAATTTTAAAAGGATCACATAAGTTTTATAAAGAGTTAAGCATTTTTCAAGTTTCGTTTTCCAGTAAGGTTTCAACTTCAGAATTTATATCTTTCTTAACAGGAAACTAAGTCGTATTTTTCACTCCACCTTTTTCTTGTTTTCATTTCATACACACCTCTGTGAACGTGCAATAGTCTTTATCAAAGAGTAAAACCTTCATATCTCCGTTAAAATTTTTTTTATAAAAGCCTGTCTTTTATCAAGATTATTCTCACACAAAGAACCGTTAGGAATTTTAACTCGGAGAGAACACTTGCTTGACTTTGTTTTAAACTGGACTTTCTAGGCTTCTTAGCGAGCTTTGGGCCAATGCACCCAAACCAGTTGGTTTTAGGGCATTAGGTGTAAAAACACCCCAGCGGACTTAATTACTCAAGTTACCTAGGTCCAAAAACAAAAGATAGATTGGCGTGAAAATCAGATGATTTAATACGAACGGAGATATAACCGGCAGTTCAAATATTTTTTTGGATAAAAGACGTGTCTAGTGGGTTTGGTGTGTAATCATTCCAATCAAGTTTTAGATGGGTTATTTTTCAGACTTAGCTCCAATTACGGCATCAATAACATTCCTTCATATTCGCTTTACTTCATAAACTATTCTCGACATTACTTATTTCAGAACAAACCTATTTGATCCTCAGAAAATCATTTATCTGTTTAAAAGTTTAAACATGAAAGACTTGTCATCTAATTCCCAAAATCTTACGACACGTGTAGTGTGATGTAAAGACGTATATCAGCTATAGTTAACTTCAAAGGAGAGTTATCTTTCAGGTTTTCAAAATCTAAACATAAGATCTAGTTATTCCTATTTTTTCAAACAAAAACCGTCGAATGTTGAATCAGAGTTCTTCTACAGGCTAACTTGACAAAAAAGTTTTTATATTTTTTAGAAAATTTTCAAATTTTTATGGATTTTATGGATTTGAATATGCAGATGCAAAATATACATATGAATGCGAAGGTAAGAAATGCGTACCGAGCGTACCCCCAAACTTAAACTGGACAGTGTCCTCACTGTCGTTGCATGAAGAGAGTAGTTGGAAGGTTCAAAATTGTCGGTTAGCAATACACAATTTTATTTATTTATTTTTTTTTTTCAATTTTTTTTTTTTTAAAGAATATACACAAATATATACAAAATGGTTTGTACATACCCCCAAACTTATTTGGAACAGTGTCCGCTGTTCTTGGCTGGATAACCGAAGTTTGGAGGTAGGCAGAGGAAGATCATTCAGGGTAAACCGGCTCCTGTAAGAACAGGAGCTCCTCTGTTGGTTCGGCGCTAAGGTACGGTTTGCATCGGTGTCCGTTTACCTTGAAGAGTGAACCGTCCTTTGGATTTTCCAAATCCAGAGCGCCCTGCGGATACACATTCCGCACAAAATACGGCCCTTTCCAGCGAGATCGGAGCTTTCCAGGATGGAAATGAAGTCGGGTGTCGTAAAGAAGTACCTGTTGACCAGGTACGAAGGTTTTGCGCAAAAGGTGTTTATCGTGAAACACCTTCGTTCGATTCTTAACGACAACCGCGTTGTCGTAAGCCTCATCCCTAAGCTCGTTCAGTTCGTTCAGCTGCAGCTTCCGATGGCTGCCCGCGTCCTCCAGAGACAGATTCAGCTCCTTAATCGCCCAAAATGCGCGATGCTCGATTTCGACAGGAAGGTGGCAGGCCTTTCCGTACACAAGCCGATAGGGAGACATGCCAAGGTCGGTCTTATAAGCAGTTCTAAATGCCCAAAGGGCATCAGTCAGTTTCAGAGACCAATCCTTACGGTTCTTGGAAACCGTCTTCTCCAATATCTGCTTGATTTGCCGATTTGAAACTTCGGTCTGCCCGCAGGTTTGGGGGTGGTAGGGCGTAGAAAGCTTATGATTAATGGAGTATTTCCGCATCAAGGCCTCGAAAGTCCTATTGCAGAAATGACTTCCATTGTCGCTAATGATCGCTCGGGGGTGCCCAAACCGGGAGAAAATGTTTTCTTTAAGGAACTTAACGACAACCTTGTTATCGTTAGTCCAGCTGGGCACAGCCTCGACCCATTTAGAGACGTAATCAACAGCTAGAAGTATGTACAAGTTCCCAAAAGAGCTGGGAAACGGCCCCATGAAGTCTATCCCCCACACATCGAAAATCTCCACAACCAAGATTGGTTGGAGCGGCATCTCGTTCCTCCGGGATATCCGGCCCAAGTGTTGGCACCGGGAGCAAGTCTTGCAATAGTCGTTAGCGTCTTTGAAAAGTTGTGGCCAGTAGAAACCACATTGCAAGATCTTCTCAGCTGTCTTTCTGGGCCCAAAATGCCCGCCACACGCTTGATCGTGGCAAAATGACAGCACACTCTTGAATTCCTCATTGGGGACACACCGACGAATAATCTAGTCGGGACAGTACTTGAACAAGTAGGGTTCGTCCCAGTAAAAGTGTTTTACTTGGGATAAGAAGCGAAGTCTGTCCTGACTCGACCATTCGGTCGGTAGCAATCCCGTGGCCAAATAGTTCACAATATCTGCGAACCAGGGTTCGCACGATACTGTCAAGAGTTGTTCGTCCGGAAAAACGTCGTTTATCGGAATTGGAAGCGAAGGCGAAGAAGGAAGTCGTGAGAGATGGTCGGCAACCACGTTTTCACATCCTCGTTTGTCCTTAATGACAAGGTCAAACTCTTGAAGCAAGAGGATCCAACGGATTAACCGAGACTTGGCATCTTTCTTCTCAAAAAGATGGCGCAGAGCTGAATGGTCCGTGTAGACGATGACTGGAGAGCCGATGAGGTAGGGCCTGAACTTTTCTAAAGCAAATACAACAGCTAAGAATTCCTTCTCAGTTGTCGTATAGTTAAGTTGGGCGTCGTTCAGGGTTCGGCTAGCGTAGTAGATCACGTGCGGCATCTTGTTGATGTGCTGTCCGAGGACAGCACCTATGGCAAAGTCGGATGCATCGCACATGATCTCGAATGGGTGCGTCCAGTCAGGAGAAGAAAGAACGGGAGCAGAAGTGAGTGAGCGTTTCAGTGACTCGAATGCAGTCACACAGCTCGAGTCGAAGTCGAAAGGCGTGTCCTTGGCCAGCAAAAGCGTCAAGGGCCTAGCAATCTTGCTAAAGTCCTTGATAAACCGTCTATAGAAACCGGCATGGCCAAGGAAGGCTCGGATATCTCTGACGCATCGGGGAGGAGGCAGATTGGAAATGACCTCAATCTTTGCTCTGTCAACCTCTATGCCATTTTGCGAGATGATATGTCCTAAGACAATACCTTCGCGCACCATGAAGTGGCATTTCTCCCAGTTCAAAGTGAGATTCTTGTCCTTACATCGGGTAAGGACAGCGTCAAGATGCAGCAAACACTCGTCAAAGGAGTCGCCGAAGATGGAGAAGTCATCCATGAAAATCTCCAGAAATTTCTCCACCATGTCCGAGAAAATTCCCATCATACACCGCTGGAAGGTAGCGGGCGCATTGCATAACCCAAAGGGCATGCGTCGATATGCAAACGTGCCGAAAGGACAAGTAAAAGTGGTCTTGTCCTGGTCTTTTTCGGCGATGGGAATTTGATTATAGCCAGAGTAGCCATCAAGAAAACAATAGTGCTCATGTCCGGCCAATCGTTCCAGCATCTGGTCAATGAAAGGTAGCGGAAAGTGGTCTTTCCGCATTGCGGCGTTGAGTTTTCTGTAATCAATGCAAACTCGCCACCCAGTTTGGGTGCGAGTAGGGATTAACTCATTCGCCTCGTTGGTTATGACCGTGATGCCCGACTTTTTGGGGACGACGTGAATGGGGCTAACCCACTGGCTATCAGAGATAGGGTAAATGATACCACTATCTAGACATTTGACGATCTCCTTCTTCACAGCCTCCTTCATGACTGGATTAAGACGTCTTTGTGGATCCCGGGCTGGTTTGGCATCATCCATCAGATGAATGTGATGCTCAACGATTAGGGGACTAATCCCCTTAATGTCCGCCATGGACCAGCCAAAAGCTTGCCTGTTGCTGTGCAAGACCGTGAGAAGGGCTTTCTCTTGCTCGGGAGCTAGAGAAGCCGAAATGATAACTGGGAGGGTCTCGTTCTCACCTAAGTAAGCGTACTTAAGGTGAGACGGCAAAGGCTTGAGTTCGAGAATTGGCGGTGAAATGATAGAAGGAAGGATTGGAGAAAAGGTCTCGAACTCAAAGGAGTCCAACAAAGGTTCGAAACGAGTGTAAGCCACCGAGTTGGATGGTTCAGGTAACTCATCCGAAAAGTCAAACGATTCAAACTCGGGTGGTGAGCGGCTAAGATCGTGTGAAAACGTAAAACACTCATAGTCGTAGTTGGGCGCGGAAGCAGCAGCAGGTTCGAAGAGAAACGCACTAGTGGCGTCAAGATTATCGTGGTCAAACAGAAACTCCTCGAATTCACACTCTTCTGGTGTGATCTCCTGGATCGAACAGACATCCAGTATATGAGCATTAGGTTCGGCGGGCTGATTCCCTAACCTAAAAATGTTGAGTTCAATTGTCATGTTTCCAAAAGAGAGGTTCATCGAACCATTGCGACAATTGATCACAGCATTCGAGGTTGCGAGAAATGGTCGACCGAGTATCACCGGAATTTGATTCCGGGGGTTAGCTACAGGCTGTGTATCTAATACAATGAAGTCAACGGGGAATATGAAGTCCCCGACTTTTATCAACACATCCTCTAGCTCACCCCTAGGGTGGGTGATCGATCGGTCGGCCATTTGGAGAGTGCAGTGTGTGGGTTTCAACTCTCCGACGCCTAATTGCTCGTATACTGAATACGGAAGCAGGTTAACACTGGCACCAAGATCTAATAGTGCGCGGTTGATGTTCTTATCCCCAATGGTAATTGAAATCGTAGGACAGCCAGGGTCCTTCCGTTTTTGTGGTAAAGATTGGGTAAGGGCATCACTCACAGCACTAGCCAAGAAAACTTTCTTGGGTACCTGAGACTTCCTCTTTTTTGTGCACAAGTCCTTTAAGATTTTCGCGTAGGACGGGACTTGTTGGACAGCATCTAAAAGAGGAATATTAATGTTAACTTGCTTGAATAACTCCAAAATCTTCTCCATTTGAGGATTTTGTTTATTAGACCTCAACCGGTTTGGAAATGGAACATTTTGAAAATTGGTTGAGTCTAATGCTGGAGGAGGAGATTTTGGAGTTGGAACGGATCCCAGAATAGGTGTTTTCGTGGAGTGAGAAGTGGGTCCGTTCAGAGCAGAAGAAGAGGAAGGAGAGCCTGTTGAAGAACGGAGAATAGGCTCGGAAGACGAAGAAGAAGAAGGAGAAGAAGAAGAAGAAGCGGCGGCCGGGGTGTCATCGTTGATTCGCTTGCCAATGTTGTTTTGCAGCATCCTTCCCGATCTCAGCGTAGTCACGGCACTCACATTATGGTTTTGTTGTTCAAGAGCAACATGTGCATTATGTGGGTGACCGGGATTTGGCAGTGGCTGGGACGGAAGCTTCCCCTTCTCTCGCTCGCTCAAGGCCGCGTTCAGCTGTGCAATCTGGGCCTCGATGGTTTTGATGCTCTGCCCGTGTGCGGCGGTGTGTTGCACTAAAGATTGGATCGAAGACTGGATGTTGGCGGTGGATTGAGTCGATTGTTTAACAAACGCCTCCAGACTTCGCTCGAGCGAGGAAACCTTATCAGTGTTTGACGGAACAAAGTTGTTATTTGGTGGAAAAGAATTGTTTGGTGCAAAATTGTTCGTCTGGTTTTGGTAAGGTTGGGGTTGGAAGGGCTGCTGATACTGAGTTTGTTGTTGCACTTGTTGTTGCGGTGGAGGGGCCCTTTGGAAATTGTTGCCCTGGAATTGATTCTGATTCTGATTCCAGGCGAAATTGGGGTGGTTCCTCCAACCGGGATTGTAGGTGGAAGAGTATGGATCATTCCTCGGTCTTTGCTGGAAGGCAGCATTAACCTGAACCTGTCCTTGCGAAGGTGGATTGTAAGGACACTCTTCGGTCAAGTGGGAAGGATCAGAACAACAAGCGCAGATGGTACGAAGGGGGAGAACAGGGGCAGGAGAAGGAGCAGAAAATTTGCTCTCTATCGCTTCAAGCTTTCGTGTTATCGCAGCCATTTCAGCTTTCATAGCAATAGAGACGTCGAGTTGGTGGATTCCTACCCTAGACTGACCGGTAGAAGTGGAGGTAGATGAAGAAGAAGAAGTCGGTCTAGTGCTCTCCCACTGTAGCGTTTGCTCCGCAAGATCGTCAAAGAACTGCCACGCTTCATCGTCAGATTTTGATAGGAAGTGGCCCTGACAGATGGTTTCCAGCAACTGCTTCGTTGCTGGGTTCAGTCCCTCGTATAAGGTTTGGCAAAGTTGCCATTTCTCTATACCGTGGTGAGGACACTGAACAAGAAGGTCTTTGTACCGGTCAAAGCACTTCCAGAAGGGTTCGGAAGGAAGCTGGGAGAATTGATTGATTTCATTTCGAACTCTTGCGGTCTTATGATTTGGATAGAATTTTTTCAGAAACGCTTTAACAAACTCGTCCCAGCTGGTGATTGAGTGGGAAGCGGTGCTATACAGCCATTTTTCAGCGAGATCGCATAGAGTGAACGGAATGACCCGTAGACGTATAGCATCGTCCGACAGCTGGGTTGTTTTCATCATGGCACAGACATTTTGAAATTTATTGATGAAGATATAGGCATCTTCAGTTTCAAGCCCATGAAAACGTGGAAGCATGTTGATGAAATGGGGCTTAATTTCAAAGTTGTCCCCATTGGCCGGAGGAAGAGAAAGGCAGGTGGGAAGTGCAGAACGGGTGGGGTAGAAACGATCCTGGAGCGCAATTCGCTGCGGCGCTACAACAGGCGGAGGTGGTGGAAAATTGGTCTCCGTAGGAGGTGGAGCCATTCCAGCGGTGGTCAAAGAGATGTTCGGATTAAATCCCGACATCGCGGAAGAAGAGGTTGGTGAAGGTGAAGGTGAAGGTGAAGATGTATGAACAGAATTCCGGTCAACGTCGGAGTTGGCCGGCAAAGGAAGGGGTGAAAGAGGAGTGGACGGAGTATCGACTTCGGAGTCGATCGCGTAGTCGGTCGCGACTAACGTAACGCGGACTAGACGGGCGCTAGTGTCCCGAGTCCAAGCGGACATACACTAAACGAGTTTAGTATAGTCAAAGCGGAGAAGGTGAGGGTAAGAAAACGTCAATGGAGAAAGGCGATGGGTGGTGGGTGAAAATGGATTTGGCGACAAAAAGGCAAGTTTTTATAAAAGTTTTTGATTTTTTTTTTTTTTAGAAAGAGATTTACAGAAGTATGTACGGAAATACGGCTTAAGCAATCACAAACAAGATATGCACAATCACACCTAGATCTACGGTCGCCTAGGTCTACTAGACCTGCTCCTGAACTTGATTTTCGAAGTTAAACAGTGTCGAGAAACAGGCTTAAAAATACACCGATCACGGGGCCAGGTAAGTGCAGAGATAAGGGGAGGTTGTCCAACGCTTTCGCGAAGTTCCTTAATTAAATAACCCTTTCTCTTTCGGCGGTTGCGCCTTTAACACTTTCCTAGACACCCCGTAAACAATGTACGGTTAAGCGAGGTTCTAAACACGGTTTATCTTCTCCTAATGAGCGCGAAGTCCTTAGGGCTGAAGTCTAGTATTTTTTAATTTACAATGGACAATGCATATGCTTTAGTGATTTTTGGGGTCCTGGGAAGGGTGATGAAATCCCCACCCAATCTGGATTGGTTTCAAGCCCCTTAAGTCCGTATTAAAGAATGCAAAACAGTAACAAATCAACTGCAAACAATTTTTATTTTGCGGCGCAAAGAATCCTGCACAAGAACAGTTTATTGGAGGGGGAGAAGAATTTGCACAAAGAAGCCTGCAGAAAACACAATTTATTGGAGTTCAGAGGAGTGGAGAGAGGAGAGGGACTTACAGAGAGATTTTTACCGTAGACCGGATGCTTTTTTTTTTTGTCCGTCGCGGTGTAGCCGCGAAAATGTGGGTCTATCTTCCCACGTCTTTGGCACTGTACTTGAACTCCGTATTATCCGATGTCTTTAGCGCCGATCTTGAACTTCGTATTTTCCTGCGCACTTGCACAAAAACTAATCAAGAATAACAAGATGGTTTTTTACAAAGTATGTATTTTTTTTTTTCGTTTTTTTTTTTTTATACTTACAAATTAACCCGAAATTTCACAAAGAAACAAACTACCGTCTCCGCGGCAACGGCGCCATTTGATTGTTAGGATATGTGCGTGTCAAGTTTAGTTTTAAATACCGCAATCAAGACGGTTTCGCTTGTAGCTAGCCGGTTGAGTACGGGTCGTCCGCAGGGAGATGGGAGTGTTTTTCAAAGTGTTTTAACGAGTTAAGTCCGGTTGTTCAGATTTTGTTGTGGTTATCTAAGTGTTAAGTTGATATTTAAAGAGAGCTTGTTAGGGTTAGGATTAGGTTAGTTTGAGTTAGGAGTCTCCACATCTTTCGTTGCCCCACTTAATATCGGTGTTACGGTAATCGGCAACAACGGGGATTAGCACGACTAGGAAGGAACTTGCGAGTATAAGCTAGGCTTTCCAACGCATAGTCCTTCCTTTTGGTGCTTGTCCGTCCGTTCTTGGCTCTTATCCATAACCTCCGGTTAATTCAACCACAACCGGTCTCACTACGGAATCACCGCTATCATGTAGGATAGGGTGCCGTAAGGAGCGGATTGTGGTTCAATTAACGGGAGTTGATTTAAGTTGTTGGGCAAGGAAAGAGTGAGAGAGATTTCCTTCTCTCAAACTTCCCTTATCCTACCCTAACAAGTATAAAACTACTCACACTTCATGATAAGGAAAAACAAAACAAAACAAAGAGGAAGATAGAAAGAAGGAGATTAGAAGAATACGACTAACTATTTGCGACCTCACCTTGGCGAGGATCAAGCGTAAGTATCATTGTCATATGAAGGATAAAGGAAAAGAGAGAAGAAAGAAACAATCAAACAAATAACAACAACTACTTAACAAATAAAATTGCAACAATTACAACAAGTAAAGAAAGAGACAAGCATGATAATAAAAATGGTCTTCTTTATTCATCACTCTTCACTCAAAAGCTCACTTACAAGTTTAATGGAGAAGAGGTGAGAAGAGGAAGAAGAACATGTAAACTAAAACCTAGCAAAAGAGATACAAGAATTGGACCCTTTCCTTCACAAACTTCTGGGCTATTTATAGGCCATAAAATGAAACCCTAGGGCAACCACCAGAACACCTGTACAATGACAAAAATACCCCCCAAAACCCTGCGCATGCGGCGCCAGTATGGCCGCGGATCCGCGGCCTGGACCCCACTTTGGCCGCGGATCCGCGGCCGTTCTGTGGAATTGGGCCCCCCAATTTCTTGTGCTGGCCTGATCTGATATCTGCATTATTCTGGTACATATATTTTTTCAATTTGGCTCCCCGATTTTTCCAGAATTTCTGTTGAGGGAAAGGTGGACTTTTTGTCAAGATTTTGTCATGATTGCCTCGAGCTCCGCGTAGATCTCTTGGATTTTGTGCTACCATTGAGCCTTGTGCATGAAGGTGACATTGATTTGACCTTTTGTCTTCTTAAACTGGTATCTGGCAACATACGGATGAAGAGCGGAGACCGTGTTTTTATCTGTGGTTGGCAGGAACCGGATTTTGTCGTGTTTTCCATGAATTTCTCCGTTTGAGAACCGGGAACCTGTATCCTGCAATTGACTAGCAAACACGGCTCAAGAGTATCTACCGATATGCAATGTGATAAAAATTGGGCGGTATGAAAATGCAAAAATCTGATATGAACACTTACTACCTAAAGATTGTGCGTTCTTAAAGTACAGAAAGCATGGGTTTTTATTAAAGGAAAAAACCCTTGGCGTGGATTAAAAATCCAAAGAAAATTTCTACAAAAAGTTCCTCGGCCGTTCAAGATCCTTACCTGAAAAAGGATTCCTTTGTGTTGACGGAGTTAAACTCTGGATTTTGTTTTAATGAACAGAGAACTGAGCTCTGAGGAAGAGAATTAAATTCTCAAAGAAATTGAACAAGGAAGAAAATGGAGGAATGGAGGCGCTGTTGAAGAGACCTCTGCATTTATAGGACGTGATGGGAAACGGTTCATCTTCCCCGTTCCCTAGGCGAATCCAATGGCTATAAAGGTTACAGCGTTGCACTCACGTGCAAACACGTGAGAACAACGCTGTGGGAGCATTTGTTCCCTCATGGGAACTGAATAAAGCAGCAAGGAAATACCCAAAAAGAGCATCACTTGTCCACACGTGATCGGACATCACGTGGGGACTGTTCCCCTCCGAACGGCGGCCGACGTAGAGACATCTTGTCTGAGATTCGAGGCAGATGCTATTTGGTTTTATCCGTCTACCTCTCC
Organism: Agapanthus africanus; assembly: GCA_030015575.1. Taxonomy (NCBI): domain Eukaryota; kingdom Viridiplantae; phylum Streptophyta; class Magnoliopsida; order Asparagales; family Amaryllidaceae; genus Agapanthus; species Agapanthus africanus. Next base: position 353,791,458 of record JASDDO010000016.1, on the reverse strand, counting down.
GAAGATGCCAAGTTGATTTATGGCACCATGTATCGGAGGTTTAGACGGATGCGGCCGATGTAGCAGACTTCGTCAGATTCCCCCTCGCATGAGGGGTTTTTGATTGTGGGGACACTCTTTCCTGCAGGCGCAAGCCCCTGCAGTTAATTACTCTACCGCATCGTGGTAACAACTTTCTCCTTCTCCAGAATTTCACCTCGTGTCGTGGGTGTTTGTTTTGTTTGTGGTTGCCCGTGGATTGTATACGGAGACTAAGTTATGCCGTCGCCCGTAGGACGTGGATTAGTCCAAATCCGTATTTACTTAGATTTGGGTTTGGTGTTTTAGTTTAAGGATATGTTAGCCATATTGAGGCTAAGATCAACTTAAACGGGATCGTTTAGATCCAACAAAAGAGCGTTTGGGGCTCTATTATTCCAGTTTAGGGACGTAGTGGTCCATAGGTAGTTTAGGGACATTGCGGTCCATTGCCAGTTTAGGGACATGGTGGTCCATTTCCAGTTTAGGGACATAGGGGTCCATCGTTCCCGTTTTGGGGGCGGATGTTAGTTTAAGGACGCATTAGTCCATGGGTTTAAGGACCCCATAGTCCATATAGTTGTGTTTAAGGACGCATTAGTCCATTAGTTTAAGGACGCATAAGTCTATGGGTTTAAGGACCCCACAATCCGAGAGTTTAAGGACGCATTAGTCCAAGAGTTTAAGGACGCATTAGTCCATTTCAATGTGTGGTTGTCGGGACCCGTTACCTCTCTGACGTCGTTGAAGGATTACAACGATAGGTGTCAGAGGAGTTCGGAGATGTACCCTTGAACCGGATGTAAATTGATTTAAGAGAGCGGTCTTGCTCAGTCAATTTAATTTGAGGACTTATGGCCATGATTTGGCTAAGTCCAGTTGAGAATATTCAACATTTTCATTTATCTTTGGCCTATTAGGCCTGTACTAGGGCTTTGCCCCTGTTTAATAATGCACTGCATTTTCTTTTGGCCTGCTAAGCCTTTTGATTTGGGCTCTGTCCCATTTAAATGATGCACAGCATCTGTTTCTGTTTGGGCTCTGCCCTTTTTAAAAATAATGCATTGCATTTTATTAGGCCTGTTAGGCCTTTTTTTAATTGGGCTTGGCCCTTCTGTAAATAATGCAGTGCATTAATCAAACTGACAGTGGCCATGTGGCCTGTCAGGCGCTTTGCGCCAATTATTGAGCGCAAGCGCATGTGGAGGTGACACGTGTCACGCTCTGGTGAGCGCAAGCGCAGTACGCTGCGCTGTTGCGCTGCTGACACGTGGCGCGCTCTGGTGAGTTGCGCCAACTTCAGAGAGCAATGCTCTATCTTAAAAGCGCATAGCGCAAGTTATTCTGGTGCTGACACATAGCGCTCTCTGGTGGCTTGCGCCAACCCAGGAGCGCAATAGTGCAGATTTACAAGTGCAAGGCACCAATTTAATATCTTGATCCAATTTTGGATTCAAGAAAAGAATCTTTTAGATTCCAGAACCGATGGTTCATAAAAAAGGCAATGCCTTTGTTATTATTTATTTTTTTATTGAAGATCCTTGATCTTGTTCTTAGATCAATGATCTATTCAGAAGAAGTTCTTCTTTTTAAAAGGTTTTTACCTTCTTTTTTCTTTCTGAATTTCTTCTCAAAATTCTTTAGAGGAGTTCTCTCTCTGTTTCTGAGTTTCTGTCTCTCTATTCTCTGTGTTGTTCCTGTTTTGAAATTAGGGTCTAGGGGCCTTTATATAGTGCACATTAATTTGTTAAATTTGTTAAAGAGATCATTCTCTGAGTGATTTGGGGAATTTTCCCCACCGTTGGATCTTTGATCCAAGGGCTTCAGTTTTACAGAAGACAATCTTCTTGTTTTAACAAGAACAGAAAGATCTCACTGGAATTTTAATTCTGTTTGGCGCAAATGCATCTGCGCTTGACACGTGTCGCGCAGCGCAGAGCGCAGCGCAACTGCACTGACACGTGAGGCACAGCGCGAGGCGCAGCGCAACTGCGCTGACATGTGTCGCGCAGCGCAACTGCGCTAGCGCAACTGCGCTAGCGCAACTGCGCTGACACGTGTCGTGCAGCTCAGAGCGCAGCTCATCTGAAGCGTTGCTTCTTTTAATTTTGTTTTTAAATAGAGCCTTGCTCTGATTGGGCGCGCTGCCTTGGGCGCTGCGCTGACGTATCAGTTTTGACACGTGGCGCGTTGCGTGCAGCGCAAGGAATTTGAAGCGTTGCTTCAATTTTTGAATTTTAATTTTCACTTTAATTTTCAAAACAGAGCTTTGCTCTGATTGGGGGAAACAGAAGCGTTGCTTCTTTTCCCGCCTTGGAATTTGAATAGAGCTTTGCTTTGATTGGGGTAAACAAATGCCCCCCCCCCACCGTTGCGCTTACGTGGCCCTCCAAACGTGAGCGCAGCGGTGGCAGAATTCCAACCGCCGCGGCAACTCTTGGAAGTTGAAAGGGCATTTGATGCCTATAAATAGGACCTTTGGTCCTCCACAGATGATCATCATCTTTTAAGATTTTCACTTTCAAAGCTTCAGAGCCTTGCTCTTGCCTTCAAGAACTCCAAGAGTTAGAATTTCTTTAGAAAACACTTTTTAGGTAAAATTTTTAATTAAATTAAATCAATTTTCATTGACAGAGCCTTGCTCTCAATAGATCACTAATCTAAAGAAAACCCATTTAGGGTTTCACTTAGCAGAGCTTTGCTCTAAAAGGATCTAAAGAGAACTAAAGAGAACTAAAGAGAACCCTGTTAGGATTCCATCAATAGAATTCTGCTCTCTGAAAGATTTCATTTATAATTTCTTAATTCATTAATGGAGCTTTGCTCCTTTTAAATTATATAGCAGAATCCTTAAGAGTTGCTGATTTTTGTCGATCTTCTTTTATAGGAGTGATGGACGCCCACATGTACGACCTCGACGAGATTATCTCCTATGGGGACATCCGCCGACTCGGCCGTTCCCAAAATAGAGAATTTACTAATGCCGAGTGTGCCGAGATCATGAGTCGCTTCGACGCATACAACGGTCAATTTCTTCCCCGACGTTCCTCTCTCCTGAAGCTTATCGTTGGAGCCATCTGGGAAGTGCTTCCCTTATTCTGTTCCGGTGTGCCGCTTAGGGTGTTGGATGCCGCCGAGGATAAGGTGCACTCGGTGTACCTGATGAGCTTAATCTCGAAAAGACGGCGAGACAATCTTGTCGATCTCCTACACCAGGCCTTCCAACAGTCTGCCATACTCGCTGCTTATTGGAGGGAGGAGGACATCAGTGGGGACCCCGACGCTAGTGCTCGCGAAAGAAAGCACACCAGGATGGTTCGCCAGGCTTGGAAAGTTTTAGATAAGGTTACTTTCGAATTCCTCAACCCATGTCCTGGGTCCGAGGTTATACCGTTGTAAACATTTTAATAATGTTGTTGTTTATTTCTTTATTGATGTAAAAACTTTCCAAGTATGAATGACAACTTTTTTGCCTCCTTCCTTTTATTTTCTTCTTTGTTACTGGCACATTCTTTAAATAAGCATAGCCTGTAAGCGATATATAACATTCTGTCTTGAACATCTTGGGGAGTAGTGATGGCTTAGGAAGCAGGTTCAGGTCTGCTACCTAAGGCTTTTCAACTTCATGAGTCCTGAGGGTCTCATAAAGACTTTTCTCCCTACGAGTCGAGAGGATCTCGTAGGTGTATTTTCTCCTTAGGAATCGTGAGGATTCCTAAGTGCGTTTCCTCTTATAAGTCGTAAGGATCTTATAAGAGAATTTTCCCTCTTATGAGTCGAGAGGACCCGTAAGCGGTTGTTTCCCTCCTTGTCGAGATTCGACTTCGGAAAGTGAGACCCGTGGATAGTATGCAAGAGACCGTTTTAGACCGACTTGCAGGGTCCCAGTGCTTAGGAAACAAGTTTTTAAATCCCTGCTGCCTAAGGCTTTATCTTCCAAGTCGAAACGAATCGGGGAGTCCTCGCGAAGACACTAATTTCCTCACGGGTCGAGACGAATCGAGCAGTTCTCGTCAAGGACACTAATTTCCCTGAGTTGAAGTATTTTGCTGAGTACGCTGGTTTCCTCGAGGTTGAAACGAATCGGAGTATTCCTGCGGAGATACTGGTTTCTCTGAGGGCCGACGCGAATCAGGAGGCTCTCATCAAGGACGCTAGTTTCCCTGAATTGAGGTATTTGCCAGGGACACTGGTTTCCCTGGGGTTGAAATGAATCGATGTATTCCTGCAAAGACGCTAGTTTATCTGCGGGTCGATGCGAATCAGGATGTTCTCGTCAAGGACACCGGTTTCCCTGAGTCAAAGGATTTTGCCGAAGACACTGGTTTCCCTGAGTCGAAGGATTTTGCCGAAGACACTGGTTTCTTCGGGGTTGAAACGAATCGGAGTATTCCTGCGGAGACACTGGTTTCTCTGCGGGCCGACGCAAATCAAGAGGCTCTCATCAAGGACGCTAGTTTCCCTGAATTGAGGTATTTCCAGGGACACTGGTTTCCCTGGGGTTGAAACGAATCGATGTATTCCTGCAAAGATGCTAGTTTACCTGCAGGTCGACGCGAATCAGGATGTTCTCATCAAGGACGCTGGTTTCCCTGAGTCGAAGGATTTTGCCGAGGACACTGGTTTCCTCGAAGTTGAAATGAATCAGAGTATTCCTGAGGAGACACTGGTTTCTCTGCGGGCCGACGCGAATCAGGAGGCTATCATCAAGGACGCTAGTTTCCCTGAATTGAGGTATTTTCGTGGGACACTGGTTTCCCTGGGGTTGAAAAAAATCGATGTATTCCTACAAAGACGCTAGTTTCTCTGCGGGTCGACGCGAATCAAGATGTTCTCGTCAAGGACACTGATTTCCCTGAGTCGAAGGATTTTGCCGAAGACACTGGTTTCTTCGGGGTTGAAACGAATCGGAGTATTCCTGCGGAGACACTGGTTTCTCTGCGGGCCGACGCGAATCAGGAGGCTCTCATCAAGGACGCTAGTTTTCCTGAATTGAGGTATTTGCCAGGGACACTGGTTTCCCTGGGGTTGAAATGAATCGGAGTATTCATGCGGAGACACTGGTTTCTCTGCGGGCCGACGCGAATCAGGAGGCTCTCATCAAGGACGCTGGTTTCCCAGAGTCGAAGGATTTTGCCGAAGACACTAGTTTCTTCGGGGTTGAAACGAATCGGAGTATTCCTACGGAGACACTGGTTTCTCTGCGGGCCGACGCGAATCAGGAGGCTCTCATCAAGGACGCTAGTTTTCCTGAATTGAGGTATTTGCCAGGGACACTGGTTTCCCTGGGGTTGAAACGAATCGATGTATTCCTGCAAAGACGCTAGTTTCTCTGCTGGTCGACGCGAATCAGGATGTTCTCGTCAAGGACACTGGTTTCCCTGAGTCGAAGAATTTTGCCGAAGACACTGGTTTCTTCGGGGTTGAAACGAATCGGAGTATTCCTACGGAGACACTGGTTTCTCTGCGGGCCGACGCGAATCAGGAGGTTCTCATCAAGGACGCTAGTTTCCCTGAATTGAGGTATTTGCCAGGGACAATGGTTTCCCTGGGGTTGAAATGAATCGATGTATTCCTGCAAAGACGCTAGTTTCTCTGCGGGTCGACGCGAATCAAGATGTTCTCGTCAAGGACACTAATTTCCCTGTGTCGAAGGATTTTGCCGAAGACACTGGTTTCTTCGGGGTTGAAACGAATCGGAGTATTCCTGCGGAGACACTGGTTTCTCTACGGGCCGACGCGAATCAGGAGGCTCTCATCAAGGACGCTAGTTTCCCTGAATTGAGGTATTTGCCAGGGACACTGGTTTCCCTGGGGTTGAAACGAATCGATGTATTCCTGCAAAGACGCTAGTTTCTCTGCGGGTCGACGCGAATCAGGATTTTCTCGTCAAGGACACTGGTTTCCTTGAGTCGAAGGAATTGCCAGGGACACTGGTTTCCCTGGGGATTGAACTGATCTGGGGCGGTCTTTCAGGTTTTATATAAGTTATCGTCAAGACCGTGAAGCTGGGAATTTGATCTTCGCTTCGTTTGCTGGCACTGCGCCTACTGTATCGAGATGAATGTCATGGTTGTCTTTATGTTGTTGGTGAACCGTCGAGATTTGGCTTTGCTTTCTGACAGAGCCTGTTGGGAAGGTATGGTTCCCTCTTTGTTTGTGCCCTTGGATTGTATACAGGGATCGATGTGATCTCACCTGTAGGGCAAAAGATTCATCATCATTTTTTTTATATTATTGCTTTATTTCCGCGATGCTCTATCATTTCAGCTTTTATATCGCGAAGGTCGCGATTGCCCAATCATTTCGGCTGTTTATTTTATTTTTACTCGCTGCTTTTTATTGCGAGTTTCCCAATCATGTCGGCTATTTATTTTATTTTTACTCGCTGCTTTTTATTGCGAGTTGCCCCATCATTTCGGCTATTTCGTATGCATGTGCGGCCTACTGGCTTTTCGCCGTAAAACTTGAAATTAGACACCGATTTTGGCATCAGCACCGCTATAACTGGGATGTTTCCAGGAGCGAATCATCATTTGCCTCTGTCAATGTCGAACAAGGGTGGCTTAGCGAACAGGGTTAAGGTCCTGTTGACTAAGGCTTCTGACTTCATGAGCCGTAAAGGTCTCACAAAGGTATTTCTCCCTACAAGTCGTGAGGATCTTGTAGGTGTATTTTCTCCTTAGGAATCGTGAGGATTCCTAAGTGTATGGTCCTCTGTAAGTCGTAAGGATCCTACAAGAGGGTTTTCTCCTTGTAAATCGAGAGGACCTACAAGGGTTGTTCATCATGCGTACATATCCCTAGTCACGGATGGGACTTGGTTAGGGAAATGTTTATTCGCGCCCGTGAATTGTATACAAGGATCAGTATTGAACCACTTGTAGGGCAATATCGAAGGTTGTGGAGGTTGCTTAAGCACAGGTTTAGGTCTCTGTAACTTAAGACTTTCAAATCTTATGAGCCGTGAAGGTCCCATAAGAGAGTTCTCCTTACGAGTCGTGAGGATCTCGTAAGTGTATTTTCTTCTTAGGAATCGTGGGGGTCCCTAAGTGTGTTGCTCCCTTGTGAGTCATAAGGATCCCACGCGGGTGGTTTCTCCTTACAAGGTCGAGAGGACCCTGTAAGTGTCTTTTAACGAGGTTGCGCCCTTTCGGGTTTTCACAAACACTCGCCGGTAGTCCTGCTGTTTTTACTCACGGAGCCCTTTCGGGTTTTCATCCATGCCCTTTTTGCTTATGGACATACCATTTTTTCATACCTTTTTTTTTATTCTTTTTATTCTTTTTTTTTCTCTAACGAGGTTGCGCCTTTTCGGGTTTTCACAAGACTCGCCGGTAGCCCTGCTGTTTTTACTCACGGAGCCCTTTCGGGTTTTCATCCGTGCCCATTTTGCTTATGGACATACCGTTTATTATATTTTTTATATATATATTTTTTTTTTATTCATCTCGTCAGCCTAAGGATGCTGCGGTAGTAGTTTAAGGACGTTTCGGTCCGTCGTTAGTTTAAAGACGTTTCGGTCCATTGCTGAAGAAGGCCGATTACTACTTATAGAGTTTGGGCTTAGGAAGATAGCGAGTGGACATAGTCGTCGTCATCTATCATTGACCTAGGCTGTGACTCATTAAGCGTAGTATTTCTTTAGGAAGCGACCGTTTATTGGCCTGAAAGGCCTTTCACCGTGCATATCCATGAGTAGATAAGCTCCACCTTGGTAGGCCTTGTCTATGATGTACGGGCCTTCATAGTTCGGCTCGAATTTTCCCCGCTTGGCGCGATTGGGGATCATAGGCCTTTTGACCACTAGCACGAGTTCGCCTTGGCAGAAAGTTCTCGGCCGGGTCAATCTTTCATATGAGCGCGTCATCTTTGCTTTATAAGCTTCTAGATTCTGTTGCGCTATGAGCCGTGTTTCATCAAGAGCATCAAGCTCCTCAAGCCGAAGGTGAGCATTTTCTTCATCCGTCAGCTCGTAGTGGACTGCCACCCGTAGAGAAGGTAGCTCTATTTTCGAGGGGGAGTACTGCTTCCGTACCGAATACCAACGCGTATGGAGTTGTGTTCGTGGCCGTCTTGAACGTAGTTCGATACGCCCAGAGAGCTTCTTACAGTCTCTCGTGCCAGTCCTTCTTATTTCGGGACACCGTCTTCTTCATGATCTTCGTCAAGGTCTTGTTGAAAGCCTCAGCTAGACCGTTAGCTCGCGGGTTATAAACTGAGGAATATCTCCAGTCTATGTTATGCTGTTGCGTAAAGCGACTGATCTTATGGCTTCTGTAGGCTGGCCCGTTATCGGAGATGATCCGTCGCGGATTTCCAAACCGGTAAATGGCGTGCGTCTTGAAGAAATGGAGGATATTCTCCGTCTTCACTTCCCTCAGCGGTACCGCTTCTGCCCATTTGGAGAAGTAGTCAGTCGTCGCCAGGATGAAACGATGTCCTCTAGACGATGCTGGTTCGATGGGGCCAACTATGTCAGTTCCCCACATTTCGAACGGCCAGCTAGCCACTGTTGGGTGTAGAGGATTTGGGTGCTGATGGATGAAGTCCCCATGAATTTAGCATGAGTGGCATTGCTTCGCATATTCGAGGCAGTCCTGAATCATCGTGGGCCAGTAGTAACCCATTCGTTTAATCTTCAACTTCATCTTTGGGCCTGCTTGGTGAGAACCACAGAGTCCGTCATGAATTTCCTGAACGACTCTTTTCGCCTCCTCAGGTCCCAGACATCTCGACCACAGAGAATCAAATGACCTCTTGTACAGAGTATCATTGACGAAGGCGAAAGACAGAGCTCATTTCATAAGCTGATGTCTTGAGGACGCATCTTCGGGCGTTCGACGGTATTTGAAGTAGTCTATAAAGACTTCTCTCCAATCCTCAGCCTTTTCCCGGTCATTTATTTGCAGGGTCGTCTGCTCAATCGCTCCTTTTTCTTCGGATGATTCCGGAGATATTTCTGCTGGGGCAAGTACCCGACGGCTTTGTACCACGATTCTTACGTCATCGAGGTTCTCATCAGCCAGTTCCTTAGCGAGCTTGGCCAACGCGTCCGCTTTGCTGTTTTCCGCGCGCGGTATGTTTTCCAAAGTGTAGGAAGGGATTTGGGTCAACAGTTGCTGCACCTTTTCACCGTACTTCACCAACTCTGGTTTGCACGTTTGGTAGTCACCGTTTACTTGACTAACGACCAGTTGAGAATCTCCGTATATGAGGAGGTTTTCAATTCCTATATGAATGGCGATCTCGAGGCCTGCTATCAAAGCTTCATATTCGGCTTCATTGTTCGTCCTCGGCTCTGTTAAGGAGAAAGCAAAGCGCATTATCCCTCCTTGTGGAGTTACGAAGATGAGTCCTACCCCCGATTTGATTATGGGCGTACTTTGTTTGCGCTTCTTCATGGAGGATGCTCCATCGAAATAAAGCTCCCATCGGGTATCACCACCGTCGATCGCGTCAAACGCATGTTTGTCTGGCAGATCGCAATTCAGAAGAGAATCGGCAGGTATCGGATGTTCAGCGAGGAAGTCGGCGATGGCCTGGCCTTTCACTGCCTTGAGAGGTTGATATGTTATCGAGAACTCCATCAAGAGCAGGGCCCATTTAGAGAGTCGACTAGTCAGTATGGCCTTCGACATTAAATACTTAAGGGGGTCCACCTTCGAAATGAGACGGACTTCATGCACCAACGCGTGGTGCCTGAGCTTTGTTATCGCGAAGATCAATGCCAGGCAGTGTTTTTCGATGGGGGAGTAGTTGCTTTCTACCCCCAGGAGAACTCGACTTAAGTAATAAAGAGCTCTTTCTTTCCCTTGGTCGTTTTCTTGTGCCCATAATGCGCCTAAAGAACCTTTAAGGGCGGTTGTATACAGAATGAGGGGCTTTCCCTTGACCGGAGCAGCCAACACTGGCGGGTTCTGCAGGTATTGCTTGATCTCGTCTAGCGCGCTTTGGCATTTTTGGTCCCATACGAACGGGGTTCCCTTCTTCATCAGGTGGCTGTAAGGACGGCACTTGCCTGAAAGGTTGGCTATAAATCGTCGTATATACGCGAGCTTCCCTTGGAGAGACCGCAGCTGTTTAAGAGTTCTTGGCAGGGGCATTTCTATGATCGCCTTAATCTTTGACGGATCTATCTCAATACCTCGGTGTCGGACGATGAATCCAAGGAATTTGCCCGAGGAAACTCCGAATGCACACTTGAGAGGGTTCATCTTTAAGTTGTATTGTCGAAGGCGTTGAAATATGGTCTTCAGATGCTCGAGATGTTCTTCGTATGATCTGCTTTTCACCACGAGGTCGTCGATATAGCACTCGACGATTTCATGTATGAGGTCATCGAAGATCCTCGTCATGACCCTCTGATAGGTGGCACCGGCATTCTTTAAACCGAAGGGCATCACCTTGTAGCAGAATATACCCAAAGGGGTCCTGAAGGCGGTGTGCTTCTGGTCTTCGGGATGCATCTTTATCTGATTATACCCTAATGAGCCGTCCATGAAGGAGAAAACCTCGTGAGTGGACTTATTATCTATCATCAGCTCGGTGACTGGCACTGGGAACTCGTCCTTCGGGCAGGCTTTATTGAGATCCCGAAAGTCCACGCATATGCGCACTGTCCCATTTTTCTTCATCACCGGGACGATGTTGGCGATCCATTCAGGATATTGAACCTCCTGGATAAAGCCAGAGTCGATTAACTTCTTGACCTCGGCATTGATACTCATCTCAAGCTCGAGCAGCATTCTTCTCGGTGCCTATTTGACTGGCTTGACGTCTGGGGATATCGCCAATTTGTGCACAACAATTTCTGGATCTAGTCCCGGCATTTCGGAATAGTTCCATGCGAAGCAATCTCTATGTTGTACAAGCACGTCTTTTAATGCAGCCACCCTTTCTTCAGATAGCAGCTCGCTGGCGAATGTCGGTCGCGGGTCATTCTCCGTCCCCAACACAATTTTCTTGAGGTTATCTACAGTAGTATGTATTCCATCCTCCAGCTCTTTCGGCGCTGGTGGAAATTCTGAGATCACCTCGTCGCTGCTGTTTTCGAAGCACCAGGGAAGGTCATTCATGTTCTCGGGCTCTTCTTTTGATATCGTTATCATGTGACAAGTACGAATTCGCTTCCAAGACCAATATGGAGCTGGTTCTGCTCTCATGGCTTTGGGCTCATGCTTCTGTGGCGGCGTTACCCTCCAGTTGTCAGACAGAGCGAACTTGCCAAGCTGATACTGATCTTCGACCTAATTCTTGAAGGTGAAGCGGTCTTCGAGAGGATGCCCTATTACTCGGTGATAAGAGCAATAGTTTGGGTGAGAAACTTCGCCTTCTTGTTCGGGGTGCTTGGACTCCGGTAGTGTGAGCATCAGATGTTTTAGAGCGAGGTCAAGTATTCTCTTCGTTTATCCCGAGAAAAAGAGTATGCTCGACTCATCTTCTTTACAAGGGACAAATCTGGACCGCTCGATTCCCGCTTGCGTGGCTTATTAGTCCTACTTTGTTGCTGTCGAGCGCCTTTTTCGCGTTTCGACTTGTTTCCGCCTCTGCGTCGAGCCTTTTTTATAATAGTTTGACAGGGAGTGGCATTTTCATCTTTCACGGCCTGTTGGAGGAGGCGTTGCGTTTTGGCTTTCTCGTAGATGGCCATCTCACGATTGTGGTCGTCTCTGACTTTTTGGCCAGCTTCCCTTATAAGCTTGTCCATTTGTTCTTCGAACGACGGACTGGGCACTTTTGCATCAGGAACTTTTACTGGTTCAGGATTAGCGTACTCCCATTAAGCCTCCGCTTCTTCATTGAAGTCATGCACGACGTAACATTCATGGAGTAGCTCTCGTTTCTTGGACCGAATGTAACCAAGCCCGATTGTTTCCATTCTCCCATTAGGAAACTTGTGTTGAGTCCCGGGAACGTTCCAGACCCTGTCATAGAATTTGGCTTTTCGAGCGGTCTGTTTGAAGGATATCCCCTGGCGCTTTAGCAACCTCTTCAAGCCTTCTGTATAATATCTGGGCAGACGGATGGGTTGAAGCCTGTCAAGCGTAGGATCCATACCGTGCCAGATTTCATTCTCCACTTTAGTTTCTTCAGAGCGGTAGAATAGAATTGCCTTTTCGCCTTCTCGTCTGGGAGGGACATAGAACGTTCGCAGCTCTTCTATACTGTAGGTATCGAGCGCATCCAGTTCTTTTTGGTGTTTAAGTGGAACCATGGCGACTTGTAGACTTTGCTCTTCGTCAGCGAACGTTTGTATTGAAGGCCGAGCAGAGAATACAGCATGGACCTCATCTTCTGAGTCACTACCAAAGATCAACGTAGGAGCGGATCATCCCGGTTTGTTGTATTGGGGCGGACCCGCATAAACCATCTCCTCTTCCTCCTCGGTGTCACTCCCGAAGACAGGGATGGTGGTGTTAGCCTTGTTCTCCGGCTTGTGACACCTCTCCGTGTTTTCGAAATCCGGTAAGAAGTATTTGGCATCTTCATATTTGCGGACCTCGTTCATGGAGAACGGGTTCAGTTCTCTCGTCACGGTATACTCTAGACCATCCTTAAAATATTTCATACACTGATGCTGTGTAGAAGGGATGATGTTATACTCGTGTAACCATGGTCGGCCGAGCAAAGCATTGTAGCATGTCTTGGCGTCTATGACGTGAAATTTAATATCTGTGACGAGCAGCCCAAAGCGCAGCGTCAGTAACACAGATCCAAGAGTTCGTGATGATTGAGAATCGAACCCGGAGATGGTGATCTTATCCCGAGCAAGGTGTTGGATGCTCATGCAGATTTCTTTTAACACCCGCACGTTGAGGAGATTAACGGAGGATCCATTGTCGACCAGGATTTTTCCTATCTTTATATCATGGCAGTATCCTGAGATATAGAGGGGGCGATTGTGTTCGCACGTCCCTAGGAGAAGGTCTTCATCACCGAAAGTGACATCGGCCGTGTGCACTTCTTCCAATTCATCCTTCATCTTTTCTTCGGCGAGAAAAGCTTGGAATTGCTCCGGCTCCTGTAGCGCTTTGATCAACGAATCTCTGGCTTTTTTCGATAGTAGAAGGGCGTCAAGAATGCTGAGCTGCGAGGGTAGCTTTCTCAGATGCGCCAAGACGTTGTAATCCACCTTATTTTTCTGTGGCGGGTCCTTGGCAGTTAGCTCTTCCATGACTTTGTCATCTAAGACGATATCTTCAGAGACCTTTTCTTTCCCTTTATCTTTTTTATTTGAGGGTCCGAGATTCTTTTCAGGTAGCGTACGATTACGCAGCCGGATATTTTCGCAGACTTTCGGCTCTTCTTCTTTTCCCGAGATGGACTCTTTAAAGAGGGGGCTAAGAGCCATTTCCTCGTCAGAGTCGCTCCCGAACGTGAGAACTTGCGATCCCCCGGCATTAACCATGCGACAATCACCGGTAGTTCTGTTAAGCCCCTCGGTCATACATTTCCGCTCCCAACGAGTTTTACGCTTTTCCCGCTTAAAATGTTGCCAGTGAGCGACATATCCCTACCACCATTTATTGAAAGCTTTGCACTCTTCGGTGAGGTGCGAAATCTTCCGATGATACAAGCAGTAGGAGGGGTGCATTTCCGCTTCACCGGTAATGTTTCCTTCAGAGGATGGTAGCTTCATACCCATTGATATGGCTTTAGCAAACCTTTTCCTCATCTTGAATTTGATTTTGTCCGCAATGGATGTACTTTGATTTGACGGGAGTGTCTCGACCTTTTCGTCTAATCGTCGGCGCTTGGCCTTTTCAAATAGGAGCGTCTCGCATTCCCGATCAGTCTTACTTTTCAACAGAGCTTCATTGAGGAATGCATCAATGGTTTCATCCGATGGCCCCAGAATTTCCGGTTTAGGATCTGCCCCCATCTTTTCAGTGCAAGGAGTTTCCTCATCGTCTGTAAACGAATGGGAAATCATATGACAGCTCGCCACGTATTCCTCAGATTCATCCGACGAACTCTCCTCCTCATCTTCCTCTTGAAAGACGTGTTTGAGGAACTCTTAGAGTGTGATGGGAGTCCGTGCTTTCTGGTTATATTCCTCCAGCGCGTCGATCTATCTTTGTAAGTCCGTGCGCTTGTCGCCAGGCTTCACAGGCTTCTTGGATTTCTTCTTCTTCTTCTTCGAAGATTTTGACGGATGGTTGTGAGTACTTGGGCCACCACCATCGGTCTTTGGAGTTGGACGCGGCTTCAACATCCCTTCAATGATCTGAGGTTCCAACGGGTTTTTCCACCTAATCGCTGGGCATGTTTGAAGATCGTTCAGCATCCTCTTTGTTTTGGCTGATAGCACAACCTCCCATGGAGCTTCTTCAACGAGAGAGCACGTTGCCCCCGGCGTATTCATCCTTCTAGAGGTGTGAGGTTGCGGCGGATTCACCTTCCATCTGTCGGACAACGCGAACTTTCCCTGTTGGTACTGGTCTTCAATCCAATTTTTGAAGACGTAGCAATCTTCGATCGAATGACCCAGTACTCAGTGATAGGGACAGTAATTGGGATCATGGACGTCGTTTGGCTGCGACGGACGTCTTGGATCTGGCAGATTAATGAGTCGGTTGCGTAATGCCAGCTCGAATAATCTTCTCGTTTTATCTCGGGGAAATGAGTAAGGACGTCCTAGCCTCTCCTCAAGGGGTACGTGCAGACGCATATTATTTTGACGGACAGCCGGTTTCGAGTTGCTCGGCTGTTGTTAAGCATTAGCGACAACAATTGCTTTTCCCTTCCCCTTCTCATTTCGAGAGTCCGGCTTTGGAGGGGGCGGTCTATGGCCCATCTGATCCATTTGAGCTGGCTTGTCGATCAGGGCCTGGAAGGTAGTCGGCTTGAAGAACATCATGAATTGTGAGATGGTCGCTTGCGGATCGAGGGTTCCCACAAACATGCCTACCGCAGGAGCCTCTTCGATGCGTTGTTCGCATTTTGACTATAAGTTCCGCCACCGTATCGCGTACTGAACCCATGTTTCTCCTGGCTTCACTCTAGCATTAATCAATGCCGTGATCGGGGTGCGTGCGCTGGCGCTTGCGAAACGCTGGGTAAACAGCAGTTCCATCTCCGCGAATGTCTTGATAGAGTCATTTGGGAGCTCGGAGTACCACTCGAATGCTGTATCCGATAAGCTACCGACAAACTGGCGAAGCAACAATTTATCATCACCGCCGGTGTTGCCACAAAGCGCCCTGAACTGGGCAACATGCTGGTGGGGATTGCCCGTTCCCTTATAGACATGAAATTTCGGTATTGTATAGCCCGGCGGGTACTTGATCTAATCGTACCAGCTCGGATATGGTCGTCCCGTTTTTACGACCTGACCGGCTGCCTCAGTCGCATGATGAACCCGTATCTGCTGAGCTATATATTCGTCCAAGTCAGCTTTGGAGATTGTCTCCTCCTTGGCTGTTGACAGAGCCGGTGGAGGATTTGACGTTTCTCCCCTGTCGTCTTCAAGGACGATCGGAGGATCTTCAGCGGGAGGATCTTGTTGGATCATCATACCCACCATGTCCTGGAACAAAAGGGCCATTCGTTTTATATTGGCTGCTTGTTCTGCATCCTCATTGTCCTTCTTTTCCAGTACCCTACGAAGGAATTCAGCGTCAGTTTCTTGCTCCTGGCGTTGATCCGAGGACGCTTCAGGGCTTTCTTTTGGCCTAGTGAGTGCGGCCATCGCATTCATCATTTCCTAGAGCTTCTGCTGTTGCTCCTGGGCTTTGGTCACTGACCGTGTAAGAGGTCTATGACCTGTAGATGCACGGCTGTCCTCTTTACCAGACGCCATGTAGACGGTATGGACTACAATGCCCCCGGACTTAGGGCGTTTGGGCTCGCCGCCTTTGGCATTTGCCGCAGGCGTAGGGACCTTCTCCGGCCTTCTTCTCTTGTGGGCCGTTGAAGTTGAAGGGGCTGTTGTAGTGGGCACCCTGGCGGTTGTCGTCCTTTGCTGTTTGTCAGGACGGTTCTTTTCTTCCTGCACTTTCACCCTTTTCTGCCGGCGAGAGTGACCTTGGTCGATTACGGAATCTTGAACCCTCCGCCAGACCTTGTAAATTTTGGAGGACAGCCGTTGAGGGGGCTGCTCCAGCTTAGTTTCTGTAACTCTCTCCGCAGGTGGAGGAGATCTTTTTAGTGTAGCAGTCGGAGAGTTCTTGCGTACCCTCCTTAGCGGTTCAAAGCTGTTCCCAGTTGGAACAGCAGCATTAACTTCCACCATTGGAGCAGGTGGAGTTAGCCCTGAGGGGGAGTTTCCCCCGGCCTTCCTTACTCAGCGCCAGTGGCGACGTCGAGCGTGACGAGCCGTTGGGACTAGCTCAGCGATAGAGACAGCTTCTTCTTTCCCCCTGTCCGAATGAGGTGCTGCTGGTGTCAGCCTCTTAAAGACTGATGTTGTCCTTTGAGTGGCGACGTTCAATCTGTCAAAGACAGACCCTCGAGTAGGAGCAGGAGCCGAAATAGTCAGCCTCGAAAAGACCGACTCTTTAACAGGAGAAGCCGCCTTGACGACTTCAGGAACAGAGGTGGCTATCTTCCTCGGGACGGCCACTTCAGGGTTCGTGGCCTTCCTGGCGGGCCCATCAGGGTTCTGGTTCAGCCTGGTAAAGACAGAGGCTGCCGGTTTGATATGGGACGACCGGTTGAAAGGGGTCGTTGTAGCAGTAAGCCGATCGAAAACCGACTTCTTGTTCGCTTCTGGTGCGGGCACTGGCATGGTAAAGCTTGCAGGTGGGAGCATGGTCCCGAAAAACAGACCGGTGGTGGCCTGGGTCACCTGGCCCACCGGCATGGCAAGGATGGAGGCCGCTTGAGGCCCGTAGGCTACACCTCCAGGTGAGGCGGAGCGTTGGTTGCACTGGCACTTTGAGCAGCTCGAGCAGTTGGAGGCCATTGATGCTTGATTTCTGCGCCAGGCAAAAGACCAAATCTTAGTAACTTGAAATCCAAAGGCAACCATTAACAAACCGCGATTCGTTCGCGAAGGCGACACACGAAGTGTGGAGTGGAAAGAGGAAAAGGTCCCACCGGGCGTGCCAGAATCTGTTCCCCTCCGAACGGCGGCCGACGTAGAGACGTCTTGCCTGAGATTCGGGGCAGATGCTATTTGGTTTTATCCGTCTACCTCTCCGAAGATGCCAAGTTGATTTATGGCACCGTGTATCGGAGGTTTAGACGGATGCGGCCGATGTAGCAGACTTCGTCAGATTCCCCCTCGCATGAGGGGTTTTTGATTGTGGGGACGCTCTTCCCTGCAGGTGCAAGCCCCTGCAGTTAATTACGCTACCGCATCGCGGTAACAACTTTCTCCTTCTCCAGAATTTCACTTCGTGTCGTGGGTGTTTGTTTTGTTTGTGGTTGCCCGTGGATTGTATACGGAGACTAAGTTATGCCGTCGCCCGTAGGACGTGGATTAGTCCAAATCCGTATTTACTTAGATTTGGGTTTGGTGTTTTAGTTTAAGGATACGTTAGCCATATTGAGGCTAAGATCAACTTAAACGGGATCATTTAGATCCAACAAAAGTGCGTTTGGGGGCTCTATTGTTTCAGTTTAGGAACATAGTGGTCCATAGGTAGTTTAGGGACATTGCGGTCCATTGCTAGTTTAGGGACATGGTGGTCCATTTCCAGTTTAGGGACATAGGGGTCCATCGTTCCCGTTTTGGGGGAGGATGTTAGTTTAAGGACGCATTAGTCCATGGGTTTAAGGACCCCATAGTCCATATAGATGTGTTTAAGGACGCATTAGTCCATTAGTTTAAGGACGCATAAGTCCATGGGTTTAAGGACCCCACAGTCCGTGAGTTTAAGGACGCATTAGTCCGAGAGTTTAAGGACGCATTAGTCCAAGAGTTTAAGGACGCATTAGTCCATGTTAATGTGTGGTTGTCGGGACCCGTCACCTCTCTGACGTCGTTGAAGGATTACAACGATAGGTGTCAGAGGAGTTCGGAGATGTACCCTTGAACCGGATGTAAATTGATTTAAGAGAGCAGTCTTGCTCAGTCAATTTAATTTGAGGACTTACGGCCATGATTTGGCTAAGTCCAGTTGAGAATATTCAACGTTTTCATTTATCTTTGGCCTATTAGGCCTGTACTAGGGCTTTGCCCCTGTTTAATAATGCACTGCATTTTCTTTTGGCCTGCTAAGCCTTTTGATTTGGGCTCTGTCCCTTTTAAATGATGCACAGCATCTGTTTCTGTTTGGGCTCTGCCCTTTTTAAAAATAATGCATTGCATTTTATTTTTAATTGGGCTTGGAACTTCTGTAAATAATGCAGTGCATTAATCAAACTGATAGTGGCCATGTGGCCTGTCAGGCGCTTTGCGCCAATTATTGAGCGCAAGCGCATGTGGAGGTGACATGTGTCACGCTCTGGTGAGAGCAAGCGCAGTGCGCTGCGCTGGTGCGCTGCTGACACGTGGCGCGCTCTGGTGAGTTGCGCCAACTTCAGAGAGCAATGCTCTATCTTAAAAGCGCATAGCGCAAGTTATTCTGGTGCTGACACTGTTTACCCCAATCAGAGCAAAGCTCTGTTCAAATTCCAAGGCGGGAGATGAAGCAACGCTTCATCTTCCCCCAATCAGAGCAAATCTTTGCTTTGAAAATTTAAACTTTAATAAATGAAGCAACACTTCAGATTCTTTGCGCTGCGCGCAACGCGCCACGTGTCAAAAGCTGATACGGCAGCGCAGCGCCCAAGGCAGTGCGCCCAATCAGAGCAAAGCACTATTTTAAGTAAAATTAAAGGAAGCAATGCTTCGGTTGCGCTGCGCTGTGCGCTGTGTGCTGCGCGATACGTGTCAGCGCAGATGCGCTAGCGCGGTTGCGCTGCGCTGTGCGCTGCGCGACACGTGTCAGCGCAAATGCGCTAGCACCGTTGCGCTGCGCTGTGCGCTGCACGACACGTGTCACGCGCTGGGGCATCTGCGCCAAACAGAATTAAAATTCTAAAGAAATCTTTTCTGTTCTTGTTAAAACAAGAAGATTTTCTTCTGTAAAACAGAAGCCCTTGGATCAAAGATCCAACGGTGGGGAAAATTCCCCAAATCACTCAGAGAAAGATCTCTTTAACAAATTTAACTAATTTCTGGGCACTATAAAAAGGACCCTAGACCTCAATTCAAAAGGAAGAACATTTTTGTGAAAAATTAAACAGAGAAGACTCTGAAGAATTGGAGAGAAATCCTCAAGAACAAAGAAAAAGGTAAAAACCTTTCGAAAAAGAGAAAATTCTCTTATGAACAGATCATTGATCTGAGAACAAGATCTAGGATCTCTAATGAAAAGAAAAGAAAAAATAAATAATAAACAGTGCCTTGCACTTCTTTTTATGAACCATTGGTTCTGAATCTAAAAGATTCTCAAGATAACAGTGCCTTGCACCTTATATGAACCACTGGTTCATTAGGAAACAAGAAAAAACTTGTTTTCTCTGATCTGAAATTGATCCAAAAGAATAAGAACAGTGCCCAGCAATTACCAAAACTGCGCTATTGCGCAAGCCGCCAGGAAGCGCCACGTGTCAGCAGTACAGCAGCGCAGCGCACTAACGCAGCGCACTGCACTGTTGCGCTTGCGCTCACCAGAACGTGACACGTGTCACCTTCACGAGCACTTGCGCTCATTAATTGCGCAAAGTACCTGACAAGCCATGTAGGACACTGTCAGGGTATCTAATGCAATGCATTATTAAAGGACAGAGCCCAATCGAAGGTCCAAGGGACCAAATAAAAGTGCTGCACATTATTTCAAAATGGCAGAGCCCAATTAAAAAGTCTAAACAGACCAAAAATAATGCTATGCATTATTTAAAGGGGCAGAGCCCAATTGAGAGGTCCAATGGACCAAAACAAATGCTCTGCATTATAATAAAAAGGGCAGAGCCCAGTCAAAATAGGCATGAATAGCCCGAAGTAATGCTATGCATCATTCTAAAAAGGGAAAGCCCAAACAGTGGCCTAACTGGCCAAATGCAAACAAAATGTGAACATTTTCAACTGGACTTAGCCCAATTTTGGCCGTAAGTCCTTAAATAAAATTGACTGAGCACAACTCTCTCTTAAATCAATTTATATCCGGTTCGAGGGTACATCTCTGAGCTCCTCTGACACTTATCGTTGTAATCCTTCAACGACGTCAGAGAGGTGACGGGTCCCGACGACCACATACGTCAATATTGACCGAGACGTCCTTAAACTAGTGCTGGACCGAGACGTCCTTAAACTAGTGCTGGACCGAGACGTCCTTAAACTAGTGCTGGACCGAGACGTCCTTAAACTAATGTTGGACCGAGACGTCCTTAAACTAATATTGGACCGAGACGTCCCTAAACTACACGTCTTTAAACTGAATATGGACCACCACGTACTTAAACTGGAATATGGACCACCACGTCCGTAAACTGGAATATGGACCACCACGTCTCTAAACTGGAGCATGGACCGCAACGTCCCTAAACTACCTATGGACTACTATGTCCCTAAACTGGAACAATAGAGCCTCCAAATGCTCTTTTGCCGGATCTAAACGGTCCCGTTTAAGTTGATCTTAGCCCTAAATACGGCTAACGTATCCTTAGACATTTAAATGAATGATAAAACTCCAAATCAACTTTGGTTCAAGGGTACATCTCTGAGCTCCTCTGACACCTGTCGCCGTAATCCTTCAACGACGTCAGAGAGGTGACGAGTCCTGATGGCCATATATCACTACGTTAAGTCGATCTTAGTCCCAAACAAGACTAATGTATCCTTAACGAACGTTTAAGTCGATCTTAGCCTAAACATGGCTAACGTATCCTTAAACTAAAATACCAAACCCAAATCTAAGTAAATACTGATTTGGACTAATCCACGTCCTACGGGCGACGGCATTACTCAGTCTCCGTATACAATCCACGGGCAACCACAAACAAAACACACACGACACGAAGTGAAATGCTGGAGAAGGAGAAAGTTGTTACCGCGATGCGGTAGCGTAATTAACTGCAGGGGCTTGCGCCTGCAGGGAAGAGCGTCCCCACAATCAAAAACCCCTCAAGCGAGGGGGAATCTGATGAAATCTGCTACATCGGCCGCATCCGTCTAAACCTCCGATACACGGTGCCATAAATCAACTTGGCATCTTCGGAGAGGTAGACGGATAAAACCAAATAGCATCTACCCCGAATCTCAGCGTCAGGACATCGCGGTCCTGTGCGCCGCCTTTCGGAGGGGAACAGATTCTGGCACGCCCGGTGGGACCTTTTCCTCTTTCCACTCCACACTTTGTGTGTCGTGTTCGCGAACAAATCACGGTTTGTTGTGGTTGCCTGTGGATTAGAGGTACTAAGATTTGGTGTCTTGCTCCGTGCAGAGAACTGAAGATCGATGGCTTCAAACCGCACTGCCTGCAACTGCAACTCTCGCTCCGTCCGCGCTAGAGGAGTGACTTATGGGCCCCGAGCGGCCTCTCTTTTCAAGATACCAGTGGAGCAGGTAACTCAAGCCACCACTGGATTATTCTTCGGGACCATGCTCCCACCGTTGAGCTTCAATGCCACAATGATGTTGCAAGAAACCCCGGAGAAGTTGGTCTTTAATCGGCTTACCACTACCGCGACCCCTCTCAACGGGTCGCCCAGTTTCAGTACCTCAGTTTTCAACGGACTGGGCCAGAACGTTTGCAAACCTGCGATACCCGAAGCTGCCATCCCAAAGCGGATAGCTATCCCGGCTCAAGCGGACGAAATTATTGGAAGGGTTTCTCCTTCCGAGAAGTCAATGTTTACAAGGCTGGCTATTCCGGTTGATGCTCCAGGCGAGGTCCTCAAAGCTGCTTCCCCTACCCAGGGCAGGGGGCATGAGGAGGCCACCACTACGGTTAGAACAACTCCATCCACACGAAACGCTCGACGTCGCCACTGGCGCCGAGTGGGAAGGCTGGGGGCAACTCCCCCTCTGGATCTACTCCGCCAGCTCCAACGGTGGGGATTGGTGCTGCTGTTCCAACCGGGAACAGCTTTGAATTGCTGAACGCGGTGCGCAGAAACTCTCCTACTGCGGTGTTCAAACAAACTCCTTCACCTGTGGAGAATACTCCAGAGAAAAAGCTAGAGCTGCCCCCCAACGACTGTCCTCTAAAATCTACAAGGTCTGGCGTCAAGTCCAAGAGTCAGTGATCGATCGAGACTACCTCCGCCGACAGAAAAAGATGAAGGTTCAGCAGGAGAAGGACTACTCTGTCAAGCCGAAAAAAGCGACAGCTGGATGGGTGCCCACTGCGACGGCTCCCTCAATGTCAATCACTCAAAAGAAAAGGAGGCCGCAAAAAGCCCCTGTGAATATGACGAACCGTAAAAGCGCTGAGCACAGACGCCCCAGGTCTGGGGGCATGGTAGTGCATACTGTTTATATGGCTGCCAGAAAGGAGGAAAGCCGCACTTCGACGGGTCACCGACCGCTCACCCGATCCGTGATAAAAGCCCAGGAGCAATAACAAAAGCTTCAGGAAATGATGACTGTGATGGCTGCACTTACCGAACCGAAAGAAAGTTCGGAAGTATCATCAGAGCAGCGTCACGAACAAGAAACTGATGCTGACTTCTTACGTAGAGTCCTCGAAAGGAGGGACAAAGAAGCTGCAGAGCAAGAGGCTAACATAAAACAGATGGCGCTCCTCTTCCAAAATATGGTAGGGATGATGTTACAGCCGGACCCTCCTGCTGAAGATCCTCCGATCGTCCTTGAAGACGACAGGGGAGAAACGTCAAATCCTCCGCCGGCTCTGTCAACAGCCAAGGAGGAGGCAATCTCTAAGGTTGACCTAGACGAATATATAGCTCAGCAGATCCGGGTTCATCAGGCTAATGAAACGGCTGGGCAAATTGCTAGAACCGGACGACCGTATCCGAGCTGGTACGACCAAATTAGTTACCCGCCGGGATATACGATCCCTAAATTCCACGTATATAAAGGGACAGGGAATCCGCATCAGCATGTCGCTCAATTCAGGGCCTTATGCGGCAATACTGGAGGCGATGACAAGTTGTTGCTACGTCAATTCGTCGGCAGCTTAGCAGAAACAGCCTTTGAATGGTATTCGGAGCTACATAACGACTCTGTCAAAACATTTGCAGAGATAGAGCTGCTGTTTACTCAGCGTTTTGCAAGCACCAGTGAACGCACCCCGATAACAGCACCAATAAATGCCAGAATAAGGCCAGGCGAAACGTGGGTCCAATACGCAACACGATGGCGAAACCTATGGTCGAAATGCGAACAACGCATAGAAGAGGCACCTGCGGTAGGTATGTTTGTGGGCACTCTCGATCCGCAGGCGACCATCTCGCAATTCATGATGTTCTTCAGGCCGACCACCTTCCTGACCTTGATCGACAAATTAGCCCAAATGGACCAGATGGGCCATGGACCGTCTCCTCCAAAACCAGATTCCCGAAATGAGAAAGGAAAAGGGAGAGCGATCGTTGTCGCCAATGCTCAGCAACAGTCGAACAACTCAAAGCCGGTCGTTCGCCAAAACAACGTGCGCCCACGCCCATCCCTCGAAGAGAGGCTAGGACATCCTTACTCGTTTCCGCAGAATAAAACGAGAAGACTGTTCGAGCTGGCAGTGCGCAACAGACTCATTAATCTGTCGAGTCCAAAGCGTCTATCGCAGCCAGGCGATCTTAATAATCCCAATTATTGCCCTTACCACCAAACGGTAAGTCACCCGATTGAGGATTGTTTCGTCTTTAAGGGATGGATCGAGGATCAGTACCTACAAGGCAAGTTCGCGCTGTCGGAAAACTGGAAGGTAAACCCACCACAGCCGCACTCTCCAAAGAAGACGGACACGCCGGGGGCAGCTTGTTCTTTAGTCAAGGATGAAAACGATGGAGAAAACTCATCAGATGAATCTGAAGACTACGTAGCGACTTGTCATGTGATTTCTCACTCACTGGCAGATGATGAAGAAGCTTCTTGCGCCGAGAAACCAATGGTGAACCCCGAACCGGAAATTCTACAGCCATCAGACGAGCTGATCGATGTCTTCCTAAATGAAATTCGTCTGAAAGCAAAAGCCAATCAAGAGCGTGAAATGGCCATACCGGAAAGAGCCAAGGCATTCCCGTCAAATCAAAAGCCATCCACTGCGGATAAAAACAAATTCAAGACGAGGAAAAGGTTCGCCAAAGCTTTATCAGTAGGAATGAAGCTACCGCCTTCTGAAGAAAATACTCTCGCTGAGGTAGAGATGCACCCTAACTTCTGTTTATATCATCAGAAGATCATACATCCTACCGAAGACTGCGAATCTTTTAGCTGTTGGTGGCAAGGGTATGTCGCTCAAAAGCAACACTTCGACAGGACAAAATGTGAAGCTTGTAGAAGTCAAAAAAATGCGATAGACGATCGCAAAAGAGCCGCCGACGATTGTCATACGGCCGACTCTAAGGTATCGCAAATTATCACCTTTGGAAGCGACTCTGACGAAGAAGCTACCCCCAACCCTTCCCTCAGGGAATCTATTTCCAAAATGAAGGAATTGAGGAGCTGCGAGAACGTTCAGCCATGCAATCGCACGCTACTCGGAAAAGATCCCGGCCCCGCAAACAACGGAGCGAACAAAAAGGATAAAGGAAAAGGAAAAACGGTCTTCGTCGCCAGCGCTCAACAACAATTAAGTGACCCTAGACCGGTTGCTCGCCAAAGCAACAAGCGGCAACCCTCCAGGAAAAGTTGAAACGTCCTTACTCGTTTCCGCAAGATAAAACAAGGGGACTGTTCTAGTTGGCAATGTGCGACAGACTCATCAATCTGCCGAGTCCAAAACGTCCGTTGCAGCTAGGCGATGTTAATAATCCTAATTATTGCCCTTACCATCAAACGGTAGGTCATCTGATCGAGGATTGCTACGTCTTCAAGAACTGGGTTGAAGACCAATACCAACAAGGCAAGTTCGTGTTGTCCGAAAATTGGAAGGTGAACCCGCCACAACCGCATGCTCCGAGAAAGATGGATACGCCGGGGGCATCATGGTCAGTCATAGAGAAAGCCCCATAGACCGAAAAGTCAATAAACTAGATATTCGCCTCAAATACGGCGACGGCGGACCGAGATGTCCTTAAACTAATTATGGACCGCAATGTCCTAAAACTTGCAAATGACCGAAATGTCTTTAAACTACTACCGCAGCATCCTTAGGCTGACGAGATAAAAAAAAATATTAAAAAAAATATATAAAGAATAAAAAAAAAGTAAAAAATGATATGTCCATAAGCAAAAAGGGCACGGATGAAAACCCGAAAGGGCTCCGTGAGTAAAAACAGCAGGGCTACCGGCGAGTGTTCGTGAAAACCCGAAAGGGCGCGACCTCGTTAAAAAAAAAGAGAAGAAAATAAAAAGAATAAAAAAAAACAAAAAAAAACGGTATGTCCATAAGCAAAATGGGCACGGATGAAAACCCGAAAGGGCTCCGTGAGTAAAAACAGCAGGGCTACCGGCGAGTGTTTGTGAAAACCCGAAAGGGCGCAACCTCGTTAAAAGACACTTATAGGGTCCTCTCGACCTTGTAAGGAGAAACCACCCGCGTGAGATCCTTACGACTCACAAGGGAGCAACACACTTAGGGATCCCTACGATTCCTAAGGAGAAAATACACTTGCGAGATCCTCACGACTCGTAAGGAGAACTCTCTTATGGGACCCTCACGGCTCATAAGATTTGAAAGTCTTAAGTTACAGAGACCTAAACCTGTGCTTAAGTAACCCCCACAACTTTCGACATTGCCCTACAAGTGGCTCGATACCGACCCTTGTATACAATCCACGGGCGCGAATAAACATTTCCCTAACCAAGTCCCATCCGTGACTGGGGATATGTACGCATGATGAACAATTCTTATAAGTCCTCTCGTCTTACAAGGAGAAAACCCTCTTGTAGGATCCTTACGACTTACAGAGGAACATACACTTAGGAATCCTCACGATTCCTAAGGAGAAAATACACCTACAAGATCCTCACGACTTGTAGGGAGAAATACCTTTGTGAAACTCTTACGGCTCATGAAGTCAAAAGCCTTAGTCAACAGGACCTTAACCATGTTCGCTAAGCCACCTTTGTTCGAAATCGACGGAGGCAGATGATGATTCGCTCCTGGCAATATCCCAGTTGTAGCGATACTGATGCCTAAATCGGTATCAAATTCCAAGTCCTTTCATGGCAGATGATGATTCGCTCCTGGCAATATTCCGGTTGTAGCGATGCTGATGCTGAGATTGGCACCAGATTCCAAGTTCTACGCTCGCGATAAAAATCAGCGAGCTGAAAATGCATATTAAATAGCCGAAATGATTGGGCAACTCGCAATAAAAAACAGCGAGTAAAAATAAAATAAACAGCCGAAATGATAGGGCAACTCGCAATAAAAAGCAGCGAGTAAAAACAAAATAAACAGCCGAAACGATTGGGCACCGCGAAAAATAGCAGAAACGATTGGGCACCGCGAAAAATAGCCGAAACGATTGGGCAATTGCGACCTTCGCAATATAAAAGCTGAAATGATAGAGCATCGCGGACATAAAAAATGATGATAAAACTTTTACCCTACAGGTTAGATCACATCGATCCCTGTATACAATCCAGGGGTACAAACAAAGAAGGAACCATACCTTCCCAACAGGCTCCATCAGAAAGCGAAGCCAAATCTCGACGGTTCATAGACAACCTAGAGACAATCTCGACATTTGTCGCAATATTGCAGACACAATGTCAACAAACGAAGCGAAGGCTAAATTCCTAGCTTCAAGGTCTTAACGGCGAGTCATATAAAGCCAGAAAGACAACTGGAGATCGTCTCATGTCAGCATGAAATGGTCATCACCTCGACGTTCGTCTCGACACAGCAGACGCAACATCATCAAACAAATGGAGCCACGGCAAAATCCCGGCTCCACCCCGACGTTCGTTTCGATACAGCAGACGAATTGTCACCCCAGCGTTCTTCCTCCTACAGGATTCGGACGTGACAAAGCAAACGAAGCGAAGGACAAATTCCTAGCTTCAAGGTCTTAACGGCGAGTCATATAAAGCCTGAAAGACAACTGGAGATCATCTCACACCAGTGCGGAATGGTCACCACTTCGACATTCGTCTCGACACAGCAGACGCAACAATCATCAAACAAATGGAGCCACGGTAAAATCCCTAGTTCCAAACCTCGACGGTTCATCAGCAACCTAGAGACAACCTCGACGTCCGTCTCGATACAGCAGACGAGATGTCACCCCAACGTTCGTCTCGACACATCAGACACAACGCCATCAAACAAATAGAGCCACGGCAAAATTCCAGCTCCACCTCGACGTTCGTTTCGATACAGCAGATGAGTTGTCACCCCAGCGTTCCTCCTCCAGCGGGATTCGGACGCGACAATCAAACAAACAGAGCCACGGCAAAATTCCAGCTCCGCCTCAACGTTCGTTTCGATACAGCAGACGAGTTGTCATCCCTGCGTTCTTCCTCCAGCGGGATTCGGACGCGACAATCAAACAAACAGAGCCACGACAAAATTCCAGCTCCATCTCGACGTTCGTTTCGATACAGCATACGAGTTGTCACCCCAGCGTTCTTCCTCTAGCGGGATTCGGACGCGACAATCAAACAAATGGAGCCTTGGCAAAATCCCTAGTTCCAAACCTCGACGGTTCATCAGCAAACTAAAAACAACCGCGGCATTCGTCTCGATACAGCAGACGCGATGCCAGCAAAATGAAGCAAAGGCCAAATTCCTAGCTTCAGGGTTTTGACGGCAACTCACACAAAACCTGAAAGACTATCGGAGATCATCCCACACCAGCGCGGAGTGGTTATGACTCATCGGGGCTCGCCAAAATGAGCCTAACCTCAAGTAAAAAGCGGCATGGCAAATTCCTAACGCTTGTTCTTCCGACGGTCAAACTGCCTAGGAAGATTGCTTGAAGACGTCTTATCCAGCCCCCGAAGGGATCAGAGACACGGCAGTCGCAGGGCTACTCGAATAGCACGATTGCCTATCGAGGACTATATCAGCTTATGCGACGGTACGATGGCCAAAACCCTAAGTACCACCAACCTTAACGGGCTTCTGTCTTAAAGAACAGAGGTTAAATGCGACGTTAAGATGTTCTTGCGAGAAACGCTCGATTCGTCTCGACTTGTAAAAAATTGTTGAGGCGGCTCGACTCGTGAGATAAAGCCTTAGGCAGTGAGCATAAAAGAAGCCTGTTTCCTAAGCACTGGGACCCCGCAAGTTGGCCCAAAACGGTCTCTTGCATACCATCCACGGGTCTCACTCTCCAACATCGAACTTCGACAAGGAGGGAAACAACCGCTTACAAGTCCTCTCGACTCGTAAGAGGGAAAAATTCTCTTATAAGATCCTTACGACTTATAAGAGAAAACCACACTTAGGAATCCTCACGATTCCTAAGGAGAAAAAAACCCCTACGAGATCCTCTCGATCCGTAGGGAGAAAAGTCTCTAGGAGACCCTCACGGCTTATAGAGTTGAAAAGTCTTAGGAGACAGATCTAAACCTGCGACCTAAGCCATCGCTATCCTGTGAAGAAATCAAGAGGCCTACTCTAGTGTATGCTAATTGTGTCGACATGCTGAGAAAGAAGAAAAGCAACAGAAAGAGCATCCGATTTACATTTGATCAAGCATTCAAAACACATTCATTCATGCATGGGCAAAAGACTCAGAACAAAGGATAAGACAGGCTAGGAAAAACAAAAAATTTCATTAATATTGCCCGAAGTTCTTACAATCATAAAAGCAATAAACGAAAGTTACAATGGAATAACCTCAGATCCAGGGCATGGATTGAAGAATTCAAAAGCGACTCTATCTATGACTTTCCAGGCCTCGCGGACCATCCTAGTGTGCTTTCTTTCGCGAGCACAAGCGTCAGGGTCCCCCCGATGTCTTCCACCCTCCGATAAGCAGCGAGTATGGCAGACTGTTGAAAGACCTCGTGCAAGAGATCGATAAGACTGTCTCGCCGTCTCTTCGAGATAAAGTTCAATAGGTACACCGAGTGCACCTTGTCCTCAGCGGCATCCAACGCCCTAAGCGGCACGCCGGAACAGAATAGGGGAAGCGCTTCCCAGATGGCTCCCACGATAAGCTTAAGGAGGGAGGAACGCCGGGGGAGCAGTGGACCATTGTATGCGTCGAAGCGGCTCATAATTTCAGCACACTCCGCGTTTGTGAACTCTCGATTCTGAGAGCGGCCAAGTCGGCGTCCCCGTAAGAGATGATCTCATTAAGAGTATACATATGGGCGTCCATTGTTCCTGTGAAAGAAGATCAACAGAATTAGCAGACCGACTGATTAAGCGAATTCTTGTTAAAAAACGAGCATAGATAGTTAAACTCCTCGAGAGCAATGCTCTACGAACAGGAGTGACTATCAAAATCCTAATAAAGGAAATTTAAAGAAGTCCCCCAAGATTCTGAGATCACTATTATTAAAAGACGATATAGTCCATTGAAATACAAAACTCCATTTTTAATTTTCATTATTCATATTCAAACTTTTAAAAGTTCATCATTTTTTTAGATCAAAGAGATCTATGTTTTGACAAAAATGCAAGGTTCTGTTCATAGGTCAAGAAACCTTGAAACAGATTCTTGAGAGCAAGGCTCTATTGGTGAAAACCCCAGATGGGTTTCTTTAGATCAAAGATCTATAAGAGCAAAGCTCTATTAATTAAAATTGATTTAATTCAAGACTAATTATTACCTAAATAGTTCCTTTTAAAGAAAATCTAAAAGTTCTTAAAAACAGGAGCAGGGCTCTGAGGTTCTGAAAATAAAATTTTTGGAGATGATGATCATCTGTGAAGGGCCAAAGGTCCTATTTATAGGCACCAAGTGCCCTTTCAACTTCCAAAAGCTGCCGCTACGGTTAGGATTCTGCCACCGTTGCGCTTGCGTTTGGAGGTCACGTAAGCGCAACGGTGGGGGGGCATTTGTTTACCCCAATCAGAGCAAAGCTCTGTTCAAATTCCAAGGCGGGAGATGAAGCAACGCTTCATCTTCCCCCAATCAGAGCAAAGCTTTGCTTTGAAAATTTAAACTTTAATAAATGAAGCAACACTTCAGATTCTTTGCGCTGCGCGCAACGCGCCACGTGTCAAAAGCCGATAGGCAGCACAGCGCCCAAGGCGGTGCGCCCAATCAAAGCAAAGCTCTATTTTAAGTAAAATTAAAGGAAGCAATGCTTCAGTTGCGCTGCGCTGTGCGCTGCGCGACACGTGTCAGCGCAGATGCGCTCGCACGGTTGCGCTGCGCTGTGCGCTGCACGACACGTGTTACGCGCTGGGGCATCTGCGCCAAACAGAATTAAAATTCTAAAGAAATCTTTTCTGTTCTTGTTAAAACAAGAAGATTTTCTTCTGTAAAACAGAAGCCCTTGGATCAAAGATCCAACGGTGTGGAAAATTCCCCAAATCACTCAGAGAAAGATCTCTTTAACAAATTTAACTAATTTATGGGCACTATAAAAAGGACCCTAGACCTCAATTCAAAAGGAGGAACATTTTTGTGAAAAATTAAACAGAGAAGACTCTGAAGAATTAGAGAGAAATCCTCAAGAACAAAGAAAAAGGTAAAAACCTTTCGAAATAGAGAAAATTCTCTTATGAACAGATCATTGATCTGAGAACAAGATCTAGGATCTCTAATGAAAAGAAAAGAAAAAATAAATAATAAACAGTGCCTTGCACTTCTTTTTATGAACCATTGGTTCTAAATCTAAAAGATTCTCAAGATAACAGTGCCTTGCACCTTATATGAACCACTGGTTCTTTAGAAAACAAGAAAAAACTTGTTTTCTCTGATCTGAAATTGATCCAAAAGAATAAGAACAGTGCCCAGCACTTGCCAAAACTGCGCTATTGCGCAAGCCGCCAGGAAGCGCCACGTGTCAGCAGTACAGCAGCGCAGCGCACTAACGCAGCGCACTGCGCTGTTGCGCTTGCGCTCACCAAAACGTGACACGTGTCACCTTCACGAGCGCTTGCGCTCATTAATTGCGCAAAGTACCTGACAAGCCATGTGGGACACTGTCAGGGTATCTAATGCAATGCATTATTAAAGGACAGAGCCCAATCGAAGGTCCAAGGGACCAAATAAAAGTGTTGCACATTATTTCAAAAAGGCAGAGCCTAATTAAAAAGTCTAAACAGACCAAAAATAATGCTATGCATTATTTAAAGGGGCAGAGCCCAATTGAGAGGTCCAATGGACCAAAACAAATGCTCTGCATTATAATAAAAAGGGCAGAGCCCAGTCAAAATAGGCATGAATAGCCCAAAGTAATGCTATGCATCATTCTAAAAAGGGGAAAGCCCAAACAGTGGCCTAACAGGCCAAATGCAAACAAAATGTGAACATTTTCAACTGGACTTAGCCCAATTTTGGCCGTAAGTTCTTAAATAAAATTGACTGAGCACAACTCTCTCTTAAATCAATTTATATCCGGTTCGAGGGTACATCTCTGAGCTCTTCTGACACTTATCGTTGTAATCCTTCAACGACGTCAGAGAGGTGACGGGTCCCGACGACCACATGCGTCAATATGGACCGAGACGTCCTTAAACTAGTGCTGGACCGAAACGTCCTTAAACTAATGTTGGACCGAGACGTCCTTAAACTAGTGCTGGACCGAGACATCCTTAAACAAATATTGGACCGAGACGTCCCTAAACTACACGTCTTTAAACTGGAATATGGACCACCACGTCCTTAAACTGGAATATGGACCACCACATCCGTAAACTGGAATATGGACCACCACGTCCCTAAACTGGAGCATGGACCGCAACGTCCCTAAACTACCTATGGACCACTATGTCCCTAAACTGGAACAATAGAGCTTCCAAATGCTCTTTTGCCGGATCTAAACGGTCCCGTTTAAGTTGATCTTAGCCCCAAATACGGCTAACGTATCCTTAGACATTTAAATGAATGATAAAACTCCAAATCAACTTTGGTTCAAGGGTACATCTCTGAGCTCCTCTGACACCTGTCATCGTAATCCTTCAACGATGTCAGAGAGGTGACGAGTCCTGATGGCCATATATCACTACGTTAAGTCGATCTTAGTCCCAAACAAGACTAATGTATCCTTAACGAACGTTTAAGTCGATCTTAGCCTAAACATGGCTAACGTATCCTTAAACTAAAATACCAAACCCAAATCTAAGTAAATACGGATTTGGACTAATCCACATCCTACGGGCGACGGCATTACTCAGTCTCCGTATACAATCCACGGGCAACCACAAACAAAACACACACGACACGAAGTGAAATGCTGGAGAAGGAGAAAGTTGTTACCGCGATGCGGTAGCGTAATTAACTGCAGGGGCTTACGCCTGCAGGGAAGAGCGTCCCCACAATCAAAAACCCCTCAAGCGAGGGGGAATCTGATGAAATCTGCTACATCGGCCGCATCCGTCTAAACCTCCGATACACGGTGCCATAAATCAACTTGCCATCTTCGGAGAGGTGGACGGATAAAACCAAATAGCATCTGCCCCGAATCTCAACGTCAGGACATCGCGGTCCTATGCGCCGCCTTTCGGAGGGGAACAGACACGTGGCGCTCTCTGGTGGCTTGCGCCAACCCAGGAGCGCAACGGTGCAGATTTACAAGTGCAAGGCACCAGTTTAATATCTTGATCCAATTTTGGATTCAAGAAAAGAATCTTTTAGATTCTAGAACCGATGGTTCATAAAAAAGGCAATGCCTTTGTTATTATTTATTTTTTTATTGAAGATCCTTGATCTTGTTCTTAGATCAATGATCTATTCAGAAGAAGTTCTTCTTTTTAAAAGGGTTTTACCTTCTTTTTTCTTTCTGAATTTCTTCTCAAAATTCTTTAGAGGAGTTCTCTCTCTGTTTCTGAGTTTCTGTCTCTCTATTCTCTGTGTTGTTCCTGTTTTGAAATTGGGGTCTAGGGGCCTTTATATAGTGCCTATTAATTTGTTAAATTTGTTAAAGTGATCATTCTCTGAGTGATTTGAGGAATTTTCCACACCGTTGGATTTTTGATCCAAGGGCTTCTGTTTTACAGAAGACAATCTTCTTGTTTTAACAAGAACAGAAAGATCTCACTGGAATTTTAATTCTGTTTGGCGTAAACGCATCTGCGCTTGACACGTGTCACGCAGCGCAGCGCAACTGCGCTGACACGTGTCGCGCAGTGCAAGGCGCAGTGCAACTGCGCTAGCGCAACTGCACTGACACGTGTCGCGCAGCGCAGAGCGCAGCGCATCTGAAGCGTTGCTTCTTTTAATTTTGTTTTTAAATAGAGCATTGCTCTGATTGGGCGTGCTGCCTTGGGCGCTGCACTGACGTATTAGTTTTGACACGTGGCGCGTTGCGTGTAGCGCAAAGAATTTGAAGCATTGCTTCAATTTTTGAATTTTAATTTTCACTTTAATTTTCAAAACAGAGCTTTGCTCTGATTGGGGGAAACAGAAGCGTTGCTTCTTTTCCCGTCTTGGAATTTGAACAGAGCTTTGCTCTGATTGGGGTAAACAGGGACACGTGACCTTCTATGAGCAAAGTTATGGGCGCTGAAATACAAAATTGGAGATGGGGTCACGTGCCAACACGTGATGGGCCCCTGAACCCTTTTGAAATAATAGAATTAAATTCTAATTAGATGGGTCACGTGCTAACACGTGATGGGTTCCTGAGCCCTCTGAAATAATAGAATTAAATTCTAATTAGATGGGTCACGTGCCAACACGTGATTGATTCCTATACCCCCTGAAACAATAGAATTAAATTCTAATTAAAAGGAATCAAAAGCCTTAAGTGGAAAAATATTTTCCTAGATCTTTCCAAATAAAAAAGATTGCGCTCTGTAAACTGGAGTATCGTTGGATTAAAAATCCAATGGTGATTAAAAATCACAAATTTATAGAAAGATTCTATACAAGGAAATATTTTCCTAAAATCTTCCAGAAAATAACAAATAAAATATCTTTTGGATTAAAAATCCAATGGTGAATAAAATTTACCGAGTGATCTAAAAGATCATGTTGGTTACAAAATCAATCAAAATCTTTCAATGAATGATTGACTAAACAAACTGATTCTTTTCTTTCTCGTATAAATAGGAGCCAAGAAGAGAAGGGGAAAAAAGAGATACAACAACAGAGAGAAAAAAAAAAGAGAATTTAATTCTCCAAAAAGAAGAAGACCTCTTCAGAAAAGAAAGAAACCCTAGGTAAGAGAGGGAAAGAGATCATTCTATAAGCTCCCACAAAACAAAAGGCGAATTTAATTCTCAAACTAAGAGTTTAACTCTTCTGAATAAGAACTTAGTTCTTCCTTTGGTTGAAGATCTGCAGAAGCAGATCTCCTCATAAGTTGAGAATTTAATTCTCATCGGGGGGATTCTGCCATGCAGATCTAAAACCTAAGGGAGGACCTAAGTTCAGAGAATTTTATTCTCCAACAAAGCACATAGGAATTTAATTCCTACAACAAAAATAGGGTTTAATCTTTAATATAAGAACTTAGTTCTTCTTCATGGTAATAGATCTGCAGAAACAGATCTCCCCATAAGTTGAGAATTTAATTCTCATCGGGAAGATTCTGCCATGCAGATCCAAAACTTAGAGAGAGAATTGAGTTTAAAGAATTTAATTCTTTCGAACATATAGGAATTTAATTCCTATAAATAAAATTAGGGTTTAACCCTATAAGAGAATTTAATTCTTCAACAAGAGATTTATCTCTCCATGCACGTAAAAAGATCAAGTACCCAACATGATCACGCGGCAACACGTGACTCTCCCTCTCAATGATCAAAAGAGAACGAATAAGATCAGGTCACGTGCTCCCACGTGACCCTTGAACAGACTCCTCAAAATTAGAAGAGCAGAACAAACTGTGGGCGCCTCACGTGTCTCCACGTGACCCCTGACAAACCCTTTTGGGGGGAAATCTGAGGAATTGATACCCAATGCATAGGCACCATCACGTGTCCACACGTGATAATTGTGGAAATCAAGTGTTTAACACTTATATGCATATTCTGAGAATAAAATAAGGAAAGTCTGGCCCAATACTCAAGCGCCTCACGTGACCCCACGTTGGCGTTTCTTTTTCTTTTTAGTGTTTAACACTATTTTGTGCATTTTATCCCTAGTGTTGAACACTATTCTAAGCACATCACGTGGGAGCACGTGATAGCCGATTATACTCTAGTGCTTAACACTATTCTAAGCACATCACGTGGGAGCACGTGATAGCAGATTATACTCTAGTGTTTAACACTATATTCGAGTCAATCTTAGTCTAAATTAGCGAAGTCTTCCTGAGGCAGGATCCCCTTTTGACTGAACCTCAAATACACTCTTGCCTTCCAAAATCGATCATCTCATATAACATTCAAAGCAAAACCTAGAGCCTTTCAACCAAAATTGGTTCAAGGGTACATCTCTTCATACCTCTGATACATATCGTTGTAATTCCTCAGTGTCTTTAGAGAGATGGAGGGTCCCAATGACCGATAACTTTTGGTACATCCCTAAACAGTTGAATCAAAACCAAAAAGACTATGACGTCTTTAAACTGGACCGAAATGTCCCTAAACTAAACTCTATGGACTATGAGGTCCTTAAACTCATGGACTATGATGTCCTTAACCTCTATGGACTGTGAGGTCCTTAAAACTCACGGACTATGATGTCCTTAACCTTTATGGACTGTGAGGTCCCTAAACTCATAAACTATGATGTCTTTAAACTTTATAGACTATGACATCTTTAAACTGGACCGTAACGTCCTTAAACTAAAACGATAGAGCCCAAATGCTCTTTCGCTGGATTTAAATGATCCTAAAAACCCTGTTAAGTAGATCTTAGTCTAAAATTAGGCTAACGTATCCTTAACAACCATTTAAGTTGATCTTAATCTCAAATGAGATTAACAATCCTTAAATCAATCCGACTACAAATCTCTCAACTGACATTGGTTCAAGGGTACATCTTTTCACACCTCTGATATGTGTCGTTGTAATTCTTCAACGTCTTCGAAGAGGTGGTGGGTCCCGACAACCAAAAACTTTATAGACTATGATGTCTTTAAACCCCATGGACTACGATGTCCTTAAACCCAATGGACCGCAAAGTCCCTAAACTAAAACAATAAAGCCCAAATGCTCTTTTGTTGGATCTAAATGATCCTGTTAAGTTGATCTTAGTCTAAAATTAGACTAACGTATCCTTAACAAATTGCTAAGTTAATCTTAGTCTAAAATTAGACTAACGTACCCTTAACAAAACGTTTAAGTTGATCTTAGTCTCAAATGGGATTAATGATCTTTAAACCCAACCCAAAACCCAAATCTAAGAAAATATGGATTTGGACTAATCCACGCCCTACGGGCGACAACATACATTAGTCTCCATATACAATCCACGGGCAACCAAAAATAAAACAAACACACACACGACATGAAGTGACCATCTGGAGAAGGAGAAAGTTGTTGCCGCGATGTGGTAGCGTAATTAACTGCAGGGGCTTGCGCCTGTAGGGAAGAGCATCCCCACAATCAAAAACCCTTCAAACGAGGGGGAATCTGACGAAGTATGCTACAACGGTTGCATCTGTCTAAACCTCCGATATACGGTGCCATAAATCAACTTGGAATCTTCGGAGAGGTGGACGGATAAATCCAAATAGCATCTGCCACCAAAATTCAGGCCAGACGTCCCAACGTCCCGGTCGCGTCTTTTCGGCGGAGAACACACCTCATTGTTTTATTTTCACAAAATAAAAAACCCATTTATGAGGTGTCTCCTTCTAGAATGTATTCTTGTACAATTACAAGAATATCCCTCACCGTATACCGTACAAGTATACCCGTATCCGAATTCCGAAAAATACGAATACAAATAATCCAATATATGTAATACCGGCATGCGGCTTAAACCAAAGCCTACCGGTATTAACCTTCCGATCATTACTCTTATAACCATTACACGAACATGATCGAAACCCTGCCGTAACAACTTACGGCCTCTACATCTTTTGCCTGAACCAGGGAACCCTCTGTATGGGACTCTAAAGACTCGACAGTACGCTGGTAATGGGTTTAACTACAAGCACGTCAGCAGCACTAGCTATGAGTAACGGTTACCCAGGTACATGACAAAAAGGTGGCCGACGAGAGAACTCATCATAACCCTAACGAGCCTGTAAGCAACACTTACCGTACAGTCCGGTCTCTTCGTCTGATACATCGTATATGAAGTCTAGGGGTGGTAAATATCAGACCCTAGTAACTTTATAAGTCATGCTGATTTATGACCTATAAAGGTTCGAGAAATTACTGATAACTCTTATCAGTAATCTTGAGAACCCTGGCCAGGGATTTGCTGTTATGGCCGATCAAGTATAGCGCGACATCAACTCCCTATACCGGGAGAGAAGAAACCCCTCATATCGCTCACCGCCTCCATGTGATTCGGGACTGTACCCAAAATCCACATGTTTGCACGACTCAGTAGAGCCGTGGTAGGGAGGAAATCAAAGCATAGTGGGAATCACATAAGACACTATGATGATCTCGGGTCTATAGACTAACCTGTACAAGTGTCACAAGAGAACTGCTATCTGACAATAGGTATATATACATCTAGGAGTTCTCGGCGAGTCCTGTTCGGTGTACCCATTCTCCAATGAGCACCTGTGTATAATCTTTTATGTCAAACATCAATGGTTGTGGGATCAACCATCGCCCCCAGGGTTAAGAAACGTACACATTAATCTACTCTGGTAATATCGATGCCCTGTCTCGATATACCCTCGACTAGGAACTATTAAAAGATATGCTTATAGACTGCCCAGGCCCCACTAGTATGATCTACATCATAATCCTGGCTGTCAAGAATAATCCTAAGGGCTTCATCAACATGTATATAAAGATATGAAATACAACACATCACACGTTAAGATGAAAATAAATCAGATAGCATACTATCATTTCGAGCAAAGATTATTTCTGTACATATACATGCTTTGCATCCTATACAATACATGCCTCTAGGACATACATATCTAGCACTTCACTCTTCAAGAATCGAGTTGAGTCAGCATCACTTAAGCTTTGCGATATTCTGCAACGCTTCAGTTAAATATGTTTCCAGATAATACAAAAAATAATTCATAATAAATATAAATTAGGATTCGCTATATTTTGGAAATATTGATTTTTAAAACCGAATAAACTCGCAAAGATTTTCGATAAAATACTTCCAAATTTTTCTTAAATGTGTTTCTATCAATCATCAAACTCTTGTATCAATGAATAGTAAAGTTTTGATTTGGGTTGATACTTCAAGTGCAGAGGAGCCAAGAGGGTAGAGATTAGGCACTTGACCCACTAGCTCCGTTGATGATTAGAATAGAGATTTTCGGGAAAAATATTAATTAGGCCAACAAA
The DNA here is from genome assembly GCA_030015575.1 of Agapanthus africanus. Lineage (NCBI taxonomy): Eukaryota > Viridiplantae > Streptophyta > Magnoliopsida > Asparagales > Amaryllidaceae > Agapanthus > Agapanthus africanus. The sequence goes on along the minus strand of JASDDO010000016.1, from coordinate 353,752,918 downwards.
ATTTGCTCGTTTGTCTTACTGAGTCTACAAAATTAGATGTCCGAAAATCGCTCTTAATGATCTCATATAAGCAAAATTCGAGATTTTCTCTTCACAATCCGACACATTAAGATCTCTGAAAGAGCTCAAAGAGAAGAATGATAATTTCCCAAAAATTCTTTTTGATTTTGGGAGAAGCACCTTGCAGCGGCACTTCATCTCCTTTCTCTTCCCAAATTTTACTTGATCTATTTTGCCTCTATATGTCTCCAATTCTTTTGATATACAACAAGTCTTGAAGTTCTCAAGGGTCACGTCAAAGGTAAAGTACTAACTAAAATGTATTTACCTTGGGCGATGAGTCAACGACCGCTAACTTCTAAGGCATGGTGACATCGAAAGTTATTAAATATTTTTTTCAGCTGGTTTTCAATTGCAGGTCATTAGGTTTTTTATTTGAATTGGTCTCTTTTTTCCAAGGGAAAATTGCAATTTAGATAAGCTAAATATGATTGCTTCAAAAGAGCAATACTTTATATCCAATTAGTATTTTTATGCAAGTCATTCTTTTGGATGCATGATTATATTTGATGTCTTGTTTTAGTAAAGAAGTGATCAACGGACGGAGTTGAAACATCTTGAAGAAGTTCATTCTTTTATTTCAATTATGAATTATTAATTTGTATTATTCAATTAATATAAAATTCTAGTTTATTACGTAGCATTTTTAGATTTTTAGACAATGAGGCATCACTATCAACATTTAGATTGGAAGTTGAAAATTATTGTGAGTATGCTTAGTACATTTTTATGTTTGCGGGGTAGCAAATTAAATTTATAATAAACCATGAATTTTACTACGATTCTTTTTATTTATAATTGTTGGTCTTAAAAATATTAACAAATTATAAAATATTTATAGTGCGAAGCCTGACCTGACCCTGATTAAATGTTTTGGCTCCGCCACTGTTCAACCCTCCTCGCAAGTAATCATCCATGATGGTAAATTATTTACTTTCAAAATAATAAATAAAATAAAATATAAAAAAATGTTCAAACTTAACTGCCTCTATTTTGTTGTGTAGTTGGGAGTGGAAGTTAGTTGTCAGAGCGGCCGTTTTTGAAAGTGGTCCCCGCCGTAACTAACGTGAGCCCGGCGCGTTTTTACCGCTCACGATAGCGGCGTCTCGTGAGTTGTGAAGGCCAGCACACGATTCGAGAGTTACACTTACCATTATTGGGACCCACTGGTTTGTCAGTGGGTGAAATTTGGGATTGTTGAAAACGTGTGTACTTATTGCATGTCTCGATTTTGGAAGCTACAAGAATTCAAAACGAGTGCGTGGTAGCTGGCGCCGCTGACGTGGCACACCGCATGAAGACAAGAACCAGAGAGCGGTTATAGCTGTTTCGAGGGCAGTGGGCCCACACCCGCAGGTGGATGTGCAAGAGGACGCATGGTGACGTGGCAGATGTGGGGTCATGCGTTACAGAAAATATATATAAAAACCGAGAAATGTTTGTCTTTTAACAAAACCGCTTTTGTCAAGATCGATCCCGTCTCTACACGGATGGCTAAGACCCTCTTTGGGAATGAAGTTTAGATAACCATGGTTTATTCTAAAGTGTCGATAGAGAAATGTAAACCGCGGTTTGCAAGTCTCATACTCCATTTTTGGAGTTATCTAAACCTTGATTGAATTGGAGTTTAGATAATTGCAGTTTTTTCATTTTCAAATGTGAGATAATTGTAGTTATCTCAATTCTGAAATGAACCCCAAACAGGACAAAGTTAGGATTTTAGAGTTAAGTGTTTTTAACTTTATGAAAACACGGCTTAGAAAACTTAACTCCATTCTCAAACAGCGCCTAAGAGTGTGGCTCGATTAACACTTCAAATGTTAAATAATATTATTCTATTTTTAATAACTTAAAATGTATCAAGAGAGATTGAAATAGTTGGATAAAAAGATGAAAGTTGTTCAGCACATATTTTATAGCTCTCATGCGTCTTGGTGGTGATATTCAATACATGGTAATCAACAACGGAGAAATCGATAGCTAAAAATTTACCTATCAGATGTTATAACACAAAATTTACTTGCATGCTTGATATTGATTCTATTGGCTACAAATTTACACTCTTATATATCTCTGAGAATCACCAAGAAACATATTTCATGAAACCGCATGGCATGTGTTTTCTTTAACTCTTTCATTTTTATTCGTAGGGGCACAAAAAGTCACCATAGATGCAAACCCCGCAGGTGCAAGTCTTTGCCTTAAGCATGCCCCTACGGTTGAATAATTGCCTCTACGGCTTAATGAGTAGGTAAGTATATCCCTACGATGTAAGCCGTAGAGACAAAATATATATTCAATTTATCGGTTTATAAAATAAAATAGGTGCCCCACGTATTACTCCGTAGGGCTAAATACATGTCCATATGGAGTAATACGTAGGGCCAGATTTATACCTCCGTAGGTCCATCCTTATGGCTCTACGAATTAATCCGTAGGGGTAACACCTATTACTGAGTCCATAGAGATAAAATATCAGGTATCTTTGTATTTTGTCCCTTTGGATAAATATGTAGGGCCAGATTTATACCTTCGTAGGTCCATCCTTATGCCCCTACGAATTAATCCATAGGGGCAAGTCTAATACCTGTTACTGAGTCCATAGGAGCAAAATATCAAGCATCATGATATTTTGTCCCTACGGATAAATATGTAGGGGCAAAATTTGTCCCTACGGATTAATCTATAGGTGTAACTGTTGTCCCTACGGATTAATCTGTATGGACAAATTATCAGGTTTTTTTTATAAAGAAGGGTTGTCTGTTTTTTTCTCGTCCTGTGCACATTAATATATACATCATATAACCAAATACCACAGTATTCATAATCAACATCTTACGCATAATATATAAAAGAAATCAACAAACAGAATACGATATAAATCTAAATCATCGTGTACACGCAAACATCACCAATATCGTCCAAAATATATACAATATGTATCATATAAGTATATACATGCTTAAAATATAAAAATAAAAAAGCTACCCTAGCTCGGTCCAGCTCCACCTCCGATAATCGCCGTAATCTGGTGCATCTGCTTCTCGGATAAACCCCGAACAACAACTTGATCAATGCGGACTGTGCGGGAGTCTGAGCGGGCCGTGGAGCTGTAGGAGTGGTCTGCGTAACTGCAACCGAGGTAGTGGTTTGCGGAGCCACAGCCGAAGGAGATGCATATGGAGCCGCAGCCGAAGGAGATGCATGTGGTGCGTCAGCCAAAGTACCATGTCGCGTCTGTTCAGTTTTGTGTGTAATAAATGAGTAAGAACTGTATATTAGTCGAATTCGTATCATTATCAAGTTATTGCGAAACCCCAATATATGAATACTTAGGGACTTAGATCTCGTTTGGATATCTAGTTTGGAAAACTGTAGTTTATTTTAATGAAACAGTTCTATGTATGTAATTAATCAAAGCTAAGTCTACAACCAAATAAGCTCAGCCTACGTACTGATATTGGATATGCTGCTATCTATAATATGATATAATATTTTACTATTAAGTAGTATACATACCATCATCTCCTTCTACTCCTAGACGGTGGCCTTCAAGGTGGAAACATCTTGCTCTAGACGTCGCTCACGGGAGATATAGGAAGAAACTGTAGGGTTACTAGGCACACTCAAGAGGTTCCACAAGGCATCAACCATGCCAAATTCAAATTTTCCGGTGCCGAGAAACCCTAAACTAGATCGATTACTATAGGTATGGCGAAATACAAGTGCAAGCATACTACTTTGCTACTAAGTGAATGGAAATACAACCTTTGTAGATCCGGTTCTCCACTTCTAAAGCTCCGTGTTGACGTCCCTCCACTGCGATCATCGGATCCCGGACTCTAGCGATGGTTTCGTCGGAGAAATGATCAGGCTAGGTCATTGACTTCGAGGCCGAAAATGATCTACGTCGGGAAGACTCAAACTCAAGCTATTCCTTCACTTGGTCAAAAACTTTGTGAAGAGAACACCCTATACTATATGGCAAGTAGTAGAGGATGAAGAAATAGGAAGTGGGTTCAGTTTAGAATTAGATTTCTCACTCTTTTTCTCATGCCACCATTGGAGCTAGCAAGCCTTTGTAAGCTTGATGAAGGAGAAGAAGAAGAAAAGAATTATCATCTCCAAATGAAAACTTATCCAATAAATAATGACACCATGGTTGAGTTAATCCCTCATGCTTAACTCATGTATAGAATTAACCAAAGCATTAGGTTAAGGGTTGGGTTAACTAATATCTTATACAAATGACAAAAGAATTGACTTTGTCAATGTTTATCAAGCTTCATGAAGCTTGATAACTTTGACCAAAGTCACACTCTTTTGTTATATGCTAGGAAAATAGTAAACCCTAATTTAACCTTGATTTGGTTCAAGTCTCATACACTCAACTTGTTTGTATCATCAAGCATGATACAAACATGTACACTTTCATATATCACATATAAACAATGTGCACATTCAAGTGAGAAAATCAATCTTAAGTGAACCAATACTAGTTAATGTAAAGTAATATATCAAATATATAATTATACATTAAATCATTAAATCAACACTTGATTTAACGATCCGGTCATATTGCATATAACCGACTAATATCAATAGTAACAACTTATCGAATCAACACTTGATCCAATAACCCGGCTATATCGCATACAACCGATCAATGTCACATCGCGAGAATAGAATACAGTATCACATACTGGTATTATTGTCGGTCCTGCACATATCACATATGCGCTCCTATTTCGTTTCGCTTGAGCCAGGAAACCCCTGTGTAGGACTCTAAAGACTCGTCAATACGCCGGCAGTAGGTGATGATCATATCAAACACCCACAATCCACAAGCGGTCTGCTAAACGTAACGGCCACCCGGGTATTGAGCGATCAGAAGATCAACGAGAAAGCCCGCTCACACTCCTATGAATCCAATCAGTAACACTACCGTACATTCCGGTCTGTTCGTCTGATATGTCGCATATCTCGTCTAGGGGTGGTAAACGTCAGACCCCAATAACTCGATAAGTCGTGTCGATATGAGGCTCATAACAGGGCGGGAAACTACTGGTAACATTTACCAGTAAATCCCTAAAGCAGCCTTGGACAAGGACTTCCTGTTATAGCCAATCGAGCACAGCGCAACATCAACTCCCTATACCGGGAGAGACGAAACCCCTCCTATCGCTCATTGCCTCCATGTGACTCGGGACTGTACCCAAAAACCACCTTTTTTCACGCCCTCTTGGACGTGGTATGATGGAAATCAAAGCACAGTGGGAATCGCATAAGACTCTATGACGATTTCGGGTCTACAGAATAACCTGTACCAGTGTCACCAGAGAACTGCCATCTGACGTAAGGTATAATACCATCTGGGAGTTCTCGGCGAGTCCGTCCAGTGTACCCAGTCTCCACTGAGCACCCGTATATCATCTCTGATGTCAAACACCAATGAATATGGGATCATCCATCGCCCATCTATATGGGTCGAGAAGGTATACGCCAGTCTACTCTGGTATATCGATATCCCGTCTCGATACACCCACGACTAGGGACTTTGAAGGATGTACTTATGGACTACCACGTCCCCACTAATATGATCCGCATCATAGTCCAGGTAGTCAAGTAGACATCCTAAGGGCTTTACCAACATGTAACAGAGAGACAACCAGTGTACACGTTAAGGTAAAGAGTAACCAGATAGCATACTATCATATCGAGCAAGAAAGTCATCCCTATATATGTCCAAGCATCCACTACAATATACATCCTATGTATAGTAATGGCCTCTAGGGCATACATATAACTAACAGTAACTGCCGGAGTGGAGTCCAACCTCATATGGTCCTGCTAGGACTCAGTCCCCGGCCTCTCTCCCAACCTCAGTGGTGCCCTCCGTGTGCGGCGTTTAGGACTGGGGTCAGCAGCATCGGATCGTTCTGTCTAGTAAAATCGATCCCTGATGCCTCCGCCTGCTCAACCACCCGCTCCCACACCCACATTAACCAGTAAAATATAAGTATATCATTTAAATTTGAACTTTTCAAAACAAAAATTTCAAATAGGGGTTGAATAAATATTAACATTTACGCAATACTCCTGGGTAGCGGTGTCGGGGTGTAGAAGCCCGCCCGTGGGGGGATCTGTCGAGGTGCCATGGACAGTAAGATACGCGGTCAGTACGCTCGGTGTACCACCCTGCGCCAGGGTCTGAGATCTCTACAATTCGCAAAAATTTTATATATATTATAAAATAACTCTTAATGTTACATTATATCACAGTGGATCTATTGTAATTTACCGATGCCTACATGGCACGAGTAATATTCCTCGAGCCACCTGTATAAGTGGGGCGATCCCTCTTCGCCGACTTCCTATTCTCTTTATTTTGATCTGTCTGTTTCGGCACAACACATTCAGATTTAGTTTTCTAATTAAGTAACACAAAAAAATAAATTATATACTAAACAATGAATTACATTTAAAATACAAACCTGTTTTTGCTGATAGTCGAAATATTGACACAAGAGAGGCCGTGTATCTACGTCGACTCTCGCAAAGGCCGGAGTATGTAAGAGAGCCGCTCTCTCTGCCTCGGGAGTCACCATCCACAGGGAATAGCAGTCGATCTTCAGCTTTTTCTTATTGTATCGGACTTTTGATTGCATGTTCTTCATCAGGCCATGGTATAGAGCGTGAAAATCGAGCAACCTCTCACGGCGATCAGGGTCGGGTACAGACTGAAAATCGTAATCCAATTGCAAATACAAAAAAAATGTTATTAAATTGCAAGTGTTAATAATAAATATATTGGATAAATCAAATGAAAATATATATTAATACCCGAGCTTGATCCCAGAAGAGAGCGAATGAGTGCCAGTGTTGGTCGCCCCACTCAACGTGAAGTGGATACTTCTTCACCAGGCGGCTCTCATCCCCCATATACCGGCCGAACCTCTCGGCATAATCATCGGTATAGCGATAATCAAGGGTAAAGAAGAAGGAGAATGCTGCCTCCCCGAGATCTGTCGGGCCTCAGCCTGTGAGACTAATTCGGGCCTCGAGCCCCCCGCTCAGGATGGGGATGCCCCGCGTCTACAAGAAATATCAAGACAATCAATATTAAGACAAAGTGGTATTAAGAAATAAATGTTTAACAAAAAATGAAGTGTGATATATACCTCCGGCGATAGAAGCACGAGCCTGGGCCCCGGCAGCAGCACGAGCAGGACGATAGTTCCTCCGGTGAGGAACAGCCGGTGACACGGACGTGGACGCATCCCCTCCAACCAGAAAATAAATATCGATAAAATTACATGTAGTTCATGTTTATTCTTAAAGGATATATAAAATGAATAAATATTTTATATTTATTCATACTAACTTGCAGATTGAGTGGAGGGTATGGAAATGGGAGTGGCCCCTGCACCAGACGTGGACGTACCACCTATAATTAGACAATTAAACATGTATACACTATACACACACACATACCCGCAGGTGCAGTGGTGGCCTTTGCCCGAGATGCGAAGGCACCACCTACACCTAGACAATTAAAAAAGGATTATCTAAGTACGTAAGAGCAAAAAGAATGTATGTATATTTATGATATAGCATTCTGAATCAATATGCATGCACTATAGGGCATATAAACATACCTGAAGGTACGGGAGTAGCCTCTGTCCCTGATGTGGATGCACCACCAATAGCTAAACAATCAAATATTGACTATATAAGTAATTTTGACATAAATATGCATGTATATCTATAATATTATATTCAAAATGAATATGCGTGCAATATACCCAGAGGTGTGGCAAAGTCCACACGGAAGGAGCCATCCAAAGGGGTCTCCGATCAGGGTGCAAGACCGGCCCTCTGAAGCTCCCTGCACAGCTTTTCTGGCAGCAGAACCGCTCTGCCTCCGCTTCTGCCTCCGCCGGTGCCGCGGCTGGAGCTCCTGCTGCCCCTCGCTGCTTCCGTCATCGTCATCAAATCTAGATAAAACGGTTCGTGGACGCATTTGACAATCATTACAAACATTGACTATATATGTATAGATCATAAAATGTGAAGTGATAATATAACATTACTGATAATCTTTTTCGTTTCGTGGACGAATTAGACATATCTACTTGGATTTAATCATCGAAATCATTTCTAACCCACGTAACTTCATGATCAGCCGAAGACAACCCGTCTTTTGAAACATAAGGTCGGAGCACTCTAAGTCTTCTCTCTTCTTCATCCTCATCGCTGTCCTCGAATTCTGGGACATCGTAAACATCCCTGGGTTTCCAACGGCATACGACACTCCATACCGGATGCTTCAAACACTGTGAGTAATATACTTGGAACGCTTGGTTCGGAAAAATAAACGGATCGTCCTGACCGTAAAATCGAAGTGTGTTCACAATGGTCAATCCATATTCATCTTTCCAAGTCCCGAGATTGCTTCTCCATTTATCCGTATCAGTTCGTGTATCGTACCAAGCACACTGAAATATATAAAACGGTTCTGATCGTCCGGGATATCAGATGCCAAGTATACAATTTAAGTATCCATAATAAATCACACCATCCGATCCTACCGTCGCAATCCCACTATTCTGAGTGATTCTAGATATTTCTATGTCCTTAACTTCGAATTTGTATCCAAGAACACCGAATCCTTTATAATATGCAACCTCCATGCTAGGAAACTGAGCTAAACATCTTGAATCACTCTCTAATGATGCAGATAAGTTCGGATCCTTTATCTAACAAAATAAATTTTACGATAAATACATAACGATATAAGTTTCGATTAAAACTAGTAGCAATAACATATTATTCGAATAACTTACATGATCTGCAAACCAATCGCAAAAATTATCCTGATGATATTTTTCCAATCGTTCATCGTTCCAATCAGGATGCCTATCATGTACCTCGTTAAAATGAATTCTGTTCTCAACAACAGCATATGACATTAATATTATATCATTTCATACACACACAAACACAAATATAACAATTAATCCAAAAAAATTTACTCTATGATTTTTTCAAGATATGCGTTGTTGAGGAGGATAGAGCGGTATATCCTGTTGATAAATATAGTGCATACCCTCTTATAATCAGCTTTACTATATGGCCCGTCCTGAATTCTTCGAGGCCGGTTAAGTTTCGTCTCAATGTTCTCATCCAGATAGCGGGAACAAAATGTGGTTGCTTCATCTAGAAGATAACCTTGCATGATAGAACCCTCTGGTCGATTTCTATTGCGTATATACTTTTTAGAGTGTAGAGGTACCTAAAGGAAAATATGTTAAATAAATAAATACGGGCATACAGGACAACAATAATTTTACAAATTGTACAAAATGAAAAATTCCACGTACCTCTCGATGGGATACATCCATCGATATTGTACCGGTCCGGCTAACTTAGCCTCAGTTGCAAGATGAACCGTCATGTGTATTATGATATCGAAGAATGACGGTGGGAAAATACTCTCAAACTTGCAAAGTATCAACGCAATAAAATTTTCTAGTTTCTCCAGCGTCACAACATCCAGTGTTTTAGCGCATAATTCTCTGAAAAAACAACAAAGGTCATTGATTACTAGACCAGCCGATTCGGCAAGGGAAGCCCTGAGGGCTAATGGGAGAAGACGCTCCATAATAGCATCGTGATCATGACTTTTCAGCCCATCGATCTTGCCTTTCACAATTTTTATCTTCTTGCTGAATGATCCTGAGAAACCTGTAGAAACTTTCAAATCATGCAACACCTACAGAAATATTTTCTTCTTCGGTTGTGACATATGATACGCGGAATTGTGAAGTACAAACTTGCCTGGTTTACCCGCTATCGGTTTAAGATGCAATTCACTTCTAATTTCCCAGTCCTGTAGATCCATCCGAGTATTGAGATTGTCTTTCGATTTTCCGTCTTTACAAAGAAGCAAGTTGAGTACGTGCTCGGATACTCCCTTCTCTATGTGCATGACTTCCAGACAATGACGCACTAAATTTGTTGACCAGTACGGAAGCTCGAAGAAAATGCTTAACTTGTTCCAGAATGGTGCTTTGACCTGTTTTGTCGGATCCATCCCGAAGGTCACATTATTGTAACCATCCCACTGAGAAGTCACATCCTCTCCAGACAATGGGATTGGAGGTCCAAAAAGCTCCTGATGACTATCAGAGTGAACAACGTCTAACCTGAAGGGGTGGTCTGGAGGCAGGAAACGTTGATGGCCGCAATAACAAACCTTCCTGCTAAAATTCAAGAATTTCGATGTTGTATATTGATGGCAATAATGACATGCTTTGTGACCATGTACGGACCAACCTGATAGCATTCCATACGCAAGAAAGTCATTAATTGTCCACATTAAAACCGCACGCAGTATGAAGGTTGTATTTGTGTTTACATCGTAAGTTTCTACACCATCAATGAATAAAGATTTTAACTCCTCGATCAGAGGTCGGAGATAGACGTCGATATTGTTTCCCGGTGAGTTTGGTCCATCGATAAGAAGAGATATCATAAAGTATGATTGGTCCATAGCCAACCAAGGTGAAAGATTATAAACAATCATTACATGTGCTGTGGCTTCCAGCTATATAGTTGAATGGGTAGAAGCCATTACTAGCAATCCGAGTCTGACATTGCGAGGATCGCTACTGAATATTTCGTGCCTCCTATCGAAATCCTTCCATCCCGGTGAATCTCTTAGATGACTCATTTTTCCATCTTCACTTGGAGGAGCACGGTGATGCCAAATCATTACCTCGGCTGTTTTCTTGCACCTGAATAGCCTCTGCAGCCTCCGTGTTATGGGAAAGTATCGTGCTATCTTGACAGGTATATATGGCTTCTTATCAGAATCATTTGGTTTATACCCGGCCTCTCCGCATGTTGGACACTCTTTCAAATCTGAATTCTCTTTCCGGTACAAAACGCAATTTTTAAGACATGCTTGAATCTTCTCACACTTCAGACCCAAATCAGACATCATCTTCTGGGCTCCGTACCAGCTGTCGGGCACGTTATTTCCCGGGGGCATAGAATCTTTTAAGAATGAAAGAAGCATTGTGAATGACGTGTTGCTCCATCCATTTAGGCACTTAATCTGAAAAAGTTGTACGAACCATGAGAGGGTGGAATACTTTGCATTCTCATAAATTGGTTTTCTATCATCATTCATGAAATTTTCATATTTATCCGCACACGGTCCTTGATGGAAGGAATGTCATCTTCGGTACGAATAGATTCACCTAGGGCAGCCTCTACTATATCCTCAATTTCTTCTCCTGGAAAGAAATTATCGTCTTCTTCTTCTGCCGCATTACCGTCTTCTCCTTCTTCTGCCGCATTACCGTTTTCTCCTTCTTCTTCTGCCGCATTACTGTCTTCTTCTCCTTCCCCGTGATATAGCCAAGTTGTATAAAGTCTAGTAAAACCATGTTTAACGATATGAAGCTCAACAAATTCTACCTTCTGCCAGTACTTATTCCCACATCTATCGCACGCGCACAGAATCTTCTCTGACACGATCTTATTATGTGCGCGTGCAAATTCAATAAAAGAAGCAACTCCTACAATAAACTTAGGTTGCATATGTTGTTGCCAATCCACATACATCCAGTTCTTAACTCTGATATACTCATGGGCCATTTTAGACTGTATAACATATAAATTGTAGGTTATGATGACTATATTGAGAAATCTAAGAACGGAATGGTTACTAACAAATGAGAAAATCCGTGTATATGCTTTGTGTGTGCGTTTGTCGTTGAAAAAAATAAATTATCGATAATCAAAATTAGATTTGAGGATACCCATGTATGAATTGTATTCTATATATGCGTGTTTCAATTTATGATTTCGCTTAAATGTAGGGTTGTTAGTGTGTATGTGCTGTGTGTGTGTTTGTTGTGTACTCGTGTTGTATGTGTGTGTTTCGGCTGTCGGGTGTAAGGCTTCTATCCTATTAAGAATGTATAGAGCAGACACCCATTCGCTTGTGCTTTCAACCGTTTCGAGTAAATTTCGGCAGCACCTCCCTGCTGTTCTCCGAGTACACTGTAATAGAATAGATAATCATTTCAAAGCTGTGAAACAACGTTGAAATGAACATCTAATCTATTTTTGTACACAGAGAACCAGCGGAAAAGTACCGACGAAATAACTCGAAACGAATGAAAACACAAGTGAATGCAGGTGTTTGCTTTATACATTCCTAACTTGTCCATACTGGACAAATCTATCGGTTATCATACGATTGAATCTTTTCGTCACATAGACTATACGGCGGTTGTTAGTACCGAACTATACCGTCCGATATTTAACAACCTTCGTATAGTTCTATGTCACGACGAATATCGAACGTATGTTAACCGATAGACGGGGACTAAGTGGCGCTTTGATTTTCATATATCTGTATCGATGAGTATATGAAAGTTTCATATTATCATCGAGTATCATATATTGGTTTTAACTTGAACATTTAACTTGAATAGGTTTTACGTTTAAGTTTCGTTATTAAAGGTTCAAAGTTTTTAGTTTAGGGTAAATTTTTCTTGCATTTATGGTAAAGTTGTACGTATACGTTATCAACGAGTATCCTAGTGAATGAACTAGTGCGTCCTAAACCATAGCCTTAAATAACCCAAATTAACCCAATTAACCATAATCGTTACCCTAACACAAATTATCCCTAATTAACCCAAATCAACATCCTAACCCTTTCAAATTATCACTAATTAACTCTAGGCTCTAACTAACCCAAATTAACCCTAGCCACCCTAAACCTGAACCAAACCCTAACCCTAACCCTAACCATATAATGAAGGCCTACCCCAACCCCAACCCCTACCCTAACCCTAACCGCAACTAACTAACCCTAACCCTAACACTAACTGACCCGAACCCTAACCCTAACCCTAACACTAACCCTAACTGACCCGAACCCTAATTAACCCTAACCCTAACACTAACTGACCCGAACCCTAAACACTAAACTGAACCCTAACACTAACCCTAACTCTCACCCTAATCAATAAAAACATAAACAAACGAATAATTAGAAGTAAAAATAAGAAATTTACTAACCTATAGCGAAGACGAGGCGATGGCGACGGGGCGCAATCGACGACGAGGCACGGGCGGTGGCGAAGAGGAAGTCGGCGAGGAAGTCGACGGTGATGTCGGGGACGAAGAGGCGCGCGCGGGAGGGCGGTGGCGACGAGGCGCGGGCGGTGGCGACGAGAGGCGCGCGTAGGAGAGAGATGAGTGTAATTATTTTGGGTACGAGGATTTTCTGTGCTTTATTTTTTATTAATAACCCTTTTATCTGCCCCTACGGATTAAACCGTAGGTCTTTCTTTTGAGGATCCGTAGGGCCAAATAACAAATTATGTTTTCTATGCTTTATTTTTTATTAATAATCCATATATATGCCCATACGGATTAAACTGTAGGTTCTTCTTTTACGGCTCCGTAGGGCCAAATAACAAATTACATTTTAATATTTTTAAATTAATTCGTATAGTACTGTTCATACCATAATATTGCATATTATATTCCCCATTCTTATTCGTTTTACAAATAAACAGGTGCTTTTGACCCATGTCTGCTACATAGTACAGGTTACAGGTTCTCGGAACGAAAACAGTGAAAAAGATAAAAGACAATGCAAAAGTGAGACTGCGACCAACAGATAGAAGGATTTTGATCAAGCCTACACGAAGATCAGTTCACAAAGAACAAAGGCAGCGCAAGGTTTAAGACTTCGTCATGAAGCAACGGTAAAAAATCCACTATATTGACCACTGTGCAAATCTGGAAGAGATATGGAAGATATTCTGAAGAACCAACCGAAGAAGTAGGAAGACAAACAAGCCCCGAAGCAGTATAAGAAACAACAGCCCACAATCTCCTCTTTTGGACGCGGAACCGCGGCCAAACCAGGGCTGTGGCCGCGGTTCCACGGCCGTGTGATGCCCGTAGTGGGTGAAAATTTTCCATAATGCTGTGGCGGTGCTGACTAGTCTTCCTAGGGTATTGTTGTAAAAGCATACATGTGACGATTGTAAACCCAGGGTTTTCTATGTTCTATAAATAAAGACCCAAATTCTTGTATTAGGATGCCTCCTTTCAATAATAAAATTCAGATTTCTTTTCAAGTTTTGGAGAGCATCAATTCGTAAGTAGATTTTATTTTTGCCCTAGTTCTTAGTTTCAATTTCTGCTCTAGATAAATTCTTCTTTGCCTTAGTTTAATCTAGAATAGAATTTTTATTATACCTGCAGTAGTTAATTAATCTCTTCCCTAAAACCAAATAAAAATCATGTCTTTCGTAGATCTCTCAATGAGCGAGTAGTTTCCTAGCTTGTTAGGGTTAGGAATAGGGAAGGGTTTGAGAGATGAAGATCTCTCACCCCTTTCTTTACCCAATCACTTATGAATAATTAGGACTCTATGCATACTTTCATATTCCGCTCCCTACGGTACCCTATCCACGAGGTAACGGTGATACCGTAGTATAAAAGACCGGATATGAATGTTTTCCATAGAGGTTAGGGTAAGGATTAAGAAAGGACGGACAAGGATCTAGAGGAAGAAATATAGTTTCTTCCCGAAAATCCTAATCCCCTTTATTAATAATTACCATAACTCCTAAAAAGATCTAATTTAGGGCATGGAAAGAGGTGGAAATCTTTAATTTACAAAACTTTACCTAAACCTAATCCTAGCAAGTTTCCTAATCCTAGTATAACTCAAATTAGTTTTTGTGATAAAAGATCCAACACCCTTTGGAATTAGCTCGTAATAACATTTAGGAAATTAACACCATCCCTGTGGACCGACCCGTATTCACCGACTAGCAACCAAGCGACGACGTTCTTGATTGCGGTTTAGAAATATTTTTGATCATAAATTCCATATCAATCAAATGGCGCCGTTGCCGGGGATGGTGTAAAATTTCCTTTTTGCAATTTTGGGTTAATCTAAATTAAAAAATCATAAAAACTGAAAAATTAAAAAATATAAAAATTTATCATTTTTTATTTTGTGAAGGGTATTTTTGTTTGAATTTTGCAGGATAAACAATCGAGTTCGGATCTGGAAAAATCCAGAAAGCGAAACAGAAAACGAAAGATCTGAACAGCGGAGGATTTCAACAACAGAATAACAGAAAAAATCTCGGGGCTTGTACCAGCCACGTGACCGCGGAACCGCGGCGAGAAGCGCATTTTGGCGGCGGAACCGCGGCGGCCTTGAGAGAAGAGGAAAAAAAAACTGCCACAGAACCGCGGCAATAGCGCCTTATGACCACGGAACTGCGGCAATCAAGTGACGTCCTCATCTGGAAAAAAAAAGCTGTAAGTTTTCTTTTCTCTCTTCTGCAAATCCCGATATATCTTTTGCCAAATCTCCTGCAGGATTCTTTGCGTTTAAAAATCTCTCCCCTTCCAATAACAAATCTTGTGCAGGATTCTTTGCGCCGCGCTTAAAAAAAATAAATTTTTTGATTGCAAGTGGTTGTTACTGTTTTACATATATTTAATCTGACTTTAAGGGGCTTGAGACCTATCCAGATTGGGTGGGGATTTCATCACCCTTCCCAGGACCCCAGAAATCACTTAAGGCATTTGCATTGACCATCATTAATTAAAAAATACTAGACTTAACCCTAAGGACTTCGCGCTCAATAGGACAGAGGACTAGTGTTAGGCATCGGCCGTTGATCCTAACCTGACTTTGCGGTGTTTAGGCAAGTGCGTCTAAGGCGAGTGGTTACTTAATTAGGGCCACTACTTGTAGTGGAGAGCCCCCCACTCACCTGGCACTTACCTGGCCGCAATTGGCGGTGAAGAGGCGGTTTGAGGTCTTATTTCTAGCCCTTTGGAATAGTTAGGAGCTGTCTAGCTGACCTAGGTGACCCTAGATCTAGGCCTGATTGTGAATTTGTGGTTGATTGCATTTGTGTCAAAGCCCTTTATCGAAATTTTTTTTTTGCAAAAAGTTCCAAATAAAAATAAAAATAAAAATAAAATTTAAAAAAGACTTGCAACTTTTATCGCTAAGAACTCCTTGCACCAACCACCTTCTTTCTCTTCTCCTTTCTTACATTATCGGTACCCCACCTCACAAATCTCTTGCCGATCTTTGGTACCCTGAACCAAACTTTGCCTCTTACGCGAATTGTTTCGGTAGATTTAAGGACGACCCCTCCATGCCCAAAATTTCTTTAAAAGATCGAATAGAAGCGTCTAAGAGAAACAGTTTGACTCCGCAATCCACTTTGTATCAACCGTGTCAACCTTCACCACCTTCGTACGTTGATACCACTTTTTCGAGTCCTGTTGTAACTCCTAAACCCATGTCTATTGCTGAGCATATTGAACAATCTCGTAGTCGATCATTCACCCCTCTCAACACATCCAGTTCTTGGGATCAACAAGTCCATTCATCTTTTTATCCAAATGTTGATCCTACTCCTGTCCAACCATCCAATTCTTACCAGTCCTACCCGACTTCTGCACCTTCCCTAGACATTGCTTCTACACAGCCATTTGGGAGTTTCACGTATCCAAACAATTTTGAATCTTTTACTGAAACCCCTTCACAACCCATGTCTAGTCTAGAACAGTCGTTGGAGGCTTATATAGTAGCAACAAACCAAATGATTAGGAATGTGGATGCGTCCATTACCGCCCTTATGCAACTTAGTGAACCGGTAGCTAGTTTCCAACCAGCTCCAAAAATTCCAATGTATGAGGAGGCGGTTGGACAGAGTGAGAATTTGAGAGGATTTCCAAATCAAACCTACAAATACCCAATTGAATCCAACAACTCCAGTTTTCAAACATGTGTCCAAAATGATGAGTTGTGCGACTTTGTAGTGCTTGATTTGCCAGATTATGAAGAGTCCCTTTCGAGTGAAACCATACCTAATCCTTTTGAACTTTACACCTCCACTTTAGAGCCTAAATAAATTGATATCCATGCTTTTGATGAGGTGTCTGTTTACCCCAATCAGAGCAAAGCTCTGTTCAAATTCCAAGGAGGGAAAAGAGGCAATGCTTTTGTTTTCCTCCAGTCAGAGCAAACCTCTGTCTTGAAAATTAAAGTGAAAATTAAAGTTAAAATAAATGAAGCAATGCTTCAGATCCCCTGCGCTGCGCGCAGAGCACCACGTGTCAAAATCAGACACGTTAGCGCAGGGGGGGGCGCAGCGCCCAAGGCAGCGCTCCCAATCAGAGCAAGGCTCTGTTTAAAATTCAAACTTTAATTAAAGGAAGCAACGCTTCAATTGCGCAAGCACTGCGCTGCGCGACACGTGTCAGCGCAGCGCGACACGTGTTAGCGCAGATGCGTTAGCGCAGTTGCGCTGCGCTGAGCGCTGCGCGCTGCGCGACACGTGCCAGCGCAGATGCGCTAGCGCAGTGGCGCTGCGCTGTGCGCTGCGCGATACGTGTCACGCTCTGGAGCATTTGCGCCCAACAGAATTAAAATTCTAAAGAAATCTTTTCTGTTCTTGTTAAAACAAGAAGATTTTCTTCTGTAAAACAGAAGCCCTTGGATCAAAGATCCAACGGTGGGGAAAATTCCCCAAATCACTCAGAGAAAGATCTCTCTAACAAACTTAACTAATTTATGGGCACTATAAAAGAGACCCCAGACCTCAATTCAAAGGAATCAATATCTTTCTAAAAAAAAAGAGAAGAGAATTCTCGAGAACTCCTCAAGAACAACAGAAGGTAAAAACCTTTGAGAGAAGAGAAAATTCTCTTATGAACAGATCAGTGATCTAAAAACAAGATCATTGATCTTTAAAACATAACTAAATAAAGGGATAAGTTAAAATAGTGCTTTGCACTTTTTCATGAACCTTTGGTTCTTTAAGATAAGAAAAAACTTATCTTTTTCTTTTATCTAAATTAGATCAAAAAATCTAACAGTGCTTTGCACTTCTGTTCATTGAATCTAAAAGATTCCTAAATCATAGTGCCTTGTACTTGCAATACTGTACTGTTGCGCTCTTGGATTGGCGCAAGCCACCAGAGAGTGCCACGTGTCAGCATCTGAACCAATTGCGCTATGTGCTTTTGAAATAGAGCTTTGCTCTCTGTGATTGGCGCAACTCACCAGAGGGCGCCACGTGTCAGCAGCGCACTAGCGCAGCGCACTGCGCTTGCATGACACGTGTCGTCGTCACAAGCGCTTGCGCTCTCTGATTGGCGCAAAGCGCCTGATAAATGCAATGCATTTCCAAAAAGGGCAAGGCCCAAATCAAAAAGACCAAGCATGCCAAAATAAATTGCAAAGCAATAAAAGGGCAGAGCCCAAATAAAATTGATGCTCTGCATCATTTATAAAGGGCAGAGCCCAAAACAAATTGATGCTCTGCATCCTTTCTGGGCAAAGTCCAAATAAAAAGAAGAAGAAATGCAATGCAAAAGCAAATAAAATGTTGAACATTTTCAACTGGACTTAGCCCAATTTTGGCCGTAAGTCCTTAAATTAAATTGACTGAGCAAGATTGCTCTCTTAAATCAATTTACTACCGGTTCGAGGGTACATCTCCGAACTCTTCTGACACCTGTCGTTGTAATCCTTCAACGACGTTAGAGAGGTAACGGGTCCCAACGACCACACGTATATGGACTGCGGGGTCCTTAAATTCGTGGACCGAAACGTCCTTAAACTAATGTCGGACCAAAACGTCCCTAAACTAATGTTGGACCGAAACGTCCCTAAACTAATGTCGGACCGAAACGTCCCTAAACTAATATCGGACCACCACGTCCTTAAACTGGAATATGGACCACCACGTCCCTAAACTGGAATATGGACCGCAACGTCTCTAAACTACCTGTGGACCACTATGTCCCTAAACTGGAACAATAGAGCCTCCGAATGCTCTTTTTCCGGATCTAAACGGTCCCGTTTAAGTTGATCTTAGCCCCAAATACGGCTAACGTATCCTTAGACATTTAAATGAATGATAAAACTCCAAATCAATTTTGGTTCAAGGGTACATCTCTGAGCTCCTCTGACACATGTCGTTGTAATCCTTCAACGACGTCAGAGAGGTGACGAGTCCTGATGGCCATATATCACTACGTTAAGTCGATCTTAGTCCTAAACAAGACTAATGTATCCTTAACGAACGTTTAAGTCGATCTTAGCCTAAACATAGCTAACGTATTCTTAAACTAAAACACCAAACCCAAATCTAAGTAAATACGGATTTGGACTAATCCACATCCTACGGGCGACGACATTACTCAGTCTCCGTATACAATCCACGGGCAACCACAAACAAAACAAACACACACGACACGAAGTGAAATTCTGGAGAAGGAGAAAGTTGTTACCGCGATGCGGTAGCGTAATTAACTGCAAGGGCTTGTGCCTGCAGGGAAGAGCGTCCCCACAATCAAAAACCCCTCAAGCGAGGGGGAATCTGATGAAATCTGCTACATCGGCCGCATCCGCCTAAACCTCCGATACACGGTGCCATAAATCAACTTGGCATCTTCGGAGAGGTGGACGGATAAAACCAAATAGCATCTGCCCCTAATCTCAGCGTTAGGACATCGCGGTCCTGTGCGCCGCCTTTCGGAGGGGAACGGATTCTGGCACGCCCGGTGGGACCTTTTCCTCTTTCCACTCCACACTTTGTGTGTCGTGTTCGCGAACAAATCGCGGTTTGTTGTGGTTGCTTGTGGATTCGAGGTACTAAGATTTGGTGTCTTGCTCCGTGCAGAGAACTGAAGATCGATGGCTTCAAACTGCACTGCCTGCAACTGCAACTCTCGCTCCGTCCGCGCTAGAGGAGTGACTTATGGGCCCCGAGCGGCCTTTCTTTTCAAGATACCAATGGAGCAGGTAACTCAAGCCACCACTGGATTATTCTTCGGGACCATACACCCACCGTTTAGCTTCAATGCCACAATGACGTTGCAAGAAACCCCGGAGAAGTTGGTCTTTAATCGGCTCACCACTACTGCGACCCCTCTCAACGGGTCGCCCAGTTTCAGTACCTCAGTTTTCAACGGACTGGGCCAGAACGTCTGCAAACCTGCGATACCCGAAGCGGCCATCCCAAAGCGGATAGCTATCCCGGCTCAAGAGGACGAAATCATTGGAAGGGTTTCTCCTTCCGAGAAGTCAGTGTTTACAAGGCTGGCTATTCTGGTTGATTCTCCAGGCGAGGTCCTCAAAGCTGCTTTCCCTACCCAGGGCAGGGGGCACGAAGAAGCTTATCAAACAACGGAGGTGACTCCATCCGCAAGACTCGCCCGACGTTGCCACTTGTGCCGAGTGAGGAAGGCTGGGGGCAACTCCCCCTCTGGATTTACGCCACCAGCTCTGATGGTAGGGATCGATGCTGCTATTCCAACCAGGAACAGCTTTGAATTGCTGAATACAGTGCGTAGAAACTCTCCTACTGCGATGTTGAAAAAAACTCCTTTACATGTGGAGAATACTCCAAAGAAGAAGCTAGAGCGGCCCCCTCAACGGCTGTCCTCTAAAATTTACAAAGTCTGGCGACAGGTCCAAGAGTCAGTGATCGATCAAGACTACCTCCGCCGACGGAAAAAGATGAAGGTTCGGCAAGAGAAGGATTACTCCGTCAAGCCATAAAAACCAATAGTTACCCGGGTGCCCATTACAATGGCCCCCTTAACTCCAATCACTCAGAAGAAAAGGAGGCCGCAAAAAGCCCCTGTGAACATGGCGAAGCATAAAAGCGCTGAACACAAACGCCCCAAATCTGGGGGCATGGTGGTGCACACTGTTTATATGGCTTCTGGAAAGGAGGAAAGCTGCACTTCTACGGGCCACTGACCGCTCACCCGATCCGTGATGAAAGCTCAGGAGCAACAACAAAAGCTTCAGGAAATGATGACTACAATGGCTGCACTCACTGGGCCAAAAGAAAGCTCTGAAACATTCTCGGATGAGCGTCAAGAACAAGAAACTGACGCTGAGTTTCTTCGCCGGATATTAGAGAAAAAGGATAAAGAGGCTGCGGAACAAGCAGCCAGCATAAAGAAAGTGGCCCTCCTCTTCCAAGATATGGTAGGAATGATCTCACAGCCGGACCCTCCAGCTGAAGACCCTCCAATCATTGTTGAAGATGATGGAGGGGAGACATCTAATCCTCCGCTGGCTCTTTCAGCAGCCAAAGATGAAACCATTTCCAAGGCCGCGCTAGACGATTATATAGCTCAGCAGATCCGGGTTCATCAGGCGAATGAAGCGGCTGGGCAAATTTCTAGAACTGGACGACCGTATCCGAGATGGTACGACCAAATCAGTTACCCGCCGGGATATACGATCCCTAAATTCCACGTATATAAAGGGACAGGGAATCCGCATCAGCATGTCGCTCAATTCAGGGCCTTATGCGGCAATACTGGAGGCGATGACAAGTTGTTGCTACGCCAATTCGTCGGCAGCTTAGCAGAAACAGCCTTTGAATGGTATTCAGAACTACGTAACGACTCTGTCAAAACATTTGTGGAGATGGTGCTGCTGTTTACACAAAGATTCGCGAGTGCTAGTGAACGCACCCCGATAACAGCACTAATAAATGCCAGAATAAGGCCTGGCGAAACGCGGGTCCAATACGCAACACGATGGCGAAACCTATGGTCGAAATGCGAACAACGCGTAGAAGAGGCACCTGCGGTAGGCATGTTTATGGGCACTCTCGATCCGCAGGCAACCATCTCGCAATTCATGATGTTCTTCAGGCCGACCACCTTCCAGGCCTTGATCGACAAATTAGCCCAAATGGACCAGATGGGCCATGGACCGTCTCCTCCAAGACCCGATCCCCGAAATGAGAAAGGAAAAGGGAAAGCGATCATCGTCGCCAATGCTCAGCAAAAGTCGAACAACTCAAAGCCGGTCGTTCGCCAAAACAACGCGCGTCCATGCCCATCCCTCGAAGAGAGGCTAGGACGTCCTTACTCGTTTCCTCAGAATAAAACGAGAAGACTGTTCGAGCTGGCAGTGTGCAACAGACTTATTAATCTGCCGAGTCCAAAGCGTCTGTCGCAGCCAGGCGATCTTAATAATCCCAATTATTGCCCTTACCACCAAACGGTAAGTCACCCGATTGAGGTTTGTTTCGTCTTTAAGGGATGGATCGAGGATCAATACCTACAAGGCAAGTTTGCGCTGTCTGAAAGCTGGAAGGTGAACCCACCACAGCCGCACTCTCCAAAGAAAACGAATACAATGGGTGCAGCTTGTTCTATCGTCGAAGATGAAAATGATGGAGAAAACTCATCAGATGAATCCGAAGACTACGTAGCGACTTGTCATGTGATTTCTAACTTATTGGCAGATGATGAAGAGGCTTCTTGCGTCGAGAAACCAATGGCGAACCCCAAACCGGAAATTCTACAGCCATCATACGAGCTGATCGATGTCTTCCTAAATGAAATTCATCTGAAAGCAAAAGCCAATCAAGAGCGTGAAATGGACATACTGGAAAGAGCCAAGGCATTCCCGTCAAATCAAAAGCCATACACTGCGGGTAAAAAAAAATTCAAGACGAGGAAAAGGTTCGCCAAAGCTCTATCAGTAGGAATGAAGCTACCGCCCTCTGAAGAAAATACTCTCGCTGAGGTAGAGATGCACCCTAACTTCTGTTTATATCATCAGAAGATCATACATCCTACCGAAGACTGCGAATCCTTTAACTGTTGGTGGCAAGGGTATGTCGCTCAAAAGCAACACTTCGACAGGACAAAGTGTGAAGCTTATGGATATCGGAAAAATGCGATATATGAGTGCAAAGGATCCGCCGCCGACTGTCATATAGCCGACTCTAAGGTATCACAAATTATCACCTTTGGAAGCGACTCTGATGAGGAAGCTGCCCTCAACCCTCTCCTCAAGGAATCTATTTCAAAAATGAAGGAATTGAGGAGCTGCGAGAACGTTCAGCCATGCAATCGCACGCGACTCGGAAAAAATCCCGGCCCCGCAAACAACGGAGCGAACAAAAAGGATAAAGGAAAAGGAAAAACGGCATTCATCGCCAGCGCTCAACAGCAATTAAGTGACCCTAGACCGGTTGCTCGCCAAAGCAACAAGCGGCAACCCCTCCAGGAAAAGTTGAAACGTCTTTACTCGTTCCCGCAAGATAAAACAAGGGGACTGTTCGAGCTGGCAGTGTGCGACAGACTCATTAATCTGCCGAGTCCAAAACGTCCGTTATGGCCAGGCGATGTTAATAATCTTAATTATTGCCCTTACCATCAAACGGTAGGTCATCTGATCGAGAATTGCTACGTTTTCAAGAACTGTGTTGAAGACCAATACCAACAGGGCAAGTTCGCGTTGTCGGAAAATTGGAAGGTGAACCCGCCACAACCGCATGTTCCGAGAAAGATGGATACGCCGGGGGCATCATGGTCAGTCATAGAGAAAGCTCCACAGACCGAAAAGTCAATAAACTAGATGTTCGCCTCGAATACGGCAACACTGGATCGAAACATCCTTAAACTAATGATGGACCGCAATGTCCTAAAACTTGCAAATGACCGAAATGTCTTTAAACTACTACCGCAGCATCCTCAGGCTGACGAGAAAATAAAATAAAATAAAATAAAATAATAATAATAAACGGTATGTCCATAAGCAAAATGGGCACGGATGAAAACCCGAAAGGGCTCCATGAGTAAAAACAGCAGGGCTACCGGCGAGTGTTTGTGAAAACCCGAAAGGGCGCAACCTCGTTAGAAAAAAATAAGAAAATAAAAAGAATAAAAAAAACGGTTTGTCCATAAGCAAAATGGGCACGGATGAAAACCCGAAAGGGCTCCGTGAGTAAAAACAGCAGGGCTACCGGCGAGTGTTTGTGAAAACCCGAAAGGGCGCAACCTCGTTAAAAGACACTTATAGGGCCCTCTCGACTTTGTAAGGAGAAACCACCCGCGTGAGATCCTTACGACTCACAAGGGAGCAACATACTTAGGGATCCCCACGATTCCTAAGGAGAAAATACACTTGCGAGATCCTCACGACTCGTAAGGAGAACTCTCTTATGGGACCCTCACGGCTCATAAGATTTGAAAGTCTTAAGTTACAGAAACCTTAACCTGTTCTTAAGCAACCCCCACAACCTTCGATATTTCCCTACAAGTAGTTCAATACTGACCCTTGTATACAATCCACGGGCGCGAATAAACATTTCCCTAACTAAGTCCCACCCGTGATTGGGGATATGTGCGCATGATGAACAACCCTTATAAGTCCTCTCGACTTACAAGGAGAAAACCCTCTCGTGAGATCCTTACGACTTATAAAGGAACATACACTTAGGAATCCTCACAATTCCTAAGGAGAAAATACACCTTCTCACGACTTATAGGGAGAAATAACTTTGTGAGACCCTTACGGCTCATGAAGTCAAAAGTCTTAGTTGACAGGACCTTAACCCGGGTCACTAAGCCATCTTTGTTCGACATCGACAGAGGAAAATGATGATTCGCTCCTGGCAATATCCCAGTTGTAGCGGTACTGATGCCGAAATCGGTGTCTAATTTCAGGTTTACGACAAAAAGCCGATAGGTCGCACATGCATACGAAATAGCCGAAATGATGGGGCAACTTGCAATAAAAAGCAGCAATTAAAAGGTATGCATGCAGAATAGCCGAAATGATTAGGCACCGCGAAAAATAGCCGAAATGATTGGGCAATCACGACCTTCGCCATATAAAAGCTGAAATGATAGAGCATCGCAGAAATAAAATAATAATAAAAAAATGAAAATAAAAAAAAATGAATGAAACTTCTGCCCTACAGGTTAGATCACATCGATTCCTGTATACAATTCAGGGGCACAAATAAAGAGGGAACCATACTTTCCCAACAGGCTCCATAAAAAAAAAGCGAAGCCAAACCTCGACGGTTCACAGACAACCTAGAGACCATCTAAGAATTCGTCTCGTTACAGCAGATGAGATGTCAATAAAGGCGTTCCTTCGCAGTCCATCAAGATGCAGATACAACGCCAACAAAAAGACCTTGCGGTCGAAACAAAGCAAAGCGACGGCAAAATCCCAGCTTCATTTTGACGTTCGTCTCGATACAGTAAACGCAATGTCAATCCCAGCGTTCTTCCTCCAACAGGATTTGGACACACCAAAGCAAACGAAGCGAAGGCCACATTCCTAGCTTCAACGTCTTGACGGTAACTCATATAAAACCGGAAAGACAATCGAAGATCATCTCGCACCAGCACAGGGTGGTCACCACCTCGACGTCCATCTCGATACAACAGACGGGATGTCACCCCAACGTTCGTCTCGACAAAGCAGACGCAACATCATCAAACAAATGGAGCCACGGCAAAATCCCTAGTTCCAAACCTCGACGGTTCACCAGCAACCTAGAGACAACTACGATGTTCGTATCGACACAGCAGACGCAACACAATCAAACAAACGGAGCCACGGCAAAATTCCAGCTCCACCTCGACGTTCGTCTCAATACAACAGACAGGATGTCACCCTAACGTTCGTCTCGACACAGCAGACGCAACATCATCAAACAAATGGAGCCATGGCAAAATCCTTAGTTCCAAACCTCGACGGTTCACCAGCAACCTAGAGACAACTACGATGTTCGTCTCGACACAGCAGACGCAACACAATCAAACAAACGGAGCCACGGCAAAATTCCAGCTCCACCTCGACGTTCATCTCATTACAACAGACGAGATGTCACCCCAGCGTTCTTCCTCCAGCGGGATTCGGACGCGACAATCAAACAAACGGAGCCACGACAACATTCCAGCTCCTCCTCGACGTTCGTTTCGATACAGCAGATGAGTTGTCACCCCAGCGTTCTTCCTCCAGCGGGATTCGGACGCGACAATCAAACAAACGGAGCCACGGCAAAATCCCTAGTTCCCACCGCAACATTCGTCTCGATACAGCAGACGTAATGCCAGCAAACGAAGCAAAGACCAAATTCCTAGCTTCAGGGTCTTGACGACAACTCACATAAAGCCCGAAAGACTATCGGAGATCATCCCCACACCAGCACGGAGTGGTTATGACTCATCAAGGCTCTCCAAAATAAGCATAACCTCAAGCAAAAAGCGACATGGCAAATTCCTAACGCTTGCTCTTCCGACGGTCAAACTGCCAAGGAGGATTGCTTGAAGACGTCTTGTCCAGCCCCCGAAGGGATCAGAGACATGGCAGTCGCAGGGCTACTCGAACAACACGATTGCCTATCGAGGACTATATCAGCTTATGCGACAGTACGATGGATAAAACCCTAAGCACCACCAACCTTAACGGGCTTCTGTCGTAAAGAGCAGAGGTTAAATGCGACGTTAAGATGTTCTTGCGAGAAACGCTCGATTCGTCTCGACTTGAGAAAAAAATTGTTGAGGCGGCTCGACTCGTGAGATAAAGCCTTAGGCAGTGGGCATAAAAAAAGCCTGTTTCCTAAGCATTGGGACCCCGCAAGTTGGCCCAAAACGGTCTCTTGCATACCATCCACGGGTCTCACTCTCCAACATCGAACTTCGACAAGGAGGGAAACAACCGCTTACAAGTCCTCTCGACTCGTAAGAGGGAAAAATTCTCTTATAGGATCCTTACGACTTATAAGAGAAAACCACACTTAGGAATCCTCACGATTCCTAAGGAGAAAGAAACCCCCTACGAGATCCTCTCGATCCGTAGGGAGAAAAGTCTCTATGAGACCCTCACGGCTCATAGAGTTGAAAAGTCTTAGGCAGCAGATCTGAACCTGCGACCTAAGCCCTCGCTATCTCGTAAAGAAATCAAGAAGCTTACTCTATTACCTGCTAATTGTGACGAAATGCTGAGAAAGAGGAAAAGCAACAGAAAGAGCATCCGATTTACATTTGATCGAGCGTTCAAGACACATTCATTCATGGATGGGCAAAAAGACTCAGGAAAAAAGATATATAAAAAAGACAAGCTGGGATAAATTTTTTTTTTCCATTAATATTGCCCGAAGTTCTTACAGTCATAAAAAAAATAAACGAAAGTTACAATGGAATAACTTCAGATCCAGGGCATGGATTGAGGAATTCAAAAGCGACCCTATCTATGACTTTCCAAGCCTCGCGGACCATCCTAGTGTGCTTTCTTTCGCGAGCACAAGCGTCAGGTTCTCCCCTGATGTCTTCCACCCTCCGATAAGCAGCGAGTATGGCAAACTGTTGAAAGACCTCGTGCAAGAGATCGATAAGACTGTCTCGCCGTCTCTTTGAGATAAAGTTCAACAGGTACACCGAGTGCACCTTATCCTCAGCGGCATCCAGCGCCCTAAGCGGTACACCGGAACAGAACAGGGGAAGCGCTTCCCAGATGGCTCCCACGAAAAACTTAAGTAGGGAGGAACGCCGGGGAAGCAGAGGACCATTGTACGCATCGAAGCGGCTCATTATTTCAGCACACTCCTCGTTTGTAAACTCTCGATTTTGAGAGCGGCCAAGTCGGCGGATGTCCCCGTAAGAGATGATCTCGTTAAGAGCATACATGTGGGCGTCCATTGTTCCTGTGAAAGAGGATCAACAGAATTATCAGAAAGACTGATTAAGCAAAACGATATAATACACCGAGGAATAAAATACCATCGTTAAACTCCAAGATCAGTGAAAAACTCCTAGGAGTTCGGTTGAATGATTTGGAAGGAGCAAAGCTCCATTAATGAAATCAGAAAATACAGAGAAGATCTTTCAGAGAGCAAAGCTCTATTAATGGAACCCTAATAGGGCTCTCCTTAGTCCTCTATAGACCCCCTTAGAGCAAAGCTCTGCTAAGTGAAACCCTAAATGGGTCTTCTTTAGATCAGGTATCTATTGAGAGCAAGGCTCTTAAAATTGATTTAATTTAATCAAAATTAATATTTTTACCTAAAAATTCTCTAAAGTTTGAACTTTTAAAAGTGTTTAAACAAAAGAGTAGGGCTCTGAGTTCTGAAAGTAAAATCGTGAAGATGAAAATCATCTAAGGGGCCAAAGGTCCTATTTACAGGCATCAAATGCCCTTTCAACTTCCAAAAGTTGCCGCGACGGTTGGAATTCGGCCACCGCTGCGCTCACATTTAAGGCCATGTAAGCGCAATGGTGGGGGGGCATTTGTTTACCCCAATCAGAGCAAAGCTCTGCTCAAATTCCAAGGAGGGAAAAGAGGCAATGCTTTTGTTTTCCTCCAGTCAGAGCAAAGCTCTGTCTTGAAAATTAAAGTGAAAATTAAAGTTAAAATAAATGAAGCAACGCTTCAGATCCCCTGCGCTGCGCGCAGAGCGCCACGTGTCAAAATCAGACACGTTAGCGCAGGGGGGGCGCAGCGCCCAAGGCAGCGCACCCAATCAGAGCAAGGCTCTGTTTAAAATTCAAACTTTAATTAAAGAAAGCAACGCTTCAATTGCGCAAGCACTGCGCTGCGCGACACGTGTCAGCGCAGTTGCGCTGCGCGACACGTGTCAGTGCAGATGCGCTAGCGCAGTTGCGCTGTGCTGTGCGCCGCGCGACAAGTGTCAGCACAGATGCGCTGCGCTGTGCGCTGCGTGACACGTGTCACGCTCTGGAGCATTTGCGCCCAACAGAATTAAAATTCTAAAGAAATCTTTTTTGTTCTTGTTAAAACAAGAAGATTTTCTTCTGTAAAACAGAAGCCCTTGGATCAAAGATCCAACGGTGGGGAAAATTCCCCAAATCACTCAGCGAAAGACTCGATAACAAACTTAA
Organism: Agapanthus africanus; assembly: GCA_030015575.1. Taxonomy (NCBI): domain Eukaryota; kingdom Viridiplantae; phylum Streptophyta; class Magnoliopsida; order Asparagales; family Amaryllidaceae; genus Agapanthus; species Agapanthus africanus. Next base: position 353,724,088 of record JASDDO010000016.1, on the reverse strand, counting down.
CTAATTTATGGGCACTATAAAAGAGACCCCAGACCTCAATTCAAAGGAATCAACATCTTTCTAAAAAAAAGAGAAGAGAATTCTCGAGAACTCCTCAAGAACAACATAAGGTAAAAACCTTTGAGAGAAGAGAAAATTCTCTTATGAAGAGATCAGTGATCTAAAAACAAGATCATTGATCTTTAAAACATAACTAAATAAAGGGATAAGTTAAAATAGTGCTTTGCACTTTTTCATGAACCTTTGGCTCTTTAAGATAAGAAAAAACTTATCTTTTTCTTTGATCTAAATTAGATCAAAAAATCTAACAGTGCTTTGCACTTCTATTCATTGAATCTAAAAGATTCCTAAATTATAGTGCCTTGCACTTGCAATACTGTACTGTTGCGCTCTTGGATTGGCGCAAGCCACCCGAGAGCACCACGTGTCAGCATCTGAACCAATTGCGCTATGTGCTTTTGAAATAGAGCTTTGCTATCTATGATTGGCGCAACTCACCAGAGGGCGCCATGTGTCAGCAGCGCAAGCGCAGCGCACTAGCGCAGCGTAAGCGCAGCGCACTAGCGCAGCGCACTGCGCTTGCATGACACGTGTCGTTGTCACAAGCGCTTGCGCTCTCTGATTGGCGCAAAGCGCCTGATAAATGCAATGCATTTCCTAAAAGGGCCAGGCCTAAATCAAAAAGACCAAGCATGCCAAAATAAATTGCAAAGCAATAAAAGGGCAGAGCCCAAATAAAATTGATGCTCTGCATCATTTATAAAGGGCAGAGCCCAAAACAAATTGATGCTCTGCATCCTTTCTGGGCAAAGTCCAAATAAAAAGAAGAAGAAATGCAATGCAAAAGCAAATAAAATGTTGAACATTTTCAACTGGACTTAGCCCAATTTTGGCCGTAAGTCCTTAAATTAAATTGACTGAGCAAGATTGCTCTCTTAAATCAATTTACTACCAGTTCGAGGGTACATCTCCGAACTCCTCTGACACTTGTCGTTGTAATCCTTCAACGACGTCAGAGAGGTGACGGGTCCACACGACCACACGTATATGGACTGCGGGGTCCTTAAACTCGTGGACCGAAACGTCCTTAAACTAATGTTGGACCGAAACGTGCTTAAACTAATGGTGGACCGAAACGTCCTTAATCTAATGTCGGATCGAAACGTCCTTAAACTAATGTCGGACCGAAACTTCCCTAAACTAATGTCGGACCGAAACGTCCCTAAACTAATATCGGACCACCACGTCTTTAAACTGGAATATGGACCATCACGTCCTTAAACTGGAATATGGATCACCATGTCTGTAAACTGGAATATGGACCACCACGTCCCTAAACTGGAGCATGGACCGCAACGTCCCTAAACTACCTGTGGACCACTATGTCCCTAAACTGAAACAATAGAGCCTCCAAATGCTCTTTTGCCGGATCTAAACGGTCCCGTTTAAGTTGATCTTAGCCCCAAATACGGCTAACGTATCCTTAGACATTTAAATGAATGATAAAACTCCAAATCAACTTTGGTTCAAGGGTACATCTCTGAGCTCCTCTGACACCTGTCGTTGTAATCCTTCAACGACGTCAGAGAGGTGACGAGTCCTAATGGCCATATATCACTACGTTAAGTCGATCTTAGTCCCAAACAAGACTAATGTATCCTTAACGAACGTTTAAGTCGATCTTAGCCTAAACATGGCTAACGTATCCTTAAACTAAAACACCAAACCCAAATCTACGTAAATACGGATTTGGACTAATCCACGTCCTACGAGCGACGGCATTACTCAGTCTCCGTATACAATCCACGGGCAACCACAAACAAAACAAACACACACGACACGAAGTGAAATTCTGGAGAAGGAGAAAGTTGTTACCGCGATGCGGTAGCGTAATTAACTGCAGGGGCTTGCGCCTGCAGGGAAGAGCGTCCCCACAATCAAAAACCCCTCAAGCGAGGGGGAATCTGATGAAATCTGCTACATCGGCCGCATCCGCCTAAACCTCCGATACACGGTGCCATAAATCAACTTGGCATCTTCGGAGCGGTAGACGGATAAACCAAATCGCATCTGCCCCGAATCTCAGCATCAGGACATCGCGGTCCTGTGCGCCACCTTTCGGAGGGGAACAGTGTCCGAAAAAATTGATTTTCACTTGATTGAGGATATAGACGCCGGGAATATTTTGGATGATGAACCCGTAGATTTGATTGAAATTTTATGTTCAATTCATCATCCCGAGTCATTAAATGTTTCTCCCGAACCTCATATTCGTCTTGATTTTGATGATAATGGTATGGATAAGCTAAATTTTGAGGAGAATTAGGATGATAGTATTGAGGAGAGTATTGAGGATAGTATTGAGGATAGTATTGAGGGTGAACCATTTTTGTTTGATATGTCGGATTTTCCAGTTCATCATCCTGAACCTTTAACTGTTACACTTCCTAAATCACCCTCCCTCCTTTCCATCGTTCCGACCACGCAAAAGATCACGCTTGAAGACTGTGAGCTTGAAAATTTGTCTTTGAATCTGACACAGTTCTCACAGACGATAATGATTACGAGTGTTTCACTTTTTCGGACGATGTTGATAAATCACCTCCCGAGTTTGAGTCCTTTGAATTTTCAGATGAGTTAGTTGAACTATCAGATTCGGTTGCTTATAGTCATTTTGAACATTTGATGGAATCTTTCAAGTTCGAGACAGATTACTTAGGTGAGAATAAGACTATCCCTAAATCACTCCCTTTCGTCCTTCCTATCGTTTCGACCACGCACGACTCCATCGCGTTTCCATTTTCAATGGAGGGTTTACCAAGTTCGACGTACCCATATTTTCTTGCGAATCTTGAGGGATTTGACCCCATTTCTCGACGGGTTGATAGATTAGCACAATAGCTTTTAACACATCGGTCATCACAAATTAAGCTAATTCATTCACCCGATTTACACCCTCAAGATCGTACTACACTTCTTTCTCTTTTCCGCCATTCTTCTCCTCCACCGAGACCTTATTCCACTCTTCTTTCCATTCGGTCTCGCGTGCTTCTCATTTCCTTTCTCTACACCCCATTCTTTCACCAACCCTACCATTATCACGATAAATTTTTTGAATGGTTGGTGCTAACTCTTGGCCTGTGTAAGGCCTTGTTTAGTTTGGGGAGGACCTTGTTGTATATATGTATATATATATTTTTTGTTTTCTTTTTCTAATAAAAAAATTCAAAAAATAAAAAAAATTCAAAAAAAAATTATAAATAAATAAACAGGGGAGTGCCGACATTTTCAAATCTCTTGGTGTGGCATGACAGTGGGGACACTGTCAAGTTTAAGTTTGGGGGTATGCTCGGTAAACTTTCTTCCTTCGCATTCATATGTACATCTTTGCATTTGCATACTTATTTTAAAACCCATAAAAATTAAAAAATTTCAAAAATTATAAAAACTAAAGTATTCAATTTTGGCCATAATTAACTTTAGTTTGACAAAAAGGATAACTAGCTAGGAACAACTAGATATTAGACTTAGTAAATTAAAAACCCTAAAAATAACCTTTCTTAAAAATTTAACGGTAGAAAGTATATGTTTTTGTAGTTTATTTAGAAATAGGCAAATTTCGAGTTGACTTCGTGGGCTAAGTTAAAACAAGGGAAGAGTATTGAAATTTTTGTTAAAGTATAAGTTTGAAAAATAATTCCTAGCTTAAATCTAAATTCTGAAAATGTATACCCTACAAATTGCACAAACACGAACCTTGAAACTTGGAATAGTAGAAGAGATAATAAAAAAATGAACACTGGTTTTTGTGATTACTTAAGGCTGCAAAAATAGAAAAATATTTGCGAGGGTGCTTCATCACCTAGTGCCTTAGACCAACTGGTTTGGGAGTCACTGCTAAAGCCTTAGGTGTTGCAAAACTAGGAATTACGCTTTAATGCGCAAACACATCTTGTAATCGGTTGTTGGTACCTCAAGAAGTATTAACAGTCGCATGAAGGATGTGTGAGCGAAATTCATCTAAAAATTCACCAATTAAGAAGTTCTTTGGAAAACGGACAAGAGTATGATTGCTTGATTTGAATTTCCAAGTGTAGGGGTGATTTATACACACACGTAGGGGTATGTGATTGGGGTTTAGATAAGAGATAGGAATGAAGAATAGGACTTGTATCTTTAGTAGAGATGATAAAAATTCCTAAGTTGAGATAGAACCCTAGAAAGAAAACTTAAGAGATGCCGAAATCTAAGTAGGTCTACAGAACATATATAATCTTAAGTTAAATGATAAGGAAGCGTGAAGAATATGGGTGGATAATTTATGAGTCGAAGATAATAGAATTCCTTGTTAGAAAATATAATTGGAAAATGAAAGTTAATAGGCCTAATTGATAGGATTTTATGGGTAGTATCCGCTGAAAACCCTCAGGAGACAACACTCCTCCTACTAGGGACACCTAGAGGTTTAACGGCTTATTGCACGAGCTCAGTGCAATCGCGTTTCCCTGCAAAAGTGAGGTTAGGATTTTGTCGAGAATAAAACTAGATTTGCTCGAGGACGAGCAAAAGATAAGTTTGAGGGTATTTGTTCATACCATAATATTGCATTATTACATTCCCCATTCTTATTCGTTTTACAAATAAACAGGTGCTTTTGACCCATGTCTGCTACATAGTACAGGTTACAGGTTCTCGGAATGAAAACAGTGAAAAAGATAAAAGACGATGCAAAAGTAAGACTACGACCAACAGATAGAAGGATTTTTATCAAGGCTACACGAAGATCAGTTCACAAAGAACTACGGCAGCACAAGGTTTAAGACTTCGTCACGAAGCAACGATAAAAAGTCCACTATATTGTTCACTGTGCAAATCTGGAAGAGATATGGAAGATATTCTGAAGAACCAACCGAAGAAATAGGAAGACAAACAAGCCCCGAAGTAGTACAAGAAACAACAGCCCATAATCTCCTCTTTTGGCCGCGGAACCGCGGCCAAACCAGGGCTGCGGCCGCGGTTCCGCGGCCGTGTGATGCCCGTAGTGGGTGAAAATTTTCAATAATGCTGTGGCGGCGCTGACGAGTCTTCCTAGGGGTATTGTTGTAAAAGCATACATGCGGCGATTATAAACCCAGGGTTTTCTATGTCCTATAAATAGAGACCCAAATTCTTGTATTAGGATGCCTCCTTTCAATAATAAAATTCAGATTTCTTTTCAAGTTTTGGAGAGCATCAATTCGTAAGTAGATTTTATTTTTGCCCTAGTTCTTAGTTTCAATTTCTGCCCTAGACAAATTCTTCTTTGCCTTAGTTTAATCTAGAATAGAATTTTTATTAAATCTACAGTAGTTAATTAATCTCTTAACACTAAAACAAAATAAAAATCATGTCTTTCGTAGATCTCTCAATGAGCGAGTAGTTTCCTCGTTTGTTAGGGTTATGAATAGGGAAGGGTTTGAGAGATGAAGATCTCTCACCCCTTTCTTTGCCCAATCACTTATGAATAATTAGGACTCCATGCATACTTTCATATTCCGCTCCCTACGGCATCTACCCATGAGGTAACGGTGATACCGTAGTATAAAAGACCGGATATGAATGTTTTCCATGGAGGTTAGGGTAAGGATTAAGAAAGGACGGACAAGGATCTAGAGGAAGAAACATAATTTCTTCCCGATCATCCTAATCCCCTTTATTAATAATTACCATAACTCCTAAAAAGATCTAGGGCATTGAAAGAGGTGGAAATCTTTATTTTACCAAACTTTACTCAAACCTAATCCTAGCAAATTTCCTAATCCTAGTATAACTCAAATTAGTTTTTGTGATAAAAGATCCAACACCTTTTGGAATTAGCTCGTAAGAACATTTAGGAAATTAACACCATCCCTGCGGACCGACCCGTATTCACTGGCTAGCTACCAAGCGACGCCGTTCTTGATTGCGGTTTAGAAATATTTTTGATCATAAATTCCATATCAATCAAATGGGGCCGTTGCCGGGGATGGCGTAAAATTTCCTTTTTGCAATTTCGGGTTAATCTAAATTAAAAAATCATAAAAACTGAAAAATTAAAAAATATAAAAGTTTATCATTTTGTTATTTTGTGAAGGGTATTTTTGTTTGAATTTTGCAGGATCAACAATCGAGTTCGGATCTGGAAAATCCAGAAAGCGAAACAGAAAACGAAAGATCTCAACAGTAGAGGATTTAAACAAAAGAATAACAAAAAAAATCTCGGGACCTGTACCAGCCACATGACCGTGGAACCGCGGCGAGAAGCGCATTTTGGCGACGGAACCGCGGCGGCCTAGAGAGAAGAGAGAAAAAAAACTGCCGCGGAACCGCGGTGATCAAGTGACGTCCTCATCTGAAAAAAAAACTGTAAGTTTTCTTTTCTCTCCTCTGCAAATCCCGATATATCTTTTGCCAAATCTCCTGCAGGATTCTTTGCGCTTAAAAATCTCTCCCCTTCCAATAACAAATCTTGTGCAGGATTATTTGCGCCGCGCTTAAAAAAAATAAAAATTTTGATTGCAAGTGGCTGTTACTGTTTTGCATATATTTAATCTGACTTTAAGGGGCTCGAGACCAATCCAGATTGGGTGGGGATTTCATCACTCTCCCACGTGCGCCTTTCGTCGCCACCGCGCGCCTCATCGCCACCACCCTCCCGCGCGCGCCTCATCATCCCTGACATCACCGTCGACATCCTCGTCGACTTCCTCGTCGCCACCGCCCGTGACTCATCGCTGATTGCGTCGTCGACCATCTCCGGTCTCCCCCATCGCCAGCCTAGCTACAGATTAGTAAATTTCATATTTTTACTTCTAATTATGCTTTTATTTCTGTTTTTTATTGATTATTGGGTTGCTACTTGGGCTAGGTTAATGTTCAGGGTTCGGTTAGGATGAGGGTTAGGGTTCAGTTTAGGGTAAGGTTAGGATTAGGGTTAGGGTTCGGTTCAGTTAGGGTTAGGGTTAATTAGTTGGGGTTAGGATTAGGGTTAGGGTAAGACTTGGGCTAGGGTTAGGGTTTAGTGTGTGGTTAGGGTTAGGGTTTAGGGTTAGAATTTGGTTCAGATTTAGGGTTAGATGCTAGACTTAATTTGGGTTAATTAAAGGGAAAGGTTAATTTGGATTAATTAGTGATAATTTGAAAGGGTTAGGGTGTTGATTAGGGTTAATTAAGTTAACCCAATTTACTCAAATTAACCTAATTAACCCTAATCAACCCAAACTTAGGGTTAATTAGGGATAATTTGTATTAGGGTAATGATTATGGTTAATTGTGGTTAATTAGGTTAATTTGGGTTATTTAGGGTTAGGGTTTAGGGTGCACTAGTTCATTCGGTAGAATACTCGATGATAACGTAAACGTACAAGTTTACCGTAAACGCAAGAAAAATTTACCTTAAACTAAAAACTTCGAACCCTTAATAACGAAACGTAAACGTAAAACCTATTCAAGTTAAATGTTCAAGTTAAAACCAATATATGATACTCGATGATAATTTGAAACTTTCATATTCTCATCGATACTGATATATGAAAATCAAAGCAAGACTTAGTCCCCGTCAATTGGTTAACATACGTTCGATATTCGTCGTGACATAGAACTATACAAAAGTTTTTAAATATCGGACGGTATAGTTCGGTACTAACAACCGTCGTATAGTCTATGTGACGAGAAGATTCAATCGTATGATAAACGATAAATTTGTCCAGTGTGGACAAGTTAGGAATGTATAAAGCAAACATCTGCATTCACTTGTGTTTTCATCCATTTCGAGTTATTTCGTTGGTACTTTTCCGCTGGTTCTCTGTGTACAAAGATAGATTAGATATTCATTTCAACGTTGTTTCACAGCTTTGAAAGATTATCTATTCTATTACAGTGTACTCGGAGAACAGCGGGGAGGTGTTGCCGAAATTTACTCGAAACGGTTGAAAGCCCAAGCGAATGGGTGTCTGCTCTATACATTCTTAATGGGATAGAAGACAGTAATGCGGCAGAAGAAGAAGGAAAAGACGGTAATGCGGCAGAAGAAGAAGGAGAATACGATAATACGGCAGAAGAAGAAAACGGTAATTTCTTTTTAGGAGAAGAAATGGATTGGTGAATCTATTCGTACCGAAGATGACATTCCTTCCGGTCAAGGACCGCGTGCGGATAAGTATGAAAATTTCATGAATGATGCTAGAAAATCAATTTATGAGAATGCAAAGTATTCCACCCTCTCATGATTCGTCTAACTTTTCCATATTAAGTGCCTAAATGGATGGAGCAACAAGTCATTCACAATACTTCTTTCGTTCTTAAAAGATTATATGCCCCCGGGAAATAACGTGCTCGATGGCTGGTACAGAGCCCAGAAGATGATGTCTGATTTGGGTCTGAAGTGTGAGAAGATTCAAGTATGTCTTAAAAATTGCGTGTTGTACCGGAAAAAGAATTCAGATTTGAAAGAGTGTCCAACATACGGAGAAGCCAGGTATAAGCCGAAAGATTTTGATAAGAAGCCCGATATACCTGTAAAGATAGCACGATACTTTCCCATAACACAGAGACCGCAGAGGCTATTCAGGTGCAAGAAAACACCGAGGAAATGATTTGGCATCACCGTGCTCCTCCATATGAAGATGGAAAAATGAGTCATCAAAGAGATTCACCGGCATGGAAGGATTTCGATAGGAGACACGAAATATTCAGTAGCAATCCTCGCAATGTCAGGCTCGGACTCGCTAGTGATGGCTTCTGCCCATTCAACTATATGGCTGAAAGCCACAGCACATGGCCTGTTGTAATGATAGTTTATAATATGTCTCCTTGGTTGGCTATGGACTAATCATACTTTATGATGCCTCTTCTTATCGACGGACCAAACTCACCGGGAAACAATATCGACGTCTATCTCCGGCCTCTGATCGATGAGTTAAAATCTTTATTCATTGATGGTGTAGATATTTACGATACAAACACAAATACAACTTTCATCCTGCGTGCGGCTTTAATGTGGACAATTAATGACTTTCCTGCGTATGGAATACTATCAGGTTGGTCCGTACATTGTCACGCCCTGCTTCCCAGTGTACGGGCAGAGGACGCCACTGGACGCTATGCATTTACTCTGAAGTAAATACGCTAAGCATATCTAAGCAATATAAAAGAAATTACACAAGAGACAAAAGATATAATTGAACAGCAACTTTATTTATTAACATTCTATTGTACAATACATGGAAAAGTAAATACATCTGAATGAAAGCAATGCCTAAACAGTGGCATAACAGAAATGAAAAGTACTGAAATAAAATGTGTACAATGAATCTAAAACTCTAGGTCGTAGGCAAACTGATCCAAGTCCTCGCTGGTAGGCTCGATCTCCTGAGTGTCCAGATCACCTGACAACATTCCAAAGAAGAAATAGAAGGAATGTCGTTAGCGAACAATCGCTCGGTAAGTCCCAAAGATAAAGGAGAAGTAGAATAGACAGAGAGAGAGTGTGTAGCTTTTAAAATTGTATTATATTGTTTTAATGTTGTATTTAGTGTTAACGCTGTTGTTTGTATCTTGGTACAGAAAAATGCCAGTGTATACGAGAGGAGTCTCTATATGACAGAGATTAAGGGCAACAGGAGTACAAGGAACCGTTTATGCCACGGTACAACAGCAACGGAAATACATGTTAGGTGTCTTAAGTCTTGCAGTCTCGTGTCATTTCTAACACCTTCCGTACCAATCTACCCCTTAGAAACCCCGTGATATCTTGATTGTATAGTTGTATTGTATTGTGAATTGTATTATCTTGTATAGGTGGATGACTTGACGAAATCATGATATCAGTAAAATGGATGTAACTGGAGAATCATGTAGATGGAAGTATATCCATGATTCGGTTCAGTCAATACAGATTGAATAGACTGAATATATGTATTCATGGATTCATATTGAATTGTAGTTTGTATTTAAATCATATTCAAGTCAGATTATTATAATGAGACCTAGTCTGAGTCAGAACAATTAGAAAAGAAATTTAAATCCTGAATTAGGTTTTGATGTTATCGGTAACCGCTGCACATGGGCGGCAGGATTTGTGTCTTTTTCAAAGACGATTACCGTGTTGATAACACCGTTTGTTAAGTTGTCTACCTTAAATAGACAAGCACCCACTTCTCCGGCTCCTTGAGGCTTAAGAGATTGGTTCCGCTTAAACCTATATTTACCAGGGTCCTTAGGGTAATTTATAGAACTTGAGGGGGTTATATGTAAAAATACTTTTGTATAATTTTCAAAATACACCTCAAATATTTTATTATCTTCTTTAGAGTTTTCATAGATGTAGATTTTATCATTGTGACATTTCTAGTGATTAAAGCCTATTTTTCATAATGTACGGTACTGATTTGTAAAGAATTGAACTTGTATAGAATTTCAAGGTATTTTCATGTAAAGTGATTCTTTTGACTTGGAAAAGTTGGAATATTGATATTATAACAAAAATAGATATTTTAATAATATATATATATATATATATTTATAAAATAATTTTAATTTATTATTTCTAGAAATCTCATTTTTTAAAGATATTTGTATTTTAAATCTTCCGAGACCGAATGCTCCTTGCGGAGGTCTGCATCTCGTACTACTAAGCCCGAGGATGTGCGATAATCCGCACCATCCCGAACAGGTTCCCCAAATGGGTTGTACCGGCGCTTTGCAAAGATTTGTAAAAATACGCAATCTTGTAGAAAACGGTTTTTATAAGTTAAAGGTAGTTTTGTGTAAAACGGTATTTCCCGAATCTATATTTGCCAAAAAGGTATTGTGCTATGTTGCATATGAATTTTGTGAAGAGGTAGGTCATTATCCCGTGATCTATCTAAAGGTATAGCAACATTAGTGATGTTTTAAAGTCGAAACTATACTACATAGTATTTTACTGAAAAAGTACGATAAAAATTGCAATATAAAATATTTTGCAATGAAACTTGTTCAACATATTTTGTTAATGATTAATAGTCATTATGTAAGAGTTTTGTATGGTTTTGTTAAGGAAATTTGAACTTTATAAGGAAAACCGAATCGAAAGTCGGATTTAACTCCGCTTCCGTCGGGTTTTAGTAAAAGAAGATATAAGAATAGATTAGAAAAGAGGGTGGTGGGACATACAGTTTTAGAGTCAAGAGAAGAGGGAGAGGAAGTGATAGGAGGCGCCGGTGCGTTGTTTTGTCGCCGGGAGCTCCTAGGGTCGTCATCGGAAAATTGCCGGAGCTTCGCCTTTTGCTAACTCCAATTGCATACTAAAATTCTATTAGAGTTTTCTTGAGAGTTTGGACAGAATTGTGAGTGAGGGGGTGTGTTTAGGGATGGTATTTATAGGGTAATCTAGGGTTTAGGGTAGATGAAAAGTTGTATTGAAAATATATTAAAAATTGTATTGATGGTTTAATGGGGGTTTTAATTGAATTTAAAAGGCTCTGGAATTGTGCAGGAAATTTAAAGTGTACAGGTGAGTTAAGAACACAAAAAGGCATAACTTTCATGTTGACAACTCGGCGATCTGACCGAGTTCGGCAGACGGCGGTGGCCGAGTCGCCGACCGAGTCACGGCGAGTCGGGCCGGGGTCGGTTGCCACGTGTCCCTTGTCGATTCCTCTACCCTCTGGGCCAGTTTATTTTATATGTGAAGTGAGGTTTTTACGAGTTATGCACTTGTAGACCCTTGGACTTCTAAAAATTTAAAATAAAACAATATTAGAAAATAATGTGGGTGATGAGATTTGAACTCTGGTGCTTTGATTCAGCAGTGCAAGGTCTTACCAGTGAGCTACAAACTCTTTCTTGCTATTAAAATGCAAAACAAATACTTATGGTACTCACAGTAAATGCAAATACCCCAAGTATTCATTAACTTTTAAAAAAAAATTTATACACTAAAATTGGAGTTGTTACAGTCTACCCTCCTTACAAAAATTTCGTCCTCAAAATTTACAAATTTTATTTTAAGGACTAGTTTATAAAGAGATGAGAATATCTTGCACGCATCTCATCTTCCCCTTCCCATGTTGATTCTCCTGGAGTGTCTTTTTTCCATATCACTCGAACCAAGTTGAGTTCCTTATTCCGAAGTGACTTCACTTTCCTGTCCAGGATCTTCACAGGTTGTTGCTCACAAGATAAGTCGGGCTGTACAGTGAGCTCGGAATGATCGAGAATGTGGCTGGGGTCACTTACATACCTTCTGAGTTGGGATATATGGAACACATTATGCACTCCTTCCAATGAAGGTGGAAGTGCCAAGCGGTATGCCACTTCACTGACTCGTTCGAGTATGTCGAACGGTCCAATATATCTTGGACTTAACTTACCTTGTCTTCCGAATCGGATCACTCCACGGTTCGGAGATATCTTTAAGAATACGTGATCTCCTGGCTGGAACTCCAAATGAAGTCGCTTTGCATCAGCCCGGTGCTTCTGTCGATCTTGGGCTATGGGAATCTTTTCTCTGATAGTACGAACCACATCAACAGTTGCTACTATCATCTCAGGTCCAAAATGTTCCCTATCTCCGATGTCGTCCCAACTTAATGGTGATCGACGCTTCCTTCCATATAGTGCTGCAAAAGGTGACATTCTAATGCTTTCTTGGTAGCTGTTGTTGGATGAAAACTCCACAAGATGTAGGTGATCTTCCCACGATCCTCCGAAGTCTAACATACACGCTCTGTGCATATCCTCCAAGATCTGAATAGTTCGCTCAGACTGACCATCTGTTTGTGGATGATAAGCCGTGCTGAAGTTCAGACTTGTTCCCAAGCTCGCTTGCAGACTCTGCCAAAATTATGATCGGAACCTGCTGTCATGATCGGAGACAATGCAGACCGGTACTCCATGAAGTCTCACAATTTCCTATATGAGTTCATGGGTATCAGAGATAGTACATATTTAAAGAGTTTAAATCTTAAATAGATTCTTACCTTCATGTACTTCTTTGCTAATGTCTCAGTTGATTTGCCAACTCGAAATGGGATGAAGTGAGCCGACTTTGTGAGTCGATCCACAATAACCCATACCGCATCGTTACCCTTTGTGCTGCGAGGAAGAGCAGTCACAAAATCCATTGTGATGTGTTGCCACTTCCATTCTGGGATTGGTAACGGTTGAAGTAATCCAGCAATCTTATGATGTTCAGCCTTTACTTCCTGACACACCTAGCATTTAGCGACGCTTCTGGCTACATCACGCTTCATTCCATGCCACCAGTAATTCTGACATACATCTTTGTACCTCCAGGGTGTACTGAGTAGGGAGAGCTATGACCTTCTTTCATTAACACTTCCCGAACAAAACCTTTTGGTACACATAACCTGCTGCCGTATCTCAAAGATCCGTCTTCATGGATGATGAAGTCTGTTTTGAGTCCATTCTCTACTTGTTCTCCGATCTTTTGCAACTTAGCATCACTTGCTTAAGCTGCTTTGATCTGGTTGACAATGGTAGATTGAACTTGTAAATTCATCAAACTTGAAGCGTTACCTAGTATGACTACTTCAATCTCCATCAGATGCAACTCCTGTTGTAGCTTCCACTGAGCGATGAGATGCATTGCTAATGGTTGGCGACTAAGGGCATCAGGTACCACATTCACCTTCCTTGGGTGATATTGCAGGTTGATGTCAAAGTCCTCTATGAGTTCTAACCATCGTCTCTTCCGCTTATTCAACTCCTTCTGAGTAAACACATATTTCAGGCTCTTGTGATCTGTGTATATGTTCACTCGTTCACCAAGAAGATAATGGCGCCAAATCTTGAGAGCAAAGATGACGGCTGCCAATTCCAAATCATGCGTCGGATAATTGCGCTCATGAGTCTTCAGCTGTCTTGAAGCATAAGCCACAACCTTACCGTGCTGATGTAGAACACATTCTAATCCCTTACTGGATGCATCACAATGCACTTCGAAATCTCCAGATTGGTCCGGTATAACGAGAATAGGCGCTGATGTCAACCTTGACTTGAGTTCTACGAAAGCCCGTTCGCATGCTTCTGACCACACGAATTCTACATCTTTACGTGTGAGCTTGGTCAGGGGTGTTGCTATCTTAGAAAAGCCTTTAATGAACTTTCTGTAATATCCAGCCAGACCTAAGAAACTTTGAATGTCCTTCACTGCATTTGGTGTCGGCCATTCGCTTACGGCTGAAACTTTCGCTGGATCCACAGAGATTCCTTCACGTGATACGATATTTCCAAGAAAACCAACTTGATTTAGCCAAAAATCGTATTTGCTGTACTTGGCATATAATTGATGTTGTCGTAGAGTTTCCAGAATAATTCGTAGGTGTTCGGCATGTTCTTTCCGACTCTTAGAATACACCAGGATGTCGTCGATGAAGATGACAACAAACATGTCTAAGTGCTCCCGAAAAACTTGATTCATCAGGTTCATGAATATTGCTGAGGCATTGGTCACTCCAAATAGCATCACTAGGAATTCATAATGTCCATAACGAGTTCTAAAAGCCGTTTTATGAATATCAGCTTTCTTGACATTCACTTGACGATAACCTGAACAAAGATCCAGTTTAGAGAAAACACAAGATCCACTTAGCTAATCGAATAAATCGTCGATGCGCGGGAGTGGATACTTGTTCTTTATAGTGACTTCGTTCAAGGCTCTATAATCGATACACATTCTGTATGAACCTTCCTTCTTCTTCACAAGTAGTACAGGTGATCCCCAACTTGAAGTGCTGGGACGAATCCATCCTTTCGCCAATAATTCGTCCAACTGAGTTCAGACTTCCTTCAAACCTTCCAGACTTAATCGATAAGGTGCTTTGATCACCGGTTGTGCTCCTGGTACTAAATCAATGCTGAATTCAAGAGCTCGATCGGGAGGCAAACCTGATATATCGTCAGGAAACACATCGTCGAACTCTCGAACCACTTCTGGCCTTGATTCTTCATTTGCTTGAGTTGCTGCAATCACTGCTTCCTTTGGATTCACTTTGTACTTGGCTCCAGGGTACGGTCTCCACTTTTGAAATAGAAGACCTAATGGTTTGGAATCTCGAATACTGCCCTCCTTTAACGACATTCAATGGTAACATAGAAGGTTCCGAGCCAATCCATACCTAGAACCACATCGAAGTTCGGTATATCCAGCACCTTGAAGTCATCATAGAATTCCTGCTGCAGACGACTACTGGACACAAACTATATCCCATTATTGCCTTTAGAACGCGATTTCCTGAACTGGAATTCCAACTGGATACAAGCGGTATGACTGGAATCGCATGAGTTCGGATGAACCGTTGCGACATAAAACGGTGAGATGCTCCAGTATCGAAGAGTGCTAGTGCAGGGAGTGAGGATACTAAGATTGTACCTAAGGTATGTAGGGTTGCTATGCACGCGCACAAGGGTCTACGAGGCATCAACCATACCCGATTAAAAAATTAGCCGTGCCGAACAACCCGAAGCCGGATCTTTAAATTAGGGTTTAGGCGAAAAACGAACATGCTAAACACTTTAACACTAAGTGAGAGGGATTACAACCTTTGTAGATCCGGTCTTTCACTTCATAAGCTCCGTGTGGAAGTCCCTTCGCTGCGATCATCGTGCGGCGGACTCTCGAGAGGCTCCACGAAGAGAAAGATGCAGTCTTGCTTCCGATCTTCGATACAAAGATGATCTACCTTGAAGTTTCGTTAACACAAGCTAACACTCATAATATGAAGTGAACACTCTCATATAACGGGCAAGGATAGATGAGAATGATGAAGTAGGATTTTTTCTCTCTTTTATTTTCTTATTCTCACTCATAATCATCACTTAGAAAAATCTAGTAAGCATTTTTCATGAAAAGAAAGAAGAAGCAAGAAGAAGATGAATAATCATCTATATTAAAATCTTTTGTGATGAATAATGATAGACTTTGATAAGGTTAGAAATGCAACCATGATTCAAGTAACCATTGTAGAGAATTAACTAGGGTTAGTGTTTTGGGTTGAGTTAAAGAAATATCTTGCAAAATATCTTTTCCAAAACAAAAAGGAAAACTTTCTAGAAACTTCTAGAAAAGATTAATCCTAATCAAACCCTAACCATGTTTAATCTCCACTAAACATGTTGCATTAATAACCATATCATGTTACAATATTATATATCACTTATATAATATTTATTGTAACAAAATAAAATAATACAATTAACATATATCGCATATATATCAATGTATTACCCGAGCGAGAAAAAGAATCTTTTAGTGAGCTAATATTAGTTAATGTAATTTAATATATCATATATATTATTATACATTAAATTATCGAATCAACACTTGATTCGACAATCCGGCTATATCGCATATAACCGACTAATATTTATCCGTACCGATTCATCGAATCAACACTTGATCCGATGACCCGGCTGATATCAAATATCGCGAGAATAGAATACGGTATCACATATCGCATTATCCTCGGTCCCGCACATATCACATATGTGCTCCTACTCCATTTTTCCTGAGCCAAGAAACCTCTGTGTAGGACTCTAAAGAATCGTCAATACGCCGGCAGTAGGTGATGATCATATCAAACACCCACAAGCTGCAAACGGTCAGCTAAACGTAACAGCTACCCAGGTATTGAGCGCTCAGAAGATCAACAAGCAATCCTGTACATTCTCCTGTGAATCCAAACAGTAACACTCCCGTACAGTCCGGTCTCGTCGTCTGATATGTCGCATATCTCGCCTAGGGGTGGTAAACGTCAGACCCCAGTAGCTCGATAAGTCTTGTCGATATGAGGTCTATAACAGTTCGAGAAACTACCGATAACACTTACCAGTAAATCTCAGCAACCCTGGCCAGGGATTTCCGGTTATAGCCAATCGAACACAGCACAACATCAACTCCCTATACCGGGAGAGACGAATCCCCTCCTATCGCTCATTGCATCCATGTGATTCGGGACTGTACCCAAAAGCCACCTTTTTGCACGCCCTCTTGGACGTGGTATGATGGAAATCAAAGAATAGTGGGAATCACACAGGACTCTATGACGATCTCAGTGTCACCGGAGAATTGCCATTTGACGTGAGGTATAATACCATCTGGGAGTTCTAGGCGGGTCCGTCCAGTGTACCCAGTCTCTACTGAGCACCCGTACACCATCCTTGATGTCAAACACCGATGGACATGGGATCATCCATCGCCCATCATATGGGTCAAGATGCGTATACGCTAGTCTACTCTGGTGTATCGATGCCCTGTATCGATACATCCTCGACTAGGAACAGTTATAGGATGTACTCGTCGACTACCGTGGCCCCACTAGTATGATCTCATCATAGTCCCAGTAGTCGAGTATATATCCTAAGGGTTTTATCAACATGTAATATAGAGACAATCAGAGTACATGTTAAGATAAAGTACAACCAGATAGCATACTATCATGTCAAGTAAGAAAGTCCTCCCTATATATGTCCCAGCATCCACTACAATATACCTCGTATGTACAGTAATGGCCTCTAGGGCATACATATAACTAACAATCTCCTACTTGCACTAGGGCCATCTGTTGTGGTATCGCATACCCAACAATTAGCTGCGGTTGAAGTATCTCATACTCAACCATCCCATAAAAGTCTCTACTGGGAAAAACGCCTTCGTGAGTGGATCCGCGCTGTTGTCCTCTGTGTCTAATCTCCTAACCTCGATCTCCCTGGAGATCAACCATCTCCATGATCAGGTGATACTGTCTAAGAATTATATCTGGATTTCTGATGGGACGGTAGTTCCTTGGCAAAAGCCACAACTCCATTATCACACAATGGTAGGAACGAAGTTCATCTTATGAACTTATATCCCAACTGCCTCTTTAGAAACATCCTTGGTAACGATGTATCTTGCCTCCTATCGCTCTTCCAACATACCGTCCCTCCACCGAGGGTAAAGACAATGCCTGCGACTGACATTCAGTCGTCCTTATCACCCTGGAACCTTTCCAGTGATTCTCTCCAGGATCGATTGATACCATCTCACTACAACTAGTGAGAATCCTAACATCCAATTAGGTCTATCTCATAGATCCAAAACCCAGGATTTAAGAGGTATCATTTTGATCCTATATGGAGAATCCTTATGATAAGCGGAGATTGACCGAGCGTAGCATAGGAAACTCCTTCCCTATCAAGAGTATGTCATCCACGTACTCTACGAGGCTCGCCCCCATACTCTCTACTACTTTTTTGTATATACAAGGTTCATCTACTATTTTGATGAAGTCAAACTCTTTGACTACCACATCAAAACAGATGTTCCAACTCCGCGATGCCTGCTTTATCATATAAAACATCTTGCACACGTTTCCGCTGCTCCTACTGTCTATGAAGCCCTCTGGCTGTGTACTTATAGACGCTCTCTTCTAAAACATCATTTAGAAAAGCAGTCATGACACCCAACCACCAGATATCGTAGTCGTGGTAAGTAGCAGTGGTAAGTAGGATCTGGATGGACTTAAGCGTAGCTTTGAAAGTCTTAACTTTTCCATGTACACCAAGTAATCTTCTCAAGATATACTTGCTCCTGATGGGGATTTAACCCTTCAGATAAAGCAACTAAAGTCCATACTTTGTTGGTGTATAAGGATTCCATCTCAGATCGCTAAGCATCCAGCCATTCTTACAGAGTCCAACTCCTGATGGCCAGCTCGAAACTAGTTGGGTCATCATCTCATGATGCAATCCTCGCTCCCACTGTCATAGAGAAACCGAAGTATCTCTCAGGTGGGTGAGAAACCCTACTAGATCGGCGGAGAGGCCGAGCTTCGTTGGAAACTATTGAATCCTTTGGTTCTACCAAATCATCAGCTGCAATTTGTATAGCTGGAACATTTCCAGTTCTCCATAACAGACCTTGCCTCGAGCTTGTCCGGATTTTGCTTTTAGACATAGGTCGGACAACCCCAAATCTTAACAAACTTAAGATATGGGCTCTTCCCTTTCCATATCATATATGGAGTGGTAGGCATCTGATTTGATTGGAACCCTATTCAATAAGTATGCAGCTTCACAAGTGCATTATTCCCAAAAGGAAATAGGAAACTCAGTAGTACTCATCATAGAGCGTACCATATCAAATAGGGTGTGATTGCTCCGCTCTGATACACCGAGGTGTTGTGGTGTATACGGAGGAGTAATGCTGTGAGAGAATCTCATTCTGCTTTAGAATAGTCCAGGAATCCCGTGCTCAAGTATTCTCCTCCTTGATCTCATCAAAAGGACATAAAACTTATACCCGTATTTGGTTCTCTACTTCTAACTTATATTCTGTGAATATCTCAAAATGTTCGGACTTGTGTTTCAACAAGAATATATGTCTGAATCTTGAGAGATCATCAGAGAATTTAATGAAGTACAAAGAACCGGTCTTGGCATGTGTAGATAGGGGACTTTCATACATCAGCATGTATCAATCTCAAGAGTTCACTAACTCTTTCTCTGTTTCCAATAAACAGAGCTATGGTCATCTTATCTTTGTGACATGACCAGCAAGTTTCACAAGATGTAAATTCAAACAAATTTAAATATGCATCTTAATATAACTTTAGCTAGTCGGGTCGCATTGATATGACCTAGTCTACAATGCCTCAAGAAGGATTCGTTCATTTCTGAACTCTTCCTCTTGTGTGTGTTCCGTATACTAAGAACCGTAGTTTGATTTAGAACATCAATGCTTTTAGATAACGTGCCTGAACCGATCAACTCTTGATATAGGAAATGTTCAAAACATTATCCAACAATACAAAATTATATCCTTTCTTTACTAATAAAGAGACTGATATGATTTTGTATATCAGGTTCGGTATCTAATAACATTTGTTCAGAATCAATGTATTCTGGTAATACAGGGTGATAGTGACCAACAGACTTGGCTGCAACATTTGCACCGTTTTCTGTCTCATGAAACTCATCACCCGTTCTCAGTTCTCTATCTTTCTGTAGCCCATGCAACATATTACATATACGGGATCCTGATCCGGTATCCATACCTAGTACGTAAAGGATACTGAGAAACAGTTCTGTATAATGAACACACCCGAAAAAGATGCATCAGCATGCACTTTCTTCGTTTGGGCGGCACGAGAATTCTGGTAATCCCCAATTTCTTGCTCTGTTTTATAACATTTATAAGTTGGAGCGGGACCAACGTTCCCCAGCTCAGTATAACAAGCGGGTTCGGTCAATATATCCGTATTATTATCTTGATTAAGGCGTGATATGGTCGCAACCTGGAGAGAGAGAGAAGAAAACACTCAGCGTATGCTCTTGCAAGATTAGATTGGTTATCTAATATATCTAATCAGGATGTCTCCCACTGTTTTTGTCAAATCTTCCTTCAAACTCTAAAAGGAAAGACTAGCCGGGATTAATTACACGCTACAAGTTCACCAATCTTTCAGCCAGGCCAGTGTCGGTACTTTGAGGGAGGTTCCCCGTGCTTTCGCACGAACCTAATTAAAGTAAACCTTGTTTTCCCAGGGGCGTAACCCCATTAACTCCTTTCTAGACACCTACTTGATCGGCTAATTGTAATGTGTAAAACTCTCCTAGGAGTAACTCTTACTCGCAGCGGGTATCGGGATCCAACTACCTCATAGAAGGTATGCAATCTCATTGCAAATTTCAACACTTGAAATTCCCAAATAATATTTTACCCCCAGTATTTATGACCTTAACTAAGGTCAACATATCATAAGTACTAGTCAAGTTCTACCCGTCATTTCATGATTAATCAGACCCACCCTACATGACCCTCAACTATGGTCGACATAATCACATGAATGTTCTAACTAATCGCATCATATGCTTTGTAAGAAGACATCACTTAGCTACCGTATACTACGCCTCAACTAAAGTCGACATACGCAGCACGAATACTAAGTACTCTACTTCCTAAAATGACGGAGGGCTACGACAGGTTTTTAAGAAAACCCTTTGCGTAATGAACTTGATATCGTTGTAGGATCGAGTGATTTTTAAATGGAGTGTTTTTGAGGCTTTTCTAGTTTTTCTAAAGGGGTCACTCCCGGTGAAGGGATCGTCAGCCCTTTCCTCATCAAATAAGGTGCAGGATATTTCATAAATATCACTATGCAAAGCAAGAACAATAGAAGCAATCAAAAGACAAACCGAGTTTGTAGCATCTGCTAGTTTCACTAAAGAGGCCACTCCCGGTGAAGGGATCTCGGCTCTTTCCTTATCGAATAAGGTGCTGGATGTTCTACAAGGAACACCGCTATGCAAAGCAAGAACTAGAGCTACCAGTTTTTAAACAAGTTTCTACAACATCTTAGGTTTCTTTTATTTCATTAATCTCATTAATGAAGTACCATTTTTATTGTGCTTCACAAGCATCAGCATTTGAAACGAAATCTGCAATATAACATATATCTCATATATATAATATAAACATTCGTCTCAGGCAGTAATATGATCTCATCACAGAATATTGCAGCAGAAGAAACATATATGAAATATTGGATATACTAGGACGTCCGTGTTTTCAATACGAGCCTGTATAAAACACGGATTCCACGGTCGCGATGAATAGCCAAACCTACATCCCCAGACCCCGACGAGAGCGGCAAGCAACACTGCCAATTCTAGGGTTAGGAGACCCGGTCTCGACTCCTCGAGATGGTCCCCCACTGGACCCTAGAACCCGGTTACTTGTGCTCCCCGCCTTGGGTCTACCTAATGCGGAAAAGTAAATAATATACATCAACGGTGACATCTTCCGCAGCCTGGAAGTGCCCCAATAAAAGAATATTACATACAAGGTTTTTTTTGTTTTTTTTTACATGAATGAAAAAAAAACTCTCATCTCATATAAAACCCCCGGCTATTCAAAACGCGACGATCCAATAGAACATATCACAGCAACACATAATATCTCATATCATCAACGTAAGCAAGTATGCGTATCCCGATTGTCGTTGATGTATAGCAACGAAGTCGGCGATACACCACATACTACGCTTACGGTCACAGAAAAGAAAGTGTAAAACTACAACAGTTGGAATTCGCAACCTCTTTAGACATCACATGCCTAACCAAATGAATTCCTTAGACATCACATGCCTAACAATTATAAACCCGCATTTTAGTCTCATTATCGAAAACTCTTTTCAATATCAAGTCGGACAATTCAACAAGATTCCCGACATCCTGATCGAATGCTCGTCGCAAATTTTAGTAGATGGCCGCACCCCCGGATGCCGTCGACAAAGTGCACTAAGGCGGAACACCGCTGCCGCAAGCACCCGAACGGATACTTTTGGCGACGGGGTTCTCCTACAGTCACTTGGTCGGGGCTATGGGGCGTAGCTGTCTATTAAGTTTACCCGGCGAGTATCCGCGTATGCTATGTGATTGCGACGGACTTTTGATCACATCAAAATTACGTGGCAACCGATCATTTGAGACTAAACTGCTTGATTTATAACATTCAAATTAGTTATCTCATAACAACAAGTGGATTCCAAATATTGTATCACATTCCAGATAAATAGACAATGTTAAACTTTCCGATCGAATAATCAAACACCCAAGATTTCCCCAATATATCTCAACACCTGAAATCAGTTTAAAAACATCCATCACATGCCACAGTACCAATGGTCCAGCCGTAGAAGGGTCAAGACAACGCCTCACATGTGGCACGCCGTACTGCCCCAAACCCTAAGGTTTAGAGGCAGTTCAAGACGGTCACATAATCGAGTTAAGGTTTGTTGTCTTCTAGAGGGTCCACCGCGTTACTTGCACGACTTAGAACGTTCTTAAACACGAGAAAAAAATCCAACTTTTGAAAAATTTTCCGACAGAGGAAAAAGTGAGTTATTGATATCCGTTCGAACTTTTTAACAGTTTCTAAAAATTATCCGGACAAAACTAAACAAAGTTAAATTATCTGATCGAATCAACAATTCCCCAATACAACCCTAGAAAACTCAACACTTGAGTGGAATTAAAATATTCCCAGAAAAAAATAACAAGAAAGGACCAAAGAATAATTAAGTGAAATTCTAGGGACTAAGTCCAAATTTTGGCCGTGGAACCGCCGCAAAACCCTTGGTTTAGCCGCGTTTCCGCGGTCAAATTTTTGAGTTAGAGGTCCGTACTTCCCAGTAATTCTTAGTTTTTCCTGCTTAATTTTCTGAGAATTTTTAATTCAGAAAAAACCACATTTTTGAAAAATGTACAGAGAAGGGTTCATGTCGGGGTTTTCGGGTTCGATCGGACTTTAAACTTCATCTAGACTTCGCCTAAAGCTCTAGCTTGGCTCTGATACCACTGTAGGGTTGCTATGCACGCGCACAAGGGTCTACGAGGCATCAACCATGCCCGATTAAAAAATTAGCTGTGCCGAACAACCCGAAACCGGATCTTTAAACTAAGGTTTAGGCGAAAAACGAACATGCTAAACACTTTAACACTAAGTGAGAGGGATTACAACCTTTGTAGATCCAGTCCTTCACTTCATAAGCTCCGTGTGGAAGTCCCTTTGTCGCGATCATCGTGCTCCGAACTCTCGAGAGGCTCCACGAAGAGAAAGATGCAGTCTTGCTTCCGATCTTCGATACAAAGATGATCTACCTTGAAGTTTTGTTAACACAAGCTAACACTCATAATATGAAGTGAACACTCTCATCTAAAGGGCAAGGATAGATGATAATGATGAAGTAGGAATTTTGCTTTCTTTTATTTTCTTATTCTCACTCATAATCATCACTTAGAAAAATCTAGTAAGCATTTTTCATGAAAAGAAAGAAGAAGCAAGAAGAAGATGAATAATCATCTATATTAAAACCTTTTGTGATGAATAATGATAGACTTTGATAAGGTTAGAAATGCAACCATGGTTCAAGTAACCATTGTAGAGAATTAACTAGGGTTATGGTTTTGAGTTGAGTTAAAGAAATATCTTGCAAAATATCTTTTCCAAAACAAAAAGGAAAACCTTTTAGAAACTTCTAGAAAAGATTAACCCTAATCAAACCCTAACCATATTTAATCTCCACTAAACATGTTGCATTAATAACCATATCATGTTACAATATTATATATCACATATATAATATTTATTGTAACAAAATAAAATAATACAATTAACATATATCGCATATATATCAATGTATTACCCGAGTGAGAAAAAGAATCTTTTAGTGAGCTAATATTAGTTAATGTAATTTAATATATCATATATATTATTATACATTAAATTATCGAATCAACACTTGATCCGACAATCCGGCTATATCGCATATAACCGACTAATATTTATCCGTACCGATTCATCGAATCAACACTTGATCCGATGACCCGGCTGATATCAAATATCGCGAGAATAGAATACGGTATCACATATCGCATTATCCTCGGTCCCGCACATATCACATATGTGCTCCTACTCCGTTTTGCCTGAGCCAAGAAACCTCTGTGTAGGACTCTAAAGAATCGTCAATACGCCGGCAGTAGGTGATGATCATATCAAACACCCACAAGCTGCAAGCGGTCAGCTAAACGTAACAGCTACCGAGGTATTGAGCGCTCAGAAGATCAACAAGCAATCCTGTACATTCTCCTGTGAATCCAAACAGTAACACTCCCGTACAGTCCGGTCTCGTCGTCTGATATGTCGCATATCTCGCCTAGGGGTGGTAAACGTCAGACCCTAGTAGCTCGATATGTCGTGTCGATATGAGGTCTATAACAGTTCGAGAAACTACTGATCACACTTATCAGTAAATCTCAGCAACCTCGGCCAGGGATTTCCGGTTATAGCCAATCGAACACAGCACAACATCAACTCCCTATACCGGGAGAGACGAATCCCCTCCTATTGCTCATTGCCTCCATGTGATTCGGGACTGTACCCAAAAGCCACCTTTTTGCACGCCTTCTTGGACGTGGTATGATGGAAATCAAAGAACAGTGGGAATCATACAAGACTCTATGACGATCTCGGGTCAACAGACTACTCTGTACCAGTGTCACCGGAGAACTGCCATCTGACGTGAGGTATAATACCATCTGGGAGTTCTCGGCGAGTCCGTCCAGTGTACCCTGTCTCTACTGAGCACCCGTACACCATCCTTGATGTCAAATACCGATGGACATGGGATCATCCATCGCCCATCATATGGGTCAAGATGCGTATACGCTAGTCTACTCTGGTGTATCAATGCCCTGTCTCGATACACCCTCGACTAGGAACAGTTATAGGATGTACTCGTCGACTACCGTGGCCCCACCAGTATGATCTCATCATAGTCCCAGTAGTCGAGTACATATCCTAAGGTCTTTATCAACATGTAATATAGAGACAATCAGAGTACATGTTAAGATAAAGTACAACCAGATAGCATACTATCATGTCGAGTACGAAAGTCCTCCCTATATATGTCCCAGCATCCACTACAATATACATCGTATGTACAGTAATGGCCTCTAGGGCATACATATAGCTAACAAGGTATGTGGGATATGATTTGGGTATAGGTAAAAGTTTGTAGATAGGTATCAAGACTGAAAGAAAAGTTTGAGAAGAAAAGGGTTACCAGTGATAACTTGGCCAGTGGCTTCAGCTTCTTCCACTGTCATCGTGAAAGCTTGTCACCGTGGTACATTCCTCCTGGCATGAGAAGCATTCCTCGTAACGTTCCGTTGAGCTTGATGGAACTGACGAGGAGGAGGTGCAGTCGGTGGTCCTCTAGGTGGTGGAGCAGGGAAAGTGAGTCTTGGAGCAGGTGGCTGAAGGGCTGGTCTCTGCTGATAAGTGATTTTTGGCCTGGGTGCAATATATGGATTTTGTCCTTTGGGACAAGACTCAATACCATGAGTAGCTGAGCCGCAGAATAAGCAAAGACGGTTGGCTCGCCGACAGTCTTTCATCATATGCCCATCTCTTTTGCAGTAGTTACAAAAGGCTGGGCTAGGACAGTTGTTCGGTACTCCCAGTCTCCCTGGCTCAAAAGGTGGTCTTGACGAGGCTCCTTCTGTCATCTGGTTGACAGGGCATTTAACTCCTGCAGATTGAGGTCCGCCCCTCGCCTTTACAACTTCCTCATAACGGCGGGCAGCTTTCAGAGCCGATTCATGAGTCGGAAAATCTCCTATGGCTAGTGCAGCCTGGATCTCCGAATCTATACCTTGTTGAAATCGACGGGCTCTGATCTCATCCGTCGGTATCAGGTGTGCCGCAAATCTATTAAAATATTGTGTTAGCTGTGTAGTATGTGATATTTAAAAATTCGAATTATTGAGACATATCTTACCGACTGAGTATGGTGAACTCAGCGTCATACTCATCTACTGACTTGGTCCAAATCGAACCTTGTTGCAGATGGATGAACTGCAATTCCATGTCGAATCTGACAGTCTTAGGGAAGTACTTTGCATCGAACATGTCTCGGAAAGTCTTCCATTCGATGGGTTGTTCAAGACGGCTTTCTTCTGCCTTCCATCAATTCCGTACATTGTTCGTGAGCTGCAGTTTTGCAACAAGGACCCAAGCTCCCTCTGGCACTTGTGCCGCTGCCAGATCATCTTCGATACTCTGAGCCCATTCCTTAGCTTCCAGTGGGCTTTCCTTTCCTGAGAACTATTTGGGGTGTAAAGCCCTGAATTGCTTCACCCCAGGTTTTTCTGCCTCGGGACGATTCATTAAAAGAGCAGTCTGCTGCTGCTGTCCTTCTACGAGACTGCGGATCGCCTTAAGCAGAACCGTCTGCTCGTTGAGCGGAGCAGGGACGACATGTGTGATTGGTAGTGGAGGTGGAGTGTTGTTGAAGTTGGTGCTGGTGTTGTTTGGAGAATCCATAACCTTGAATAAATTTTTTTTGGTTAGGACAGATTCAAAATATATGAAATGATAAGATTCAAGGAACATGAATTGTAAAGAATGTTTTAGTTGCTGATTCTTGTGTTATATTACTTAGGTTGTTCACACAGAACAGAACTGCATGGTAGGGTTCCATACAGCTCTGACCTGCATGGGCCACCAACAAAACCCGTCACGCCCCACTTCCCAGTGTACGGGCAGAGGACGCGACTGACCGCTACGCATTTACTTTGAAGTAATACACTAAGCGTATCTAAGCAATATAAAAGAAATTACACAAGAGATAAAAGATATAATTGAACAACAACTTTATTTATTAACATTCTTTTGTACAATGCATAGAAAAGTAAATACATATGAATGAAAGCAATGCCTAAACAGTGACATAACAGAAATGAAAAGTACTGAAATAAAATATGTACAATGAATCTAGAGCTCTGGGTCGTAGGCAAACTGATCCAAGTCCTCGCTGGTAGGCTCGATCTCTTGAGTGTCCAGATCACCTGACAACATTCCAAAGAAGAAAGAGAAGGAATGTCGTCAGCGAAAAATCGCTCGGTAAGTTCCAAAGATAAAGGAGAAGTAGAATAGACAGAGAGTGTGTGTGTGTGTAGCTTTTAAAATTGTATTATATTGTTATAATGTTGTATTTAGTGTTCATGCTGTTGTTTGTAGCTTGGTACAGAAGAATGCCAGTGTATACGAGAGTAGTCTCTATATGCCAGAGACTAAGGGCAACAGGAGTACAAGGAACCGTTTATGCCACGGTACAACAACAATGGAAATACAGGTTAGGTGTCTAAAGTCTTACAGTCTCGTGCCACTTCTAACACCTTCCGTACCAATCTACCCCTTAGAAACCCCCATGATATCTTGATTGTATAGTTGTATTGTATTGTGAATTGTATTGTCTTCTATAGGTGGATGACTTGCCGAAACCATGATATCAGTAAAATGGATGTAACTGGAGAATCATGTAGATGGAAGTATATCCATGATTCGGTTCAGTCAATACAGATTGAATAGATTAAATATGTGTATTCATGGATACATATTGAATTGTAGTTTGTACTTGAATCATATTCAAGTCAGATTATTATAATAAGACTCAGTCTGAGTCAGAACAATTAGAAAAGAAATTTAAATCCTGAATTAGGTTTTGATGTTATCGGTAACCGCTACACATGGGCGGCAGGATTTGTGTCTTTTTCAAAGACGATTACCGTGTTGATAGTACCGTTTGTTAAGTTGTCTACCTTAAATAGGCAAGCACCCACTTCTTCGGCTCCCTGAGGCTCAAGAGATTGGTCCCGCTTAAAGCTATATTTACTAGGGTCCTTAGGCTAATTTATAGAACTTGAGGGGGTTATATGTAAAAATACTTTTGTATAATTTTCAAAATACGCCTCAAGTATTTTATTATCGTTTTTAGAGTTTTCATAGATGTAGATTTTATCATTGTGACATTTCTAGTGATTAAAACCTATTTTTCATAATGTACGGTACTTATTTGTAAAGAATTGAACTTGTATAGAATTTCATGGTATTTTCAGGTAAAGTGATTCTTTTGACTTGGAAAAGTTGAAATATTAATATTATAACAAAAATAGATATTTTGATAATACATATATATATAATAATAATTTTAATTTATTATTTTCTAGAAATTTCATTTTCTTAAGATATTTGTATTTTAAGTCTTTCGAGACCGATGCTCCTTGCGGAGGTCTGCATCTCGCACTACTAAGCCCGAGGATGTGCGATAATCCGCACCATCCTGAACAGGTTTCTCAAATGGGTTGTAGCGACGCTTTGCAAAGATTTGTAAAAATACGTAATCTTGTAGAAAACGATTTTTATAAGTTAAAGCTAGTTTTGTGTAAAACGGTATTTCCCGAATCTATATTTTCCAAAAAGGTATTGTGCTATGTTCCATATGAGTGTTGTGAAGAGATAGGTCATTATCCCGTGTTCTATCTAAAGGTATAGCAACATTAATGATGTTTTAAAGTCGAAACTATACTACATGATATTTTACTGAAAATTGCGATAAAAATTGCAATGTGAAATATTTTGCTATGAAACTTGTTGAACATGTTTTGTTAATGATTAATAGTCAAGATGTAAGAGTTTTGTATGGTTGTGTTAAGGAAAATTAAATTTTATAAAGAAAACCGAATCGGAAGTCGGATTTAACTCTGCTTCCGTCGGGTTTTAGGAAAAGTAGTTTTAAGAATAGATTAGAGAAGAGAGAGGTGGTACTTGTGGGTTTAGAGTCAAGAGAAGAGGGAGAAGAAGTGGTAGGAGGCGCCGGTGCGTCGTTTCCTCGCCGGGAGCACCTAGGGTCGTCGTCGGAAAATTACTCAAGCTTCGCTCTTTGCTAACTCCAATTGCACACTAATATTCTATAGAGTTTTCTTGAGAGTTTGGACAGAATTTTGAATAAGGAGGGTGTGTTTAGGGGTGGTATTTATAGGGTAATCTAGGGTTTAGGGTAGATGAAAAGTTGTATTGAAAATGTATTTAAAATTGTATTAAAAATATGGTTTAATGGGGTTTTAATTGAATTTAAAAGGCTCTGGAACTGTGCAGGAAATTTAAAGTGTACAGGGGCGTTAAGAATACAAAAAGGCACAACTTTCATGTTGACAACTCAGCGATTCGACTGAGTTCGGCCGGCGGCGGCGACCGAGTCACGGCGAGTCGGGCCGGGGTCGGCTGCCATGTGTCCCTCGTCGATTCCTCTACCCCCTGGGTCAGTTTGTTTTATATGTGAAGTGGGGTTTTTACGAGTTATGCACGTGTAGACCCTTGGACTTCTAAAAATTTAAAATAAAACAATATTAAAAAATAATGTGGGTGATGGGATTTGAACTTTGGTGCTTTGGTTCAGAAGTGCAAGGTCTTACCAGTGAGCTACAAGCACTTTCTTGCAATTAAAAAGCAAAACAATTAGTTATAGTACTCACAGTAAATGCAAATACCCCAAGTATACATTAACCTTTAAACAAATTTTTTGTACACTAAAATTGGAGTTGTTACATACATGGTCACAAAGCATGTCCTTATTGCCATCAATATACAACATCGAAATTCTTGAATTTTAGCAGGAAGGTTTGTTATTGTGGCCATCGACGTTTCCTGTCTCTAGACCACCCCTACAGGTTAGACGTTGTTCACTTTGATGGTCATCAGGAGATTCTTGGACCTCCAGCCCCATTGTCCAGAGAGGATGTGACTTCTCAGTGGGATGGTTATAATAATGTGACCTTCGGGATGGATCCGACAAAACAGGTCAAACCACCATTCTGGAACAACTTAAGCATTTTTTTTTGAGCTTCCGTACTGGTCAACAAATTTAGTGCGTCATTGTCTGGACGTCATGCACATAGAGAAGGGAGTATCCGAGCACGTACTCAATTTGCTTCTTTGTAATGACGGGAAATCGAATGACAAGCTCAATACTCGGATGGATCTACAGGACCGGGAAATTAGAAGTGAATTGCATCATAAACTGATAGCGGATAAACCAGGCAAGTTTGTACTTCCCAATTCCGCGTATCATATGTCACAACCGCAGAAGAAAAGATTCCTGCAGGTGTTGCATGATTTGAAAGTTCCCACAGGTTTCTCAGGATCATTTAGCAAGAAGATAAAAATTGTGAAAGGCAAGATCGATGGGCTGAAAAGTCATGATCACCATGTTATTATGGAGAACCTTCTCCCATTAGCCATCAGGACTTCCCTTCCCGAATCGGTTGGTCTAATAATTAATGACCTATGTTGTTTTTTCAGAGAATTATGCGCTAAAACACTGGATGTTGTGACGCTGGAGAAACTAGAAAATTCTATTTCGGTGATACTTTGCAAATTTGAGCGTATTTTCCCACCGTCATTCTTCGATATCATAATACACCTGACGGTTCATCTTGCAACTGAGGCTAAGTTTGCCGGACTGGTATAATATCGATGGATATATCCCGTCGAGAGGTACGTGGAATTTTTCGTTTTGCGCAATTTGTAAAATTATTGTTGTCCTGTATGCCCGTATTTATTTATTTAACATATTTTTCTTTAGGTAGCTCTACACTCTAAAAAAGTATATACGCAATAGAAATCGACAAAAGAGTTCTATCATGCAAGGTTATCTTCTAAATGAAGTAACCGCATTTTGTTCCCGGTATCCAGACGAGAACATTGAGACAAGACTTAACCGGCCTCGAAGAATTCAGGACGGGCCATATGGTAAAGCTGATTATAAGAGGGTAGACACTATGTTTATCTACAAGATATACCGGTTTATCCTCCTCAATAGCGCATGTCTTGAAAAAATTAGAGAGTAAGTTTTTTGGGATTAATTGTTATGTTTGTGTTTGTGTTTGTGTGTGTATGAAATGATATAATATTAATGTCATAATTTATTGTTGAGAACAGAATTCATTTTAACAAGATACGTGAGGGGCATCCTGATTGGAACGATGAACGATTAGAAAAATATCATCAGGATAATTTTTGCGATTGGGTTGCAGACCATGTAAGTTAGTCGAATAACATGTTATTGCTACCAGTTTTAATCTAAACTTATATCGTTATGTATTTGTCGTAAAATTTGTTTTGGAAGATCCACGATCCGAACTTGTCTGCATCATTAGAGAGTGATTCAAGATATTTAGCTCAGTTTCCTAGTATGGAGCTTGCATATTATAAAGAATTCGGTGTCCTTGGATAAAAATTTGAAGTTAAGCACATAGAAATATCTAGAACCACTCAGAATAGTGGGATTGCGACGGTAGGATCAGATGGTGTGATCAAAGGTCAAATACAATAGGAACGAGCTGAACATCGACTGCTATTCCCTGTGGATGGCTACCCCCGAGATAGAGAGAGCGGCTCTCCTACATACTCCGGCCTTTGCGAGAGTCGACGTAGATACATGGCCTCTCCTGTGCCAATATTTCGATTCTCTGCGCAAACATGTTTGTATTTTAAATATAATTCATCGTTTAGTATATAATTTATTTTTTTGTGTTGCTTAATTAGAAAACTAAATCTGAATGTGTTGTGGAGAAACAGGCGGATCAAAATAAAGAGAATATGAAGTCGGCGAAGAGGGATCGCCCTACTTATACAGGTGGCTCGAGAAATATTACTCGTGCCATAGAGTTATCGGTAAAATATAATAGACCTACTGTAATATAATGTAATATTAAGAGTTATTTTATAATATATGTAAATTTTTTGCGCATTGCAGAGAGCTCAGACCCTGGCGTAGGATGGTACACCGAGCGTGCTGTCCGCGTATCTTGCCGTCCATGACACCTCGACAGATCCTTCTACGGGCGAGCTTCGATTCCCCAACACCGCTACCCAAGGGTATTGCATAAATATTAATATTTATTCTAACAGGTTTGAAATTTTTGTTCAGAAAAGTTCAAATTTAAATGATATATTTATATTTTAATGGTTAATATGGGTGTAGAAGCGGGTGGTGGAGTAGGCGGAGGCATCGGGGATCAATTTTACTGGACAAAACGATCCGATACTGCTGACCCCAGTACTAGACGCCTCACACAGAAGGCACTACGGAGGTTGGGAGAGAGACCGGGGACTGGGTCCTAGCCGGGCCCATATGGGATTAGACTCTACTCCGGCGGTTACTTCCCTTACCTTCTGTGAGCGACGTCTAGAGCAAGTTGTTGCCACCTTGAAGACCACCGCCCAGGAGTTGAAGGAGATGATGGTATATATACTACTTAATAGTAAAATATTATATCATATTATAGATAGTAACATATCCAATATTAGTAGCCTGAGCTTATTTGGTTGTAGACTTAACTTTTATTAATCTTAGATCGGGGTTTTACAATAACCTGATAATGAAACTAATTCGACTAATACACAGTTCTTACTCGTTTATTACACATAAAATTGAACAGATACGACAGGGTACTTCGGCTGCGGCTCCGCATGCATTTCCTTCGGCTGCGGCTCCACAAGCCACTACCTCGGCTATGGTTGCGCAGACCACTCCTGCAACTCCATAGCCCGCTCAGTCTCCTGCACAGTCCGCTCCTTTATTGGTTGAGTTTTTGACGACTCAGGGTTGCACCGAGAAGCAGATGCGCCAGATTACGTCGATTATCAGAGGTGGAGGAGCTGGACCGAGATAGGGTAGATTTATTTATATTTTTGAGAATGCATATGCTTATCTGATACATATTGTATAAATTTTGGACGATAATGATTGGTGGTTATTTGCTTGTTCATGATAATTTATCCTGATATCGTATTCTGTTTGTCTATTTCTTTTATATATTATGCGTGAGATATTGATTATGAATATTTCTGTATTTGGTTATATGATGTATATATAATTGTACACAGGGCGGGTTAAAAAAAGGAAGCCCTTTTTTTTAAAAAAACCCTGATATTTTGTCCCTACGGATTAATCCATAGGGCTATCTGTTGCACCTACGGATTAATCCGTAGGTCCACAGTTTGCCTCTACATATTTATCCGTAAGGACAAAATATCAGGATAACTGACATTTTGTCCCTATGGACTCAGTAACAGACATTACACTTGCCCCTACAGATATATCCGTAGGGGCTTATATCTGGAGCTACGGCTAACTCTGTAGGGGCTGGAAGTTGCCCATACGGATAGCACCGGAGGGGCAAGTATTTTATTTTATAAACCACTAAATTAAATAAATATTTTGTCGCTACGGACTACGCATTAAACCGCAGGGGCAATTTTTACTCCGTAGGGGCATGTTCAGGGCGAAGTCTTGCACCTGCGGCCATTGCACCTTCGGAGAATTTCCGAGCCTCTACGAATATATCCGTAGGGGCGGTGCTTTGCCCCTACGGATAAAACCGTAGGGGCAATCCCTTATTGTAGTAGTGACTGCATTGCGGCTAAATTGTACAGGTAACACTTTATTTCTATAGTAAATTTTAAATAAACATTAAGGGGGTATCTAATTAAAATCCTAATCCGAGTCTTAGGGCTCTTACTATGTCAAATGACAAGATTGCTCCTAGTTTTAAGAAAACGTTCAAAGATTCTTGTCTTTGAAAGACGTTCAAGGATTTTAATTTTAAGAAAATAAAAATTCAAGGATTTTAATTTCCGTGCAAGCAGACCTTCTAAAATCCTTATAATCTATATTACTTTCCTTTTTTATTGCCTTAAAATACAATAAATTAAGAGTAGCTACTATTTTAACTAAAAAAATGTTTACAAATCTCTTTGTTTTATGTCTTGTAAACTTGTATCGGGCATGCAAAACACAAATTATAGATAATCAGATTATTAGTAAACATTCAATAGAGTGCAACCAAGTCTCCATGTTTCTAAGTTGCTTAGCTTATTGAGTTTAGTTTTTTTTTATTTAAAAAACTGGTTAATTAACGTGTCAAAGAGAAATATTTTTACTTTCTTTTTCCTCTTCTAATTTATTTTTTGCATTATTATATTTTTTCCTACCTAGTCACAGTGCATTTTTTGTTTACTTTATATGCATTTTGGAACATATCTCAGCCAAATGTCACATGATTATCATGCTAACTGGAAATATTAGCAAAATCAACTCATACAATTGAGATGGAACTCACACCCTAAATTACAGCATAATCATGCTAATTCACTGTAGAAATATTGGAAACTCAAGAAAGGGAAAGCTAAGAAGCTAACATCAATTTATTCATTTTATCTGAGAGAACAAATGCTATATATATTCAAATAGATTGTTATGTATGTAGAAGTTTTCTTCCAGAGCTAGATGACTTTATTATTTATTTATATTACTATTATTGCAAATCTAAATCAATACTATGTGGAACATTGGAGGAAACCAATTTTGATTGAGTTGTTTTTCGATTTTAGTTAGGAATAATATAACAATCCTTTTTAACAAGCTCTACTTTCATAAGATATCAACAACTTAATTTTCAAGATAAGTACGTCATAATAAAATATAAAATTGTAGAATGATTTTTTTGGATAAGGAAAATGCCGATTGGAGGCCGATGTATCTTTCAATTAGGAAAAATAAATACTATAATATTAAAATATTTCTCCTTCTAAAGTAATTTTTAAAGGCCATCCATGACCATCTTTGTATCCTGGGCCCCCCCTTTCCAAGCATTGACTCCAGTCTGACCACCTTTGTATCATGAGCCCCCTATCATGAGCCCCCTATTCCAAGCATTGACTCCAGTGTTCAAATCTCAGATGAAAATTTTGGACTAATTGTAGGTATATATTCGAGGAAAAATGACCTCCTTTTCCATCAAACCCCACAAGCTTATACAAGGGTTTTTTGGGAGACACAAGCGTAATTCGTCAATGCAGTGTCTGCTCCACCTTGTAGATCCACTATCTATTTTATTTGGCTCTAAGGAGAATAAGTTGAAAAGTTCAGCATGGAAATACACCCGAATTACCGAGGACATGCTTGGGTTTGTGATCAAAAATGAGTTTCTAGCTATAGAAACAAATCTCTATTTCGTGACCATTTGAGTTTGCAACGACCAAGTCGTTACTATACTGATTTTAAGAAAATAAAATCTATTTGTTTCGAAAACGATTCGTTCTGAAAAAAAGAGGGTTTTGAAAGATTATTTTAAAAGATTTTTTTTTTTTTGGATAAAAAGAATTTATTCTATTTTGTTTTGAAAGGAAAATTTTGAAAAAATGATTTTTTTCATTTAAAGGAAAAAGAATTAGTTTAAGGAAATGATTTTTTCGTTTATCATTTAAATTATTTACTTTTCATCTTTTAAGAGATGAGATGCATAAGTATTTCACAAGTTGAGACGTTGTAGGTTACCTAGAGGTTACAAGATTGAACCCTAGATGTTGCAATCTTTTTTATCTAATCCTTATTTATTTAAAAAACCCTAGCTTCTCCCATAACCATAAAAAAAATATGACCTTTCAAATTTCAATTTACCCCCACATTATGTATCTTTAAGGCTTAAAATGAAATCATAATAAATTAAAATTATTATAGTCATAAAAACACTTCTTCTTTTCTTATCCCTCCTCAAACCTTATCCCTTTAAAATCCTTTGAAGGACGTCGACGTTTTCTCAACCCTCGAAGTCTTGCATAAATCGAGGATTTCGCTTCACAAATCGGCAAGCGGGTGTTATACCGTCTTGTGTTAGGTAAGTCCTTTGTTCCTTTCCCTCTTCATCCTCATTGCATCTTCTCCTTATATGTTGTCCTTTCCGTTCTGCAATGTCTCCGTCCGTCCCCGATTCTTGTTAAGTGTAAGTTTAAATAATATTTATAAAATAATAAAGATAGTGAATGTTATAATAGTCATGGCCTCCATAGGTTTGTGAAAATGTTAAGAAGCAGTTTACGTCCTCTTTTACATGGTTATGACTGTTGGGGTCAAAAATTACATCCCGGTTGACCAAGTCAAAATCAAAATCAATTCCGGTTCAAGAGGGCCCAAGCCCAAGCAAGCGGGCCCAACCTTAAACCAAGTGGGCCCAAGCCCATGTCAAGACCAAGCATGGAAGGGGGCTGTCTCCATGCCAAAAAGAAGACAATAAATTAGTTTAAATGCAATTTTTAGAAATAAATGTATGAAAAATGGGCAAAAATCCAAATTTTTGTAAACTCCATGTCTTATGTGCAAAAAAAAAAAATAAGCACACGAGGCATAGGGAGGCACAAGTGCCATTTCGAAAAGACCAAGGGGCTATATGTAAAGTGTGTAGCCTATAAAAGGTAAACATGATGAAGAAATGCATAATAACTTTGATGACTCAATTTTCAAGGGTTTTGCGCTGCTCTCTCTCTCCCCCAGGTCTTTTTCATCTTCCTCCTCTCTTTTCCAATTAAATCCATGCAAACCCTTTCTTTTTTCAAAAATAAATTTGATTTTGGCCATTAACTTATCGAGAGGAATACCGATCTCCCATTGAAATCACCAGAGGAGCATTTTTCTCTCTTCATCTCTCTCCTTAAGATCTAACAGGGGAGAGGAAGAAAAAGTGAAGACCCACGTCAAGACCTATCCGTGCACATCCTAAAACCTCGTGAAAGCGGAAAAAAACCCTTTGATCTTCTGAAAAATATAAAAATTTGTGTTTGGGGCTGTAGCACCTTTGGGATCAACCCTTGCTTACACCGCATTAGGTGCGCACCTCGCTAGGTGCCCATTTAGCTAAATGCGCACCTCGTTGGGTGTACATTGTGCCAGGTGCGCACTTCGCTAGACGCGCACTTCCCTAAGTGTGCGCCTTATTGGACCTTTTGGCCCATTTGGGACCCATTGGCTCTCCACTAACGCATCTCGCTAGGTGTGCACCTCCCTAAGTGCGCACCGTGAAAGTTCCTAGTGCCCT
The DNA here is from genome assembly GCA_030015575.1 of Agapanthus africanus. Taxonomy (NCBI): domain Eukaryota; kingdom Viridiplantae; phylum Streptophyta; class Magnoliopsida; order Asparagales; family Amaryllidaceae; genus Agapanthus; species Agapanthus africanus. Next base: position 353,686,807 of record JASDDO010000016.1, on the reverse strand, counting down.
CGCCGCTAACCTGCAGCCAATACGGAATTCAAAAACAAAATTTTTTGTGGCACTAGAAATTAAATCCTAAGAATCGAACCAAACACTTAAATTAGGACCATAATAAGATAGAAATCATAACTTTTGTAGCGTCTTCATTTGCTCAAATTGGGTTGGACTCTAGCATACTCTCAAGAGCTCCGGGTCGCGTTTGCAAGCCAGTTCTCCTTCGCCGGAGATGATTCATCTGAGAGAACCGATCTAAGCTCCGACTTCACCTAATGAAGCAACCGACGCTCCAAACTCGCTCAGAATGGAGAGTGGGGGTGCAGGAATTTTCCACTATCCTTTTCTCTCAAATCTAAACACAAGAGAGCATCTAAAGAAGGGGGAGAAAGATGTGAGGAAAGACAACCATGAGCAAGTGTTGAAGGCATGAGTGAAGAATGAATCAAGTGTAGAATAAAGAATGGCTTCATAATTTATTTTACAACCATACAAATAAAAATCATAACTCATTTGTTAATAAAATAATGAAACACATTCCTCTGTACATGTCTTCATCCATGTTCAATGTCATCTCACCCTCCACCTCATTTTATGAATATTCATAAATGAATATTCATAAATGAGGTGTCCATCTTCTAGAACAAATTCCGTATAAATACGGAATACAACCCGGTATACGTATCGAAATACATTTACGCGTATCCGTATAAAAATATGAATAGCCAAGAGAGAAAATTAATAGTGAACAATAATATTAGAATATATATATATATATATATATATATATATATATATATATATATATATATATATATATATATATATATAAATTATTAAATCAAAACTTGATTTAATAATCCGGTTTAATCCTAAACCGCTAGTACTATCAACCGTCCGATTAAAGTCCGTGTAGCCTGTACACATATTTAATCGGACACATGTATGTACCAATATAAGTCATCTATATAATATCGCCTAAACCAAGAAAACCCTCTATGCGGGACTCTAAAATCTCGTCAATACGCTGGCAGTGGGTTTAACCACAAGCACGTCAGCGGCACTAGCTGTACGTAACGGCTCCTCAGGTATTGAGCGAAAGGAAAGCCGACGAGCAAACTCAATCGTACCCCTACTGAGTTTGTCTGTGACAATCTCCATACAGTCTGGTCTGTTCATCTTAAGAGTATCGTATATCGGGTCTAGGGGGTGCATAAAGTCAGACCCCTAATAACGCGATATTTCGTATCGGTGTGAAGCTCACCACCCATTGAGAAACTACTGATCCAAATCAGTAAATCTTGTCCACCTTGGCCAAGGATTTCTGGTGATGGCCACCCGTGCACAGTGCGACATCTACCCCCAATACCTGGAGAGACGAATCCCAGACGATCCGCTCACTGTCTCCATGTTGCTCGGGACTGTACCCAATTAAAACCTGTTTGCACGAATCCTTTGAGTCATGGTAGGGTAGTAATCAAAGCACAGTGGGAACTCACACGAGACAAATGACGATCTCAGGTCGACAGACCAACCTGTACTCATGTCACCTGAGAACTGCTATCTGACAATAGGTATAATACCATCTAGCATGTTCCCGGCGAGTCCGTCCAGTGTAACTCATAACCTAGTGAGCACCTGTATACTATCTTAGGTGAGCAACTGATACCAATGGCTTGTGAGACCGGCCACTGCCCTTCGTCGGAGTCTCGAAAAGTTTATACTAGTCTATTCCAGAGTATCGATGTCCAGTCTCGATACTCCCTCGACTAGGGACATTTAAGGACGTGCTTATAGACCACCCAGCTCCCACGTATATGATCGCCATAATAATGCTGGTAGTCAAGCAAGAATCCTATGGGCTCTATCAACATGTAATAGTGATCTGTAATACTACATAATGCATGTACATGATGATAAAGTCAAATCAGATAGCATACTATTATCTCGAGTAAGACTGTTAGACCCGTATAGGTCCTCTCTTAATCATCATAATCACCTGCCTGCGATTGCAATAATTGACTTGATGGTACTATATTCAACAACAATCTCTCACTTGCACTTAAGGCTAATTATTGCGGTGTCGCATACTCACAGCCCATATGATACCGAACACCCAACTTCTATACTAATCAGTCTTGCAAAGCATGTTTGTGAAACTGTCGCGTTCGAAAAATAGCCTCGGTGAGTGGATCCGCTCCAATGTTTTAATTTTTATCTCTTTATATCTCAACTTCGCGGAGAATGACTATCTCCCGAAATGAGCGATACATGTCTTAGAATTTGTCTGGATATCTGATAGGACTAAGTTCATAAATGAACTTCAAATCCAACAAACTTCTTATACTGTATCTTCCACTGAATTTAATCAGTATCCTGCGTCATGCCTTTCTCAGTATCCGCTTGGACCACATGTCTAACATATTGCCCCTCAAAAGAAGGTAACCTTTAACACTGACAGTCACTCTGTCATCCAAGTCATCTTGGAAGCTTGAAATGATAACCGCTTCGTTATGGAGGCTGACGTTACCATATACCAAGAACATGTTCTTATGTTCATAACTGCTTCCCAATGTTTCTCCAGAATTAGATTAATATATGCTTATTGCAGCTAGTGCAAAAGCAATATCTGGTGTGGTACTTGATATCTCATGATTGACTCAATTGCCTAAGCAAGTGATATGTCAATCATGCAAATCTCTCTTCTCATCAGTCTAGAAGACATCTCTTTAGAGAGGGTGACTTTATCACCTGCAGATACACCACCATGCCAAGAGTTGTCCATTCTAAAACACTTTAGAATAGTGTCAAAGTATCCGAATTGGGACACTTCTCAAATCTAGATCTAAAACTATAGATCTAGTCACCAGAATCCCTGATATTTTGTCCAGATCCTATGTGGAGAAACACCTTATGACAAGCACAGTATAACTGATCGTAGTATATGAACATCACTTCCTTTCAGGAATATGTCATCTAAATACCAGGACATCATTCCCTACTACCTTCTTACCATGTCCATCTGTTATTCTGATGAAGTCAAACTCTATGACTGTTACATCAAAAATAGATGATGTTTCTCCTCTATACTTGCTTTAGTATATAAATAGACATAAGCTACTGGCCTACCACGCTTCCGCTGCTCCCACTGACTACAACAACCCTCTGGCAGAGTCATATACATGAGCACTTCTAAAACTAATTTAGAATGACGTTATAACCATCCACCTGCCAAATCTCATAGTCTAGGACAGTAGTAGTGACAAGCTTGGGTCATCAAAACCCCCTTGTTACCGTCTTTGAGGAGACCGAAGTACCTCTCGGGTGGCTGAGATTACCCACAAAATCTGCGGAGTGGCTAATGGATTATCGAATCCAATTGAATCCTTAGGTTCTACTAAATTTTCAGTAATTATTTGTGGTTCTAGAATCACTTCCAGTTATACCATACCCCCACTAATATAATCTGAAAAGAATTCATTTTACTAAAACGGGTGGCGAGTCAAGAACAATATAATTATTGATCCTCCAAATGGTAGAATGTTAACCTTCGTCAAACCCCGGGATAACCCACAACATGCAATTACTGAAACGTGCCTTGGGTTTATCCGAATTTCGGTTTTAAGTATAAGCCGGACAACTCTATATACCTTAACATCGTTAAGCTATGAATCCATTCTATATCCAATATAGAAACAAATGCACTAATTTAATTGGAACCAGATTCAAAAATCATGCAGCTGTTTCCAGTGCATTTCGACTAAATGGAAGAAGGTCATGCAACATTACTCATCAAGGAGCGTACCCACGGATGAGTAATCTGAGAGAGAAGCAAGTTCTCAAATATATTGCTTATGACAAAATAACTAGCATAAGTATCTACATATTCGATCACCTCGAAAAATCTTGATACTTCTAACGTATGGTTTTCTGCTTTATGTTTATGCCTCTAACTTTTCAAAATTTGGACCTTATATTTCAACGAAATACGTGTCTAAAACCAGAGAAGTCATAAGTAAACGGAATATAGTACGAGTACCAACCCCTTGTCCTAATGGATATCGGAAAATATACAATACTTTGTATAAGTCTTCTAAATTTTAATAACTCAAACCCTGTGCGTTGTAGGTTGAAAAATGTATTATGGTTAAGAAGAATTACACTGTTATTGAATACGCATTTCCCAATCATCAACTGATAAAGGTAAATGTCATAAAAATAATTTCAAAAAGTTATATCTCACTTTATAAAATAAACGTACATATATTTCAGTTTGAAATTGGTATATAACAATGGATATTTAAAGCCAATTTTTTTTTCCGTTAGGCAAAACCCAGGTGATTTTCTTAAATATCACCAATTACAAAGAATTCTGATATTGAGGATCTAATCACCCAATTCGCAATATTTTACTCCCACTCAGTATCTGTAACGTCATACAGATGTGAGAATCTATTCTGCTAAATACATACACTAGAGTCAGAATCTAATTGGGAAAGCAATTTTCAATTAACACCGCACAGTAAAACTGAAATATGAAAATGTTTTGAGGGGTAGCCGGGTATTCCTAGTAATGTCTCTTCCACTATCCAGATTCATGATAGTAGTCGCAAATTTTCTTGCCCTCACTCCAATCCCTTTATATGTCTTTATTTCTTACCTTCTGTAAACCGCACTTAGGCTAATTGGTTTTCTTCTTTCTCTACCATTCGACACCTGCTTAAGGTTTGGAAGAAGACTATCCAATAAACGTAATAGGTGTACTTTCGTAATATAAGGAGCTCTCGCAGCCTGAGAGAAGGTAAAGAGAAAAGACAACCGAATAATCCTGTTCAATTTCCCTAGAACCGAAATCCATCCTCGAACTGAAACGAGTTTCTTCGAGTTCGTATGTAACTATACGATGGCATATCCTAGAAATATAGAGCTTCATAGTGATACATAGTGTTCTGGAGAAATATAAAGGGGAAGTAGGAGTGGTAGGAATATATGCGACTTTGTCGTGAATCATGACAATCCAAAATCAAAGTGTGTAAGAAGGATCGGTTAACTTGGTTCATGAATTTAAGTTTAAGGTCAGGTCATGGTCTCTACCAAATAGAGAGAGAGAGAGAGAGAGTGAGAAAAGAAATACTCAGCATGCACTCTATTATGATTAGATTTGTTAATCACTTTATCTAATCAAGATGGCTCTCACTGTTTCCTCGAATTCTCCTTCAAACCCTAAAAAAAGAACTAGTCGGGATCATCAGAAAATCACACGAGGAGTAATACCTACTCATCAGTGGGAATTATGACCCAACTATCATCGCATGATAACCTAGACGAAAGCCGACCAAAATCACCACACTCCAGAAGGTATGCACATACTTAGCAAGTTTCCTTTATATTTGAAACTTCCGATAAAGATTTTTACCCCTAGGACCCAAGGACCTTGATGAATGATCAACAAATCAAGGGTCCTAATCAAGTTCAACCCATCACTATCTTGATTGTGTTAAACCCACACGCACGACCCTTGACGAATGATCAGCAAAATCATATGACTGTCCTAACCAATCCACATATTCATGCGACAGAAAAGTATTACAGAGGTACCGCACACTACGTCTCGGCGAATAGCAACGACAAACGTAGCACGAATACTAAGCAATACTAATTTGAATAGACGGAGGGCTACGGCTGGTTTTTGGTGAAAAACCTTTAACGTAATGAACTTGATATCTTTGAAGGAACTCGAGCAGTTTTTAAAAGGAGTGGTTTAGGATCTGTATTTTTAAAACCGATGGTTTTGAAGAAAACCGACTAGTTTATAGTTACGTAAACTTTTAACAAAGAGGTCACTCCCTGAGAAGGGATCTAGGCTCTTTCCTCATCGAATGAGGTGCAGGATATTCCTAACCGAATACCTCAACGCAAAGCAAAAGGAAACGTCTATAGTTTTCAAAAATTTGTTCCAACAACATCATTTATGTTTTTTTTCATGCATTAATCAGAATTAATGTAGTCCCATCAATTAAACATATCATGTCAGAAAGAAACGAAAATAGGCACGCACATATATGCCATCCGCATTCGCCACAGGGTCTCGGGCATTTACCGTAAGGTTACTTGACCTACGGCAGGGCGGGGACAGGACTGGCAGGGATGCTAAACATATATAGCGTCTACTATATATATATATTATATAGCAATATTCATCTCATACATGATATCAAGTAACATCACAGAAGTACCACAGCAGAAGCACAGAAGCAAACACAGTATGGAAATGCGGATAATCTAGGAAAAGTACATTTCAATGGAGCCAAATATGAAATGCAATTTTCCGGTTGTGTAGATAGTCCGCAGTATTGGATCCTAAACCACTGCGAGTGCGTCAAGCCACCCACCAATCCCAGAAGCGAGGCAACCCCAATCAACGAAGTGAGTGGACCGCCCAGCACTTCTAAAATCTGGTGACTTGGGCATCCCTCCGCGGGTCAATCCTATACCCCTTACGAGTGCGGCAAATAGCCCGCCAATTCTAGAGTAAGGCATCCCGGTCTCAACGCCATGAGATGGAGGCATTTTCCCTTTAGAACCTGACTACTCGAGCACTCCGTCGCGGGATAATCCTAGTGAATGTAATGAAAAATTGAATATACAACAGTGACTAAATCCACAATCTGGACACGCCCCAAAGAATAAAACAAGCCGCAGTGATGACAATCCACATGTCGGACGCTCACCACGAAATATGAATATACATTATATAACAGAGAATTACATCTAATACTGCACACTCCGGGCTATCCATCGCGACAAATCCAACACAACCATAACTACTAAGCAATATCCATCACAGAACATGCAAACTTGCGAGTATCAATTCCGAAACCCCGTCTAATTAATACGTCTAGCAATTAGACGACGTTTTACCAAACGTTATGATACACACAACCAACACAAAGCCTACGAAAATCGAATACCACACATAAATAGCTACACTTCAATTTTCCAAAACACCGAAAATCAAGTGTGCTAGAAACCAATAAGAAATTCCATGCTAAAACCCACTCCGGGAGACCGAAATGAGCTCGGATTGATTCAAAAGTTTGCCAAGGTCTCTGGCACAAAATTAACGTTGACCTGGAGGCGCCTGAGGGGGTACCCACCCCCTAGGCCATCCTAAGATGGTCCAAGGGGTAGGCAGACCCAAAACTGCCTTCTGAGGTAGTTTCGGGTCCCCACCCCCCTAAGGCCACCATTTGGGTGGTCTCGGGGGTGTAGGCCCTCCCTAGGTCCCCCCGGAATGTCCCCAAGGTCCCCGCGTACCTCTCTGTGGCTTCTCGGTCCAAACCGAGAGCCTGCGGGGAGTCAAAATATCAATATAGCTTGAAATTCCTCATTGTTTTATCGGCAGTTTTTGTGGGGCAAAAAACGGCAAGATTCGAAAGTCATAACTATCTAGTTTAAGGTGTTTGGATCCGCTAACCCGCGGCCAATGTGGAATTCAAAAACAAAACTTTTTGTGGCACTAGAAACTAAAACCCAAGAATCGAACCAAACACATAAACTAGAACCATAACAAGATAGAAATCACAACCTTTGTAGCGTCTTCATTTGCTCCAATTGGGTTGGACTCTAGCATGCTCTCAATCGCTCCTGGTCGCATTTTAAAGCTAGTCCTTCTTCACTGAAGATGATCCACCCGAGAGAACTGATCCAAGCTCCGGTTTTACCCAGTGAAGCAACTGACACTTCAAACTCGCTAGGAATGGAGAGTGGGGATGTAGGAATTTTCCTCTATTTTTTCTCTCAAATCTAAGCTCAAGAGAGCATCTAAAGAATAAGGAGAATGAGGTGAAGAAAGATAGCCATGAGCTAGTGTTGAAGGCATGAGTCAAGAATGAATCAAGTGTAGAAAGAAGATGGCTTCATAATTTATTTTACAACCATACAAATAAAAATCATAACACATTTGTTAATAAAATAATGAAACCATTCCTCTCCACATGTCTTCAACCATGCTCAATTCCACCTCACCCTCCATCTCATTTTATGAATATTCACAAATGAGGTGTCCATCTTCTAGAACAAATTTCGTAGAAATACGGAATACAACTTGGTATACATATCGAAATATATAAAAATACGAATAGCCAAGAGAGAAAATGAATAGTGAACAATAATACTAGAATACATATATAAAAAAATATATATAAATTATTAAATCAAAACTTGATTTAATAATCCGGCTTAATCCTAAACCGCTAGTATTATCAACCGTTCGATTAAAGTCCGTGTAGTCTGTACACATATTTAATCGAACGTCTGTATGTACCAACATACGTCATATACATCATATCGTCTGAACCGGGAAAACTCTCTGTATGGGACTCTAAAGGCTTGTCAATACGCTGGCAGTGTGTTTAACCACAAGCACATCAGCGGCACTAGCTTTACGTAACGGCTACTCAGGTATTGAGCGAAAGGAATGCCGATGAGCAAACTCATCCGTACCCCTACCGAGCCTGTCTGTGACAATCTTCATACAGTCTGATATGTTCATCTAAGAGTATTGCATATCGGGTCTAGGGGGTGGATAAAGTCAGACAGCTAATAACGCGATATTTCGTGTCGGTGCGAAGTTCATCACTCACTGAGAAACTATTGATCCAATTCAGTAAATCTTGTCCATCTTGGCCAAGGATTTCTGGTGATGGCCACCCGTGCACATTGCAACATCTACCCCCAATACCGGGAGAGACAAATCCCCGACGATCCGCTCACTGCCTCCATGTGATCGCCATCATAATACCGGTAGTCAAGCAAGAATCTTATAGGCTCTATCAACATGTAATAGTGATCTGTAATACCACATAATACATGTACATGATTATAAAGTCAAACCATAGAGCATACCAGGTCCTCCCTCAATTATCATAATCGCCTGTTTGAGATTGCAATAATTGACTTGAGGGTACTATATCCAACACACATCACTGGATGTTTTGGCCTATTTGGAACCCTTAGGCCGCCCACTCACGCACCTCGCTAAGTGTGCACCTCACTAGACCTTTTGGCCCATTCGGGACCCTTTGGCCCCCATCACTCTCTCGCACCTTGTTTGGGCCGCACCTTTCCAGGTGCGCATCTCGCTTAGTGTGCACCACATCATGTGTGGACTTTAACACGTGCTCACTTTGCTAAGTGCGCACGTGGCATACGCGCATCCCTCACTTTTTTCTTTCTTGTAGATATTTTACTAAATAAAAAATAAATAAAATAGACATGGCCCAACACTAAAAAGTGTTCTCCCCTTAGAAAAATTTCTAACAGGGCACTGCGCTGCACCCCACAAGGGGGCTAGCAGCCCCCTTGATCTTCAGCCCGCTATCTGAGTAGCGGAACCCCCGTAAACTCTGTGAGGCTCCTGATACGTCCAAAACACCTTCAAAACATAACACGTGCACACTGCACATTGAGTTCGCATGACCAGTTTGACCCGTTAATCAGAGGTTCCCTCACTCTAAAGGCGAGGGGTAATTAATGACAGCTTAGTCCGCGGTTGCAGGAGATTTGGATCCCCAAGATCAATAAACCGCTGCCAACCCTAGGCAGGGAAAATCTGTAATACGCCTGACAAGCGTCGCACATTCCTATCTCATTAGAATGACGAAAAACACTCTACAATGATGATTGTTTAATATTGGTAGATATGAGAACATATGAATTATGTTATCAGATACTTGCATGATATTGTAAACCCGATTGCTTATATGAAAAAGAGTTTTTATTTTATATTAAGTTCTATTATATCTTGTGGTTGTATTAGTATATGTTTCATGACCGATTCGTATGCTTGCTCCATATACATTAGCTTTCGTTATTTATGTTGGGGAATCGACGCTAGGGCCGCAACACTTGCGGACCTGGCGGAAACATACAACAATAATTTTCAAGTCATAGCATCAATTGCTCATCCAAAATCATCCATTTACTATTAATTGCAATATAAAATAGATAAAACAAGAAATAAAGAGAGGGTTAGGGGGCTACAACTTTTGTATCATGTCCGATCTCTGTCTAAAGACCCTAGCTAGACTTTGTGTGCTCTCGGATCGAGCTTGGTGGTCGACCACCTTGTTGAAAACGATCCACATGAAAATATTCAACCCAAAGCTCCATCTTCGCTTCAAAAGTGAAGAGACTAGCTCTACCTCCTTGCTAGTGAGATGAGGTAGGATGATGTGTAGGAAAAACTCGCATTTTACTCTCTTTGCTTTTTTTCCACCTCTCCAAAATTCCAAGAGAAGAGAAGAGGAAGAAGAAGAAGAATGGCTTCTACTCTTTCTTTTTTTCTAAAAAAGAATAATCCCTTTTAAAGAAAATGAGAAGAGTCACCCATTTTTACCACCCTCTCTCATTCTCTTCCTCTCTCCTTTTTGTTGTCATACAAAGAGAGTGAGAGAAAGTGGGGCCTACCCTTCACATGCTCTCTTTTTATTTTCTTGTCACCATATGAAAAATTATATATAATACATACAAACACACATGCAAACATATAATTAATAAGAGAGTGAGGGTGAGAGTCCCTAATACATCCAAAACACCTTCAAAATACAACACGCGCATACTGCACATTGAGTTCGCATGACTAGTTTGACCAGTTAATCGGAGGTTCACTTGCTCCAATGGCGAGGGGTAATTAATGGCTGCTTAGTTCGCGGCTGCAGAAAATTTGGATCTCCATGATCAATAAACCCCTGCTTACTCTAGGAAGGGGAATTCTATAATACGCCTGATAATAGACGCGCATTCCTATCTCGGTAAGGTGGTGAAAAACACTCTGCAGATTCCAGCACGCCCGGTGGGACCTCTTCTCTCCTCCCATATTTCAGGTCCAGCGTTCATGTGAACTCAATCAACATATATATATTGATTTCCTATACTGAAGTCAAGCTTCTTTGTGCCGGATAACAGCTTTCTAATCATAATTTTCAAGTTCAGCAAAAATGTCTCCAAGAGCCCCTTCGATCTCTAAGGCAACTCCGGTCCCGTACGTTCTCAAGATTAATGCTCGCGTGGTTCTCCTCGCAAGTCTCAGTCGGCAATGGGAGGAACCTCCCCGTAAATTTGGTTCCATCATCATCTATCCCGCCGGAAGCGCTCATCTGGTGGAGACCCCGGCAAGTCAAGTGGACAAACCGACCTAAAGGGGAAGGATGCCGAATGTCATAGCCACAAAGGCACCCCACTCCGAGTGCAAATTTGCAGTTGAATGGCTCTCCATTGTCCCGACTGGGGGCAAGGCCGTCAACACTAATGAAGCTACAAAGCGTCCCCGTCAAGCTCAGACGGTGCTTTTGACAATTTCACGATCGGGTGTCTTCTATGGAATCTTTGTCAATCGGTCTACGGTGGCTTCCAGGAAAGACGATACCCGCTAATCTCTCAAAGCAGAAAAGTTGAGACAAAAGCGGCTCAGATATAGAGCTAACAAGAGGGTCAGGGCTCTGGCTAAGTTGAATTTTGTGAGGTTTCAAGAACAGGGTTATCCCGCGACGACAACGGAATCGATTATGAAATTCAACAACTCCTTCAAACCCCTAAAATGGGTTCAGAAAAATTTCATGACCGCCCAAATTAAGAAGATAGCGATCCGAACGATACTACAAAGAGGCGTGTCCAAGCCCCAACATAGAAAGAATGACCCCGTATCTTCAAGACTCTATCAGGCGCTCTGTGCCACGTGAAAGCGGTGGGGCTGAGCCAGAAAGGAAATGCTAGCACCACTCAAGAACCTGGTTAGGCCAACCATCTCCAGTCAATTTACCTTTACCAAAGTAGAAGAACTACGACAGCGGTCCGCAAAATCAGCTGCCAAGGATGAAAAAATGGCCGGATATGTTATCCACATGGTCTACATGGCGGGCATGCGTCCCAGCGACAACCTGTGCAGCAAAGGCAAGGATGGGGTCACCACATCCCAAGCCCAATTTGGCTTGAATGTGGTTGCCACTTCCTAAGATCAGCCTCCTCTGCATGACGATGAAATACCTTTTTATGAGGTCGATAGGCAGAAAGACCCTTCGGTCCAAGTGGAGTCAAGCCCAGACAGCGAGGAAGAGCCGACTTTCCGCCCTAGGACCGCAGAGCAGGAGCTGTTTCAAGAGCTCGGAAAATAGCTCAGGAGCAAAGATAAAGAGATGTCCAAACTTTACTCAAAAATTGATGACCTGACAAATGTCGTGATGCAGCTCACGGCTCAAGACGCTTGAGCGCCTTCCAATCAAGCGCAAGTCTCTACTAATGAGCCGGGCGACAACAACTTGAAGCTACCTATGCATGCCCCCTTATGTCTAAGTTTGGCGAGCCGCATGAAAACCGACCACATTTTGCTTCAGTAGATGCCTTAGCCCCAGATGACGCCATCCCGCTAACAAAAGATCAGATAATGGATTTGGTCACCAGCAAAGTCAAAACTGTTGGATATAGTGCTCTTAAGGAAATTATTGTGATCGCAAATAGGAGATTATGATAATTGAAGGAGGGCCTATACAGGTATAACAGTCTTACTCGAGATGATAATATACTATCTGGTTTGTTTTCATCATTGATGAAACCCATAGGATTGTTGCTTGACAACCAGCATTATGATGGCGATCATATATGTAGGAGCTGGGTTGTCCATAAACACATCCTTAAATGTCCCTAGTCGTGGGAGTATCGAGACTGGGCATCGATATTCCGGAGTAGACTAGTGTATATGTTTCTAGACCCCGACGAGGGGCGGTGGCCGGTCTCACAAGCCATTGGTGTTGTGTCACCTAAGATAGTATACAGGTACTCACTGGAGGTGAGTACACCGGATGGACTCACCGAGAACTTCTAGATGGTATTATATCTATCGTCAGATGGAAGTTCTCAGGTGGCATGAGTAAAGGTTAGTCCTTTGATCTAAGATCGTCATTTTTCCCGTGTGAGTTCCCACGGTACTTTGATTACTACCTTACCATAGCTCAAAGGAGTCGTGCAAACAGGTTTTAATTGGGTACAGCCCCGAGCCACATAGAGGCAGTGGTCGAATTTTAGGGATTCGTCACTCCTTGTATTAGGAGTCGATGTTGCGCTGTGTTCAGTTGGCTATCACCAGAAATCCGTGGCCACGGTGGATGAGATTTACTGATAGTTGATCGGTAGTATCTCTGTTGGTGATGAGCTTGACTCAGACATGACTTATCGGGTTAGTAGGGGTCTGACATTATCCATTCCTAGACCTGATATGCGATACTATTTGACGAAGAGGCCGGATTGTACGGAAATTGTCACATTCAGGCTCAGTAGGGTAAGCACGTACTTGTTTGTCGACCCCCCTTCGGCAAGTATCTGGGTAGCCGTTACGTACAGCTAGTGCCGCTGACGTGCTTGTGGTTAAACCCACTGCCAGCGTATTTTCGAGTCTTTAGAGTCCCACACAAAGGGTTTTCTCGGTTTAGGCGATAGATGTAGGAGCCGTACGTTGGTACGTGCAGTGGGTCCGATTAAATACGTGTACGGGATACATGGACTTTAATCGGACGGTTGATAATACTAGCCGGCTTAGGATTAAGCCGGATTATTAAATCAAGTTTTGATTTAATAATTTATATATGTATTTTGATACATATATTTTAGTATTATTGTTCACTATTCATTTTCTCTCTTTGGTGCTATCCGTATTTTTATACGGATACACGTATATGTAGAGATACATATACCAGGTGAAGTATTCCTTATTTATACGAAAATGCTTCTAGAATAAGGACACCTTATATTTGATTTTCCTTTTAGAAAATTAAATAGAAATGAGGTGGAAAGGAGATGGCATGAGTCATTGGTGCAAACATGTAGAGAAGTATGGCTTGAATTTTATATTGATAAAATCATTTGGGTGCACTATTGATGCATGATTGATTTTATTATAGCCATTCTTTCTACACATGGCTCAGTTTTTTCCATTCCACAACATGGCTCAGTTTTATCCATTCCACAACTCAACACTTGATCATTCTTGATCTTATATAATTCATGAGAGTTTAGCCATCTTCACCTCCTTCTCCTTCTTCTTCCTCTTTCTCACTTGAGCTTGATATTATGAGAGAAAAAATTAGTGAAAAATTCCTACATCACCCACCATCCATTCATAGCAAGTTTGGATCGTCGGTCGGAGCCTTTTCCAGTTTCCCTTAGGTAAATCTTCTTCGGCGGGGGGGGGGGGGGGGGGGTCGATTTTCAAGTGTGATCTCGACGGCTAAGAGCTTGGAGGGGTCTTCCACAATTAGGTGGACACGCGTCAAAGGTTGTAATTTCTGCACCCTTTCATTTCTAGTTTGCTAGTTTAAGGTTTTGGATCGATTTCTTGGGTTACGGGTGTTTGATGCTCGCCAAAAGTTTTTGTTTTTCTCTTCTGTTTCGGCCGCGACTTCCGCGGCGTGGGCACCAAACCCCAACAAAAACATTGGTGGCCGTAGCCGAGTCCCAGAAGGACGGTGGCAGCAGTGGAAAGCCGTACCCCATACAGTACGATCTGATCGAGTTCTCCAGCGGCTACGTCATTCCTAAGTTCGGAAGATTTGACGGGAAGGGAAATACAAATCAACACGTCGCCCACTTTAAAGCGTCGTGCAGAAATACAAGGGCCAATGATGCACTTCTTCTTCGTCTGATACGCGAGCATACCAGACGGGTGTCGCTTTCGACTGATACGCGAGCATACCAGACGGGTCCGTCACTACTTTCGTCCAAATGGAGTCTCTGTTTCGGCAAAGATTCATGAGTGTCATTGATAAAATCTTCATCGATGACCTTATGAGGACCAAGCCGGGGAAGAACGAAAGCAACATGAACTTTATCGCCCGATGGCACAATCTCGCGGTCAAGTGCAAACCGCCACTGGAGCAGGACCAGTCCGCCAGCTTCCTCATTGGGAACCTCAGCAATTGGATGGTACCATTCTTATGTACAGCAGGCCTTAAGACATTTCAAGAGCTGATCAAGAGAGTTCAAATGTTAGAACGCTCGAAGCAAGAGTCTACCCTGGACTCTTCGAATGATAAGCCTTGGAAGAGCAGAAAAGACGACAACCGTAAAAGTGGGAGCTCCAACAATACCAACGCTTTCAATAGGTGTAACGACTCTGAATTTACTGTACGAAATTTTTCAGTTTAATGTACAGAAAGGAGTTTACAAGCCTGAGTACAATTTATAAGTTAATTTTTGTTTAAGAGCAGCAAGAAACAACTTGTAGCTCACTGGTAAAGCCTTTGCACTGCTGTGACGTAGCCTCTGTGTTCGAATCCCATCAGACACATTATTTTTTCTGATTTAATTTCTTAAACTTTTTGGAAGCCCAAAAGTTTACACGTGCAATGCACATAAAAAATTAAAAGTCTGAAAAAATAAACATATGGAAAAAGGGTTTAAATACAAACGAGTACACGTGGCCAAAATCCAGAGACCTAACCCTACAAATCGACCGGCGGAAACTCCTTATTGGCCGGCACCGACGGTCCAACCGTGGGAAATAAGCCCTGGGCTTTGCACACTCGGCTCTTGGCCTACCCCTAACTCTCCTGCTCTGTTTGATTGCTCCGCAATCAAACAGAGACCCTTCAATTTCCCATTTATCATCTTCTTAATGCATTTTAATTCATCTTTTTATTTCTAAAACCCTAATTCCACACTATAAATACTACCCCATACCCTAGCCATTCCTCATTCTGAAAATTATAAGCCAAAATTCTCAAAGTTTTCTAAGTACAAGAAGAGTAAAAGTGGAGTTAGTAAGAGATCAATTTCCGGCGATGATTGAGGCAAGTTCCGGCGACCACGCGACGTCACGACGACAACCCTCTCTTCTTACACTTTCCTTCTAACCACTTCACTAGTAAGTCCCTTTCAATTCCTCTTCTCCTTCCTTGAAAATTTCTTTTTTTCAAAACAAGTAGGTAAATGGAGTTAATACCGACATTTTATTCTAAAACGTAGAAATTCTACTTTTTCTTAAGTATTGCTCATTCATATTTCTACACCATACTTGTTAACATAAAACTAATATTTAGAACCAATTTTCACTCAAAAATATCATGAAACATAACTTTAATTTAATTTTTACAATAAAATACCATGAACTTTGTATCTACCATATTTAATTGTTTTCCTTAATTATACCTTTAGAAAACTTCACGAGGTAATGACCTACCCCTCACAAACATACATGGTTCCATAGCACGATAACTCTTTCATGTAAATTTGTGTTTCGATAAAATATTTCATTAAAATACCATTTACTTTAAAAAACGGTTTTCTTTAGAATTGTATTTAAAATTCCTTTGCAAATAAGCCTCTACAACCTTTTTTAGGGGACCCGCTATTGGATGGTGCGGATTATCGCACATTCTTGGGCTAGTACAGCGAGATGCAGACCTCCTCACGGAGCATTCGGTCTCGAAAGGTTTTTAATACGATTTTTACGAAAAACGCAATTTTCTACTTAATAATAAAATTAATTTTTAATAATTATATAAATATTATAAAATCCAAATATTTTCAAAATATAATAACCTTATATTTTTCAAAGGAAAGAATTACAGGTTTTATCAAAATACTATCAAGACACCAACAAAAGTTAAGCTTTACAGTAAAATATCATGAACTTTCCAAGCTAAGCTATTATCACTAAAATACGTAAAATCCCTAAAATCCACATCCATAGAAACCCTAAATAATATAAATAATTTCTTGAGGTTATTTTGAACTATATCTTAAAAATATTTTTCATAAAACCCTCTCGAGTTATATAAAACACTGTTAAGGATTTTAGTAAATATAGGTTTAAGCGGGATCAATTCTCTTGAGCCCCAAGGAGATGGAGAAAGTGAGTGCTCGCCTATTTAAGATAGAAAAACTTAACGGTGTTATCAATGGTAATTGTCTTGGAAAAATACACAAATCCTGCCGTCCAAGTGCAGCAGTTACCGATAATTCCCGAATCTAATTCAGGATCTAAATCAGTTATAAGTGTCTGACTCAAGTCTGAGTCTAAATCAAGCTTGAATCCAAATTCAAACCAGAATCCAATTCAAACATGAATCCGAACCCTAACATGTATACTTGAACATGAACCTGAATATCAAACCTGAATACAAGACTTGACTTGACCGAACCATGGCTATAACCTGACATGACTACAAGCTTGCATCCTGAACCTGACTACTTGAACAACTTATATCCATAGTCTCGGCAAGCCATATAATCAATACAATACATTACGGGGTTAACGGGGTAGATTGGTACGAAATGTATTAAAAGTGGCACGAGATGGTCACTTAAAAGACACCTACATGAACTCTTGTGCCGTTATCCCGTGGGTTTTGACGGGGCCTTGTACTACATGTTACCATAGTCCATGGGGCAAGTTGGACTCCTCTCGTATATACTGATACCTTCTGTACCAAGCTACAAACAACTACGTTAAAATAGCAATCTTATATCTGTACATCCTAACAGTTCAATTCTCAATACTTGCTATATTCCTTTCTTTCTTTTTGGACTTATCGAGCGCTGGTTCGCTGACGACATTCCTGTCTTTTTTTCTTTGGAATGTTCATCAGGAGGACCGAACTCTCTCGAGATCGAGCCTAGCCAGGAGGACATGGACCAGTTCACCGAGCAGCAGGATTTCTAGCTTTCCTTGTACTTACTTTTCATTTCATATGCCACTGTTTAGGCATTGCTTTATATCATTGTACTTTCCTTTTCAAAGCAGTTGTATTGTAAAGATGAATGTTAATAAAAGTTGCTGTTTATATTATATCTCTTGTCATTCTTGGGCATTTTTACATATATTGCTTAATTACGTTTAACGTATTTATTTCTTAGTAAATACGCCACATGCTTGCCATGTCTCCGTATACTGGAAAGCGGCGCGTGACAATAGGTCTGACAATGAAGACCAGCGAAAGGCGAGCGGATAAAAAATAGACCAGGCTCAAAAGCCAATGCTAGGAAAAGAAAGGACTTCCCTATAGGAGAAAAAGAACAGGGTCTACTCTTTCAGAAGAGACAGGGTCTACAATATATTCAAAGATACCTTGAACAACGGTCTACAATTTCCGAAATCGAAGAGGCCTCACGAATAAAAAATGATTGAAAATCCTCTGTATTGCTCATACCACCGAGTAGTGAGTCATGCGATCGAGGATCGCTATATTTTCAAAGACTCGGTCGAGAAGCATTACAAAACCGGAGAAATTGAACTGTCCAAAAACGTGTTAGTGAACAATCAAGCTGCGACCACCAACTTTATACAGACAGAAGCTGAAGCCTTCTAGGAGCAGTCAGTTGAACCCGCTGCCCTGAGAAATGAAACTGACTCGCCACAATCTCCATAGAGCATGCACATATCTAATAAGACGAAGAAGTTGCTAAAGTTACTTCAGAAAGAAGCTAGAATGGAATGGGAGGGGCAGAAGGAACCCACTATTCCAGTTACCAATTCAGATCGATCAGGCTCAAAATCCAAAAAGCTCAAGAAGAAGAAAAATTCGGCTCGACGCGAAAAAAAGTCTGCGGGGCGATCGACCATTCAAAAATATATCGATTCTCTCGAAGACTATGAATAAAAAGAAAGAACTCTAATTCAATTGAAGGAGTTCTTCCCCGTAGAGGCGGCTGGGATTCTAAAGGAGCAAGAAGAAGACTCCGATGATGGGATCCCTATGGTGACCTGCTACGTCATCCACCGTGGTAACGACTCTGAGGAAGAGCTCTGTTTTTCCGAAGAGGACAAGGAGCTCGCCACGAAGGCCAACCAAATCCATCTTGGAAACGGAAAGTTTTTACCGCTAAAGCAAGGCAACGCCCCGAAAGAGAAGGCAAAACAGGTCACTAATGAAGAAGATAGCAGAAAACCGGCTCATGAAGACTCGAGTTCTTCTCCGGTAGATTACATTGTCTTGGCCCACCTCCGGAAGCTTCCGTCTCTCCTGAGCTTCTATGATTCCCTGGTCATTTCCAAGGAGCTTAGAGATGTCCTCATTCATACTCTAAAAAATCCCGAGTGGTACCAGGCTTGATTTACAGAAATTAATATGAAAGAGGCCCCGTACACTCTGCATACAGCCGCGGTCACATTTAAGGATAAAGACCAGCTACTGGGAACAGCTGAGCACAACCGATTGCTTTACATGACAGGGTACAATGACGGAGACTGGATTAATCGCATATTGATTGATTCAGGGTCCTCATTGAACATCATAAACTTGCGGACTCTGAAGAGTTGGTCAATGGACGCCCGACACCTATTAAGAGAAAAGATAGTCATCCAAGGCTTCAATCAAAACTGTCAGCAAGTTCTGGGATCCCTAGCTCTACCAATTAAATTTGGGGATCTGCAAACCGAAGCTAAAATATATGTGATCGACGCCGACGCGTCTTATAAGATTCTCCTAGGACGGACGTGGCTCCACGATTACGGTATCATTCCATCAACTCTCCATCAGTGCATGAAGTATACTAAAAATGGCGAACAAAGAAGCATTGATGGAGACATTCAGCCGTTAAGTGTGCATGAAGTCCGATATGAAGATTCTCGGTAATTTGTGAACCCCTAAATTGCTGAGCCACAACTGACCAAAAATAGAACGGCTCCGAAACTCAAAATCAAGGCTAAGCCGGTGGTCACCTTCAAAGGTAAAAACCCCCAAGTGCGTCCGCGTTTCAGCGTGACCCTGATGAGTCCGACGCTTGAAGTCCGTCCTTCTGAAAAAACCGTCCTCATCATGGTAGTGATACGGACAAGTCTGATATTGAAAGCTCATCCAGTAGCAAAATTTGCCCTCATTTTGACAGCGATACTGAAGAGTCGGAGGAAGAGGACCCGTCTTGCAACAGCTGCGAGAAACCTTTAAAGTTACAGAAAGGCCCCTAACCACCACAAGAGTGCTGGAGCAGATATGCAAAGAGGTCGATGCATTATCAGTTTCTACCATGGACCAGCTGAAATCATTCTACGTTCCCGGAAGGAAAAGTGGGCAGAAGGGCATCCTGTTTTATGGGTCAAATCCTGTCGTGCACCCGCACAATTTGTCTGTCACGTGCCTTCCCTATGAGAGAGGCATTATAGCCATCCTCAATCCCAGATATTATGTGCCCGCGATGCGAAAATATTTTAGAAAGTGCAGATGTCGGTTATATCAAACGGACTCCGAAGCGAAGTTTTAAGAGGCGCGGTGGAATCCGCCTCAGATCCGAGCACTCATCGATGGACGAATCCCAGATAGACGGGGCATAGGTTTCATTCAACCCGACGTCAACGCATGCTACATGATCCATGTTGGTGAAGCCCACGGAAGGTCAAATGATGACGACGAGCTAGTCGAGCCAGAAGAAGCGATTCGAGAGCTCGAAGATAGCAGACAAGAAACCTTCGACGAGATAACCGAGATTGATTTGGGAACACTCGATAATCTAAGGCTGACCTACATCAGCTCACTCTTGTTAGAGGGGATGAAAGAGCAGATAATCACCCTGCTGCATGAGTTCGTCGGCTGCTTTGCATGGACGTACAAAGAAATGCATGGCCTCTCCCCTAAAGTGACCGTGCATAAGCTGGCTATATCTTCTGATGCCAAGCCAGTCGAACAAGCACCTCAAAGAATGAGAAGGGAGCTAGAAGAAAAGGTCATCGAGGAAACCAAGAAACTTATCAATGATGGTTTCATTAGAGAAGAGAAATACGCGGACTGGATCGCGTGCATCGTCCCAGTGAAAAAGAAGAATGGGCAGATCTAAGTTTGCATCAATTTCAGGGAACTCAACATGGCATGCCATAAAGAAGATTTCTCGCTTCCAGTCATGGAAATGATGGTCGACGATACTTCAAATTACGAGCTGTTCACCTTCTTGGATGGATCGTATGGATATAATCAGATCAAGATGCCGCCCGAAGATGAGAAACACACAGCATTTCGAACCCCGGTTGGCATATACTGTTACAAGGTGATGCAGTTTTGATTGAAGAACGCAGGCGCCACGTATCAAAGGGAAATGACCAAGATCTTTGATGAATTAATCCATAAAGTCGTCAAATGTTATGTTGATGATTTGGTCGTCAAGACTAAAACCAAGGCCGATCACATCCAAGATCTCAGGACATTTTTCACCAGATTGAGAGAACACGATCTAAAGATGAATCCTCTAAAGTGCGCTTTTGGCATGTCGTCGGGAAAATTCTTGGGCTTCATAGTTCGACATTGAGGGATGGAAGTTGACCCATCAAAGATACAAGCCATCATGGAGATGCCCCCTCCAAATAATCTGACATAGCTAAGATCCTTTCAAGACAAGCTTGCTTACATACGAAGATTCATCTCGAACCTATCGGGAAGAAGTAGGCCCTTCTTGAAGCTTATGAAGAAAATGGCTCCTTTTGTCTGGGACGCCGAATGTCAAGAAGCGCTCGAAAGTATCAAACAATATCTGTTGAACCCTTCAGTACTTGCTGCTCCAATTCTAACTAAATTGTTGATTCTCTATACCGCTGCGCTAGATGAATCACTCAGCGTGCTCCTTGCCGAGAATAACGAGGAGGGAAAATAAAATGCTCTCTACTACATCAGTCAAACGTCAGTCGGCACAGAACATAACTATTCCCCAATCGAAAAGCAATGCCTGGCCCTGATATTCGCCGTGAAGAAGCTAAGACACTATCTTCTTGCTCATCGGGTTATGCTGATCTCCAATGTCGACCAGCTCAAACACTTAATGACCAAAGCAAGCTTAGCCGGTAGAATGGCAAGATAGGTTGTCATGCTGCTTGAATTTGACATAATCTACGGTCCTAAAAAAGAAGAAAAAGGGCAAGCCCTCACCGACTTTCTCGCTACTCATCCCATACCAGAAGGGTCGCCGCTAAATTGCGAGTTACCCAATGAACAAGTGCTGCACCTCGAGAATAGCGAACCATGTTGGGAGCTCTATTTCGATGGAGCCTCATCAATAAGGACCTCCAGTAAATCAAGCGTCCCGGAGATAAAAGCATGGATATGATTGGTGTTCATCAAGCCATAGGGAGGAACACTACGATGTTCCTTCGCTCTTACCGAGCCTCGCATAGACAACGAGGCTAGTATGAAGCTCTGATAGCTGGCCTAGAGCTCGTCGTAGAAATGGAGATCCTTCGGCTACGGGTTTACGGTGACTCCCAGCTTGTCGTCAACTAAGTGAGTGGAGAATACAAGATTTATAAGCCCGAGTTAGCTCGATACATAAACCGGTGGTGGAACACAAGAAACAGTTCATCCACATTGAACTAATTAGAGATCCTAGGGCATTGAACAGAAAAGACGACATACTCGGCCGCCTAGCCAAAGAGCTAGGAGATCCCGACATGGATGAAATTCTGATCAAAGTCATAAGCCGACAAATTCTTCCTCCAGCCTCTTTACGAGAAGAGAAAAGCTCAGAACAAAAGAGCCATCCTGCTGAAGAAGTTCTGATCATTCAAGATGATTCCGATTGGAGAGTGCCTTTTATAGAGTACCTCCAATACAACAAGCTGCCCGAAGAAAAATCTACGAGGGTTCAGTTGAATAAGAGAGCCCTTCAATATGTGTTTGTAAATAAGACACTATACCGCAGATCATACGACCAGCTCTGACTCAAGTGTGTATCCTCGGCCGAAACCTAAAAGTTCATGAAAGAAGTTCATTCAGGCGTCTGCGGAGCTCATCAATCTGGCCCTAAAATGCGGCTTCAAATCAAACGGCTTGGATAGTACTGGCCTACCAAGATAAGAGATTGCGAAGAGCATGCAAAGAAGTGTCATCTCTGCCAAATTCACGGTGACTTCATTCAAAATCACCCCAATCCGCTGCATCCTACGTTGGCGTCATGGCCCTTCGAAGTTCGGGGCACCGATATAGTTGGCCCAATTGATCCTCCGTCGTTCAAAGGCCACCGGTTCATATTGGCCGCAACTGACTAGCTTTTCAGATGGGCTGAAGTTGTCCCGCTAAAAGAAGTCAAGACAGATGATATCCTGACATTCTTCCGGAATAATATTTTATACCGCTTCGGTGTACCAAGAAGAATCATTTCTGACAACGGGCCTTGTTTCAAGAGCTTCAAAGTCTCAAGGTTCGCTACTCAGTATAAGATAGAATGGAGATATTCCTCTATCTATAATCCAAAAGCCAATGGGCTAGCTGAAGCCTTCAATAAAACTCTATGCAAGCTCCTG
Organism: Agapanthus africanus; assembly: GCA_030015575.1. Taxonomy (NCBI): domain Eukaryota; kingdom Viridiplantae; phylum Streptophyta; class Magnoliopsida; order Asparagales; family Amaryllidaceae; genus Agapanthus; species Agapanthus africanus. Next base: position 353,663,553 of record JASDDO010000016.1, on the reverse strand, counting down.
AGGAAAAATGCTTCAGCTAACAAAAGAGACCGGAATCTCAAGCTCCACGAGGTATTGCGGGCATATCGTATCACGCACCGCACTCCAACTCAGTCCACTCCATACTCACTACTCTTCGGAGTGGAAATGATCCACCCCCTCGAAGTCGAAGTTCCATGTCTTAGGATGGCCGTCTACCATGGTTTGATGGAGGAAGAAAACGTTCTTCTACGGCTCGAAGAACTTGATGCCCTCGAAGAAAAGAGGCTCGCCGTACAAAAAATCTGAAGCTGTACCGAGCCCAAATGTCACGGGCCTATGACAAGATGATCTGTCTCCATGCTTTCAAGAAATACAAATTGGTGCTGGTCCACAAAATACCAATCATTCCCAATCGACATGCAAAAGGAAAATTCAAGCCAAATTAGGAAGGTTATACGTTATCGAGAAAGTGTTCGACGGAGGATTCTACCAATTAATGAGTACCGAGGGAGAAAGGCCCAAGCTACCTATCGACGACCGATATCTCAAGAAATACTACGTGTTAATGATCCAAGTCGCAAACGAATTGAGCACAACCGCCCTACGTTCTGGATCATACATCCCGTAAAACCATATACAATCTACGGGCATAAACGACTCCTATCTCTCCCAAGTCCCACCAGCGAGGCCGCGTCTGATGTCCTACTGGTGATGAAGCTCCACCAACAAGGCAGTTGCAAAAAAAAACGGCATGTCCACAAGCAAAACGAACACAGATGAAAACGAGAAAAGGCTCCATGAGTAAAACAGCAGGACCGCCGGCGAGTTTGTGAAAACTCGAAAGGGAACGAACTCATGAAAAAAACGAAAATACGCTCACAAGGTCCTCTCAATCTTATGAGGAGAATATCCTCGTGTGAGATCCTTATGACTCACAAAGGAGCGACACACTTAGGAATCCTCATGATTCCTAAGAAAAATATGCACCTGCAAGATCCTCTCGACTCACAGGGAGAAAATGCTTTTATGAGACCCTTACAGCTCATAAAATTGAAACGCCTTAGGTGATGGGGATCTAAACCTGTCTCCTAAGCCATCGCTCCCTAACGGGCAACAGCAAATGATGAGTCGTTTCTGTAACTATGCTTCAGTGTTAGCGGTGCTGATGTCGACTCAAAACCCAAATCCTATGTTTTCCCAAGGCAAATAATGAGTTGCTCCTGGTATTATTCCAGTGCAGTGATGCTGATGCCAAATAAATTCCAAATTCCCCTTAAATTCAAAAGTCCCGCCAAATAAAGCAGAAATAAAAAAGATCAAATCAATGTCTCACCCGGCAGCGCTTCCAAGCTCAAAAGTCCCGCTGGACGGATATGGGACTCCTAAAACAAATCAAATCAACAATTCAACCAATGACCTCCCTGGAGAATCAAGCTCCACCTCGGAAGAAAGTCAACTTCAATCCTAACACCACAAGAAGCGGAGCAAGTCAATTTCAACCCTGACTCCGCAGAAAGTTGAGCAAGTCAAATCAAATCCCGACAGCATATAAGGCAGAGCAAGTCAAATCAGCATCGACCATCCATGTCGCAAAAATGGCAGTATTGACCATCCACGTCACAAAAATGGCAGCACCGATCGTCCAAGTCTCAAAAATGGCAGCACTGACCATCCAAGTCACAAAAAATAGCAGCACCGATCATCCAAGTCGCAAAAATAGCAGCATCGACCATCCACGTGGCTAAAATGGCAGCATATCCTCCACGTTGTCAAAAAGGAACCTAACCAAATCAATCTCCATATAGAACAAGATCCATCAATTTCATGCATACAACTCATACACGCGGTGTGCATTTATTGATTGGGGGCACTTTGTTGGGGCCAAAAATTACACCCCGGTTAACTAAGTCAAAGTCAAAGTTAATCCTAAGTCAAGTGGGCCCGAGTCCAAGCAAGCGGGCCCAAGCCTAAGTCGAGTGGGCCCAAGCCCAATTCAAGACCAAGCATGGAAGGGGCCGGCTCCATACCAAAATGGAGATAATAAATTAGTTTAAAAATCAATTTTTAAAAATAAATATATGTAAAATGGACAAAAATCCAAAATTTTGTAAACCGTATGGCTTATGTGCAAAAATAAATAAGCACATGAGGCATGAGGAGGCACAAGTGCGATTTGAAAAAGCCCAAGGGGATATATGTAAAGTGTGTACCTTATAAAAGGTAAACATAATGAAGAAAATCATAACAACTTTGATTACTCAATTTTTCTAGGGTTTTGTGCCGCTCTCTCTCTCCCAGGTCTCCTTAATCTTCCTCCCATCTTTTCTAATTAAATCCAAGCAAACCCTTTCCTTTTTCAAAAATAAATTTGATTTTGGCCATTAACCCATTGAGAGGCATACCGATCTCCCATTGAAATCACCAAAGGAGCATTTTTTTCTCCCCATCTCTCTCCTCAAGGTCTAACAGAGAAGAGGAAGAAGATGAGAAGACCCACGTCAAGACCCTTCCGCGCACATCCTGAAGCCTCGTGAAAGGGGAAAAGAACCACCCTTTGATCTTATGAAATATCAAAAATTTTGAGTTTGGTGTTGTAGCTCTATTGGGTTCGACCCTTGCTTGCACAGCGTTAGGTGCAAATCAGTCATAGTTATCGCACATTTTTACTGTAATTTCTATTTATTAATTAATGATGTTATTTGTAATTTGAGAACATATGTGGAGTTATGAGTAAAAAGATATATTCATATGTTTCTTAAATTATTAGTAATATTATTATTAATAAAATGTGCATATCACATTTAAACAAATATTCTTGAGTTTCTTAAACATTAAGTCATATGATTGTGATTAAATTGTTGCAATATATCCCAAATGAAATAAATGCTGCTAATAATTTGATTTAAGATATTGAGTAAGTTTAATGGTAGAAAATCAGTTCAAGACTGCAAATAGGATTTAAGAGATCAAATCAAATCAAATTCAATAAATCAAGCTGCCAAGTTTAAAAGAAAACTGGAGATCCATACAACTGCAAAGATATGAGAATATTTGCAAGAAATTATCATCTAAGAAATATCCAAAAATCAAGACAAGAAAGCATAAAAAATCTAGAGAATCAATTTCAAAAGATTTAGTGGAAATCTATTAGAATTAAGAATGAAGATTGATTGGAAAAATTATATTCTCTTGTATCTTTTATTACTTGACCTCCAAACTTCCTAACCCTATATAAAGAGATGTAATTCTAGGGGTGGAGGTATCTCTCTCATGGCACAAATTGAGGGTTGATCAATTAGGATTTTAGTTTTCGTTTTTGTAGTGGAGTTAATTTTTAATAAAATGTAGTTTCTCTTTTAATTTTGTTTACTTTCCGCATTTATTTTCCACATTACATTCTGTATTTATTTTCCGGACTTTTCTTTTCGTTTTTCTTATGGTTTTCTTATTTTTCTACCTTTCTTCTTTTACTTCTTTTTTCCCAATGAGCGAGTAAATTCTCGTTTGTTAGGGTTTGTAGGAGAGGGTAGTATAATGGATGGAAAAATTGCTTATCTTCTTCTTATGTTTTAATTTTATAAATTTTAATAAAGAGAGTTGTTTTCCCCCCAATAAGAGAGCAAGGCTCTGTTCAAAATTTGAAATAAGGCAGCGCCTCACGTGCCTTGCACGATGGCGCCAGCACCGAGAGTTAAAAACTCTGAGGCAGCGCCTCACGTGCCTTGCACGAGTACGCCAGCGCCGAGAGTTAAAAACTCTGAGGTAGCGCCTCACGTGCCTTGCACGAGGGCGGCGACGCCAAAACTAAGAGTTCTCTGCCATTGGATAAAATATCCAATGAAGATGATAAATTATCAAAATACAGAATTAAATTCTGTTGAGGAAATATACCTCAAATCTTTCTAAACGAGAAAAATTACTCTCTGTAAAACAGAGCACCGTTGGATTAAAAATCTAATGGTGATTAAAAATCACCAAGCTACAGAATAAGCTTTGTATGGGAAAATATTTCCCCAATCTTGTTTAAAACAAGAAAGATATCTTCTGTAAAACAGAAGTCCTTGGATCAAATATCCAGCGGTGGATAAAATCCCCAAATCAATTAAAGATCTCTCAACGAGAGATTTCCTTAACTAAATCAACAAATCTGCCTCTATTATATAAAGGACCCAAGACTTCAAGTCTTGCAGAGAGGAACCCCCCCATAAACTTTAAGTTCAAAAGGAAGTTCTCGCAAAAACGAAAGCTTTAAGAAAGAAGAAAGAAGAAGAACTTTCTTCGAGGTAAATAAAATTAGTAGAGATCAGAGCATCTTATCTGCATATCTAAGGGTTTAACCCTCATAAAAGAACATAGTTCTTTTCCTGGATTTGAGATCTATGAGATAAGTCTCCCAGAAATGAGAATTTAATTCTCATAGGGATGAATTTGTTGTTGGGGATCGAAGATCCAGAGAAGAACTGAGAATTGAACTCTTTAGAACATAATACACGAAGAAAAATCGGCGCCAAGCGCCTCACGTGGGCGCTGCTCAATAAAGAGTGCTTAGCACTCAGTAGTTGGCGCTCAGCACCAAGCGCCTCACGTGCCTCTTACGTGGGCACCGCTTAATAAAGAATGCTTGGCACTCAGTGGTTGGTGCTTAGCGTCAAGCGCCCCACGTGCCCCTCACGTGGGCACTATTCAGCATAAAGTGCTTTGCACTCATCAACTAGTGTCCAACGCCTGGAGCCTAGCACCAAGCACCTTACGTGCTCTACACGTAGGCGCCATAAAGAGTGTTTAACACTCCATAAAAAACAAAACAAAAAAGGGAAAAGCAAGATAAATTGTGGGCGTCAGAACCCATATGAACGCTCAGCATTGTTGGCACAGAAAGGGGACCAAGCCCAAGCAAGTGTTTAACACTTTATTAAAAAATGAAATGACTGGGCTGAGCCCAAGTTTGGCCAAACTCCTAATCAACCGAGCCCATGTGCTCTTTATTTTCCAGAGTGGTCTTAGTATCAAACAAGACTACCGAGCTTTTGACGAATATTCATTAGTTAAAGGGTACATCTCCCCACACCTCTGATATATATCGTTGTAATTCTTCAACGCCTTTAGAGAGGTGGCGGGTCCCGACAACCAACAACTCCTTGGAACGCAACGTCCTTAAACTATCTATAGACCGCAACGTCCTTAAACTAAGATAATAGAGCCCACATACTCTTTTGTTAGGTGCGAATGATCCCCAAAATCCTATTGAGTAGATCTTAGTCTAAAATTAGACTAACGTATTCTCAACAAACATTTAAGTTGATCTTAATCCAAAATGAGATTAACGATCCTTAAATCAAACTAAACCCAAATCTAAGAAGATACGGATTTGGACTAATCCACGCCCTACGGGCGACAACACAAATTAGTCTCCGTATACAATCCATGGGCAACCAAAAATAAAACAAATACATACAACACGAAGTGAACTTCTGGAGCCGGAGAAAGTGGTTACCCCTACGCGGTAATGAATTAACTGCAGGGGTTTGCGCCTGCAGGGAAGAGCGTCCCCACAATAAAAAAACCCTCGCAAACGAGGGGGAATCTGAAAAAGTCTGCTACAACGGCCGCATCCGTCCAGACCTCCGATGCACGGTGCCATAAATCAGCTTGGCATCTTCGGAGAGGTAGACGGATAAATCCAAATAGCATCTGCCCCCAAATTCAGGCAAGATGATCCATCCCGGAGCCGTCTCTGTTTTCGGCGGTAAACAGATTCGGGCACGCCCGGTGGGATCTTTTCCACTTTCCACTCCACACTTCGTGTGTCGTATTCAAGAACGAATCGCGGTTTAATATGGTTGCCCTTGGATTCGAGCTACTAAGATTTGGTGTCTTGCTCCATTCAGAAAAGGAGATATCGATGGCCTCCAGCTGCACTAACTGCAACAACAACTCTCGCTCCACCCCGACTGTAGGAGTGACTTACGGGCCCCAAGCGGCCTCCATCTTTGCAATGCCGGTGGAACATGTGACTCAGGCCACCACTGGACTATTTTTTGGGACCATGCTCTCGCCAATGAGCTTCAATGCCTCAATGCCATCACAAGATGCTCCAAAGAAGTCGGTCTTCGATCGGCTTGCAACCACCGCGGCCCCTCTCAACGGGTCGTCCAATTCCAATGCCTCAGTCTTTAACAGGCTGAGCCACAACTCCAGTGGGCCCGCAAAGAGGCTCGCAATACCTGAAGGGGTTATCCCAAAGCGGATAGCTATTCCTATTCCGACAGACGAAGTCGTCAAAAGTGCTTTTCCTGCTAGAGTATCGGTTTTCGCAAGACTGCCCGTTCCAACTCCTGCTGCAGGCGAAGTCGTTAAAAATGCTTCCCATGCTAGAAAGTCTGCCTTCGACAGATTGACCGTTCCCACTAAGCGGACGCCAGTCTTTGGCAGGCTGACACCGATAGCAGCCTCTCATCAAAGCAGGGGGCATAACGAGGTCGCTTCCACAACAGAGGTGGTCCCATCTGCACAACATGCTCGACGCCGCCACTATCGCCGAGTAAGGAAGGCTGGGGGCAGTTCCCCCTCTGGACTTACCCAACCATCTCCAATGGTGGAAATTGATGCTGCTGTTCCAATTGGGAACAACTTCGATCCGCTCAGGAGGGTGCGAAAGAACTCTCCAACCTCTGTACTGAAGAAGTCGCATCCCCTGGCTGAAAACAGGACACAGGTGAAGCCAGAGCAGCCCCCTCAGCGGCTGTCCTCCAAAATCCATAGGGTCTGGCGGAAAGTCCGAGACTCTGTAATTGACAAAAATTACTCTTGCCGACTATAGAAAAAGAAGGCTCGGCAGGAGGAGGACCGCCCCGCCGTCATATCACGGAAGGTATCATCCACATGGGTACCTGCTGCAATGGCCCCCTCAACTTCGACCTCCCATAAAAGGAGAAGGCCAGAGATAATCCCCATGCTTGCGGCGAATTTCAACGGCATTGGACCCAATCGCCCCAAGTCTGGGGGCATGGTAGTACACACGGTGTACATGGCTTCCGGGAAAGAGGAAAGCCGTACTTCTACGGGTCATCGACCACTCACACGGTCTATGACGAAAGCTCAAGAGCAGCAGTAAAAGCTCCAAGAAATGCTAATTAGGATGTCCACACTCACTGGACAGAAAGAAATCCCATAAGCATCGTCTGAACAACACCGGGAGCAAGAGACCGACACCGATTTCCTGCGAAGGGTGCTAGAAAGAAAGGATAAAGAGGCTGCAGAACATGCCACTATTATAAAGCAGATGGCCCTCCTTTTCCAAGACATGGTAGGGATAATGATCCGGCCGGAACCTCCAGGCGAAGACCCTCCGATAATTATCAAAGAAGACAGAGGGGAAACGTCAAATCCTCCACCGGCTTTCTCTGCAGCCAAGGAAGAAACGATCTCCAAGGCTGCCCTTGACGACTACATAGCTTAACAAATACGAGCTCATCAGGCAAGCAAAGCGCCTGTCCAAGTCGTCAAAACTGGGCGACCTTATCCAGGTTGGTATGATCAAATCAAGTACCCGCCGGGATATACGATCCCTAAATTCCACATGTTTAAGGGGATAGGCAATCCCTATCAGCACATTGCTCGGTTCAGAGCTCTATGCGGCAATACTGGAGGCGACGACAAACTGCTGCTTCTCCAGTTCGTCGGCAGCTTGGCGGAGACAGCATTTGAATGGTACTCGGAGCTTCCGAATGACTCCATCAAAACATTTACCGAAATGGAGCTACTGTTCACGCAGCGTTTCGCAAGCGCAAGCGAACGCACCCCGATTACAGCATTAATCAATGCCAGGGTGAAGCCGGGAGAAACCTGGGTTCAATACGCAATTCGATGGTGGAACCTATGGTCAAAATGCGAACAACGCATAGAAGAAGCTCCTGCCGTGGGTATGTTCGTAGGGACCCTTGATCCTCAGGAAACTATATCCCAATTTATGATGTTCTTCAAGCCAACCACCTTCCAGGCCTTGATTGACAAGTTGGCCCAAATGGACTAGATGGGCCATATGTCGTCCTCTTCAAAAACAGATCCCCGAAATGAAAAGGGCAAAGGGAAAGCAACCTTCGTTGCCAACACTCAACAACAACCAAGTGACCAAAAACCGGTTGCTCGCCAAAGCAACAAACCACGATCTCTCGAAGAGAAGTTGAGACGTCCTTACTCATTTCCCCGGGATAAAATGAGAAGACTGTTCGAATTAGCAGTGCGCAACAGGCTCATCACTCTTCCAGATCCGAGACGCCCACTGCAGCCTGGTGATGTCAACAGTCCCAACTACTGCCCCTACCATAAAGTAATGGGCCACCCGATTGAAAATTGCTATGTTTTCAAGAACTGGGTTGAGGACCAGTACCAACTAGGCCAATTCGCGCTGTCCGAAAACTGGAAGGTAAACCCGCCTCAGCAGCACGCTCCTAAAAAGGTGGACACGACGGGGCATCAAGCTCATTTGTAGAAGAAGCTCCGTGGGAAATTGTCCTTTCGACTAAAACTAAAAGAATGCTGAAAGATCTTCAAGCATGCCCGGCGATCAGGTGGAAAAGCCCGCTGGAGCCCGAGATTATTGACGAGATGCTGAAACCGCGCCCAACACCGAATGTTGGTAGCGATGAGCAAAACACCCAGGTCAAGTCTTCAAAGTCTTCGAAAGGAAAGAAGAACACCAAGAAGCCTGCGCAGCCTAACGACAAGCGCACGGATCTGCAAAAGTACATTGACGCTCTGGAAGAGTACAACCAAAAGTCGTGGACCCCAATCACACTTGAAGAGTTCATCAAGCACATTCTTGAAAATGGAGACAGTGAAAATGATGATGGGAACGACTCTTCGGAAGAACCTGAGAAGTATGTGGCGAGTTGTCACATGGTCTCTCACCTGTCGTTAAAAGATGAAGAAGCTCCCTCGGTGTCGGAAAGCAACGTAGAGAAGCTGGGGGCAGGACCAGCGTCAAAATCCCTAGAGCCGCCAGATAACTCGATTGACAGGCTGCTAAACGAAGCCCTTCAAAAGAGCAAAGCCGACTGAGAACGTGAAACGACCATATACGAAAAGGCCAAGCGTCGGCGTCAGGATGAGGAAACTGCGGCAAGGGTGAGTCACAAAGTGCTCCAACTGGATCGAAGCACACCCGCAGCAGACAAAAGCAAGTTTAAGATGGGGAAACGGTTCTCCAAAGCCCTATCAATAGGAATAAAGCTACCACCATTCGAAAGAAATACTCTCGGGAGTACGTGCCTTGACAAAGCGGATGTACATCCGAAATACTGCTTATACCATCGGAGGTTCATACACCCTATCGAAGAGTGCAATGCCTTCAAGAAGTGGTGGTAGGGATACGTTGCCTACCGACAACACTTCAAGCGAATGAAGCGCAAAGCCCGTCGGGAACAGAGAAGCACGACAGATGAGCGCAAAGGAACAGTTGGTAACTGTCATATAGTTGATGCCATTTCGACAAAAGGGAAATCTTAAGTTCTTACCTTCGGGAGCGATTCTGACGAAGAAATAGCTCTCGGCCCTCTCTTCAAGGAATCCACCTCTGGAAAAGAAGAAGAGGTGAAGAGACACGAGAACATCCAGCTCCGTAACCTTACGTTACCTGAAAAGAATCTCGGACCCTCAAACAAAGGTTCGGGTAAGAAAGACAAGGGGAAGGAAAAAGTCCCTGAGGAGATTGCCCTCGATGATAGAGTCGTCGAAGAGCTCACAGCTAAGGACCCACCTAAGAAAAACAAGGTGGATTACAATGTCCTGGCACACCTGAGGAAGTTACCTTCATAACTGAGCATACTGGATGCTCTCCTCCTGTCCAAAGAGGCACGAGATTATCTAATTAAGGTACTGCAAGAGCCTGATCAGTTCCAAGCTTTCCTTACGGAAGAAAAGATAAAGGACGAGCTGGCAGAGGTTCATACAGCTGACATCACATTCGGCGATGAAGATCTCCTCCTCAGAATGTGCAAGCACAACCGTCCTCTGTATGTCACTGGGTACTGCCACGACATCAAGATAGGAAAGATCCTGGTCTACAACGGGTCCTCCGTCAACCTTCTTAAGGTGAGAGTATTGAAGGAAATCTGCATAAACGTTCAACACCTGGCTCGGGACAAATTACTATCTCCGGGTTCGACTCGCAGTCATCACGGACGCTTGGGTCCGTGAAACTGACATTACGCTTCGGGATGCTCGTCACTGACATCAAGTTTCATGTCATCAAGGCCAAGAATTGCTATAACGCTTTGCTTGGCAGGCCTTGGTTACATGAGTACAACATCATCCCTTCTACACAACAACAGTGTATGAAGTACATCAAAGACGGCCTCGAGTACACAGTTACAGGGGAGCTGAATCCATTCTCCGTGAATGAAGTACGAAAATATGAAGACGCAAAGTACTTCCTACCAGACTTCGAAGACACGGAAGGATGTCGTAAAACGGAGAACCGACAAAAAGCCGTCGCCACTATCCCAGTCTTCGGGAGTGATACTGAGGAGGATGAAGAGATGGTCTTCTCGGAGCAACCCCAAGGCAGCGGGCCTGGACCGTCTACGCCTATTTTGGTCTTTGGCAGCGACTCTGAAGATGAAGTCAACACAGTATTTTCTGTTCGTCCATCAATACAAACCTTCATTGGAGCCGATCAGAGCTAACGAATCGCCGTGGTTCCGCAGCATCATTACGGAGAACTTGATGCGCTCGGTACATACGGCGTGCAAGAGCTGCAGACCTTCTACGTTCCTCCTAGGTGAAAAGGAGATTCTCTTCTACCAATCTACGGAGACTAAGGTAGAAAAAGAAGTCTAGCATGGTGCCGACTTTGTGCTCGATAGATACCAACCAATCCGTCTGCCCAGATATTACGCAGAGAGATTGAAAAGGCTTTTAAGATGCCAAGGCGTACCCTTCAAATAAACTGCTCGACAAGCCCAGTTCTACAACAAGATTTGGGACGTTCCCGGGACTCAGTGAAAGATGCCCAATGGGAGGATGGAGACGACTGGGCTTGGATATGTCCGGTCCTAGAAACGGGAGCGATTCCATGGTTTCCATGTTATAAATAACTCCGGTGGAGAAGTGAATGCATTTCCAGATAGCGTTGATGTCGAACCAGAGCGAGATCCCGCCGCGAAAATACCATGTCCGTCATTCGAAGAACAGATTGACAAACTAATAAGGAATGTAGGTCAAAAAGTTCGGGATGACCATAGCCGCGAAATGGCCATTTACGAGAAATCCAGGACGCAACGTCTCATTCAGCAGGCTATGGAGGATGATGATGCCTTTCACCCCCAGCCCGCTGTGCGCTCTCGTGGCAAGAAAAAAGCCCGACGTAGAAGCAACAGCAAGGTGAAGAACGGGAATGACGCTCAAAAGTAGCGAAGCAGACCCAAGAATCCGCGTGATCGAGAAAAGGTCCGCTGGAATTCATCGCTCATGAAGAAGATGGGTCGGGAATATTCTTTCCCTCAAGACAAGATGAGGAAAATATTCAACCTTGTCAGGAAACATCAAATGATGGCATTCCCGGAGTCCAAGAACCCCGAACGAGTAAATGAGGTCCATCACCCGGATTATTGCTCCTACCACCGAGCAATAGGACATCCTCTTGAAGACTGCTTCACTTTCAAAGACTGGGTTGAAGACCAGTATCAGTAAGGCAGGTTTGCTCTGTCCGACAGCTGAAGGGTAACCCCACCACAAAAGCATGAGCCAAAAGCAACCTATAGGGCGAGAGTAGAACCAGATCAACATCGGTATTGAAAACGGACTCGTACCTGCCACGTGATAACTTTCTCAAAGGAGGGAGAGCATGAGAATATGGATGACCTCTCCTATTGCTTCGCAAATGAAGATGAAGACGAGGTGATCTCAGAATTTCCCCCTGCGCCAAAAGAGCAGGAAGATGGGATACATACCACGGCGGACAACCAGAGAAAAATCGACTTGGGGACAGCAAACGAGCCAAGGACAACGTTCGTCAGCGAGCTATTGTCTGAATAGCAGGTGGCTACACTAAAAGATGTGCTTATGCAGTACAAAGACTGCTTCGCATGGAACTATTCCGAGATGCCGGGATTAGATCCAGAAATAGCGGTGCATAAATTGGCGATATCGCCGGACGTGAAGCTACTCAAACAGGCGCCAAGAAGAATGCGGCTCGAACTTGAAATGAGTATCAACGCCGAAGTCAAGAAACTAATTGACTTTGGCTTCATCCATAATGTTCAATATCCTGACTGGATCGCCAATATCATTCCGGTGATGAAGAAAAATGGGATGGTGCGCGTCTGCGTAGACTTTCGAGACCTCAATATAGCTTGCTCGAAGGATGACTTTCCCGTACCAGTTACCGAGCTGATGATTGATAACACGTCCACTCATGAAATCTTTTCCTTCATGGACGGATCTTCAGGGTACAATCAAATAAAGATGCATCCCAAAGACCAAAAGCACACTGCCTTCCGGACCCCGCTAGGCATATTCTGCTATAAGGTGATGCCCTTTGTCTTGAAGAATGCTGGTGCTACCTGCCAGAGGGCTATGACGAAGATCTTTGATGACCTCATACACGAGATTGTCGAATGTTATATCGACGAACTCGTGGTAAAAAGCAAATCGTACGAGGAGCACTGGGAGCATTTGAAGATAGTGTTCCAGCGTCTTCGGAAATATAACCTGAAGATGAACCCTCTGAAATGCGCGTTTGGAGTCTCCCCAGGCAAATTCCTAGGATTCATCATACGACACCGAGGCATCGAAATAGATCCATCAAAGAACAAGGCGATTATGGAAATTCCCACGCCAAGAACTCTCAAACAACTGCGGTCTCTCCAAGGGAATCTCGCGTATATCCGACGGTTCATAGCTAACCTTTCCGGCAAATGCCGCCCCTACAGCCATCTAATGAAGATGGGGACCCCGTTCGTTTGGGATCGTAAATGCCAAAGTGCACTGGATGAAATCAACCAATATCTGTAGAACCCGCCGGTACTGACCGCTCTGGACAAGAGAAAATCCCTCATCCTGTATACAACAGCCCTTGAAGGTTCTTTAGGCGTACTATGGGCACAGGAGAATGACCAGGGGAAGGAGAGTGCTCTCTATTATTTGAGTCGAATTCTCCTGGGGGCAGAAAACAATTACTCCCCTATCGAAAAGCATTTCCTTGCACTGATCTTCGCGATAATGAAGCTTCGACACTATGCCTTGGCACATGAGGTCCATCTCATATCAAAGGTGGATCCTCTCAAGTATTTGATGTTAAGAGCCATGTTAACAGGAAGGCTTGCCAAATGGGCCCTCCCCTTGATGGAGTTCTCGATAATATATCGACCCCTCAAGGCAATAAAAGGCCAGGTCATCGCCGACTTTCTCGCCAAGCATCTAATACCAGCCGACTCTCCTTCAAGCTGCAAATTTCCAAATGAATACGCGTTCGACATAATCGACAGGGGGAAGGAAGGAAATAATGCCCGATGGGAACTTTACTTTGATGGGGCATCTTCCACGAAGAAGCGAAAGCAGAGCACCCCCATAATCAAAGCTGGGGTGGGCCTTATCTTTGTGACTCCACAAGGAGAGATAATGCGTTTTGTCCTTTCCTTAACGGAACCAAGAATAAACAACGAAGCGGAATATGAAGCTTTGATAGCAGGTATGGAGATTGCTGTTGACATGGGCATCGAAAACCTCCTTATCTATGGAGACTCCCAGCTGGTCGTTAGCCAAGTAAATGGCGACTATCAGACGTGCAAGCCAGAGTTGGTAAAATATGGCGAAAGAGTGCAGTAATTGCTGACTCAGATCCCCTCTTACATCCTGGAAAGCATACCACGTGCGGAAAATAGCAAGGCGGATGCATTAGCCAAGCTTGCTAAGGAACTGGCTGAAGAAAACCTTGATGAAGTAAGGATCATAGTGCAAAGTCGTCGGATTCTCGCGTCGGCGGAAATATCTCCGGAGACGTCTGAAAGAAAGGAAGCGACCAAACAAGCAGCCTTCCAAATGGAGGACGAAGAAAAGGTTAAGAATTAGAGAGAAGTCTTCATAGACTACTTCAAATCCCATCGAACGCCCGAAAACGCATCTTCGAGACATCAACTCATGAAACGAGCTCTGTCTTTTGCCTTCGTCAATGATACTCTATATTAGAGATCGTTTGACCGTTAGTGGCTAAGGTGGCTGGGATTAGAAGAAGCAAAAAGGGTCGTCCAAGAAACTCATGACGGACTCTGCGGTTCCCATCAAGCTGGGCCAAAGATGAAACTGAAGATAAAGAGGATGGGTTATTATTGGCCCACGATGATACAAGACTGTCTCGAATATGCGAAGCAGTGTCACTCGTGCCAAATTCACGGGAACATCATCCACCAGCATCTAAATCCGTTACACCCAACGCTGGCTAGCTGGCCGTTGGAAATGTGGGGAACCGATATAATCGAACCAGCATCATCTAAGGGACATCGGTTCATATTGGCGACAACCGATTACTTCTCTAAGTGGGTAGAAGCAGTGCCGCTAAGGGATGTGAAAACGAAGAACATCCTCCATTTCTTCAAGACACATGTCATCTACCGGTTCGGCACTCCGCGACGGATCATCTCGGATAACGGGCCAACCTACAGAAGCCATAAGATCAGCCGCTTTACACAGCAACATAATATAGATTGGAGATACCCTTCAGTCTATAATCCCCAAGCTAACGGTCTAGCTGAGGCTTTCAAAAAGACCTTGACGAAGATCATAAAGAAGACAGTGTCCAGAAATAGGAAGGACTGGCACGAGAGATTGCATAAAGCTCTCTGGGCGTATCGAACCACGTTCAAAACAGCCACAAATACAACGCCATTCGCGTTGGTATTCGCCACAGAAGCGGTACTTCCCTTGGAGATAGAACTACCCTCTCTACGAGTGGCGGTTCGTTATGAGCTGACAGACGAGGAAAATGCCCATCTTCGGCTTGAGGAGCTCGATGCCCTTGATAAAACTCGTCTCATGGCGCAGCAAAACCTGGATGCTTACAAAGCAAGGATGACACACTCATACGAAAGATTGACTAGGCCGAGAACATTCCGCCAAGGCGAACTCGTGCTAGTCGTAAAAAGACCTATGATCCATAATCGTGCCAAACGGGGGAAATTCGAGCCAAACTACGAGGGTCCATACATCATAGATAAGGTCTACTAAGGTGGGTCCTACTTGCTTATGGATATGCATGGCGAAAGACCCTTACGGCCAATAAATGACCGGTTCCTTAAGAAATATTACGCTTGACAAGTCACGGCTCAGGTTAATGATGGATGACGACGCTCGTGTCCGCTCGCTGTCTTCCCGAGTCCAAACTCTATAAGTAGTATCCAACAAAACTTCGCCTCGAAGCTGTTGTGGACCGAGATGTCCTTAAACTAACAAAGGACCGTAATGTCCTTAAACTAATACGTCGCCTCAAGCACGGTGATAATGGAATTCAAGTCCACAAGTCCCAACGGCAAGGACTGCAACTTAAGTCCCGTTGGTTGCACAACCGCCCCGGTGGCGAAGTCCCCCTTAAGTGCCCTTGGTAAACGGAGGAGTTAAAAAACGGTATGTCCACAAGCAAAAGGGGCACGGATGAAAACCCGAATGGGCGCCGTGAGTAAAAATAGCAGGGGTACCGATAAGCTTGTGAAAACCTGAAAGGGCGCAATCTCGTGATGTAAAAAAAATGGTACGTCCACATGCGAAATGGGCACGGATGAAAATCCGAAAGGGCGCCGTGAGTAAAAACAGCAGGACTGCCGGCGAGTTTGTGAAAACCCGAAAGGGCACAGACTCGTAAAAAAAATCATGCGCACTTGCAAGGTCCTCTCGACCTTGTGAGGATAAAATACCTGCGTGAGATCCTTACGACTCACAAAAGGGAGCAACGCACTTAGGAATCCCCACGATTTCTAAGGAGAAATTACACTTCCGAGATCCTCACGACTCGTAAGGAGAATTCCCCCTATGAGACCCTCATGGCTCGTAGGATTCATAGGCCTTAAGCTACAGGGATCTGAACCTGTTCTTAAGCCATCATATTCCCCAAGTTTCCCTACAGGCGGTCCAGTATCGGCCCTTGTATTTAATCTACGGGCACAAATAAACGTTCCCTCGCCCAGTTCCACCAATGGCGCAAAATTTCCCCATTCGGTGAACAACACTCGTAGGTCCTCTCGACCTGCAAGGAGAAAACACTCTTGTGAGATCCTTATGACTTACGAGAGAAGATATCACTTAGGAATCCTCATGACTCCTAAAGAGAAAATACACCTATGAGATCCTCACGACTCGTAGGGAGAAAACCCTTTATGGGACCCTTATGGCTCATGAAATCAAAAAGCCTTAGTCGGCAGGATCATAACCCTGTTTGCTAAGCCACCTTTATTCAAATCAGCAAAGGAAAAAGATGATTCGCTCCTGGCAACATTCCAGTGGAAGCGATGCTGATGCCTAAAGTGGTATCAAATTCCAAGTCCTTTCACGGCAAATGATGATTCGCTCCAGGCTATATTCCAGTCGCAGCAATGCTGATACTAAGATTGGTATCAGATCTCAAGTTCCAAACTTGCAATAAAAATCAGCGTGCCATAAATGCATATGAAATAGCCGAAATGATGGGGCAACTCGCAATAAAAATCAGCGAGTAAAATATATGCAGATAAAAATGGCCGAAATGTTTGGGCAACTCGCAATAAAAAGCAGCGAGTAAAAAGAAAATAGCCGAAATGTTTGGGCAACTTGCAATAAAAAGCAGCGAGTAAAAAGAAAATAGCCGAAATGATTGGGCACCGTGAAAAATAGCCGAAATGATTGGGCAATCGCGACTTTCGTGATATAAAAAGCTGAAATGATAGAGCATCGTGGAAAGAAATAAAAAAAATGAAATGAAATTTTTGCCATTCAGGTGAGATCACATCGACCCCTGTATACAATCCATGGGCACGAACGAAAAAGGAACCATATAGCCTCACCGGGCTTCATCAAAGGGAAGCCAGATCTCGATGGCTACAACTACAGCCCCGAGATCAACGACGGCGTTTCTTCTCATTTCAACTGGATGCAGACGCGACGTCAACAAAGTGGAGCCATGGCAAAGTCCCCTAGTTCCAAATCTCGACGGTTCACAGACAATCTGGAGACCACCTCGGAGCCACGGCAAAGTCCCTTAGTTCCAAATCTCGACGATTCACAAACAACCTAGAGACTACCGTGGAGCCATGGCAAAGTCCCTAGTTCCAAATCTCGACGGTTCACAGATAGCCCAGAGATCAACAATGACGTTTCTCCTCCCTTCAGCAGGATGCAGACGCGACATTAAAACAAACGGAGCCATGGCAAAGTCCTTAGTTCTAAGACTCGATGGTTCACATACAACCTAGAGAAAACCTCGACATTCGTCGCAATATTGCAGACACAATGTCAACAAACGAAGCTAAGGAAAATCCCTTACTTCAGGGTCTTGGCGGCAACTCAAATGAGATCTGAAAAGACTATCGGAGATCATCCCACACCAGCGCGGAGTGGTCATGACTCATCGGGGCTCCCAAACTGAGCCTAAACTCAAGTAAAAAGAGGCATGGAATATCCCCAACACTTGCTCTTCTGACGGTAATATCACCTGGAAGATTACCTGAAGACGTCTTGTCCAGCCCCCGAAGGGATCAGAGACACGACAGTCGCGGAGCTACTCGAACAGCAAGATTGCATGTCGGGGAATACATCGACCAACGCGACAGTACGATGGGTAAAAAAACCCAGTACCATAGACCCTAACGGACTTCTATTAGCAGGAGTTAACTGTGACGTTAGGAAATCCTTGCGAGAACTTCTCGATTCGTCTCGGCTCATGGGGAAAATAATGTTCCTGCGAGAACTTCTCGACTCGTAGGGAAAAGCCTTAGGCTATGGGGATATCAACCTGTTTCCTAAGCACTGGGACCCTGCAAGTAGGTCCAAGATGGACTATTGTATACTATTCACGGGCCACACACTCCAAAGTCGAATATCGTCAAGGAGGCAAAAAACTACTTACGAGTCCTCTCGACTCGTAAAAGGGGAAAATTCTCTTGTGAGATCCTTACGACTCTCAAGAGAAAACACACTTAGGGGTCCTCATGACTCCTAAGGAGAAAATGCACCTACGGGATCCTCATGACTCGTAGGGAGAAAAGTCTTTATGAGACCCTCACGGCTCATAAAGTTGAAAAGTCTCAGGCGGCAGATCTGAACCTGTTTCCTAAGCCATCGCTGCCCTCCAAGGAGATCAAGATAGACTATCTATAAGACACATTTCCAAAAGTAACATGCCAATATGAAATAAAATATGTCTTTTATTCATGAATTCAAGTGAATACAAGTTACATTTCATAAAGGAATCAAAATAAATACATGTTATTCATGAATCACAAGTTTACAGTTAGTAAAAAGAAAAAAGGGTACAAAGACGGTTATCACGGAGGAGGCGTCTTCAACAAATCAGCCAGCCGCTCGCGCGTTCCTCTCAATCCTTTCTCGTGGTCAGCTACCGCGGCCAACTCCGCTTCAGCTTGAGCCCATTGCCGCAAACAGGATGAAAGCTTCCTATCGGCTTCTATCATGGCAGCTTCGCAGTCTTGCATGACCCGCTCGGCGAAGTCAAGCATCCGCCTCAGCGTCAGCCCATCCGAAATACATCGCTGGAGATTGTCAAAAACGGCTTTTAGCTATGCAGCATTCGCTTCAATTTGGGCGCGCAATCGGACAGATTCACTGGAAGCCACCTCATGTTCCTTTCGTCTCAGGGTCCCCTCTTGTTCAAAATGGCGAATGAAAGGAACACTATGCTCGATCCACGCAGCCTGCTGGGAGTTCGAAGCCAAAACCCCAGGAGCAAGATGCTTGAGCTCAATCTCATGCAGGCAAGCCTCGATCTTTCTGTAGTAATCAATCCAAGAGCCTACGAGATCTTCATCATGAAAGTTCACGAGTGTCGCCAACATTAGATTGACTTCCGCGGAAAAATCCGTAGCAGAAGTGAGGGCCTCGGCATTGAGATCCTCGATGAATTCGCTCAAAATTCGTCGGCTATTTGCGGCGCCCCTGGAAGATTTGCGTTTAGCAAAGGGCCCTGCGGGCATTGGAATGCGAGACTCAAAAGGAGCTGGAGCTGGCGTAATTGCTGCAAAATGAATTAGGGTCAAATGTCTACACGGGAAATAAAGAAAACACATGAGCGATGAAGTCTATTATACCGGCTGTGACAGGCGGCAGGATGGGGAGTATCGGAGGCACGGCTATTCTCTCGTCTCCTCCTCCGACCCATGACGTTATGTTCAATATGAAGTAGAATTAGCAACAATACTTCTATTCGTAAAAGAAGGGGGGAGACGTTAGCTGAAGAATATACTAACCGATATAGGAAGGTGGAACGATTTCCGACTGAAAGGAGAAATGCAGGTTCAACACCTGGTATAAATGGTCGAAAAGGACTCCTACAGAGTGGTGACAACATACTGTCAATACAAGGAGGATGGTACCTACAGTGCAACCGATAAGTCACAAAACTATACCTTCCAATATTCGAGAGGGCATAGGAGAAGGCGAGGGGACAACGACCGTCAGAGCAGCGACCGGCGACACTTCTTCAGAAGGCACAGCCTCTGGGTTCACCGCGCCTATGCTCAAGAAAAACAAAATATCATCAGAAGGGCTGAAAAAGATTGAAAAACTAAAAACAATGGCCCAAAGACTACCTGATAGGTCATAGACCAAAACCATGATGGAGGCATCACCGGGTGTAATGGCTTCTTCACTCTCTTTCGGAGGAATAGATTCTGCACCCATGGCTTCGTCCCCTGACTCGACGAGAGCCGTTGTAACGCTTGCGACTCCTGCCGATACCAAGGAGCCACAGGGAGAGAGAGCAGCGGTCTGGACAGTCCCAGATTCCCGAGAAAGAGCAACAATTTCGGGCACTGTAATCGCCAGAGTTTCACCTGTCATCCCATCGCCAGGACTTGGCCCTGCAGAAAATGCGTATATCAAAATTTGAGGATTAAGTTCTAATAAAAGACTGGGCGTTTCCTTACCTTGAGGTAACTTTTCAGTTTCTTCCCGAGCCGCGCGTGCAACCTGTCTAAGGGCAGTAGACAGGGCAGAGGGAACATCCGCCGAAGGAACATCAACAAGCGGAATATTGCTTGAGCCTGCATCTACGGCCAAGACGGCATCACGTTCCCTCGCCGCGTGCTTCCTTTCGGTCTAAGCCGTGAGAAATGACCTCCTCAAGACTTCCGACAAGGGGACGTCGTCGTTCGAACCAAGCTCTACCTCCGGAGCTGCTACAGCGTCCATCATCGGCTGCATTAGAAAAGCCTCCAGCGGTGACTTTGGGAGGGCCATGGCCATGGCAGCTGGCTATAAAAGTTTTGCTGCATCGCCAGTCGAGATCAGCACTGCACTTAGAATAACCTGAGTTAAGGTAGTCCCAACAATATGGTGAAAGAGAGGGTCAGAGCACGAATAAAAAGAATAAAGGTGTAATGAACTAACTTATACCAAGGCCCAAAGAAGCGTGGATCCTCTCTTCCTCCTCGAACGTCTTGATGGAAGTTGCGGGAGCCTCTTCAGCAGAAATACCTGTTGAAGAAGAGAGCGTTAGTAAAGCAAAATAATAAGAAAGGGATAGACACAGAAGAATACAACTGAAATATACCTGACTTCGCGATGGTGATCAACGCCGCTTCCTCGCGAGCCAGTGGCTCGGAAGCTGCGAGCGTAGCCTGAAGACCAGTGTCGGTCACGGGCGTGTCAAACAAACCCTCGTTGGTACCGTATTCACACAAGCCATCGCTATAGGGAGCATGTGTCTCCTGGCCAAATATGACGTCGGCATAAAATAGCGACTTCTTCTTCTTCTTTTGCGAACGGACGCCAGCGGCCGATGACAAGAGCTTGCACTTGACAGGCATTTTTGGGCAGCGGGTCCCGATTTCCGTACCAGCACCAGGTTCCGGAGACGCCACAGCTACCACCTCTACGGGAATACGGGGTGGAGGCTTCTCAGGGAAGGCACGCGGGACCACAACCATAGCGACTTCTCTTAAGGAAGGATGAACGGCAATCCGTTGCTTCAAAGGGACTGCTGGGTTGCCAGCTGGGACAGAGTCCTTATGATCAAGTAATAACTGCCTCTCTTCCTTGATAACAGCACTCGTCGCATGCTGATACCACGCCACGTAGGCGTTCGAAGCTTTCGGCACGTAGCTCGGTTCGCTGATGAGAAAATTAGACTCCGTATTCAGTCGTATGAAGTGGTGCAGCGCGCTGCGGATACCCTCTTCCGTAGCAACAGGCTCGGCTAAGAATGCCCCAAGGGGAACACCCTGATTGTAGTCCGACTGTTGAGCGAAACAGTGCGGGTTATACCTCATGAACAGTTCCCAGGCGCCTTGCCTGAACACTAAAAAGCCCGGCCTAATTGAATATAAGTGCAGGATTTCCCGAGCCTTCAACGTAGGAGCCCGTCTTTGAAAGTATCACGCAACGGTTGCACTGCATTGGTAGATTCCTTGCCGATAGTTAAGACTCTATCGACAAAAATCATACTATCCCCGACCATACACGGGTGAAGGACCAGACGTCGAGCCTCTCGCCGCGACGGATCTAATTCAGAAGCGTCAACTAGAAACATAACCCGGGGAAAGTTATAGTTGTCATAGAAGCGGGGCCATTTGTGGACTCCGAAAGCACCAAGTACGTGCATCTCGACCCAGGACATGAAGTAATGCAACGAAAGATGTACAGGTTTTACCCCTGGCTGAGTAGTATCCGCTGCTAAGCCCAGGTCGTGATATAGATGGGCTAGCCCTGCAATCCTAACAACGACGCGCGTCCCTGCAACCATGCGGTGGGTAGGACAGAAGACAGACGACCTCCTGTAGCGAGAGTGCATCGGAAGCACAAACCAGATCAACCACAGGCCGATGAACCCCAAGAAGAACGTCTCTTCATTGACGTCTGAAGCAGCAAGCTCTGCGAAAGGAACAACCGGGGTGTCTGGAATGAAGAAGTTTCTTAAATCTGCTTCCGCCGTCGGCTGGTTATCCAAACCAAAGACGAATGGGTCATCAAGCTTGGCGAATTTCACGGCCTGTTTTGACAAGACTTCTGGATGAAGAAAGCGGGCGATGAAATCTGTGAAGCTGACTCCGTGCCCTCCAGACTCTAGAAATAGACTCTCATAAATGTTCAACACCTTGATCAAGCTTGGGAACCGGTGTTGAACAACATTCTTCGGAGTAAGGCCCATCACCACTGATTTGGTGGCGAAGATGTACTCGTCAGGGGGAAGTATCTTCTCGTAATGTTCCCCTCTGACGGGTAAGCCGAAGATCTCCGCAAACTCCTCCAAGAAAATTGAAACTTCCCGATTAGATAGAATAAATGTGTGAGTCGGGATGTTCCATTGCTCCAGAAAAGCCTTGACCCACCATACATGAGGCGCAAGATACTGGAAAAGAGACGCATAAATTGCGGGGTACAGCCCGAGCTTCAGCAACAGCGACTTCTTGGCTGACAGGATGTATCGAGCCCACTGCAGGTATCCGGCTGAATGGCGCGAAGTCAAACTAATCATATATACTTGTCCCCAAGAGCGCGACTCGCCTTGACATATTTGCCGTCCCAAAATATCCAAAGCCATCGGAAGCTGTACGGGTATTGATGCCATAGAAGGCTGAAGGCGACCCTCCGAAGTCCAGTTAACCTCCACTACAGCGTAATGAACTTGAGGCGAGTCGGCGTAGTGAATTGCTGAAATTGGCTCTCAGGGCGCCGCACAAGAAAAACTACGTGGACCCCGAATAATTTGATTATACCACGACCCCCATAAGTGAAGAGACTTATGCTCCAGATCGTGATCTTTAATAAGCGCGAAGACTTCCCGATCCATGGGCGCGTCGGCGAAGGCACTCTCTGAACGAACAAAAGGGAAGGAAGAGTCGAAAGCCATAGTACCTGCATGAAAAGAGATGAAGGAATAGTTTTCAACGCTATATTCCGAATTCTGACACTTGATACTTTAAAATTGTACCGCACTGCAATGCAGGAGAAAGGGACCAAGGAGGACCCACAAAGTCAAAGTGACGGCTCATCATTGATGGGGCAGTCACTCATTAAGGATGGAATCCTAAGACGATTCTCATTTAATGAGAAATATCATTGGGCCAAGGAGCTACACTCCCTCGAGAGCTATGCTCTACAAACAGAATTTACATATGTCAATTAAGAAGGGAATGAAATTCCCCAAAAAAATTTCTAAAAGGTTATGCTCTAAAAAAAATGGTATAATCTACCAGAACCCTCAATAGCAAAGCTTTTTACAGAGTAAAATCTCAAAATCTTTAAGATCTGCAAAAAACTCAAAATGGAAGATGAACACTGTTCTAATTAATGGGTTAAATAACCCTAAAAATACATCTTAAAGATCTGTGATCTAAGAAGAGCAAAGCTCTGATTAATGGGTTCGATTATGATCCTTACCAAAATTTTAGGCAGAGATCTAAGCACTGAAAGGAGAATTAAATTCTCGAAAAAAAGAAGAACAAGAGAAGATGAACATCAGTCATCTCAAGGGCCAAAGGCGCTACTTATAGGAACAGGAAGACAATTCAACTTCCAAGAAGATCCAACAGTGGAAAAGCTGCCACCGCTGCACTCACGTGTGACCCACTTGAGTGCAACGGTGGGGGGGAGGCATTTGTTTCCCCTAATAAGAGAGCAAGGCTCTGTTCGAAATTTGAAATAAGGCAGCGCCTCACATACCTTGCACGAGGGCGCTAGCGCCGAGAGTTAAAAACTCTGAAGCAGCGCTTCACGTGCCATGCACGAAGGCGCCGGCGCCAGAACTAAGAGTTCTTTGCCATTGGATCAAAGATCTAACGGAGATGATAAATCATCAAAATAAAGAATTAAATTCTTTTGAGGAAATATTACTCAAATCTTTCTAAACGAGAAAGATTACTCTCTGTAAAACAGAGTACCGTTGGATTAAAAATCCAATGGTGATTAAAAATTACCAAGCTACAAAATAAGCTCTGTATGGGAAAATATTTCCCCAATCTTGTTAAAATCAAGAAAGATATCTTCTGTAAAACAGAAGTACTTGGATCAAAGATCCAACGGTGGATAAAATCTCCAAATCAATTAAAGATCTCTCAACGAGAGATTTCTTTAACTAAATCAGCATATCTGCCTCTACTATATAAAGGACCCAAGACTTCAAGTCTTGCAGAGAGGAACCCCCCATAAACTTTAAGTTTAAAAGGAATAGCAGGCAAAAAAGAAAGCTTTAAGAGAGAAGAAAGAAGAAGAACTTTCTTCGAGGTAAATAAAAGTAGTAGAGATCAGAGCAGTTCATCTGAATATCTAAGGGTTTAACCCTCATAAAAGAACATAGTTCTTTCCCTGGATTTGAGATCCATGAGACAAGTCTCACAGAAATAAGAATTTAATTCTTATGGGGATGAATTTGTTCTTGGAGATCGAAGATCCAGAGAAGAACAGAGAATTGAACTCTTCAGAACATAATACACGAAGAAAAATTAGCGCCAAGCGCCTCACGTGCCCCTCATATGGGCGCTGCTCAATAAAGAGTGCTTAGAACTCGGAGGTTGGCGCTCAACGCCAAGCGCCTCACGAGCCCCTCGCGTAGGCGCTGCTTAATAAAGAGTGCTTAGCACTCAGTGGTTGGCGCCAAGCGCCTCACGTGCCCCTCATGTGGGCGCTGCTTAATAAAGAGTGCTTAGCACTTAGTGGTTGGCGCTCAGCGTCAAGCGCCCTACATGCCCCTCACATGGGCGCTATTCAGCATAAAGTGCTCTGCACTCAACAACCAGTGTCCAATGCCTGGCGCCTAGCACCAAGCGCCTCATGTGCTCCACACGTGGGCGCCATAAACAGTGTTTAACGCTCCATAAAAAACAAAACAAAAAAGGGAAAAGCAAGATAAAGTGTGGGTGTCATAACCCATATGAACGCTCAGCATTGTTGGTACAGAAAGGGGACCAAGCCCAAGCAAGTGTTTAACACTTTATTCAAAAATGAAATGACTGGGCTGAGCCCAAGTTTGGCCAAACTCCTAATCAACCGAGCCCACGTGCTCTTTATTTTCCAGAGTGGCCTTAGTCTCGAACAAGACTACCGAGCTTTTGACGAATATTCATTGGTTCAAGGGTACATCTCCCTACACCTCTGATATATTTTGTTGTAATTCTTCAACGTCTTTAGAGAGGTGGCGGGTCCCGACAACCAACAACTCCTTGGACCGCAATGTCCTTAAACTAGCTATGGACCGCAACGTCCTTAAACTAAGACAATATAGTCCAAATGCTCTTTTGTTAGGTCTGAATGATCCCAAAAATCCTGTTGAGTAGATGTTAGTCTAAAATTAGACTAACGTATGCTCAACAAACATTTAAGTTGATCTTAATCCCAAATGAGATTAATGATCAGTCGAAAATATTGCATTCTAAACACATCAATTTCCCTACTCTTTGTAACCATCTAAAGGTGTTTGGTATAAATATAGCACATATTAGCAATTCGTCTGCAAAATATCAAATAACATGTGTTATACATTATAACCGGCATTATGAGGGAAATTATGTGTTTATTACTACACGCATGATCTTTTGTGTATCAACACTTGTCTCGAGATTGTGTGCAGGAAATTATCCAGGTAAAAGAGCCGGAACTGCTAAAAGTGCTGATAAAATGCATCAAATCCAAGACTTGTGATCTGGCAGTAAACAAGAAAGTATTAAAATATTCCAGACATCAGGAAAGTGCCATAAAGCCAACATAAAACAATACAAAAATTTCCATGCAGCAACTCCACAACCCGGCCGCGGATCCGCGGCCGGGTCAGGCCGATCCGCCGGGGATCCGCGGCCGAGTTGACTCGTCAGCGGTTGGAACTTTTTGCAGAGCTTCTCTTTTAACGGCCAAGGTTCTCCAAGACGCTTCGAATTGTGTAGATTTCTCCAGAAGCTTCCCTTCTAACAACCAAGCTTCTTGTGCAAGTTTTATAACTACCAAGCTTCTCATGCAAGCTTTCTAACTACCTTAATCTAGAAACTTCTCTACCCTAGCTTCCTATGCAAGCCTCATAACAACCAAGCTTCCAAGGGAAGCTAGACCTAGCTTCTAGGGGAAGCTTGAGGGAAAATTATAAAAAGGCATCTATGGCTTCATTAAAAAGGTTGTTCATTAATTGAGGGGTTGAATATTGAGCCAAAATTCCCCAAGTTTAGTGACACAACTTGCAACTCAAAACCCTAGCCCAAATCCAATTCCAAAGCCAAATCAAGATCTATCGAGAACCGATTCAAGCAAGCCTTTAACGAGCCTTTGAAGCAACGCCGACCTTCATCCGAGCAAGAGATCCACGATGATCCTCGACTCAAGAAGATCGAGTGGAGCGAGCTTCGACGGAATCTAGTTACCTCTTCAAAAGGAGCGATCGAGAGCAACATCTTGTAACCTCGAATTGAGGGAATGTGTAATTAGTCGTCGATTCAATAAAGGTGATAATTGTACTTCTTGTTTTCTTTACACTCTTGCATTATGAAGCTTCTTGATCTTTGATTCATCTATTTTCATGATGCTTGAGTAAATTCTCCGCTTGTGGAGGATCCGAGAGAATTGATAGATCTAATGATGATCAAATCTTAATACCAGTCTTAATTCTTATGAGATTTGTGAACCATAGCAAAAAGAATCGTTGATGACCTAATTTGGAGCGAAATGACTTCTTGATTATTTCGTTGCAAGTTAGGGATCAAACTATCGGTGATTTTCTTTGCTAGAAGCTAGATCCGAATGATTATGATTGAAAAGACAAGGGATAGTGAAGGAGAAACCCTAGTTTCTTCAATTGATCCCTAATCTTCAATCATCATCATCAATCTAGCTACAAATATTCAATAGATAAGATTAGGAATTTTTAGATTCATCATTAGCTATTAACTCAATCGGATTCTACAAGCTACTCTTCATATCTTGATAATTCAATCGATTTGGACATTTCTTGATTCTTGATTCTAGATCTTTATTTTCTTTATGTTTCTTGAAATGAAAACTCATAAATCATGAATCAATTTTCTTGCATTTTTCTTTTATCTTTTATTTTCAACTCAACTAAAACGATTTCGAACAAATCACACTTTCTCAGTAGACGATCTGCATTCACCGACGAAACTACAATAGACACCGTCAATTGATTGCGGTATAAATTTCTTTGGTTGTGATCTTTTACACTTTTCAAAACACGACACCGAAACGATATTAGTTAATTAACGATCCTTAAATCAAACCAAACCCAAATCTAAGAAGATATGGATTTGGACTAATCCACGCCCTACAGACGAAAACACAAATCAGTCTCCGTATACAATCCATGGGAAACCAAAAATAAAACAAGCACACACGACACGAAGTGAATTTCTGGAGCCGGAGAAAGTGGTTACCACTACGCGGTAACGTAATTAGCTGTAGGGGCTTGCGCCTGCAGGGAAGAGCGTCCCCACAATCAAAAACCCCTCGAAAATGAGGAGGAATCTGACGAAGTCTGCTACAACGGTCGCATCCGTCCAAACCTCCGATACACGGTGCCATAAATCAACTTGGCATCTTCGGAGAGGTGGACGGATAAATCCAAATATCATCTGCCCCCAAATTCAGGCAAGACGATCCATCCCGGACCCGTCCTTGTTTTCGGCGGTAAACAAGAGTCTTAACTCTCTTATTCGGGCGTGCTACCAATTCATGATAGTTACGATCTCGATTTAAGATTAGTTAACATTTGATTTGTTGAGGGCTTGAGATCAATAGGGAAAAATAGAAGGACAAGGGTCAGTAAAGATAATCCCTACCTCCAAGTACACTAATCCACATTCATCGGTATTTCTCTATTATTAAATAATTAAAAGATAAAAACAATTATTTTTTAGACTTCATCCTTTAACTACTTAATCCAAAAAACCCTACAAGCCCTTTTATCACTGAATTTATCCCTTTAATATAAAAAGACAAAAAATCCAACTTTTCTTCTCTTAACTCGTCTAAAACAAGATAAGTAATTCACCGTCTCCCTGTGGACGATCCATACTCATTATAGGCTAGCGATTTACGACACCGTTATTGATTGTGGTATTTTAGACACTTTAAAAACTCAGTTTTTCACAACAACTAGGTGCGCACCTCGCTAGGTGCTCATTTGGCTACATGTGCAACCTTTCGGGTGCAAATCGTACCAGGTGTGAATTTCGCTAGGCGTGCATTTCCCTAAGTGCGTACTTTACTAGACCTTTTGGCCTATTTGGGACCCTTTAGCCCTCCACTATGTGCGCACCTTCCTAAGTGTGCACCTCACTGGACCTTTTGCCCCATTTGGGACCCTTTGGCCCTCCACTCATGCACCTCTCTAGGTGCGCACCTCACTGGACCTCTTGGCCCATTCGGGACCCTTCGGCCCCCATCACTTAGTCGCACCTTGTCAGGTGCACATCTTGTCAGGGTCGCATCTTTCCAGGTGTGCATCCCAACAGGTGTGCCCCTCGTCACATGCGCACCTCGTCATGTGTGCACTTTAACACATGCTCACTTAGCTAAGTTTGCACGTAGCACACTCGCATCTCTCTCTTTTGTCTTTCTTATAAATATTTTACCAAATAAAAATGAATAAAATAGATACGCCCTCATACTCAAAATCCTTCTCCCCTTAGAAAAATTCTAACGGGGCAATGCCCTGCATCCTGTAAGGGGATGCTAGCCCCCTTGACCCCCAGCCCACTATCCGAGTAGCAGGACCCCCGTAAACTCTGTACACTGCACATTGAGTTCGCATTATCAGTTTGACCCATTAATCGAAAGTTCTCTCGCTCCAAAGGCGATGGCTAATTAACAGCAGCTTAGTCCACGTCTGCTGGAGATTTTGATCCCCATGATTAATAAACGCTAGCCTACCCCAGGTAGGGAAAATCTTTAATATGCCTGACAAGCGACATGCATTTCTATCTCAATAGGGTGACCAAATACACTCTACAATGATGATTGTTTAATATTGGTAGATACGAGAACACATGAATCATCTTATCAAATACTTGCATGATACCGTAAACCCGATTGCTTATATGAAAAAGAGTTTTTATTTTATTTTAAGTTTCATTGTATCTTGTGGTTGTATTAGTATATGTTTCATGACCGATTCATATGCTTGCTCCAAATACATTAGCTCACATTATTTGTGTTGGGAAATCGACACTAGGGTCGCAACACTTGTGGGCCCAGCGGAAACAAACAACAATAATTTTCATGTCATAACATCAATTGCTCATCCAAAATCATCCATTTACTATTAACTGAAACATACAATAGATAAAACAAGAAATAAAGATATGTTTAGGAGGCAACAATTTTTGTAGTGTGTCCGATCTCTATCAAAAATCCCTAGCTAGACTTCGTGAGCTCTCACGCTTGGTGGCCGACTACTTTGTCGAAAATGTTCCATGTGAAAATATCCAACTCAAAACTCCATCTTCGCTTCAAAAGTAGAGAGACTGGCTCTAGTGATATAAGGTAGGATGATGTGTAGGAAAAACTTTCATTTTACTCTCTTTGCTTTTTTTCCACCTCTACAAAATTCCACAAGAAGAGAAGAGGAAGAAGAAGAATGGCTTCTACTTTCCCTTTTTTTTCTAAAAAAAGAATAATCCTTTTTAAAGAAAATGACAAGAGCCTCTCATTTTTACTGCCCTCTCTCATTCCCTTTCTTTCTCCTCTTTGTTGTCACACAAAGAGATGGAGAGAAAGAAAGTGGGGCCCACCCTTCACATGCTCTCTTTTTATTTTCTTGTCATCATATGACAAATTATGTATAATACACACACACACATGCAAACATATAATTAAAAAGAGAGTGAGGGTGAGTGTGTGTGTGTGTGTGTATTAAATGTGAGAGCGTAAATGAATCATATACATAATAACTAGAGAGAGTAAATATATGTTACATATACATAATAATACATTAGTATTATATACTAATGAGAGAGTGAGAGTATGTGTATCATATACATTATATTAGAAACAATATCATGTATATATTTATTAATCAACAGTTGACTTAATATTCTAGCTTATAAATAAACCGGCTAATATAATCAAATATCCGATTAAATCACGTATTTAATCGAACTCCCGTACATATCGCCATACGTACGCCACATCATCATTTCTTCTGGACAAGAACTTTCATTGTGGGACTCTAAAGACCTGAAAATATGATGGCGGTAAGTTAAACAGGATCATATTTGATTGAATCTGAAACACTTTCAGATTCAAACCCCTCACGGGTTAACCCACAAGCTCGTCAGCGGTACTAGCTGTACGTAACAACCATCCAAGTATTGATCAAGAGGTAAGTCGATGAGCAAACTCATCCAGACACAAAAAAAATATAAGCGACGAATACTATACAGTCCAGTCACTTCGTTAAAGAGTATCGCATACCAGATCTGGGGGTGAAATTTGTCAGACCACCAATAACCCTATAAGTCATGCAGATATCGAAATCGTAATCATCAGAGATATAACTGGTAACACTTTTCAGCTTATCTCAACTGTCATGGGCATGGACTTCTGGTTATGTTCATGTCCTGCATAGCGCAATATCGACTCCTTATACCGGGAGAGACGAATCCTCTTGACCGCTTACTGCCTCCATGTGCTTCGGGACTATACCCAACTAAAACCGTTTTGCACGACTCTTTAGAGTCAGGTAGGGTAGTAATCAAAGTATAGTGGGAACGCATACGTAGGCTGATTAGTGCCTCAGGAAGCAGTAATAGTCGCATGAAATATGTGTGAGCAAATCCGTCCATCATGAATGAAAAGAAGTAGTATTAGGAATTAGGGCAAGGGTACTATAGCTTGAATTGAATTCTTGAGTGTAGGGATGAAATTTACACACGTAGGGGTATACGATCGATATTTGGAGGAAAGATAGGGATAAAGAATAAGACTTATGTTTTCCATAAAGTTTATAAAAATTCTGGATTGGAGAGTGCGCTTTAGAAGGAAAACTCAAGAGAAACTGAGATCTTTCTGAACTGTCAAAACGTATAGGATCTTAGGATGAATGAATAGGAGGTGTGAAAAATAATGGATGGATATTTCTAACTTAGGATGATAGAATTTCTAACTTAGATGCTAAATCGTAGGATTAGAATCAACGTTAACTTATGAAACTAGCTTGACGGGATTTTGTGGGTAGTATCTGCTGAAAACCCTCAGAAGACAACACTCCTCCTACTAGGGACACCTAGAGGTTTAACGGCTTGTTGCGCACGCTAAGTGAAACCGTGATACCTACGAAAATGAGCTTAGGAATTTTTTGAGAATAAATGATTTTGCTCGGGACGAGCAAAATATAAGTTTGGGGGTATTTATTCATACCAGAATATTGCATTTAATACTTCCCATTCTTCTGCTCGTTTATTTATAGGTAGGTAATTTTGATCCGTGTTTGCTATATATTTACAGGTTACATGTTCCCAGTCCAAAATAACGCAAATCATGCAAAATCTCCACAGTTATACCAAAATCCAGAACATCTGCCACAGACAGATAAAATCCGAGTTCCGGTCATCTGCACCCGTCCAGTGCCGCTTACCAGTTCAAGAGACAAGACAAATAACAGTGGTCATTCATATCTCGGTCAAGCACAGAGCAGGAGAAGGGCAACAAAATATTCAAGTGATGCGCGGAGCTTGAGGGAGATAAAGGTAAAATGGATTAAAAGTGAAGCCAATTAGGACTGTTGAAAATCTGAAGAAATCTTGGAACCATTTTGTAAATTTGGACCTGTAAAACAGAAGAACAATGCAACACAAGGAAGCCCAGAAAAAACGACACAACAAGCCTTCCAAACGACCGCAGAACCGCTGCCAATATGACGTTTGCGCGGCGGTTCCACGGCTATGTCAAGTCATCGCCAGATCGTATTTTGGGGATAGTTTTGTAATTGTGCAAGGGCTCAAAATATGACCCAAGGGTTTCGGTTATCTTCCTATAAATAGTCCAATTTCGAGCCAAATAGGGATGTTTTTTCTTAGTAGGATTTAGTGTAGTTTAGTTTGTATTTCTTCTTCTTCATCATCTTTCCTCCATGAAATTGTAGTGAGAGCTCTTGAGTGGAAGTTCAATGAAGATGAGAGTTGTTTTTCTTAACTTGTATTTTCATTTCCTTGTCTTGTAATTTTAATTCCTATTGTAATTTTATTTTTTGTAGTTAAGTAGTTGTTTTTATTTCTTGTTTTATTTTCCTTCTTTTCTAAACCGTATTTTCTAGCCATGATACTCTATGGAGTCCCTTACTTAGGTGAGGGCCCAAGTAGTTAGCTTTCTACCATTTGTAAAACCGTATTTTCCATTTTTACTTTTCTTCTTTCTTGTTTTGTTTTTCTTTTAAATGTGTGAATAATTTCCACACTTGTTAGGGCTAAGAAAGGTTAGAATAAGAGACGGAAAACTCCCTTGTGCTTCTTTTCGCCAAACACCTTAAAATGAACCTAGACAAAACAAACACAACCCCCTTTCTTAGACACGCTATACGTGACATATAGCCGCGACCTAAGTCGAGAAGTCTTTTGAGCGCACTACAACGTGACATGTAGTTGTGACCCAATTGGATACATGGTTGCGTATATTTGGCCGAGGGTTGGAAATAAGCGCACATAGCGGAAGGACAAGGGGCAGTAGGAATGGATTTAGCGTTGGAAAGCTTGCTTAAACTCGCAAATCCTATTTCTATGTCCTCCTAATTCCCGCTACTTTCGATTATCCCAATATTATTTTAAGAATGGAAAAGGACAAGTACAAGACTGATCCTAACTCTACTAACCAACCTTAACCCTAACAAGTTTACTTGAACATAAAATACGAACACTTAAGATAGATTTGAACATACACATATACATTCTTTAATTGACTCGTCTAAGACAAGAACGGACATACAACCATCTCCCTGCGGACGACCCGTGCTCAACCGGATAGCTGCAAAGCGACACCGTCTTGATTGCGGTAAGTATAGAACACATAGAATGCAAAGCATAATTCTGTGACAATCAGAAGTCAATTTGGAGACTGGCCGCAGGGCAACTTTGAAGACTTTGTCTCGAACGCGAAATTTTCGCTAGGGGGTAATTTTTGATGTGATTTTATCACAAAGATCCAATGGATGGTATACAGTAGTCAATTTGGAGACAGGCCGCATAGCAATGGATGGCTTAGGAGACAGGTTTAGGTCCCTGCCACCTAAGATTTTCAATTTTATGAGCCGTGAAGGTCTCATGAAAGTATCTTCTCCTTATGAGTCATGAGGATCCCATAAGTGTTTGTTCTCCTCAAGAGTCGTGAGGAACCCTAGGAGTCTTTTCCCTTATGAGTTGTAAGGATCTCATAAGAGTATTTTCTTGTTATTAGTAGAGAGGATCTCATAAGTCTCTTTCTTCTCATGTGTTGTAAGGACGCATGAGTGGGTTTTTTCCATAATGGTAGCTTGGTTTGCCAATATGGGTTATTTTGAGTGCGGTTTTATCGCAAATAGCCCATGGATTGTATACAGTAGTCAATTTGGAGACCGACCGCAAGGCAATAGATATTTAGAGAGCATTGCCCACCATAATTTCGGAGAGTGTAAGTTTTTTAGGGTCTTGAATTAGGAAGATAGGGAGCGAAACAATATCGTCACCTATCGTTGACCCAAGTCAAAACTTTTTAAGCATAATATTTTTTTAGAAAGCGACCATTTATAGGTCGTAATGGCCTTTCTCCATGCATATTCATCAGCATGTAGGCCCTGCCTTGATAAACTTTGTCTATTATACATGGGCCTTCATAATTTGGTTCAAACCTCCCTCGCGTTGCATGGTTGGGGATCATTGGCCTTTTGACGACCAATACTAGTTCGCTTTTGTGAAATGCTCTTGGTCTACTTAGTTTATCATATGCTCGTGTTATTTTTGCCCTGTGAGCTTCCAGACTTTGTTGTTCAACATGGCGGGTTTCATCGAGATCGTCGAGTTCTTCGAGCCGGAGATGGGCGTTTTCCTCATCAGTGAGCTCATATGGGATCAACATTCGTAATGAAGGGAGTTCGATCTCTAATGGAATCACTGCTTCGGCACCGAATACCAGTGAGTAGGGCTTCGTTTTCGTGGTTGTCTTGAATATTGTTCGGTACGCCCAAAAAGCTTCGGGTAATCTTTCATGGAAGTCTTTCTTGTTCTTGGACACCATCTTCTTGATAAGTTTAGTCAGAGTCTTGTTAAAGGTTTTAGTTAGACCGTTGGCTCGGGGATTATAGACGGAAGAGTATCTCCTGTTTATTTTGTGTTGCCGCGCAAAGTGACTTATCTTTTGGTTTCTATATACCGGTCCATTGCCCGAGATTATTCGTCATGGGGCTCCAAACTGATAGATAACATGGTTTTTGAAGAACAGCAGGATATTTTCCGTCTTCATGCCTCTCAATAGTACTAATTCCACCCATTGGACAAGTAGTCGGTGGTTTCCAAGATGAACCGATGTCCTTTGGACGATACTGGTTTGATAGGGCCAATTATGTCGGTCCCCCACATCTCGAAAGAACAACTAACTATAGTCGGGTGCAGAGAATTAGAATGTTGATGAATGAAGTCGCCATGTATGTGATATAAGTGACACCTTTTAGCGTACTCTATGCAATCTTGAATCATTGTGAGCCAGTAGTACCCCATTCCCTTGATCTTCAGCTTCATCTTCAGACCGTCTTGATGGGATCTGCAAAGTCCATCATGGATTTCTTGGACGACTTTCTTTACTTCCTTCGGCCCTAGGCATCTCAGCCATACATGGTTAAAAGACCTTTTGTATAACGTACCATCGATGAAGGAGAATGAAGGAGCTCGTTTTACGAGCTGGTGTCTTTGTGATGCATCTTCAGGTACTCATTAAGATCCAAAGTAGTCGATGAAGACTTCTCGCCAGTCTTGTTCTTCTTCTACTAGGAGAACATTTTCTTCGAATGTTTCCATTGGAGACTCCGAAGGCATTTCTACTGGTGCAAGGATCTTTCAAATTTCCACAGTAATCCTTACGTCATCGAGATTTTCATCTGCTAGCTTCTTCCCAATTTGGCCAGTGCGTCTGCTTTGTTATTTTCTGCTCGCAGCACGCTCTCCGGCTTGTATGATAGAATTTGCTTTAGAAGCTCTTGCAATTTTGTGCCATACCTTATTAACTCAGGCTCGTATATATTGTAATCGCCATTGACTTGGCTGACGATCAACAGAGAATCCTCGTAAATGTGAAGATCCTTGATGCCTATATCAATCGCGATTACAAGACCGACTATAAGAGCTTCATATTTCGCTTCGTTGTTGGTTCTAAGTTCCTTCAATGAGATCGCAAAATGTATTATTCCGCCTTGCGGGGTAACAAAGATAAGACATATCCCAGCTTTGAATAAGGGGGTAGTCTTCCTTCGCACTTTCATTGACGATGTTTCGTCAAAGTAGAGTTCCCATTGACACTTTTCTTTCTCTTCTTTCTCCCTGATGATTGTGTTGAATGCATGTTCATCCGGTAATTCACAGTTTAGCGGGGAGTCGACTGAGATGGGATGCTTGGCAAGGAAATCGGCTATAGATTGTCCTTTTATCGCTTTGAGAGGAAGATAAGTGATAGCGAACTCTATTAACAGAAGGGTCCATTTGGCGAGCCTTCCTGTCGGTATGGCCCGTGTCATCAAGTACTTGAGAGGGTCTGTCTTTTGGATGAGATGGACTTCATAGGCTAAAGAATAATGCTTGAGCTTCATGATTATGAATACTAGCGCCAGGCAGTGTTTCGCGGTAGGTGAACAGTTGCACTCTGCCCCCAGCAAGACTCGACTTAAGTAGTACAAAGCTCTTTCTTTGCCCTGCTCATTCTCTTGTGTCTATAGAGCGCCTAGAGAGTTATCGAGTGCCGTTGTATATAGAATGAGGGGTTTCCCTATGTCGGGATCATCTAACACCGACGAATTGTGCAGGTATTGCTTGATTTCATCTAACACCTTTTGGCATTTTCATCCCACACGAAACGGGTTCCTTTCTTCAGCAGATGGCTGAAAGGATGGCATTTTCCAGATAATTTTGAGATGAATCAATGAATATATGCGAGCTTCCTTTGGATCGATCGCTGTTGTTGAAGATTTCTCTGTGGAGACATTTCTGTAATTGCTCTGATTTTGGAAGGGTCGATTTCAATCCCTCGATTGCGGATTATAAATCCTAAGAATTTGCCATATGAAACTCCGAAGGTGCATTTCAACGGGTTCATCTTCAGGTTGTACTTCCTGAGACGTTCGAAGACAATTTTGAGATGCCCCTAATGTTCCTAATGCGACGTACACTTGACCACGAGATCATCTATGTAGCATTCGACGATTTCATAGATCAAGTCATCAAATATCTTCGTCATTGCTCTTTGGTATGTCACTCCTTCGTTCTTTAATCTGAATGGCATTACTTTGTAATAGAAGACGCTCATCGGGGTGCGAAAGGCCTAGTGCTTTTAGTCTTCGGGATCCATCTTTATCTGGTTGTAATCGGAAGGCCCATCAATAAACGTGAAGACTTCGTGAGTGGATGAATTGTCGATCATGAGTTCCGTGACTGGTACGGGGAAATCATTTTTTGGGCATGCTTTATTTAAATCCCGGAAGTCCACACAAATTCATACTGACCCATTCTTCTTCATTACGGGCACGATATTAGCTATCCAATTGGGATATTGTACATCATGGATGAAGCCAGAGTTAATTAGCTTCTTGACTTCGGCGTTGATACTCTTCTCAAGTTTGAGCCCCATCCTTCTTGGTGCTTGCTTTACAGGCTCTACCCCCGGCATTATGGCCAGTTTGTGTACTGCTATTTCTGGATTAAGACCCGACGTCTTGGAGTATTTCCATGCGAAGCAGTCTCTGTACTCCATGAGTACGGTTTTCAAACTAGCCACTTGTTCTTCGGATAGCAGCTCACTGACAAACGTGGGTTAAGGATCATCTCCTGCTCCTAAGGTCCTGTTATTGGTTATAGATTTTTAAGTCCTAGTAGGACAATTTTCCTAATATGAATTTTACTTAGACTTGGAATTTTCCTTGAACTTTTTCTTCGAATTTGATTTTTTTCTTGGACTTGAACTTATGCAATATTGTAGGACTTTGTATAACTTATTCTTGGACTTTGATTTAATGCATACTATTAACAAATAAGATCATAAGTTTTAATAAAAAATCAGATCTACATTGTTTATTTGTTTTCTCTTCTTGGCTTCTTTTAATTGTAAGCATTTCAAACTTTCAAGCAATACACAAAGCTCCCTTTTTTACTAGAAACGAGCAAATGCAGATGAATCAACTCAGAAATTAACAGAAAACCCAAAGCCTTCTTGATTTATATATAAGATAGAAAACATCATAAGATTAATAAAAACAAGCAAAATATATAAGAAACATATAAACATTAAAAAAACCAACCAGTCCATAAAATTTCCTTTTACATAATTTCAACTTTCATCGATCTGGATCTCAGAAAGATAGAGAAATCCCGAGATCCAAAAGCCCAACCTTTTCTTTCCCTTTGTCCAGTTTCAGCTTCTTCTTCATCTTCTCATGCTCATCGGCATTGTCGCTATCGTTGTCATCATCATGATCTCCGATCTCCTTCTTCGGTTTCTTATTGATATTCTTCTTCTCCATCAGAATTTCGTTGTTGTAGAGGATGTCAATAGGCTCGAGGGTAGCATGGCGAAGGGGATAGGACACATGGCGGTGGCGGTGGAGAGGGAGGTAGAATGTGTAGGCGACCATGTCCCCGCCGTCTCTGAAGGTGTCCAGAGATGGGATCTTGCAAAGGTCGACAGCCACAGTCTCGACGGTGGCGGCGGTCTTCTGCGAGGACCTCATGCCGATGGAGGAGGCGGTGATGGATGTATCGACGCGAGTGCAAGCTAGGACGAAGAGGGAGAGGATGACGAAGAGGGTTGGATGATTTGAGAGTCGAGTGCTAGGGCTGATGAGGGAGAAAAGAAAGAGTCCAAGAAAGTTTGCTCTTTTTTCCATGGGCTTTTTTGGAAGAGGGTTTATATATTAGGGTTGAAAACTAGGACTTCAAGAGTCCAACCCTAATTCAAGTCCAAGCAACCAATAACACAAATGGTTAAAGTCCAAATTCAAGTCCAGAACCAATACCACAAAAACATAAAGTCCACCAAAAAGGCCAACTCTAAATGAAAAGTCTTGAACCGATAACCCCCCTAAGTTTATTAGTCTTAAATTATCTGCTGTGGTGTGAATCTTATCTTCCAACTCTTTCAGTGTTGGCGGCATTTCTGATAACTCTTCATCTTCATTGGAGAAGCACTCGGAGTGTCGTTGAATTTCTTCGTTTTCCCTCTTTCTCGAGTGTCTTATTGTGTGGCAAGTGTAAGTTCGTTCCCGTCTTTTAGATCGGATATATCCCAAACCGGTAGCGTCTGTTTTCCCATTGGGCTTGACTCTATGAGTCCCCGGCACTTCCCAGATCCTTTTGTAGAACTGTATTTCTCGAACAGTCTGCTCGAAGGGTATTCCTTGATGCCTTAGGAAGTTCCTCAAACTCTTTATGAATTACTTCGGCATGCAGATAGGCTGCAACCTATCGAGAGCTAGGTCA
This sequence comes from Agapanthus africanus, assembly GCA_030015575.1. Classification (NCBI taxonomy): domain Eukaryota; kingdom Viridiplantae; phylum Streptophyta; class Magnoliopsida; order Asparagales; family Amaryllidaceae; genus Agapanthus; species Agapanthus africanus. The sequence continues at coordinate 353,624,761 of JASDDO010000016.1, read as the reverse complement.
AGTCCTGACCAGATTTCCTTTCAACTTTGGTCTCTTCAGATTTGTAGAAGAGAATTCCATTTGCCCCTCTATGTTTGGGAGGCATATAGAATGTTACCAGCTCCTCTACATTATCGGTGCTAACTGTATCAAGCTCCTTGTAGTATCGAGACGGGGCCATGGTGAAGTGTAGAGCTCGGTCCTCCTTGTCAAGGGATTTTGATAAGGGATGAGTGGAGAACACTGTCCCAACATCTTCTTGGGAATCGCTCCCGAAGACTGGAATGGTGGATGCTTGATTTTGCTCGTCGTTTCCCAACTGAGGTTGGCCTGGGAGTGTTATCCGTTCTTCTTTCTTGGAATCGCTTCCAAAGACCGGGATGGTAGCTGCTTGCTTTTGCTTGCTCCCTGTGGGTTTACTGCATCTTTTGGTGTCTTTAAAGTCAGGCAAGAAATACTTGGCATCTTCACATCTGTGTATTTCATTCACAGAGAAGCAATTGAGTTCTCCTCTAATGACGTGTTCTTTGCCATGCTTGAAACACTTCATGCACTGATGTTGTGTAGAAGAGATGATGTTGTATTCATATAGCCAGGATCTACCGAGCAGGGCTTTGTAACAAGTTTTGGCATCGATCATGTAGAATTTGACATCCGTGACGAGTTGTCCGAAATGGAGCGCCAACACTACAGACCCACAGGTTCGTGAGGATTGGGAATCAAACTCGGTGATTTTGATCCTCTATCTGGCGAGATACTTAACATCCATGCCACCTTTACGTTGAGTAGATTGACTGAGGATCCATTTTCAATGAGGATCTTGTTTATCCTTACGTCTTCACAATACCCGGTAACATACAACGGTCGGTTATGCTCAAACGTTTCCAGCAAGAGATCTTCTTCGCTGAAGGTTATATCGACGGTATGGACTTCCGCCATTTCGTCCTTCATATTTTCTTCGGTAAAGAAGGCTTGGAATTGGTCAGGATTAGTTAAAGCTTTGATGATAGTGTCACGACCCGAAATGGTACGTGACTGGCACTTGAATCATGTGAAGTCTATAGGACTCCACCTAATTCAAGTAAGCCAAAAACCCAGAAATCTAAACCATTTAAAAAGAGAGTGAAGGAAATACTTATTTAAAGTTAACATATAAAATCACTTTGAAAGTCATAGTAAACATTTTTAAAAGCATCAAGTCTTTCCCAAAAATTTCGGCAGAGTTTCCTTTGTAAATATTGGCCCCAAACGAGTACAAACATGCATATACATAAGTAATGAATAAAGGCATCCCCAAGCGGGAGCTAGCTCTTCGCCAATTGGCGGAAACAACCTCACAAGCAATATCAATATACAACGCCGAAGGCGAGGATCAAAACTCAGAAAGAAACCAACATCCTCAAGAAAACCAGAGAAGAATCATAATAATACAAGCACGCGACTCTAAGGTTGAAAGAATAACAACTGGTTTTCTAAGTCGATCAAATATACAAGTCCGGTTGATGGAGTTTACTAGATACAACTGAAATAAATAAAAGTACAACGGTGGTCACGATACAAGTGAACCCACCTACCCAAGCAATCACCCGGAATGAAGTGGTGTGCCAGCAAAGCCGCCAAGGAAACCTGTACGGCAAAACCTGCAAGAACTGTAGCACAATGGGGGTGAGTTGCCAACTCGTGAGTAGAAAACATCACCGAGAAGAAATCGCATGTATGACTCTCTTCTAGGTCATACAATAATATCCTCATAAAATAAAACCTGAAACATCTAATAATGGCAAAGGTGATCAGCTAAACATAAGTACGATACCAAGTGCTCGTGTCAGTGCCTCAGGTAGCAACATGTCACATATATGATGTGCGAATGCATCAAGAATGAAAGCAGAATACATCTTGTACGAGAAAACTGTTTTCTTTTCTCAGTGAGATATTTGTATAAAAACCGAAGTATCATCAATGAAATCAACAGAGAATTCGTGTCAAGCATCGACACAAAATATATATCCTAATATCTCAATATCTCGGGCTCCGGCAATCCGGACTGGCCCATATCATCAAATCTCAATATCTCGGGCTCCGGCAATCCGGACCGGCTTATATGATCAAATCTCAAGACTACGTCGGTATCCTCCAGATATCCACCGCGTCACAAATAACCGGTCGGTAATACTCCCCTGCCGGGCTCAACGCCGTCATCTGCGACCATCTTGCCCCGGGATACCGCACCGGGTCCACCATGCACCTGCAGACGGTTCATCCTCCTCCTCGAATCGGGTGTATGATACCACTCAAGAACTAAGAAAACTCATGGTGGACACCTCTCACATCTTATCATGAGAAAACCGCAAATTTCTATCTTTAGAAATGACAATGAGTTTATAAAATCCTTGCGGTTTCTCCAAATCCAGAAATCTCATGGAAAATCCGAAATTCCAAACTCGAGAGTAATATAAACAGGGAATTACCGGCATAAAGCTCCATAATATTGCATGATGAATGAATATATATACATGCATGGATATCTAAGCAAAGAATGCAATATCTAACTAGCATAGTAATGATATATCGGAACTATCAGCTAGCACGTTATATCAATGAAGTAATATTTCTAAAGCGTACGTGACATGGCAATTACCAATGAAGATGTGTGTGAGCCGGCAAGCAAGTATCCGTGGACATACGCATCATCGGTAATGGTGCTGGTGTCCTAACAATCGATATCATAATAGTTAAGGAAACACATGTATAAAAATGCAATGCAATGAGAACATGAATACAACGGAGAATGAATAGTAACGCAACATTGAAGAATATACATTTCTATATACGAGTCATACAGTTTTGGTGTTTAAAATCGCACGAATCGTGGTTTTAGAAAAATATGGGCTACGGGGTCTTTGAAAAAAGATACATCCTTTGAAAGTCCGTAGTATCTCTCGTCCTGTCTTCAAAATACTCACGATTCGTTAGTTTTGAAAATAAGTATGACTCAAGCCCAGTCTAACATCTATCTAATAAACTACAAGACTAAACTAAGAGACTAATCGAAAGGGTAAGGAAATCCAGCTAAAGTCCGAGTTGATATATCTAGTAGTCGGCGATCCCGCCTCAATAGCGTCACGTACGGTAAAATATATCATACGACATCCTTGAGTCAAGAGTGCGGATCAATCATCATATTTATATCTCGTGCGGTAAAATCTATCGTACAGCATCCCAAAATCGGGGTACGGGTCAAATATCACATATACCTCATTATTCATATGATATCATTATCATAATATCCTGAGTTAGGGGTACCGTTCTAAAGTCTAGTACATTCCAATACCATCAAACATATATCCTCGTGTGTATAAAAACACATCGCCCAACGATCCACTATAATATCATGTCGTATATCATAACACGACCCAAATCACATAACCGATCTCACGGCATCATGCCCGATCATATCGACTCACCTCCAAGTATCATATACTGTCCTCATCACCCGTGTATACGTATATGTATATATTGTTAGTTATATGTATGCCCTAGAGGCCGTTACTGTACATGGGATGTATATTGTAGTGGATGCTTCGACATATATAGGGAGGACTTTCTTGCTCGATATGATAGAATACTATCTGGTTGCTCTTTGTCTTAATATGTTGACTTGTATATGTGATGTTGTCTTGCTCTCACATGTTGAGAAAGCCCTTAGGATGTCTCATCAGAATGACTTATCAGGCTATTGGGGTCTGACGTTTTACCACCCGCAGGCTGTTGATATGCGACATATCTGACGAAGAGACCGGACTGTACGGTAGTGTCACTGATTGGATTCGCAGGAGTACGAGAATGCTAGCTTGTTGATCTTCCGATCGCTCAATACCCGGTTGGCCGTTACATTTAGCAGACCACTTGCGGCTTGTGGGTATTTGATATGATCATCACCTACCGTCGGCGTATTGACGAGTCTTTAGAGTCCTACACAGAGGTTTCCTGGTTTATGCGAAACGAAGTATGAGCACATATGTGATATGTGCGGGACCGAGATTAATGCGCGTATGTGATACCACATTCTATTCTCGCTATTTGTAAAAACGATCGGTTATTTGTGATATAGCCGGGTTATCGGATCAAGTGTTGATTCGATAAGTTGTCACATATGATATTAGTCGGTTATATGTGATATAGCCGGATTATTAAATCAAGTGCTGATTTAATAATTTAATGTATAATTGTATATGTGATATATTAATTTATATTAACTAATATTAGCTCACTTAAGCATTTCTTTTTCTCACTTGTGTACACTTAGTATATATGTGATATATATTAATATACTTTATTTTGTGTCATGCTTGATGCCACATGCAACATGGGTGTATGAGATTTACACCATGGTTATGATAATCCTAAGGTTTTTATTTATCTTGGTAATTCATAAATTAGTTGTAATTAGTCACATGGTTGAAGCTTGTAGAAACTTGTGGAACCATTGACCAAGTCCACTCATTTTGTTTTACTTGAAAATATTTATTAACCCAACCATTATTGTTAACCCATGGTTTATTCTCTACATGAGTTAGTGTATGACACTAACTCACCCATGGTTTCTATTCTCACCTCATGAGTTCATTCTCATTCTTCACTTGAGCTTCTTCTTCCTCATGAGAAAGCTCACTAGCTTTTCTCAAGGTAAGAAAATATTGTGAGAAAAAGAAAACTAAAAAGAGCTCATTTCCTACTTCATCATCATCTACTATTAGCCATTTAGTTTAGGGTGTTTGCTTCACTAATTCACATATTAGCGAAGAGGTAGCATGAGCTTATGTCTCCTCGACGTAGATCATTTTCGGCCTCGAAGACTTCGTGCAAGCTTGTTCATTTCTTCAAGGGAACCCATACTAGAGTTCGGGAGATCGCTACTCGCAGCGAAGAGACTACTACACGGAGCTTTAGAAGTGAAGGACCAGTCTACAAAGGTTGTTTTCCTCATTCACTATACTTGCAAAGTTGTTTGCATGCTTTTTGTTTATATCTCTAGTTAAAGATTCTAGGTTAGGGCTCTTTAGAACGGCAAAAATTTTGAAAACGGCATGGACGATGCCTCCCGAAACCTTGCTGTCGCGCTAAGTAACCCAACAGTGGTATCAGAGTCAAGCTAGAGATTTAAACAATGTTTGTTAGATTACGAAACCGAAACTACTCCGAAACTTGAAACACTAAATCTGGTTTCTGTCGAATTTTTAAAGGTGTCAAAAAAATTTAAAACAACTGCAGAATGTTGTATGTGATATAACATGAACACTGTGAAAAGTTGAAGCAATTTGGCCTCAAAGTGGCCGGCCACATAGGCAAAAAATCCGGTGAGCTCGGCCCACTTTGGGAATTCAGGCTTCAAATTTTTTCAGTGTTCCAGGCGCTAGCTTTTGGTGTTTCAGGTGTTGCTAGTTTTTGCTAAATTTGCATGTGATGTTAACTTTTTGCAAAGGTAACTCGGGGTGTTTCGTAGTCGTAATTCTAACATGTATTAGGGTTATTTGGACGACGTTAAAAGGTTCGAACGGATATCAAAAATTCATATTTTCTCTCGCTGGAAATTTTCCAAGAGTTGGATTTTTTCCGAGTTTAAAATCTTCAGAAAATATTGCAAGTATTCTGTGGACCCTCTAGAAGAACGATACCCAAACTCAACTTTTTGGATCACGGAACCGCGGTCATACCTTAGGGTTTTCCGCAGTTCCGTGGCGACATGAGTGAGGTATGGGTCGGCCCTTCTACGGATGGTTCATAGGAGCTGTGGCAAGTTCTGAGTACTTTTTGAACTCCGCTCAAGTGTTGAGCTTATTGGGAAAGTTTGGGTGTTTGTTTATTCGATCGAAAAATTTAATATCGTCTAACTATCTGTGATTGTGATAAAATATTTGGAATCCATATAATTAGTTATGAGATAACTAGTTTGAATTTTATAAATCTAGCAATTTAGTCTCATTTGATCGGTTGCCACGGAATTTTGAAATGGATCAAAAGTTTGTCGCAATTACGTAGTGTGCACGGATACTCGCCGGGTAACCTTACTAGATAGCCACACCCCATAGCCCCAACCAAGTGACTGTAGGAGAACCCCATCGCCAAAAGCATCCGTTCGGGTGCTCACGGCTGTGGTGTTCCTCCTTAGTGCACTTCATCAATAGCATCGGGGGTGCGGCCGTCTACTAAAGTTTCCGACGAGCATTCGATCAGGTTATCGGGAATCTTGTTGAATTACCCGACATGTTATTGGAAAGTGTTTTCAATAACGAGACTGAAAAACGGGGTTTATAATTGTTAGGCATATGATGTCTAAGGAATTCATTTGGTTGGGCATGAAATCCAAAGTATGTGATACATTGGGTTTATGATGTCTAAGGTGGTTGCGGATTCCAATTGTTGTAGTTTTTCACTTTCTTTTCTGCGACCGTAAGTGTAATATGTGGAGTATCGCCGGTTTCGTTGCTATATGTCAATGAAAATTGGGATACGCATATTTACTTACGTTGATGACATGTGATGTTATGTGTTGTTGTGATATGTTATATTGGATCGCAGTGTTTTGAATAGCCGGGGGGTTTTAGCTGAGGCGAAGTGCTTTTGGAATCGGAGCTGTTGCGAAATGCCATTGAAATCTACATAGGAAGGAAAGCACCATCTTTATTCCTCACAAATCCAAGGGACCCAGAACCGTGATTTTTTCCGCTAAGACACACGGCATACAAAGTGTAGAGTGGAAAGAGAAAAATGGTCCCACCAGACGTGCCAGAACCTGTTTACCGCCAAAAACCGGAGACAAGCTTGGTTAAAACGTCTTGTCTGAATTTGAGGGCAGATGCATGGGTTGATTTATTCACCTCTCTGAAGACACTACGGGATTATAGCGCCATATATCGGAGGTTTGAATAGATGTGACTGATATAGCTGACTTTCAAATTCACTCTCAAGGTGAGAGGTTTACTGATTGTGGGAACGCATTTTTTCTACAGGCGCAAGCTCTGTAGTTAATTACGTTATCACGAATAATAACAACTTTCTACACTCCAGGCCATTTCTTTGTGTCTCGTGTCTTTTTCTTATTTAGTTTGCCCTTGGATTGTATACGGAGACTAATTTCATCATCGTCCGTAGGACGCAGATTATTCCAAATCCGTATGTATTTTATATTTTTTGTCAAGCATTGCTTGACTGGGCCCACGTTGGGATCTTGGTTTACCAACAGGATTTAATTTATGTTCGATTCTGACATTGTGAGGTCCATAAGTTCTTTTATCATAAAAGCATAAGCTTTATATAGGAACACTTTAGTCTCATTTAGGAACTATGGTTTACCCAGATGGTTTGGGGAACATAGGTTCTGCTTAGAAACACTTAGTCTCATTTGAGAACTAGGTCAACTTAGGTGGCTTGAGAATTTTATTTTCTGTAGATCATTGAGATCATTAAAGAAGCCTAGGCTTCAACACTTAGCCAATTTTGCTAAGTCTTGGATTCTATTTTGACGCTCATGGCGCTTGCGCCTGTGCATTGCACATGGCGCTTGTTCCCATTGTTGGCGCTGGCACACGTGCATTGCACGTGGCATAGTGCAATAATATTTGGCATTGGCGCATACTTTGTTGAAAGCAGCATTGGCACTGGCGCGCGTGCATTGTACATGGCACCGGCGCGCGTGCATTGCACATGGCACCGCGCATGTCTTGGTAGACATAACATTGGTGCTAGCGTACGTTCATGTGGCGCAGCGCTAGGTTTCGAGAGCTTAAGCTCTATCTTCTTGATTCAGAAAGGTTGGCATTTCTGGGTTTTCAGGTTATATGAAGCCTGGGTGTCTGTATAATGATCTTTTGATCATCAAAATTCATAAAGATCGAAATTTTATGATCTTTAGAACTTAAGTGCTATTTATATTTGTATCTCTTGTAGTCATGATCATATTCTTAAGTGGAAACTTAAGTCCCATGAATCCAAAGCTTCAATCTTTTTGTTCTTGGTTTGTTTTCATTTCCTTGATGGAGAAAATGCTTGGACTTTTCCTTCAAAATTTTGGATCTTGCAATCAACTCCTACATGAGAGCCTAGGCTCTCGGCAGAGAGGAGATAAATCTCAAGATTTTTTGATCTCGAATAAAGAACCGAAGTACTTGTTAAGCCTAGGCTTCAAAGAAGAGAAGAAGAAGAAAATAAAGAATTTTATCTTTTTTACCTAGTTGGCTAAGGTATTGAAGGAATCTTTCTTTGAGCTTTTGGAGGTTGTGGTATCTTCTTTTTTTCTCTGTGAATGGATGCGAATCTCTTTATCAATATGGAGATCGATATCCTTCCGCTCCTATTTATAGGAGGGGAAAAGTTAGGGTAAATCTCTCATTGAAATATTTGAATTGATCTTTGATCAATTCAGAATGTCTAGATACCGTTGGATTTTTGATTCTATGATTTTTTCTGTTTAGAAAGATCATCCTTCTGTTTAGAAAGATATTGAGAAAGATCTTTCCAAACAGAGCCTTGGTTCATTCTTAAGCATTTGCTTCACAGTAAAGGAGCGCTTGCGCCACGTGCATGGTACGTGTCTGGGCAAGTGCTCGAGCTAGCGCTCAAAAGTTTGCACTTGCGCTTGCGTCCGTGCATTGCAGGTGTCTGCGCATACGCTCGAGCTAGCAAAGATTTGCACTTATGACCGTGCCTTGCATGTGGCGTACTTGCGCTTGCGCCCGTGCATTGCATGTTTTGTGCTAGCGCACATAAGGTTGGTGGTTGCGCCATATGCTTTGCACGTGCACTTATGCCTTTGTGGAGCTTGTGCTCCTGAGCACCCAAATTTGGGCGGGAACATACCTTTCTCCATATTTCTTTAAATTTTTAGGATGTAAACCGTTATTTTCTATTGGAACCCCTATATTTGAAAACCAACTTTTGATACCAAACCAACTTCAAAAAGGTTTTAGGGTATGTTTTTAGATGCTGAAAATTTCCAGAAAATTTGGTGAGATAATAGACATGTTTTTAAGCGCTCTGTAGAAAGTTCAAAGCATTTTGACCATTGGTTTAGGTTTTACGGCCCTCATAAGTCGCTGTTTCGGCACCCTAAAAACCGTTTGCATACCCTTTTTTCAAAAATTCAAAACTTAAGTTTTAGAAACCCAAATTGGATAAAACCTGATTTCAAACATAACTAGAATGAAAGACGCAACTTTTTATAGTTTATAATTTTTTCTAAATATCGACGGGTAATATTCTTTTCTGCATTTTAAAAATAAGTATCAAATCTGAACAGGTTCTGTCTTGTCCTGCGCAACATTATTAAAACTCAGTTATTTCTCAGATTAGGAATCAAAATTAGATAAAGTTTATATTCACCTAAAACTAGACAGATAGGGATACGCTTTCTCGTGCTAGCACTGTTTTTAGAAAATGTACAGAACTATCATTTATTTGTAGTTGTTTACACTGCATATAAAATTATCCTTGCTGTACACTTCTTGTGACATGTTCTTTAAACTTGCTTTACTACATGATGTATATATTAATTGAAATCTGAGTTGTTGCATGCATATGATATCCGTAACGACCCCAAAATTCTCATACCTTTGTATTTTCTCTTTTAATAAATGATCTTTTTCGTTTCCTATCAGTATATATTTAATTCATGTTGAATATATGCAAGAGCAAGCTTGTTTCCCAGTGGTTGGTTCATTCCACCGTTGTTTTATAACCCCCATGTTCAAACCCCGGATCATGTAATTATATTTTATCAAATCCTTTTTCAACCATCTCATGACCTACAAATAAGACCTTTCAATTCCTTTTTTAACTTCTAAAATGAATTCATAATAAATTAAAATTATTATGAAGAGTTATAATGCATCTTTACACCCACCTTTATCATATATTCCTCCATCTTCTCCTTCTTCCTCCTGAAACCTCCACTCTGTTTTAAGAGAGTCATAGGAAAACCAAAGCCACCTCTTCCCTTTCTTATCTAAATCAATTCGAAGACTACCGATTCTCACAACTGGTCGAAAGCTTCTTGGTTGAGGTTTTGATCGCATCAGGCAATACGGTTGTTACACCGTATTGCAACATCTTATAATTCCCCCTTCCTTGTTTCCTCTAATCGATCTTCCCCTTCCAACCTTTTGAAACTTATTTCGCCCTAAACTAAGCCATGCCGAATCTCGCAATGCCGGTTAACATGTATTAAGTATTCACATGTGTCAAATGTTAGTATGGAAACATGTATGTCTAGTTATGTTTTTGTTATCTACACTTTAATAACATATCAATTCTCGTTATGGTTTCGATACATGAGCTTGTGGTATGTTTAACGAAAGATAGAATAAGTTGAAAACGGGTTTGAAAGAAGGAATCATGAATCGTTTTCACGAGCTTTTTGTACATCAAACTCATGAACCCGATGCTTGTAAGAAAAAGGTCATTACCTTAATTAAAGATCGAGTGTCACTTTATTGTATGGTCATGACAGATCCATATGCTCACAACACTTTACTTTAGCTTGCGTTATTGTTTGCTACGAATGACCTCTATAATCCCTTGGAATTTTAGAATGTGAACCATATTTTCTTTAATGTAATTTCTATGTTTTGGAAAATCAACTTATCGATGCTAAACCGAATTCGGGAAAGGTTCAAGATATAATTTTAATAGCTGAAGATTTTAAGAAAATTAGGTCTAATCATTAGATATATTTTTATACGTGCTTTAATAAAAATTTCAGAATCGAAACAGAACATGGTTTAGGCTTTACGTTTGATTTTAGTCATTGTTTTGCAAACCTGAAAACTGTTTTTAAAGGAATTTTTTGAAAATTCATAACTCTGTCTTTAGAGTTCCAAAATAAGTGATTTCAAATTGTTTTGACAACTAAATCGAAAGATCTAGATTTTCTTAATTCAACCCGACCTCTAAAAACCGACGGAATTAACCTAATTCTATCTTTTAAAATTGTGTGTCGAATCTGAACAAAATATGTCCTGATCTGCGCACTGCTTTCAAAATGTCATATCTAGCACTACAGAATTCGGTTTGCGACAAACTTTTGATTTATGGATTCCAATTTGACAACCCTACAACTTTTCTTTAGAATCCTAGACTCAGAAATGTATATATCGACACGATATATTCTCTGCAAATTACTCCCTCACAGCTGTCCTCGAAAATAAAATCTTTTTTATACCTTTAGATTAAAATAATTGTAACTACAGTTTCAGGGATCCAAATTGCGTAAAATCAAGTTCTTTTAATAATTAGAATGAAAGACCTACATTTTCATAGTTCAACTCAAGATCTGAAAACAGATATAAATTATCGCAAACTGTGTTGTTAAAATGTATGTTAGTGCTGAACAGATTCTTATATGTTTTGCACAGCGATACCAAAACACGCCTATCGTCCAAACCGGTAGTCGGAATTAGACGAGACTTGAACTCATGTCTTCATAACACCTAGGATTACATTTCTTGTTTCATTTCTGAATTCGTATGAGTTGAGTAATAAGTAGTTTCCAGCACTTCTTTATGAGATTGTTTCTTATTTATTCTTGGATATTTGACTTGTATTATTTCATGCCAAGCGACTTCCTCATTTTAACATCATGTGATTAGATTTTTTGCATGCTTGATATGAACCTGACTCGAACTGTGCATACGTAATGTCATGAAATTAACATCAACTTGACATGACCTTGCAACACCCAACGTATTCAAGGATTTGTGGAGGGCTTGTGTCAAATTTTATAACTTAACATACGCAGGGGAAAGGGATGGTTTGGTAATGAACGTATGTCGTGGCAGAGAGTCCACTAAAATTCACTAACCTGAATCTCATGTGCCATTGTTCCGTGGTTTGACAGAGCTTAACGCAACGTGATGTCGGTCTGTGAGTTTGACGGACTAGTCTCCTATACACGCATACTTTCATTATTGTACTACAACAAAATATGTAACCATAGAACTGCCATGCTTATATAGTCTGTCATGTTTAATTGCTATATCATGCTTTTCCACTGCATTAGGATTTTCTTAACTATTATATGCTTGCCGTTTATTTTTTTATAATCTTACTTTAAATCGGGGTCTTACCGAGCGCAAGATTGCTGAAGAACATTCCGTTGTTTTTTTTTCTTCTTTTGGGAATGTTCGTCAGGTGGCTTAGGGACAGGAGAGATTGAGCCGACTGAGAAATACTTTTCGCGGCTATCTTCCTAGGAGAATTTCTGGCAGCATATCAGCCTTTTCCTTTTAGTATGCCTATTGTTCGACCTTCATTTATTTCTGATTTTTCGATGTATCTGACTTTCAGACTCATTGTCAGTTGTTTGAATATTTTAGGATATAAAATGTAATAATGTAGTTGGATTTCATTCTCTCGTTTAAATTCGTGTTATACTATATATATTGCTTATGATACGCTTAACGTATTTGTTTTGAGAAAGACCCCATCTCGGTATAAATACATCGCAGATCTCATCATATGCCTGCTACTGTTTTTTAGGAAGCGGGGCATAACAATACCATGAGTTAGTAGTTCATGTTCGACACGAAACTGACACAAATAATGAGATACGTGTATATTTGACAAATTGAACCCGTGAATCCGTGAATCTGATATGAATATGACTTGTTCGCACATATCCATGGACTCGTGTTAGATTTGTATATGAACTTGGTGAACTTTGAAATAGGTTTTGGGGTAATTTATAATTCGCTTCGGGAGTCACCTTACTAACACAAGAATTCGTGAATACGTGTTGCTATAGTACCGGGCTAAAATAGTACACTACTAACTCATGAATGCGTGAATCTGTTGTTCCGTGGGGCATACAGAATACTTCTAAGTCGGGTTGAACACTCACAGCTCAAACCCCATGTTAAAATTGGTATAACTCTTTTGCTCGACGTCTGTTCATCACGAAAAACTGCATTTCAATACCGCTCGTTCAATATCAATTTTGTGATATATTGGTACTATTAATCCGTGTCTGCTCAATAAGTACAGATTACAGGTATTCGTGACAAAACACTGGAAACACACTCAAATGCACGGATATGACATTTGTGAGCCGACACTGCAAACGGAACGGAAAACCGATCAATATTCAAGAATATTTTGCAAAACAATTCAAGTGTACACATTATTTTATTCAAAATGGTCTAACATGATACAAGTTGTATGTGAACACTATATTTGGATGCATGAACCTTGGTGGGCAGTAATGATGTGGTGTGAGCACATTATGCAAGTAGGCAAGTGGATGAGCAAGTGGGCTTGGCATGATGAAGTGATAAAGGTGTGATGTGATATGTAAAAGCTTGCATTTCGCTCCAAATCTACAAATTACAATCCAAGTGGATATAGAAGAATCAAACAATACCAGAGAGATTATGGAGGGGACATTAAATCACCACAAGAAAACAGGCCCCACCACTCTATATAAAACCGCCAGAATTGGCCAAAACACCGCCACCGGCGGTCCCACTTGCACCAAACTGCTCCAATTTTCTTCTGGTCATTCCAAGTTGTCACATCATCTCAAATTTATTGTTTGTTTTTGTTGATGAAGTGCTTATATATACCAGAATAGAGAGCAAGCATGAGAAAATAGTTTATCACACTTCATACCATTTTTCATTCTACATTTTTGTAATTTTGTTCTAGTTCTTTGTACATAGTAGATTGGTTTAGTTGAGTTCTTTACTTTTATCTAATCTTGGAAGCTCTTAACTGAGCTTGCAAGGTTAGATTTTAGTATTTTGAATTCATTATATTTTACTTGTATTGAACTTAATGAAGCTTTCAATTTGATGCACTTTGATTTTTAGTATTGTTCCCCTCCGAACGGCGGCCTGGACTCGGGCGTCCGTGCCTGAGGTTCGGGGCAGATGCCAATTGGCGCTATCCGTCCACCTCTCCGAAGATGCCAAGTCGATCTATGGCACCGAGTATCGAAGGTTTAGACGGATGCGGCCGATGTAGCAGACTTCGTCAGATTCCCCCTCGTTTGAGGGGTTTTTGATTGTGGGGACGCTCTTCCCTGCAGGCGCAAGCCCCTGCAGTTAATTACGCTACCGCATCGCGGTAACAACTTTCTCCTTCTCCAGATGGTCACTTCGTATCGTGGGTGTTTATTTTGTTTTTATTGCCCGTGGATTGTTTACGGAGACTGAGTTATGTCGTCGCCCGTAGGGCGTGGACTAGTCCAAATCCGTGTTTATCTTAGATTTGGGTTTGGGGGTTTGGTTTGAGGATACGTCAGCCATACTTGAGGCTAAGATCAACTCAAACGTTTGTTAAGGATACGTTAGTCTAACGTTGAGACTAAGATCAACTTGACGGGATCGTTTAGATCCGACAAAAGAGCATTTGGGCTTTATTGTTCCAGTTTAGGGACATAGTGGTCCATCGTATGTGTGGCCGTCGGGACCCGTCACCTCTCTAATGACGTTGAAGGATTACAACGACGGATGTCAGAGGAGTTCAGAGATGTACCCTCGAGCCAGAGTTAATTGGGGGGGATTCATAGTCCAGTCTGTTTGAAGGTTTAAGGATACGTTAGCCATCTTTAAGGCTAAGATCAACTTAAACGGGACCGTTTAGATCCGACAAAAGAGCACATGGGGCTCTATTGTTCTAGTTTAAGGACATTGCGGTCCATGGGTAGTTTAAGGACATTGCGGTCCATGGGTAGTTTAAGGACATTGCGGTCCATTGTTAGTTTTAAGACATCTCGGTCGAGGTTAAGGACGTCATAGTCCATGAGTTTAAGGACTCCACAGTCCGGTATGTGCTCTGGATGCTTCACACGGGTTCACTGCCGTGCTTGGCGAGGACCAGGCTCCGCTCTGGGCATTTTCCGCGGGGTCAAAGAGTGACGTTATCCACGTTCCACGTAACCAGGAATTTTGCACTAGATGCTTCACACGGGTTCACTGCCGTGCTCGGTGAGGACTAGGCTCCGCTCTGGACGTTTTCCGCGGGGTCAAAGAGTGACGTTATCCACGTTCCACGTAACCAGGAATTTTGCATTAGACATGGGTTTAAGGACCCCACAGTCCATATCATGGGTGGTCGTCGGGACCCGTCACCTCTTTGAAGACATTGAGGGATTACAATGCCAAGTATCAAAGGAGCGAAGAGATGTACCCTAGGACCGGAATGGATTAAATAGTCCTTGGCCCAATTTAGGATCAAGACCCATTAAATATATTATAAGCCCATTGGCCCAGTTAATTACGAATTGAGGACTTATGGCCAGCTTGGGCTAAGTCCTATCATGTCTGGAATATTGATTTCTTGTGGATCCATTGAGGGAGAGGCTTTGCCTCTATCCCTTTAGCCAATTGAGCCAAAGCCTAGTGTTAAACACTTCGGAGCAATCAGTGTTGAACACTGGGAATGAGGTTGACAAGTTAGTGTTTAACACTAAAAGATAATTGGTGTTAAACACCAGCAACAAGGCTTTCAGATTAGTGTTAAACACTAAAACAGATCGGTATCAAGCATCGGCAACAGAGCTCTCAAATTAGTGTTAAACACTAAGGTAGTCAGTGTTGAACACTACAATGGAGATCTCGGATTAGTGTTAAACACTAAGGTAATCAGTGTTGAACACTGTAAATAAGGTTCTTTGATTAGTGTTGAACACTAAGGCCCAACAGTGTTTCAGTACCGTGTTCAAGAATTCCAACTTAGTGTTGAACACTAAGGCAAAAGGGGTCACGTGGCAACACGTGAGAACGCCCTCTTTCCATTTATTCTGCTGAAATCGCTGCATCTTTCAGAACATCACGTGCCATCACGTGACGGGCATTCATATGCCTATGTATTAGAGTTTCTGTCAAGGGTCACGTGGGTCACGTGGGGGACTGCCTCAAAGGGCTTTCTGTAGCTCTTTTGAGGGGGTCACGTGGTGACACGTGACCCTGCCTCTATGCATATTGTTTAGAGAATCTGTTGATCTTTCTCAGGAATTAAATTCCTCGAGCTTTAAATTTCAGAGGAATTAAATTCCTACTTCCTTTTGAAGACTTATATTCTGGAACAGAGTTGAACTCTGAATTTTCTGTAGGAATTAAATTCCTCATATATGCGAAGAACTGAATAGGGTTAAACCCTAATAAAAGTTTTTAAAGAATTGAACTCCCATTCTCTGTTAAATTATGATTAAGGGAATTAGATTCCCGCTGTTTCAACAGAACCAGGTTCTTAATTAGGGTTAAACCCTGTTTCTCTTTGTTCTGAAGGAATTAAATTCCCACGATATAGGGTCAAGCCCTAATTTTATTTTAAAGGAATTAAATTCCTATAATTTTGTGAGAATTAAATTCTCGTGCTTGCATTCCCTCTCTATGTTTTGGATCTGCATGGCAGGATCTCAACCCATCGAGAATTAAATTCTCAACTTCAAGGGGAGATGTGCTCTTTACAGATCCTCTATCAAAGAGAGAAGAAATATGTTCTTCTGTTTTTTATTTTGTCAGAGTTAAACTCTGTTGAGAATTATATTCTCCTTCTTTCAGGAAGCCTTCCCTTTCTTACCTAGGATTTTCTTTTTGCAGAAGCTCCAAATTCCTCAAAGTATCAAGGCTCTCTCCTTTTTCTTCCCTCTGCGTATGTCCCTTTTTTGTGTGTCTTGGCTCCTATTTATAGGAGAAGCAGCCGAATCAATCAGTTTTCGATGAATCTTCATTGAGAGATTTGATTTGCATCCTTCATTCGTTCTGGACCTTTGGATTATTAGGTGAATTTTATTCACCATTGGATTTTAAATCCAGAGATTCTCCTTTGTTATTTTGGTTAGATTTAAGGGGGAAATCTTTCCAAACCCGAGATTTTTCCATAGATAGATGATATTTAATCATCTCTGAATCTTTAATTTGATCGGTTCCAGATAATTGCTTTCCTTTGGGAAGATTTGAATCTCTTTCAGAATTTAATTCTGTTAGCAAAATGGGCTTTGAAAGCCGGTCACGTGTGACCACGTGACCCATGGTCACGTGTGGACACGTGACTCTCTTGGAACGAGCCTTTCTCCTCTTTTGCACTCTGCCTTCTTCTGCTGCTTAGCCGTCACGTGCTACCACGTGACCCCTGGTCACGTGTGAGCACGTGACCCCTGTCTGGCGCCTCTTTCCTTGGTTCAACTGGAGAGCGAGTCTGCTGCTTTGAACGTCACGTGCCAACACGTGACTCTGGTCACGTGGGAGCACGTGACTTCTTCTGAAGCCCTTTTCCTTGACTTGATCAGGGAACCAATGTGCCCTTTTCCGCTGCTTTTATATGTCACGTGTCAACACGTGACTGCTGGTCACGTGTAAGCACGTGGCCCCTTTTTGAAGCTTTTCCCAGAAGCTTTCCTGATTTTAAATCAGGAAACAAATGCCCCCACAGCGTTGTTCTCACGTGTCTGCACGTGAGTGAAACGCTGTCACCTCTTGGGACCGTTGGATTCCTCTAGGGATCTGGGAAGATGAAACGTTTCTACTGCCTTCTATAAATACCTCTGTCTCTTCATAGGAGCCTTCACTTTGTTCATCTTCTTCTTCTGAGAACTTTTTCCTTGAGAATTTAATTCTTGCTTCCAGAGCTTAGTTCTCTGTCTCAGACATTTCCCAGAGTTTAACTCTGTTGACGGATCCCTTTTCCTCAGGTAATAATGTTGAACGGCCAAAGCGCCTTCGTCTTTAAAAGAACTCTTTGGATTTTAAATCCGCATTAAGGGTTTCACAGAGAACCCATTTTTCTTCAAGTTTTTCCATAAGAACAGGAAACCACCTAACTTTTGAACTGTAGATCTCTTAGGGTTTAGGTGATCTTTGGGGAGATGATGATGGCGTTTCAACTCCATGGAATTTAATTCCATCAAAAATATTCCTGGGAATTTAATTCCCTTTTTCCTAATAAGGAATTTAATTCCTATGAAGAACTCAGTTTCTTCGTATGGAGGCTTCCTGAGGTCTCCTGGCCCTAGGTGGTTCTTCCTGCAATTAATGCGATGGGGGCTTTGTAACGATTCTCGTGACTTTTATTTCAGGTATCATGGATGCTCATCTGTATAGTCTTGATGAGATCATTTCCTACGAGAATATTCGTGCGCTGGGCCGCAGTCAGAACCAGGAGTTCACCGATGCTCAGTGTGCCGAGATCATGTGCCGCTTTGACGAGTACAACCATCGGCTACTCCCCCGTCGCTCTTCTCTTCAGAGGCTGATCGTGCTGGCGATCAGGGAGGCTCTCCCTTTATTTTGTGCTGGTGTGCCGCTTAGGTCATTGGACGCCGCCGAGGATAAAGTACACTCGGTGTATCTGATGCACTTGATTTCAAAGAGAAGGCGGGATAATCTCATTGATCTCCTGCATCAGATTTTTCAGCAATCAGCCATACTTGCCGCCTACCGGAGGGTAGAGGACATTCGCGGGGACCCCGATGCCTGTGACCGTGAGAGAAAGCATACTCGGGAGGTTCGCAATGCTTGGAAGATCTTGAATAAAGTTAATTTCGAATTTCTCAACCCGTGCCCTGCGTCTGAAGCTTTGCCATTGTAAAAGTTTTCTTTTTATTTTGTATGGCCTTCTTGAAGTCTGGATGATAAGTTCTGTTGTGTCTTTGTATATTTGCATGCTTTTTCTCTGAGATTTTATTATTTTGCTACTATAGGGTACTACTCCATATTTTTCCTTTTAAATGCACATCAGGTTTGGGCCTCGCGTGTTCCACACGTGGGATCTCTTGATGCGGTTGTTCACAAGATTTTCTTCATGCCATATTTTCAGTGCACAATGTTAGGTGCTGAAAAAGGGCCTTGGAAATAGTTCCATCTCCTTGATTTTCGATGCCTTTCCTTTTTTAGGCCTTGGAAATAAATTCACCATGCAAGATTTTCCGTGCTCAGCACTTAATGCACTTAATTATATATGAGGCTATAGCTTTCTTTTCCTTTCACAGAGAGATTCATATCATATATATATTTTTTCTTGAGAGAGAAACGAGTGCCATGGCTTGTAATCGTCCTCATGCTCGTCGACAGCCATGGGAAGTTTCTCTTGAGGAGATGATCCCCCGCTTTGCTGCTCGGTTGGTGGACCCCCTCCTTTCTGACAACGAATGTGACTTGGCCATGCACGAGCTCTCGATCCGTAGAGGGTCTCCCCTCCCGATGGGTTCCCTCTGGCTCCAGATGATTCTCGCGGCCGTGCTTGCCGACATCCCTCCTCATCCAGCAGAGATGACTCTGGCGATGCTTGATGCGGCGGAAGAGAAGCTCGAGGGCTTTCATGAAGCGTGCCTGATTACTCAGGCCTTGAAGGACTACTCAATTCATCTGCTGAGAGAGATAAAGGCCCGACGGGCTATTATGTTTGCTTTCGCGGACGAGCATGGCGCCAACCGATGGGGAGCGACTTCTCGCGAGAATCGTCGCTTCGATGTGCTGGAGAGAGCGGAGAGGGAGATGGAGAATTTTGTTCTTTGCTTTGTTAACCCTCGTGCTATTGATCCGGTATTTGGTGACCTTTTCCGTTAGCGTAGTGTATTTAAATTAGTCCTCTCTTTTGTATGCTTTATTTTGAACCCTCATGTAGGCTGGGTACTCGTATGCATGTTTTCGCTTGCATGAATAAACATTGTGTTCTTCTTATGAAAGCTTCCTCTAATTATCAACATTGTCATCATGTCGCATGCAAATTAATGCCTTGAATTCTATTTCTTCTTCGGATGCTCATATAATCGCGAACACATGCTCGATAGGATAAACATTGGAAATTTTCTCATTGCTTTTCATACCAGGTGATGTGAACGCGTTTCAGGTCGATTATCGCTGTCGACCGGAAGCCCATTTATGTGATCTTAAGCGTGTATGTCCTCTTTCCAAGGTTGTGGTCACGAAAGTGAGCTTACATGGCCTGACAGGGCGACACGTGGTAAACATATTGTTGTGCGAGAAAAAGGGGCTCGGTCGCTGAGCGAGCTTCAGGCGAGTCTTACTGCCAAGGCCAACAAAGCGTATGAACTCTGGCGGGTGCTTCAGGAGTCCATAAAAGAGGTGGTGGCTCTCGATAAAGCTGCCACGTTCACTCGTGAGAGGGTCGAGGCTCATAAAGCCACCGAGAAAGAGCTCGAAGCTCGGCTTGCTTCGTATCAGGCTCAGCAAGCTCAGGCGGAGGCTCGTCTTCTGGAGATCTTGCGTTATGAAGCCGTGGCTCAGCAACAGAATGATGAGCTGGTAAAATTACTGCATCGCCCGCCGGCTTGAGGACTTGTATCTTTTCTTTTTTTTTGTACATACTCATGAGAGTATCTTTCTTTTTGTTTCTTTCATGAATCGCGCTTTGTATCCATTTTGGCTTATGAATAAAAGATACAATTTTCCTTTCAATGGTGTGTCCCCTTTTTATTGAATGCATTCTGCGGATATTCTATCTTGATCTCCTTGCAGGACAGCGATGGCTCAGGATTCAGGGTTAAGATCTGCTTCCTAAGACTTCTGCATTTTACGAGCCACGAGGGTCTCATAAAGAGTTTTCCTCCCGGTCGTGAGGACTTGTAAGTGCTGGATGCGGTTACCCTTGTCCGTGTTTTACGGAGTCAGGGGTTTCTCCAGATATTGTAGTTTAAAGACGTCGCGGTCAAGGTTAAGGACCTCATAGTCCGTGGATTTAAGGACTCCACAGTCCGCTGTTAGTTTTAAGACATCACGGTCAAGGTTAAGGACCTCATAGTCCATGGATTTAGGGACTCCACAGTCCGATGTTAGTTTTAAGACATCACGGTCAAGGTTAAGGACCTCATAGTCCGTGGATTTAGGGACTCCACAGTCCGATGTTTGGTTGCAGGGACCCGTCACCTCTTTGAAGACGTTGAGGAATTAGAACGCCAGGCATCAAAGGAGTGAAGAGATGTACCCTTAAACCGAGGCAAAAATCTGTAAGGAATAGGGGTGGTTGATCGTTAGTTTTAAGACATCGCGGTCGAGGTTAAGGACGTCATAGTCCGTGGATTTTAAGGACTCCACAGTCCGGTATTTGCTCTGGATGCT
This sequence comes from Agapanthus africanus, assembly GCA_030015575.1. Classification (NCBI taxonomy): domain Eukaryota; kingdom Viridiplantae; phylum Streptophyta; class Magnoliopsida; order Asparagales; family Amaryllidaceae; genus Agapanthus; species Agapanthus africanus. Next base: position 353,603,711 of record JASDDO010000016.1, on the reverse strand, counting down.
TCACACGGGTTCACTGCCGTGCTTGGCGAGGACCAGGCTCCGCTCTGGGCGTTTTCCGCGGGGTCAAAGAGTGACGTTATCCACGTTCTACGTAACCAGGAATTTTGCACTAGATGCTTCACACGGGTTCACTGCCGTGCTCGGCGAGGACTAGGCTCCGCTCTGGATGCTTCACACGGGTTCACTACCGTGCTCTGCGAGGACCAGGATCCGCTCTGGACGTTTTCCACGGGGTCAAAGAGTGACGTTATCCGCGTTCCACGTAACCAGGAAGTTTGCACTAGATGCTTCACACGGGTTCATTGCCGTGCTCGGCGAGGACTAGGCTCCGCTCTGGATGCTTCACACGGGTTCACTGCCGTGCTCTGCGAGGACCAGGATCCGCTCTGGACGTTTTCCACGGGGTCAAAGAGTGACATTATCCGCTTTCCACGTAACCAGGAAGTTTGCACTAGATGCTTCACACGGGTTCACTACCGTGCTCGGCGAGGACTAGGCTCCGCTCTGGATGCTTCACACGGGTTCACTGCCGTGCTCTGCGAGGACCAGGATCCGCTCTGGACGTTTTCCACGGGGTCAAAGAGTGACGTTATCCGCGTTCCACGTAACCAGGAAGTTTGCACTAGATGCTTCACACGGGTTCACTGCCGTGCTGTGCGAGGACTAGGCTCCGCTCTGGATGCTTCACACGGGTTCACTGCCGTGCTCTGCGAGGACCAGGATCCGCTCTGGACGTTTTCCACGGGGTCAAAGAGTGACGTTATCCGCGTTCCACATAACCAGGAAGTTTTCACTAGATGCTTCACACGGGTTCACTGCCGTGCTCTGCGAGGACTAGGCTCCGCTCTGGATGCTTCACACGGGTTCACTGCCGTGCTCTGCGAGGACCAGGATCCGCTCTGGACGTTTTCCACGGGGTCAAAGAGTGACGTTATCCGCGTCCCACGTAACCAGGAAGTTTGCACTAGATGCTTCACACGGGTTCACTGCCGTGCTCTGCGAGGACTAGGCTCCGCTCTGGATGCTTCACACGGGTTCACTGCCGTGCTCTGCGAGGACCAGGATCCGCTCTGGACGTTTTCCACGGGGTCAAAGAGTGACATTATCCGCTTTCCACGTAACCAGGAAGTTTGCACTAGATGCTTCACACGGGTTCACTGCCGTGCTCTGCGAGGACTAGGCTCCGCTCTGGATGCTTCACACGGGTTCACTGCCGTGCTCTGCGAGGACCAGGATCCGCTCTGGACGTTTTCCACGGGGTCAAAGAGTGACGTTATCCGTGTTCCACGTGACCAGGAATTTTGTTGATTGTATCCGCATTTCACAGGATGGTGGTTTGACTCTTGGTGATATGTATCGCCGAGCCATGGAACTGGGGGTTGCCGCTGTTCCGTTTCGCTTGATGTTGTGTCTGCTTCCATGAGACGGACGTCGAGATGATCTCTAGGCTATCTGTGAACCGTCGAGATTTGGCTTCTCCTTATGATGAAACCTGGGGGGGGAGAGTATGATCCCTTCTTTGTTTGCGCCCCTGGATTGTATACAGAGGTAGATGTAACATCACCTGTAGGGCGAGGATTTCACTTTTATTTCATTTCTTTTTCCGCGATGCTCTATCATTTCAACTTTTATATCGCGAAGGTCGCGATTGCCTCATCATTTCGGCTATTTTTCGCGGTGCCCAATCATTTCGGCTATTTGTTTATTTTCACTCGCTGTTTTTTATTACGAGTTGCCCCATCATTTCGGCTATTTTGTCATGCATACATTTTTACTTGCTGCTTTTTATTGCAAGTTGCCCCATCATTTCGGCTATTTTGTCATGCATACATTTTTACTTGCTGCTTTTTATTGCAAGTTGCCCCATCATTTCGGCTATTTCGTATGCATGTGTGGCTCGCTAGCTTTTTCGCTGCAAGCTTGGATTTTAGTACCGATTTCAGCATCAGCACCGCTACAACTGGGATGTTGCCAGGAGCGAATCATCATTTGCCTCTGTCGATGTTTGAACAAAGGTGGCTTAGTAAACAGGGTTAAGGGTCCTGCCGACCGAGGCTTCTGACTTCATGAGCCGTAAGGGTCTCACAAAGATATTTCTCCCTACAAGTCGTGAGGATCTTGCAGGTGTATTTTCTCCTTAGGGATTGTGAGGATTCCTAAGTGCGTGTTCCTCTGTAAGTCGTAAGGATCCTACAAGAGGGCTTTCTCCTTATGGGTCGAGAGGACCTACAAGGGCTGCTCATTATATGGACATATCCCTAGTCACGGGTGGGACTTTGCTGGGGAAATGTTTATTCGCGCCCGTGGATTGTATACAAGGGTCAGTACGAGCCGCTTGTAGGGCAACATCGAGGGTTGTGGAGAATTTGCTTAAGAACAGGTTTAGGTTTCTGTAACTTAAGACTTTTAAGTCTCATGAGCCGTGAGGGTCCCATAAGAGAGTTCTCCTTACAAGTCGTGAGGATCTCGTAAGTGTATTTTCTCCTTAGGAATCGTGAGGATCCCTAAGTGTGCTGCTCCTTTGTGAGTCGTATGGATCTCACGCAGGCGGTTTCTCCTTACAAGGTCGAGAGGGCCCTATAAGTGTCTTTTAACGAGGTTGCGCCCTTTCGGGTTTTCACAAACACTCGCCGGTAGTCCAGCTGTTTTTACTCACGGAGCCCTTTCGGGTTTTCATCCGTGCCCACTTTGCTTATGGACATACCGTTTTTTATTTTATATACTTTTTTTTCTTCTTCTTTTTTTTTTATCTCGTCAGCCTAATGATGCTGTGGTAGTAGTTTAGGGACGTTTCGGTCCGTCGCTAGTTTAAGGACGTTTCGATCCGTCGTTAGTTTAAGGACGTTTCGGTCCGTCGTTAGTTTAAGGACATTTCGGTCCATCGTTAGTTTAAAGACGTTTCGGTCCATCGCTACGGGAAGGCCGGCTGCTGCTTGTAAAGTCTGAGCCTGGGAAGATAGCGAGCGGACATAGTCGTCGTCATCTATCATTGACCCAGGCTATGGCTCATTAAGCGTAGTATTTCTTTAAGAAACGGCCGTTTATTGGCCTGAAAGGTCTTTCACCGTGCATGTCCATGAGTAGATAGGCTCCATCCTGGTAGACCTTGTCTATGATGTAAGGGCCTTCGTAGTTTGGCTCAAATTTTCTCCGTTTGGCACGATTGGGGATCATAGGTCTCTTGACCACTAGCACGAGTTCGCCTTGGCGGAATGTCCTCGGCCTGGTCAATCTTTCGTACGAGCGCGTCATCTTTGCTTTGTAGGCTTCCAGATGTTGTTGCGCTATGAGTCGGGTTTCGTCGAGGGCATCAAGCTCCTCAAGCCGAAGGTGAGCATTTTCTTCGTCCGTCAGCTCGTGGTGGACTGCTACTCATAGAGAGGGTAACTCTATCTCGAGGGGAGCACTGCTTCCGTCCCAAATACCAATGTGTACGGCGTTGTGTTCATGGCCGTCTTGAATGTAGTTCGATAAGCCCAAAGGGCCTCTTGCAGCCTCTCGTGCCAGTCTCTCTTATTCCGGGAAACAGTCTTTTTTATGATCTTCGTCAAGGTCTTATTGAAGGCCTCGGCCAGACCGTTAGCTCGTGGGTTGTAAACTGAAGAATACCTCCAGTCTATATTGTGCTGCTGCGCGAAGCGGCTAATCTTATGGCTTCTGTAGGCTGGCCCGTTATCGGAGATAATCCGTCATGGGGTTCCAAACCGATAGATGACGTGCGTCTTGAAGAAATGGAGGATATTCTCCGTCTTCACTTCCCTCAGTGGTACTGCTTCTGCCCATTTGGAGAAGTAATCAGTTGTCGCCAGGATAAAACGATGTCCCCGAGATGATGCTGGCTCAATGGGGCCGACTATGTCAGTCCCCCACATCTCGAATGGCCAGCTGGCCACCGTTAGGTGTAGTGGATTCGGATGTTGGTGGATGAAGTCTCCATGAATCTGGCATGAGTGGCATTGCTTCGCATACTCGAGGCAGTCCTGGATCATCGTGGGCCAGTAGTAGCCCATTCGTTTAATCTTTAACTTCATCTTCGGGCCTGCTTGGTGAGAACCGCAAAGTCCGTCATGAACTTCCTGAATGACTCTTTCTGCTTCGTCAGATCCTAAGCATCTCAGCCATAGAGAATCAAACGATCTCTTGTATAGAGTATTGTTGACGAGAGCGAAAGATAGGGCTCGTTTCATGAGCTGATGTCTTGAGGACGCTTCTTTGGGCATTCGGCGGGACTTAAAGTAGTCTATGAAGACTTCCCACCAGTCCTCGGCCTTCTCCTGGTCTTTTATTTGTAGGGTCTTCTGCTCAGTCGCTCCCTCTTTATATAATTCCGGAGGTATTTCTGCCGGGGTGAGCACTCGACGGCTTTGTACCACGATTCTGACATCATCGAGGTTCTCGTCAGCCAGTTCTTTAGCAAGTTTGGCCAACGCGTCTGCTTTGTTGTTCTCCGCGCGCGGTATGTTCTCTAAAATATAGTAGGGAATTTGGGCCAACAGTTGTTGCACCTTTTCGCCGTACTTTACCAACTCCGGCTTGCACGTTTGGTAGTCACCATTTACTTGACTAACAACTAGCTGAGAATCCCCGTATATAAGGAGGTCTTCAATTCCCATGTCGATGGCGATTTCGAGGCCTGCTATCAGAGCTTCATATTTAGCCTCATTGTTTGTCCTCGGCTCTGTTAAGGAGAAGGCGAAGCGCATTATCCCCCTTGTGGAGTTGCAAAGATGAGGCCTATCCCCGATTTGATCATTGGGATACCTTGTTTCTGTTTCTTTACGGAGGACGCTCCATCGAAATAGAGTTCCCATCGGCTGCTTCCGCCGCTAATCGCATCAAATGCATGCTCGTCCGGCAAATCACAATTCAGAGGAGAATCGGCCGGTATCGGGTGCTCAGCGAGGAAGTCAGCAATGGCCTGGCCTTTCACTGCCTTGAGAGGTTGATAGATTATCGAGAACTCTATCAAGAGCAGGGCCCATTTAGCGAGTCGTCCCGTCAATATGGCTTTTGACATCAGATATTTAAGAGGGTCCACCTTCGAGATGAGACAGACTTCGTGTGCCAACGCATAGTGCCTGAGCTTTGTTATCGCGAAGATTAATGCCAAGCAATGTTTTTCAATGGGAGAGTAATTGCTTTCTGCCCCCAGTAGAACTCGACTTAAGTAGTAGAGTGCTCTCTCTTTCCCCTGATCGTTCTCTTGCGCCCATAATGCGCCCAAGGAACCTTCGAGGGCGGTTGTATAAAGAATGAGGGGTTTTCCCTTGACCGGCGCAGCCAATACCGGCGGGTTCTGCAGGTACTGCTTGATCTCGTCTAGTGCACCTTGGAATTTTTGATCCCAGACGAATGGGGTTCCCTTCTTCATCAGGTGACTGTAGGGGCGGCATTTGCCTGAAAGATTTGCGATAAATCGCCGGATGTATGCGAGCTTCCCTTGGAGAGACCGCAACTGTTTGAGGGTTCTTGGCGGAGGCATTTCCATGATCGCTTTAATCTTTGACGGATCTATTTCAATACCTCGGTGTCGAACGATGAATCCCAGGAATTTGCCCGAGGAGACTCCAAACGCTCATTTGAGGGGATTCATTTTCAAATTATATTGCCGGAGGCGTTGAAACACAGTCTCCAGATGCTTTAAATGCTCTTCGTATGACATGCTCTTTACTACGAGGTCATCGATATAGCACTCAACGATGTCATGTATGAGGTCATCGAAGATCTTTATCATGGCCCTTTGATAGGTAGCGCCAGCGTTCTTTAGACCAAAGGGCATAACCCTGTAGCAGAATATACCCAAAGGGGTCCGGAAAGCGGTGTGCTTCTGGTCTTCGGGATGCATCTTTATCTGATTATATCCTGATGAACCGTCCATAAAGGAGAAAACCTCGTGAGTGGACGTGTTATCTATCATTAGCTCGGTTACCGGTACTGGGAAATCATCCTTTGGACAGGCTTTATTGAGATCCCTGAAATCCACGCATATGCGTACCGTCCCATTCTTCTTCATTACCGGGACGATATTGGCGATCCAGTCGGGATATTGAACTTCTTGAATAAATCCAGAATCGATCAGCTTCTTGACTTCGGCGTTGATGCTCATCTCTAGCTCGAGTCGCATCCTTCTTGGCGCCTGCTTGACTGGCTTGATATCTGAGGATATTGCTAATTTATGCACAGCAACCTCCGGATCTAATCCTGGCATCTCGGAGTAGTTCCACGCGAAGCAGTCTTTATGCCGTAGAAGCACGTTCTTTAACGCGGCCACCTTTTCTTCAGAGAGTACCTCGCTGACAAATGTCGGTCGCGGGTCATCTGCCGATCCCAACTCAATCTTCCTAAGGTTATCCGCCGTAGTATGTATACCATCTTCCAGTTCTTTCGAAGCGGGCGGAAATTCTGAGATCACCTCATCATCGCTGTTTTCAAAGCACCGGGGAAGGTCATCCATGTTCTCGGGCTCTTCTTTTAATATCGTAATCGTATAACAGGTACGAATCCGCTCCCGGGACTGAGGTGGATCCGGTTCTGCTCTTGCGGCCTTGGGCTCGTGCTTTCATGGCGGCGTTACCCTCCAGCTGTTGGATAAAGCGAATCTGCCACGTCGGTACTGGTCCTCGACCCAGTTCTTGAAGGTGAAGCAGTCTTCGGTAGGATGTCCTATGGCTTGGTGATAAGAGCAATAGCTCGAACGAGAAGCCTTGTTGGCTTGCTCAGGGTGTCTAGATTCTGGAAGCACGATCATTTGATGTTTTAAAGCGAGTTTGAGTAACTTCTCCGTCTTGTCTCGGGGGAAGGAGTACGCTCGACTCATCTTTTCCATGAGGGACGAATCCGAGCCGCGCAGTACCTGTAACCCTCTAATCCTACGTCGTTGTTGTCGGCTCTTCTTTCCGCTCCTTGACTTATTTCCGTCTCCGCATCGGGCCTTTCGCATGATGGGTTGACAAGGATGAACATCTTTGTCTTTTGCAGTCTGTTGAAATAGACGTTGCGTCCTGGCCTTCGCGTAGATGGACATTTCGCGGTTGTGGTCTTCCCGAGCTTTCTGACCCACTTTCCTGATAGGCTTGCCCATTCGTTCTTCAAACGACGGACTTGGCGCTTCAATCGCGGGGTCTAGTTTTGATGAGGGGTCGACATCTCCTGACAGGGCGTCCTCTTCTTCATCAAAGGTATATATAGCGTAGCTGCTGTGGGCCCGCTCCCGTTTTCCGGTTCTCGCGTATCCAAGCCCAAGTGTTTCCATTTTCCCGTTGGGCAATTTGCGTTGGGTCCCAGGGACATCCTAAATCCTGTTGTAGAACCGAGCCTGTCGAACAGTTTGTTTTAAGGGTACCCCTTGGTGCTTCAATAGCTTCTTTAATCCATTTGTATAGTATCTGGGCAGACGGATGGGTTGGAGCCTGTCAGGTGTAGCATCTGCGCCATGCCAGATCTCTTTCTCTACTTTCGACTCCGAGGATTGGTAGAATAGGATCACCTTCTCACCCCTTTGCCTGGGAGGGACGTAAAATGTTCGCAGGTCCTGCACATTATGAGCTTGCAGCGTGTCGAGATCCTTGTAGTGTTCTCGCGGTACCATGGTGATTTGCAAGCTATGGTCATCGCCAGGAGGTGTTTGTATTGACAGCCGATTGGAGAACACAGCATTAACTTCATCCTCTGAATCACTTCCGAAGACCAGTATGGGGGCGGGCGTCCCCAGGTTGTTACGCTGAGATGGCCCTGTATAAACTATCTCTTCCTCTTCTTCGGTATCGCTTCCGAAAACAGGGATGGTGGCGGCGGCTTTGTTCTCCGGGTCACGACACCTTTCTGTATCCTCGAAATCTGGCAAAAAGTACTTCGCATCTTCGTATTTGCGGACTTCGTTCACGGAGAATGGATTTAACTCTCCTGTTACGGTATACTCGAAACCATCCTTAAAGTACTTCATACACTGATGTTGTGTAGAAGGGACGATGTTGTATTCGTGTAGCCAAGGACGACCGAGCAAGGCGTTGTAGCAGGTTTTGGCGTCAATGACATGAAATTTGATGTCTGTGACGAGAAGTCCAAAGCGTAATGTTAGTATCACAGATCCGAGAGTCCGTGACGATTGTGAATCGAAACCGGAGATAGTAATTTTGTCACGAGCGAGGTGTTGCACACTCATGCAGATTTCCTTCAACACCCGAATATTAAGGAGATTGACGGAGGATCCATTATCCACCAGGATCTTGCCTATCTTGATGTCATGGCAGTATCCGGAGACATATAGGGGACGGTTGTGGTCGCACGTCCCGAGAAGGAGGTCTTCATCACCGAAAGTGACGTCGGCCGTATGCACTTCCTCCAGTTCATCCTTCATCTTTTCAGTGGCGAGGAAGGCTTGGAATTGTTCAGGTTCTTGCAACGCCTTAATTAGTGAGTCTCGCGATTCTTTTGACAATAGGAGGGCATCAAGGATGCTAAGCTGAGAAGGTAGCTTCCTTAAGTGCGCGAGGATGTTATAGTCCACCTTACCCTTCTTAGGAGGGTCTCTGGTAGTTAGTTCTTTCGTGACTTGGTCATCTAAAGTGATATCTTCAATGACCTTTTCCTTTCCCTTATCTTTTCTGCTCACGGGCCCGAGATTCTTTTCTGGGAGTGTGCGATTGCGCAGCTGAATGTTCTCGCAGGCCTCCGATTCCTCCTCTTTCCCTAACACGGATTCTTTAAAGAGAGGGCCCAGAGTCATTTCTTCATCAGAGTCGCTCCCAAAGGTGAGAACTTGTGACCCCCCGACGTTAACCATGTCACAGCTGCCAGTAGTTCTGTTGCGCCCGTCGACAGTGCTTCTTCGTTCCCGACGGCTCTTGTGTTTCATGCGCTTAAAATGTTGCCGACGAGCAACATATCCTTGCCACCATATCTTAAAGGCGTCGCACTCCTCTGTGGGGTGTGAGATTTTCCGATGATATGCGCAATAATCATGATGCCTCTCCACCCCATCGTATGTGTTTCTTTCCGAGGGTGGTAGCTTCATCCCCATTGACATGGCTTTGGCAAACCTTTTCCTCGTCTTGAATATCTTCTTGTCTACTTCGGATGCCATTCGCTCTGGCAGGGGTAGTTCCACTCTTCCGTTCAGTCGCCTGCATTTGGTTCCTTCTGACGCTGCCACTCACGCTCCTGATCCGCTTTACTCTTTAGCCGAATCTCGTCTAGAAAGGCATTGATCATTTCATTTGTCGGCCACGCACGCTCTAGTTCAGGCTCTGCCTCCAGCTTCTTAGTGCCAGGAGTTTTCTCATCATCGGTAAACGAGTGGAAGATTACGTTACAACTCGCCACATACCCTTCGGATTCATCCGACAAGCTCTCTCCATCATCTCCCTCTTGAAAGATGTGGTTGAGAAACTCTTGCAGTGTGACAGGAGTTCGTGCCTTTTGATTGTATTCTTCCAGCGCGTCGATTTGCTTCTGCAAGTTCGTGTACTCGTCTCCAAGCTTCGCGGGCTTCTTGGATTTCCTCTTCTTTTTCTTTGAAGATTTTGACGGTTGGGCATGAGTATTTGGGTCTTTATCCTGAATCTTCGTAGTTGTGCGGGGCTTCAACATCCCTTCGATAATTTGAGGTTCAAGAGGGTCCTTCCATTCGATCGCAGGGCACGCATGAAGGTCTCTCAGCATTCTTTTGGTTTTAGTTAATAGTACGACCTCCCATGGAGCTTCTTCAATAAAGGAGCAGGTTGCCCCCGGTGTATCTGCTTTCTTAGGAGTATGCGGTTGTGGCGGGTTCACCTTCCACTTTTCGGACAGTACAAACTTCCCCTGGAGGTATTGATCTTCAATCCATCCTTTGAAGACGAAGCAATCTTCAATCGGATGACTTACCGTTTGATGGTAAGGGCAATAGTTAGGGTTATTCACCTCGGTGGGTTGTGGCGGTCGCCTTGGATTTGGTAGGTTTATAAGTCTGTTGCGTATTGCCAGCTCGAATAACCGTTTCGTCTTGTCTCGTGGGAACGAGTAGGGACGCTTCATCTTTTCATTATAATACCGGCGTCTTTCTTCCAATTGATCTGCCGGTTTCGGGGCGTTAGGTTGCTGTTGGGCATTCGCGACAATGGTTGCCCTTCCTTTACCCTTGTCATTCCGAGGTTCCGACTTCGGGAGAGGTGGTCTATGACCCATCTGGTCCATCTGAGCCAACTTGTCGATTAAAGCCTGGAATGTGGTTGGCTTAAAGAACATCATGAACTGGGAAATAGTTGCGTGGGGGTCTAGGGTTCCCACGAACATGCCCACTGCGGGTGCCTCCTCAATGCGTTGCTCGCATCTCGACCACAAATCCCGCCAGCGTATAGCATACTGGACCCAGGTTTCGCCTGGTTTTACCCTGGCGTTAATCAATGCAGTTATTGGAGTGCGCTCGCTGGCACTTGCGAACCGCTGAGTGAATAACAACTCCATTTCAGCGAACGTTTTGATAGAATCGTTCGGGAGTTCCGAATACCATTCGAACGCTGTTTCTGATAAGCTGCCAACGAACTGACGGAGTAACAGTTTATCATCACCGCCGGTGTTACCGCAGAGGGCCCGGAACTGGGCGACATGTTGATGGGGATTGCCGGTCCCCTTATACACATGGAATTTCGGTATCTTATAGCCTTGCGGGTATTTGATTCGATCGTACCAGCTCGGATATGGCCGCCCCGTTTTCACGACTTGACCAGCTGCTTCAGTCGCATGATGGACCCGGATTTGCTGGGCTATGTAGTCAGTCAAGTCAGCTTTAGAGATTGTCTCCTCCTTGTCCGTTGAGAGGTCTGGTGGTGGATTTGACGTTTCTCCCCGGTCGTCTTCCAGAACGATTGGGGGATCGTCGGCGGGTAGGTCCTGCTGGATCATCATTCCTATCATATCTTGGAAGAGAAAGCCCATACGTTGTATGTTGGCCGCTTATTCAGCAGCCTCTTTGTCCTTTTTCTCCAGTGTCCGGCGAAGGAATTCAACGTCGGTTTCCTCCTCCTGGCGTGCGTCTGAGGACGTTTCTGGGCTTTCTTTTGGTCCGGTAAGTGCGGCCATAGCATTCATCATTTCCTGAAGCTTTTGTTGCTGCTCCTGGGCTTTCGTCACGGATCGGGTCAGCGGTCGGTGGCCCGTAGAGGTGCGGCTTTCCTCCTTTCTAAAAGCCATATAAACAGTGTGCACCCTCATGCCCCCAGACTTAGGGCGTTTGGGCTCAGTGCTTTTAGCTGTTGTTGCATGGTGAGGGATCTTTTCTGGCCTCCTCCTTTTATGAGTCATGGAGGTTGAGGGGGCTGTTGAGGTGGGCGTCCAGATAGCCTTTCGGGGTTTAGCCTGATGACCGGCCTCCGGTTGGATTTTTAGCTTCTTGTGCTGGCGGGAGAAGTTTGGATTGACGATCGAGTCTCGGGCCTGCCGCCAAACCTTATAGATTTTGGAAGACAGCCGTTGAGGAGATCGGGGCTGTTCTGATTCTATTTCCACAACCTTTTTTAATGAGGGAGGAGACCTCTTTAGCACTGCAGTAGGGGAATTCCTTCGCACCTTATTTAGCATCTCGAAGCTGTTCCCAGTTGGAACAGCAGCATTAACTTCTACCACCGGGGCTGGTGGAGTCAATCCGGAGGGGGAGTTGCCCCCAGCCTTCCTTATTCGGCGCCAATGGCGACGTCGAGCGTATCGAGCGGACGGCGTTGGGTCAGCGGTAAGAATGGTTTTGTCTTGCCCCCTGTGTGGGTGGGGGGTTGTTGTTGGTGTTAGCCTGTCAAAGACCGATGTCTTTGGGATAGCAGGAGCGGGAGCTGGAGCCGTCAATCTTGAAAAGACCGACTTTGTGGCAGGGGAAGTCGCTTTGATGTCTTCAGGAGCAGGACCGGTCATTTTCTTAGAAGCAGCCTTCTCTGAGATTGTAGGCCCTATGATGAGTTCGCAGGATTTCCGGCCCAATCTAGAGAAGACTGAGGCGCTGACGCTGGGCGACTCGTTGAGAGGAGCCGCGGCAGGGGCAAGACGGTCAAAGACCGACTTCTTGAGAGCTTCCTTTGTCATCACCGGCGCCGTGAAGCTTGATGGTGGGATTATAGTCCCAAAGAACAATCCGGTAGTGGCTTGAGTCACCTGGTCCACCGGCATTGTGAACAACGAAGCAGCTTGGGGTCCATAGGCTATACCTCCTGGCGAGGTAAAGCGATGGTCGTAATTGCAGTTTGAGCAGTTGGAGAATTTCGCAGAAGTAGAAGCCATCGATCCTTTGCTTTCTGCAATAAGCAAGACGCCAATTCTTAGTATCTTGAAACCCAAGGGCAACTATTAGCGAACCGCGATTGGTTCGCGAATCACGACACACGAAGTGTGGAGTGGAAAGAGGAAAAGGTCCCACCGGGCGTGCCAGAATCTGTTCCCCTCCGAACGGCGGCCTGGACTCGGGCGTCCGTGCCTGAGGTTCGGGGCAGATGCCAATTGGTGCTATCCGTCCACCTCTCCGAAGATGCCAAGTCGATCTTTGGCACCGAGTATCGAAGGTTTAGACGGATACGGCCGATGTAGCAGACTTCGTCAGATTCCCCCTCGTTTGAGGGGTTTTTGATTGTGGGGACGCTCTTCCCTGCAGGCGCAAGCCCCTGCAGTTAATTACGCTACCGCATCGCGGTAACAACTTTCTCCTTCTCCAGATGGTCACTTCGTATCGTGGGTGTTTATTTTGTTTTTATTGCCCGTGGATTGTTTACGGAGACTGAGTTATGTCGTCGCCCGTAGGGCGTGGACTAGTCCAAATCCGTGTTTATCTTAGATTTGGGTTTGGGGGTTTGGTTTGAGGATACGTCAGCCATACTTGAGGCTAAGATCAACTCAAACGTTTGTTAAGGATACGTTAGTCTAACATTGAGACTAAGATCAACTTAACGGGATCGTTTAGATCCGACAAAAGAGCATTTGGGCTCTATTGTTCCAGTTTAGGGACATAGTGGTCCATCGTATGTGTGGCCGTCGGGACCCGTCACCTCTCTAACGACGTTGAAGGATTACAACGACGGATGTCAGAGGAGTTCGGAGATGTACCCTCGAGCCAGAGTTAATTGGGGGGGATTCATAGTCCAGTCTGTTTGAAGGTTTAAGGATACGTTAGCCATCTTTAAGGCGAAGATCAACTTAAACGGGACCGTTTAGATCCGACAAAAGAGCACATGGGGCTCTATTGTTCTAGTTTAAGGACATTGCGGTCCATGGGTAGTTTAAGGACATTGCGGTCCATGGGTAGTTTAAGGACATCTCGGTCGAGGTTAAGGACGTCATAGTCCATGGGTTTAAGGACTCCACAGTCCGGTATGTGCTCTGGATGCTTCACACGGGTTCACTGCCGTGCTTGGCGAGGACCAGGCTCCGCTCTGGGCGTTTTCCGCGGGGTTAAAGAGTGACGTTATCCACGTTCCACGTAACCAGGAATTTTGCACTAGATGCTTCACACGGGTTCACTGCCGTGCTCGGCGAGGACTAGGCTCCGCTCTGGACGTTTTCCGCGGGGTCAAAGAGTGACGTTATCCACGTTCCACGTAACCAGGAATTTTGCATTAGACATGGGTTTAAGGACCCCACAGTCCATATCATGGGTGGTCGTCGGAACCCGTCACCTCTTTGAAGACATTGAGGGATTACAATGCCAAGTATCAAAGGAGCGAAGAGATGTACCCTAGGACCGGAATGGATTAAATAGTCCTTGGCCCAATTTAGGATCAAGACCCATTAAATATATTATGAGCCCATTGGCCCAGTTAATTACGAATTGAGGACTTATGGCCAGCTTGGGCTAAGTCCTATCATGTCTGGAATATTGATTTCTTGTGGATCCATTGAGGGAGAGGCTTTGCCTCTATCCCTTTAGCCAATTGGGCCAAAGCCTAGTGTTAAACACTTCGGAGCAATCAGTGTTGAACACTGGGAATAAGGTTGACAAGTTAGTGTTTAACACTAAAAGATAATTGGTGTTAAACACCAGCAACAAGGCTTTCAGATTAGTGTTAAACACTAAAACAGATCGGTATCAAGCATCGGCAACAGAGCTCTCAAATTAGTGTTAAACACTAAGGTAGTCAGTGTTGAACACTACAATGGAGATCTCGGATTAGTGTTAAACACTAAGGTAATCAGTGTTGAACACTGTAAATAAGGTTCTTTGATTAGTGTTGAACACTAAGGCCCAACAGTGTTTCAGTACCGTGTTCAAGAATTCCAACTTAGTGTTGAACACTAAGGCAAAAGGGGTCACGTGGCAACACGTGAGAACGCCCTCTTTCCATTTATTCTGCTGAAATCGCTGCATCTTTCAGAACATCACGTGCCATCACGTGACGGGCATTCATATGCCTATGTATTAGAGTTTCTGTCAAGGGTCACGTGGGTCACGTGGGGGACTGCCTCAAAGGGCTTTCTGTAGCTCTTTTGAGGGGGTCACGTGGTGACACGTGACCCTGCCTCTATGCATATTGTTTAGAGAATCTGTTGATCTTTCTCAGGAATTAAATTCCTCGAGCTTTAAATTTCAGAGGAATTAAATTCCTACTTCCTTTTGAAGACTTATATTCTGGAACAGAGTTGAACTCTGAATTTTCTGTAGGAATTAAATTCCTCATATATGCGAAGAACTGAATAGGGTTAAACCCTAATAAAAGCTTTTAAAGAATTGAACTCCCATTCTCTGTTAAATTATGATTAAGGGAATTAGATTCCCGCTGTTTCAACAGAACCAGGTTCTTAATTAGGGTTAAACCCTGTTTCTCTTTGTTCTGAAGGAATTAAATTCCCACGATATAGGGTCAAGCCCTAATTTTATTTTAAAGGAATTAAATTCCTATAATTTTGTGAGAATTAAATTCTCGTGCTTGCATTCCCTCTCTATGTTTTGGATCTGCATGGCAGGATCTCAACCCATCGAGAATTAAATTCTCAACATCAAGGGGAGATGTGCTCTTTACAGATCCTCTATCAAAGAGAGAAGAAATATGTTCTTCTGTTTTTTATTTTGTCAGAGTTAAACTCTGTTGAGAATTATATTCTCCTTCTTTCAGGAAGCCTTCCCTTTCTTACCTAGGGTTTTCTTTTTGCAGAAGCTCCAAATTCCTCAAAGTATCAAGGCTCACTCCTTTTTCTTCCCTCTGCGTATGTCCCTTTTTGTGTGTCTTGGCTCCTATTTATAGGAGAAGCAGCCGAATCAATCAGTTTTCGATGAATCTTCATTGAGAGATTTGATTTGCATCCTTCATTCGTTCTGGACCTTTGGATTATTAGGTGAATTTTATTCACCATTGGATTTTAAATCCAGAGATTCTCCTTTGTTATTTTGGTTAGATTTAAGGGGGAAATCTTTCCAAACCCGAGATTTTTCCATAGATAGATGATATTTAATCATCTCTGAATCTTTAATTTGATCGGTTCCAGATAATTGCTTTCCTTTGGGAAGATTTGAATCTCTTTCAGAATTTAATTCTGTTAGCAAAATGGGCTTTGAAAGCCGGTCACGTGTGACCACGTGACCCATGGTCACGTGTGGACACGTGACTCTCTTGGAACGAGCCTTTCTCCTCTTTTGCACTCTGCCTTCTTCTGCTGCTTAGCCGTCACGTGCTACCACGTGACCCCTGGTCACGTGTGAGCACGTGACCCCTGTCTGGCGCCTCTTTCCTTGGTTCAACTGGAGAGCGAGTCTGCTGCTTTGAACGTCACGTGCCAACACGTGACTCTGGTCACATGGGAGCACGTGACTTCTTCTGAAGCCCTTTTCCTTGACTTGATCAGGGAACCAATGTGCCCTTTTCCGCTGCTTTTATATGTCACGTGTCAACACGTGACTGCTGGTCACGTGTAAGCACGTGGCCCCTTTTTGAAGCTTTTCCCAGAAGCTTTCCTGATTTTAAATCAGGAAACAAATGCCCCCACAGCGTTGTTCTCACGTGTCTGCACGTGAGTGCAACGCTGTCACCTCTTGGGACCGTTGGATTCCTCTAGGGATCTGGGGAGATGAAACGTTTCCACTGCCTTCTATAAATACCTCTGTCTCTTCATAGGAGCCTTCACTTTGTTCATCTTCTTCTTCTGAGAACTTTTTCCTTGAGAATTTAATTCTTGCTTCCAGAGCTTAGTTCTCTGTCTCAGACATTTCCCAGAGTTTAACTCTGTTGACGGATCCCTTTTCCTCAGGTAATAATGTTGAACGGCCAAAGCGCCTTCGTCTTTAAAAGAACTCTTTGGATTTTAAATCCGCATTAAGGGTTTCACAGAGAACCCATTTTTCTTCAAGTTTTTCCATAAGAACAGGAAACCACCTAACTTTCGAACTGTAGATCTCTTAGGGTTTAGGTGATCTTTGGGGAGATGATGATGGCGTTTCAACTCCATGGAATTTAATTCCATCAAAAATATTCCTGGGAATTTAATTCCCTTTTTCCTAATAAGGAATTTAATTCCTATGAAGAACTCAGTTTCTTCGTATGGAGGCTTCCTGAGGTCTCCTGGCCCTAGGTGGTTCTTCCTGCAATTAATGCGATGGGGGCTTTGTAACGATTCTCGTGACTTTTATTTCAGGTATCATTGATGCCCATCTGTATAGTCTTGACGAGATCATTTCCTACGACAATATTCGTGCGCTGGGCCGCAGTCAGAACCAGGAGTTCACCGATGCTCAGTGTGCCGAGATCATGAGCCGCTTTGACGAGTACAACCATCGGCTACTCCCCCGTCGCTCTTCTCTTCTGAGGCTGATCGTGCTGGCGATCAGGGAGGCTCTCCCTTTATTTTGTGCTGGTGTGCCGCTTGGGTCATTGGACGCCGCCGAGGATAAAGTACACTCGGTGTATCTGATGCACTTGATTTCAAAGAGAAGGCGGGATAATCTCATTGATCTCCTGCATCAGATTTTTCAGCAATCAGCCATACTTGCCGCCTACCGGAGGGTAGAGGACATTCGCGGGGACCCCGATGCCCGTGACCGTGAGAGAAAGCATACTCGGGAGGTTCGCAATGCTTGGAAGATCTTGAATAAAGTTAATTTCGAATTTCTCAACCCGTGCCCTGCATCTGAAGCTTTGCTATTGTAAAAGTTTTCTTTTTATTTTGTATGGCCTTCTTGAAGTCTGGATGATAAGTTCTGTTGTGTCTTTGTATGTTTGCATGCTTTTTCTCTGAGATTTTATTATTTTGCTACTATTGTTGTTTGTGCTTTTTAATATGCAGGGTACTACTCCATATTTTTCCTTTTAAATGCACATCAGGTTTGGGCCTCGCGTGTTCCACACGTGGGATCTCTTGATGCGGTTGTTCACAAGATTTTCTTCATGCCATATTTTCAGTGCACAATGTTAGGTGCTGAAAAAGGGCCTTGGAAATAGTTCCATCTCCTTGATTTTCGATGCCTTTCCTTTTTTAGGCCTTGGAAATAAATTCACCATGCAAGATTTTCCGCGCTCAGCACTTAATGCACTTCATTATATATGAGGCTATAGCTTTCTTTTCCTTTCACAGAGAGATTCATATCATATATATATTTTTTCTTGAGAGAGAAACGAGTGCCATGGCTTGTAATCGTCCTCATGCTCGTCGACAGCCATGGGAAGTTTCTCTTGAGGAGATGATCCCCCGCTTTGCTGCTCGGTTGGTGGAACCCCCTCCTTTCTGACAACGAATGTGACTTGGCCATGCACGAGCTCTCGATCCGTAGAGGGTCTCCCCTCCCGATGGGTTCCCTCTGGCTCCAGATGATTCTCGCGGCCGTGCTTGCCGACATCCCTCCTCATCCAGCAGAGATGACTCTGGCGATGCTTGATGCGGCGGAAGAGAAGCTCGAGGGCTTTCATGAAGTGTGCCTGATTACTCAGGCCTTGAAGGACTACTCAATTCATCTGCTGAGCGAGATAAAGGCCCGACGGGCTATTATGTTTGCTTTCGCGGACAAGCATGGCGCCAACCGATGGGGAGCGACTTCTCGCGAGAATCGTCGCTTCGATGTGCTGGAGAGAGCGGAGAGGGAGATGGAGAATTTTGTTCTTTGCTTTGTTAACCCTCGTGCCATTGATCCGGTGTTTGGTGACCTTTTCCGTTAGCGTAGTGTATTTAAATTAGTCCTCTCTTTTGTATGCTTTATGCTGAACCCTCATGTAGGCTGGGTACTCGTATGCATGTTTTCGCTTGCATGAATAAACATTGTGTTCTTCTTATGAAAGCTTCCTCTAATTATCAACATTGTCATCATGTCGCATGCAAATTAATGCCTTGAATTCTATTTCTTCTTCGGATGCTCATATAATCGCGAACACATGCTCGATAGGATAAACATTGGAAATTTTCTCATTGCTTTTCATACCAGGTGATGTGAACGCGTTTCAGGTCGATTATCGCTGTCGACCGGAAGCCCATTTATGTGATCTTAAGCGTGTATGTCCTCTTTCCAAGGTTGTGGTCACGAAAGTGAGCTTACATGGCCTGACAGGGCGACACGTGGTAAACATATTGTTGTGCGAGAAAAAGGGGCTCGGTCGCTGAGCGAGCTTCAGGCGAGTCTTACTGCCAAGGCCAACAAAGCGTATGAACTCTGGCGGGTGCTTCAGGAGTCCATAAAAGAGGTGGTGGCTCTCGATAAAGCTGCCACGTTCACTCGTGAGAGGGTCGAGGCTCATAAAGCCACCGAGAAAGAGCTCGAAGCTCGGCTTGCTTCGTATCAGGCTCAGCAAGCTCATGAGGAGGCTCGTCTTCTGGAGATCTTGCGTCATGAAGCCGTGGCTCAGCAACAGAATGATGAGCTGGTAAAATTACTGCATCGCCCGCCGGCTTGAGGACTTGTATCTTTTCTTTTTTTTTTGTACATACTCATGAGAGTATCTTTCTTTTTGTTTCTTTCATGAATCGCGCTTTGTATCCATTTTGGCTTATTAATAAAAGATACAATTTTCCTTTCAATGGTGTGTCCCCTTTTTATTGAATGCATTCTGCGGATATTCTATCTTGATCTCCTTTCAATGGTGTGTCACATTACGGCTGTAGAGATATCAAGAACAGGAAAGTAGACTAAACTATCTAGTACATACCCATGAGCCAGAATAAATGAGTCAAGAAATAATATAGTATGCGGAATCAAAGGATCAAATGAACACCTGGAAAGTAAGGCTGGATACCAACAGGATCCTTACCGCTCGGTCTAACAGCGGCAAAACTACTGATTAGTCTGCAACAAAGGTAGAGGATCTGGGCCATGCAAAACCCAGACGTCAGCGCGTCATAACATCAAGCAATAATATATAAACAGGGTAGCAAGACATGCAAGTATAATCATAAAAGGTAAAGCAAGTGTAACAGCAATGTAAATCAGGGCAGTGACTGGTAGTGTGCAGTGAGTAATCTAAACTGGTCTATTGGGTTAAATACTCTCAAGTCTTTGAAATCAATTTGATGAATCGTCGATGTAACTCAATAGTATCCCGTGCGTGTCCATGACCATGGTCAAGATTCTCGGGCTGAATCCGAGACATGCCGCTAGGCAGCAAAAGGTAGCATGTACAGATGAGTGATGTCAGCATCATCACCCCGGGGCTGGCCTAGCCAGTAAGACTGATCAGAACAGGTATCGAACTGTCGAGTTACAAGTCAGGTTTCATCATTGATTTCCCCATACCCCCAAGTTATATGTGTTCAAGTCAGGTATTTAAGTAATCAAGAACTAATGCCAACACAGGAGCAGGTAGGTGCAGGTTTGTCTGGATAGACAACAGGAACGGTCCGTAAGGACTACAGGTTATGTTTGTTGGCATTAGACACAAGATCAGGTAACAGGTAAAGCTATGGTACATCAGATCAAGCCAGGTAATCTATAAAGGTGTCATGTCATGTCAAGAGTGTACGGTACCATGTCATGTCAAGTAGGAAGTGTAACAGGTCATGTCAGGAAGCACAAGATGTCATGTGGGTGCTCATAATCAAACTAACATAAGCATGTGTATAAATAAACAAGCATGGGTACTATCAGAATAATAAACTGGAACATGTAATATGATATGCAAATAGATATAATTTCAAGGATATGGATGCACAGTTATCGATTAAGGTTACATTTATAGTTCCATTATTAATTAGGATGCAATTTATTAAACATGGAGTGTTAATATCACAGTATTATGTAGTAATGTGATCTATGGATGCAATTTTATGTATCTTAAATGCGATGGATGCAAACGGGTATCCGAAAAGTTATAAAACTATAAAATGGTAATGTGGGATGTACAACTAAGCAATATGTGATATAAATATTGATATAATACTATTAATATGGATAGCATATTCAAAGCGATTAATAACTATAAAAGTGGTATTGATTAACCATGCACAAGAAAGTTCCGTTCAGAAATTCAGCGTCACCCTAATTTGTAAAATAGCTTAAAAATAACAAACGTTCTTCAAAAGGGACGTGTCTTATACCAAAACAAAGATAATTCAATAAGGTTTTCAGTTTTATAAGTATAAGCATCTCAGGTTATCCCTACAAAATTCTATGAACATTCGAAGTTGAACGTTTGCTGCTGGAATTTCCCTCGACAGCAGTTTAGAGACATTTTCATTTGCATTTTACGTTATTTAAAAAATTTATTTTGCAAGTAAATATTTTATAGAGTTATAGAATTCTGATTTAGCTTCGTAACGAACTAAAGAACGTATACTAATGATTTTTATATGATTTATAATGAATTTTATAAGGTAAGGTGTACAGTAAATTTCAGATTTGTCGTATCCGCTTTTTCAACGACGTTTCATGTGTAAACTATAATATTTCCAAATGTATAACATTATAAAATGCAGATTATAAACTAATTAAAGATAATAATAAGAAATATTATGATGATATATATTTTAAATGATATGGATGCAGTATAATGTAATCTAGTATGTCACAAGATAAGTTTTCATGATCTAGATTTAATATGATATAAACGGATGCAAACGGAACATCAAAACGTTATAAAATAAAACATGGGGCACTTTATTTAAACTATAGGTATAGTATTTATTTAAATAGGTATAAAATGAATTATATAGCATGTAGCAAGATTAACTTGCCTAGACGGAACAAGAACGGATGTGTACGGAACGTCCTTCGTCGGCGAAATGTCGCGACGCATACACGGTACACGGAACGGTTCCAAATAACGCACGAGGGTGATCACGCAAGTCAGGTACGTTCACTGGATCACTCGGATCGTCGGCGACGAGCACGGCTCCGACGGTGATCACTGGAATCAAGAAACAAGATCAAGAAGAAGAAAGAAGAAAGAAGAAGAAGGAGTAAGAAGAAGAGGTTGTGTATTAAATAATGAAAGAAAAATTAAGTAAATAAAATATATATTAATATATATATATGCAGAAGGGAGGGAGAGAGAGAGAGAGAGGAGTTGTTAGTTTGTTAGGAAATTAGATTTAAAATTTTAAAAGATTTTTAGATTTAAAATTTTAGATAAGAGGTTTCAGTTTGTTAAAGAAATCATATGAAAATATTTAAACTAAATTTTAAAATTAAATAAATTGAATTTTGGCGGGATACAAAAATATTTCAAAACGCGCCCGGATCGGGTCTAAAAATTCAGATTTAAAATACGAAAAATATGTGCGACTTTCAAAATTCAAAATGAATGCTCAGGTAACGAAAATGCATACCCCCAAGAACGGATGCACGTACATGCGCGTAGCCATCCAAACACGTTCGTTTCACTGAACGGGACGAGAACAAGATGCGCGGATGCTATCACGGGGTTAGGGGTATCTTGCAGGCTATGAAATGCAATTTTAAATTATTTTACATGACCTAAAATGTTATATGGTAAAATATGCAATGCCAGGTAAAATGCCAGTATGCAGTATACATGAGATGCACGTGTCTATATAACAACTCAGGGTAATCTATAAATATGAATCAAATAGGTTCAAGCAAGCGGGTCGGGTCGAATGCAATGTAAAATGTAAAATACTATTCGCACCCAAAACACGATAAATCAGGAAAATACCACAATTAAGGAAATACGAGAACTGGAATTGGTATAAATGAACTAGGATGTTACATTATACCCAACTACAAAAGAATTTCGTCCTCGAAATTCCAAGAACAAGAAAGGATAAACAATCAATAACTACAAGAATAGATGTGGAAACTTCTGTCGGATTTCATCTTCTCGTTCCCAAGTTGATTCTCCATGCGAGCGATTACCCCAAGAAACAAGTACGAAAGGGATAACCTTGTTCTTAAGAACATTTTCCCTTCGATCCACAATCAATATCGGTCGTTCCTCAAAGGTTAAATCTTCTCGTACAGTCATCTCTGAATGATCCAGCACGTGTGCTTCATCTTGAACATAGTTACGGAGTTGAGATACATGAGACACGTCATAAACATTCGCCAAAGATTGCGGTAACGCCAAACGATACGTCACCTCTCCAATACGCTCCAAAATCTCAAAGGTCCAACGAGTCGAGGACTAAGCTTTCCTCAACTTCCGAAACGAATCACCCCTCTAGTCGGTGATATCTTCAAGAATACCAAATCACCAACGACGAACTCTAGAGGTCTTCTCGATATATTTGCCCAACTCTTTTGTCGGTCGTGTACTGCTTTAAAATGATTCCAAATAGTATTAACCGCCTCAACTGTCTTCCCAACCAAATCTGGTCCCAACAATCTTTGTTCACCGACATCGTTCCAACAGACAGGTGAACGACACTTGCGACCATATAAAGCCTCGAATGGAGCCATCTGAATAGTCGCCTGAAAACTGTCATTGTAAGAAAACTCCAGTAAGTGTAGATTATCCTCCCATCAACCCTTGAAGTCTAACATGCAAGCTCTCAACATGTCCTCAAGAGTTTGGATCATTCTCTCCGACTGGCCATCTGTTTAAGGATGGTAAATTGTGCTAAACTTCAATCAAGTCCCCAAACTTTCCTGTAAGCTCTTCCAAAATGTGGTAAGAAACGGGTGTCACGGTCGGACACGATGCTCACCGGCACTCCATGCAATCTTACAATCTCCTGCATGTACCGTTCTACCAAAGCTTTTGTTGATTGACTAACTCGAAATGGTATGAAATGAGCTGCCTTGGTCAATCGATCAACAATCACCCAAACTGCATTGTTGCCTTTCGGACTCCACGGTAGAGCTGTCACGAAATCCATGGTTATATGTTCCCACTTCCACTGATCGGAAGTGGCTGCAATAAACCAGCAACCCTTTGATATTCAGCCTTAACTTGCTGATACACCAAGCACTTTTCCACAAAGCGGGCAATCTCCCGCTTCATGCCTTCCCACCAGAAATACTGCCGTAGATCTCGGTACATCTTTGTGCCTCCTGGATGTACGGAATATGCGGAACTGTGCGCCTCCTTCATAACTTCTTCGCGGATGTCTCCCTTTGGCACACACAACGACTACCATATCATAACGAACCCTCTTCATGAACCAATGAGTCCGTTCGAAGTTCAGCTTCAACCCGTTCTCGAAACTTCTGCAATCTAGGGTCCTGTAACTGCGCTGCTGTAATATTCTCGATCAACGACGACTGTACTTGCAGCTGCATCAACTGTCCCGACGAATGCGGTAGCACAATCTCCAAGTCAAATCTTCGAAAGTCTTCAATAAGTTCCTTCTGAGTAATCAACGTCTGAATTGCTGGCAACAGACTAAGCGTATCCGGTACAACATTAACTTTCCCCGGATGGTACTTAAGATCAAGATCGTAGTCAGCCGTCAGCTTCAACCATCTACGCTGTCTCACAATTAGCTCCTTCTGAGCGAACACAAACTTTGGGCTTTTGTGATCGGTGAATATTTCGACCCCTTTCGCCCAATAAGTAGTGTCTCCAAATCTTCAAAGCGAAATCCCAGCTGCTAACTCCAAGTCATGAGTTGGGTAATTCTTCTCATGGGTCTTCAACTGTCTCGATGCGTAAGTTGTAACCTTCCCATGCTGCACCAAAACATATCCCAATTCTTTCTCCGGTGCGTCGCTGTGAATCACCAATTCTCCGGAACCGTCTGGTACGGTCAAAATAAGAGCGGTTATCAACCTCTGTTTCAACGTCTCGAAAACTGACGCACACCTACCAGTCCCCACAAATGGTACTTCCTTGCACGTAAGCTTGGTCAAAAGCTCTGCCAGACGAGCAAAGTTCTCTACGAACCTCCTGTAATACCCGGCAAGTCCAAGAAAACTTCTTATCTCTGCAACATTCTTCGGAATCGGCCAATCTCGAACTGCTGCAATCCTCTCGGGATCAACGGCGATTCCATCACCGGATACCACATGCCCAAAAACTTCACTTCTTCAAGCCAAAACCCGCACTTGCTCATCTTAGCATACAATCTTTCTTGCCTCAATGTCTGCAGTGCAATCTTCAAGTGTTATGCACGCTCTTCAATACTCCTTTGAGTAGACCAGAATATCATCAACGAACACCACTATAAACTGGTCCAAGAATGGTGAAAAGATTCGGTTCATCAAGTCCATAAATATCGCCGGTGCATTCGTGACTCCGAATGGCATCACTAAATACTCTTAATATCCATACCGAGTTCGGAACGCAGTCTTGCAAATATCTTCTGATTTAACTCGGACCTGATGATATCCGGATTGCAAATCCAGCTTCGAGAATACCCTCGTGCCACTGAGTTGCTCGAATAATTCGCCAATGCGAGGGATCGGGTACTTGTTCTTAATAGTCACCCAGTTTAATTCTCGATAATCGATTCACATCCTCCTTGTGCCATCTTTCTTCTTTACTAGAAGAACTGGAGATCCCCAAGGTGAGTTATTGCTGTGAATCCAACCCTTCTCAAGTAATTCAGTACCTGCTTCTTGACTTCTTCCAACTCCACTGGTGCCATCGGGTAATACGCCTTTGAGATTGGCGCTGCACCAGGAACAAGATCAATCGCGAACTCCACGTCTCGCTTCGGCGGTAAACCTGATATGTCTTCAAACACGTCCATGAAACTCTCTAATATAGCCGGCGCTTCTTCCTTATCCACTTCCATAGGCGAAAGAACATTATTTGTCGGCCTAGCCCTAAACTCGACTGGCCCGACAGAACCGCTTCCTCCAGCAAAACAAGCTCCGGATGTCCGGGAATCTGGAGAATTACTTTCCTTTCCTTACAATCAATATGAGCATGGAAAGTGCCATGAAAATCCATTCCCAAGACAAAAACAGACAAAGGGATGCACCAGAATTGAATAAGCCTAATGCGGGGAAAACATGAACAAGTAAGATACTGAGATGACTTCATCCGAAGTCAAGATACTGAAGAGGATTAAGCACGGTAAACGTGATCCAAGCTGGCGATAAAATAATAACAGGTAAGCAATGAACCGAGAGCAGCAAGGTAATATAACGATCATGAAACAAGGGAATGAATCAAGACCAGGACTCCAAGTTACTTAAATAGAGTACCGCATTGTAACCATGCTGCAGTTCATGGGTACAATTACATAACTCCACTCAAGTCGCCCAAATCCTAGTACAGAATCAAGGAACAGGGAGAAACAATGGTGAACCAAAAAGGTTTCAAGTCGAGATGCAAGTGGTTTGCATATCGTCAAGGCGAAGGATAAAAGAAGGATATGATTCAAGAATTACGATAACAAGGTGGCAGGACATGTTCCTATTCACGAGTATTCTGATTCGTGTATTGGGTCCAATACCCAACTACAAAAGAATCAAACTCGATTAACCTATATCCTATGTCTCTAATACCAAAAGAACCATGTCACGCCGCGCTTCCTAGAGTACGCTAAGGTAGGCACGTGACATAACCAACCATGCTACCTGTGGATAGGAAAAATCCTTCCACGGTCACATTACGGCTGTAGAGATATCAAGAAAAGGAAAGTAGACTAAACTATCTAGTACATGTCCATGAGCCAGAATAAATGAGTCAAGAAATAATATAGTATGCGGAAGCAAATGATCAAATGAACACCTGGAAAGTAAGGCTGGATACCAACAGGATCCTTACCGCTCGGTCTAACAGCGGCAAAACTCCTGATCAGTCTGCAACAAAGGTAGAGGATCTGGGCCATGCAAAACCCAGACGTCAGCGCGTCATAACATCAAGCAATAATATATAAACAGGGTAGCAAGACATGCAAGTATGATCATAAAAGGTAAAGTAAGTGTAACAACAATGTAAATCAAGGCAGTGACAGGTAGTGTGCAGTGAGTAATCTAAACTGGTCTATTGGGTTAAATACTCTCAAGTCTTTGAAATCAATTTGATGAATCGTCGATGTAACTCAATAGTATCCCGTGCGTGCCCGGGACCACGGTCAAGATTCTCGGGTTGAATCCGAGACGTGCCGCTAGGCAGTAAAAGGTAGCATGTACAGATGAGTGATGTCAGCATCATCACCCCGGGGCTGGCCAAGCCCGTAAGACTGATCATAACAGGTATCGAACTGTCGAGTTACAAGTCAGGTTTCATCATTGATTTCCTCATACCCCCAAGTTATATGTGTTCAAGTCAGGTATTTAAGTAATCAAGAACTAATGCCAACACAGGAGCAGGTAGGTGCAGGTTTGTCTGGATAGACAACAGGAACGGTCCGTAAGGACTACATGTTATGTTTGTTGGCATTAGACACAAGATCAGGTAACAGGTAAAGCTATGGTACATCAGGTCAAGCCAGGTAATGTATAAAGGTGTCATGTCATGTCAAGAGTGTACGGTACCATGTCATGTCAAGTAGGAAGTGTAACAGGTCATGTCAGGAAGCACAAGATGTCATGTAGGTGCTCATAATCAAACTAACATAAGCATGTGTATAAATAAACAAGCATGGGTACTATCAGAATAATAAACTGGAACATGTAATATGATATGCAAATAGATATAATTTCAAGGATATGGATGCACAGTTATCGATTAGGGTTACATTTATAGTTCCAATATTAATTATGATGCAATTTATTAAACATGGAGTGTTAATATCACAATATTATGTAGTAATGTGATCTATGGATGCAATTATATGTATCTTAAATGCGATGGATGCAAACGGGTATCCGAAAAGTTATAAAACTATAAAATGGTAATGTGGGATGTACAACTAAGCAATATGTGATATAAATATTGATATAATACTATTAATATGGATAGCATATTCAAAGCGATTAATAACTATAAAAGTGGTATTGATTAACCATGCACAAGAAAGTTCCGTTCAGAAATTCAGCGTCACCCTAATTTTTAAAATAGCTTAAAAATAACAAACGTTCTTCAAAAGGGACGTGTCTTATACCAAAACAAAGATAATTCAATAAGGTTTTCAGTTTTATAAGTATAAGCATCTCAGGTTGTCCCTACAAAATGCTATGAACATTCGAAGTTGAATGTTTGCTGCTGGAATTTCCCTCGACAGCAGTTTAGAGACATTTTCATTTGCATTTTACGTTATTTAAAAAATTTATTTTGCAAGTAAATATTTTATAGAGTTATATAATTCTGAGTTATCTTCGTAACGAACTAAAGAACGTATACTAATGATTTTTCTATGATTTATAATAAATTTTATAAGGTAAAGTGTACAGTAAATTTCAGATTTGTCGTATCCACTTTTTCAATGACGTTTCATGTGTAAACTATAATATTTTCAAATGTATAACATTATAAAATGCAGATTATAAACTAATTAAAGATAATAATAAGAAGTATTACGACGATATATATTTTAAATGATATGGATGCAGTATAATGTAATCTATTATGTCACAAGATAAGTTTTCATGATTTAGATTTAATATGATATAAACGGATGGAAACGGAACATCGAAACGTTATAAAATTAAACATGGGGCACTAGATTTAAACTATAGGTATGGTATTTCTTTAAATAGGTATAAAATTAATTATATAGCATGTAGAAAGATTAGCTTGCCTAGACGGAATAAGAACGGATGTGTACGGAACGTCCTTCGTCGGCGAAATGTCGCGACGCGCACACGGTATACGGAACGGTTCCAAACAACGCACGAGGGTGATCACGCAAGTCAGGTACGTTCACTGAATCACTCGGATCGTCGGCGATGAGCACGGCTCCGGCGGTGATCACCGAAATCAGGAAACAAGATCAAGAAAAAGAAAGAAGAAAGAAGAAGAAGAAGAAGTAAGAAGAAGTAAGAAGAAGGGGTTGTGTATTAAATAAGGAAAGAAAAATTAACTAAATAAAATATATATAAATATATATATGCAGAGGAGAGAGAGAGAAAGGAGTTGTTAGTTTGTTAGGAAATTAGATTTAAAATTTTAAAAGATTTTTAGATTTAAAATTTTAGATAAGAGGTTTCAGTTTGTTAAAGAAATCATATGAAAATATTTAAACTAAATTTTAAAATTAAATAAATTGAATTTTGGCGGGATACAAACATATTTCAAAACGCGCCCGGGTCGGATCTAAAAATTCAGATTTAAAATACGAAAAATATATGCGACTTTCAAAATTCAAAATGAATGCTCAGGTAACGAAAATGCATACCCCTAAGAACGGATGCACGTACATGCGCGTAGCCATCCAAACACGTTCGTTTCACCGAACGGGACGAGAACAAGATACGCGGATGCTACCACAGGGTTAGGGGTATCATGCAGGCTATGAAATGCAATTTTAAATTATTTTACATGACCTAAAATGTTATATGGTAAAATATGCAATGCCAGGTAAAATGCCAGTATGCAGTATACATGAGATGCACGTGTCTATATAACAACTCAGGATAATCTATAAATATGAATCAAATAGGTTAAAGCAAGCGGGTCGGGTCGAATGCAATGTAAAATGTAAAATACTATTCGCACCCAAAACACGATAAATCAGGAAAATACCACAATTGAGGAAATACGAGAACTGGAATTGGTATAAATGAACTAGGATGTTACAAGGTCGTTACCTCGTGATCTATTTAAAGGTATAACAAGTTTAATAGTTTAAATGTCGCAAAAGGAACTATGTGGTATTTAAATGAAAAAAATACGGTAAAAGGAACTAGCAATTATTTTGTGATTTGAAACTTGATCAATTTGATTGATTAGTATTTAATAGTCAACATGAGAGAGTTTAAGCATAATTGTATTAACGAGAAATGAAGTTTTATGAAGAAACCGAATCGGAAATCGGATTTACTCCGATTCCGTCGGGTTTTGTAAATCCGTATTTTAGAAAAGAAAAGAGAGGTAGAATTTGGGGACTTACGGATTTCGATCAAAGATAAGAGGAAGGTGGATCGGGAGGAGTCGCCGGTGCGTCGTTTCGTCTCCAGGAGTTCCTACGGTCATTGCCGGAAATTCCGCCGAAGAATTCGCCGGAGTTTCGCCTTTCGCTCAAATCGATTGCACACAAGAGTTCTTGAGAATTTTAGAGAGTTGGCTCAGAGTTTGGGGTGAGAGGGTAGAGGGTAGGGGTGGTATTTATAGGGTTAGGCTAGGGTTAGGGTAGGTGAAAGGTTAAAATGAAAAATGTGATAAAATGTATTAAAAGTGGAGTAATTGGGGTTTTAAAAGAGCTCTGGAAATGGTCTGAGGCTGAAATTTTGCAGGTGCATAGAGAATGTGAAAAGACACAATTTTCATGTTGGGGTCGTCGCCGGAATCGGCCAACTCTGGGGTGACTCGGCCGTGACTCGGTCGGAGGACCGAGTCGTGGCCGATTTCCGGCCGAGTCCGGCGGCCGAAATCCCCCCCGACGGTTCATCTATCCTCTGACAATGTTACATTTTTTGGTGTAGTGGGGTTTTTGTGAGACGTATAAACCCTTGGTATTCTAAAGGTTTTAAAAAAATCAATATTAAAAATAATGTGGGGTATGGGATTTGAACTCTGGTGGCTTGGTTCAGCAGTCCAAGGTATTACCAATGAGCTACAAGCTCCTTCTTGTAATTATGAAGCTAATTAATTACTTATCTTGTGCTCAGGAAATAAATACCTCTTTATGGATTTTGAAATTTTTTTGTAAAAACTTGTATTGGAAATTTGTGGTTGTTACAGTACCAGACCAAAAATAGATTACGCGCTTGGTATGGTAAGTAGGTATCTTTCAAACCCAGGTGAGAAGTATTGGATAGCAGTAAAGAACATCCTCATGTACTTGAGAAGGACTAAGGAGATATTTTTGGTGTACGGTAATGGGGATCTCATATCGAGATTTTTACCGACTCAAGCTTCCAAAGTGATAATGATGATTCTAAATCCATCTCGGGTTAATTGTTTACCCACAATGGAAGGGCGGTATATTGGAAGAGTTCCAAACAGGACACCGTCGCAGACTCAACGATGAAATTTGAGTATATGGTTGCTAACGAAGCCGCAAAAGAGGCAGTCTGGATGAGGAAGTTCATCTCTGAACTTCGGGTGGTTCCGTCCATTGCCAATCCAATACTGTTGTATTGCGATAACAATGGGGATATAGCTTTAGTAAAGGAACCAAGGTCCCATCAGAAATCTAGACACATCTTGAAGCGGTATCACCTGATCAGGGAGATCATAGATCTCAAGGGGATCGAGGTTCGGAGAGTGGGCACAAAAGATAACACTGTAGATTCATTCACAAAGGCCTTACCTCAAGCACAGTTCGAGCAGCTGTTCGAGAAGTTGGGGATGTGTTATGCAAATAACTGGCCCTAGTATAAGTGGTAGATTGTAGGATATATATATATATATATATATATATATATATATATGCCATAGAGGCCATTATTTGTAATGGATACTATGGATATGTATATATGTACAGGACAATCTTGCTCGAAATGATAGTATGCTATCTGGTTTGCCTTTATCTTAACATGTGCGTATGATTTTACATACTACTTATACATGTTGATAAAGCCCGTAGGATAATTGCTTGACTACCAGCATTGTGATGGCGGTCATACTTATGAAGGCTGGTCAGTCTATAAGCATATCCTTAAACTGTCCCTAGTCATAGGAATATCGAGACAGGGTATCGATATTCAAGAGTAGACTAGTGTATATGTTTCTAGACCCCGACGAGGGGCGATGGTTAGTCTCACAGCCATTGGTGTGTTTCACCTAAGATTGTATACAGGTGCTCACCGTGGGTGGGTACACTGGACGGATTCGCCGAGAACTGCTGGATGTTATTATACCTAGCGTCAAATGGCAATTCTCATGTGGCATGTGTACAGGTAGTCTGTAAACCTAAGATCATCATTTGTCTCGTGTGAGTTCCCAATGTGCTTTGATTACTACCCTGCCATGTCCCAAAGGAGTCATGCAAATAGGTTTTAGTTGGGTACAGTCCCGAACCGCATGGAGGTAGTGAGTGATTGTTAGGCATTTGTCTCTCCCGGTATAGGGAGTTAATATCGCACTGTGTTTGGTTGGTCAACACCATAAGCCCTTGGCAGGGCAGTTGAAAAATACTGATAGTTAGATCAGTAATTTCTTGGATGGTCTTAAGCCACACCAGCATGACTTATCGGGTTAGTAGGGGTCTGACGTTAACCGCCCGCCAGATCTGGTATGCGATACTGTCAGACGAACAGACCGAACTGTGCGGATATTGTCACGGTTAGGCTCAGTAGGGGTTCGGATGAGTTTGCTCATCGACCTTCTTTTCGACAGGTGCCTGGTTAGCCGTTACGTACAGCTAGTACTACTGACGCGCTTATGGTTAAACCCACTGCCAGCGTACTGTCAAGTCTTTAAAGTCCCACACAGAAGGTTTCTCTGGTTCAGGCGAAACGATGTGGAGGCCATATGTTTATACGTGCAGGGTCCCGATTAATTACGTGTACTAGTTGCGTGAAATTTAATCGGACGGATTTTAATACTGGCGGGCTTAGGATTAAGCCGTTATATTAAATCAGATATTGATTTAATGCTAGTATTATTTTAGTGGTATTATTCTATCTCTTGGGTATTCGTATTTCGGTACGAATACGGGTATGTATATACGGTAGAAAATATTTTGTATTTATACAAAATACCTTCTAGAAGGGGACAATTCATAATATGTATTTTTTATTTATTATTAAATGGAAAAATAAGGTGTAAATATAGCATGGGATGAAGCACGGCTTGGGCATTTATTGAAAGCACTATTGAAGTATGGCTAGTTTTTATGGAAAAGAAAAATGCTTGATATTTTTGGATAACCCAGTCTTCATATTCACATTCTTCTCCATGGTTGCCATTCTCTCCTTTCTTCTCTAGTTTTTTCTCAACTCTATCATTCTCATGTGTTGAGAACCAAAGGTGTTGAGATAGAAAAGTTTACCACTTAATTATCTCCACACAATCTAAAGTAGCTAGATTTGGAAACTAGCATGTTTAGTTACTTTCTTTTGAAGGTTGAACCTTGAACCTAGGACCTTCAGATGGATCATCTAGGATCCAGGAGACCGACCACCAAGCAACATCAAGGACCCCAAAAGGAGCTTAAGAAGAGGAATCAAGACCCAAAGAACGCGATTCTGAAAGGTATAACATTCTAACATACTAGAATAATTACCTATGTTGTTTTACTATTTAGAGCTTGTGGTAGATCTTGGATTATTATCTTTGTTGCATGAACAAAAAATTGTTTTTTGTATACTCCGCCTCTCTACAAACGCGGTAGATCGTGCAACTTAGACTTACAAAATCATCTTTTAATCAAATGGCGTCGTTTCCGGGTAGACGATAACGTTTTTATTCTTTTTATTTCGGATTAATCTTTATATATTTTTGTTTATAACACTAACCACTTTTCTTAAAACAAATTAAAAGTCAAAAAAAATTTAAAAACCAAAACAAAATTTAATGTTTCTAGCTTTTTGCTCTCTGTTATATTGACCTGCTAACACTCTGAGACTAATTGGAAAAGTTAAAGTATAAAATTGGAACACTATTAGAATATAGAGAATATTGTAGAAACTTGGAGCCTGAACTCTTCAAAAAAATCGCCAAAAATTGCCAAATCCCCGCCACCGGCGGTCAAATCTTCATGGAATGCTCTAATCTTTTGTCGTAGGCTCCATTATTCTATTATTATCCCATTTTTATAGTTTGATTTTTATAATTTTGTGTGTGCAGGAGTTTGGGCATTTATATCGCTTTTTCGCACTAAATATCATTTTTCCGACATTTTCAGATTTTACGGAATTGCGAATTGCGATCATGTGGAGCAAAGTGTACATTCAAAACCAAGGTGATAGTGAAGTACAGTGACAAAGATCCGGCTAGTTTGACCCATGCAAGCGAACTTTCCAAGCTAATTGGATTTAATTCAACGGGGGTTTCTTAATCCAGAAACCTATCGGTGCGTATTTCCTAACACCTTCCTTCTCAAATCCGACGTATCTACTATTCTATCTTTGTAGGATTCTTTGCAAATTCGCTGCCAAACGCTAAAAGAACTAACCCGTATTTATTGCAGCGCTGCGCTTAAAACTTAAAAAATGATTGTTTGATGTTTTGAACAACTTTTTATTGAATTGTGCATTACATTTTTTAATACGGACTTAAGGGAAAGCGAACCCCACAACATACGGTAAACGATTTCATCACCTTTTAGGTAGCCCACAAATCACGAAATTGAGCATAACGTTTACCCGCACAAATTTTAAAAGAAACTAGAGTTTAAGCCTTTAAAGGACTTCGTGCTCATTAGAGGAAGTTAACTGTGTTTAGAACACCGGTTATTGTTATATCGTTCACGAGGTGTCTAGAAAAGTGTTCACAGCGCAACCGCCAAAAGAGAAAGGGTTATTTTAAATAAGGAACTTCGCGAAAGCATTTGAAAACCACCCCATATATATGCACTTACCTGGCCTTGTGATCAGTATATCTTGAGCATGTTTCTTGACACTGTTTTATTTCGACAATCAAGTCCTTGAGCAGGTCTAGTTGACCTAGGTGAACCCTAGACTGTTTAAGTGTGTGGTATTTGTCGTGATTGTTTTTGTTTTATCTTTTTATGTGTATATTTCATTTCATTCTTTTTTTAATAACTAACAAAAAATAAAATTAAAAAAAAACACCTTCACCTCCTTTTTCATCCCCTCTCATGTTCTTCTTTTCAGATCATGGGTATCCCAAAACGACCAACTCTTGCCGACTTTGGTACTCTCAACCAGATATTTCTTCATACAGCTCTTGTTTTGGTAGAACTTCAAACGATCTATCCATGCCAAAAATTTCTTTGAAAAATCGGATAGACGGTTCTAGAAACACCACTTGGACACCACAATCCACGTCATATCAAGCTTTTCAAACTTTCACCCCTTCTCATGTTGATATCCCTCCTGAGGGCAACATGGCTGTTTACCCCAATCAGAGCAAGGCTCTGTTCAAATTCCAAGGCGGGAAATGAAGCAACGCTTCTGATTCCCCCAATCAGAGCAAAGATCTACTTTGAAAATTTAAAATTTAAAATTCAAAATTCGAAGCAACGCTTCAGATTGTTTGCGCTGCGCGCAACGCGCCACGTGTCAAAAGCCGATACATCAGCGCAGCGCCCAAGGCAGCGCGCCCAATCAGAGCAAAGCTCTATTTAAAACAATATTAAAGGAAGCAACGTTTCAGTTGCGCAAGCGCAGCGCTGCGCGACACGTGTCAGCGCAGATGCGCTGCGCCGTGCGCTGCACGACACGTGTCAGCGTAGATGCGCAAGCGCCGATGCGCTAGAGCCGTTGCGCTGCGCGACACGTGTCAGCGCAGTTGCGCTGCACGACACGTGTCTAGCGCTGGGACGTTTGCGCCAAACAGAATTAAAATTCAGTAAGATCTTTCTGTTCTTGTTAAAACAAGAAGATTGCCTTCTATACAACAGAAGCCCTTGGATCAAAGATCCAACGGTGTAGAAAATTCCCCAAATCACTCAGAGAAAGATCTCTTTAACAAATTTGTGGGCACTATATAAAGACCCCTAGATCCCAAATCAAAAGGCATCAACATTTTGTGAGAAATCAAAATTTTCAAACAGAGAGAACTCTGAAGAAATTTCAAGAAGAAAAAAGGTAAAAGACCTTTTAGATAGAAGAATTTCTTCTAATAGATCATTGATCTAAGAACAAGATCAATGATCTTCAATAAAAAGACAAAAAAAATAATAGTGCTTTGCACTTATGAACCATGGGTTCTCTGTGATAAAAAAAAAGAAACATTTGTTTTCTTTGATCTAAATTAGATCAAGAAATCAAGCAGTGCTTTGCATTTCTTTTATGAACCATTGGTTCTGGAATCTAAAAGATTCTCAAGTTAATAGTGCCTTGCAGTTGCAAAACTGCACTGTTGCGCTCTTGGGTTGGCGCAAGCCACCAGAGAGCGCCACGTGTCAGCATCTGAACCATTTGCGCTATGCGCTTTTGAAATAGAGCCTTGCTCTTTGAAACTGGCGCAACTCACCACAGCGCGCCACGTGTCAGCAGCGCAAGCGCAGCGCTCTGGCGCAGCGCACTGCGCTTGCATGACACGTGTCATCACCATAAGCGCTTGCGCTCTTTGATTGGCGCAAAGCGCCTGACTAATGCAATGCATTTCTTTTGCTAAAGAACCAGGCCCAAATCAAAAAGACCTAGTAGGCCAAAATAAATTGCAAAGCAATAAATGGGCAGAGCCCAAGTAAAATTGATGCTCTACATCTTTTATAAAGGGCAGAGCCCAAGTAAAATTGATGCTCTGCATCATTTATAAATGGGCAGAGCCCAAAACAAATTGATGCTCTGCATCCTTTATGGGCAGAGCCCAAACAAAAATAAAAAGTAATGCAATGCATTATTTAAATGTGGGCAAAGCCCTAGCACAGGTCTAATAGACCAAAAATAAATAAAAGCGTTGAATATTTTTCAACTGGACTTAGCCCAATCATGGCCGTAAGTTCTCAAATTAAATTGACTGAGCACAGCTGCTCTCTTAAATCAATTTACGACCGGTTCAAGGGTACATCTCCGAACTCCTTTGACTCCTATCGTTGTAATCATTTAACGACGTCAGAGAGGGGACGGGTCCCGACAACCACACATCAACACGGACTGTGGGGTCCTTAAACTCATGGACTTAAGCGTCCTTAAACCAAAAGACGGATTGTGGGATCCTTAAACCCGCGGACTTATGCGTCCTTAAACTAAAACACGGACTGTGGGGTCCTTGAACTCACGGACTTAAGCGTCCTTAAACTACATATGGACCACCACGTCCCTAAACTGGAATATGGACCACTATGTCCCTAAACTGGAACAATATAGTCCCCAAACGCTGTTTTGTCGGATCCAAAACGATCCCGTTAAGTTGATCTTAGTCTCAAATCAGACTAACGTATCCTTAACAAACGTTTAAGTCGATCTTAGCCAAAATACGGCTAACGTATCCTTAAACCAAAACACCAAACCCAAATCTAAGTAAATACGGATTTGGACTAATCCATGTCCTATGGGCGACGGCATCGCTTAGTCTCCGTATACAATCCACGGGCAACCACAAACAAAACAAACACACACGACACTAAGTGAAATTCTAGAGAAGGAGAAAGTTGTTGCCGTGATGCGGTAGCGTAATTAACTGCAGGGGCTTGCACATGCAGGGAAGAGTGTCCCCACAATCAAAAACCCCTCAAGCGAGGGGGAATCTGACAAAGTCTGCTACATCGGCCGCATCCGTCTAAATCTCCAATACACGGTGCCATAAATCAACTTGGCATCTTCGGAGAAGTGGACGGATAAAACTAAATAGCATATGCCCCGAATCTCAACGTCAGGACCTCGCAGTCTTGTGCGCCGTCTTTCGGAGGGGAACAGATTCTGGCATGCCCGGTGGGACCTTTTCCTCTTTCCACTCCACACTTCGTATGTCCTATTCACGAACGATTCGCGGTTTGTTAATGGTTGCCTTTAGGTTCTGAATTACTAAGATTTGGTCTTTTGCCTGGCGCAGAAATCAAACATCGATGGCCTCTACCTGTTCGAAGTGCTCCAACTGCAGCTGCAACTTGCGTCCTGCCTCAACTGGGGCATAACTTACGGGCCCCAAGCGGCCTCTTTGTTCACCATGCCCGTGGAGCAGATTACTCAAGCCACTACATGGTTGTTTTTCGGAACCATGCTTCCGCCAACAAACTTCAGGAAGAAGCTCCTAAGAAGTCGGTCTTCGATCGACTTACAGTTACTGCGGCCCCTCTCAACGGGTCGCCCAACACCAGTGCCTCGGTCTTCTCCAAACTGGGCCAAAACTCCTGCGGGCCCACAATGAAGCTTGCAGTCTCAGAAAAGGTTATTCCAAAAAGAATAGCCAAACCTGCTCATGAAGTCGTCAAGGTGGCTTCTCTGGCTAAGAGATCAGTCTTTACAAGACTGACCGTCCCAAATCCCACTCCTGCTCCTGCTGCTCAAAAGATATCAGTCTTCAATAGGCTGACGCCGGCAACAGCCCCACACCTGAACAGGGGGCAAGAAGAAGTTGTTTCTGTCTCTGAACCAATACCGACGAATCGTCGCGCCCGCCGAAGCCACTGGCGCCGGATAAGGAAGACCGGGGGCAACTCCCCTTCTGGGATGACTCCGCCAGCTCCAACGGTGGAAGTTAACGCTGCTGTTCCCACCGGGAACAGCTTCGAGCTACTGAATAGAGTACGCAGAAACTCGCCGTCTGCGGTGCTCAAAAGATCTCCTCCACCAGTAGAGACTGCCGTGGAAGCAGAAAAGCCAGAGCAGTCTCCTCGATCGCTGTCCTCCAAGATCTACAAGACATGGCGACGAGTCCGAGAATCTGTGGTTGAGCCTAAGTTCTCTCGCCAACAGAAGAAGTCGAAAGGTCGGGAAGAAGAAAATCCTCCGGTCAAGCAACGAAAGATAATGACCGCTTGGGTGCCCAAAGCAACGGCCCCCTCAACTACTACAGCCCATAAGAGAAGAAGGCCAGAAAAAGACCCTATGCAGACAACGAATATCAAAGGTGGTGAACCGAAATGCCCTAAGTCAGGGGGCATTGCAGTTCATACTGTCTACGTGGCGTCTGGTAAAGAGGACAATCACATATCTACGGGTCATCGACCGCTTACGCGATCAGTGACCAAAGCGCAGGAGCAGCAGCAGAAGCTCCAAGAGATGATGAACGCTATGGCCGCACTTACTGGGCCAAAAGAAAACCCTGAAACGTCCTCGGATGAACGCCAGGAGGAAGAAACCGATGCCGAATTCCTTCGTCGAATATTGGAGAAGAAGGACAAAGAGGCTGCCGAACAAGCAGCCAACATAAAGCGTATGGGCCTCCTATTACAAGACATGGTGGGGATGATGATCCAATAAGATCCTCCGGCAGAAGATCCTCCGATCGTCCTTGAAGACGATAGGGGAGAGACGTCAAATCCTCCGCCAGCCCTATCAACAGCTAAGGAGGATACAATCTCCAAAGCTGATTTGGACGAGTACATAGTCCAGCAAATACGGGTTCATCATGCGACTGAAGCAGCTGGCCAGGTCGTAAAAATGGGGCGGCCATATCCAAGTTGGTACGACCAAATCAAGTACCCGCCCGGTTACACAATTCCCAAGTTCCATATCTACAAGGGGACGGGCAATCCTCACCAGCATGTTGCCCAGTTCAGGGCACTCTGCGGCAACACCGGCGGTGATGACAAGCTGTTGCTTCGCCAGTTTGTTGGAAGCTTATCAGATACAGCGTTCGAATAGTACTCTGAGCTCCCGAACGACTCTATCAAAACCTTCGCGGAGATGGAGATGTTGTTTACCCAGCATTTTGCAAGCGCCGGTGAACGCACCCCGATGACGGCACTGATTAACGCCAGGGTAAAGCCAGGCGAGACATGAGTTCAATATGCTATACGGTGGCGGAACTTATGGTCGAAGTGCGAGCAGCGCATTGAAGAAGCTCCCGCGGTGGGTATGTTTGTGGGAACCCTTGATCCGCAAGCAACCATCTCGCAATTTATGATGTTTTTTAAGCCGACTACCTTCCAGGCCTTGATTGACAAGTTAGCGCAAATGGATCAGATGGGCCATAAACCCCCTCTTCCAAAGACGGACTCCCGAAATGACAAGGGGAAGGTAAAAGCGATCGTTGTTGCTAATGCTCAACAACAACCGAGCAACTCGAAGCCGGTTGTTCGTCAAAATAATATGCGTCTGTACGTAGCCCTTGAGGAAAGGATAGGGCGTCCTTACTCGTTTCCCCGAGATAAAACGAGAAGGTTATTCGAGCTGGCATTGCGCAACCGACACATAAATCTGCCGGATCCAAAACGTCCGTCGCAACCAAATGATGTCAATGAGCCCAACTACTGTCCTTATCATCGAGTACTGGGTCATCCGATCGAAAATTGCTACGTCTTCAAAAATTGGCTTGAAGACCAGTACCGACAGGGCAAGTTCGCGTTATCTGATAAATGGAAGGTGAATCCCCCACAGCCCCACACCTCTAAGGGGATGAATACGCCAGGGGCAACATGCTCTGTCGCTGAAGAAGCTCCTTGGGAGGTTGTATTATCAGCCAAGACAAAGAGGATGCTAAACGATCTTCAGACATGTCCAGCGATTAGGTGGAAGAACCCGTTGGAACCGCAGGTCATTGAGGGGATGTTGAAGCCACGTACAACTCCAAAGACCGATGGTGGTGGCCCAAGCATTCACGACCAGCCGTCGAAGTCTTCAAAGAAGAAGAAAAAGAAATCAAAGAAGCCCGTGAAGCCTGGCGACAAGCGCACGGACTTGCAAAAACAAATTGACGCGCTGGAGGAATACAACCAGAAGGCACGGACTCCCATTACATTCCAAGAGTTCCTCAATCATGTCTTTCAAGAGGAAGATGAGGGAGAAAGTTCATCTGATGAATCTGAAGAATATGTGGCGAGCTGTCATGTGATTTCCCATTTGTTCATGGACGATGAGGAGACTCCTTGTACTGAAATGCTGGGGGCAGACCCTGAATCAAAAGTTCTGGGGCCATCAGATGAAGTAATTGACGCATTCCTTAACGAAGCTCGATTGAAAAGAAAAGCTGATCGACAACGCGAGACGGCTATATTTGAAAGGGCCAAGCGCCAGCGACTTGATGAAAGAGCTGAGACGATCCCGCTGGAGCAAAATACCTTCACTACCGACAAAAACAAATTTAAGATGAGGAAAAGGTTTGTTAAGGCCATATCCATGGGCATGAAGCTACCATCCTCCGAAGAGAACATTACTGGTGAAGCGGAAATGCACCCCTCCTATTGCTTATATCATCGGAAGATTTCGCACCCCACTGAAGAGTGCAGAGCTTTCAATAGATGGTGGCAAGGATATGTTGCTCATCAACAGCATTTTAAGCGGGAGAAGCGCAAAACTCGTCGGGAGCGGAAAAATAATACCGAAGAGCTCAACAGAACTACCGGCGATTGTCGCATAGTTAACACCGGCGGGTCACAAGTTCTTACATTCGGGAGCGATTCTGATGAGGAGCTGGAACTTGCCCCTCTCTTTAAAGAGTCCACTTCGGGAAAAGAAGAAGAGCCGAAGGTTTGCGAAAATATCCGGCTACGTAATCGCACGCTCCCCGAAAAGAATCTCGGGCCCTCAAATAAAAAAGATAAAGGGAAAGAAAAGGTCTCTGAAGATATCGTCTTAGATGACCAAGTTGTGGAGGAGCTAAGTGCCAGGGACCCGCCGAAGAGAAATAAGGTGGATTACAATGTCTTAGCGCATTTGAGGAAACTACCCTCACAGCTCAGCATTCTTGACGCCCTTTTGCTATCAAAGGGGGCGAGAGATTCGTTAATCAAGGCACTACAAGATCCGGAGCAATTCCAAGCTTTCCTGGCAGAAGAAAGGATGAAGGATGAATTGGAGGAAGTGCACACGGCCGATGTCGCTTTTGGTGATGAAGACCTTTTCTTTGGGATGTGCGAACACAATCGCCCCCTTTATGTCTCAGGATACTGTCACGATATAAAGATAGGCAAAATCCTGATCGACAATGGATCCTCAGTTAACCTCCTCAATGTGCGGGTGTTGAAAGAAATCTGCATGAGCGTCCAGCACCTTGCTCGAGACAAGATCACTATCTCCGGGTTCGACTCCCAGTCATCAAGAACTCTTAGGTCTGTGATACTGACGCTACGCTTCGGGCTACTCATCACGGACATTAAGTTCCACGTCATAGACGCCAAGACATGCTACAATGATCTGCTCGGCCGACCGTGGTTACACGAGTATAACATCATCCCTTCTACACAACATCAGTGTATGAAGTATGCTAAGGATGGTCTCGAGTATACCGTGGCGGGAGAACTGAACCCGTTCTCTGTGAACGAGGTCCGTAAATATGAAGATGCCAAATACTTTTTACCGGATTTCGAAGACACGGAGAGGTGTCACAAGCCGGAGAACAAAGCTAATGCCACCATCCCTGTCTTCGGCAGTGATACCGAGGAGGAAGAGGAGATAGTTTATTCGGGGCCGCCCCGACACAACAAGCCAGGGCCATCTACTCCTACGTTAATATTTGGTAGCGACTCGGAAGATGAAGTCCATGCTGTATTCCCTGCTCGACCTTCAATACAAATGTCCGCTGACGAAGAGCAAAGTCTACAAGTCGCCATGGTGCCGCTTAAACACCGTAAAGAACTGGATGCACTTGATATTTACAATGTAGAAGAGCTACAAACGTTCTATATCCCTCCCAGGCGAGAAAGTGAAAAAGCAATTCTATTCTACCGCTCTGAAGAAACCAAAGTGGAGAAAGAAATATGGCATGGCGCGGATCCTACGCTCGACAGGCTTCAGCCTATCCGTCTTCCCAGATATTATACGGAAGGTTTGAAAAAGCTACTGAAACGCCAGGGGATATCCTTCAAGCAGACCGTTCGAAAAGCCAAGTTTTATGACAAAGTCTGGAACGTTCCCAGGACTCAACGCAAACTGCCTAATGGGAGAATGGAGACAAAAGGACTTGGATACATCCGGTCAATGAAACGAGAGCTACTAAACAGCTGCTATGTCATGTATGACTTCGATGAAGAAGCGGATGCTCAATGGGAGGACGCTAATCTTGAGCCAGTGAAAGTTCCAGATGCAAAAGTGCCCAGTCCGTCGTTCGAAGAACAAATGGACAAGCTTATAAGGGAAGCTGGTCAAAAAGTCCGAGACGAACATAACCGTGAAATGACTATCTACGAGAAAGGCAAAACGCAACGCCTCCTCCAACAGGCCGTGAAAGATGAAAATGCCGCTCCTTATCAACCTGTTATAAAGAAGGCCCGACGCAGAGGCAGAAACAAGTCGATACGTGAAAAGGGCGCTCAATAGCAACGAAGCGGGGCTAAAAGGCCACGCAAGCGGGAACCAAGCGGTTCCGATCTATCCCTCATGAGAAAAATGGGTCGAGCATACTCTTTTCCTCGGGACAATACGAAGAAAATACTTGACCTCGCTTTAAAACATCAGATGCTTACACTGCCGGAGTCTAAACACCCCGAACAAGCAGGCGAAGTCTCTCACTCGGACTATTGCCCTTATCACCGAGTGATAGGGCACCCTCTCGAGGACTGCTTCACCTTCAAGAATTGGGTTGAAGATCAGTATCAGCTTGGCAAGTTCGCTCTGTCCGACAACTGGAGGGTAGCGCCGCCACAGAAGCACGAACCCAAGGCCACGGAAGAAGAACCAGCTCCGCATTGGGATTGGAAGTGAATTCGTACTTGTCACGTAATAACGATATCAAAAGAAGAGCCCATGACCTTCCCTGGTGCTTCGAAAACAGCAACGACGAGGTAATCTCAGATTCCCACCAGCGCCAAAAGAGCTGGAAGATGGAATCCATACCACCGCAGATAACCTTAAGAAAATTGAGTTGGGAACGGCGAACGATCCGTGACCGACATTTGTTAGTGAGCTACTGTCTGAAGAGAAGGTGGCTTCATTAAAAGACCTGCTTATGCAGCACAAAGGTTGTTTCGCATGGAACTATTCCGAAATGCCGGGACTAAATCTAGAAATTGCTGTGCACAGATTGGCGATATCTCCGGGCTTGACAGCCAGTCAAACAGGCGCCGAGAAGAATGGGGCTCGAGCTTGAGATAAGTATCAATGCCGAGGTCAAGAAGCTGATCGACTCTGGCTTCATCCAGGAAGTTCAATACCCTGAATGGATCGCCAACATCGTCCCGGTGATGAAGAAAAATGGGACAGTGCGCATATGCGTAGACTTCCGGGATCTTAATAAAGCTTGCCCGAAGGACGATTTCCCAGTGCCAGTCACCGAACTGATGATAGACAATACGTCCACTCGCGAGGTTTTCTCCTTCATGGACGGCTCGTCAGGATATAATCAGATAAAAATGCATCCCGAAGACTAGAAGCACACCGCCTTCACGACTCCTTTGGGTATATTCTGCTACAAGGGGATACCCTTCGGTTTAAAGAATGCCGGTGCCACCTACCAAAGGGCCATGACGAAGATCTTCGATGACCTTATACACGAAATCGTCGAATGCTATATCGACGATCTCGTGGTTAAAATCAAATCATACGAGGAACATCTCGAGCATTTGAAGACCGTATTTCAACGCCTTCGGGAATACAACTTGAAGATGAACCCTCTCAAGTGTGCATTCGGAGTTTCCTCTGGCAAATTCCTGGGATTCATCGTCCGACACCGAGGTATTGAAATAGATCCGTCAAAGATCAAGGCAATCATGGAAATGCCTCCGCCAAGGACTCTCAAACAGCTGCGGTCTCTCCAAGGGAAGCTCGCATATATACGGCGATTTATAGCCAACCTTTCAGGAAAGTGTCGCCCTTACAGCCACCTGATGAAGAAGGGAACCCCGTTCGTCTGGGACCAAAAATGCCAAAGCGCGCTAGACGAGATCAAACAATACCTGCAGAACCCGCCGGTGTTGGCTGCTCCGGTCAAGGGAAAGCCCCTCATTCTTTATACAACCGCTCTCGAAGGCTCCTTAGGCGCATTATGGGCACAAGAGAACGATCAAGGGAAGGAAAGAGCACTCTACTACTTAAGTCGAGTTCTGCTGGCGGCAGAAAGCAACTACTCCCCCATTGAAAAACACTGCCTGGCGTTGATCTTCGCGATAACAAAGCTCAGGCACTATGCGTTGGCGCATGAGGTCCGTCTCATTTCAAAGGTGGACCCCCTTAAATATTTGATGTCGAAGGCCATATTGACGGGACGACTCGCTAAATGGGCCCTGTTCTTGATGGAGTTCTCGATAACATATCAACCTCTCAAGGCAGTGAAAGGCCAGGCCATCGCTGACTTCCTCGCTGAGCATCCGATACCCGCCGATTCTCCTATGAATTGCGATCTTCCAAACGAACATGCGTTTGATGCGATCGACGGTGGTGATACCCGATGGGAGCTTTATTTCGATGGAGCATCTTCCGTGAAGAAGCGCAAACAAAGTACCCCTATAATCAAATCGGGGGTAGGACTCATCTTTGTAACTCCACAAGGTGGGATATTGCGTTTTGCCTTCTCCCTAACAGAGCCAAGGACAAACAATGAAGCCGAATACGAAGCTCTGATAGCAGGCCTCGAGATCGCCATCGACATGGGAATTGAAAACCTCCTCATATATGGAGATTCCCAACTGGTCGTTAGTCAAGTAAACGGCGACTACCAAACATGCAAACCAGAATTGGTGAAGTACGGTGAAAAAGTGCAACAATTGTTGACCCAAATTCCTTCCTACACTTTGGAAAACATACCGCGCGCGGAAAACAGCAAAGC
The DNA here is from genome assembly GCA_030015575.1 of Agapanthus africanus. Classification (NCBI taxonomy): domain Eukaryota; kingdom Viridiplantae; phylum Streptophyta; class Magnoliopsida; order Asparagales; family Amaryllidaceae; genus Agapanthus; species Agapanthus africanus. Next base: position 353,558,961 of record JASDDO010000016.1, on the reverse strand, counting down.
GGACGCATTGGCCAAGCTCGCCAAGGAACTGGCCGATTAGAACCTCGATAACGTAAGAATCGTGGTACAAACCCGTCGGGTGCTTGCCCCAGCAGAAATATCTCCGGAATCACCCGAAGAGAAGAGAGCGACTGAGTAGACGACCCTGCAAATAAAAGATCGGGAAAATACCGAGGATTGGAGAGAAGTCTTTATAGACTACTTCAAATACCGCCGAATGCCCGAAGATGCGTCCTCAAGACATCAGCTTATGAAACGAGCTCTGTCTTTCGCCATCGTCAATGATACCCTGTACAAGTGGTCGTTTGATTCTTTATGGTTAAGATGCCTGGGACCTGACGAAGCGAAAAGAGTCGTCCAGGAAGTTCATGACGGACTCTGCGGTTCTCACCAAGCGGGCCCAAAGATGAAGTTGAAGATCAAACGGATGGGCTACTACTGGCCCACGATGATCCAGGACTGCCTCGAATATGCGAAGCAATGCCACTCATGCCAAATTCATGGGGACTTCATCCACCAGCATCCAAATCCACTAAATCCAACGGTGGCTAGCTGGCCGTTCGAAATGTGGGGAACTGATATAGTCGGCCCTATCGAACCAGCATCGTCCAAGGGACATCGTTTCATCCTGGCGATGACTGACTACTTCTCCAAATGGGCAGAGGCAGTACCGCTGAGGGAAGTTAAGACGGAGAATATCATCCATTTCTTCAAGACGCACGTCCTATATCGGTTTGGAACTCCACGACGGATCATCTCCGATAACGGGCCAGCTTACAGAAGCCACAAGATCAGTCGCTTCGCACAACAACACAATATAAACTGGAGATATTCCTCGGTTTATAATCCGCGAGCTAACGGTCTAGCTGAAGCCTTCAACAAAACCTTGACAAAGATCATGAAGAAAACGGTGTACCGAAATAAGAAGGACTGGCACGAGAAGCTGCAAGAAGCTCTTTGGGCGTATCGAACTACGTTCAAGACAGCCACAAACACAACGCCATATGCGCTGGTCTTCGGTACAGAAGCAGTACTCCCCCTCGAGATAGAGTTACCCTCTCTACGAGTGGCAGTCCACTACGAGCTAACAGATGAAGAAAATACTCACCTTCGGCTTGAGGAGCTCGATGCCCTTGATGAGACCCGGCTCATAGCGCAACAAAATCTGGAGGCCTATAAAGTAAAGATGACGCGCTCATATGAAAGATTGACCCGGCCGAGGACATTCCGCCAAGGCGAACTCGTGCTAGTGGTCAAAAAGCCTATGATCCCCAATCGCGCCAAGCGGGGAAAATTCGAGCCAAACTATGAAGGCCCGTACATTATAGACAAGGTCTACCAAGGTGGAGCCTATCTACTCATGGATATGCACGGTGAAAGGCCTTTCAGGCCAATAAACGGCCGCTTACTAAAGAAATACTACGCTTAATAAGCCATAGCCTAGGTCAACGATAGATGACGACGACTATGTCCGCTCGCTTTCCTAAGCTCAAACTTTGTAAGCAGTAGCCAGCCTTCTCCAGGGAATGGACCGAAACGTCCTTAAACTAATGGCGGACCGAAACGTCCTTAAACTAATGGCGGACCGAAACGTCCTTAAACTAATGGCGGACCAAAACGTCCTTAAACTAATAATGGACCGAAACGTCCATAAACTAATGGCGGACCGAAACGTCCATAAACTAATGGCGGACCGAAACGTCCCTAAACTAATGACGGACCGAAACGTTCCTAAACTAATGACGGACCGAAACGTCCTTAAACTAATGAAGGACCGAAACGTCCTTAAACTACTACCGCAGTATCCTTAGGCTGACGAGATAAAAAAAATAAAAAAAAAATATGTAATAATAAAATATAATAAACAGTATGTCCATAAGCAAAATGGGCACGGATGAAAACCCGAAAGGGCTCCGTGAGTAAAAACAGCAGGGCAACCGGCGAGTGTTCGTGAAAAACCCGAAAGGGCGCGGCCTCATAAAAAAAAAGAATAAAAAGAATAAAAAAACGGTATGTCCACAAGCAAAATGGGCACGGATGAAAACCCGAAAGGGCTCCGTGAGTAAAAACATCAGGACTACCGGCGAGTGTTTGTGAAAACCTGAGAGGGCGCAACCTCGTTAAAGGACACTTACAGGGTCCTCTCGACCTTGTAAGGAGAAACCACCCGCGTGGGATCCTTACGACTCACAAGGGAGCAATACACTTGCAAGATCCTCACGACTCGTAAGGAGAACTCTCTTATGGGACCATCACGGCTCATAAGATTCGAAAGTCTTAAGTTACAGAGACCTAAACCTGTGCTTAAGCAAACCCCACAACTTTCGATATTGCCCTACAAGTGGCTCAATACTGACCCTTGTATACAATCCACGGGCGCGAATAAACATTTCCCTAACCGAGTTTCATCCGTGATTGGGGATATGTGCGCATGATGAACAACCCTTATAAGTCCTCTCGACTTATAAGGAGAAAACCCTCTTGTAGGATCCTTACGACTTACAGAGGAACATACACTTAGGAAACCTCACGATTCCTAAGGAGAAAATACATCTACACGATCCTCACGACTTGTAGGGAGAAATACCTTAGTGAGACCCTTACGGCTCATGAAGTTAAAAGCCTTAGTTGACAGGACATTAACCATG